>JAADJZ010000001.1:1488103-2976207 GCA_011032825.1 Massariosphaeria phaeospora | reverse complement strand
TTAGGGTTTTAAGTGTTTTTTTTAACTCTGCTTATCTCTCTAAACTTAAAAGCTATATAAATACAGAATTAAATGGAAAAAAATTAATAAGCTATATATATAGTATATATCCCTCTATATATTCTATAGCATCTACTTACTAATTTCTTATAGCTAAATCTACCTACACTTCTTTAGACAACGTTAATTGTTACTCTAGTTAACTTAGTCTGTAACTCTTACAATTATATATATTTTCTATAGTTAATACTTTATTTCTTACTTAAATAATTGCTTTACTTCTATATTGTAAATTATATGCTAATAATATAATAGAGAACTAAACTTAAAACTAACTAGAGTTATATTACTAAATAGCTATCTTGTCTAGAGTATAGATTACGGAGTAAAGCTATTCTTTCTATAACTAGAACTTTCTACTTCTTTGAAGACTGCACGCGAACAAGTGGAAGAACAATTATTCTGAAATTGCCATCTCAAAGGGCGCAGCCTGTTTAGTGTAGCTAGAGAGGACTAGAATTGTTCTTACTCTTTTCGCCAAGTTCTTTCTCTATTAGAACTTTCTACTTCTTTGAAGACTGCACGCGAACAAGTGGAAGAACAATTATTCTGAAATTGCCATCTCAAAGGGCGCAGCCTGTTTAGTGTAGCTAGAGAGGACTAGAATTGTTCTTACTCTTTTCGCCAAGTTCTTTCTCTATTAGAACTTTCTACTTCTTTGAAGACTGTACGCGAACAAGTGGAAGAACAATTATTCTGAAATTGCCATCTCAAAGGGCGCAGCCTGTTTAGTGTAGCTAGAGAGGACTAGAATTGTTCTTACTCTTTTCGCCAAGTTCTTTCTCTATTAGAACTTTCTACTTCTTTGAAGACTGCACGCGAACAAGTGGAAGAACAATTATTCTGAAATTGCCATCTCAAAGGGCGCAGCCTGTTTAGTGTAGCTAGAGAGGACTAGAATTGTTCTTACTCTTTTCGCCAAGTTCTTTCTCTATTAGAACTTTCTACTTCTTTGAAGACTGCACGCGAACAAGTGGAAGAACAATTATTCTGAAATTGCCATCTCAAAGGGCGCAGCCTGTTTAGTGTAGCTAGAGAGGACTAGAATTGTTCTTACTCTTTTCGCCAAGTTCTTTCTCTATTAGAACTTTCTACTTCTTTGAAGACTGTACGCGAACAAGTGGAAGAACAATTATTCTGAAATTGCCATCTCAAAGGGCGCAGCCTGTTTAGTGTAGCTAGAGAGGACTAGAATTGTTCTTACTCTTTTCGCCAAGTTCTTTCTCTATTAGAACTTTCTACTTCTTTGAAGACTGCACGCGAACAAGTGGAAGAACAATTATTCTGAAATTGCCATCTCAAAGGGCGCAGCCTGTTTAGTGTAGCTAGAGAGGACTAGAATTGTTCTTACTCTTTTCGCCAAGTTCTTTCTCTATTAGAACTTTCTACTTCTTTGAAGACTGTACGCGAACAAGTGGAAGAACAATTATTCTGAAATTGCCATCTCAAAGGGCGCAGCCTGTTTAGTGTAGCTAGAGAGGACTAGAATTGTTCTTACTCTTTTCGCCAAGTTCTTTCTCTATTAGAACTTTCTACTTCTTTGAAGACTGCACGCGAACAAGTGGAAGAACAATTATTCTGAAATTGCCATCTCAAAGGGCGCAGCCTGTTTAGTGTAGCTAGAGAGGACTAGAATTGTTCTTACTCTTTTCGCCAAGTTCTTTCTCTATTAGAACTTTCTACTTCTTTGAAGACTGCACGCGAACAAGTGGAAGAACAATTATTCTGAAATTGCCATCTCAAAGGGCGCAGCCTGTTTAGTGTAGCTAGAGAGGACTAGAATTGTTCTTACTCTTTTCGCCAAGTTCTTTCTCTATTAGAACTTTCTACTTCTTTGAAGACTGCACGCGAACAAGTGGAAGAACAATTATTCTGAAATTGCCATCTCAAAGAGCGTAGCCTGTTTAGTGTAGCTAGAGAGGACTAGAATTGTTCTTACTCTTTTCGCCAAGTTCTTTCTCTATTAGAACTTTCTACTTCTTTGAAGACTGCACGCGAACAAGTGGAAGAACAATTATTCTGAAATTGCCATCTCAAAGAGCGTAGCCTGTTTAGTGTAGCTAGAGAGGACTAGAATTGTTCTTACTCTTTTCGCCAAGTTCTTTCTCTATTAGAACTTTCTACTTCTTTGAAGACTGCACGCGAACAAGTGGAAGAACAATTATTCTGAAATTGCCATCTCAAAGAGCGTAGCCTGTTTAGTGTAGCTAGAGAGGACTAGAATTGTTCTTACTCTTTTCGCCAAGTTCTTTCTCTATTAGAACTTTCTACTTCTTTGAAGACTGCACGCGAACAAGTGGAAGAACAATTATTCTGAAATTGCCATCTCAAAGGGCGCAGCCTGTTTAGTGTAGCTAGAGAGGACTAGAATTGTTCTTACTCTTTTCGCCAAGTTCTTTCTCTATTAGAACTTTCTACTTCTTTGAAGACTGCACGCGAACAAGTGGAAGAACAATTATTCTGAAATTGCCATCTCAAAGGGCGCAGCCTGTTTAGTGTAGCTAGAGAGGACTAGAATTGTTCTTACTCTTTTCGCCAAGTTCTTTCTCTATTAGAACTTTCTACTTCTTTGAAGACTGTACGCGAACAAGTGGAAGAACAATTATTCTGAAATTGCCATCTCAAAGGGCGCAGCCTGTTTAGTGTAGCTAGAGAGGACTAGAATTGTTCTTACTCTTTTCGCCAAGTTCTTTCTCTATTAGAACTTTCTAAATTATTTACTAACTAGAGTAGATAAGATATTATATAAACTCTGAATATTTGTAATAATATTTGATTAACCTATATAGTCTTTGTAATGTACTTAATTAGCCTGTGTTATAGATTATACCTAATATAGTATAGAAAACTAGTTACTAAACATAGCTATACCCTGCTATTAATTAGACAAAAATCTAATTAAATTAAAGAATATGTTTTTTGGTTCTAGTTACTTAAAAGCCTTATTCTTTAATTTAGTTAGATTTTTAATACTATACTATATCTATTTTTATATAACTCTTTTTCTATAGCTTTTCTTAACTAAACTTCTAGAGTTATAAGCTATATATACTATATAGCAATAACTTTACTTTCTAAGTCTATAGGGCTAGCTAAGTACAGTAGAATATTTCCTATAAATTTGCGCCTAATATTGCGTATAAAATAGCTATTTCTCCATTTTAGCTTTTTCCAAATTTGACCAAGTACGCTCAAGGTGCTTTTTATTCGGTTCGCTAGTTGTATAAGCTATAAGTTGAGTTAGAGTCGCACAAACCTAAAGTTAAAGTTAAGTTAAAGTAATTAAAGCGTAGGTTAAGGTTGAGTTATAGGTACTACTTTTAGGTTAATAAATCTATTATAACTAGCTGTTATAATTATAAAAAGAAAATAACGTACTTTATAAGTTCGCCGGACACATAGGTTCGCCGAACACTTGTTTTTACTAAAGAAAATCAATAATCTAAGGCTTAATAACTCTAGATCTACTTAATAGAATTTTCTAAAAATTTAATGTGTTATTTCTGTATACATTAACTTTTCAATTCTAATATTACTAAGCTCTACCTAGTCTAATTCTAGAGATACAAAAGATACGCTAAAATAATTCCTATAATTTAAGCTTTCTTTAATAGCTTTTTAAATACTAAGGCTAGAGCTTAGTAACCTTAGAATCTTAAAGTTTATATAGATGCAGCTTAGTAACCTTAGAATTTTAAAGTTTATATAGATGCAGCTTAGTAGTGAAATTTTTAGAGAATTCTATAAAGTAGATCTAAAGTTATTAAACCTTAGATTATTGATTTTCTTTAGTAAAAACAAGTGTTCGGCGAACCTATGTGTCCGGCGAACTTATAAAGTACGTTATTTTCTTTTTATAATTATAACAGCTAGTTATAATAGATTTATTAACCTAAAAGTAGTACCTATAACTCAACCTTAACCTACGCTTTAATTACTTTAACTTAACTTTAACTTTAGGTTTGTGCGACTCTAACTCAACTTATACTCAACAATAAGTACTCTCTACCTATTCGCTAGCGTAGCGCGAGATTTCTAGAACAACAATGTATTCTCTAGCAAAGTAATAGAAATACTTTTGTACTTTTGTTTGTACAAAGCGCGCACCTAGGCAACGCCTATGTTCGCCTAGTAAGTGCTCTACTCTTTTTCTAATAGAAGTTTTTTACTTTTTGAGTTTAACAGAACTGCAGCGGCGTATACTAGCAATCTATTAAGCAAAGCATAGTAATTCTTTGCTTTTTGCTACGCTTGTTTGATTGCTACTTACATATACTAATAAAAATCGTGCAAAGACTTTTAATACTTAATTTTTAAGTTTTTAAGCTTACGCAAGAGAATTTTAAAGCATCTAGCAACGTGCGCTACACTTATATCAACGTTTTTATTTAGCCTAGCTTTAAGCATCTTAGTAGCGTCTTTAAAAAGTTCTAGAATTTTAATTAACTTATTAATTACATTTTAATTGTACGTAGCTATGCGATTTTGTAGTACAATACAAGCAAGAAACTAGCTAGGCATTTTATTAAGCAGTTTTTTAAGCTGTCTAGTTAAAAGAGCTTAGTACTTTAAAATTTCGTTATTTAAAAACGTATTAATAGCGTTTTGTAGCTTTGCGGCGCGTGTAGCTATATCGTAGGTTAAGTTTTATCTAAAGCAGTCGTTAGTTAAGTAGCGTTTTAATTAAGACAATTTTATAGCTAAATTTAAAAATACTTTACTACACTTTTGTTTTCGCTTACAACGTTGCATTTTAATGTAATTTTAAAAATTGCTGCAACAAAGTCATACCCTTAGGCGTTTTTTAAAAATAAAAAAAATATTGCGTAGCAATAAAGTAAAGTAATCTAGCGCAAAGCAAAGTTTTAATAGAGTCGCAAAAAATACGCTAAAATAATTAAGCAAGCTTGCTACTACTTTCGCTTGCAATAGCTGCTAGCTCTTAGCTATGTTTTCGCTGCAAAAGTGCTTTTAAACTTTCGCTACAAAATAGCTAGCGCTAACTTTTTTATTACAACAACAACACTACTACGCGTTGTTGCATTATAAATAAAAAGTAAATTACAATAAAAATTTGCATGCAACAAACGTTTTGTTTTTAAAAATAAAAAAAAGCAATGTAAAGTAGAGCAATTTCGCTCTAAAGTTAGTTGTGTACAAAATAAAATATTTGCGCAATAGTAAAGTAAAAAACAACGTACTAAGTATTATTACACATAATAAGCTTAAAAATAGGCGCAGCTTTTTTTGCTTGTAGATTTTTTGCTTTTTAAAAATGCTTTTGTACGTTTTTAAAGCGTTAAGTTTTGCTTGCAAAAGCTCTAATATCTTGTACAATTATATAAAGCATTTTAATAAGCTTCTTTTGTTTTTAAATTTTGTACTTATTTTTTAAACTAGTGCAAGTTAAAAGCTTTTGTTTAAACATTTTATAATTCTGCTTTTATAGAATCTGCTTAGCAATTAAGTTAATAATGTAACTAGCGCAGCGAAGTTTTTTTTACGCTAGGTTAAAGTTTAGCTTTTTTGCAAAGTTATTAACTATAGTGTTGTTAAAAAACGCGTTGTCTAGTACAAAGTAGCTAATTCTGTTTTTAATATTATAAGTTTTGATAACTGCAAGAACGTTCGCGCAGAAATTAGCGCTACTATGTAAATCTAAAAGCTTTGTAAGTACTAAAAGCGCTGTACGCGTTTTACCGTAGCAATTTACTTAATAAGCAACTACACTATTTATTGCCTTGTTACAGCAAAACGTTTATACGTTAAAAAATAAATAAACCTTGCCGTAAAACTCTTTTAAAAGCTTTTTAATCTCGTTTTAATAGAGCCTAAACTTTTTTATTATCTATTAAACTACTGTAGTTTTATCTAGTACAGCTTGCTTATTTGTAAACAGAATAATGCGCGATAGAATACGCTAGAAATGTAAACTATTAACTTTATAAAAAAAAAAATTGTTAAGCACAATTCATTTAAAAATGTCTTTTTTAAGAGCAATAAAATCAAAGGTCTTAAGAATCTAACTGTACGCTTTCTTTTGCTTAAGATTAAATGTATTTAAAAGATCAAAAGCGCTAGCGCCGCTAGCAAGGTCGTTTAAAAGAAATGTACTTTTATTTTAATAAGTTTTAAAATAAACCTAGTAGAAGTAATCTAGTATACTTTTACTACTTTTTGTAATGTTTATAAAGCAAAGCAACGTAGGTTGTTTGCCGTAACACGTTTTGCAAAAAAAGCTTTTCTTTTTTAAATTAATTTTGTTTTAGGAAACATTTAGGCGAGCAAGTAGTACGCTGTATTTCTACTACTAAGCACGTGTTTTAGCAACTTTTGTAGAGCGTACAAAGTTCTGCAAGTATAAATTATTCTATTTAACTTACAAGTAGTTAAAGAATAGCTGCTAAGTAGAGCCTAGATTAGCTACTACTTTTATACTCTCTTTATTTGTACGTTAAAGCTCTATAGGCACTTTTAAATTAGCAGTAGCAACTTCTGTAAAAGATGCAGCATTAGCTTTATTATTTTACTAGATGTTAAAGCTTAAATTAAGTAGCGTTTAAGAGCTTTGTAATGTATCTAGACTATCTAAAGTAAGCGTAGCAACTTTATTTTAAGTCGATTAAGTAATTCTAAAGAACATCTTGACAATAGAGAGTTAAAACAACACGTATTAGATAGAGTAGAGTTAATTTATAAAGCAGAAAAACGCTTTTAAAGTGTATAAAATAGATAAAATAAATGCAAGCAATAAGAAAAGAGAATAACGTTTAAGCGCTATACGCTAAAGTCTCTACATTCTCGCGTTAAACTAGCGCTAAACGATTAATTAAACCTAAAGTAGCTAGTTGTATTACAAATCTATAAGCTTAGCTACTTTAGAGAAAATCCAAAGTCTAGAGGCGAAAGTAGGCGGAATAGGCTAGATAAAATCTCTATCCATGCAGAACGCTAGTCAATTATTCTCAATCGAATGGACTTAGTTGATTTGGCTAGGACTTTGTTAGTATTTATTATATAAAACTCTAGGCATGTTTTGTTATCTTTTCCAAGTTGCTAGAGACGCATCAAGACATCAAGTTTCGACCCGAAGCTTGCGTTAGCTTTTGCTTTTGCTAGTATCTAAACAATTTGGCTTCTATCGAAGCACGGAATTCTAGAGTCAAACAGTAATCGCCTAGAGTTAGAAGAAAATAATTCGTTTATTGTTGGAACAGGCGCACGAGATTAGGCGCAGGAGATAGGATCGAGCGCACGAGATAGAATTAGGCGCAGGAGATAGAATTAGGTGCACGAGATGGAACTAGCAGCAGCTCTTACTAACGCAATTAACAATGCGTTGTCTTAGAGCAGCAAAACCTAGATAAGGTAGTAATTAGCACTAGCCGAAATGGTGAGTTAATATAATCTCGATGATCGATTTAGTAGCAAGGATACGGCCTTAATAAGGCGTTAAGTGCAGCATCGCCGAGATATTGTAGTAGCTAACGTGGGAAAAGTAACAGGTGAGAGCAAGTACTACAGTTACTAGCGAAATCGGCGTCCTCTTAAACGCAGTCGCAACAACGTTTGCGCTACACTGCAAGCAGGGATTAAGTTCTTCGCCTAACAGAGTCGGGCTGGCTTCAACACGTGCAGCGAAATGCTAATACTAGCTTTAGGACAGCACATCTTAGTGCGTAAAATCTACATTCCTAACCAGACCTCTTAACTAGCAACTAGTCTTGGTATTTCAGCTCTAACTACGCTACAACCTAAGGCACGTGCTGTGCCACTGCACAAAGCAATAACATTACTTCTACTACAGTTAGATTCAACCGCTATCCCAATTGTCGTGGCAATTATCTCGCAAAAGAAGCTTCATTACCCATACAAATCACAAGAAAGCATGTTCAAAATTGACTAAGTTCTGTACCGGTATTCACAATTGCTTGAATAATGCGTGACTTAGTACGACAGTCATCTGCAAGTGAACGCTCTACTTGTCACCTAGTGCGACGAATACTACAAGATGTAATATGGCTGCTTCGAAACCTGCTAGCTAGCTTGATTGTTAACTTAGTAACTTAAGCAATGCTTAAATCGCGCTGTATTGCTTGCGTGCGCCCAGAGCACCCACGTCTCTAGGAGCGCTTGGCGGTGCGATAGCAGCTGCGAATTGCTGTGTCAGCATTAGCTGTGAGCGCTGGCTGGAAATCCCCTTGGCTGGACTCACCCTACCTCACCGAGGCCTACCGGCCCGACTCGCGATCAGAGATGTCAACAATCAATCTCGCAGGCGCTCTCATAGCAATCAATTCGATCTGAGATGCCTGGATTGATTGGATTGAATTGATAACGATCCACGCCCCCCCTCTCTCGCTCCCCTGCCTAACTTTGGTGTTGCTGAGGGCGTAAAGTAGCCAAAATATAAATTGCCTGAGTTCGATTCTCGCTAAAAGCGTAAATATTGAAATATTTTCGCTTAGCTGCCTATCTTAGGCTTAGCGCCGCCGTGTAAAATTTTCTGAACATCTCGATTTCCTACGCGCCTCTCAACGCGTACATCTACACTCTCATTGCCGCCGCCCACGCCGCCTACAGTACGTATTTTTGACGCGCTTTTCGCTCGTACGCTTACCTGTTAGATGAACTGTAACCTTCCCGCTGTATTTTCGCAGCGCGTCGATCGCGAGGCAACGCAACCGTCGGGTGCTGCGTCATCCTACTAGGCAACCGATACCGATTCTACGATCGACGATACGCCCGCCTACGATCCGTTTACTGCCTCTGCCGATGGAGATTACTAAGGCCTAGATTGGACGCGCGTCTTAAATCTGATAAAGCCACCGTACAGCGCAAAGCGCAAACGCGAGAGCTGGGTGTTTCAACATGGCTGGCGCCTATGGCACCGAAAAGAGGAGGCGATATACTGGCTCTGCAAGTTTTGCTACACACACAAATCAATAGGTGGATTATACAAAGCGGCAGAGGCTACCTTAGCTATAGCGCGGCATCTCGGCGAGCAGAAACCTGGCCATGGTGTTGACAGAGGTGGCCTTATAACGTTCAAAAAGGAAGCCTCTATCGTCGCGCATTTGCACCGCCGTGGCCTCGGCGTCAGCCAAGCGGTTGCCAATGAGATTGTCGACAGCTTCTCGCCGCGCGTTTTTTAACAGGCGCTCATTGACTGGATTGCGACTGACAATCAAGCTCTCCGCGTTATCGAGGTGCCTGCGTTTCGTGAGATGATCCAGGCAGCCAATCCGCTCGCCGAGCGCGCTCTCTGGCGGAGTCACAATACGGCGCGGGCGTACATCATGGAGGAATACAACGCCTACCTGCCTGCTGTTGTTAGCTACCTAAAACAGGCGCGCTTAGCGATCTACATCTCATTTGAGAATTGGACGTCAATCGGCGGCAAACGGGCGCTTACTGGAATCTGCGTACATCACCTAAACGCAGCGGGCGAGCAGGTAGACTACCTGCTTGGCCTGCTGACGCTGTTGGGCGAGCACTCCGGCGCAAACGTTGCAGCAATTGGCAGATTTACTAGGCGTACGGAGATTGCGGATGCTCCCTGACCTACTCTCGGCGCTGCAGAGCCTTCGCTCCTGGAAACGCCTTGGAATCCAGAAGTCTAAAACGCCCTACAAACCTAGCTATATACCAGACCTGACGATTTGCCAAATCAACGAGTACTTGAACCAATTCACTGAGTTTGGGGCTGAGGAGTAGGATTACTAATCAATCAATCCAATTCAATCCGAAAACTCGTCAAATCTTATCAATCAATCCAATCAAGCTAGGCAGAGATTTTTGAGCAATCAATCAAGCTCGCGGCCGCGAGCTTGATTGCTTGATTATTGACAACTCTGCTCGCGATGCTGGCGCAGAGCATCACTCGTAGATTTGATTGAGCAGCGTTGCGCGATCGATCAAGTCTGGGTTGTGCCGGAACGGCACGAAGCACGACGCCTGCGGTGGGGTCTTAGGGCGCTCTGCAGAGAAATAGCGTGGTCAGCGCAGGATGGGTTAGAGCGGGGGCAGGCACTTGCCGGCAGGAGCAATGTATTGTTCTATTAGCAGCTTTTAAGGTAGCATATATGACACAAACGTCGTGATTCTTGTTATCACTAGGACATCCTGCTCCACCAATGTTTCTTTCCCCTAGAGTTTTGGTCATCTGCTAGGCTGTTTTCTCCACCTATGTTCGTGCTACTGCTCAGACTAACATATCTACCGATTTTCATCGATCGTGCCCTTTAAATTCCGAAACTTAATGGCCGTGAAAGGATTGCCGTCTTTAAGTATTGTGCTCGGGATCTCTATGGAATGCATACCGTGGCGCGTTCTATACGTATGCTCATACAGCTGATAGTAGAAGGTCGCGTTTTGTTTCACGAGCTCCCTAGTTGATTGTTTGTCCGACTGTGCATGTTAATAAGAGCAAGAACGATATCCTCCTGGACGACCTACTGTATCAAGTAAGAGATGAAAATCGAGTACACATCGGTCTTGATTCTAAGAAGTTGGTCCAAATACCCGATGATCTTTTGACGCTGAAATACCCAAATTACACGACGTCGGATCTGAAAGGCGTGTGGAATTCTTGATTTCTTGTCAAACTTGGGTAGTTTTTCGAGCTCTTGTGTCATTGTAGCGGAAACCTGGGTAAATTGATCCAATGCTGCTTTCAGTTGTTGACAGTACTTTGAGAAGATAGGATTATTCCGACAGTATTCTTGTTCACAACGATCGATGATCGGTTGTAATTCGATACGCCATCGTCGTTTATCTTCATGGATCGTCTGTAAGTCTTGCAGAGCGTCCACAGAAAGAACAAAATATGAGAAGTAGGTCAAGGCCGCGCCAAGAACAAAAGTTAGAATTCCGATAACATTCGCAGCTACCGATAATCCGCTGTCACCGCAGCAAACAGTGTGATCCGTTTTGGCAGCCATGTGACGCAGCTTGCAGTGGAGTAGCGGTCAATGATGAAGAGCAGAAGTTATGCTTGGAACAAGAAGCATTTAAGAACGACGACTGGCAGTAGGGAAACTGCAGGTATAGTGGCTGTGGCACAAATTGAAATTGACCTCACGGTTACGGAAGCCTAACTGCGCCGACCCATCCACACATGTGCCATTACTACTAGCATGCAATCCCGCTGTGGGCAGTGCATCTTCTCGCGCAGCGCCGACACTGTGCTCTCTACCACTTGTGCCTCGTGTGTTCGCTTCTCTGATGGAGATCGGCGATGGAAAAAGAGCGGCGGGGAGCGGGCAGTGCCGGGGCTGTGCCGGGGCAGTGCGAGGGAACCAATGAGCTTCGATGCATTTGTAATCAACTTTCGATATTTAACACCTGCGCTTGAGCTTGCCTATGTAACGAGAGCAGGAAACAACATGGCAGAACTTGCAGTTGCTTTCGCTGAGACGGATCGAATCACTGGTGCTTGCAGTCGTATTTTCGCTAGAGGGCCAAATGGTGAAATCTCACTGAGCTTCCGGCGCACTTCAAAGGTTCCCAGCGACGGGCGTATGTTCCATACTCCAGATTTAGGGCACTTCCCGTTGTATAAGGTCGACAGATTCCATGGCCTTCCCAGCTCGGTTCGACAAGCTGGCGGGTGGTTTATTGCCATGCGAGGTGAGAGAATTAATTTGAGAGTCTATACGTCAATTGAGTGCTGAAATTGGTAGATCAAGAAGCAATGTTTATCGATTTCGACTCCAATCGAGAATTCACTGTAGCGGTTGGATCGGCTACATCGAAGAAAGCGCACTGTCTTGTCAACGGACAGTATTGCCTTGATGGATTACTCGATTCTACCTTTCCCAACTGTGTTCGACAGTTTCTTGCAGCACTTGCTTCCTCAAGGTAAACGGTCATTCAAACTCCGTTTTAATCCTGCTAAGCGTAACAAAGGTCCCAGAACAACTCAAATAACGGAACCGTTGTCGGCGGCTTGTTGCTCGATATCAAACCATCGAAAGCTGTGTTCGAGGTTCCTGATCAGGTACCTGATCAGGTGAGCACGTTTACCATTGACGTTAAAACACTTACTAGGAAAACCTTTCAGGTCGGCATCAATGATGTCACTACAGGCGCCTAGCTGAAAACCGCAATACAAGATCTAGAGGGTTTCCCCCTAGATCAGCAAAGGATCATCTTTGACGGTACGCAGATGACTGATAGTGAGTTTCTCAGATTAAAGGAGAAGCCAGCACACTAATGTATTTCTAAAGAAACTGTTCTCAGTAGCCATGGCATCGTGGAGGTTGTTTTCCAAGATCCAACGTTCAAAAGTTGATTTAGGCTAACGTTGACTAGGGTAGCGTTCTGCATTTGGTCCTGCGACTGCGTGGAGGTCACCTATTCATAGCAAGGCCTTTTGGAAGCCATATGATGACTCTGAAACCTGGTGGACTTATCTAGCAGCTACAAGCATGCAAAGAGGCACCGCAGATTCCATAGGCAGAGACTACAACACTCATTTCTATCCACATTCTAAACGCCGAACACGTACGGGCCTGGACCGGCATCGATCCGCCGCAGTCACTTGTTGATCTGGAACTTTATGTCACAATGGGCATACCCTTTGTTCTAAGTACAGAAGAAGCTGAGGAGCTCGTGAAACAAAACGCGACTTTATACCATCAGCTGTATGAGCATACGTATAGAACGCGCCACGGTATGCATTCCATAGAGATCCCGAGCACAATACTTAAAGACGGCAATCCTTTCACGGCCATCAAGTCTCGGAATTCGAAGGGCATGATCGATGAAAATCGTTCAAATGAATATGTCAGACCGAGCAGTAGCACGAACATAGATGGGGAAAATAGCCTAGCAGATGACCAAAACTCTAAGGGAAAGAAACATTGGTTGTGCAGAATGTTCAAGTGACATAGTTGCTAACAATCAAGCCGATCAAGCCGCAGCAGTCGGCTTGGCTTGAGGCTTGCAATAAGTACTCTAAGGCTTGGCTTGATCGGTTTGATCGAGGTTTTAGAGTCAGCTTAATTGGAAAGCTTGATAGAAGCTTGATAGCTTGACGATTATGTGCGTATTATAACTTATATACAAATTACTCGCTATTGCTATTTCTATCCCAATCGCCTAGCTGGTATATCAAATTCAGCTCGTCGTTAGTCGTACGTAGTGTAGGTTTATAGTCTTTGCCAAAAGCAGCTTTAAACTACTTTTATCGGAAATTGTAGGCAACGCGCATGTGCGAAATATTAAAAAATTGAACTAAGCTTGTATTATCTAGAAGCTACAGAATTTGTAGGTGCAAAAGCACAAACAGCGCTAGTTCTAGATAAGCGTAGTACTTTTATTTATTTTATAAAGTAAGAGCTATAAACTGTAACACACTTTCTAGCTAGCGTAAACTCGAAAGCAAGAAGTTAACGACAGCTAATTAGTATTAGTGCATATAGAAAGTATTAAAGTTGTTTTAATTAGCCTGTCGTAGGCTCTTTAGGCGCTTAGTAATATTAACAAAGCTAAGTTAGCAAACAAACTTAGTAAACTTTTGCTTAAGTAAAATCTTTGTTAGTTCGTTAGTAAGCATATAGTTAGTAGAAACTTATTTAACGTAAATGCGTAAAGCAGTAACTTTTTGTTAAATCTAAAGCTAGTAGATATTAACATGCTTAACTTTTGTATAAAGCTTGTCGTGCTATTTTGTAAGCTAGCTATAAGCAGCATTTTAATTTTTATTAGTAGCACTCTAGACTTTAATGTACGCAAGCGTACGTTAACGTACGCTAGCAAAGTATTACTCAAGAATTCGTTGCAATATCAAAGTTTGAGATACCTAAAGTAAGCCTAGGCACTGCTACACTAGCGATACGAATTTCTATGCCAAGTTATCTACTTTGCTAGCAGCAAGTAGTAGCAATTATATTTTTGTTCTTTGCACTAAGTTTCTATTTCTGTTGCGATAGCGCTTTTATTTTTAAACTTGCCAAGCTTCAAGCAAGCTACTTACAAATCTAACTTTGCTAGTTTTTTTACTAAACTTTAACTTTCTGCTGCACTTACTGCACCTACCAACTTTACGTTAAATACAAAAATACTTTTAGTTAATATTGTAGCGTTCGACGAGTTGAGTCGATTGCTACAAAAATTACAAAAATCTAATCGCTTCTAGTAGAAGCGCATTTACTTGAAAATTTTACAGTTTTAGATCTCGCACTTTCTAGCGCTTGTTCGCGGTTTAGTTTAAATTGCTCGATAGGTAAAGCGCTGCGCTTACTAATCTATAGCTAGTGCGCTTTTATAGTAGCGCAAATTAGTGCAGCTACGTACATTAAAGTCTAAAGTGCTACTAATAAAAATTAAAGTGCTGCCTATAGCTAGCTATTTTGTAACAATACTAATAGTTTGCTAATTATTATACTAAATTGTAAGTATACAGTTAAGCGTAAAGTTGATTTTAGTAAAGAATTGCATCTATTTCTCTATTTGCGAGGCAGCGAGAGATAACAAAAGCAATTTAAACTTTGTAGTTAATTTTGTAACTATACGCTGTATAGTTGATTTTTAGTTAATTATAAGTTTACTAAATTTAAACGCGTAACTTTAAGAGCTTTAGCGAGTTTTAAGCTCGTTAGCGTACAAAGCGTTAGATAATCTAAAAAAAAAAAAATCGCGATATAAAGAATCGTTAGAGAGATACTTAGCTATGTTCTATGCGCTAGCAAAAGCTTTAAAAGCAAAAGCTTTTGTGCTAAGTAAGTAGCGCTAGGTTTAGCAAATCTTTAAAACGTGTAACTATTCTAGGTTAGTAAAGTAGCAAGCAAAAACAACGTGCGTTTAAGCAACGTTAAGCTTACTCTAAACAGCAATGTATGCAAGAAAACTAACAAGTTGTTAGTAAAAGTTTGTTCGAGCGCTGTTAGTTTTCTTTATAAACTATAGCAGCTAGTTTTTTGTTAGTAAAACGTTTAAAGCTTTGCTTACAGCTTTAATGCTAAATCAAGCGCACGCTTTGTTAATAAAGGCGTTTTAAACTAGCTAAGTCTTGTGCAAAGCTTAATTGCAAACGATGCAAATTCTAAAAAACTAGGTAAAGTTTTCTATAGCTTTGATATTGTATAGGTTTACTAGATTCTTCTCAAAAAACCTGTAGAAATAAGCATTTAACTAATAAAATGCTATAACAATGTCGTTAACGTAGACAAATAGAATAAGCTAGCAATTCGTGTACAAATACGAAAAGCTCTTAACTAGTTTTAAGCCTAGCTTAATAAGCTCGCAGCGTAGCTTGTTGTACTATAGTACAAGTAACTCTTTTAAGCTGTAAAAAACGCGAAGTACTATTATAATCTTGCTTTTGAATTAGCAAAAAACTTTAGGTGTTTTAGCGTATAGCTTGCAATTAATCTAAGCGTTTAAAAAAGTAGTAGAAACGTTGTACTACTTTAGCTTTAGATCGAAGTAATTAGCAATTGCAATTAGAGCACAAAAGTTGCGAATTGCGAGTGTAGCAGCGTACGTGTTGTTAAGCAAAGCTTAAAAGTTGCTTTAAACAACTAATCGAGCTTTAAAGCGTAAAAGATATTTATCTTTGTTTATTTTGTATGTAAAGATCTACATTAGCAGTAGCACTTTAGCGTTTGCAGTTGCTTTTAACTAATTTGTTTAGCTAAAAACGTTTTTAGCGCGTAAGTCTTGCTATTCGATTTTTATAGCGCGTTAGAATTAATTGCTAAATATATGTGTACCAAGTTGCTTTACTGCCTTTAGTAGAAGTAGCAGCTGTAATTAATAAATTCGCAGTATTTTATCTACTCTAGTAGGTATTAAGTAAATTTTAGTTGAAAACGCTTGTAGGTAATTAACAAGAAGCTTAGGTTCTAGTATTACGAACAAAGACAATACTAGGTATCGTAAACTAAGCAACGACGTAGAAAAGTTGTTAGAGCTTGCTAGTACGCAAAACGAAAGTACAACAATGCGCAAAGCAAAATTAAGTAAGCAAAAATTACGTAACGTGCTTAGCACGCTTAAAAGTCTTAGCACTAAGTAGACTAAGTAGAAGTTGCTTAGTAAAATTAGCACGCTTAGCACTAAGCACACTAAGCAAACTAAGTAAAATACTTTTAGCAAAAAATTATAGAACTATATAAATTAGCAGAATTTCTTCTATAGTTTAAATTTTTTGTAGTTAACTTTTTTAAGTACATTTTATACATAGATTAGATCTATAAGCAACAAATTGTTACTTTGTTATTCTATTCAAGATAGAATAAAATTTTTTTTTTTTTGTTGTTATTAAGCTTTTTGAACATAGAACAATTCTTTAGGCAGAATCTTTGAGTCCAATCGCAATTACTTTCGGTAAGAGAATACTTTTAATAACATCTAGCTTCGCAGCGTAAAACTATACAGCAAAGTTGTTTAGATTTTTTAGTTTTCAATTGCGCTTACTTTTAATAATTAAGTTAGTGTTGCTTAGATTAAGATTAACGTTTTGTAAAGCTTTCTTGCTTTGTTAGCAATAACTCTTAGAAACGACATGTATTGTATTCTCTTTTTTAAATGCTCTAGAAGTTAGCATCTATTGTTGATTTAATTTAAGTACATCGTTAGATTTGAGTACGTTGTTAGTTGTTTTACTTTTTACATAGAAGCTTTTAGCTGTTAGAGCTAAAGTTACAAGTGCTTTTTAGCAGCTGCGCTAACGAGTAGTTAACAAGTTTTCAATGCTAATATCGTTGTCTTGTAGCATCTCTAGATATTTGAGTAGCTTAATTACTTTTTTAATTACTAACGTAGAGGCGTAGCTGTTTATTCTTTTAAAAAAAAGCGTAGGTTTAAACACAATATTACGTGTAACAATAATAGTATCCTTTGTAAACAGCTATATATAGAAAATATTAGTACTTTAGTAGCCAACTAGGTAGCTAATAAAAGTACGCGATTTAAGCTTGTTAGTAGTTTTTAAATTGCAGTTGTAAACGTAAGCGCAACAGCTAATAGGCTTTATATAAACAACAAGTAGTTTTTGTTTTTATACAACTTTGTATAGTGTTTTCTAACTTAGTACTTTAGTAAGCGTTTGATTAAGAATGTACGCAGCTATGCGATACATTTTATGTAATAGATTTTTTAGTAGGTTCGCGTATATGCGCATAGCGCAAGCTCGCTAAGTAAAAACTCTACTTGCGCGCTTAATAAGTTTATTCGACTTTTTTGTGCTAGCTAAAGCGAGCTCGTATAGCATTCCTAGCTCTTCTATAATGTTAATAAAATTATTTCTAAATTTCTTTTTATTGTTGCATTAAATAGCAACTACGTTAGCGTTGTACATACGCTAGATTTTGCAAATCAAAACTATAAACTATCGTGTAAAAGTTATCTTGTTTTTTTGCTTAATTGTAGCTATTTTATGCTATTTTAAGTACTCGTTTATAAAGTACGAAGCGTATTTGCTACTATCTATACACTCCTTTTCTATAGAGATAATATAGATTAAGTTTATTGCAATTCAATAGAATAGTCGTTGTGCACAGCTCTTAGCTAAGCGCTTTAAAATAATATAAGTTATTTAAGCTTTGATACACGTTTAGCAAAAACAGTTTATATAATCTCTTATTAGTTAAACGCTAGTAACGTTTAGTTTAAGTTGATTAATAGCTTTCTAGCCTAGGTAGCTCTATATTAAATAAGCAGCACGTTGATTAACAACGTTAGTAAGCTTTAGCAAGTACAACAATGTTATTAGAAGTATTCTCTTACCGAAGGTAATCTCGATTGAACTCGAAGATTTCGCCTAAGAAATTGTTCTATGTTCGAAAAGCTTAATAACAACAAAAGAAACAATTTTAATTTTATTTTAGATAGAATAACAAAGTAACAATCTATTGCCTATAGATTTAATCTATGTATAAAATATACTTAGAAAAGTTAACTACAAAGAATCTAAACTGTAAAAGAAATTCTGCTAATCTATATAGTTCTATAATTTTTTGCTAAAAGTATTTTACTTAGTTTGCTTAGTGTGCTTAGTGCTAAGCGTGCTAATTTTACTAAGCAACTTTTACTTAGTTTGCTTAGTACTAAGATTTCTAAGCGTGCTAAGCACGTTACGTAATTCTTGCTTACTTAATTTTACTTTGCGCATTGTTGTACTTTTGTTTTGCGCACTAGCAAGCTCTAACAACTTTTCTACGTCGTTGCTTAGTTTACAATATCTAGTATTGTCTTTGTTTATAACATTAAATTTTTTTTTAAGAATATTATTTTAATAGCTGTTTTGCTGTGCTGTGCTAGTTTCTTTTGTATTTTGCATTAAAAGTGCCTTTTCGTATAAAAGTAAGTTAACTCTAATTTTCGTCGTGTCGTAGTTTTTTTTTGTATTTTTTTAAGTTTTTAAGTCTAACTATGCTTAAGGTCGCGAAATTAACTAGTTGCTATTACAATCGTTTTGCTTGTTTTTGTGCAATAAACTACTTTGTTGCAAAGCCGTGCCGTTGCTGTTTGTTAAAAAGCCTAAAGTATTTTTTTTGCTTAAAAGAACTTGTGTTAATTGTATATCGTTAAGTTCTAAGTGTTTTTTTTTTTTATCTAAAAAAGAGTTTGCTGCTGTTGCTAAGAAGTAGCGAGTTTTGCGTTAAAAGCTTCGCGCTGTAGAGCGTTGCAAGCTTAATCTCTAAAATTAGCTTAATGCTGCTACTAATAAAGAGAAGAATTTGTTCGCGCAAAAACTTGCGTTAATTGAAGAAATAATTTTTTTTAAAAGAGCGCAATCGAGCGCGTTCTCTAATTCAAAGTGTACAACTTCTACTAATAGTTCTATACTACTGCTATTTAAACTACTTTTAACTAACCTAGGCTAGTTACAAACTAACTCTTCTTTTCTTGCTTTTTTTTATTTTAATTTTTTTGCTTTTTTAGAGAACTCGGGTTCTTTGCTTCTAAATTTTGCTAGTGATATTTTCGTACTAGTTTCTTGTAGTTCGTAAAATTCTATATTAGTTCCTATGTGTTCTAGCTCTCTAGCTATTTTTGCTATTTAACTAAGTATTTCTACTAACGTCTAAACTTTTATAGGTCTTTAACTTTTTCAACTTCGTACTTTTTGTCTTCGAGTTTGATATTAGTTGCTACTTTCGCGTCTAAAAGTGCTAGTTTAAAAAGTAATTTATAAAAAACTAGGTGTATGCGCATGCTTGTAAGTAGCTATAGTTTAAATAATACAAGTTCTTTAACTTTTAAAATTTTAAATAGTTTTATTTAGAAGTTGTTTAACTTGTTCCATAGTTGTTTAGTTTTTAAATTTTTTTGTAAGAGAAAAACTCTATTTTTCTTTTTAAAAGTTGGTTTCTTACGCTTTTTTTTATTTGCTAACTTAGCTGTTGTAAAGTTCTTTTAAGTAATTCGTTTGCTTAATTCGTTGTGTAATTCTTGCATTTTAAAAGCCTTGTTGTTCGCTGCTAGCGAAATGCTTTTAATATTTTTTAGATTTTAATAAGCTACTAGCTTATATCTATAGTTTGCGTAGTATAGTAAGTATTTTATCGTTGTAAACTTTGTGCTGTTGTAAGCTAGTTGTACTGTTAGTAGAAGTTTAACTTAGTTGTTTTGCAGCTTGTTAGTGTACATTCGTAGGTACTATTCTAGCGTTTAGTTTGTTCGTTTAGTTTAGCCGTTTGTTTGTAAGTAGAAGCTAGTCGATAGCTTTTTTGCAACTTCTAACTAGGCTAAAAACGTATCTTAAAACTTTATTATAAACAGCTTGTTTTTGTTTGTAATAAACTATTCTAGCAATTTGTAATTAGCAACGAGTGCCTTTGTAACTTCGTAAGCTATTTTTTCTACTATAATTAATTCTTCTGTTAGTACAAAATGTAATTCTTTAGTTAATTAATCTACGATTACCAAGATCGAGTTGCATAGTCGTGCTAATTCGAGTTTTAACAATTTTAAAAGCTTTACTATAAAATCTATTGTAACGCTAATCTATAAGCGTGCGAGTAGTTTTAGTAGTTAAAGTAGTTCGTAAAGCTTATGTCTCTTAGGTTTGTTTTTTAAACAATTTAAATAGTTGCTTACTACTTTCTAAACTATGTTTTGTACGTAGAGCATTAAGTACTTGTTTAAAATTTGTTAAACTATTTCGTTAATTTCTAGGTGTTTATATGCTTGCGAAGTATGTAATTTCTAAATAAGCTATATAGCTTAGTTGTTATTTGTAACTATCTATCTTTGCTAGTCGTTTTTACTCTATTTTTAGTGCATTCTTTTTTTAATACTTGTAACTCTAGCTATCTTAGCTAGTCGTAGTTAGTTGTATTCGAAAGTTTCGTCTAAGTTCCGTCGTAATATTAGGTTATGCGTAACTAGTTTATTTGTTTTTATAAAATCTAATTTTTAACTAAGCGCGTTCGCGGCTTCGTTGTTAGTTTCTTTGCGATAGTAAATCTTAATGTCGTAATCTACTATAAATTCAGCTTATCTAACTTGTTATTTGTTTAATTTCTTAGTTGTAGTAAAGCTAGTAAAGTTTTAGTAATTAGAGTACACTTGTACTTAATGTCTTGCTCTTTTTAGCTGCGCTTTTTATTGTTCAAAGGCGTTTATTTTTGCTAATAGCTTCTTGTTGTAAACATTGTAGTTAAGTTTTGCTCCTAAGAACTTTCTAGAATAGTAGAATACTAGTTTCTATTTCTTATCGTTGCATTGCTAGAAAAGTATTGCTTCTAATGCATAGTCTAAAGCATTAGTTTCTACTTAAGTTTTTTTTTTTAAGTCGTGCATTTGCAGCATCGGTGCTGTAGTAAACTTCTTTCTAAGTTTTTAAAACGCCTATTTCTATGCTTTCGTTTATTTAAACTTTTTATTTTTTTTAGTAACTTCTAAGAGTAGTGTTGTAGTTTTAAAGTAATTTTTAATAAACTTTTAATAGAAGTTAGCAAATTTTAAAAAAAACTGCACGTTTTTTACTGTTTTAAGAGTTAGCTATTCTTGTATAGTCTAGATCTTTTTTAGGTCTATTAACATATTTTCTCTTAAAATAATAAATTCTAGATAGCTAGTTTTTATAACGTGAAATTTACATTTTTTTGAGTAAAGTAGTAGCTAGTACTGCTTTATTTTCTGTAGCACTTTTTTAACATATTTTTAATGTTCTTCGAACGTTTTTTTAGAGTATATCAATACGTCGTTTAAGTACGCTATAACAAAAATATTCAAGTATTCGTATAGTGCTTTGTTAATTAAAGCTTAGAATGTAGCTAGAGCATTAGTTAATTTAAATAGCATAACCTAGTACTTATAGAGTCTATATCTAGTTTTGAAAGCTATTAACTATTCGTGCTTTTTTGCAATTCTAATGCGATAGTATCCGTTTCGTACGTCGAGTTTTGTAATTTATTTTACTTTTTAAAGTTAGTTTATAAGCTTTTAAATAAGCGGTAGTAAGTATTAGTTTTTTTGTGTAACGTTGTTGAGCTGTCGATAGTCTACGCATAGTTTTAATTCTTCGTTTTTCTTTAGTACAAACAATATTAGCGAAGCTATTAAGCTCTCGCTTAGTTGTATATATTCTCGCTAAATATTTCTTTAAATGTATTTTTTTAATTCTTTCTGCTAGTTGTAAGTTAGAGAATACATTAGTCTTAGTCGCAGTTTTGTTTCTTTCTTAAAAATAATTTTGTAATTCTATTTTTGGTAGTTAGCTAAGTTGTGCTTTTTGTTTTTCTTAAAAAAGCTTTTAAACTTCGTTTGGTACTTAGTAGAGAAGTTTTTAAACTTCTTTTTTTATTCTTTTAAAGAGTTAGATTGTAGTTTGTTTGTTAAAAGCGCAACTTGTTGTATCTATATAACGCTTATTTGCTAAGAGTTTTTTTTTACAAATTCTCGCGATTTTGTAAAGTACAATTAAACTAATTCTCTCGTTCTTAGGTAAGCTTTGAATTGTTAATTTGTTTTGTTGTACTATAGCAACTTTCTCTCTAAGCCTTTAGCTGCGTATTGTTTTATTTTTTTAATTAATATTAAAGTTGTGTTTTTGTAGCTAGTTGTATCTAATATACATGTTAGAACTTTTAAAGTTTATAATATTAATACGCTGTTAGTGCTTAATGCTCGCAATTTCTAACTTAACTTTTTAAGTTTCTAGGTTAATCAAACTGTTTCGATATTCTAGTAGTTGTTCGTTAGCTAACACTATTTGTATTAGTTAATTCTTAACCTAGTAAAGTATCTTGTTTCTTTTTACTTATTCTAGAGAAACTAATGTTTAAGCAGCTTTGCTATTAAGTAGTGCAGTAAGCTCTTAGCCTACAACTTTCGCTTTTACTTTTATGTAATTTTATTCTAGTTGCGTTTTTTATACGCTTTGTATAGTTGTGTTAAAAGTACTTATACTATTCTAACTATAGGTCTAGTATCTCGCTAGTTTTTTGCTAAAAAAGCTTTTAAAGCCTGTTCTTTTAGAATGTTCTATTGCTCGTCGTATTTGCATTAGTTAATAAAACATTTCTAAAGCTGTAAGTATTTAGTGTAGTTTTGATTTTTAAAATTCTATTTAGTTGCATATCTCTATAGCTAATAGATTGCGCATTTTTAAGTGCAAAAAAGCTAGCGTACTGCTTAGCACGTATCGTAGTTTTTTATACATAATTTGTTGTTGCATTTTAAGTAGTTCTCGTTTTTTAAACTTATAAGCTACTATTCTGTAATATGCTTGCAAAACTAGTATGTTTGATATTTTTTGTTGTAATACTGCGCTTATCTGCAGCTGCTGCTGTAGTTTTTAAACTAGTTGTTGTAGTTATGTACGTAACATTTTGTTACTATACATTCGCTATCTTTAAGTAAAACGTGTAATAGTAATCTTAGCTATTGCTAAGCAAAAATTCTATTGTTTGCGTAGTATACACAGTTCTTTTTGTTGCACTAGTGCTAAAGTAGGTTTCTATAATTGTTCTAATTAGCGAACTGTATTTTTTTCTTTGTTAGTCTTTGTTGTGCTATTGCTGCGTTTGCAGCTTTCTATTTTTGTAGTTTTTTAATTTGTAGTTCTTTAAACTATTGTTTGTAGTACTAGGTAATGTAGGTAATTTTACCGCACATCTAGTACTCGTAGTTTTAGAGTTAATTTGTAATTTCTTTCGCTTGTAAGTAAGCGAGCTTTGTTTTCTAATCTAATAGTTTTTTCGCTATCGAGTTTTCGACTTTAACCTACTCGTTTTCTAGTTCCTTGTAGATTTTTGAATATAGTGTAGCTACTCGTTGTAGTTAGACTATAGCAATAGTAGCAGCTTGTGCGCTTGCTACTTTCTATTGTATTTCTAAGCAGTCTTTGCAAAAGTGTTTTACTTTGCTATATTAAAAACATGCTTTGTTGTTGTAACGCTTCTAGCGTTTTTCTTTTAACACTTCGTTTTAGAGGTATTGCTTTGCTAAAGTAGCATTTCTTTTAGTAAATAGCTTTCGTAGTAGCTTGTCGTTCTAGATTTTTTTAACGCTGTTGATATTTATTAAGTCGTAGTAATAGGTTTTTTTAGTCGTAGTTACTAGGCGTATATATAGTTTAACAGTAGTTTTGCGTTTTTGCTATTGCTGCTATAGTTAATTGTCAATTTGTACCGCAGTTTTAATTAACTTTTTAAGCTTTTTTAGTTTTTTGTCTTAACTAATTTTATTTTTTACATGTTCTTTTAATTTTGCGTAGTAGAACTTGCATAAGTTGCGTTCTTTTACGTTGTCTACTTTAGCCTAAATTTTTTTAAACTTAATTGTGTATTCGCTTGCTAATTTTTTTTGTCGTAGTAGTTTAAGTTTGTTTATAGCTTGCTATGTTTTATCTACTTCTTCGTAAATAGTATAAAGCTTTTCTTTAAACAATTTCTAGCTTTTAAAGATGCGTCGCGTGTTTCGCTTTATTTTTTACTTGCTATTGCTCTTAACATAGTCGGTTGCGTGTAGCTAAAACTTCTTTGCTACGTTGTTTTTTATGTGCATTCTAGCTGCAAAAATCTTGTTTTACTTTGTTAAAAAGCTTGTTGCATAATAACGGCAATAGAAGTTAATATTTGTAAAGAATAATTGTAACGTTTTTTTTTCTCTGCTATACTTTTCTAGGAACGGTGCTTTCGCAGCACTACTAGTTCTTCAATTCTTTAAAATTGCAACTATTTCTATTAGTTCGCTAATCTGCTCGTTTAGTGCTTTAATCTAGCTAGCTTGCTTAGCTAGTATTGCGCTAGCGGTGCGTTAAAGTACTTTAGCACTGCTACTACTTAAACTTACTAAAGTTGTTATATTATCTTAGTTCTAAACCTAAAGTAGTTAACGTGTTATTAGAAGTGTTCTCTTATCGAAAGTAATCTCGATTGAACTCGAAGATTTCGCCTAAGAGATTGTTCTATGTTCAAAAAGCTTAATAACAACAAAAAAAACAATTTTAATTTTATTCTAGATAAAATAACAAAGTAACAATTGATTGCCTATAGATCTAATCTATGTATAAAATGTACTTAGAAAAGTTAACTACAAAGAATTCAAATTGTAAAGAAAATTCTACTAATTTATATAGTTCTATAATTCTTTGCTAAAAGCATTCTGCTTAGTTTGCTTAGTATGCTTAGTACTAAGCGTGCTAATTTTACTAAGCAACTTCTACTTAGTTTGCTTAGTGCCAAGACTTCTAAGCGTGCTAAGCACGTTACGTAATTTTTGCTTACTTAACTTTGCTTCGCGTATCGTTGTACTTTCGTTTTGCGTACTAGCAAGCTCTAACAACTTTTCTACGTTGTTGCTTAGTCTACGATACCTAGTATCGTTTTTGTTTGTAACAAACAAGTAGTACAATGCTTTAAAAGTACTTAATTGTAAGTGTAAAAGTAATAAAGAAAGTTAGCGTAATAGCTTTGCATTAATAAGCTAGTGTTCTTTATTGTACTTAAGTTGCGCGATAACGTTTAATATTTGTTGCATGTACAAAACGTTGCAACTAAAGTTAAAGTAAATTAACTTTATACAGCAGCGAGTAGAGTAGTAAATAAGTATAAGTTAAGTTAAAGTTAAGTTAGCTTACGTAAAACTCTAGTGCTAACTTAACCTATACCTACGCTAAAACGTTTTAGTGTAGGTATAAGTTGAGTTAGCATGAACCTCTACAATTCTATATTTTAATATATTTTCTTTTTATAATTATAATAGCTAGTTATAATAGGTTTATTAACCTAAAGGTAGTACCTATAACCTAACTTTAACCTACGCTTTAATTACTCTAACTCAACTTTAACTTTAAGTCTGTGCGACTTTTACTTAACTTATACCTAATAATAAGTACTTTCTACCTATTCGCTAGCGTAGTAGCGAGCGAGTTTTAAAACGCTTGTAAAAAAGCTTTTAACGTACGCAACGTGCGTTAGCTTTAGCGTTAGCAATTTATGTATTGTGCGTGCAACAAGCTTTATTATACTCTATGCTATAATAGAAATACAGCTATTACTAGCATTAACAAAGCAGCGCTTTAGGTTGTTGCTATAAAGCTAAGTAGCTTTACGTGCTTAGTTCTTTTCGATTAATAGCTACTATAGGCTATAACGGGCTAGACTAGTTCTTTGCAAAGCTTTTAAAAGTACTTCGCACTAAATTGCTACTAAAACAGCAATTCGTTTCTTTTACACGAATATACTATCTTTATTACTATACTATTAATCTATTTTAAGTGTTATTAAACCTACGATTAAACGTAGTCTTACATTCAAATTGCTTAATTAAAATACTTTCAATAAATCGATTACCTCGTTTACAATGTTTAGTTTGTTTAACAATTAAGCTACGTTGCTTCTAAAACACTTAGATAAAAGTTCTATTATGCAACTAAACACTCTCTAACTTTTAGTTGTAAATAAAACTAAATAGAATAAAAATGCTAATAAAGAAGTTTAGATTAGTAATAGTGCTAACGTTTTAAAGCGTAGTTGCGCTTCTAGCGTTAAACTAAGCTAGAATAACCTAGTTCCTTTCAAAAGAAATCTCAACACTTTACTTTTAAACAATAAGAATAACAACGCACTATTAAACTTTTCTACGAAGCAAGCTTTTAACAAGCTAAAAACTTAGTAGCAGAATAAGTAAAACTGTACAGAACTTATTCGCTTTAAAACGTTAAAGGCTCTATACTAAAACGAAAACAAAACAGCACTTGCTAAAGCTATTAAGCAACTAGTTGTACTAGCACTTGCTTAAACTGTTTTTAACTAGGTTAGTTTACCTCGCTCTAAGCTACTGTACTGCTATTTAAAGAAAAATCGCGTAGACTACAACTAATAAGTTTGCAATTACAAAGGCTACTACACAAAAAGCTTTAACTTCTTTAGCAAACTTTAAAAAGTTTTTTTTAAGTTAACGTACGTTACTAAAAACTTTTGTACGCTCTAAAAAACCTATAAAATCTATAAAAAATTGCGATTTTTTTTATAGTCTTCTACTTAAGCATTGTTTAAAAAACAAATGTTAAGTGCTTTAGGCACTTTTAAGAAACGTAAGTAGCAAGTATACAATTCTATTAAAGCTTTACGTTAAAAGCTATTTTAAACTTTTTTTAACTTACTTTTACTTTTTTAACTTTTTTATACTAAGATTGACTAAACAAGCTTATTTAGCATAGCATCGAACTTTACCGCAGCACTTTTTAAAAAAGTAAAAAAGCAACTACGTTACTTTCTACTGCAAAGTTGCACTACTTTCTACTAAGTAAAGCAAAAAGCTAATTAGATCTATTATAACTTTTAATAAGATAGCAAGATCTAAAGAAAAACTAAAAAGAACAAAAAGCAAGCTGCGTCGCTAACAGAATATAAATTAACTTATTCTAATGCCAAATAGTACAAAAAGAAACGCAACGGCTGCTTTAAGCTTAAAAAAAGTAATAACAAGAAAAACAAAAGCTCTAACGAGCTAGTTTGCTACGCATGTAACAAACTAGACTATTTTGTTTCTACTTACTCTAACAAAGCAAAAAAAAACGCTTACTTTAAAAAAAAAAGAAAAAAAGCAAAAGCTTAAAGAATTAGCTTTTTACTTTGTAGCTTATATTAACTTGTTATAGTTAAAGAAAGTAGGCACTTTTTGTAAAATGCTAACAAGCAAGAAACCAACGTTTCTTACTGCGTTAGCGAAAATTAAAAGTTTAAAAAACTTAAAAGCAATTGTAGATAGTAAAGCTTATTTTAATATTCTTTTAGCTGTCGTAGCGAAAGAATAGAATCTAGTACTTAAACTAATTTCTAATATTCTTTTTATATTGCTAAGTAGATTTAGTTACACTATCTATAGTTGTACTGTAGCAAAAGTTTGCATTACAAACTCTAAAAGCAAAGTACAAACTTATAAAATTTTCTTTGTAGTAGCTAATTTTAAAAAGCTTTCAATGTGTCTTAGACTCTTTTGAATAGATTAGTTTTAGCTAAAGTTGAACTATCTGCGTCGCCGCATGCTCTTTAAAAGCATAAAGAACCTAAATAAACTAAACTATGCTAAAGTAGCTATAAAAAACGTAGTAAAGTTTGCTTAAACTTTAAATAGTTTTAATGCAAAGCTTTATGTCTGTTTAATTAGTGCACTTTCTAAAGCAAGCAACTAAAAAAAGCAAATCTTTAGTTTGCAACTTAAATATTAAAAGTACTAAAACGTAGCGAGCTCTAATAGCTCGTTAGTAATAGCGTCTAATAGAGAGCAGAATCTCGCGATTAAACTCTAGCTTAGTACGACTCTTTTGCATTAACTTTTGTACAATATGTTAATAGTAAAATTAAAGCATCTTTGCAAATACGTAGACAAGTACTTTAATAAAGAATAAATAAAGCGCTTAAAGTCTTTAGCTAGTGCGCTAATTCTCTTTGCAAAAAAAAAAAACAGCACTTTAAAACTTTGCGTTGACTATTAAAGCTTTAACAAAATTACAATTAAGAATTGTTATTTTTTGCTTTTTATTGTAGAGTTCTTAAAGAGGTTATTTAAAGCAAAAGTTTATACTAAGCTTAACATTTGTAAAGCCTATTACAGAATCTAGATTAAAAAAAGAAACAAATAAAAAACAGCTTTTAGAACTTGATATAGTTATTTTGATTACTTTGTTATGCTATTTAGTTTTACAAATGCTTCTACAGCATTTTAAGCCTATATTAACTAAGCCTTTGCTAAGTTAGTTAACGTAACCTGCATTATGTACTTTAACAACATTTTAGTATTTTCTAACATAGAAAAAGCTTATGTAAGCTAAGTTAAAAAAGTTTTTTAACGTTTGCGTAAAGCAAAGCTATACTTATAGCTTAGCAAGTGCGAGTAGCATACATAGTAAACAAAGTACCTAGGTTACATTGTATGCCTAGAAGAAGTTAAAATTAACCTAAAACAAATTAGAACGATCTAGAAGTAGCTAATACTAAATATAGTTTAGAATATTCAAGTATTTATAGGCTTTACAAACTATTATCAGCGCTTTATCGCTAAGTTTTTTAAGCTTGCTCTACTATTAACTAAACTAACTTAGAAAAAGCTAAAAGCGGCCCGAAGCGAGTACGCCTAAAGAAAAGAAAAAAGCTAGCAAATTAACCTTAGAACTAAAGCTAAGAAAGCGTTTAGAAAACTTAAAAGTGCTTTTTTTAATATTTCTATTCTAGCTTATTATAAAGTAGAATAGTTTACAAAGCTCAAAACTAACGCTTCTAAAAGCTCTATTAGTAGAATTTTAAGCTAGAAAGTTTCTAACAGTAAAAACAGCAAAAAAAGTGCTTATTAGCGCTTAATTAGTTTTTTCTTGCAGAAAATAGACAAGGCGAAGTACAATTATAATACTTATAATAAAAAGTTGTTAGCAATTAACAAAAGTCTGTTACACTTTTGCTATTTTTTTTTAAGTATCTCGTTTAATCTCTATACAAACTACAATAACTTACAATAGTTTATAAAAACAAAAACTTTAAATTATTATTAAGTTTGCGTTTACAAAAAGTTAACAGAGTATAACTTCGTTATAATTTATCAACCTAAAAAGACAAATCTAGCTAATAGCTTTTTTTAACAACTAGACTACATAAAGAAAGCTTATGCTCTTGCGCAGAAAAGCAATAAAATCTACGTAGATTTATTACGAGCTTTAATAACTCGTAGTGTGCATAGTAAGCCCGCTCTAGTAGCAGCAATTACAAAATTAGCTAGCTAACCTGCAAAAAAACTAAGCCTACTAACTTTTTTAAAGAAAATAAAAGCTTTAGACTTAAAAATGCTTATTAAGAAAGAACTAATCTAAGCACTCTAGCTTAGGCTTTTAAAAGATAAAGTTCTTTTAAGTAATCTAGCAAGCGATTCTGCAAACTCTTTAGACTTAAACTTAAACTTTAACTTAAAAAACAAGTCTAAACTAGTAAAGCTTATAGTAGCTTAAAATAAACTAAAGCTAGCTGTAACGAGGTAGTTAAATAAGATCTACCTCGTTACAACAAAAAAAAGAAAAAGCTTTTTAAAAATGTTATAACAGCTCGATAGCTAGTTACTTTAGCGTTAAGAAAACTGTAGAGAAAGTTAAACGCTAATACAAGTAAAAAAGCATAAAAAAAAACGTTAAAAAGTACTGCAACGACTGTTTAAAGAGTTGCAAATTAGTAGTAGCTAAACATAGCTTTTATAGACTTTTTATACTTTTACTAGCGCTTAATAGCTCGTAGTGCAATGTTACAATAGACTTTATTACAAAACTTTAACTATTAAAGTATATAAAGCAAGTATACGATTTTATTCTCGTTATAGTAAACTGCTTAACTAAAAAAGCTTACTATATTCTAGCTTGCGCTAATTAGACAGCAAAAAACTTTGCAATAGTTTAAATAAAAAAGATTGTAAGACTTTACAGCGTTTCGAAGAACGTTATTTTAAACTAAAGTTTTATTATAAACTCAAAGTTCTAGAACAGCTTCTGCTACTATTTTAGCTTAATAAATATTCTCTTTTTTGCTTATTACTCTTAAACAAATAGTTAAACTAAAAAACAGAATTAAACGCTAGAATAGTACTTTCGATGTTACTATTGCTTTAAATAGAACAATTAAACTATGTAGTTGCTAATAGCGAAGTTCGCGTACAACAATAGCTAATACGTAACTATAAAAATTACTTTTTTTGTAGCGTACTACAAAGCGTTTCTAAAAGCTTTAAATTAGCTTAAAATGCTTTTTAGTAATAAATAGTTGTTTATAAAAACAAGCATAGCAGCTTACATAATTGCCTTTTAAGCTAAATGCTAGCGCAAAATTAAAGCTGCAAACGCTTATTAAAAAAAGTATTTTAACAAGCGTAGAAAGCACATTTTGCTAAAGCAAAGTAACTAAGTGCTAATTTTAAACTACTACACAAAATCTACTAGGCTAAAGAAAAAGCTTAACTAGAAGTACGTAAAGCTAAGCACTATTATAAACTAAATTAGCACTAACGCGTACTAAGTAGACTTTTTTAAACTAAAAAGTATTTATCTAGTTTTTTATGTATCCTTGTTAAAACTTTACAACTAAAAAAAGTTAATACTTTTTTAAAGCAAGCTTTTAGTAGATACTTTGCGCACTTTTAAAAACAACGTGTACTACGTTAAATAAGTGCTTAATAAAAAAACATTTTTAGTTAGCACCTAAAAGTACTTTGTTAAATAAAAAAAATACTTAGATAATAAAAACTCTTAAGAACTTAAGCTAAATATAAGTGCAAATGCACTTAACAATTTCTAAAAAACAAAAAAGTTTGTAGCAAAAAAAAAAAAAAACGCACTTTAAGCAATGTACTTTTAAAAAAAAAATAGTTAACACGTTTTACTTTGCCACTTAATGCATAGTTAGCATTAAGATTTTTAAAATCTTAAAATTTTCTAAAGTACGAACTTTTTTAAAAGAAATAATATATTATTTTACTATTGCAAGGTATAGCGTTAAAAGAGCTACTTTGTGCTATTATAACCTAGTGTAGCACACTTTATAGTAAAGTAAAACAAAGTAAGTTTTAAAAATATATGCATAACTATGCTACTTTTAAGCGAACTACTTTTATACTAACTACTAAGTATTAGCTTTTATTGCGCTAAAATAAAGTTTTAAAACGCTAACGCTGTGCTTAAAAACTAATTTAAGCAAAAAAACCGCTTTTAACGCTACAATAGCTTAAAAGGCTGCAATTTAACGCTAGAAACTACTAAGCTACTTACAACTTTTTAGCTAAAGTTTATAAACTTTACTATAAGTAACTTAACTCTTTTTGTAATTACACTTTTTTGCACTTTGTTTTTTTTAACTGCACGCTTTGTAGTAGCGTTAGTAGAATTCGCAAAGAGCTAAGCGCGCTCGCAACTTTTTTTAGCTACTAAATTAATAACAACGCAAGCTTTTTTAAACTAAAATATGTTAATACGAGTTATAGTAGCCTATAATAGGCTAACATATTTTTTTACAAAAAGTATTAGCTTGCTTAACGTTCTTTTAAAGCTTTGCTGCTACTAACTAGTTAAACAGCTACTTAAAATACTTTTGCTAAAAAGCAGCAGCTTTTATAGTACAAACGCAACTATTTAGCTTAACCTTAGCATTAGAATTTTTATTAAAGTTAGTAGATTTATTGTGCAAGTAGAAGTGCGCGCTGTAAAAAGCATATTAGCAACTAAAAACTAAATTAGTGCTTTGCTACACTTTAAGAAGTTATAATACATACTTATTAAGCGTTTTTAAAATGTCTTTGCAAGTCTTGCTTATTTTTATTATAGCAAGCTTTACTTTATTGTTAGTATACGCTTTAAACTAGCGAATAGTTTTAAAAACTTTTTTTTTAGTTTTAAGCGCGCTAGGGAATAGAAGCTTGTAAGCAAAGTTAAAAACACTACAAAATAACTCTTGTTGCAAACTCTTTTTAAAGCGAGCACAACTTTTTTTAACTTATTTTACAGCTTTTTTAGTACTTTATATAAAATTAAAATAGCTTATAACGTTTTAAACTAGTTTAGATACGCACTAAATAGTAGTTTTAGTTTGTATTAAAACACTAGAAGCATTTTAGATACCTATGCTTTTTGCTTTTGTTGTTTTTAACAATTTACTTTTAGTATAGACGCTTGTTAAAGTTGTTAACAATAAGCATGCAGCATTTTACTTAGCTTAAGTAATAGTACTTTTTATTGCTTTAGAACGCAACGCAACGCGCGTAAAAGTGCACTATAAAGTTGCTATTGTTTAGAATGTTATTGCTAACTCTAGTAATGTTTATATTAGCTAGTGTAATAAGCTAGAAGCTTAATAAAAAGCTTTAGTCGTAGAACTTTAGTAGCTATTAACGCTGTACGTAACAGCTTCGACGATACCTAAAAGAGCCTCGCTACTTTCTAGTTAACAAAAGCTTTGCGGTATTAAGTTTTTACATAGCTTTCAAAAGCGCTTCGTAGGTGCTTTAGAAGCTAACTAACTATAAAGTATATAGAGCTTTTCTATTCGCGCTGTAAATAAACTCTATTAAATTTATTACATTCTATATTAGAACTAGCTATCTTTGGCAATTTCTTTTTATTTGAATTCGATTAATTTCTACGTAGTAAAGATTGTAAGATTTTTAAAGAGTACAACACTTTTAGAAGTTAAAAGCAACTTCTAAAAAACTCTACGACGCAGCGAAAAAAGTTTTTAAAACTAAATTGCTACAATAGACGGCACTTAGATTAAGTATATCTAGATACTAGTTGTAAAAGCTCGCAAGCTAGAAAGCAAAAGCCAAAGTAGCAAAGCAATTAAAAAAGCTTTACAAAAGCTAATAAACATCGACAAATTTAATGTAGAAACTTAAAAAATTCGTTTTAATGCAGCGAAAGCTACATATACAAAAACATTCGTTTCAAAACTCGTAATAAAACTACCTAAAAAAGTAACAAACGATTACTTACTAGCAGCGAAGCTAGTTCTTGCAGAACTTTTAAATTCTAAGTAGCTAGTTAATAACGAAAGTGCGAGAGTTTAGGCACTTATTGAAATACTACAAAATTAAGTTTAGATTCGTTAGAAAAAAAAAAGAGCTGCGCTAGCAACACTGCTAACTTCTTTTAGTATTTTAAAAGCTTCTACGCTAATTACAAAGCGCAACAAAACGCTTAACTTAGCTTAGTTTAATAGAACAAAGTTAGACTATAAACAGTTTAAAGTTTAAGTAAACAACAAAATGCTTAATAATAGAAATCTAATTAGAAACTTATGCGGCTATATCTACAACTGCTTAACAAAGCAAGTAGCTACTACTAAACTCGCCTAGTATTAAGAAAACTATAACAGAATAGCAAAAAAGTTCTAAAAGTACTTTAACGAGCACTACTAAGACTACATAAAAGCGTAGAAAGTACTCAACCAACTTTTCGCTTTTAGGCAGAAGAAAATGTTTTTTTAAAAGTATAATAAAGAATTCATGCGCCTTGCGTATAACGCAAAAATAACAAGCAACGTAGCTACATTAAAGAACTAGTACAAAGCAAAGCTTCGCGCTAATCTACAAAACAAAATAACGTACTTTACGAGCTCGCCGAACACACGAGTTCGCCGAACACTTTTGCCAAGCTCCTACCAAAACTACTCTATTCTAGCGCAAAACAGCTTACTTTAGCTCTATATAGAGCAATCTAACTTAAAATATTATTTAGAGTTTACTTTTGCTACTTGCTTACACGTACGTGCGTTATGCTTAGTTTAACTACACTATCTACACTGCTTTTGAAATAGTTCACCTACTTTAGCGCGCACTTGCGTTTTTAGCTTTTTTTTATTACTACGCGCTCTAAACTCCTTTAGAGCAGTTAGACAAGCTTTATTCTCAACTATCAAAGTTTTTTCTGCTTGAACCTGCTTTCTTTTATGCGATCTACGTTGCGTAGCAGCTTTATTTGCTGCTCGAAGCTTTGCGATTTTCTTTTGCGCTAACACTAGCTTGTGCGCGATAATAGCTGCTTCTTTTAAAACTTTTTTAAAGGCTTTTACTATAGACGTTGGTAAGCTATCTATATGCTTCTAAATTCTTGCCTTTACAAGCGTCAATTGCGACTTTAGTTTAAAAGTATTGCTTAAGGTTTGCAACTGCTAGGGCTCGTTGTTAATAGACAGTAGTAGTAATAGAGTACGCAACTAGACGTTAAAAGCTGTTATAACTTGTTCTAAGTCAAATAGAACTAATCTAGCGCTTTAAAACCTTTTTGGATATTACTAAAAGTAATTGCTGCATTATAGGCGCGTATAAAGCATAGTAGAAACTTAAGTTTTGTAATGTAAGTAATCTAGTTGCGCATAAGATTTTTAGCTTAGCGCCTGTACGCTTTTTTTAAAAAAGCAAAACAACTTACATTAAGAAGCTGCAAAAAGTGCGATAAGTGCGAAAGCATACAAATAGTAATAATCTTGTTCTCTTTGCAGTATTGCTAGAATGCGAGCGAGTTATAGCTTTTATAGCCGTTAATTGCGAGTAGTTAGTAGGCACTAACTACTTTTTTCTTTGTATACTTATCAAAGTGCTTTAACTACTGCAAGCTAAGTTTATTTGTTGTTTAGCTATTTTTAGAAACTGCAATAACCTAGTTCTAAAGCAGATTCTTTTTTTTGTACCAAGCAAAAAGGTAATAGCAGCTCTTAAAGATAATAAAAAGTAAAATAGCTTACTTTGTTGCGTTAATGCTTTGGATAACTGTTGTTTATTCTCTATTGCCTTGCTGTATTGCCTTTAGCCGTTCTCGTTTCTCTAAAGCTGTAACAACTGCTTTAGTTGTTATCTAGCCTATTATAAAGCCTGTTTTGTTAAAGTTGTACGTGTTTTTATTCTAGATGCCGTACTTAGCTTTGATGTTAGCTACTAGGCTAAACTAGCTCTAGATAACCTTTAGGTCCTCGCAAAGCGCTTTTTTATAATTGTACTTGCGATTAAACTTTATTGTAAACTTAGAGCAGTGCTTAACCTACGTACTAAACTAGTTTAAGCTAACTTAGCCTAGATTGCGCTTTGCGCGCAAGGAATTGGCTATATCAGCTACAGCTGCGAGCCTAAAGAGAAATCCGCGCGTAATAAACTCAAGTATATACTCAACAACTACGCTTTTCTTAGTTTTTGTTAGATTTATTAATTTAGGCTTGTAATCTGCTTGTAAAGGCCGTTTAGCGCGTTGATTGCTTAGTGTTGCTTAAGAAACGTTATAGATAGCTGCAGCGCGTTGCAAAAAAAGTGTTGCGTTTTGTTTAAGAGCTTAAAAAGCAGTTTGTATCTAACGTTTATTAGAAAGCTCTATCTAGTGTTGTTGTAAAAGCATCGTGTACATAGGTAGAGTTAGTAGAAGCTTAGCAAAAGTGTTCGGCGAACTCGTGTGTCCAGCGAGCTCGTAAAGTACGTTAGTTAGCGTTATTGTTTTTCTAGCATAGCAACTTTAGAACTTAATAGAACGAGTTACTTAGATTAAAAAAAACCTAAACCGCGCGAAAGCAAACAACTAGTAGCAAATAGTACTAAATTAATTAATAAGCAATATAAAGGCTATAAATTGAGAGATAACAACTAAAGCTACTACCTAGGTAGTCCGCGCAGCTATTGACAACAAGAAAAAAAAGCGAGTTAAATAAGCAAACAACGCAAAAATAACAAGAAAACAAAAGAATTACTTTTGCTTTTAATGCAGTTTAGCAACTTACATGTTTAATAAATGCGAGCTTGCAGCTCTAAAGAAGCTCGCTACAATTTAAAAAGCAACTTCTAAACTAGTTAAGACGACGGCAAAAGTTGAAAAAGTCTTCGAGTCTAAAAACTTAAAAAACTAGACACTTTTAACTAAAAGCGTAGTTAAAAGTAGTAGAAAAAGAACACAGTTTTTTTATTAAATAAGTTTCTAAAGTTCTGCTAGCGCTAGCTAAATAAAAAACCACTTACAGTACATGCAATTATTAATTAATTTATTTTTGCTTTAGCAATGCTCGACTTTAGGTGCACTACTTATAGTTTTGTTAGCAAAAAGTTTTGTAAAAAAAACTATTTTTTGCGTATTTTAATAAAAGAAAAGCTTGTAGTAAGCATTAGCGAACAAGTTGTTAAAGTTACGAAAGCTACTTAGTTTACAATAAACCTAAACAAATACAAACAAACAGTTTAAGCGTACGTTATAACTAAGAATAACAAATACAATATTATTTCAAAGCGCTTATAAATAAACGAAAGCTAGGTAACGCTAGCTTTAGCAAAAAAATTGATTTTTATCTATTCAACTAGAACACGCGTGCGGAGCTAAGAAAGAAAAAAGCTTAAACAAAAGCTCTAACAAGTATTTGCAGCTACGTTCAAAATAATAATGTAGTAGTCTAAGAAAAAAAACTTTAGCGTTAAAATCTTCGCTGCGTTTATAGCGAACATCTAGAAAGCTTTTTAAACTAAAGTAGTAGTTAACCTACGCCTAACGCTGCTCGACTAAATAGAAAATTAGTATATAGCTGTTACAATCTAGTATTACAACTAAGCTTAGCGCAAAGCGCTTAGGTTATAAGCTACTAATAGAGTTACATAGCAAGCTAACTAAACTTTAGTTACGTAACTACTTACTAGTAAGCGCTTAAGAACAAGCGCGCTTAATAGTAAGCGCTTAGCAATAAGCACTACTTAGTAGTAAGCGCTTAAAAATAAGCAAGAACACTTTCTAACTATATAAACCTAAAGAAACAACGCACTTTTATAGTTGTTGTTTTTAATTTTACAATCTACAAGTTAACTTTTACTTTAACTTTTATACTCTTTGCAAAACGAAGCTTGCTACTACTTTAGTATTAAACGCTATACAAATTTCTAGTCTATCGAACTTACTTATTTTCTAAGAACTAACCTAAGCTTAATAAACGACTTTTTTAAGTTCGCTTAGCTTTTACATATTGAAAACTTTTAAGATAAGTAATACTTTAATAACTACTTCTTTTTATACTCGCACTAGCGGTACGAAAGTAGCGAAGCTCGATTTCTACTACAAAAACTAAACAAAGCTAAAGAACTAGTTACTTTAGTTCGACTTTTTTTCAAATTCAAAGATAACTATGTTAACGACATTAACAAAGCATTTCTAATAGCTTTTTACATAAAAAAAATAGCTTTTAAGTAAGTTTAACTTTACTTAAAGAAGTACTTAGATAGCAACAACAACAAAAACATAATTACACGTATGTTCAAAAATTGTGCTGTATTTAAAAACAAGCTGCAACAATTCTACGCAATTGCTAACAAGCTCGCTATCGTAGAAAAAACTATTTAACAAATGCGCTAGACTAAGTTAGCAAGAAACTATGCTAACCTATTTTAATAGTACTCTATCTAAACTAACTAGAACAACAAAGCACTTATGCGCATGTACAAGCAAAAGCTAAAAAATAACGTTAAAGCAAAACTAATGCGCTCTAGAGCAGCTACAAACACTTTAAGCAATTTAATTAAAAAGTTAATCTACTTTAACAATGAGTTATACGAACTCGCAATTGAAACGCAAGCTAAAGCAAAGTTCTACGCACTAAAAAGCAACAAAAGTTATACACTTAACACTAGTTAGCGCTAAGTACAAACGCAACACTTATGCTTAATAAGCATATATAACTTAGCTTAAAAGTACAAACTAATGCACTTTAACAACTTTAACAAAAGCAAACTAATTAAAAAACAATTAAAGTATAGTAAGAAAACAAATACTTGCTATAATTGTAGCAAACTAAGCTACATCTCTAGCAACTGTTATTAGAAAAACAAAGTTGTTCGATAGTTGAACGTACTGTCTAATACTACAAGTAGTGTTAATAAAAAATAAAAAGTAATTACTTTTATAGATGTTAAGAATTAGAGAGAATAGTTACCTAAAGAAATAGGTTTAGCTAAAAGAAAGTTAATGTGTAACGACCTCAAATCAACGAACGAAAAATACGAGTTATTCAACGAACAGCTACAGATTTCGATTTACGAGAATTTAATATAGCATTATCTTAACGAGCTCGAACAAAAGCTTACAAAGAAAAACAAACGAGAAATCTATTAGAAGCTTAAAAAACGCTTTGAAAAAAACATTCTACTTCTAGATCTAAACGAACTAGCTACTAAAAAACACTAGCACGATAAAGTAGCAAAAGAATCTCGACGAAGCTTTAAAAGTAATTGCAAAAACGCAAACTTCTACAAACTATAGTACTACCTAGACTACTAAAACTTAGAACACGCGAAAATGTTATAGATAGTATGCTTTTACAACTACTACTTTACCTATTACTCTAACAAATAAAGCTTAAAATAGTTTTCTAAGAGAAAAAGCTAATTCTGCTTCTAGAAATAGTTTAACTGCAAAAACGATACTTGCAAATACTACTTATAAAACAAACGCAACATACTACACTTCTTTAAAAAAAAAAACTTAGTAGAACTTCTTGCAATGCGAATGCTTGTAAATAGTAACTATACTTAGGCCTAGTAGCAAACCTGCTTACACTCTAACTACGCACAGCATTAAACTTTTAAAAAAGTTAACAAATTTAGTATAGAGTTTTTTTTAGGCTAGCAACGCTTAACTTTAAAGTTAAAAAAATTAACGTAATTAATTTAGCAGAACAGATTAAGCTTTTAGTAAAGCTTAACGAATACTCGATAAAAGCTTTAATTAACACAAAAGCTTAGAATAACTTTGTTTTTGCTTAAGCAGTATTTGTAGCTAGTTTACACCTACTAGAGAAACAACAGCTCTATTTACTTGCTAGTGCTAACAAATAGCTTATACAAGCGCAACTAGTAGTTACATACAAAATAAGTAACGTACTATTGCACATCAAATAATACCAAAAAAAGTTAGCTTTTAACGTTTTTGAACTAGCTATCTACTATATTATTTTAAAACTTCTTTAGTTAAAAAAGCACAATCTTTAGATTAACTAAAGAAAAAACACGCTTTTACTAGAGTATTGTAAAAATAGCGCTTCTAACAATATGCCTACGCATTAGCAAAGTTTAATCGCAAATAAAAAAACAATTAACATAATTGCATTAACAAAGGATAGCTTTAAAACACAAAAGTCTAACTTAACAGATACTAACTTAAAGCTTTTAGATTAACAAGTTAGAGTAAAAAAAAAAATTAGCGCTCTTTTAAGAATACTCTACGAGTACAAAAAGTTTAGACATTTGTTTTAAAAAGTAGTAGATGCAAAAGCATTACTAAAACACAAACTTTAAAACTACAAAATCGTTTTACAGAAAAGAAAGCAACTAACTTTTAGTTTAATCTACAAACTATTAGAAAAAAAGTTAAGCACACTTTGCAATTACATTAAAAATAACTTAAAAAAAAGTTATATACGACTATTATAGTTACTTGCAGAATACTTAATTATTTTTGTACAAAAAAAAAATAGTGTATTACAACTATGCGTTGATTATTGCAAACTCAACGACATTACAGTTAAAAATCAATACTCTTTACCGAATATTACAGAATTACGAGATTAATTATTTTACGCAAAAGTCTTTACAGCGCTTAACCTACAGGATAGTTACTACTTTATTAAAATTAAAAAGAGTAAAAAATAGAAAACAGCGTTTTGAACGAGATACAAATACTACAAATACTCTAGCAACTTTTTAAAAGCTTATTAACAACGTGTTAAAATTGCACTTGAATATCTTTGTTGCTGCTTACTTAGACAACATTTTTATCTATTTTAAAACTTAAAAGAACTATGTTAAACATGTTAAAACAGTACTAAAGTACTTTAACTAGTTTAACTTTTAACTTAAACTAGAGAAGTGCGAATTTTACAAGCATAAAATTGCATTTTTTAGATACATAGTAAAAGCGGACGAAGTACGCATAAGCAAAAAAAAAATTAAAGTAGATAAAAAATAGCTACAACTTAAAAACGTTAAAGAAATACAATCTTTTTTAGAGTTCTTAAACTTTAATTGCTAGTTTATTAAAGATTACTTAAAAATTGCTATACTTTTGACAAAGCTTACGCGAAAGAATACAACCTTTGCATAAAGTAAAAAAGTAAAAAAAGCTTTTTAACAGCTTAAAACCGCAAGCATTAGCTTACTATGCTTTTAGATATTTTAAGCAAAACAACTTTTACGCTTTAAAACCAACGCGTTAGATCTTGCGCTAAAAGAATGTGCTAGTTAATTGCACAAAGACAAATAGCACTCTATTGCTTACTACTTAAGCAAGTTTTTAAAACTTAAAGAATAATACAACGTGCATAACAAAGAGCTGCTAGCTATTGTTGCATGTTTACAGCATTAAAAAGTATACGCAAAAAGCTACTTAGAACTTACAATATTTACAAATTACAAGAACTTAGTTAATTTTACAACTACTAAAGTACTTAACTAAAAACAAGTTAGATAGTTAGAAATGCTAGGCTAGTACAAGTTCAAGATCGTGTATACACTAGAAAAAAACAATAGCAAAGCTAACGCTCTTAGCTAACAACATAATATTGCTAAAACAAAAGAAATTATCAACACTGCGATACTTAAGGTTAACTAAAACAAATTACTAGAACTAGCTAGAACGCTAAACGTGCTCTTAAAAACTGCAATTACAATTTTAAAAAAATTGCAAAAAGCAATTATACAACAACATTACGATAACCTAGTTTACAGTTACTTTAAAATAACACAAACAATAAAACTTATTAAACAAAACTACAAGTTTAGCGAAATAAAAAACAAAGTTACTGCAATTGTCAAGAAATATGCAAACTATTAAAAGAACAAACATAGTACCTACGCACAATACGAAGAAATGCAAGCTCTAAAGCTACTAAATAAGCTTTAGACTAATATTTCTATAGATTTTGTAATAGAATTGCTTTTGTTAAAGAACTTTGCTATAAGAATAGCCTACAACGCTATTATAGTTATAGTCAACTAATTTACTAAGTACGTAAAAATAGTACTTTTTAAGAATACGTATACTGCGCAACAACTAGAATTTATTTTTCTAAATCAACTTATCTAATACTATAGAATACTTAAATTGATTATTAGTAACAAAGACAAGCTTTTTACATTAAACTATTAGACAACTTTGTTAGCCGCAATTAAAATAAAACGCAAGCTATTAACAGCGTATTATCTACAAACAAACGAGTAAACAAAAAAAACAAATTAAACTATAAAAACATATCTAAGGATATACAGCAACGAACAACAAACTAATTAAGTAAAGCTTCTACTAATAGCATAGTTAGCGTACAACAACAAGTTGTTAGAGTCTACAAAATAAACACTTTACTACGCGAATTACAAAAAACACTTACATTTTTTTTAAAAAACGTTTTTAGGCGCAAAAGCTAAGACTGCTACAAGAGTAGTAAAGAAACTTAAAGAAATACATAAGTTACTACAAAGTAAACTTAAAATAGCGCAACGCTAAAGCATTTTATATGTTAACTAAAAGCAAAAAATAGCACTTTAGCTAAAGAGAAAAGATAGAGTTTATCTCTTTACAAAGAATTTGCGCACTAAACGACTAAGCAAAGGCCTAGACAACGTTAAAGTTAAACTATTTTTAATATCAAAGCAACGAGGCCTAGTTAATTATAAATTAAACTTGCTTAAAAATGCAAAGGTTTACCTAGTATTCTACATAGCCTTGTTAGAACTAGCTAACTTACAAACACTACTTCAGCGAACCTTTCGCTACGAGACTAAAGAAAAAACTAAATTTAAAGTTAAGAAAATTATTACACACTAAGTTGTAAACAACTAGAAAAAGTACTTAGTTAAATAGTTAAGCTACTTAGATAGCGAGAATATATAGAAACTAAGCACGAACTTTACAAACTACTACTAGCTTCTAGCTTAACACTATAACTAGCAATAGAAAAATTGATTAAGCCTATTGTAGCCTACATCGCAAGCGAAAACTCTATTCTAATTAACGCTGCAGAATAGCTAATTTTCTTTGCTAGCTTAGTTTCGCCTAACGCTTTTATTTTTAACGCAAGACAAAGAGTTTTCTTGCGCGCCCGCTTTTTTACTTGCTTTAAAATCTTTTTATTTTGCAGCAAACAATTTATTACCTTTGCTAACAACTTTTTATTTTTATTTACTTTTTTTTTATACTCTTTACGAGTACGATTTAACGACTTTTACAACATGTTAACATACGCTTAACTTAAACGCGTGCAGTTAGCGCACTTTAGACAAAAATCTAGCATAACAAAACAATTTAAGCTTTGTAAAAAACAATAATTACAAGCAATTTTAGCAAGTGTATTAGCTTAACAGATTTTAGAGCTAAGACAAAAGCAACAATAAGTTAACGAAAACATTGCAAGTTGCTACTAGCTAGATGCGAGGTAACTCTAGCTACTTGTACAAAATAAGCAGCTTCTACAATTCAAGAACGAATTATTGAAAAAAATAAAAATGTTACGATCTAGTATTACGACTAGGCTTAGCGCAAAGCGCTTAGGTTATAAGCTACTAATAGAGTTACATAGCAAGCTAACTAAACTTTAGTTACGTAACTGCTTACTAGTAAGCGCTTAAAAACAAGCGCGCTTAATAGTAAGCGCTTAGCAATAAGCACTGCTTAGTAGTAAGCGCTTAAGAATAAGCAAGAACACTTTCTAAGTATATAGACCTAAAAAAACAACGCACTTTTACAGTTGTTGTTTTTAATTTTACAATCTACAAGTTAACTTTTACTTTAACTTTTATACTCTTTGCAAAACGAAGCTTGCTACTGCTTTAGTATTAAACGCTATACAACTCTTTAGTCTATCGAACTTACTTATTTCCTAAAAACTAACCTAAGCTTAATAAACAACTCTTTTAAGTTCGCTTAGCTTTTATATTAATATACTGCTAAAGACTAAAGTAGTAAATAGGTATAAGTTAAGTTAAAGTTAAGTTAGCTTACGTAAAACTTTAGTGCTAACTTAACTTATACCTACGCTAAAACGTTTTAGCATAAGTATAAGTTAAGTTAGCATAGACTTCTACAATTCTATATTTTAATATATTTTCTTTTTCTAATTATAATAGCTAGTTATAATAGGTTTATTAACCTAAAAGTAGTACCTATAACTTAACTTTAACCTACGCTTTAATTACTCTAACTTAATTTTAACCTTAGGTCTGTGCGACTCTAACTCAACTTACACTCAACGATAAGTACTTTCTACTTATTCGCTAGCGTACTAAAAACTATAGCAATTAGCAACGTCTTAGCGAATAAATAGCTAGGTAAACTAGTTGTTAAGCGTGTTTAGTATAACTGTAACGCGCGTTATAGCGAAGTTAAACTTAGTAGCTATTATAGAAGCTATAGTCGTATGTAATTAGATTTAGGCTAAGATCTAAGCAATGTGCGTTGTAGGTAAACGTAGTAACAAGTACGTTGTAGTAAACGCGATATAGCAACGTACAACTTAAAGTAAAGTAACAATTGCAATAGCAAGTAAAAACAATTCTAAGTTGCAGCTAGGCTTATAACTATCGAGAATTGTAAGCAACGCGCATATGCGAAATATTAAAGAATTGAACTAAAGTTGTATTATCTAGAAGCTATAGAATTTGTAGGTACGAAAGCACAAACAGCGCTAGTTCTAGATAAGCGTAGTACTTTTATCTATTTTACCGTGCTAACGCGCTAGGCGAGCTAAGTCGCACAACGAGCTACGAATACTAAAATACTAAACTAAGCTTAGATTTTAATACTTTATAGCTCTACTACTATAGCACCAATTAACAATGCGATTGCAGCAATTGAATTGCGCAAACTAGAAAAAAAACTTTTTGTACTAAGAAATTGCTAACTAGCTTAGTGTAAACAGAACTATACTATTGCGAAAACACTAAAGCTATTAGACGAGCTAGCAAGCCTAGCACGCTACTTAACTTAACTTTAACTTACAACAAGAAGCGCAACTTGTACGGCATATTAAAAACTTTACAAAAAAAGCTTTGCCTCTAACGAAAGCTATAGTTAAAAATTTTGCGTCGCAATTAGCTAGCAAGAACGTTAGCTTTACTTAGGTAAACTGCTTTATCTAGCGAAATAGTACTTATCTAATCTTAAAATTTACTTCTAGAATCGATTCTTAGCGCTACAACGCTAACTTAGGCTTTAAGTACAAGCAATATTTTAAGCTTTTGCACTTAAAGATTATTTAGTATAACGTACAGCTTTACAATTCTTACAATATAAACGAAAAAAGCTTTATAATTAGTGTTACAACGCGCTCAAAACGAGTTTTTAGCTAACAGCAATAGAAAAGCAAAAAGGTTAAAGCAGTACTACAAAATAAATTACGTAAGTAGATAACACTACTAGCAGCTATTTGTGCAAATAGAAGTACTTTGCTGCTTAGCTTTATCTACTAGTTAGCGAATAGCTTACTGCAAGCGCTATAAGTAGCTGATATTAAAGCTAGAAAGCACGTTTGCTTTATTTTATTATTACTTTTAGGCTAAACGAATAACAACATTAGATTAGCTTAGTTAGAGCAGGTTTTTAATTGCTGCACGAAGCAAAAAGCGCGCTAAAAAAAAAACTAAAAGCTTTTTATTCTTAATAGCTATAGTAGTTACTTTACTTTTGACTTTCTAGAGTACTACAACGCTTACAGAATACTAGTAATTGTGTTTTTACTTTACTTAACTTATACGCTTTAGCTACTTAATGTTGTTTGCTTTAAACTTCTTAGTAGCGCTTATACTACCTAGCTTACTACTTTCTTCTACCGCAGCCAAAGGCTTGTTCTACTAAAGAAAGAAAACTTTTTTCTATTGTTTTAGAGTGCCTAGGAGTTTTCTTTTACTAACAAACTTGTTTTTAGAACTTTCGAAGCTACTAGTATATAGCTTATAAACAGCAAAGTTATACTTAAAAAATTCGAAAATAAAAAGCCTAAAGAGTAGCTAGTAGGTAAAGCAACTTACTTAGCACTTGCTAGAAGCGACTAGCGTTTGATAAAGCGTTTTGTACGCTTTGCAGTAGCTAATTGTACTACAAATAAGTTAAAGAAGCTCTTTAAAACAGTGCACGCACTTGCTACCTAAAACACTTTACTTTGCGATAAAAACAGCGGTTTACGAGAAGCTTTTTAAGCTAAAAAAAAGTACAAAAAGCGTAGCAAACGTTTTAACTTGCAGCAGCGTAAAGAGTACTATAGTAGCGCTGTTTTCTAGTTGCTACGCAAGCTGCGTAAAGCACGTGCTCAAAAGGCAGTAAAAAAAAGAAAAGAGAAAAAAGAAAAAGCTGCTAGAGCTACTAGAAAGAAGCTTCAAACTACTACAAAGCTACTTCAAAAACAAAAAAAATAAAAAAAACAAGTAGCGCGAGAGAAAGCTAAAAAAATAAAGAATTAGAAGAAAGCTAAGCAGCAGGCTGCGCAAGCTACTTAAATTGCTACTCAAAACACTAAGAAACCTATACAAAACGTTTTTTTATTAAACAAAAAGCTTTAAAAGCACTTTCGTTGAAGCGTAGGTTAAAAGTACCTAAAGGCAATACTGCAGCTGTTACGACGTTCTTAGAAGCTGCACTAGCTGCTCTACGCTAGCGAATAGATAAAAAGTACTTATTATTAAGTATAAGTTAAGTTAGAGTCGCATAGATCTAGAGTTAAAGTTAAGTTAAAGCAATTAAAGCGTAGGTTAAAGTTAGGTTATAGGTACTACTTTTAGGTTAATAAACCTATTATAACTAGCTATTATAATTATAAAAAGAAAATATATTAAAATATAGAATTGTAGAAGTCTATGCTAACTTAACTTATACTTACACTAAAACGTTTTAGCGTAGGTATAAGTTAAGTTAGCACTAGAGTTTTACGTAAGCTAACTCAACTTTAACTTAACTTATACCTATTTACTACTTTAAGCTGCTCTACTTAAAGTTAACTTTTGCAGTTGCACTATCTACTTTCTAGGCAGATATAAATAGTACAAAGTAATCGCAAGCATGTACAAAGTAATAACAAAAAAAAATCTTGCGATAATAGTTTTTGTTGGTGTTGCAATAGCTTTATTTTTGAAGTAGTAAGTGTGTTGTTCGTAGCTCGTTGCGCAACCTAGCTTGCTTACCGTGTTCGTGCGCGCAGCGTCTAAAGTTGCGCAGCGTTCGCAAAACACTAAAACACTAGACAAGCTACTAACTTTAACGTATTGCATTTTAACTACTACAACAGTTATAAAAGCTGCGCTTGCAGCAATTAAATTGCTTAAACTAAAAAAAACAATTTACGTACTAGGCAATTGCTAATTAGTTTAGCGTACAAAAGTTTATACTTTTTTGAAAACACTAAAGTCGTTAGAACACGCTAAAAGCTTAGAGAATTAACTAACAAAAGCTTAACTTACAACAAAAACTAGAGCTTGTAAGCTGTATTAAAAACTTTACAAAAAAAAAACTGCTTTTTACAAAAAAGATAATATAAAATTTTGCGTTTACAATAGCTACAGAGCTTATAAGCAACGCTTAAGTAACTCGCTTTTATTACTAACAAAGCAATTATCTAATCTCTAAATAGTTTTTTAAAATAAACTCTTTTTGCTACAACGCTAATTTAAACGTTAAGTACGCGCTGTATTTTAACTTGCTGTATGCTAAAATAAAGCAGTACAACATACAGCCGCGCTACTGCTACAATATAAATAAAAAAAGCTTTATAATTAGTGTAACAAGTTGCTTAAAACAAGTGTTTACTTAACAGCAATAAAAGAAGAAAAAAGTGCGAGCATTACTTTAAAATAGCTTTTGTAAGTAGATAACTTTTCTAGTAGCTATTTGCGCCAATAAAAGCGCTTTGCTGCTTAGTTTTATTTTTTAAGCGTTATTAAAGTTACTGCAGTTAAGCTAGGTAGCTAACGTTAAAGCAAAAAAGCACAACGTTTTTATTACTTTATTCTCGTTTAGCTAGACAAATAATAACGTTAGATTAGCATAGCTTAAGCAAGTTTTTAACTTCTGCACAAAAAAAAAAGCGCGTAAAAAAAAAAACTAGCGTTTTTTTATACTTAACGGCTATAGTAGTTACTTTACATAGAATTTTATTAACTACTGCAACTTCTATTGTATACTTCTTGCTATATTTTCGCTTTATAGTATTTATACGCTTTAGCTACTTAACGTTGTTTACTTTAAACTTTTTTTTAACGCTTATTCTAAGAAGCTTACTAATTACTTTTAAAAAACTTAAAAGCTCTTTGCAGTTAAGAAAAGAAACTTTTTTCTACTATTCTAGAAAGCGTAGGAGTTTTTTTTTACAACAGAAATTATTTTTAAGTTTTTTAAAGCTACTAGTATATAGTCTATAGAGCTAAAGGTTATACTTAATTAATTCTAAAAAGAAAAAAATAAAGAGCAAGAAAATAGTAAATTACAGTTTTTAGCACTTAAAGATAGTAACTAGCGTAAAATAAAACGTCTTTTACGCTTTGCAGTAAAAAATAACGCTACAAAAAAAGCAAAATTGCTTTTTCAAACGCTTTACTAACTTTAAGTGCAAAACGAGCTACTAGCTTACTACACTATAAAAACAATAAGCTAAAAAAAGCGCTTACTACTAAAAAAAAGCAAAAAAGCGCAGCAAGCTTTTTAACCTACAGCAGCGCAAAGAGTACTATAGTAGTACTATTTTTTAGTTTTTGCAGAAAATTAGAGAAGCACGTGTACAAGAAGTAGTAAAATAATAAAAAAAGCATAAAAAGCAGCTTGCAAAGGCGAATAGAAAGAAGCTTCTAGGCTCTAGCTACTGCTAAGCTACTTTAAAAGCAGCAAGCAAAAGAAAAGCGTGTAGCGAAAAAAAGCTAAAGTAGTACGTGCTAGAAAGTAGACTAAGAAAAAAGCTGCGCGCGCTGCTTAGATCGCAGCTTAAAATACTAAAAAAGCACTTTAAACTATCTAAAAAAGCAAGCGAAAAGTTTTAAGTTTTTTTTTACTAAAGCCTAAGCGACAGAAACGCAGTAGCAGCTTTGCAGTTGTTGCAAAGCTTTTAGAAGCTGCACTAGAAGCTCTACTTAAAGTTAACTTTTGTAGCCGCGCTATTAAGCTTCTACGTAAATATAATTAATACAAGTTAATAGCAAGCATGTATACAGTTGCTTTACTAAAAAATCTTGTAATAATAGCTGTTGTAGCTGTTGCAATAAACGCATTTTTGTAGTAGTAAGCATGTTGTTCTGCGAACGCTACGCAACTTCGAACGCTGCGCGTACAAATACGGTAACATTTCTTTTTGCGTAATAGAAAACTAGCCGTAGCGAAACGCCAACAGTACTTTTTATTATAACAATACCAACAATTGTCGCATAGCTTTGGTTATCTTGGAAAAGTAACTTTAGTAGCTTGTTTATGTATGTAGTTTATATAGTTGCCGTACTTTTATTTAATACCTAATAATACTACAACTTACTACTAGGCTGCATAGTAGTGCTTTCTCGCACTAGCTCGAAGTTTTCTAGACATTAGTGCATCTATCTACAAAATCGTTAGACTACAAATTACTACAAAAAAATAATATACTAAGCATTTTACTATGTTTGAGAAGCTAGTTGCGCTGCATTAGTAAGTTGTTGCTTGTTAAGTATTATAGTTCAACAATAACGTACATTCTTGTTGTACTAAAGCGTTTTAGCTTTATTGTAGTTTTCAAAAAACTTTAAAGTAGGTTCGTGCGCTAGATAAGCTAAACATTAGCTACAAGCTAATTTTGTATAAAGCAAAATAAATTAATAATATCTTTTTTGTTTTTTAATTAATATTGTTCTAAAGTTATTTAAATCTTGTGTATTTTGTAAAGCTACGCTCTATACCTATTTAGGTAATCAAAATAGAAAAAGAAAGTAGCAAACAGCTCAAAGCAAACTTTCTGCAAAGAGTAGTTAACTAGATTAAAGCTAGCTACAAGAACTGCAACATACAAAGAGAACTAAGCGTTAGTAATAATAGTATTTGAAAATACAAACTTAACTTTAAGGTATTTGGCAAGCTGTACGCTTTATAGTTTGTACAAATTAGTTACTTCTTTTTATTGTTGCAAGGTTATATAGATAGCTTTCTTGCGTTTTTAAATAAAAAGCCAAGTGCTTATTTAGAAAAAATGCAAGCGTTTTTGTACAACAAGTACAATACGCGAGCATTTTCTACTACGATGTATTAAGCTCTCGAAAGAGCTAGATAGAGCAAAAAAAAAGCAACGAAACACGCTTGTAAAAGAAGCGAGCTTCTACGCGCTGTATTTAGATGCTAGCTTCAAACCTAGCGAGCTAATTAAATTGTTTGTATTAACGAGTTTGCTGCTAACGAAAGAACTAGCGATAGAAAGTATAAGTAGTTTTCTATTAATACGCTAGTTAACGTTGCTTACTTAATAAAACGCTTTAAGAGATAAAGCTTGCTGCTAGCGTTAACTATTAACAGTTACTTCACCTACACAGTGTTTCAAAGTAGAATAACAAGCAATATATTTAAGAATTTCTTGTGCAATTACGTGCTTTTGCACTGTAACTCTTTTTTACTGCTGCAGTTAGTTATTATACTTAATAACGCTTTTATTTATTAAGCAGCGAGTATTGCGGCGCTGTGCTATAAAGCAAGCGTGCAGCTAAAGTTCCTACCGCTATACTCGCTAGATTTCAATTTAATTAAGCAATTTTTTAAAGTATTGAAGTTCTAGCTTAAGCAGCATTAAAAAGAAACAAAGCTGTTTAATAGCTTTGCCTACGCGCTAGAGCTTGCTGTACAATAGTACTACTATAGCGAAATAAGTTAAGCAAAAAAGTTTTTCAAAAATTGTAGCTATATCTTGAATAGTTGAACTTGTAGCGACATTCGAGAATAGCAGCAGTAACTTCGAAAGCTTCAAAAATCAACTTCTAAGTTGCTATAACAATACTTACTGCTATTGAAAAAATATTATACAAGTTACTAGCTTGCTGCAATACTATTAGCAATAGTTGCGCAGTATTTTTACGCAATAATGTAGCAACGTAGTAGTATTGTAGCAATACTTACTATAATAGCTATTATTAAAACTTTCTAGTTTATCTAGTGTATCGTAGGTTGCTTTAACGTTAACTTTATTCTTTTCTAAGTAGGTAGCGTTGAAGCGCAGCGCTTTACGCTTTTGATTATTTGTAAAGCTATTATATTAATTGCTCTAGATAGCTACTTTACGCTTTATTGCAAAGAGTAGAGCAATAGGCGTTTTGTAGTTGTACGTGTAATAGGCTGAAAGCCCTATGGATTGCCTCGGTCGTAGAACCTTGGTAGCTATTGACGCTGTACGTAACAGCTCCGACGATACCCAGAAGGGCCCCGCTGGTTTCCGGTTAACGAAGGCCCTGCGGTATTGGGTCTCTACATAGCCTCCGAGAGCGCTCCGCAGGTGCTCCGGAAGCTGACTAACTATAAGGTATATAGAGCTCTTTTGTCCGCGCTGTAGATAGACTCTATCGAATTCATTACATTCTTTATCTAGAACCTGCTTTCCTAGGCGATTCTCTTTCAGTACGTTTATATATCTATAAACATTCTATAATCAAAGTTATTTATTACTTAGTTAATAGTCTACTTCTTTTGTTGAAAAATCTAGTAATAAATTGCTTGTTTAGCTGCGTTTGGTGTAGTAGTATTATTATTTGCCTACTAGGTAACAAAGTTCTTTGCATAGTAGTAAAATCGTTTAGAAATTGCTTTATCTAGATTAGTTCACGTCGTAGCAAGCGCACTAGGTGCTAGATTAGTAAAGTTTACGTTTATATCTACGGCAAGTTTGTATCGTAACTAAAGCGCTATAGTAGGTAGTTTCTGTAGCGTTAATTGCTACAGTTGCTGTGTACTATACTGCGCTGCCTGCAGTTAAATAAGCTTACTTATTTATGTAGACATTATCGCTGCTTGCATTTGCTACAGATTTTGCTTTACAACCGCAGCGTCGCTAGGCGCCTCTTTCTGCTTTTTTCGCTTGCGATTTTTTTGCGCTTGATTTTTTGCTTTGTACAGCGTCGATCGTATATAATCTAACGGCAATTTGACGCTGCCGTAGCCAGCGTCGATCTCTTTACACTATATAGCAATAATGTTGCTAAAAACTAGAAAATAGTTCTTCTATCGATTTAGCCTTTTATCTGCTTTCTTTGCTACTTAGCAGGTATATTTATAGTTGCCGCAGAGCGTACTTTTACACTGCTACTTATCTCTTATCTCCATCGCGTAGCCGTTGCTAACTATCTTAGCTTTAATTGTATTAGCAAGTCTTTGCTTTTGTATATTTGTCGCAATTTGTAGACGCTAAAATAGACCTACAGCAGCAGCGCTAGGCGTAAAACCTATTAGCAGCAACTTCGCAGCAACTAGTAGCAGGTCAAAATCTAGGTTTGGTAGCTAAGAGTAGCGACTTAGTATTCTCCTTAGCGCTCTCTGTACTTTGTGGAAATCTGTTAGCTTATCCCAGCGCAGCGAGATTACCTAGCAATCTGCCTTGCTTATTTTTTTATAATATATAGTAGCAGTTACACTGCTAACTTTTACAGGCACTTTTCTTTGCTGCTTAGCAAGCGTACAGTTAACTTACTGCTAAAGGTTATCTAACTTAAGCTGTATTACTAACAGAGAGTCGCTGTTGTACGCAGTGTTTATAATGCTCTTTTCAAAGTTGCCTAGGCCCGCTCGCCAGCGTACACCCACCTGAACTCGGTGTTTAAGCAGCTCGTCGTCGCTGGCCTTATTTTAGCCTACAAACAAACTCTTACTAACGTCATTGCCAGAACGCCTTATAGGCCTCTCTCGCTGGCTTGCCTCCATCTCCTGTACACTCTCTCGCCTGCTAGGATCCGCCTGCGCGCGCTGCGATCGCTCCTCAACAACGGGCGCTATCTTCTCGACCGCAGCTGTCTCGTTTGCGCCCTCTGCGTCGCCAAAATCGTAACTGGCGTCGTCAAAAACGTCGCTCAGCTCGTCGTCCTCAGTTATCTCGATGGGCGCCTCAATGGGCGCTGGGGGCGCGCTCGCTGCGACCGGGGCGCGATCGTTGGCGGACGTAGGTTCGAGAGGCATCCTCGCGGGAGCTCGTTTGCTGACTTGGCTAGACCTACTGCCTGCCTTTTTTGGTGTCCCATTGTCTGGCTGGGTCTCGCTGATAGGCGCCTTGCGTTTGCCTGCTTTTTCGCTATGGGCGGGTTCCTCCCTGCGTCGAATGCCACAGGTGGTCGCCTGGCTCGTGAGCCTCGCTGGCTGCTGTTTTCGTCCATCCAAAGTAGCGCCGGGCGCCTATCACAGCTAGTTATCACACAAAACACCAAAAAAGCGGTTACTAACGTTGATATAGGCTAGATTTGATGACCTAGGTGCTCTACGACCTCCAAAACATGATTCCCCATACAAAAAAGCTATGACCAAGATGTATCGGCGGTTCGGCGTTACCTGCTCCCTGCGCACGTTCCACCCGCAAGGTGTTTTGGAAAACACCAATAATTTGGGTGTTGCTAGATGCCGCCTCCATAGCCCGAGAATCTGCCGATCGGCCTAAACCTTTTACGGGGTGTATGCGGTATTTCGGACTGCACCAATATCCGTTATACTGCACCTTACTCGGGCCCAAAAGGTTTCTCCGAAAAATCTCAAGAGATTGCCCGTGCGTAGCACGGGCCTATCCCTCCAATAGAAATGATCCCCCCAATGCAAACAAAATACTTCCATATAAATCAACACCCGCCACAACGCTATATAATTAATTTCTAAAGCGGTAGAAATCTTTTAAACATGCCTCGCAACCCTGCTAACGCGAAAAAATACGCCAGAGAGGCGGTAGATTTGCAGCTGCACGCGTCGCACCTTCGCACCTACACAGCGCCCAACCTCAAATCGTACCTTACAGTCCATAACCTCCCTTACGCTTGCTTGCGCTGTGCCTATCTCAAGCTCCCAACGCGATCTGATTGTGAGGCAACTCAGCTGCTGTCGCCTGCCCAAGATCTCGCTCTCGTGCGCTTTATCGACTCGATTGACGCCATCGGTTTGGGGATACACCGGGTGCAGGTTGAGCAGCAGGCAAACCTAATACTTCAAGAGTCGTATTTGGGAGTTGATGAGGCCCCTCCGCCGTTGGGCAAACATTGGGCGCGCCGCTGGCTACAGAGGCACCCAAAATACAAGCGCGTCAAGGCAAAGCCAATGGAGATAGCGAGAAAACTCGCCCAGCAACCAGAGGCGCTGCGCGCCTGGTTCACGACTTTAGAGAGCCACATTAAACGCCTGGGCGTGTTGCCTCGCGATACGTACAATATAGACGAAACTGGCTGCCGGATTGGCGTCGCAACCAGCCAGTACGTTTACAGCCGATATGGGCGCCAGATTTTTATACCTAACGCTAACAACCGCGAGTTGATGACTCTCGTAGAGTGCGTAAGCGCTGACGGCGAGGCAATAACGCCTCTAGTTATTATCAAAGCAACTACAGTAATAGAGCACTGGATACCTAACTTGCCTGAAGACTACTTTATTGACGTTAGCGACAGCGGTTACAGCAACGATCGGATAGCGCTTGACTAGCTCAAACACTTTGATAAGATGACAGCTAGGCGACAGCAAGGCGTATGGCGGCTACTACTCGTTGATGGCCACGGATCTCATGAGACGAGAGAGTTTGCTCAATACGCTGAGGATAATCGTATTCTGCTATACTCGCTGCCACCTCACACGACTCACATGTTGCAGCCACTTGACGTTGGCTGTTTTCAACCACTCAAATGGTATCACGGTCGCCAGCTTGACTGGGCTGCTCGCGCTGGGTCTAAAGATATAAGCAAAGCTGACTTTCTAGCGACTGTAGCAGAGATCCGACGTCTCACGTTCACCCGCAGCACTATACTAAGCGGTTGGCAACGTACAGGGCTTGCGCTGTTCAAACCTGATATTGTACTTCGTCAATTGAAGCTACTAGAAAACTGCAACTCTAGCGACGACGAGCGCTCGCCTACGCCTCCGCTACCTGTACGCTCTACAACGCCTATAGTACTCTCCTCGCCGCCAAAGGTTGGCTCGTCGCCATCTCGCGAGCCATCTCGCGCGCCCATCCGGCGCTACAACCACGTCAAGATTGACCTACAACAGGCGCAGCTCGTCCGCCGCGCCTACACGCCTACAACGCCAGAGCTAGCAGAGCCAGAGCTAGGGGACGCCGCCTGGCGCACGCCAAAGACTGTACGCCAAATACAGGCGCAGGAGCCTTTCGTCCAAGCTGTGCTGCGTCAACACCTCCCTCGAGAGGTTGCTGCCAGCGTTATCAAACACCAGCGGGGCGTCTCAGCGCTCGCTCGCGCGGCGGGTGGCCTGCAGCGAGAGCTGCGTAAAACAGAAGCAGCTGTGACTGCTAAAGATGAGCGCCGGCGCCGAAAACGGCGTGCGCTTGACGTCAAGGGTGGCCCAATCTACGCCCAAGACGCGCGCGCGATGGTACAGCAGCGGGTCGTCAACGACGCTGCTCGCGCTGTACGAGACGTTACAGCTAAACAACTTCGCCAAATTACAGTTTTACTTAACAAATACCTCAAGGTACTGCCTCCTGTGAGGAACTGGGGCAGAAAGTACGTCAATCGAAGAAAGGCAAAGGTTGTAGCCTACCGCAACGTCGCCCGCTGGGTACACCCCCTTGACGACGAGCGCTACAACACTATAGCAGCGAGCAAATTGGAGTATATACAGCAGCCGAGCAGCCTCAAATATAGGCGCAAAGTAACCGACGAGTTGACGCTAGCTATTGACGTGGCTGGCCAGGTGCGTTGCCTGATTGACCCGTACAACAAACTCGTCATCGCGAAACTACAGGCAGAAAATCAACTACGAGAGGAGCAAGACAGCCAGAGGAGAGCAGAGGAAGAGGACTCACTGCTGGCTCAGCAATCTCGTTCACAAAGCGTCAAAAACGAGTCTCAACCTGCCCCTACAGAGTTGCTGGATGAGGTCTCTGATGAGGCCTCATCCGACGCTGAAGGCAGCGACGCAACCCACGCCTCGCCTAATAATGCGCAAAATGACTGGGGCCTTCAATAATGTGTATAGATTAATTCTACGGGTTTACAATGTCTGAATTACGCGTGGCTAGCTAACAAATTGAGACTGCAGTGTACTATTTGCATTGGGGGGATCATTTCTATTGGGGGGATAGGCCCGTGCTACGCACGGGCAATCTCTTGAGATTTTTCGGAGAAACCTTTTGGGCCCGAGTAGCTTTGTTTGTTGTTCATTGCATCCCATAGCCCTACATTTGCGCAACACATAGGTGACCATTCACACTTGTGTTCCCTCCGCGTTTATTGGCACATGAGACACAAATACTGACAAAACAGCAGCATAAGCAGCTGAAATCGCCATTATCCCAAAGCTAGAGGAAAGAAATCTTTGGCATTACAGGCGCTGCTCCAAGCGGGCTCGGCGTCGCCGACTGCGACGTGCACGCTGCTTGCTGGCGAGCTCACCGGTCGATGCCCGGTACAGGTGCATGATGCCTGAGGCTGCCGCTCCCAGCAAATGACCAACGGGGCGCAGCGGGGCCGCAGCACTGCTGTAGCGCAGCAGCCGTCAGATACGGTACGCTGCGCCCCCAGCGTCGCGCCAGAACGACCCTCACCGCGCGCCGAACAGCGTCTCTCATAGGCCGCCATGGGTCACTGCAGCACGCGAGTGGCCAGGCTGAGACGGCCAGGCTAAGACGGCCAGGCTGAGGCGCCAATGTCTTTCTGCTGTACTTACCTTCGCTGGAGCAGCCTACTTCTACAACTATCGTCGCCTGTTCAATCTACAGTCTTCGAGAATGGCATCTAGCACCAAGCCCACTAGCTGCGCCGACTACCACATTGCGTGGATCTGCCCGGTTGTGGACATCGAGTTCCTGCCGGCGCGGCTGATGCTGGATAAGGAGCACCCCACCCCGCCGTACGACACGCACTACGACGAGAACACATACATCTGCGGCACCATCAACGGACATGCGGTTGTGGTCGCGACCTGTCCGCCAGGCGAGACGGGCAACGTCAACGCGGGGCGCTTGACAGGGTCTATGTTCAAGACGTTTCCCAACATCCGCATGGCGGTACTGGTGGGCATTGGAGGTGGCATTCCTAGCCCAGAAGTGTCCGAAGATGCTCTCGAGAACGTTCACCTCGGCGACGTGGTGGTAGGATGGCCAGGCGACGGGAAGCCCGCCTGCATCTACCACGACCGGGGCAGATCGAAGGGCGACGGACAGTTTGAGATGATAGACACGATACGTAACCCAGACTGGAGGCTGACCAACGCGCTCAGTATGCTCGTGGTAGATAACGAGCTAGGTCAAACAACGTTCATCGATCAGCTTGCGAGGCTGCAACGCTCAAAAGCAAAGAGGAAGTTCGTACGCCCTAGGCTCAAACACGACAAGCTCTTCAAGGCTGCGTACCGTCACGCCAGCGACTACAGGTCCACGTGCACAACGTGTGACTCAAGCGAGCTCGTCCAGCGTCCGCAACGCAGCGAGGAAGAGCAGCAGACGCTCGTGTTCCACCGAGGGCGCATCGCCACCGGCAACGCAGTAATCCAAGACGGCAAGCTGAGGGATGAGATCAGGACACGGTGCGACGGGGCGCTCTGCGTGGAGATGGAAGCGGCAGGCATCGACGCCAACAGACGATGCCTGGTCATCCGCGGCATCTCCGACTATGCCGATTCGCACAAGAGCGACATGTGGAGGTCATATGCAGCTGGCAACGCAGCCGCGTTTACGAGAGAGCTACTATGCAGGATTCAGCCAGGAGACGTAAAGAAGATGGACCCTGAAGGTTAGTAGTATCTCTATCTCGTTGCAGAATGTGTTCTCTATAGCAAAGCAGTAGATTACGAAGGTCGACTGAAGAATACATTGATCTGGAAGTTCAAGAAAGAAGAAGTAGGTGCTATTTTGGCTCGGATAGAGTGGCTCAAGACGCTAATAGAGATTGCATTACAAATAGATCACTTGTAAGTTACTGCACTAGCACTGTACAGCAACTAAGCTTGTACGCACGCAACTAAGCTTATATGCACAAGCAAAATCTCCCAAGCTATCAAAGAGGATACCGACTCGATCCGGACGCACGTAGCGGCTATCCAATCTACTGTCGATAAGGTCCAGCACGAGCAAGTCACGGCTAGTCAACGCGTTCTTCTAGAATGGATATCGTCTAGCGACTATCCCGCTCAACAATCAGATATTATAAAGCGCAGACAGGAAGGGACAGGCCAATGGTTCCTGGATGCACCTGAAGTAGCGCGATGGTTTAGCGAGACTAAGGCTACTCTCTTCTGCCCAGGAATCCCAGGAGCTGGCAAGACCATGGTTGCAGCTATTGTAATCGACCATCTTCTGAACTCAGCGCAGAATAGTGCATATGGAGTCGCGTATGTCTACTGTAACTACAAATCCCAAGCAGATCAAGATACTGCTAGCATACTTGCAGCTATCCTCAAGCAGCTAGGTCAGGGCCGACCGTCAGCGCTCGGTCCTGTAGAACAGTTGCATCACAAACACGCTAGCCGCGGAACCAGGCCATCGCTCGACGATACATTCAGCGCTATCCAAGACGTAGTTGCACAGTACCCCTACGTCTTCATTGTCGTCGATGCATTAGACGAATGTCAGCGCGAAACACGTCGCCAGCTATTATCCAAGCTCTTTGCACTGCAGAAGGAAGCAGATGTACGACTGACAGCTACCTCGCGTTTTGTACCAGATGTTGAGGACGCTTTCCGGCCAGCAACTAGGCTGGAAGTTAAGGCTAGCAATGAGGACGTTAGGCAGTTCGTGGTTAGCCAGATTTGCCGGCTGCCTAGATGTGTCCAGCGAAACAAAGCCATGCAAGATTTGGTGCAGGAAAAAGTAGTAGAGGCTGTCAACGGCATGTAGGTCGCTTCTTGTTACATGCAGTAATTTAAGCTTACATACTTAAGGTTTCTTCTTGCTCGTCTACACATAGATTCCCTATCAGACAAAACGACAGCAAAAGAAGTGAAACAAACTCTTGCTACACTCTCGAAGGGTGCAGCTGCGCTCAATGGTGCGTATCGTGAAGCGCTAGAGAGGATCGAAGGCCAGCAAGCTGGTCATTCTAGACTAGCGAAACACGTTCTTTCGTGGATCACATTCGCGAAGCGACCGCTCACTACTGCTGAGATATGCTGTAGCTTAGCAGTCGAGTCTGACGAAGCAGAACTTGATCTAGAAAACAAACCCGACGTGGAAGACCTAGTGTCCGTATGCGCTGGTCTTGTCGTAGTCGATCAAGAGAGCGCAGTTATCCGTCTCGTACACTACACCACGCAAGAGTACTTTGAGCGTATAAGCTCTTACTTCAACCCGGGTACGCACTTGCTTATAGCTCAGCAGCTTCAAAGTCTTCCCTTTGAGTCAATAGACGATGATGAGGGTGTTCCTACGGATTCAGGGCCGCATAAAACGCGCAACGACACTTTTTCGACAGATGGTACTTTGGTCGGAACGGCTGGTAAAACTCTCGGGTTATCGACATTCAACATGTATGAACATCGTACACCACTCCCCAAGGACCTGGAAAACAATAGTTGGGATGTTGCGTCATTGATCTCGGAAAGAGACGCATCAGATGCTGACTCCAGTGCCACCTTGGTGGAATACCAGGATGCCGCAACAGATGTGATCGCAAAGGCATTATTAGGGGAGGAAGACCTATCTCGTACGTATAGTAAGGCCATAGAAATTGTAGGCGCCGATCGGTTTCTTCGCAATAATGCGCGATTACTGCAGGACCTTTCAGTACATGTTAAGAAAGAACATCACCTGCCTTCCGAGTCCTTACTCGTCCGATTCCTGGCGAGAAGCTCCGGGAGGAGACTCGTCTCAGTCGCAATATGCAATGAACTGGATCCCAACAAGGACCTTCGACTCCAGCAACAGCTTCAGGTGATAGAGGACAAGAAGATGACGTTGAATCGGTTCTTGGGCGAAATCAACTCCGCAGTACATTTCAATCCCGCAGAACCGCCAGAGGGTCATTCCGTCGCTGAAGACGAAGAGATCGAGGAGACTAGCGATTCAATAAGTGATGGAGAAGCGGATATAACGACCAGAGATCAGAAGCTGGAAAATTTAGAGGAGACTGTCCGTTTTCTCATGTCCGGACGACCAATCAAATTATACCAGAAGAAGCTCCAGCAATGGCTGGATCTCGACACACCAATCTCGCAGGTTGATTCACAGCCGGCGGAGCCTATTAGAAATTCCGAGGAAGAAGTAGGCGAACAATCATCCATTCCAGAGAAACAATCACAGTCTATCGAAGACGTGTTTGTTCGAGATGCGCAGGACGAATTTTCCGTTGAGCTTACGGCGCCAAATATCAACGATGATGCGCCTCCAACTTTTTCGCAGAAGGGCGGGAGTAAACCGACCGATATCGAGTCCGAAGAGAAAGTTGCATCCCTAACATCTAAGGAAGACAAAATCTTTCCTCTCCAAGTCAACAATTTGGTGCATACTTCTGCGATAACGCTTCCACTTACTTTACCGTTGCTTGTTGAGCAAGTTCTGCGATACATACCCCAGCCAAACTTCGAGCTCCCGCTACCAGAAGGGAAAACACGTGTGCGTTGGATATCTGTAAGGCCCAGCATTGCCGGCTCAACGGCGAGCTAACATGCGCCATAGGGTGGCAGACGCAGATATGATGACTTTGTCGAAGTTGGATTTGGTGCCGCAACTGCACTAGAAAAACTCTTGGAGAAGCGGTACAAAACTCCATCGCGCTTCGAATTTGGAAGCGAATCTGGCTCCGGCTTCATTCGCTTCATTTTCAGTGTGTTCCGAGGTCGAAATCGACAAGAGCCGCGCGCAGACACCGAGCAGGGCCCAGGAGGAGTGGAGATGATCAATAATGTGCAAGCTCCAATTACAAAGTCAGAACAGGTCGAAGGAGATTGCGCGACAGAAGAGCAGATTCGACTGCTTCTATGCATTGACGATGGACGATCCAAGTCGATATTGAAGCAGGATGTGATTCGAAACATCAAGAGCGACTTCGAGCTCTTTGACTATCTGCACAATCAGTACTTCACCAATTACCGGTGGTTCACCGTGCGAAGTATCGGGATGGTGTCGCTAGCTCATGTAAGTTTGTTTTGCACTTACGGAGCATTGCCTTGCTTACGGCCAGCTAGTTCAACGTCAATCTGAGCAACGCCACAACCGTATTCAAGCACGATGACATCTGCAAGACCACAACGCATGAGCACTTTGACCCATCAATGGGAGGATTCTGTCTGTGCATTCCACCAAAAGAAAGCGTCGGACCTGATAGGGAGTACGAATGCAGTCCGGCACCCACAGTGCAGCTACACCCACGTGTAGTACCGGTCCTGGGGCCCAGGATGCTGACGAGCGACTTTATTGATCCGAGCAGTATCAATCGGGCTCAAAAGACAACGCTCAATCAACTTCCGAAGCGGATTTGCGGAGTACTGAAAGCTACGCCCGAGGCACAGGAACGTGGGTGGGGCCTGCATATAGAGGAAGATTGGCATTGGCCTACTCTCTACTGCTGCTTCTTCGTCATGTGCTCCTTTAGTCTATTGTTTGGCATCATTTGGTCGGTGAAGAAGGACGACATACAAGGCGCATTTGCCGTGTCAGCTTGGGTACTTACTTTGGGAGCGATGCTCATCACATCCATGGCGATTCCGAGACGTTGACCATGTTCAAGGGTCACTCAGATCGAGTAGCGCTCAAGGAAGCAATGAAAACGTCGGCGTAGAGCCAGTGGACGATATTGGGATCTGCTAGAATGTGGCAGCCGTCATACAGGAGTGAGAGTGCAAGAGCGGAGGAGCAGCTTCGCCGAGGCCACACTGGGCGTGCCTGCGTCAACCTACATGTCATTGTTACCCTTGACCCTAAGATGCAGCTAAGGTCAAACTAAGCCAAGGCTAAAATACGTCACCTAGGTTTACATCTAATAATCGCGCTTGGATAGCAGTCCGACGATACTAGACTTTTATATTTACTTTACATTATGTCAAGCAAGCTAACACTCTATCGTATTCTCTGCAAAGTTCAACTTTTCTCTAATCTTACTCTTACAATTTGTAATCAAAGTGTAGTAGTTAATTATTATATATTTATTATTTCCTTTGTTTAATAGAGAGCCGGGGATTTGAATGAATATATAGCTTGTAAAATTGCTACAATGTAAATTCGAGAATGTTCTTTTAACTTTGTGTAAGTTTACTAACGTTATCTACTACTAAGCAGCGCACTCTACTAAGCAGCGCACTCTACTAAAATCGTACTAAAAAACATAGTACACATTACGATTATACTGTATTATACAAGATTATACTAAATCAACTAGTATTATTTAGTATTAGAATTACTAGAAGCAACTACTTTATAGGTTCGCGTATTATGCTCTATTCTATCGTAGCGTTTACAGCGTCGTTGTAGTGCTACACCTACTACACTATTACTACTTAACTTCTTCGCAACTATTTTCTACTTACTACTACTTTTCTTAATAGCTAACTTAGCTTTAGCTTCTATCGTAAGCATACTTTTTTTCTAAATGTACTTTTGTTTACAACTTTTACGCTTAGTTGCAGCTTCAATAGTAGTGCGAAGCTAGGCAATTTTATTAACTATTAATGCGTATTTGTAAGCTACTACTAACGCGCTTTTTTCTAAAACTTTCGCAGCAACTTAACAATAGAAGTTAGTAATAAGTTAACGTAGATTTCTAGCGAGTTGCTTACCTAAGCGAGTTGCTTACCTAAGCAAGTTGCTTACCTAAGCGAGTTGCTTACCTACGCTAAGCTTTCTTTCTACTACCTACTTTTTTTTTTACTACTTTCTTTTTAGCACCTAGTATAGGTTAAAATAACTTAAATTACTTAGAATTAACTAACGTACCTTATGAGTTCGCCGGACACACAGGTTCGCCGAACACTTGTTTTTACTAAGGAAAATCAATAATCTAAGGCTTAATAACTCTAGATCTACTTTATAGAATTCTTTAAAAATTTCACTACTAAGCTGCATCTATATAAACTTTAAGATCCTAAGGTTACTAAGCTCTAGCCTTAGTATTTAAAAAGCTATTAAAGAAAGCCTAAATTACAGGGATTATTTTAGCGTTTTTTTTGTATCTCTAGAATTAGACTAGGTAGAGCTTAGTAATATTAGAATTAAAAAGTTAATGTATACAGAAATAACATATTAAATTTTTAGAAAATTCTATTAAGTAGATCTAGAGTTATTAAGCCTTAGATTATTAATTTTCCTTAGTAAAAACAAGTGTCCGGCGAACCTGTGTGTCCGGCGAACTTATGAAGTACGTTATAGCAGTTACTTTACAAAGAACTTTATTAACTACTGCAACTTCTATTGTATACTTTTAGCTATATTTTTTCTTTACTCTACTTACACGCTTTAGCTACTTAATGTTGTTTACTTTAAGCTTCTCTTAAGTAGCTACTCAAAAAAGCTTTCTAGCTACTTTCAAAAAAGCTAAAAGCTTATTCTAGTTACGAAAGGAAACTTCTTTCTACTATTCTAAAGTGCCTAGCAGTCTGCCTTTACGACAGAAACGATTTTTAAGTTTTTTAAAGCTACTAGCATATAGCCTATAGAGCTAGAAGCTGTACTTAAACGCTTTGAAAAAAAAAAATTTAGCGAGCATAGAGAAAGTAAAGCAAGTTTTTTAGTATTTAAAAAAAGTAACTAGCGTTACATAAAGCGTTTTGTACGCTCTATAGTAAAGAATACTACCGCTAGGCTAGCAAATAGGTATAGGTTGAGTTAAAGTTAGGTTAGATCCGCACGGACTAGAAAACGAAAATCAAAATCTTTACTTTTTAATATCTTACCTAATACTATAGATATACTAATGCAAATTTAATACGTGCTGCAAATATATAAATACAATTATATGTAAAATTACTAGAGAATTCTAGCTAGTCTAGCTCCTTTAATATAGCTTTTTATTTAATAAATCTATAAAAGATAAATGAAATATACTCTAGACTAGTTGCCTATAGATTTAATCTATGTATAAAATGTACTTAAAAAATTTAACTACAAAAAATCTAAATTGTAAAAGAAATTTTGCTAATCTATATAGTTCTATAATTTTTTGCTAAAAGCGTTTTGCTTTGCTTACTACGTCTTGCTACGCCGTAGCACTTGTAGCGCTCGTAGCAACTATTGCTTAGTGTGCTACGTACTAAGGCTTTGTAGCACTCGTAGCGCATTACGTAACTTTTGCTAACCTAATTCTACTTTGCGCGTTGCTGTACTTTTGTTTTGCAAACTTGCAAGCTTTAACAACTCTTTTACGTTGTTGCTTAGTTTACAATACTTAGTATTGTCTTTGTTTGTAACATTATCTCTCTTTTTAAGAATATTGTTTTAATAGCTGTTCTGCTGTGCTGTGCTAGTTCTTTTTGCGCTTTGCATCAAAAGTGCCTTTTTGTATAAAAGTAAGTTAACCTCAATTCTCGTTGTGTTATAACTTTTTTTTGTATTTTTTCAAGTTCTAAAGTCTAACTATGCTTAAAGTTTTTGTATTTTTTTTTGCAAAGTTAACTATTTGTAAGCACGCTTGTCTTGCGCGTATTCGTGCAATAAATTACTTTGTAGCAAAGCTCTACCGTTGCTGCTTGTTAAAAAGTCTAAAGTGTTTTCTTTCGCCTAAAGAAACTTGTTTAGACTGTATTTCTTTTAGCTTAGTGTGTAGTTTTTTTTTTTAAAAAAAAAAGTTTGCTGCTGTTGCTAAGAAACAGCGGTTTCTGCGTTAAAAGCTTTTTGCGGTAGAGTTTTAAAAGCTTAAAATTCGTTAGAGTGTCTTAGAGCTTTGGGCTTAAGTTAACGCAGCTGTTAGTAAAAAGAAAAAGTTGTTTGCTCGTAAGCTAGCAACGATTAAAAAAATAAAACGTTTTAAGAAAGCGTAGTCGAGCGCTTTTTTTAATTCTAAAAGTATAGCTTTTACTTATAGTCCTATACCGCTGCTACGCGAATTGCTTTCGGCTAACTTAAACTAGTTACAAACTAACTTTTCTTTGCTTGCTTTTTTTTTTTTTAACTTTTTTGCTTTTTTAGAAAACTTGAATTCTTTGCTTCTAAATTTTGCTAGTAATACTTTCGTACTAGTTCCTTGTAGTTTGTAAAATTTCGTATTAGTTTCTATGTATTCTAGCTCTCTAGCTATTTTTGCTATTTAACTAAGTATTTCTACTAACGTCTAAACTTCTATAGATTCTTAACTTTTTCAACTTCGTACTTTTTGTTTTTGAGTTTGATATTAGTTGCTACTTTAGCGTTTAGTAGTGCTAGTTTAAAAAGTAATTTGTAAAAAACTAGATATATGCGCATGCTTGTAGGTAGCTGTAGTTTAAATAATACAAGTCTTTTAACTTTTAAGATTTTAAATAGTTTTATTTGAAAGTTGTTTAACTTGTTGCATAGTTGTTTAGTTTTTAAGTTTTTTTGTAAAAGAAAAACTCTATTTCTCTCTTTAAGAGTTAGTCTTTTAAGTTTTTTTTATTTGCTAACTTAGCTGTCGTAAAGTTTTTTTAAGCGATTTGTTAGCTTAATTCGTTGTGTAATTCTTGCATTCTAGAAGCCTTGTTGTCTACTACTAGCGAAATACTTTTAATATTCTTTAGATTTTAATAAGCTACTAGCTTATATTTGTAATTTGCGTAGTATAGCAAGTGTTCTATTGTTGTAAACCTTGTACTATTGTATGCTAATTGTGCTGTTAGCAGAAGTTTAACTTAGTTGTTTTGCAACTTGTTAGTGTACATTTGTAAATACTATTTTAGCATTTAGTTTGTTTGTTCTGTCTAGCCGTTTGTTTGCGGGTGAAAGCTAGTTAATAGCTTTTTTGCAACTCTTAACTAGGCTAAAAACGTATTCTAAAACTTTAATATAAATAGTTTGTTTCTATTAGTAATAAACTGTTCTAGCAATTTGTAATTAGCGACAAGTGCTTTCGTAACTTCGTAAGCTATTTTTTCTGCTGTAATTAACTTTTCTGTTAGTACAAAATGTAATTCTTTAGTTAATTAATCTACGATTACCAAAATCGAATTGCATAGCCGTGCTAATTTAGGTTTTAACAATTTTAAAAGCTTTACTATAAAGTCTATCGTAACGCTAATCTATAAGCGTGCGAGTAGTTTTAGTAGTTAAAGTAATCTGTAAAGCTTGTGTTTTTTAAGTTTGTTTTTTAAACAATCTAAATAGTTGCTTACTACTTTTTAAACTATGTTTTGTACGTAGAGTATTAAGTACTTGTTTAAAATTTGTTAAACTATTTTGTTAATTCTTAAGTATCTATATGCTTGTAAAGCATGTAATTCTTAAATAAGCTATGTAGCTTAAGTATTGTTTGTAACTATCTATCTTTGCTAGTTGTTTTTGCTCTATTCTTAGTGCATTCTTTTTTTAATGCTTGTTACTTTAGCTATTTTAGCTAATTGCGGTTGGTTGTATTTGAGAGTTTTGTTTAAGTTCTGTTGTAATACTAAGTCGTGCGTAACTAGTTTGTTAGTTTTTATAAAATCTAATTTTTAACTAAGCGCGTTTGCAACTCTATTGTTAGTTTTTTTGCAATAGTAAATCTTGATGTCGTAATCTGCTATAAATTCAGCTTATTTAACTTGTTGTCTATTTAATTTCTTAGTTGTAGTAAAGCTAGTAAAGTTTTAATAGTCTAAGTACACTTGTACTTAATGCCTTGCTTTTTTTAGCTATGCTTTTTATTGTTTAAAAGCGTTTATTATTGCTAATAGCTTTTTATTGTAAACGTTGTAGTTAAGTTCTACTCTTAAGAACTTTCTAGAATAGTAGAACACTAGTTTTTATTTTTTGTCGTTGCATTGCTGTAAGAGTATGTTACAAACAAAAACGATACTAGGTATCGTAGACTAAGCAACAACGCAGGAAAGTTGTTAGAGCTTGCAGGTCTGCAAGACGAAAGTACAGCAATGCGCAAAGCAGAATTAAGTTAGCAGTTACGTAATAGTAATTAGTGCGATTAGAGCTTTAGCGGACTAAGCACACTAAGCGGCGAGCGCTTAGCTAGCCTAAAGCGCTTAGTAACTAAGCACACCGAGCGGACTAAGCAAGACGCTTTTAGCGAAGAATTATAGAACTATATAGATTAGCAGAATTTCTTTTACAGTTTGGATTCTTTGTAGTTAACTCTTTTAAGTACATCTCATACATAGATTAAATCTATAGGCAACAAATTGTTACTTTGTTATTCTATTCAAGATAGAATTGAGATTGTTTTTTTGTTGTTACCAAGCTTTTCGAATACAGAACAATCTCTTAAGCAGAATCTTCGAGTTTGATAACTCGTACCTTTAGTAAGAGAACACCTCTAATAACACGTTAACTACTTTAGGTTTAGAACTAAGACAACATGGCAACACTTACGAGCTTACGCACGATAAGCAGCAGCGTTACTACACCTACAACGAACCTAGCGACTGTAATAGCAAAGCAAGCTAATTAGATACAGCAGCAAGCGGAACAGATTCAAGAACTATTAGCAGCAGTTACAAAGCTCCGAGGTAGAACGAAAGAAAAGTTAGCAAAAGCACTTTCCCTAGAGAAATATAGCGAGGGAAAGAAGAACCTAAAACTTTTTCTTACTAACGTAGACTTTTACTGCTGTTATTATAGCAACAGCTTTTACATAGATTAAGACAAGATCCTAGCAGCTAGAATGCACATAAAAGACGACGCAGCAGAATAGTTTTAGCTATACGCCGAAAATTACGTTACGCACGCAGAAAACGTAAAAAAGATAAAGCAAAACACGAAGCGCATTTTCAAAAACTAGAAGTCTTTTAAGCAAGAACTTTATACGATCTACGGCAAAGTAGACGAAACCTAGCAAGCAATAAACCAACTTAGACTACTTAGACAAAAAAGCTTAGCCGGCGAGTACACAATCAAATTCAAGAGAATTTAGGCTAAGGTGGACAACGTAGGAGAACGCGGCTTATGCGAGTTCTACTACGCAAAGTTAAAAAAACACGTAAAGAATAAAATTAGTCAAAACAAAAAACTAGAGAAACTCAACGAGTTGATTGAAACCGCGGTACAAATTGACAACTGACTATAGCAACGACAGCAGAAACGCAAGTCCACTGTCAAACTATACATACGCCTAGTAACAACGATCAAAAAAACCTATTACTACGACCCAATGGATATCGACAGCATTAGACGAATCTAGAACGACAAACTACTACGAAAGCAGTTTAATAAAAAGAACGCTACCTCGACAAGACAAAACTCTAAAGACAAGCTATTAAAAGAAAAACGCTAGAAGCGTTACGACAATAAAGCATGTTTCTAATGCAGCAAAAACGAACACTTCCGCAGAGACTGCCTAGAAACACAACAGAAAGTAGCAGGCGCGCAAGCTGCTACTATCGCTATAGTTTAACTACAACGAGTAGCTACACTATATCCAAGAATCTATAAAGAACTAGACAGCGAATGAGTCGAGGTAGAAAACTCAATAGCAAAGAAACTGTTAGACTAGGAAACAAAGCCTGCTCATATACAAGCAAAAGAAATTACAGATTAACTTTGAAACTACGAGTGCTGGATGTGCGGTAGAACTACCTACATTGCCTAGTACTGCGATCAACAGTTTAAGGAACTACAAATCGAAGAACTACAGAAATAGAAAGCTGCAAAAGCAGCAATAGCACAACAAGAACTAACAGAAAAGAAAATAAAGTTCGCTAATTAAGACAATTACGGAAACCTGCTTTGGCACTAGTGCAACGAGAAAAACTGCATATACCACACAGACGATAGAATCCTTGCGCAACAACAGCTAAGATTACTATTACACGTTTTACTCAAAGACGGCGAATGTACAGTAACAGAATGCTACGTACATAACTACAACAATTGGTTTAAGAACTACAGCAGCAGCCGCGCATAGGCATAGTGTTACAACAAAAAGTGTCAAACACACTAGTCTAGCAAGCATATTACAGGATAGTAGCTTATAGGTCTAGAGAACAAGGACTACCTAAAATGCAACAACAAATTATGCACAGAAAACTACAATACGTGCCAAGCAGCACGCTAGCTCTTTTGCACTTAAGAATGCGCAATCCATCAGCTATAGAAATACGCGACCGGATGGAATCTCAAGAATCGAGACCATAGCAAATACCTACAGCTATAGAAATGTTTCATCGACTAGTGCGAATACCACGATTAATAGGACATCTCAAAAGAACAGGCCTTAAGAGCTTTCTTGGCAAAAAACTAGTAGGCTACTAGACCTACGGTTAAAATAGTACGAGTGCTTCTAGCACGACCGTACGAAGCGTACAAAAAACGCAACTAGAACGAAATTACATAGAAGTAAAAGCGAAAGTCGCAGGCTAAGAGCTAACTGCACTACTTGATAGCGAAGCTGCCTAGACATTAGTCTCCCTAGAATAGGTAAAAAGAAACAAGATACTTTATCAAGTTAAGAATTGACTAATACGAACAGTGTTAGCTAACGGATAACTACTAGAATATAGAAACAGTTTAATCAACCTAGAAACCTAGAAAGTCGAGTTGAAAGTTGCGAGCATTAAACACCAACAGTGTATTAATATTATAAACCTTGAAAGTTTTGACATGTATATTAGGTACGACTAGCTACGAAAGCACAACTTTGACATTAATTAAGAAAACGAAACAATACACAGCCGAAGGCCTAGAAAGAAAGTCGCTGTAGTACAACAAAACGAACCGACAATTCAAAGCTTACCTAAGATCGAGAGAATTAGTCTAATTTTACACTACAAGATCGCGAGAATCTGTAGAAAAGACTTTTAGCAGATAGGCGTTATATGGATACGACGAGTTGCGCCTTCAAAAACGAGCAAACTACGATCTAACCTCTCTAAGGAACAGAAAAAGAAGTTTAGAAACCTCTCTACCGAATACCAAGCAGAGTTTAGAAGTTTCTTTGAGAAAAACGAAAAGCACAACCTAGCAAACTACCAAAAATAAAATCACAAGATTATCCTTGAAGAAAGAACGAAACTGCGACTAGAACCAATGTATCCCCTAACTTACAACTAGCAGGAGAAATTGAAAAAATACATTTAAAGAAATATCCAGCGAGAATACATACAACTAAGCGAAAGCTTAATAGCTTCGCTAATATTGTTCGTACCTAAGAAAAACAAGGAATTGAAACTGTGCGTAGATTTTTGACATCTCAACAACGTTACACAAAAAAACAGATACTTACTACTGCTTATCTAGAAGCTTATGGATCGACTTTAAGAAGTAAAATAAATTACGAAACTCGACGTACGAAACGAATACTATTGCATTAAAATTGCAAAAGAGCACGAATAGATAACAGCTTTCAAAACTAGATATAGACTCTATAAGTACTAGGTTATGCTGTTTAAATTAACCAACGCCTTGGCTACGTTTTAGGCCTTAATTAACAAAGCACTATACGAATACTTAGACATCTTTGTTATAGCGTACTTGGACAACGTATTGATATACTCCAAAGAAACGCTCGAAGAACATCAGGAGCATGTTAAAAAAGTGCTACAAAAAATAAAGCAGTACCGGCTACTTTTTTACTTAAAGAAATGTAAATTCCACGTTACGAAAACTAGCTATCTAGGATTTATTATTTTAAGAAAAGGTGTGTCTATGGACCCGAAGAAGATCTAGACTGTACAGAAATAGCCAACTCCTAAAACAGTAAGAAACGTGCAGTTCTTTTTAGAATTTGCTAACTTCTATTGAAAGTTTATTAAGAATTACTCTAAGACTACGACTCTACTCTTAGAAGTTACCAAGAAAAATAGAAAGTTCAAATAAACGAAAACACAGAAACAAGCGTTTTAAGAACTTAGAAAGAAGTTTACTACAGCACCGATGCTACAGATGCACGACCTAGAAAAAAAAACTTAAGTAGAAACTAATGCTTTAGACTACGCATTAGGAGCAATACTATCACAACAATGCGACAACAGGAAATGGAGACTAGTGTTCTACCATTCTAGGAAGTTCTTAGAAGCAGAACTCAACTACGACGTTTACGATAAAGAGCTATTAGCAATAATAAACGCCTTCGAACAATAAAAAGCATAGCTGAAAAAGGCAAGGCATTAAGTACAAGTGTACTTAGATTATTAGAACCTCACTAGCTTCACTACAACTAAGAAACTAAATTGACAACAAGTTAGATAGGCTGAATTCATAGCAGATTACGATATCAAGATTTACTATTGCAAAGAAACTAACAACGAAGCCGCAGACGCGCTTAGTCGAAGATTAGATTTTACAGAAACTAACAAACCGGTCACGCACGACCTAGTATTGCGACGGAATTCCAACGGAACCCTTGAATACAACAAACCGCAACTAGCTAAAATAGCTAGAGTTACAAGCATTAAAAAAAGAATGCACTAAGAATAGAGCAAAAACGACTAGCAGAAATAGATAGTTACAGACGACACTTAAGCTATACAGCTTATCTAGAAATTACATGCTTTACAAGCATATAGACACCTAGGGATTAACGAAATAGTTCGACGAATCTCGAACGAGTACTCAATGCCCTACGTACGAAACACAGTTTAGAAAGCAATAAGCAACTATTTGAATTGTTCAAAGAACAAACCTAAGAGACATAAGCTCTATGGATTACTTTAACTGCTAGAACCACCTGCACGCCTATGAATTAGCGTTACAATAAACTTTATAGTAAAGCTCTTAAAATCGTTAGAACCTAGATTAGCACGGCTATGCAACTCGATCTTGGTAATCGTAGATTAATTAACCAAAGAATTACATTTTGTACCAACAGAAGAGTTAATTACGGCAGAAGAAATAGCTTACGAAGTTACGAAGACACTTGTCGCCAATTACAAATTGCTAGAACAGTTTATTACTAATAGAAACAAGCTGTTTATATTAAAGTTTTGGGATACGTTCCTAGCCTAGTTAGGAGTTGCAAAGAAGCTATTAACTAGCTTCTACCCGCAAACAAACGGCTAGACAGAACGAACGAACTAAACGCTAGAATAGTACCTACGAATGTACACTAACAAGCTGCAGGACAACTAGGTTGAACTTCTGCTAACAGCACAATTGGCATACAACAGCACAAGGTCTACGACTATAGAACACTTGCCGTACTACGCAAACCATAGATATAAGCTAGTAGCTTATCGAAATTTAAAAGATATTAAAAGCATTTCGCTGACAGCGGACGACAAGGCTTTTAGAATGCAAGAATTACACGACGAATTGAGCCAAAGAATTGCTTAAAGGAACTTTACGACAGCTAAGTTAGCAAACAAGAAAAAGCTTAAGGAACTAACTCTTAAAGAGGGGGATAGAGTTTTCTTCTTACGAAAAAACCTGAAAACTAAACGACCATGCAACAAGTTAGACAACTTTCGAATAGAACCGTTCAAAATCCTAAAAGTTAAGAAACTTGTATTATTTAAACTACAGCTACTCGCAAGCATGCACATACATCTAGTTTTTCACAAATTACTCTTTAAACTAGCACTACTAAACGCCGAAGTAGCAACCGATATCGAGCTCGAAGACGAAGAGTACGAAGTCGAGAAAGTCAAGGACCTACAGAAGTTCGGACGTTAGTAGAAGTACTTAGTCAAATAGCAAGAATAGCTAGAGAGCTAGAATACATAGGAACTAATACAGAATCTTATAAACTGCAAGGAACTAGTACGAAAGTATCACTAGCGAAATTTAGAAGCAAAGAATCCGAGTTCTCTAAGAAAGCAGAAAAGTCAAAAGAAGAAGAAGCAAACAGAGAAGAGTTAGTCTGTAACTAGCCTAAGTTAGCCGAAAGCGTTTCAAATAGCGGCGGTACAGGACTATCGGTAGAAATTGTACTCTTGGAATCGACAGCAGCGCCGGACTGCGCAGCTTCTAGTTTCTCTAGCTCTTCAATAGCCACCTACTTATTAGCAAAACGCTAATTCTTTTCTATTTTAGCAACAGAAAGCTCTACTTAAAGAGTAGCAGCACGGAACTTCGCCGCAGACACTATCTAAGCGGCCTAGATCCGTGCAGATAGCACCTGTTGCTTAGCTAGCAAAAGCCGATGTTGCAAGTCGCGACGCTTTTGTTGAAAAGCTGCCTACTCTCTTTTTGTTAGAGCAAGACTGTAGGGCGCGCTAGACTAAAGACATTTAGCACACTTATCTAACAAAAGATCAACTAGGCACTTTAAGTTCTCTTTGGAACAACAGCCGCAAAGAGCAGGCATTTCCAAACTAGTTTCGCGAATACGGGCAACTTAATCGTAACGACGGCAGGTCAACTTAGAGCACGAATCTACAGAAAGCGAAGACTTAGGCATAGTTAGACTTAAAAACTCAAAAGAATACAAGAGAAAGCTACGACACGACGAGAATCGAGGTTAACCTACTTTTATACGAAAGAGCACCTTTGATGCAAGGCACAGAAAGAACCGGCACAGCACAGCAAGACAGCTATCGAGACAATATTCTTAAAGAAAAGAATAATGTTACAAACAAAGACGATACTAGGTATCGTAGACTAAGCAACGACGCAGGAAAGTTGTTAGAGCTTGCAGGTTTGCAAGACGGAAGTACAGCAATGCGCAAGGCAGGATTAGGTTAGCAGTTACGTAATAGTAATTAGTGCGATTAAAGCTTTAGCGAACTAAGCACACTAAGCGGCGAGCGCTTAGCTAGCCTAGAGCGCTTAGTAACTAAGCACACTAAGCGAACTAAGCAGGACGCTTTTAGCAGAGAATTATAGAACTATATAGATTAGCAAGATTTTCTTTACAGTTCGGATTCTTTGTAGTTAACTCTTCTAAGTACATTTTATACATAGATTAAATCTATAGGCAACAGATTGTTACTTTGTTATTCTATTTAGAATAAGATTAAGATTGTTTTTTTGTTGTTACCAAGCCCTTTGAACACAGAACAATCCCTTAGGCGGAATCTCCGAGTCCAATAACTCGTACCTTCGATAAGAGAACACCTTTGATAACAAAGTATTGCTCTTAATGCATAGTCTAAAGCATTAGTTTTTACTTAAGTTTTTTTTTTTAAGTTGTGCATCTGTAGCATTAGTGCTGTAGTAAACTTTTTTTTAAGTTTTTAAAACGCCTATTCTTGTGCTTTTGTTTATTTAAACTTTTTATTTTTTTTAGTAACTTCTAAAAGCAGTGTCGTAGTTTTAGAGTAATTTTTAATAAACTTTTAATAGAAGTTAGCAAATTTTAAAAAGAACTGCACGTTTTTTACTGTTTTAAAAGTTAGCTATTTTTGTATAGTTTAAATCTTTTTCGAGTCTATAAACACACTTTCTTGTAAAATAATAAATCTTAAATAGCTAGTTTTTGTAACATGAAATTTACATTTTTTTAAGTAAAGTAGTAGCTAGTACTGCTTTATTTTTTGTAGCACTTTTTTAACATGCTTTTAATGTTCTTCGAGCATTTCTTTAGAGTATATTAATACGTTGTTTAAGTACGCTGTAACAAAAATATCTAAGTATTTGTATAGTGCTTTGTTAATTAAAGCTTAAAACGTAGCTAAGGCATTAGTTAGTTTAAATAGCATAACTTAGTACTTATAAAGTCTATATCGAGTTTTAAAAGTTATTAACTATTTGTGCTTTTTTGTAATTCTAATGCAATAGTATCCGTTTCGTACGTTAAGTTTTGTAATTTATTTTATTTTTTAAAGTTAATTTATAAGCTTTTAAATAAGTGGTAGTAAGTATTAGTTTTTTTGTGTAACGTTGTTAAGCTGTTGATAGTCTACGCATAGTTTCAATTCTTCGTTTTTCTTTAGTACGAACAATATTAGCGAAGCTATTAAGCTTTTGCTTAGTTGTATATATTCTCGTTAGATATTTCTTTAAATGTATTTTTTTAATTTATTTTGCTAGTCGTAAGTTAGAGGATACATTAGTTTTAGTTGTAGTTTTGTTCCTTTTTTAAGGATAATCTTGTAATTTTATTTTTAGTAGTCTGCTAAGTCGTGCTTTTTGTTTTTTTTAAAAAAGCTTTTAAACTTTATTTAGTATTTAGTAAAAAAGTTTTTAAACTCTTTTTTTTGTTTTTTTAAAAAGTTGAATTGCAGTTTGCTTATTTTTAAAAGCGCAACTTGTTGTATCTATATAACTTTTATCTGCTAAAAGTTTTTTTTACAGATTCTCGTAATCTTGTAAAGTAAAATTAAACTAATTCTTTTATTCTTAAGTAAGCTCTAAATTGTTAAACTGTTTTGTAGTACTATAGCAACTTTCTTTCTAAGCCTTCAGCTGCGTATTGTTTTGTTTTTTTAATTAATATTAAAGTTGTGTTTACGTAGCTAGTTGTACTTAATATACATGTTAAAACTTTTAAAGTTTATAATATTAATACACTGTTAGTGTCTAATACTCGCAACTTTTAACTTAACTTTTTAGGTTTTTAGGTTGATTAAACTGTTTCTATATTCTAGTAGTTCTCCGTTAGCTAACACTGTTCGTATTAGTCTATTTTTAACTTAGTAAAGTATTTTGTTTTTTTTTACTTATTCTAAAGAGACTAGTATTTAAGCAGCTTTGCTATTAAGTAGTGCAGTAAGCTCTTAGCCTACAACTTTTGCTTTTACTTTTATGTAATTTTATTTTAGTTGCGTTTTTTGTACGCTTTGTACGATTGTGCTAAAAGCACTTATACTATTCTAATCGTAGGTCTAGTAGTCCGCTAGTTTTTTGCTAAAAAAGCTTTTAAAGCTTGTTTTTTTAAGATGTTTTATTGTTTGTAGTAGTTGCATTTGCTAGCGAAGCATTCTTAAAGCTTTAAAAACTTGTTGTAGTTTTAGTTTTTAAAATTCTATCTCGTTGCATTTTTCTATAGCTTATAAATAGTGCATTCTGTAGTGCAAAAAAGCTATTGTGCTACTTAGCACGTATCGTAGTTTTCTATACATAATTCGTTGTTGCATTTTAGATAGTTTTTGTTCTTTAGACTTATAGGCTACTATTCTGTAATATGCTTGCAAAACTAGTGTGTTTAGCATTTTTTGTTGTAATACTGCGCTTATTTGCAGCTACTGCTGTAGTTTTTAAACTAATTGTTGTAGTTGTGTACGTAGCATTCTGCTACTATACACTCGCCGTTTTTAAGCAAAACGTGTAATAGTAATTTTAGCTGTTGCTAAGTAAAGATTCTATTGTTTGCGTAGTATACACAGTTTTTTTCGTTGCACTAGTGCCAAAGTAAGTTTTTGTAATTTTCTTAATCCGCGAACTGTATTTTTTTTTGTTAGCTTTTGTTGTGCTATTGCTGCGTTTGCAACTTTTTATTTTTGTAATCTTTTAATTCAAAGCGTATAGAACCTGTTTTTGCAATACTAGACAATGTAGGTTTTCTAGCTGCACATCTAGCATTCGTAGTTCTATAGCTATTCGTTAATTTTCTAGACTTGTAAAGTTAATAGTTTTTTGTTGTTTTAATTTGTTAGGTTTGTAACGTTTTTAAAACTTTCTATTCAAATCTAATTGTCTTTCGATTCTTTAGAGTTTTTTGGGTATAGTGTAGCTACTCGCTATAGTTAAACTATAGCAATAGTAGCAGCTTAAGCGCTTGCTACTTTTTGTTGTATTTCTAAGCAGTCTTTGCAAAAGTGTTTGTTTTTGCTGCATTAAAAACATACCTTATTGTCGTAACGTCTCTAGCGTTTTTCTTTTGACAATTCGTCTTTAGAGTTTTGCTTTGTTAAAGTAGCGTTTCTTTTGTTAAACTGCTTTTGTAGTAGTTTGTTGTTCTAAACTTGTTCAACGCTGTCGATGTCTATTAGGTTATAGTAATAAGTTTTTTTAATCGTAGCTACTAAGCGTATGTATAGTTTGATAGTAAACTTGCGTTTCTACTATTGTTGCTATAGTTAGTTGTTAATTTGTACTATAGTTTTAATTAACTCTCTAAGTTCTTTAAGTTTTTTGTTTTAACTAATTTTATTTTTTACATGTTTTTTTAGTTTTGCGTAGTAGAACTTGTATAAGCTTTGTTTTTCTACGTTGTCTACTTTAGCTTAAATTCTTTTAAACTTAATTGTATATTCACTTGCAGAATTTTTTTGTTGTAGTAGTTTAAGTTTGTTTATTGCTTATTGTGTTTCGTCTACTTTCTCGTAGATTGTATAAAGCTTTTTTTTAAACAATTTTTAGTTTTTAAAAATGCGTTGCGTGTTTTGCTTTATTTTTTACTTGCTATTGCTTTTAACATAGTCGTTTGCGTGTAGCTAAAACTACTTTGCTACGTTGTTTTTTATGTGCATTTTAGTTGCAAAGATTTTGTTTTGTTTTGTAAAAAAGCTTGTTGCATAGTAACGGCAGTAGAAGTTAATGTTCGTAAAGAATAATCGTAGTGTTTTCTTTTCTTTGCTATATTTCTCTAAAAACAGTGCTTTCGCAGCACTACTAGTTCTTTAACTCTTTAAAATTGCTACTGTTTTTAACAGTTCGCTAATTTGTTTGCTTATTTGTTCTATTTAGTTAGCTTGCTTTGCTAGTACCGTTGCTGCGGTGCGTGCTAGTGCTTTAGCGCTGCTACTACCTAAGCTTGCTAGAGTTGTTATATTGTCTTAGTTCTAAACCTAAAGTAGTTAACGTGTTATTAGAAGTGTTCTCTTACTAAAAGTAATTACGATTAAACTCGAAGATTTCGCCTAAGAAATTGTTCTGTATTTAGAGAGCTTAATAACAACAAGAAAACAATTTCAATTCTATTTCGAATAGAATAACAAAGTAACAATTTGTTGCCTATAGATCTAATCTATGTATAAAATGTACTTAAAAGAGTTAACTACAAAAAATCTAAACTGTAAAAGAAATTCTGCTAATTTATATAGTTCTATAATTTTTTGCTAAAAGCGTTTTGCTTTGCTTGCTACGTTTTGCTACGCTGTAGCACTCGTAGCGCTCGTAGCAACCGTTGCTTAGTGTGCTACGTGCTAAAGCTTTGTAGCACTTGTAGCGCATTACGTAACTTTTGCTAATCTAATTCTACTTTGCGTAGTGCTGTACTTTCGTTTTGCAAACCTACAAGCTCTAACAACTTTTCTGCGTCGTTGCTTAGTTTACGATATCTAGTATCGTTTTTGTTTGTAACACAAAGGTAATTGTAATTGAACTCGAAGATTTCGCCTAAGAAATTGTTCTGTGTTCGAAAGGCTTAATAACAACAAAAGAAAACAATTTTATTTAATTCTAAATTAAATAACAAAGTACACAAATAGTTGCTTATAGATTTAATCTATGTATGCGATGTACTTAGAAAAGTTAACTACAAAAAATTAAAATTGTAAAGAAAATTCTACTAATTTATATAATTTTATAATTCTTTACTAAAAGCATTTTGCTTAGTTTGCTTAGTATGCTTAGTACTAAGCATGCTAATTTTACTAAGCAACTTCTACTTAGTTTGCTTAGTGCTAAAACTACTAAGCGTGCTAAGCACGTTACGTAATTTTTGCTTACTTAACTTTGCTTTGCGCATTGTTGTACTTTCGTCTTGCGTACTAGCAAGCTTTAACAACTTTTTTACGTTGTTGCTTAGTTTACAATACCTAGTATTGTTTTTATTTGTAACATTATTTTTTTTTTTTTAAATATTGTTTTAATAGCTGTTTTGCTATGCTGTGCTAGTTTTTTTTGTGCTTTGCATTAAAAGTGCTGTTTTGTATAAAAGTAAGTTAACTTTAATTCTCGTTGTATCGTAGCTTTCTTTTGTGTTCTTTTTAGTTTCTAAGTTTAACTATGCTTAAAGTTGCAAAATCAACTAGTTGCTATTACAATCGTTTTGCTTGTTTTTGTGCAATAAACTACTTTGTTGCAAAGCCGTACCGTTGCTGTTTGTTAAAAGGCCTAAAGTGTTTTTTTTTGCTTAAAAAAACTTGTGTTAATTGTATATCGTTAGGTTCTAAGTGTTTTTTTTTTTGTTTAAAAAAAAGTTTGCTGCTGTTGCTAAAAAGCAGTGCGTTTTGCGTTGAAAGCTTTGCGCTATAGAGCGTTGCAAGCTTAATCTCTAAAATCAACTTAATGCTGCTACTAAAAAAAAAAAAAGTTGTTCGCTTAGAAACATGCATTAATTAAAGAAATAAAAAATCTTAAGAGAGCGCAGCTAAGCGCGTTTTTTGATTTTAAAAGTACAGCTTCTACTAATAGTCTTGTACTACTACTATTCGAACTACTTTTAGCTAACCTAAGCTAGTTACAAACTAACTCGTTTTTTCTCGCTTTTTTTTTTTTAATTTTTCTGCTTTTTTAGAGAACTTGGATTCTTTGCTTCTAAATTTTGCTAGTAATATGCTTGCACTAATTTCTTGTAGTTTGTAAAATTTCGTATTAGTTTCTATGTATTCTAGCTTTCTAGCTATTTTTGCTATTTAACTAAGTATTTTTACTAACGTTTGAACTTTTGTAGGTTCTTAACTTCTTTAACTTTATACTTTTCGTTTTTAAGTTTGATATTAGTTGCTACTTCGGCGTTTAGTAGTGCTAGTTTAAAAAGTAATTTGTAAAAAACTAAGTATATGCGCATGCTTGTAAGTAGCTGTAGTTTAAATAATACAAGTTTCTTAACTTTTAAAATTTTAAATAGTTTTATTTAAAAGTTGTTTAACTTGTTGCATAGTTTTTTTGTTTTTAGATTTTTTTGTAAAAGAAAAACTCTATCTCCCTTTTTAAAAGTTGGTTTTTTAATTTTTTTTTTATTTGCTAACTTAGCTGTCGTTAAGTTTCTTTAAGCAATTCGTTTGCTTAATTTGTTATGTAATTTTATTATTCTAAAAGCCTTGTTGTCCGCTGCTAGCGAAATGCTTTTAATATTTTTTGAATTTTAGTAAGTTACTAGCTTATATCTATAGTTTGCGTAGTAAAGCAAGTGTTTTGTAGTTGCAAACTTTGTGCTATTGTAAGCTAATTGTGCTGTTAGCAAAAGTTTAACCTAGTTGTTTTGCAGCTTGTTAGCGTACATTCGTAAGTACTATTCTAGTGTTTAGTTTATTTGTTTCGTCTAGCCGTTTGTTTGCGAGTGGAAGCTAGTTAATAGCTTCTTTGCAACTTTTAACTAGGCTAAGAACGTATTCTAAAACTTTAATATAAACAGCTTGTTTCTATTAGTAATAAACTATTCTAGCAATTTGTAATTAGCAACGAGTGTTTTTGTAACTTCGTAAGCTATTTTTTCTGCCGTAATAGATTCTTCTGTTAGTACAAAGTATAATACTTTAGTTAATTAATTTACAATTACCAAAATCGAGTCGCATAGCTATGCTAATTTGGGTTTTAACAATTTTAAAAGCTTTACTATAAAATCTATTGTAACGCTAATCTATAAGCGTGCGAGTAGTTTTAGCAATTAAAGTAATCCGTAAAGCTTATGTTTTTTAGGTTTGTTTTTTAAATAATCTAAATAGTTGCTTATTGCTTTCTAAACTATGTTTTGTACGTAGAGCATTAAGTACTTGTTTAAAATTCGTTAAACTATTTCGTTAATTTCTAGGTGTTTATATGCTTTTGAAGTATATAGTTTTTAAATAAGTAGTACAGCTTAAGTGTCGTTTGTAACTATCTATTTTTGCTAATCGTTTTTGCTTTATTTTTAGTGTATTCTTTTTTTAATGCTTGTAACTATAGCTATCTTAGCTAGTTGTAGTTAATTGTATTCGAGAGTTTTATCTAGATTTTGTCGTAATACTAGGTTATGCGTAACTAGTTTGTTAGTTTCTATAAAATTTAATTTTCGACTAAGCGCGTTTGCAGCTCTATTGTTAGTTTCTTTGCAATAGTAAATCTTGATATTGTAGTTTGCTATAAATTCAGCCTATTTAACTTGTTGTCTATTTAGTTTTTTAGTTGTAGTAAAGCTAGTAAAGTTTTAGTAGTCTAAGTATACTTGTACTTAATGCCTTGCTCTTTTTAGCTATGCTTTTTATTGTTTAAAGGCGTTTATTATTGCTAATAGCTTTTTATTGTAAACGTCGTAGTTAAGTTCTACTCTAAAGAACTTTCTAAAATAGTAAAACACTAGTTTCTATTTTTTATTGTTGCATTGTTGTAAGAGTATTGCTTTTAATGCATAGTTTAAAGCATTAGTTTCTACTTAAGTTTTTCTTTTTAAGTTGTGCATTTGTAGCATTAGTGCTGTAGTAAACTTTTTTTTAAGTTCTTAAAACGCCTATTCTTGTGCTTTTGTTTATTTAAACTTTTTATTTTTTTTAGTAACTTCTAAGAGCAGTGTCGTAGTTTTAGAGTAATTTTTAATAAACTTTTAATAGAAGTTAGCAAATTAAAAAAAAAACTACACATTTTTTACTGTTTTAAAAGTTAGCTACTTTTGTATAGTCTAGATTTTCTTTGAGTCCATAAACACACTTTTTCTTAAAATAATAAATCTAAGATAGCTAGTTTTTGTAACGTAAAATTTACATTTTTTTAAGTGTAGTAGTAGCTAGTACTGCTTTATTTTTTGTAGAACTTTTTTAACATGTTTCTAATGTTCTTTAAGCGTTTCTTTAGAGTATATTAATACGTCGTTTAAGTATGCTGTAACAAAAATGTTTAAGTATTTGTGTAATACTTTGTTAATTAAAGCTTAAAACGTAGCTAGAGCATTAGTTAATTTAAATAGCATAACTTAGTACTCGTAGAGTTTATATCTAGTCTTAAAAGCTATTAACTATTTGTGCTCTTTTGCAATTTTAATGCGATAGTATCTGTTTCGTACGTTAAGTTTTGTAATTTATTTTACTTTTTAAAGTTAATCTATAAGCTTTTAAATAAGTAGTAGTAAGTATTTGTTTTTTTGTGTAACGTTGTTAAGCTGTCGATAGTTTACGCATAGTTTCAATTCTCCGTTTTTCTTTAGTACAAATAATATTAGCGAAGCTATTAAACTTTCGCTTAGTTGTATATATTCTCGCTAGATATTTCTTTAAATATATTTTTTTAGTTTTTTCTGCTAGTTGTAAGTTAGAGAATACATTAGTTTTAGTTGCAGTTTTGTTCTTTTCTTAAGAATAATTTCGTAATTTTATTTTTAGTAGTTTGCTAGGTTGTGCTTTTCGTCTTTTTCAAAGAAACTTTTAAACTTCGCTTAGTATTTAGTAAAAAAGTTTTTAAACTCTTTTTTTTATTTCTTAGAGAAGTTAAATTGTAGTTTGCTTACTTTTGAAAGCGCAACTTGTCGTATCTATATAACGCCTATCTGCTAAGAGTTTTTTTTACAAATTCTCGCGATTTTGTAAAGTAAAATTAAACTAATTCTTTTAATTTTAGGTAAGCTTTGAATTGTTGAATTGTTTTTTTGTACTTTAGCAACTTTCTTTCTAAGCCTTTAGCTAAGTATTGTTTTGTTTTTTTAATTAATGTCTAAGTTGTGTTTTTGTAGCTAGTTGTATTTAATATACATGTTAGAACTTTTAAAGTTTATAATATTAATACACTGTTAGTGTTTAATGCTCGCAACTTTTAACTCGACTTTTTAAGTTTCTAGGTTAATTAAACTGTTTCTATATTCTAGTAGTTGTTCGTTAGCTAACACTATTTGTATTAGTTAGTTCTTAACTTAGTAAAGTATTTTGTTTTTTTCTACTTATTCTAAGAAAACTAATGTTTAGGCAGCTTTGCTATTAAGTAGTGCAATTAGCTTTTAGCTTGCAACTTTCGCTTTTACTTCTATGTAATTTTGTTTTTGTTGCGTTTTTTATACGCTTCGTACAGTTGTGCTAAAAGCGCTTTTACTATTCTAACCGTAGGTCTAGTAGCTTACTAGTTTTTTGCTAAAAAAGCTTTTAAAGCTTGTTTTTTTAGAATATTTTATTGCTTATAGTAGTTGCACTTGTCGACGAAACATTTCTATAGCAGCAAATGCTTGTTGTAGTTTGAATTCTTAAGATTCTATTTCGTTGCGTTTTTTTATAGCTTATAGGTAGCGCATTCTGTAGTGCAAAAAAGCCAACGTGCTTTTTTGCACGTATCGTAGTTTTTTTCGCATAATTCGTTGTTACATTTTAAGTAGTTCTTGTTCTCTAGACCTATAGGCTACTATTCGGTAATGTGTTTAAATATCTAGTGTTTTTAACAATTGTTGTTATAACACTGCGCCTATTTGCGACTTTTGCTATAGTTTTTTAACTAGTTGTTGTAGTTATGTACGTAACATTCTGTTACTGTATATTCGTTGTCTTTAAGTAAAACGTATAATAGTAGTTTTAGCTATTATTTAGCAAGAATTCTATTGTCTGCGTAGTACGTACAGTTTTGTTGTTTGCACTAGTGCTAAAGTAAGCTTCTATAACTATCTTTGTTTTTAAAGCGTACTTTTTTTTTAGTTAGCTTTTGTTGTGCTATTGCTGCATTTGTAACTTTTTATTTCTATAGTCTTTTAATACGAAGCGTACGAAATTTGTTTTTGCAATACTAGGCAATATAAGTTGTTTAGCTGCATATCTAGCATTCGTAGTTCTATAGTTATCTATTAATTTTCGAAACTTATAGAGTTAATAGTTCTTTGTTGTCTTTGCCTATAGGTTCTGTAAAGTTCTTAAAACTTCTTACTTAAACTCAATTGTTTTTCGATTTTTTAAGGTTTTTTGAGTATAGTGTAGCTACTTGCTGTAGTTAAACTATAGCAATTGTAACAGCTTGCGCGCTTGCTACTCGCTGTTGTGTTTCTAAGTAGTTTCTGCAAAAGTATTTTACTTTGCTGCATTAAAAGCATGTTTTGTTATTGTAACGCTTTTAGCGTTTTTCTTTAGACAATTCGTTTTGAGAGTATTGTTTTGTCGAAGTAGCATTTTTCTTAGTAAATAGCTTTTGTAGTAGTTTGTTGTTCTAGATTCGTCTAACGCTGTTAATGTCTATTAAGTCGTAGTAATAGGTTTTTTTAATCGTAGTTATTAGCTGTATGTATAGTTTAATAGTAGTTTTGCGTTTTTACTATTGCTGCTATAGTTAGTTGTTAATTCAAACTACTATTTTAATTAACTTTTTAAGTTCTTCTAGTTTTTTATTTTAACTAATTTTATTTTTTATATGTTTTTTTAACTTTGCGTAGTAGAACTTGCATAAGCTGCGTTTTTCTACGTTGTCTACTTTAGCCTAAATTTTTTTAAACTTAATTGTGTATTTACTTGCAGATTTTTTCTGTTGTAGTAGTTAGAGTTTGTTTATTGCTTGCTGTGTTTTGTCTACTTTCTTGTAAATTACATAAAGCTTTTTTTTAAATAATTTTTAACTTTTAAAAATGCGTTGCGTGTTTCGCTTTATTTTTTACTTGCTGTTACACTTGACATAGTCGTTTGCGTGTAGTTAAAACTACTTTGCTGCATTGTCTTTTATGTACATTCTAGCTGCAAAAATCTTGTTTTATTTTGTTAAAAAGCTAGTTGCATAACATTAGCAGTATAAGTTGATGTTTGTAAAAAATAATTGTAATGTTTTTTTTTTCTACTATATTTCTCTAGAGACGGTGCTTTCGCGGTACTACTAGTTTTTTATTTTTTCAAAATTGCAACTATTTCTAACAGTTCGCTAATCTGCTTAGTTAGCAATTCGATTTAGCTAGCTTGCTTAGCTAGTATCGCGCTAGCAGTGCGTTAAAGTGCTTCGGCACTGCTACTACTTAAGCTCGCTAAAATTGTTATATTGTTTTAGTTCTAAACCTAAAGTAGTTAAAGTGTTATTAGAAGTGTTCTTTTACTAAAGGTAATTGTAATTAGACTCGAAGATTCTGCTTAAGAAATTGTTCTATGTTCGAAAAGCTTAATAACAACAAAAAAAAACAATTTTATTTAATTCTAAATTGAATAACAAAGTACACAAATAGTTGCTTATAGATTCAATCTATGTATGCGATATACTTAAAAAAGTTAACTACAAAGAATTAAAATTGTAAAAGAAATTCTACTAATCTATATAGTTCTATAATTCTTTGCTAAAAGCATTTTACTTAGTTTGCTTAGTGTGCTTAGTGCTAAGCATGCTAATTTTACTAAGCAACTTCTACTTAGTTTGCTTAGTGCCAAGACTACTAAGCGTGCTAAGCACGTTACGTAATTTTTGCTTACTTAACTTTGCTTTGCGTATCGTTGTACTTTTGTTTTGCGCACTAGCAAGCTTTAACAACTTTTTTACGTTGTTGCTTAGTGTTACAAACAAAAACGATACTAGGTATCGTAGACTAAGCAACGACGTAGAAAAGTTGTTAGAACTCGCAGGTTTGCAAGATAAAAGTACGAAAACGCGCGAAGTAGAGTTAGGTTAGCAGTTACGTAACAGCGCTTAGGCTTAGCGAACCAAGCAGAACAGCGCTTAGTCTTGGCAAACTAAGTAGAACAGCGCTTAGTCTTGGCAAACTAAGTAGGACTACGCTTAAAGCGCTTAGTGTGCTTAGGCTAAGCATACTAAGCAAGCAAAGCAAAACGCTTTTAGCAAAGAATTATAAAACTATATAGATTAGCAGAATTTTTTTTACAGTTTAGATTCTTTGTAGTTAACTCTCTTAAGTACATTTTATACATAGATTAGATCTATAGGCAACAAATTGTTACTTTGTTATTCTATTTAGAATAGAATTGAGATTGTTTTTTTTGTTGTTATTAAGCTTTTCGAACACAGAACAATTTCTTAGGCGGAATTTTCGAGTCTAATCGAGATTACTTTTAGTAAGAGAAACTTCTAATAACACGTTAACTACTTTAGGTTTAGAACTAAGACAACATAACAACACCTACGAGCTTACTATTACAAATAGAAACGATACTAGGTATCGTAGACTAAGCAACGACGTAGAAAAGTTGTTAGAGCTTGCAAGTTTGCAAAACGAAAGTACAGCAACGCGCAAAGCAGAATTAGGTTAGCAAAGATTACGTAATGCGCTACGAGTGCTACGAGGCCTTAGCACGTAGCATACTAAGCAACAGTTGCTACGAGCGCTACGAGTGCTACGGCGTAGCAGAACGTAGCAAGCAAAGTAGAACGCTTTTGGCAAAGAATTATAGAACTATATAGATTAGTAGAATTTTCTTTACAGTTTGAATTCTTTGTAGTTAACTTTTCTAAGTACATTTTATACATAGATTAGATCTATAGGCAACAAATTGTTACTTTGTTATTCTATCTAAAATAGAATTGAGATTGTTTTTTTGTTGTTATTAAGCTTTTTGAACACAGAACAATTTCTTAGGCAGAATCTTCGAGTTCGATAACTCGTACTTTTGGTAAGAGAGCACTTTTGATAATACTTACGCACAACGAGCAGCAGCGTTACTACACTTACAACGAACCTAGCAACTGTAATAGCAAAGCAAGCTAATTAGATACAGCAGCAAGCAGAATAGATTTAAAAACTGCTAGCAGCAGTTACGAAGCTCTAAAGTAGAATAGAAAAAAAGTTAGCAAAAGCACTTTCTCTAGAGAAATATAGCAGTAGAAAAAAAAACTTAAAACTTTTTCTTACTAACGTTAACTTTTACTGCTGTTATTATAGCAACAGCTTCTACATAAATTAAAACAAGATCTTAGCAGCTAAAATGCACATAAAAGACAACGCAGCAAAATAGTTTTAGCTATACGCCGAAGATTACGTTACGCACGCAGAAAACGTAAAGAAAATAAAGCAAAACACGAAGCGCATTTTTAAGAATTAAAAGTTGTTTAAGCAAGAACTTTATACAATCTACGGCGAAGTAAACGAAACGCAGCAAGCAATAAACTAACTTAGACTACTTAAGCAAAAAAGCTTAGCTAGCGAGTACACAATTAAATTTAAAAGAATTTAAGCTAAAGTAGACAATGTAGAAGAACGCAACTTATGCGAGTTTTACTACGCAAAGTTAAAAAAATACGTAAAAAATAAAATTAGTTAAAACAAAAAACTAAAAAAACTCAACGAGCTAATTAAAACTGCGGTACAAATTAACAACTAACTATAGCAACAATAGCAAGAACGCAAGTTTACTGTCAAACTATACATACGCCTAGTAGCAACGATTTAAAAAACCTATTACTACGACCTAATAGATATCAACAGCGTTAGACGAGTCTAGAACAACAAACTACTACAAAAATAGTTTAACAAAAAAAACGCTACTTTGACAAAGCAAAACTCTAAAAACGAGCTGTCTAAAGAGAAACGCTAAAAGCGTTACAATAATAAAGTATGTTTTTAATGCAGTAAAAACAAATACTTTTGCAGAAACTGCTTAAAAACTCTACAGAAAGTAGCAGGCGCGCAAGCTGCTACTATTGCTATAGTTTAACTACAACAAGTAGCTACACTATATCTAAGAATCTACAAAAAACTAGACAGCAAGTAGGTTAAAGTTAAAAACTCGATAGCAAAGAAACTGTTAGACTAAAAAACAGAACCTACTTATTTACAAGCAAAAGAAATTACAGATTAACTTTAAAATTACAAGTGCTAGATGTGCAGTAAAACTACTTACATTGCCTAGTACTACAACTAACAGTTTAAAGAACTATAAATTAAAGAACTATAAAAATAAAAAGCTGCAAAAGCAGCAATAGCACAACAAAGACTAACGAAAAAGAAAATAAAGTTTGCTAATTAGAACAATTACGGAAACTTGCTTTGGCACTAGTGCAACGAGAAAAACTGCATGTACTACGCAAACAATAGAATCTTCGCGCAACAATAGCTAAAATTACTATTATACGTTTTACTTAAAGACAGCGAATGTATAGTAACAAAATGTTACGTACACAACTATAACAATTAGTTTAAAAACTACAGCAGAAGCTGCGCATAAGCATAGTGCTACGACAAGAAATGTCAAATACACTAGTCTAGCAAGCATATTACAGAATAGTAGCTTATAAGTTTAAAAAACAAAGACTACTTAAAATGCAACAACAAATTATGCATAGAAAACTACGATACGTGCTAAGTAGCACGCTAGCTTTTCTGCACTTAAAAATGCGCGATTTATTAGCTATAGAGATACGCAACTAGATAGAATTTTAAAAATTAAAACTACAGCAAACACTTACAGCTATAAAAATGTTTTATTAACTAGTGCAAATACTACGAACAATAGAACATTCTAGAAAAACAAGTTTTAAAGGCTTTCTTGGCAAAAAACTAGCGAGCTACTAAATCTATAGTTAGAATAGTATAAGTGCTCTTAGCACGACCGTACAAAGCGTACAAAAAACGCAACTAAAACAAAATTACATAAAAGTAAAAGCAAAAGTTGCAGGCTAAGAGCTTATCGCACTACTAGATAGCAAAGCTGCCTAGACATTAGTCTCCTTAGAATAAGTAGAAATAAACAAAATACTTTATTAAGTTAAAAATCAACTAATACGAATAGTGTTAGCTAACGGACAACTACTAGAATATAGAAACAGTTTAATTAACCTAGAAACTTAAAAAGTTAAGTTAAAAATTGCAGGCATTAAGCACTAACAGTGTATTAATATTATAAACTTTAAAAGTTCTAACATGTATATTAGGTACGACTAGCTACAAAAACACAACTTTAACATTAATTAAAAAAACGAAACAATACGCAGCCGAAGGCTTAGAAAGAAAGTTACTAAAGTACAATAAAACAAATCAACAATTCAAAGCTTACCTAAGAATAGAAAAATTAGTTTAATTTTACTTTACAAGATCGCGAGAATTTGTAAAAAAAACTCTTAGCAGATAAGCGTTATATAGATACAACAAGTTGCGCTTTTAAAAGTAAGCAAACTACAACCCAACTTCTTTAAAAAACTAAAAGAAAAGTTTAAAAACTTTCTTACAGAATACTAAGCAGAGTTTAAAAGTTTCTTTAAAAAAGACAAAAAGCACGATCTAGCAAACTACTAAAAATAAAATTACAAGATTATTCTAGAAAAAGGAATAAAACTGCAACTAGAACTAATGTATTCTCTAACTTACAACTAGCAGAAAGAATTAAAGAAATACGTTTAAAGAAATATTTAACGAGAATACATACAACTAAGCGAGAGCTTAATAGCTTCGCCGATATTGTTCGTACTTAAGAAAAACAAGAAATTGAAATTGTGCGTAGATTTTTGACATCTTAACAACGTTACACAAAAAAACTAATACTTACTACTGCTTATTTAGAAGCTTATAAATTAACTTTAAAAAGTAAAATAAATTACAAAACTCAACGTACGAAACGGATACTATCGCATTAAAATTGCAAAAAAGCACGAATAAATAACAGCTTTTAAAACTAGATATAAACTCTATAAGTACTAAGTTATGCCGTTTAAATTAACTAATGCCCTAGCTACGTTTTAGGCCTTAATTAACAAAGCACTATACGAATACTTAGACATTTTTGTTACAGCGTACTTAGACAACGTATTGATATACTCTAAAAAAACGTTTAAAGAACATTAGAAACATGTTAAAAAAGTGCTACAGAAAATAAAGCAGTACTAACTACTACTTTACTTAAAGAAATGTAAATTTTACGTTACAAAAACTAGCTATCTAGGATTTATTATTTTAAAAGAAAGTATGTTTATAGACCTAAAGAAGATTCAAACTATACAAGAATAGCTAACTCTTAAAACAGTAAAAAACGTGCAGTTTTTTCTAGAATTTGCTAACTTCTATTAAAAGTTTATTAAGAATTACTTTAAGGCTACGACTTTACTCTTAGAAGTTACTAAAAAGAATAGAAAGTTTAAATAAACAGAAGCACAAGAACAAGCGTTTTAAGAACTTAAAAAAAAGTTTACTACGACACCAATGCTACAGATGCACGACTTAAAAAAAGAAACTTAAGTAGAAACTAATGCTTTAGACTACGCATTAGGAGCAATACTGTTACAGCAATGCAACGACAGGAAATAAAAACTAGTATTCTACTATTCTAGAAAGTTTTTAGAAGCAAAACTCAACTACAACGTTTACAACAAGAAGCTATTAGCAATAATAAACGCTTTCAAACAATAGAAAGCACAGCTAAAAGAAGCAAGACATTAAGTACAAGTGTACTTAGATTACTAGAACCTTACTAGCTTTACTACAACTAAAAAATTAAATAGATAACAAGTTAAATAGGCCGAATTTATAGCAGATTACAACATTAAAATTCACTATTAAAAAAAAACTAACAACGAAGCCGCAAACGCGCTTTGTTGAAAATTAGATTTTATAAAAACTAACAAACTAGTTACGCATAACTCAATATTACGACAGAACTTAAACAGAACTCTCAAATATAACCAACTACGACTAGCTAAGATAGCTAAAGTTACTAGCATTAAAAAAAAAATGCACTAAGAATAAAGCAAAAACGACTAGCAAAGATAGATAGTTACAAATAACACTTAAGCTATATAGCTTATTTAAGAATTACATGCTTCACAAGCATATAAACACTTAAGAATTAACAAAATAGTTTGACGAATCTTAAACGAGTACTTAATGCTCTACGTACAAAACATAGTTTAAAAAGCAATAAGCAACTGTTTAGATTGTTTAAAAAACAAACCTAAAAGATATAAGCTCTATAGATTACTTTAACCGCTAGAACTACTCGCACGCCTATAGATTAGCGTTACAATGGACTTTATAGTAAAGCTTTTGAAATTGTTAAAACCTAAATTAGCACAGCTATGCAACTCGATCTTGGTAATCGTAAATTGATTAACTAAAGAATTACATTTTGTACCAATAAAAAAGTTAATTACGGCAGAAGAAATAGCTTACGAAGTTACAAAAACGCTTGTTGCTAATTACAAATTGCTAGAATAGTTTATTACAAACAGAGACAAGCTGTTTACATTAAAGTTTTAAAATACGTTTTTAGCCTAGTTAGAAGTTGCGAAGAAGCTATCAACTAGCTTCTACTCGCAAACAAATAGCCAAACAGAATAAACAAACTAAATACTAAAACAATATCTACAAATGTACACTAACAAGCTGCAGAACAACTAGGTTAAACTTCTGCTAACAGCACAATTGGCATACAACAGCACGAGGTCTACGACAACAAAACACTCGCTATACTACGCAAACTACAAATATAAGCTAGTAGCTTATTAAAATCTAAGAAATATTAAAAGCATTTCGCTAGCAGTAGACAACAAGGCTTCTAAAATGCAAAAATTACACGACAAATTGAGCTAACGAATTGCTTAAAGGAACTTTACGATAGCTAAGTTAGCAAATAAAAAAAAGCTTAAGAGACCAACTTTTAAAGAGAGAAATAAAGTTTTTCTCTTACGAAAAAACCTAAAAACTAAACAACTATGCAACAAGTTAGACAACTTTCAAATAAAACTGTTTAAAATCTTAAAAGTTAAAGAACTTGTATTATTTAAACTACAGCTACCTACAAGCATGCGCATACATCTAGTTTTTTACAAATTACTTTTTAAACTAGCACTACTAAACGCCGAAGTAGCAACTAATATCGAGCTCAAAGACAAAGAGTACAAAGTCGAAAAAGTCAAAAACTTACAAAAGTTCAAACGTTAGTAGAAATACTTAGTTAAATAGCAAAAATAGCTAGAGAGCTAGAATACATAGAAACTAATATAGAATTTTACAAACTGCAAGGAACTAGTACGAAAGTATCACTAGCAAAATCTAGAAGCAAAGAATCCAAGTTCTCTAAAAAAGCAGAAAAATCAAAAAAAAAAAAAAGCGAGCAGAGAAGAGTTAGTCTGTAACTAGCCTAAGTTAGTTGAAAAAGTTTTAAGTAGCGGTAGTGCAGGACTATTAGTAGAAACTATACTTTTAGAACTTGCAGAAGCTCTAGAAAGCGCAACCTTGCAGTTAGCCCGTTCTAACTTTGCAATCGCAATTTACTTTTGAGATAAACAAACGTGCTCTTTTATTTTTACAGCAGAAAGCTTAGCACGAAGTGCAGCAGCTTGGCTTTCTACTACAAAAAGCCGATAGCGTAGGTCGCGTCGCTTCCGCTAAAGCGCAGCTTACTTCTTAAGAAACAGCGCAAGCCTACAAGAAGCACTAGAGCTTAAACACTTAGCACACTTTTCAAACGATGCTTCTACGAGGCACTAAAGACTCTTCTCTAAGCAACGACTACAAGGATCCGGCATCTCACAACTACGTTCGCAGATTCGAGCAATTTGTTCGTAACGACGACGAGTCGATTTGCCTACCAAAGCAACAGGAGGAAGGAAAGCCTTAGGCATAGTTAAACTCAAAAACTCAAAAGAATACAAAAAGAAGCTACGACACGACGAGAATTAAGGTTAACCTACTTTTATACGAAAAGGCACTTTTAATGCAAGACACAGAAAGAACCGGCACAGCACAGTAGAACAGCTATCAAAACGATATTCTTAAAGAAAGAGATAATGTTACAAACAAAGACGATACTAGGTATCGTAGACTAAGCAACGACGTAGAAAAGTTGTTAAAACTCGCAGGTTTGCAAAATAGAAGTACAAAAACGCGCAAGGCAAGGTTAAGTTAGCGGTTACGTAACAGCGCTTAGTCTTGGCGAACTAAGCAGAATAGCGCTTAGTCTTGGCGAACTAAGTAGAACAGCGCTTAGTCTTGGCAGACTAAGTAGGACTACGCTTAAGGCGCTTAGTGTGCTTAGGCTAAGCACACTAAGTAAGCAAAGCAAAACGCTTTTAGCAAAGAATCGTAGAACTATATAGATTAGCAAGATTTCTTTTACAGTTTAGATTCTTTGTAGTTAACTCTTCTAAGTACATTTTATACATAAATTGAATCTATAGGCAACAGATTGTTACTTTGTTATTCTATCTAGAATAGAATTAAGATTGTTTTTTTTGTTGTTATCAAGCTCTTCGAACACAGAACAATTCCTTAGGCGAAATCTTCGAGTTCAATCGAGATTACCCTCGGTAAGAGAAACTTCTAATAACACTTAGTTTACAATACCTAGTATCGTTTCTATTTGTAACACGTAGTTACTTCTTTACTTTTTTAAAAAGTGCTGCGATGAAGTTCGCTGCTATGCTAAATAAGCTTGTTTAGTTAATCTTAGTATAAAAAAGTTAAAAAAGTAAAAGTAAGTTAAAAAAAGTTTAAAATAGCTTTTAACGTAAAGCTTTAATAGAATTGTATACTTGCTACTTACGTTTTTTAAAAGCGCTTAAAGCATTTAACATTTGTTTTTTAAGCAATGCTTAAGTAGAAGACTATAAAAAAAATCGCAATTTTTTATAGATTTTATAGGTTTTTTAGAGCGTACAAAAGTTTTTAGTAACATACGTTAACTTAAAAAAAACTTTTTAAAATTTGCTAAAGAAGTTAAAGCTTTTTGTGTAGTAGCTTTTGTAATTGCAAACTTATTAGTTGTAGTCTACGCGATTTTTCTTTAAATAGCAGTACAGTAGCTTAGAGCGAGGTAAATTAACCTAGTTAAAAACAGTTTAAGCAAGTGCTAGTACAACTAGTTGCTTAATAGCTTTAGCAAGTGCTGTTTTGTTTTCGTTTTAGTATAGAGCCTTTAACGTTTTAAAGCGAATAAGTTCTGTACAGTTTTACTTATTCTGCTACTAAGTTTTTAGCTTGTTAAAAGCTTGCTTCGTAGAAAAGTTTAATAGTGCGTTGTTATTCTTATTGTTTAAAAGTAAAGTGTTGATATTTCTTTTGAAAGGAACTAGGTTATTCTAGCTTAGTTTAACGCTAGAAGCGCAACTACGCTTTAAAACGTTAGCACTATTACTAATCTAAACTTCTTTATTAGCATTTTTATTCTATTTAGTTTTATTTACAACTAAAAGTTAGAGAGTGTTTAGTTGCATAATAGAACTTTTATCTAAGTGTTTTAGAAGCAACGTAGCTTAATTGTTAAACAAACTAAACATTGTAAACGAGGTAATCGATTTATTGAAAGTATTTTAATTAAGCAATTTGAATGTAAGACTACGTTTAATCGTAGGTTTAATAACACTTAAAATAGATTAATAGTATAGTAATAAAGATACTATATTCGTGTAAAAGAAACGAATTGCTGTTTTAGTAGCAATTTAGTGCGAAGTACTTTTAAAAGCTTTGCAAAGAACTAGTCTAGCCTGTTATAGCCTATAGTAGCTATTAATCGAAAAGAACTAAGCACGTAAAGCTACTTAGCTTTATACTAGAAACGAAAAAAAGCAAATATAGCTAACAATAAAAACCTAGTGCAATTAGAAAAGTAGTTACTAAGTGCTTAAGTATAGTAAATAACTACGCAAGCGCAGCTAGCGCTTTATACACCTAGCTTTAGCGCTAGCGCTGCTACGTACGGCGTTAATCTAAATATACTTACATCTAAGATTTTACTTGCAATATAAGCGCTTATTAAGTATCGCGTATATTAGAAAATAGTAGAGCACTTAAAAAACTTTTTTAATTAGTAGCAGCGCAACTTACTATACATAAAAAGAAATATCTTTGTAATAAAAAAAAAATGTGCTAGAAACTACAGTAGCGAATAGTTAGAAAGTACTTATTGTTGAGTATAAGTTAAGTTCGAGTTGCACAAACCTAAAATTAAAGTTAAGTTAAAGTAATTAAAGCGTAGGTTAAGGTTAGGTTATAGGTACTACCTTTAGGTTAATAAATCTATTATAACTAGCTGTTATAATTATAAAGAGAAAATATATTAAAATATAGAATTGTAGAAGTCTATGCTAACCTAACCTATACCTACGCTAAAACGTTTTAGCGTAGATATAAGTTAAGTTAGCACTAAGGTTTTACGTAAGCTAACTTGACTTTAACTTAATCTATACCTATTTACTACTCTATACTTTTTTTTTACTTAACTTATACGCTCTAACTTTTTAACGTTGTTATATACAAGCTTCTATTTAACTTTTACAGCAAGAAGCTATCGCTTTATATCCAGCGCAGCCAAAAGCTAGATTTAATTTAAAAAAAAAAACTTTTTCTTGTTGTTCTAGAAATCGTAGCAAGCTTCGTTTAAGAAAGAAACTGTTTTTAAGTTTTTTAAAGCTACTAGTATTTAGCCTATAAATCTAAACGTTATACTCAAACGCTTTACCTAAAGAGCTTTAAATAAAGATAAAATAAATAGAAGTAAAGTATTTGCTTTTAGAAATGCTAATTAGCGTTACCTAAATCGCTTCGTACGATTTGCGATAAAGAATAAAAGCGCAAAAAAGTTAAAAAAGCTTAGCTTTACAGTTTACTACTTTTAGGTCTAGAACGAGCTTTTTAACTACGCTAGCGAATAAGTAGAAAGTATTTATCGTTGGGTATAAGTTAAGTTAAAATCGCATAAACCTAAAGTTAAAGTTAAGTTAAAGTAATTAAAGCGTAGGTTAAAGTTAGGTTATAGGTACTACTTTTAGGTTAATAAACCTATTATAAGTAGCTGTTATAATTATAAAAAAAAATATATATTAAAATATAGAATTGTAGAGGTCTATGCTAACTCAACTTTAACCTACGCTATTTAGTTTTAGCGTAGGTATAAGTTAAGTTAGCACTAGAGTTTTACGTAAGCTAACTCAACTTTAACTCAACTTATACCTATTTACTACTTTATTTTTAACTACAAAAATAGTAGCTTAAGAGAAGCTTTATTAGCTAAGAAAAAGCACAAAAAGCATAGCAAACCTCTAGATTTGCAGTAGCGTAAGAAGTATTATAGTAGAGCTAAGTAGTAATTACCTAGCAAAGTTTGTAAAGCACGTGCTCGAAAGAAAGTTAAAAAGAAAAATAAGCATATGCAGAAGCTTGCGCAAGCTAACTAAAAAAAGCTTTAAGCTTTAGCTAAACTTTTTTGTAAAACTAAAGCTAAGAAGAAACGCGTAGCGCAGAAAGCAGCTAAAGTAGTTAAAAAAAAAAAAAGAGCTAAGAAAGCAGCTAAGCGCGCACGCAAGATTAAAGCTTAGAATACTAAAAAAGCTTTACAAACGTTTTAAACAAGCAAGCGCAAAGCTTTACAAGCATTTTTATTTAAGAATAAGCGTTAAAAACGTACGAGTAGTAGTGCAGCTCGCGTAGCGTTGCTTAAAGCTGCATTAGCTACTCTACCTAAAGTAAACAGTTGCAGCTGCGCTATTAACGTTCTATTTAAATATAGATAATACAAGCTATACAAAAGCTTTATTTTAATTACTCTAGCAAATTTTTTTGCAATAATAGCTATTGTAGCTGTTGCAATAAACTTATGTTTGTAGTAGTAAGCATGTTGTTTTTGAAGCACGAGCTAACTTCGAGCATAGTGCGCACAAGCATAGTATTTTGCATTCAACTTCAAGAATAGCTTGTACAAGCTCTTTAAGTTTTACAGCGCTAACTATATCTACCTAAAGCTTTCGAAAAAGCTAGAGAAGTAAGTAAAGTGTTTTCAAAAAAATAGAAATACGAACTATTACTTTAATAACAACGAGCTTTAAAGTTACACGCAGAACGCGAAACACCGTAAGAATTTCTTAGTTATGCTAATATTTGCTTTCTAGCTATAGCTAACTTCTATAGTACAGCAGCAAGTAGTTTAGGCCTATAGAATTTAAGTCGTTTCAACTTTCAAAATAGTTTATTTAGCGAGCCTTTAGTAGATTTAATAACGTTGTTTAAATTAACGTTCGTTTAGAGTGCTTGTGCGCTACACAAGCTATTACAGTACACAAGCTACTCTTTTTAAAATTAGCGCGCGCAAAAATAAAGCTGTAGAGCTACATACAAATTGTATTATTATAAAATTTTCTAGTATAGTACTATATAGAGTCTTGCGTAGCTTTTGTACTACTTAAATTTTTGTAGTACTTTAATTTAGCGGCCGCGCGTAGTGGTTTTAGGTAGAAACGATAGTAGCAAAAGTGCAGCATTAACACTACTTTTAGTACCTACAACACAACGCTTTTTTGTAAATTTTAAAGCAGCGCTTTGTAAAGCTTTTTGCTTGCTTTTGTTTAGTGTATTGCAAGATTTTTGTAAAGTTGCAGCGTTGCGTTGCTGCTTTTTAAGCGCGCGCGCTGCGGCTAGTTCTATAGCCCTTGCTTTACGCTCTTTCGCTGCGCGCTCTCTCGCGATTTGCCGCAGCGCTTTTGCTTTTTTTGCTATCTTTTTCTTGTATAGTGTAGCTGCAGCTTTGAGCTCGCAATTGTAAGTTTTTTAGAGTTTTTCTTGCTTCTTTTTGCGCTGTCTAACCGTCTTGCGCGCATAAGCTTTTCAAACTTTAAAAAACTCTATAGTATAGCACTGCTGTAAAACTCCTTGCGCTGCTGTAAGTTAAAAACTTTACTTTTCTTTTTATACTTTTGTTTGGTAGTAATCGCAGCGCGCAAGCTCTTGTTTTTGTAGTAAAAAAGCTCGTTTTGAACTTGTAAAGAGTGTAATGCAGCAGCAACGCGTTTGCTTTTAGCTTTTCTTTTATTCGCAACCGCAGCGTCTAAATTTTTTTGCAAGTTTTTTTAACTATTTTTATTACCTAGCTTTTGCAGTTCTGTATTTCTATTTTAATTAAAAGTAGTAGTGTTAAAGCGTTTTAGTATAACTTTCGCATCTATTAGCTACACGCTTGTAGCTTGAAAACTTTTTAAAATAAACTTCAGCTTCATTGTACTACCCTACGCTAACTAAAATATCGAAAAAGTTGCTTTTCTTAACGCTAATAAGCTCTTGCGATTAGTGTAAATAATAGTTGAGTTCTTAAGTATAGTGCTTTAAAAGCAGCGAGAATATTACTACATCAAGTAGCTGTAAAGTGTAAGTTAAATAAAAAAAAAAATAGCAAAGAAAATCTTTTTAGCGTTGTAGTAGTTAATAAACTCGCGCGTAATGTAGCTGCTGTAGCTGTTAACAATAAAGAAGCGCTATTGCCAACGCGCTTTTGTTGCAGTATAGCGCTTAAACAACTGCTTAAGCTATGCTAATCTAATATCGTTATTCGTCTATCTTAAAGTTAAGTTAGTAACAAAAACCTTGTGTTTTTTAGCTTTAATAGAGTTAACCTAGCTCGATTGCAACCTAGCTTTTTTTTCGTAGATAAAAGCAAGCGGTAGTAAGCTTCTATTGCTACAAACGCAAGCTAGAAGCGTAATTTATTCTCTATTGCTATCTTGTATAGCCGCCGTACGCAGTTTTGCTAGCTAAATTGCTTTACAAAAGACGCGTTTGGTGCGTGTAGTTATGCCAACGAAAAAGCTTTTTTTATCTATATTGTAGGTATTGCCTAGCTTTACATCGTACTTTTGCATTTTTTTATAAAGTAGTTGAAAGTATAGGCCGTATTTCTTATATAAATTAGCTTAGTAACAATTGCAATTAAGCCTAGCGCTTTATTTAACTGTAAGCTTATTCTTGTGTTAATGCAAAAAGCGCGAAACCTACGCATTTAAAGCTTTTTATTTTGCAACTGCACTTGCGAAATTTTGTACTATCTTTTGTATAGGTAGCAAGCTTCGCTTAGTACATCTTTTTATGTATATAACAAGTTTTGCTTTTTGTTAAAAGTTAAGTAATTGCTAGTGTTTGTAGTACTTTGTTTAAAACTGCAATGTGCTTTAGTGTCTTTGCAATAGCGTCGTGCGATTAACGCTAAACTATTTGGCAACTTAGTAGTACAAGAAAGATGCGCTAGGTTTGCGCAAGTTAATTGCTTTAATTGCAGCGTTAATTAGATCTATATTAGTAGAGTAACGACGTACCAAAGTTGAAATAGATTATATGTTTTGAAGTTAAAGTAGCTTGTGTACTGTAATAGCTTGCGTAGCGCACAAGTACTCTAGCGCTAGCACGAACAGCATAGAATTTTATTAATTGTAATTAATCGTTGTACTTACATTTCAATAGCGCAGTTTATGTGCTTAAACACTTGTGCCTCTTTTAATAAATTATTAAACACTATTAAGTAGCTTGATTCTCTTTCTGTATTTCTAAATTGCGGAACAAAAAAGCTGCAGCTTGTTGTCGTCAAAGTAGTTTCTTTCTAATAAAAGCTTAATTGTTGATAGTATTAATAAAATATCGCGCTATTGGACGCAACTCTACGGCGATTTTGTAAAGTTGTTTAAGAAACGCTGTACGCTTTTGTAATAGCGTACTTGCTTGTAAAAACACTTGCATTAAGCTTATTAGTAGCAGCTTCGTTGATATCTATATAAAGTTTTGAAGTAAAAAGTACAATTAGAACGTAGATGAATTTGTTGAAAGTAGCTAGAAACTTCGTAACTTACGAAAGTTTGTTTTGTTGTAGAGTAACTTAGGCGTTATAATTTCTTCTAGTTTTCGTTGCTATTGTTATCGTTGCTACCGTTATCGTTAACGAATTTAAGCAAAGTTCGCTTTAGCTATAAGCTTTAGTTTGCTTAGCTTAGACCTTAGGCACTTGCATGCATGCTAAGCGCTTCGTTTACTTTTGTATCTTCGAGCGTTTAATTCGTGTATGCAACTGTTATAGGCCGATTAGTATAAGCAACTTAAGTAGAAGTATTAGTATACACTCGATAGTGTTGAGGCATCGTAGCATGTTCCTTAGAAAGTTGCAAGAAGCTACTAAAAGCAGTTTGAAAAGTAGAAGCGTATTGAACTTTGTACTAATTCTAGTAAACCTATTGTGCTTTTGTATACGTTGTAGTTAGTATTTTCGCAGCAGCAAGAAAAGTCTAGCAATTGTTGAAGTTCGAAGAATGCAAAGTAAAGTGCTAGGCTATAACACAGTAACTTTCGCTTATAGTTTGAGTTTCAAATGTAAACATTTCTACTTACTTCTTAAGAGTACTATTGTTTTTGCTAACTAGCAGGCAAATGTATTTGCAAATTTCAAAGTAGCTATCTACAAACTTGTCAACAATTCGTTTAATACAATTCGAGTTCTTGAATTGAATAGATTAACAAGAAATCTTTTTTAGATTAGCTTGAATAGATTGTTTAGAAATTTAAGAAGTAAACGGATTAATAGATTAAATAAATTGATTAGTAAGCTAACTATTAGTAAATTGCCTAATATATTCGTCGATTTTATAGATAGTAATATCGTACGTGTTCGTAGGTTTGTAAAGCGTTTTGAAGCGCTTAATTCTAAAGCGTTTCTAGAAACGAAAGCTTTGTAAAGCGAATAGTAAATCTGTTACAGTTTATAGCTTTTACTTTATAAAATAGATAAAAGTACTACGCTTATCTAGAACTAGCGCTGTTTGTGCTTTCGCACCTACAAATTCTGTAGCTTCTAGATAATACAACTTTAGTTTAATTCTTAATTCTCTACGCACTGCTTGCACTTACCGCAACAAAATCTAGCTTTATATTAAGTCTCCGTACGCTTAAAAAATTAGCTAATTTACTAAAAGTTCTTTTACAATCGGCTGCTAAAGCTAGAATACTTAATATATTTATAGCAAACTACGCTAAAACAAAGTGTTAATGCTTTTTTAACAACTAGTAGGCAATTGGCAGCTAAGCAAGCTTGTAAGCTAGATTAATTAGTTTCTTTACGCTCTAGAGCTTATACTCGTTAGTAATTTTCTTTGCAATTTTCGCTTCTCTTATAGAAGCTAGCATAAACTTAGTATAGTTAATAGCGTAGTTAAAACGTTGCTACTTAGCAAGCAGCAGCGTAGCTAAATTAGCAGCAGCAATTTTAGATGCTAGCTTAGCGCTCGCTTAAAGTAATTAAAAGCTTTTGTTATTTGCTTCTAGCTACTTTCTACGAGAATAGAAGCTATCTACGTTATTGTATTCGACGAGTACTTGCTAGGTAGTATCGATAAAGTTTTTGTACGCTAGGTAAAAGCGTAGAGCACAGTAATACGCTAAAGCGTTTTTGAATTTAGCATAGTATTTTTCTAGCTTACTAATAGCAAGATTGAGATTTGTTTTAACGTAATTTTTAGGCGCGTTAAGATTGTTGTAATCTACTATTTCTACGCGATTCTGTTAAGCCTGTAGCGTAGTAAAAAGCTACTTAAACGTAGAAATAACCTCTTAAATCGCGCCGTAGCAACTAGCCTTGCTTTAACTTTTAAGCTAGCTAGTCGCTTTTTTAAAAGGCTTAAGCAACTCGATATACTTAGTAATAGTAGCTTAATTTCTGCTAGTAAGCTTTCTTTTACGTATAAACAAGCGTAGCTAGCTAGCTTTCAAAAAGCGAGCTTCTGCTTAAAATTGCTGTTAGTTTGCGAAGCAGTTGCTTTTGCTAATTTTGTAGCTTATATAATTGTCTAGAGGTACTCTAAAGTTAACAGCGCGCTCAAACGTATCGTAGTAAAAGTTCTAGCGAGTTTTAACTAGCTTTTTGAGTTCTTTTAGCGTAAAGTTCGTAAGATTTAGCTTTATTTCGCTAGTATCTTTTTAAAAGCTCGCGCGCTTGCGGCGTATAGATTTAAGCAATAACGTTAAACAGTACGCTTAGCGAGCTAGCTTTGCGCTACTCGTTTATGTACTATTTCTTTGCCTAAAGCGAGTTAGTAAGTATTGCGCAAGAAATAGCAGCAGAAAAGAAAAAAGCAATACGTACTACTAAATTCTCTTGCGAGTTCTCAAACGCGTTGCGATTCTAGCTAAAAATAACGTTTTAAGTAGCGAAATTAAGTATATAGCAGCTGCAGCGCAATCTCTAGTAGTACGCTAGCAAATAAGTAAAAAGTACTTATTATTAGGTATAGGTTAAGTTAGAGTCGCATAGACCTAAAGTTAAAGTTAAGTTAAAGTAATTAAAGCGTAGGTTAAAGTTAGGTTATAAGTACTACTTTTAGGTTAATAAACTTATTATAACTAGCTGTTATAATTATAAAAAAAAAATATATTAAAATATAGAATTGTAGAGGTCTATGCTAACTCAACTTTAACCTACGCTATTTAGTTTTAGCGTAGGTATAAGTTAAGTTAGCACTAGAATTTTACGTAAGCTAACTTAACTTTAACTTAACCTATACCTATTTACTACTCTACGTTTAGCAGCGTATTAAAGCTTTTGTAAATTAAGTACGCGCAACTAAATAAAGCTTTTATAGTTTTTATTATCGTTAGCGAAAGCAAAAACAGCGAGAGAATTAAAATCGAGTAGCGCGTTAGATGTTGACTATGTATTAGTTGCCTAGTACGAGAAAGCTGCGCTAGTAGCGTTTTGCGTAGACTAAAAGTCAAAAACTTGCTTAAATACTTTATTAAGCTGCTAATTTATCTGCAAAGTTAGTTTAAGCGAAAAATTGCGATAAACATACGTACTTTCGTAGGTGTAAGCGAACGTAGTAAGTGCGCGTTAATCTTAGCGCGTTAAAAATCTTAGGTTGCAAGATATTTCGAAGCAGCGTAATCGATTTTCTAGAGCAGCTAGGCCTAATACGGCTAGTTAAGCGAAAGCGAGAAAGTAATTTTACAGAATTCAAACTAGAGAGTATATTATATTTTATATTTTTACGCTTTCGCTAGCTATTAATACCTAACGTGTTTGTGCGCGTAATGCACGAATTCGCGTAATGCACGCGAAATACCAAAATACAACAAACTCTATTGTTTTTAACACGCAACAACTCTACCAATATAGACCTAATACAAGCTGCGATTGAAAAAATTAAATTGCAAAAACTAGAAGAAGATTTTTTATATACAGAAATTGCTACTAAACATAGTATTATGCGCTCTACTTTAAGCCGAAAACACTAAGGCCTAACACGCTTTAGAACTTTCAAGAACTTTAACTAATAGAAACTTAGCTTACAACAAGAGCAAAAGCTTGTATAGTATATTAAAAAATTATCAAAGAAACATATACTTTCTACAAGAGAGATAATACAAAATTTCGCATCAACGATAGCCTAGAAGCTAGTTAGTAAAAGCTAAGTTACGCGCTTTATTAACTAGCACAGCATTTATTTTATATTACAATAGATAGTTGGCATGAACAGCAATTGCTACAAAGCTAATTTAGAGAACAAATATTGTTTCTATTTTTAGCTTCTACATAGCAAGATTGATTAATATTAGATAAATTCTCGTTATACGTACAATATAGATAAGAAAAGCTTTATAATTAGTATTGTAAGCAGATTAAAAAGAATATTCAGCTAACGAATGTAGAAAAAGAAAAAAGTTAGAGCATTGCTTTAGAATAGAAGCTGCGCATAGATTACACTTTTAGTATGTATATGCGCTAATAGAACTGCTTTGCTTTCAAGCTTTATCTATGAAGCTGCTAACAAGAGTATTTAATTAAGCTAGGTAAACGATATCTAGGCAGAAAAACACCTAGTTTTTATTACCTTATTACTTTCTAGCTAGACGAACAACGATATTGAACTTGCTTAGCTTAAGCAAGTGTTTAATCGCTGTACAAAAAAGAAAACTCAACGATTCTATTAACTTCTAATTCTAGATAGCTACGGATCCTATATTACTATAGATTTTATTAACTACTGTAATTAAAACAAAATTCTCTTTGCTATTCTACTTTCTTATTCGACTTATACGCTTTAGCTACTCGATGTAGCAATGTTTAAGCTTCTATTAACAGCTTACTTAGCAAAGCTATTAGAATACCTTTATAGAAGCTAGGGCCTAGCTTTTATTACTAAAAGCAACTTCTTTTTTCTATTCTAGAATGCGTAGAAAGCTTCTTTTAAGAAATTAACTATTCTTAGCTCTTTTAGAGCTACAGGCATATTACTACCTAATTCTAAGCCTATTCTTAATAGGTTCACGCAGAATAAAAAATTAGGCAATAGCTTTTTATTAGGGCTTAGCGATTATAACTAGAGAAAGATAAATAAGCTTGTACAATTAGTAGTAAAGAATTAAAGTAGTTAAAATACACAAAAGCTTCGCTAATCGCTCTACTACCTATTTGTTTAGAATAAGCTATTTAAGCATAAAATAAATAGAATTAAGCAAGCGCTATCTATTAAAGAAAAGCGCAAGAAAAAAAGCAAAGCTTTAGATTTTCAACAGCGCTAGGAATATTATAGTAAAGCAGTTTTCTAGGTACTAAAGAAAATAAAGAAAGCACGTGTTCGTTAATCTGTTAGAAAGTAAAAGAAAAAAGACTAGCAGCTTTAAAAAGCAAAGATAGCAGAGCTAAATAAAGTAGCTAAGCTATACAAGAAGAAAATTGCAGAAAAAAAGCGTATAGCGCGGGAAGCAGCTAAAGTAGCTAAAGAGAAAGAGAAAGTAGAAAAGGCAGCAAAGCGCGCTTGCTAGAAAGAAGCTCGCAACGCTACAAAAGCTCTACAATTTTTTTAAAAAAGTAAGAAAAAAGCTTTGCAGCTATTTCTACAGAGCAAAAAGCGTTACAAACGTAGCGTTAATACTAGAAATGCTGCGAAGGCTTTAGAGAGCGTATCTACTATTCTAGCTATTCTAACGCGTTGCGGCCGCAGCGTTAAGTTTCTAGATAAATATAAGTAGCGCAAATTAATTACAAGTATCAATATAGTACTCTGCTAAAAATTCTTACGATAATATTAATTGTAGCTAGCTCTATTGCTTTATTGCTAGTAGAACGTTTATAGTGTTTCGCGTGCATTACGCGAATTCGTGCATTACGCGCACGAACACGTTAGAATCTTAAAAGACTTTTGTACGCAAAACAATTAATTCGTAAACAATTCGTCTAATTAATCTAGAACCTCTAGATTAAATAGATTGCTAGTAATTAAAGTCTTAGATTAATTAAACGAATTGCTTATTAATCAATTCGTTTAATTAATTTGTTAATTCGGACGAATTGTTGACAAGTCTAGTTTCTACGCAAGATTAGAGAAGCACGTGCTAAGAAAAAAGTAAAACAACAAAAGAAGCACGAGGAGCAGCTTGCAAAGGCTAACAAGAAAAAGCTTCAAGCTACTGCTAAGCTCTTTCGAAAGAAAAAAGCAAAGAAAAAGCGTGTAGCAAGAGAAGCAGCTAAGGTTGTACGTGCTAGAGAGAAAGCAAACAAAAAAGCTGCGCGCGCTACTTAGATCGCAGCTTAAAACACTAAAAGAGCACTTCAAACTACCTAGAAAAGCAAGCGAAAAGCCTTAGGTCTAGATTAAAAAAAAACAATTTAAGATAATAGAGCTTATGATTATAAAAGTTACTAAAGAGTTATGCTTTATTGTAGATAGCTAAGAAAACGAAGTTGCTTCGTTTGTTAAGCAAGCAAAAGCAAGTATTGAAAATAGTTATCGCTGTAATGTAATAAAAGCTCGAGTACATTTTACGAGAAGCTAACGAGAAAAGCTATAAAGTTACGCAACTACGCTAAAAAAGAATATTAAATTTCGTTGATTTATAGAACCGAATTTTCTACTCTAAGCAAATTCAAGAGTTTCTATTCGCTATTGTAGTTAAGCTTGATCTAAAAGATAGCATTCTCGTTTCTAATTATAGGCATGTGCAGTAATAAATAATTCGTAAATACAAATTTTTCTCTAACTGCTTTCTTTTTTTATAACTAGCTTATTTTCATTCTATTAAGAAAGAACTTAGGAAAGCTATAAAGTTGTTTGTGCTCTACTATTGAAAACAAGAAATAAGCGTTTTTTTCTAGCTAGGTTGAACTTATTAAGCGTTGCTTTTCGTATATTATTAAAGGCACTTTCTTGTACCTAGTTCAAACGAGCGACATAGAGTAAGTTAGATGCCTAGTCGTTAGATTAAACATTTCTAGAGTAGAAGCATTAACTACGATAGTAGTAGTATGTAGCTTGCTTTTCTCTATGCAGCGTTGCTTTTCGTATATTATTGTAGGCACTTTTTCGTACCTAGTTGAAACGAGTATCGAAATAAAAAGAGTTAGGTTCTTGGTTGTTAAATCAAGTGTTTCTAGAGTAGAAGTAGTATTCGCAACGGCAGTAGTATGTAACTCGCTTTGTTAATTTATTCTCTAACAATACTACTTTTGTAGAGAAGCAGCATTAGCGCTTGTAAGTAAACGTTTGAAACCTAAAGAAATATCTATTTAATTGTTTTTAGAATTCGTTACATATAGTAGTATTCTTCGGCGACATGCAAAGCATCTATAGAGATTCTTAGCACCTAGAAGTTTTGCAAGAACCAAGACTACGCTTTTGCTAAAAGCGCTGTACTACTATCTAACATCTTCGACGTATAGAATTCGTCGCTGAAAATATCGAAAAAGCTTTATTCTCTTCGTTTTTTTCTTTTTCTTCTGCTTTTTCTCGAAGTCTTTTAGCGTTTTCTTCTATGCTTTCTACTTAGATAGAATAGTAAAATCAATTACAGCGTTTAGCATAGATAGAGAAAGAATTTTCTATTTGCTTATAGGCAACTTTCGAAGATTTCTATAAGCGCTAAGTTGAATATTTCGCTTATAGTAACTTGTATAGGCTAGATATTTGCATAGTCTAAAAAGTTAATTCTACAAAGTTTATTAATAGCTTTCGAAGCGAGATTTCGCTACCTAGTGTTAGTGTACAATTGTTAACCTAAGGCTTAATTGTTGCTAGCTATCTACACTATATATTAATTGCTTAATTAAATAAAATTGCTTGTTGCTTATAAAAACGAGTGTAGCTATTTGTTATCAAGAGGTTTTTCTTATCGAAGGTAATCTCGATTGAACTCGAAGATTTCGCTTAAAGAATTGTTCTGTGTTCGAAAAGCTTAATAACAACAAAAAAACAATCTCAATTCTATTTAGAATAGAATAACAAAGTAACAATCTGTTGCCTGTAGATCCAATCTATGTATAAAATGTACTTAGAAAAGTTAACTACAAAGAATTTAAACTATAAAGAAAATTCTGCTAATCTATATAGTTCTATAATTCTTTGCTAAAAGCGTTTTACTTAGTCTGCTTAGTGTGCTTAGTTGCTAAGCGTTCTAAGCTAGCTAAGCGCTTGCCGCTTAGTATGCTTAGTTCGCTAAAGCTCTAATCGCACTAATTACTATTACGTAACTGCTAATCTAATTCTGCCTTGCGCATTGCTATACTTTTGTCTTGCAAACTTGCAAGCTCTAACAACTTTTTTGCGTCGTTGCTTAGCCTACGATACCTAGTATTGTCTTTGTTTGTAACATTATTCTCTTTTTTAAGAATATCGTTCTAATAGCTGTTTTGCTATGCTGTGCTAGTTCTTTTTGTACTTTGCATCAAAAGTGCCGTTTCGTATAAAAGTAGGTTAACCTCGATTTTCGTCGTGTTGTAGCTTCTTTTTGTATTTTTTCGAGTTTTTGAGTTTAACTATGCCTAAGTCTTCGCTTTCTGTAGATTCGTGCTCTAAGTTAACTCGTTGTTGTTACAATTAAGTTGCTTGTATTTGTAAAACTAGTCTAAAGATGCCTGCTTCTTGCGGCCGTTGTTTTAAAAAGAACTTAAAGTGCCTAGTTAATCTTTTGTCAAATAAGTATGCTAAATGCCTTTAGTCTAGCGCGCTCTACAGTCTTGCTCTAACAAAAAGAAAATAAGCAGCTTTTCAACAAAAGCGTTGCAACTTGCAACATTAGCTTTTGCTAGCTAAGCAACAAGTGCTATTTGCACGAATCTAAGCTGCTTAGTTAGTATTCGCAGCGAAGTCTCGTGCTGCTACTCTTTAAGTAAAGCTTTCTGTTGCTAAGATAAAAAGAAATTAGCGTTTTGCTAATAAGTAGGTTGCTATTGAAAAGCTAGAGAAACTAGAAGCTGCGCAGTTTAGCGCTGCTATTAATTTTAAGAGTACAGCTTCTATCGATAGTTCTGTACCGCTGCTACTCAAAACGCTTTCAACTAACTTAGGCTAGTTACAAACTAACTTTTCTCTACTTGTTTCTTTTTTTTTTAACTTTTCTGCTTTTTTAAAGAACTTGGATTTTCTGCTTTTAAATTTTGCTAGTAATACTTTCGTACTAGTTCTTTGTAGTTCGTAAGATTCTGTATTAGTTCCTATGTGTTCTAGCTCTCTAGCTATTTTTGCTATTTAACTAAGTATTTCTACTAACGTCTAAACTTCTGTAGGTCTTTAACTTTCTCGACTTCGTACTCTTTGTTTTTAAGCTCGATATTAGTTGCTACTTCGGCGTTTAGTAGTGCTAGTTTAAGAAGTAATTTGTAAAAAACTAGATGTATACGCATGCTTGTAAGTAGCTGTAGTTTAAATAATACTAGTTTTTTAACTTTTAGAATTTTGAACGGTTTTATTTGAAAGTTGTCTAACTTGTTGCATAGTTGTTTAGTTTTTAGGTTTTTTCGTAAGAGAAAAACTTTATTTCTCTCTTTAAAAGTTGGTTTTTTAAGCTTTTTCTTATTTGCTAACTTAGTTGTCGTAAAGTTCCTTTAAGCAATTCGTTAGCTTAATTTGTTGTGTAATTTTTGCATTCTAAAAGCCTTGTTGTTCGCTGTTAGCAAAATGCTTTTAATATTTCTTAAATTTTAATAAGCTACTAGCTTATATCTATAGTTTGCGTAGTATAGCAAGTGTCTTGTCGTTGTAAACCTCGTGCTATTGTATGCCAATTGTGCTGTTAGCAGAAGTTTAACTTAGTTGTTTTACAGTTTGTTAGTGTACATTTGTAGATATTGTTTTAGTATTTAGTTTGTTCGTTCTGTCTAGCTGTTTGTTTGCGAGTGAAAGCTTGTTAATAGCTTCTTTGCAACTCTTAACTAGGCTAGAAACGTATTCTAAAACTTTAATATAAACAGCTTGTTTCTATTAGTAATAAACTGTTTTAGCAATTTGTAATTAGCAACGAGTGCTTTTGTAACTTCGTAAGCTATTTTTTCTGCCGTAATTAATTTTTCTGTTAGTACGAAATGTAATTCTTTAGTTAATTAATTTACGATTACTAATATCGAATCGCATAGCCGTGCTAATTTGAGTTTTAACAATTTTAGAAGCTTTACTATAAAATCTATTGTAACGCTAATCTATAAGCGTGCGAGTAGTTCTAGTAGTTAGAGTAATTCGTAGAGCTTGTGTTTTTTAAGTTTGTTTTTAAAGCAATCTAAACAGTTGCCTATTGCTTTTTAAACTATGTTTTGTACATAGAGCATTAAGTACTCGTTTGAAATTCGTTAAACTATTTTGTTAATCTCTAGGTGTTTATATGCTTGTAAAGCATGTAATTTCTAAATAAGCTATATAGCTTAAGTATCGTTTGTAACTATCTATCTTTGCTAGTCGTTTTTGCTTTATTTTTAGTGCATTCTTTCTTTAATGCTTGTAACTTTAGCTATCTTAGCTAATCGTAGTTAGTTGTATTCAAGAGTTTTGTTTAAATTCCGTCGTAATACTAGGTCGTGCGTAACTAGTTTGTTAGTTTCTATAAAATCTAATCTTTAACTAAGCGCGTTTGCGGCTTCGTTGTTAGTTTCTTTGCAATAGTAAATCTTGATATCGTAATCTGCTATAAATTCAGCCTATTTAACTTGTTGTCTATTTAATTTCTTAGTTGTAGTAAAGCTAGTAAAGTTCTAATAATCTAAGTACACTTGTACTTAATGCCTTGCTTTTTTTAGCTATGCTTTTTATTGTTCAAAGGCGTTTATTATTGCTAATAGTTCTTTATTGTAAACGTTGTAGTTGAGTTCTGCTCCTAAGAACTTTCTAGAATAGTAGAACACTAGTTTCTATTTTCTGTCGTTGCATTGTTGTAAAAGTATTACTTCTAATGCGTAGTCTAAGGTATTAGTTTTTACTTAAGTTTTTTTTTTTAGGTTGTGCATTTGTAGCATTAGTGCTGTAGTAAACTTCTTTCTAAGTTTTTAAAACGCTTGTTTCTGTGTTTTTGTTTATTTGAACTTTTTATCTTTTTTAGTAACTTCTAAGAGTAAAGTCGTAGTTTTAGAGTAATTCTTAATAAACTTTTAATAGAAGTTAGCAAATTTTAAGAAAAACTGCACGTTTTTTACTATTTTAAAAGTTAGCTACTTTTGTACAGTTTAAATTTTCTTCGAGTCTATAGACACTTTTTCTCTTAAAATAATAAATCCTAGATAGCTAGTTTTTGTAACGTGAAATTTACATTTCTTTAGGTAAAGTAGTAGCTAGTACTGCTTTATCTTTTGTAGCACTTTCTTAACATATTTCTAATGTTCCTTAAACGTTTCTTTAGAGTATATTAATACGTTGTCTAAGTACGCTGTAACAAAGATGTTTAAGTATTTGTATAGTGCTTTGTTAATTAAAGCCTAAAACGTAGCCAAGGCATTAGTTAGTTTAAATAGCATAACCTAGTACTTATAAAATCTATATCTAGTTTTAAAAGCTATTATCTATTCGTGCTCTTTTGCAATTTTAATGCGATAGTATCTGTTTCGTACGTTGAGTTTTGTAATTGATTTTACTTTCTAAAGTTAATTTATAAGCTTCTAAATAAGCGGTAGTAAGTATTAGTTTTTTCGTGTAACGTTGTTGAGATGTTGAAAATCTACGCACAATTTCAATTCCTTGTTCTTTTTTAAGTACGAACAATATTAGCGACGCTATTAAGCTCTCGCTTAGTTGTATGTATTCTCGCTAGATATTTCTTTAAATGTATTTTTTTAATTTCTTCTGCTAGTCGTAAGTTAGGAGATACATTAGTCTTAGTTGCAGTTTTGTTCCTTTTTTAAGAATAATCTTGTAATTTTATTTTTAGTAGTTTGCTAGGTTGTGTTTTTTGTTTTTTTTAAAAAAACTTCTAAACTTTGCTTAGTATTTAGTAGAGAAGTTTTTAAACTTTTTTTTTTGTTCTTTAAAGAGGTTAGATTGTAGTTTGCTTGTTTTTAAAAGCGCAACTTGTTGTATTCATATAACGCTTATCTGCTAAGAGTTTTTTCTACAGATTCTCGCGATCTTGTAGTGTAAAATTAGACTAATTCTTCTAATCTTAGGTAAGCTCTAAATTGTCGATTTGTTTTGTTATACTACAGCGACTTTCTTTTTAAGCCTTCGGCTGCGTATTGTTTCGTTTTCTTAATTAATGTTAAAGTTGTGTTTTTGTAGCTAGTTGTACCTAATATACATGTTAGAACTTTTAAAGTTTATAATATTAATACACTATTAGTGCTTAATGCTCGCAACTTTTAACTTAACTTTCTAAGTTTCTAAGTTGATTAAACTGTTTCTATATTCTAGTAGTTGTCCGTTAGCTAACACTGTTCGTATTAGTTAATTCTTAACTTAATAAAGTATCTTGTTTCTTTTTACCTATTCTAAAGAGACTAATGTCTAGGCAGCTTTGCTATTTAGTAGTGCAGTAAGCTCTTAGCCTACAACTTTCGCTTTTACTTTTATGTAATTCTATTTTAGTTGCGTTTTTTGTACGCTTTGTACGGTTGTGCTAGAAGCACTTATACTATTCTAACCGTAGGTCTAGTAGCCTGCTAGTTTTTTGCTAAAAAAGCTTTTAAAACCTGTTTTTCTAGAATGTTCTATTGTTCGTAGTATTTGCATTAGTTAATAAAACATTTTTATAGCTGTAAGTGTTTGCTATAGTCTTAGTTTTTAAGATTCTATTCGGTTGCGTATTTCTATAGCTAATAGATCGCGCATTTTTGAGTGCAAAAAAGCTAGCGTGCTGCTTGGCACGTCTCGTAGTTTTTTATACATAATTTGTTGTTGCATTTTAAGTAGTCCTTGTTTTTTAGACTTATAGGCTACTATTCTGTAATATGCTTGCTAGACTAGTATGTTTAACACTTTTTGTTGTAGCACTACGCTTAGGCGCAGCTTTTGCTGTAGTTTTTAAACCAATTGTCGTAGTTGTGTACGTAACATTCTATTACTGTATATTCGCTATCTTTAAGCAAAACGTGTAATAGTAATTCTAGCTGTTGTTGTGCGAGAATTCTATTGTTTGCGTAGTACGTGCAGTTTTTCTCGTTGCACTAGTGCCAAAGTAGGTTTCCGTAATTGTTCTAATTAGCGAACTTTATTTTCTTTTTTGTTAGTTCTTGTTGTGCTATTGCTGTTTTTGCAGCTTTCTATTTTTGTAGTTCTTTAATTTGTAGTTTTTTAAACTGTTAGTCGTAGTACTAGGCAATGTAGGTAGTTTTACCGCACATCTAGCACTCGTAATTCTAAAGTCAATTTGTAATTTCTTTTGCTTGTAGATAAGCAGGTTTTGTTTTCTAGTCTAACAGTTCTTCTGCTATCAAGTTTTTAACTTTAACTTATTCGCTATTTAGTTCTTTGTAGATTTTTAGATATAGTGTAGCTACTTGTTGTAGTTAGACTATAGCAATAGTAGCAGCTTGCGCGCCTGCTACTTTCTATAGTGTTTCTAAGTAGTTTCTGCAAAAGTATTTGTTTTTACTGCATTAAAAACATACTTTATTATTGTAACGCTTTTAGCGTTTCTCTTTAGACAGCTCGTCTTTAGAGTCTTGCTTTGTTAAAGTAGCGTTCTTTTTTTTAAACTACTTTTGTAGTAGTTTGTTGTTTTAAACTCGTTTAACGCTGTTAATATCTATTAGGTTGTAGTAATAAGTTTTTTTAATTGTGTTTACTAGGCGTATGTATAGTTTGACAGTAAACTTACGTTTTTACTATTGTTGCTATAGTTAGTTGTTAATTTGTACTACAGTTTTAATTAACTCGTTAAGTTTCTTTAGTTTTTTGTTTTAACTAATTTTATTTTTTACGTATTTTTTTAACTTTGCGTAGTAAAACTCGTATAAGTTGCGTTCTTCTACATTGTCTACTTTAGCTTAAATTCTTTTAAATTTAATTGTGTACTCGCTAGCTAAGCTTTTTTACTTAAGTAGTTTAAGTTAGTTTATTGCTTGCTGCGTTTTGTCTACTTCGCCGTAGATCGTATAAAGTTTCTGCTTAAATAACTTTTAATTTTTAAAAATGCGCTTTGTGTCTTGCTTTATTTTTTTTACGTTTTCTACGTGTGTAACGTAATTTTCAGCGTATAGCTAAAACTATTCTACTACGTTGTCTTTTATGTGCATTTTAGCTACTAGAATCTTGTTTTAATTTGTATAAAAACTGTTGCTATAATAACAGCAGTAAAAGTCTACGTTAGTAAAAAAAAGTTTTAAGTTTCTTTTTTTTTTGCTATATTTCTCTAGAGAGAGTGCTTTTGCTAACTTTTTTTCTATTCTACCTCGAAGCTCTGTAACTGCTGCTAATAGTTTTTAAATTTATTTCGCTTGCTGCTGTATCTAATTGGCTTGCTTTGCTATTATAGTTGCTAGATTCGTTGTAGGTGTAGTAACGCTGCTGCTTGTTGTGCGTAAGCTCGTAGGTGTTGCTATATTGTCTTAGTTTCAAACCTAAAGTAGTTAAAGTGTTATCAAAGAGTTTCTCTTACCGAAGGTAATTTTAATCGAACTCGAAGATTCTGCCTAAGAGATTGTTCTGTGTTCGAAAAGCTTAATAACAACAAGAAAACAATCTCAATTCTATCTAGAATAGGCAATAGATTGTTACTTTGTTATTCTATTCTAGATAGAATTGAGATTGTTTTCTCGTTGTTATTAAGCTTTTCGAACACAGAACAATTCTTTAGGCGGAATCTTCGAGTCCAATCGAGATTACCTTCGGTAAAAGAAACCTCTTGATAACACTATTGTCGTCGCTTTAATTTTCTTAAAATAGTACTTTGCTAGCAATTGACTTATCGCATGTAGAGAAATTACGTACAAAAAAGTAATACTTGTTAATAGCAAAGTAAGTGCTTCGTAGCGCTTCGTAGTAGTTAGAAACATCTACGAGCTCTAATTTGCTTTAGTTTTGTAAGCAAAGTAAAGCTTCTAGTGTAGCTTTAAGCATTCGATTTTGATGCGCTATAACACAAAAGCTAGCTTAGCTAAAGATTTTCTTTAGCTTAGAGCTTATAGTAGGTATAGAGAGTATATTAACTGCTATACGTAAAAAGCGTAGGTATTTAGCTTTAATTAATGCTCGCTTCTAGAAGAGCGCTAGCACAAAGCAATTAGTTTCTTAAGCTTTATTAAAGTAAGCATCTAGCTTATTCTAGAACAACAATGTATTCTCTAGCAAAGTAATAGAAATACTTTCGTACTTTTGTTTGTACAAAGCGCGCACTTAGGCAACGCCTATGTTCGCTTAGTAAGTACTCTACTTCTTTTCTAATAGAAGTTTTTTACTCTTTAGGTTTAACAGAACTGCGGCAGCGTATACTAGCGATTTATTAAGCAAAGCATAGTAATTCTTTGCTTTTTGCTACGCTTGTTTAATTGCTACCTACATATACCAATAAAAATCGTGCAAAAACTTTTAATACTTAATCTTTAGGTTTTTAAGCCTACGCAAGAGGATTTTAAAGTATCTAGCAACGTGCGCTACACTTATATCAACGTTCTTATCTAGCCTAGCTTTAAGCATCTTAGTAGCGTTTTTGAAAAGTTCTAAAATTTTAATTAACTTATTAATTACATTTTAATTGTACGTAGCTATGCGATTTTGTAGTACAATACAAGCAAGAAACTAGCTAAGCATTTTATTAAGCAGTTTTTTAAGCTGTTTAGTTACAAAAGCTTAGTGCCTTAAAGTTTCGTTATTTAGAAACGTTTTAATAGCGTTTTGTAGCTTTGCGGCGCGCGTAGCTATATCGTAGGTTAAGTTTTATCTAAAGTAGTTGTTAGTTAAGTAGCGTTTTAATTAGGCTAATTGTATAGCTAAATTTAAAAATACTTTACTACACTTTTGTTTTCGCTTACAACATTGCATTTTAATGCAATTTTAAAAATTGCTGCAACAAAGTCATACTCTTAGGCGTTTTTTAAAAATAAAAAAAATATTGCGTAGCAATAAAGTAAAGTAATCTAGCGCAAAGCGAAGTTTTCATAGAGTCGCGAAAAATACGCTAAAATAATTAAGCAAGCTTGCTGCTACTTTTGCTTACAATAGCTGCTAGCTTTTAGCTATGTTTTTGCTGCAAAAGTGCTTTTAAACTCTCGCTACAAAATAGCTAGCGCTAACTTTTTTATTACAACAACAACACTACTACGCGTTGTTGCATTACAAATAAAAAGTAAATTACAATAAAAATTTGCATGCAACAAACGTTTTGTTTTTAAAAATAAAAAAAAAGCAACGTAAAGTAAAGCAATTTCGCTCTAAAGTTAGTTGTATACAAAATAAAACATTTGCGCAACAGTAAAGTAAAAAACAACGTACTAAGTATTATTACACATAATAAGCTTAAAAATAAGCGCAGCTTTTTTTGCTTGTAAATTTCTTGCTTTTTAGAAATGCTCTTGTACGTTTTTAAAGCGTTAAGTTTTGCTTGCAAAATTTTTAATTTATTGTCCAATTATATAAAGCATCTTAATAAGCCTTTTTTGTTTTTAAATTTTGTACTTATTTTTTAAACTAGTGCGAGTTAAAAGCTTTTGTTTAAACATTTTATAATTCTGCTTTTATAGAATCTGCTTAGTAATTAAGTTAATAATGTAGCTAGCGCAGCGAAGTTTTTTTTACGCTAGGTTAAAGTTTAGCTTTTTTGCAAAGCTATTAACTATAGTATTGTTAAAAAACGCGTTGTTTAGTACAAAGTAGCTAATTCTATTTTTAATATTATAAGTTTTAATAACTGCAAGAACGTTCGCGCAGAAATTAGCGCTACTGTGTAAATCTAGAAGCTTTGTAAGTGCTAAAAGCGCTATACGCGTTTTACTATAGCAATCTACTTAATAGGCAACTACACTATTTATTGCTTTGTTACAGCGAAACGTTTATACGTTAAAAAATAAATAGACCTTGCTATAAAACTTTTTTAAAAGCTTTTTAATCTCGTTTTAATAGAGCCTAAACTTTTTTATTATCTATTAAACTACTGTAGTTTTATTTAGTACAGCTTGCTTATCTATAAACGAAATAATGCGCGATAGAATACGCTAGAAATGTAGACTATTAACTTTATAAAAAGAAATATTGTTAAGCACAATCTATTTAAAAATGTTCTTTTTGAGAGCAATAAAATTAAAAGTTTTAAAAATCTAACTATACGCTTTCTTTTGCTTAAAAATAAATGTATTTAAAAAATTAAAAGCGCTAGCGCCGCTAGCAAGGTTAGGCTAGTAAATAGGTAGAAGTTAAGTTAGAGTTGAGTTAGCTTACGTTAGACTCTAACCTAACTCTAGCTTTAACCCGCGCTAGTTACTAAGCAGCTTGAGTTAAAGTTAAGTTAAAGTAGTTAAAGCTTAGAGTTGTAGTTAAGTTTTACATAATATTTACAACTTATATTAACATTAAGTTTTCTATGTATATTTATTACATTTATTTATTATAGTTTCTTAACTATTTAGGTAACTCTAACTTAACTTTTAACCTAAAGCTTTAACTACTCTAACTTAACTTCTACCTACGCTAGGTTAACTCTAACTTAATTTTAACCTAAAGTTTATGCAACCTATAACTTAACTTATACCTATTAATAAGTACTTTCTACCTATTCGCTAGCGTAAGCAAAGTCGTTTAAAAAAAATGTACTTTTATTTTAATAAGTTTTAAAATAAACCTAGTAGAAGTAATCTAGTATACTTTTACTACTTTTTGTAATGTTTATAAAGCAAAGCAACGTAAGTTGTTTGCCGTAACACATTTTGCAAAGAAAGCTTTTTTTTTCTAAATTAATTTTGTTTTAGGAAATATCTAAGCGGGCAAGCGGTACGCTGTATTTTTACTACTAAGCACGTGTTTTAGCAACTTTTGTAGAGCGTACAAAGTTCTGCAAGTATAGATTATTCTATTTAACCTACGAGTAGTTAAAAGATAGCTGCTAAGTAGAGCCTAAATTGGCTACTACTTCTATACTCTTTTTATTTGTACGTTAAAACTTTGTAGGCACTTCTAAATCGGTAGTAGCAACTTTTGTAAAAGATACAGTATTAGCTTTATTATTTTACTAAATGTTGAAGCTTAAATTAAGTAGCGTTTAAGAGCTTTGTAATGTATCTAGACTATCTAGAGTAAGCGTAGCAACTTTATTTTGAGTCGATCGAGTAATTCTAGAGAACATCTTGACAATAAAAAGTTAAAACAACAAGTATTAAATAGAGCAGAGTTGATTTATAAAGCAGAAAAACGCTTTTAAAGTGTATAAAATAGATAAGATAAATGCAAGCAATAAAAAAGAGAAATAACGTTTAAGCGCTTAGAGTAGTAAATAGGTATAAGTTAAGTTAAAGTTGAGTTAGCTTACGTAAGACTCTAGTGCTAACCTAACCTATACCTACGCTAAAACGTTTTAGCGTAGGTATAAGTTAGGTTAGCACAGACTTCTACAATTCTATATTTTAATATATATTTTTTTTATAATTATAACAGCTAGTTATAACAGGTTTATTAACCTAAAGGTAGTACCTATAACCTAACTTTAACCTACGCTTTGATTACTCTAATTTAACTTTAACTTTAGGTCTGTGCGACTCTAACCTAACCTATACCCAACGATAGGTACTCTCTACTTATTCGCTAGCGTACAAGCGCTATACGCTAAAGTCTCTACATCCCCGCGTCAAACTAGCGCTAGACGATTAATTAAACCTAAGGTAGCTAATTGTATTACAAATCTATGAGCTTAGCTACCTTAGAGAAAATCCAGAGTCTAGGGGCGGAGGTAGGCGGAATAGGCTGGATGGAATCTGTCACGGTTTAGAGTCTCTCCTACCTCACGTGTAGTGGCGCCTCACCTACGCTGAGGTGCGACTACCCATCCTGCACTAGCGCTGTTTACAGCCACTCATGTATATCTACGTTCGTAGCTACACACAATACAACCTCAGTTCAATCCTCAATTCCCTACGCACTGCTTGCACTCAACGCGACAGTTATGAGCCCGGCTGCAACCTAGGATTGTTCTCACCTGCTGCAATCGTCACTCTACTTGAGTCGCACGTTGCTATACCGCGTCCACCACAGCGCACCTGTTACCGCGTTTACCCACGACGCACATTGCCTGGATCTCAGCCTGAATCCAATCACATACGACTATAGCCTCTACAATGGCTACTGAGTCTGACCCCGCTGTGACGCGCGTCACAGTCATACTGAACACGCCTGACGACTAGTTTACCTGGCTGTTCATTCGCCGAGACGTTGCCAATCGCTACGGTCTCTGGCAGTATATTAATCCTAACGTAGCTAGGGAGCTTCTCCCTAAGCTGACGGAGGCTATCGAGCCTCAACTCATCGACTACAAGGCTGGAGCTATTAGGCTCTTTGACCTTAATGCAGACGACCGAGAGTCTTACCGATGGGAATGCGATCGATGGGAGCGACGCCGCTCTGAGTACCGCACCTAGAAGAAGGCTTTGGCCAACCTGAACACGGACATCAGCAAGACGATTGCTGTACGCCACATACACCTGATCAAGGATCACGAGACACTCTACGACCGACTGGTCGCTCTCAAGAAGTTCCTTTGCCCAACTGACGCAACTCGCCGCCGCGAGCTTGCTGACAAATACAACACTCTCAAGACTGCTCCACGAGCTGCGAAGAAGGTCGAGCAATGGCTAACTGACTGGGTATACATTACCGCCCAAGGCAAATCAATCAAGCTGCCGGAGACTGACGGCAACCGACCTCAAGAGGACTTTCTAATCGCCTGCAAAGCGCTCGATCAAGAATACGCTACGTCCTGCCTGCGCGAGATATTCAAGCATGAAGCGCGAGGCACTACTGCTGAGATCTCATCTCTGGAGACCTACGTCGCCGAGATGACTACATATCTACGCCGTACGAAGCCTCACTCTACTGGCCTGGCAGTCACTGCCGCTGAGCTCGGTATCGCGCACCCGATTGAGCCTCAATCAACAGGCAATCAAAGACAGCGCTACCGTGACGGCGCACGACCAACGCCTACCTGTATCTGTGGAAAGAAGCATTGGTACACCGACTGCTTCATCCTAAATACCCGCCACCCGGAGCGTCCGAAGTCCTATCAACCTGCAGCTGAGGCTATACGCAAGGTTGAGGAAGCGCGGAAGGATTCTAAGATCAACGCGCGCATCAAGACTGCTCTTGAGAGGTGGGCAGCTCGCCAACCTCAGAGCGCTGGCTCACTACGGGTTGACGACGGCAAGCCACCTGCCAACACCGACACGTTCGTGATATCAACTGGCCCATCACTCATGACACTTGGCCACGACGGTCACGACGGTCATGACGGTATCGCGATCGAAGCTCTCACCGAGTCTGTCGGAACTCTCACAACAATGGCTGTTGATGACACTACTCAGACTAACCTACTTAATCGATGGATTGTTGATCCTGGATCCAACACACACGTTGTCAACTCAGAGACATGGAAAGGCTAGAAGAGGACGAGCGACAACCCAGAGCGCCGCTCTGTCAATGCTGGCAATAGCTGTATTCCTATTACAGCTTGGGGCACGATGGACCTCGTAGCCCGTACGCCACATGGATTGCTAACGCTAGAGCTGACGCACGTTGCGTACGTCGAAGGCTTTCTTACAAGCGTCCTAGGACTCGCTCGCTGCCGTACAGAGTCAATTTACTTCGACTCTGGCCGCGACGTCCTGTACATGCGACAGACATCGAACGTCATCGCGCAACTCGAGTACAATGGGGGACACTGGCTTATTGATGCAGAGCCATCACGCCGACCCCCTCTATCACTTCTACACTCACGATTGAGTACCTTTGGAGCATCGTACCGCCCGTCGTACGCGCCAAAGCCCACCAACGTCGTCGATCGACGTGCTGCTCATCTGATATGGGGCCACCCAGGCCGGAAGGCTATCGATCAACTCGAACCAAACGTCACTGGCGTCCAACTGACAGGAGACTATATAGACTGTCTCTGCTAGACGTGTATCGAAGCTCGAATAACTCATATCATCTCGAGGCGCCCGGCTGAGAGCCGTGCACAACGACCATTCTATCGAATCGCGATAGACTTGATCTACATTATCCCTATGGGAGAGGAGTGTATCGACGGTAGCAAATACGCTCCGCACTCGATGGACGAGTACTCAAAATGGCATGAGATAGCTACAATCAAGCGAAAGGACAAGTTGACCCTCACACGCTGGTTCATGGCCTTGATTCGCAAGATTCAGCGCGTGTACAATGCTGACGTAGTCGCTATCCGATGCGACAACGAAAAGGGATTTGGCAACGATCTAATCAACACCACAGACGAACTGGGAATGCTGTACGAGCCAGCTCCACCTAGCACAAAGGAGCCGAATGGACTCATTGAGCGCGCAGGCGGAGTCCTTACTCAGCGAGCTCGCGCTATGCGCATACACGCGAACCTACCAAAGGATCTATTACATGAGATGTATCGCACAGCCGCGTACATTCTCAATCGAACGCCTACTGAAGCACTAGGTTGGAAGACACCGTACGAGGTCGTATGGGGACGAAAGCCACTCGTCGCTCATATGAGGCCTATCGGCTGTCGCGCCTACGTCTACAACCGTGATCTGAGAGCTGCTGACAAGCTTGAATCGCGTACTCTTATTGGCCACCTGGTTGGCTACCAAGGCACCAATATCTTCCGTATATGGCTGCCTACTAAGGATACTGTCATCGTTACACGTGACGTTGTGTTCGAACCTACGCTCTTTTTCGAGAAAATGGACGGCTACGCCTCTACGTCAGTAATCGAGGAGGTAATCGAGCTACTCGAATATCCAGAGATGCCACAGGACGACGATATTAGCATCGAAGACCTGCTGACAGCTCGTCAACGCAGCCGCCCGACAGCACCTGTGACCTCAGCTCTAACAGCTGGAAGCTCCCATGTGGGGGGTGAGACGAATGACGACGTACTCGAATCCAACGACGTACTCGAATCAACTCAGCAACAGCTGCCAACTCCTGAACCCTCTGAGGTTGACTCAACTCTAATGGTACCTGAGAATTATCGCCGACGAGGCTAGAGAGCTCCACAGGACGTCAATCTCGACCCAACCGACACAAGCCTTATTATTACAGGCAAGCGCAGTCGAAAACCAAGGAATCTAGACAACTTTGCTATCTAGTCTTACGCTACGAGGCTAGGACCTAAGCCTCTAGTCAATTACCTGCAAGCGTTTTCGACCGAGATTCACTTAATACCCGCTGGAGTAGATGAGATACCGCGAATCCATCAATCACAGCTGCCGCTTCCGCCGAAGGCAGTGAAGCAGCTTGGTACACACATGTTTAGCGATCAATTCCGACGCGCTATGGAAATCGAATGGCGAGACCTACGCGCTAAAGACGTCTTTGGCTAGACAGATCAGTCGAAGGCAACTGCAGACGCTGAGGTGCTACCTCTGATGTGGGTTTTCACCTACAAAACAGACGGAGATGGATATCTCTTACGCTTCAAGGCTCGACTAGTCGTTCGAGGCAACCTCCAAGCTCCGCTCGAGAACACGTACGCTGCTACACTCGCAATCCGCAACTTTCGCGCTCTAATTGCGATCGCCAATTACTTCGATCTAGAGCTAAAGCAGTACGACGTTCCTACTGCCTTCTTGAACGCTCAGATCGATCGCAAGCTATACGCTGAAACACCTGAGGCTTTCCGCCAAATCGAAGGCGAAATCATAATAGTGCTTCGCGCTCTGTACGGCCTAAAAGAGTCACCTGTACTATGGTACAACGAGCTACGCCGCGAGCTCATCAAGCTAGGCCTGAAACCGGTTGAGGGCTTCTCGTGTCTGTACACGAATCGCTGGCTCATCCTATTCGTCTACGTTGACGACATTGTTATGGCATTTCATCAGTCAAATGCTTATCTCCACAGGTCCTTTGAGAAGGATCTAGTGAACCTATACAACATCAAAGCTATAGGAAACCTCACCTGGTTTCTCGGAATCCGCATCGTTCGCGATCGAGCTCTGCACAAAACCTGGCTAGTTCAAGACGCCTTCATTGACAAGGTGTGCGCTCGATTTAGTATTGAGGCTGTAGGCAAGGCTCTAGACGTTTCACTAATGGAGAACTGGCTGCCGCAGTCTATCGAGGAGCCTGACGCTACTCGAACGAAGCTCTATCAGCAACTAGTTGGCTCTTTAGCATACATTGCTGTCTGGGGCAGGCCTGACGTCGCCCGAACGCACGTCGTCTTTGCCTGCCACCTTACCAACCCAGGACAGTCACACGTCTCGAAGATCCGCCAAACCTGGCGCTACCTGCTTAGCACGAAGGCGCTCGCTCTTGAAGCCTCTGCTAGCGCACAGGACATGGCCGAGTATCTCTCTGACGATCCTCTATATCGCGATTCTCTCTTCTTTGGATCATCTGACGCCTCGTACGCTGACGAGCCTGAGACTCGCCGGAGCTCTTAGGGTTACGCGTTCAAATTTGGTGGACTCATGATTGACTGGAAATCGACTATACAGCGTACAGTCACAAAATCAACTACAGAGTCTGAATTGCTCTCGTTATCTCTCGCTGCCTCGCAAATGGAGGAATGGATGCGATTCTTTACTAGAATCAACCTTACGCTCGACTGTACACCTACAATTTGGTGTGACAATCAGCAGACTGTTGGTATTGTTACGAAAAAGCACGACAAGCTTCATACAAAGGTCAAGCACGTCGACATCCACCAGCTCTGGATTCGACAGGAGGTCACTGCCTCACGAATCAACGTCCAATGGGTTCCTACTGATCGTATGCCTGCCGACGGACTTACGAAAATACTACCAAAGCAGAAATTTACAGAGTTTATCCGCCAACTCAACCTTGTTGACATCACAGAGCGCCTGAAGGGCCTACGTCAGGCTGCTGGGGACGACCTCGACGCCCTCTACATACACTGATACTAATCAGCTGTCGTCAACTCAATGCCTTTGAGCCTACGCCAGCTGGGGGGTGTGTCACGGTTTAGAGTCTCTCCTACCTCACGTGTAGTGGCGCCTCACCTACGCTGAGGTGCGACTACCCATCCTGCACTAGCGCTGTTTACAGCCACTCATGTATATCTACGTTCGTAGCTACACACAATACAACCTCAGTTCAATCCTCAATTCCCTACGCACTGCTTGCACTCAACGCGACAGAATCTCCATCCATGCAGAACGCTGGCACGTGATTATCGTGATCCTGAGACACGTTCGTATCTAGATACCCGCATACCGCCATAAGTTTTGATTGATGACCTCGGAACTCGATGTTTCATTGCGTGGGCGTTGATAAAGCAGACTAGCAGGCACACGCCTTTAGCCTACCACGTCGTCAAAGCCAGCCGGACACGTAGGACTTACAAATAGCCACTAGATCTTGAAGTCTGCACACATCATCTCTTACTTAACTTCACTTGGTTTTAGCATATGTATAGTAATGAGGAAAATTATCAAGGAGGAAATCGAAAGTCACTGTCAAAAATTTTTACTTTCGTATAAAAGACTGTTCCGCTAATAACAAGCGTGAGCATCATTGAGTACGTAATAGTATGTTACCTTGAAGGAAACATGTATCTGGGACATTTGAGTAGGGACAAAAAAACTATTCGGCAAGCTGTGAACAAACACGTGGAGGTCAGATAACAGAACCGAACGCGGGAAGGAACATCAGTTTAGGTTTATGCCTAGTACTAGCACTCGTCGATAAACAAACCGAGGCCCTATGCTTTCTGACGAAGAGAATCCTCATGTGGCTCTCTATAACCGGTGAACATTTTTCGATTGCACAATATCCCTTCGGCTGTAGCCACTGGATAGGCTCTTGATTCACAATCGGCCCGACATCCCTCATCAACCGCAAAATGCGCCCTGCCCAATAAGCAATCTCATCCTCTCGCAAGTATTCTGGAATGACACCAACGTCAAGCCTGTACTCGAATATGCCTGTGATAGGCACGAGCTCGCCCAAGAAGTAGTACCCATCCTCAATGTCGAAATAATCCACCACGCGCGGGATTACGAGTTCGTCTAAGAACTTGCACTTTTGCACAAGGTACTTGAAGGCAAGCACAAGACACTCTGTAGCTTTCGGCGCTACATGTCGAAGTTTGTGGCGCTCGGGGGAGGCGTATTCGAACGAGCCTTTCAGGTAAGGCGCGTAGCTAAAAGTTTCGAGGAAGGGGCAATTGTCCGCTAGGAAGCGTATCGAGAGGGCTTGAATTTCAAGTGTTCTCCGGTGGCGGACGATAGAAGGGTGGTGAGGATGGTTCTGTAAGTAGTAAGTACCCACGATCGAGTCCAGAGTGATAGACGTAAGGTGATTGAAAAGCGACGAATGCAAAAGCATCCGTTGGCCGAAGAACCTGGCGTCGGGAAGCAAGTCAAGACAAAAGCTGACCGCGGCTTGGTGGAACTGCAGAAGCTGTAGTACCTCGGATCGAATGAACTTGTTGGTGCAGAGAAGCGCCCGGTCGATGTCGAGCATGCTCATCAGTTGTACGAGTTCCGTTCGTTGACCGTCACAACAATCAATGGTTGGAGCGTGCAAGTGGACGATGAAGTCGGTGGTGCGCACAATGTCGAAGTCGCGTATGTCGTACCCTACAATCCGTGCTTGCACTAGCTGCCCAGAACATGGTGATTCGGCCCACACTTTGCCTGCAATCGGATAACCCAAATAACCATAGATCATTTGCCGTAACTCAGCAGGCTGCATAAGCCGAGCAGTCTCTTTTGTAGAAGCTTGAGGGATATCTTGTTCTTCAACTGGAGTGATGTATTTCTTGACGACCTGCGTCTCGAAAGGGATGTCAGTATCCATGGTCATTGATGAAGCCATGCTGCCCGGGTGTGTTGGGTTGAAGTAGCGAAAAAGAGTGGATTTTATAAGATATGAGACTGAGTTCGTGTGTCACAGTGGCTGGGTGGTGTTGGTGTACTATAGTTGCGTTGTGCAATTAAGGATAATATACTATAGAGTCCACAATACGATGTGCACGTTCGTGGGAAGTGCCAGAGTCGATACGGTTTCCATTGTAAAGGACCGCGGATTTTAGATCGACACTGCTCGAAAGTAGTTGCGGGGGCAAGTATTGCCGTGATTTCTTCCCGTATAGCAGCATGAAGTGACAAGTGAAATTGGAACACGCTAAGAACCTGTAACTAAAATTAAGGTTAATACTTTTAGTTGAGCGAGAGCGCCTACAGCCAACATACCGTCCTGACTAACAAGTGCACCATCATCCCCAAGAGCCCTCAGAATCTCCTTCGCCCAATCTTCCACCTCGTCCTCTTTCAAATGCTCGGCAATACCGCCAACGTCAATCTCATACTCATTCACACACTAGATATGTGGTATCGAACTCTTATGTGGAAGATTGACATGCTGACGGAATAACAATGCAGTCTAGGTCAGGGCACTTCTTGACGAGGTACTTGAGAGCAAGCACGAGGCACTCGGTTGCTTTCGGAGCGACTTTGAGCTTCTTGAGCCGGCGATCTCGATAATCATGACAGTCTTCATATCGGAAATTATACAAGGAGCCCATGAGACGAGGCTCCAGGCGGAATTGCATGAGGCAGGGGCAGTTGTTGGCAATTTAGTGTACTGACTCCGCTTCTTTTGCGAGTGTCCGGCGGGGATACACAACGGACAGTCGATGTGGTTGATTGGACGAGTAGTTCGCACCCACGTCTCGAGTAAGAGTGACCGATGTGAGATGGTTGAAGAATATTGCGCCTAGACGCATACGGACGAAAGCCCTGTATGTACCTATTAGCACGTCTCGCTAGAGAGAATATATGTTGCGTTTGTGACCTACGGCCTTGTCGCTAAGAGCGAATCTGAAGCTGACATTCTTCGTACAAAATCGCCAGATCTCCAGTACCTCCCGACGTATGGAGTGATTGATTCGCAGGAGTACGTTATCGAAGCCAATACATCGGAGCGGATAATCGATTGACTAAAAGTGTCAGCGAACTCTAAGATCTTAGCACGGAACATCCGAGCTTACTTCTTTGTCGCTGCAGAGATGGAGGTCGATATGATTGCTGTAGGAGGGAGCATTACCAAAGCCGGCATCCTACTCTTCTATGATGGACCCTTCTATATTGCTTGTACACGAATGTTGCGTTAGGGTAAGGGAATTGTGCATTTGGCCTGTGATAGGATAACCGGACAGAGCGTGGATTTCCTGTCGTAGCTCGGCTGGGAGTATAGCTTCTTTGGCCGACAAAGCTTTGCAGCCTCCTTTGTTAGAACTGGGCTGATGATCTGGTCTTTAATACGTGTAACATACGTCTTAGATATAATATTGTGCCAAGTCACATCGGTTTCCATGGCTGATGGTGAAGCAGTTATAGACATGTTTGACTCTAGGTAAATAATAGCGGACGCCCTGGCAAAGATTGGCAAAGCCTACTGAAGGAGTAAGTTTGTCGTGGTCGGGTGGATCGCGGTAGTGTGGTAGTAGTAGGGTATAGCGGATAAAAAGCCGTAAAAGCATAGTGTAGTGAGTGAGTGAGTGAGTGTGTATGAAGCAATGGAAACATAGACTCGCCACGCCGATCGAAACAGTTCCACGAGCGAAGCATTGACAATGAACAGTGAAACGGTCCCATTAACAAGCTATTCCGTTGCCTAGAGAGCCGTCAAGCATTGCATGCGGTTCCGTATGCGGAGACTGCGCCCCTATTCCCAAGTTGCTCTGATTGGCTTTAGCTATCCCTTCCACCTTCACCATTTTGTGTTTCGCATACCGAACTCACCAGATCGAACGACACCTCAGGCACTATCCCGGTTATACCGATATTGGCCATCATATCGTTGGAAAGCCGCGCACAACGCAGTCTGGCCAAAGGAGATCCTGTAATATAGCTGTACTTAAACACTCCAGGAATAACAAGGAATGGCAAAGTTTGCATCATGCACAATCATTTTTGAAGGACTGTTTCCTTCGCAACCTTCAGCAACTAACTATCCGAGATTGACGAATGAGCTAGAAACCAGCGGGGAAACTGCGACAAGCACGTGGTCGGGTCCTGCTATGAGCGGAATTCACAAGCATAACAATCAGTATATGAATGGGGCGGGCCTAGCGAACCTCATCATATTGACTCATCAGAAGCTATCCGTCGCACCGAAACTCGCTCAACTGCAAGTGCCGGACAGCGTAGCTGCCATGGAGACCCTCCACCCATAACGCCAATTGACGCGCAGGTCATGCCCATATGTCCTTCCATTGATTCTCTAAGCGAAAGCCTCGGGGAACTGGCGGACGTTCTGCGCGATGGGACCCTTGTTGGACAGGAACTTGACGTAGGCACCGTCCATCTTAATATGGCCGGACTGGCGCTTCTCGATAAACTCCTCGCGACGGAGGTTGGTGAAACCCCAGTTCTTGGACACGATCAACTTTTGGCGACCGGGGAATTCTACAACCATTAGCCTGACTTCCAAACCGGACATCGAGGAACTTACTGTACTGCGAACGGCGGAGGGCCTCGATGGCCATCGGCAAATTGGCATCACGGGTACGCACGCTGATCAAGATTTGGCCAATCTTGACACGGGCAACGGTTCCGTTGGGCTTGCCGAAGGCTCCACGCATGCCGGTTTGGAGACGATCAGCACCAGCGCACGACAACTGCACTCCAGATTAGCCTGACCCCACCCACATGTAGGGAGACCCTCATACCATCTTGTTGATGCGGACGACGTGGTACGGGTGTGCCCGAACGCGCATGTGGAAACCCTCTTTACCGCATGTCTTCACCAGGTACTTGTTCGCGGCGATACGGGCGGCCTCGAGGGCCTCGGAGCTGAGCTGTTCGAGTTCGTTGGAGACCATGTGGACGCACTGGGGGAAGTCATCGACGGAGGCGCGCTTCCTGCCGAGATCGAAGATGCGGATCTTGGGGTCGGGGACACCGCGGTTGAATCGGCTCTTGGGGTAGGGCTTGTTCTTGCCTGCGCCCGTTAGCTAGGAATTGAGATTTCGCGACGGGCACGCACAGTAGCGGTAGCAGCGGGCTGGACGGCGTGCCATTTTGTCGGTAGTGGTTGATGCGGCGTTGGTGGTGAGGGAGGGGTGATGATGCTGCACGGAAAGCAGCGCGGCGGCCGGACGTCTTTTCTTTGACTTGTGTGCGAATTTGTCAGCTGCGCTTACGTCAGATTCGCCTCGCTTGATCACCAACCCCGGGCTTAGCGCGGCGCTAGCGATGATTGCTGATTGTAGGTAAGTGGCACTTCGCACTTCTATCATCTTCGCCTGGGCACCATAAGGAGTGACTCAGAGCAGAGGCCCTGCTATTTGTCGGGAGAAACTGTTCCACGAAAATCGCTGCATCGAAATGGACGCACGATCACGACCAAATCCAACCAGCTCTTCCTGGTGGCTGAAGCCGTCCCATCATCAACGCAACAAGTAACAGTTGATCGGAAACACGCCCATTACTAAGTACATAGTCCGATAGATTCAAAGAGACGGTCCTGACACATACTACCAAGTTTCGCCGCCGTAAGATGAACCGCGGCGGAACCTTGAGCACAACAAGCATCTACCCCATACGAGTCGACACTACGTATCGTCTTCGTCCCAGCATCACATACACACATAGTTATCTCAAGAATCCAACACTTATCAGTACATCAACGAGCCACCGTATCTTCAAGCATGCATTCATCTTCAACATAAGCCCAGCTCTCCCGGTACATCAGAACACCATACCTACTTCTAACACCGCTGTCGAACCAACACCTAATCAACAACTAATCAACCCCTCACCCTCCCCCACCCATCCAAACATTCCCTCTTAGCCTCTGCCTCTTCTCCTCCAATGCCCCGACCCTCCGACTCCGATCATATAATCCCCTCTCTCGGCGATAACCGGTCTCGGTCTTTACCCCCAGCTCCACTCCATCACCCTCCAAATCCCGATCCCACTCCCTCTAATCACCGAACGAATCTGTACCAAATCACGCCCGCTCCGTTCCCCCCGCTCCGCCAGCCTATTATTCGCCAGCCCATTCGCCGTACCAGTGCCGGAAAACAGCCAAACGCATCTGATGACGCTTCCCATATGCGCTAACCCGCATTAGGACGCCAATCTCTGATTGGCTGCAGGAATGGCTTACCACATCGGGAACTTGGAGAGCTGCCTAGTGGACGGTTCTCTGTATTCTACGCTCGATGGACTGCGGGATGGTATGGGCTCGGGGGGACGTGAGACCGAGATGGGAGGGGGTATACGAGGTGGGCGGGAGCAAATGAGCTGGGACGGACGGATTGATGGGGTTAAGGCGAGGCTATGTAAAGTATAAAGCGTGAGTGTCCATAAGTTTGAAAACCGACTTTGTCAACATCATCAATATTGTTTTCTCTATCTACACACCCACCGACCTCAGCATTCCCCAAATACCCAGCACTCCACCCAGTATCCATTCCACCCCCGCAACAATGGCCATGCTCGCCATGCTCGCCGCCCAATGGTTCAAATCGAATCCCATCCCCACCGACTCCTACACCTCGCAAACCGTCATCGTAACGGGCTCCAACGTCGGCCTCGGCAAAGAAGCAGCGCGTCACTTCACAGCGCTGGGCGCCTCGACCGTCATCCTCGCCGTCCGCTCCGTCAAGAAAGGCGAAGACGCCAAGACCGACATCGAGCGCACCACGCGCACCAAAGGCGTCGTGCAAGTCTGGCAACTGGACATGGCGTCCTACGCCTCTGTGCTCGACTTCGCCGCACGCGTCGAGAAAGAGCTGCCGCGCGTCGACATCGCCGTCCTCAACGCGGGCATCGCGCGCCTCGACTTCGAGATCTGCGAGCAGGACGAGAGCCAGATTACGGTAAACGTCGTGTCGACGTTCCTGCTTGCGCTGGCGCTGCTGCCCAAGATGAAAGCCACGGCCGCGCAGTTCAACAAGCGGCCCACGCTGACGATCGTGACGTCCGACATCCACAACTTCACCACGTTTGAAGAGCGCAAGGCGCCCGAAGGCAAGCTGTTCGAGAGTCTGAGCGTCAAAGAGAAGGCGGATATGGAGTCGCGATATGCGCTGTCGAAGTTGTTGGAGGTGTTTAGCGTGCGGGCGATGACGAACCGGAGGCCCTCGAGCCAGATTCCCGTGACGATTAACTGTGTGAATCCAGGGTTCTGCCACTCGTAAGTTCATTCCTCGTCCAAAAGACCTTGGGTTACGAAAGCTGACACGGGACAGGGAGTTGGCCCGCAATGCAGTTGGCGTACAGGCTATCATGTTCGCCGTGATGAAATTCCTTTTCGCAAGGACTACTGAGCAAGGTAGTCGCACGCTTGTGCATGCTGGATCTCAGGGCGCAGAGACGCACGGCCAGTACCTGAGTGATTGCAAGCTTGCAGCCGTGGCGCCGCTTGTGCCCTCGGCGGAAGGATACCAGGTGCAAGAGCGGGTTTGGACTGAATTGGCGGCCAAACTGGAAGCTATCAAGCCAGGTGTGACCAAGAACCTGTAGGAGATTGGCTTGAGAAGAGTATGCAAAGCATGATGTAGAGTGTTGCTGCGTTGTAATGTTGACGGTATCTGTATTCTCTTTGAGGTCCACCACGCATTCCAGAAACTGAGCTTTCTTCCAATCTCACTATTTGATCCGCCTGGTTGACCACTTTGGTCATCAAATATATGCTCGCGACTTCTCTGTCCACTCTTGTCAACATATTGGATCCGTAAAGCTTTGTGTCCAGGGAAGTAAAACTGTGACATGTGTCACCTCAAGTTACACCTGTTACATGATCGCTTGCAACAACAACCGATGTGGCATACTCTAGTCTCCGCGTGGTCAACGAGATGACATGCGCTCGCCAACAAAGTCTCTACTCAACGAAGGAGTGAAAGAAAATTTGAGCTTGCGAAAACTTCTCTAAGGGCATGAAAAGGTTATGGTCCGAGAAGTGAGTGTATACTGGTCGATGGAGACTTATGCTGAAATCTTAGATCTAAGACGTCAAGTGGTCGGCAGGACATAGCTAGGTACCTGAGATGACTGGTCTTTGAGATCACTCAGGTCCGCGGCACGCTGATCGGAGCGTGCGGGTCCAGTGCATAGTGAGATTTGAAGCGCCAGACAGCAATTAAAGCTTCCGTCTTCTGCTTCTCTTGACCACGTTCTCTTTCAGATCTTCCAGATTCCGCTCTTCTTCATCCGCCTCCCTTTTCACTTTCCTCTTCGTCGCGGTTGTATTCCTCTTGACACTTTCCGCAACGGATTCACCATCGGGCTCCATTTTTACGATCGATACCTCTTCTTTGATCTCGGCCTTTGCCACTAGTCTTTCCGAGAAAGCCTTCAGATCAGCCGTGAAGAGCACCGAATGGGCCCAGCCAGCCTCTTTGCCCCAGAGCTTCCGGAAGTGGTTAGCAATGGCCTTATAGGTGGCCGCAGTGAGACTGCTATGCTTTCCCTTCCCGAACTTGTAGTCTCGCTGTGCAATCTGCCAGACGTGCGTATCGACGGGAACAGACTCGGACCAGCCAAGTCCAAAAAGCGCAACACAGTCGGCGACCTTTGGACCCACGCCGTGGAGCACAAGAAGCTCATCATGTGCCTTACGATACCCCTCTCGGCCTCCCTCGTCCAGTTCGCCGGCTTCTCCCACTGGTTTCCCAAACGGCGGGCTTTCTGGGTTACATAACCCCTCCAACCATGCCAGCCCCTTCTCTTCAGCAACAATTCTCGCCGTTTTCGCAATGTACTTGGCGCGGTATCCAAACCCCAGCTTCATCAAGTGGGCCTCCACCTTGGGATCTGCAAGGGCTTCGGGTGTTGGGAAATCGTGATACGCATCCTCGCCAAGATGTCCAATCAGAGGTCCGTAGTGTCGACATAGGTTGTGCACCATGGACGAGATGCGCGAGATGTTGTTGTTGCTACTGCATATGAAGCCTATCAGAGCCTCCCAGGGGTCCTGCCGTAAGATGCGTACGCCCGTGAACTTGGGCGCGCGCTTCTTGAAATTTGGGTCCGCGGACGCCCATTGCTCGTACAGCTGTTCGAGATTGGGCGTCAAGTTGAAGTAGTGCTGGATGAGCGCGCGTGTGTCGTCGTCTTCGGTAGACGGTGGCGTGGGGAGCGATGCGGACGCGGAGGGGAATGTGGCACGATAGTGGAGGTGGTTGGCGTCTTGACGGAAGGAGAGGATGCGGCCGTGGAGTGCGCACGACCATTCGTCTTCGGCCGACTTCCGCCAACTGGGGGTGTGAGCTAGATATCAAGACGGGGTCGGGCAGCAGCAAGAACCGGAATGATTGGCCGCAACGCAGCGTGGTGTTTATGCAGAGCTCCTTGAGGCTGACCGGCAGCTTGTGCCAGTCTGTAGCGCGCATCGGTCTGGAAAACACAAGAAGTTTCGGCCTGACGGCGGACGTGAGAGTTCACAGAGGGTCGCCCTGAGGAGTGGTCGTGGTGGACGTGCCTGGCCGGCCTGCAAGCCGGGCCGGCGCCAAGGTCCGCTAGTCATCTAGCGCTAGCGTCGCGGATTTCTCCTGCAAGCTGTTGACGGCAACTTCGACTTCGACTTCGACCTCGCTTCGACCTCAATTTCTGCAGCTGCAACACCCGCGACAGCACGCCCGCGCATCTCCAGCACCATCCCGGCCACAGTCACGGTCTCGTCCATGGGCAAGTCGTATATTGGTCTACTTCGTACCTTGCTCGAGCCGCGTCAACTAACAGCGAGCTCCACCCACTAGCGAACTATCATAGGTACACCAGAGGCTCAGGCTCAGGCTCAGGCCCCGACTTGGCAGCTGCGATCCCAATCCGCGCCAGCTACAAGCAGCCGGGCTATCAGCGCGCTCCAACGCCTCCAGCAGTGACCGAGGGCCCGGACTTGAGTGCCGCAATCCCTCTCCGGGGCAGCCTTAGACGACCCCAACGCCCGCAGTCTCGCGCCATGAACGGCGACAGCTACACTCGAGGTAAGCAACTGACGACAGAACAGCTGCTGAATGTTCCACAGCGCAAGACCAGTACTAACAGTAGCAGACGGTGGCCGCCAGGGTGGATCGCGCAACTACGTGAGCATCCTCCGCCTTGCTGGCGCGTATCAAGCTAATCATTCCAGTCATCTCGAGACGACCATCGCGAGCGCAACGACCGGGGCGACCGGGGCGATAGGCGCCGCCGTCGCTCGCGGTCGCCACGCCACGCTGGCCCCCGTCGCGACTACGAAGTCGACACGTACTCGTCCAGCCGCGACTATCGTGAACGCGAGCGCGAAGACACGTACGCCCGCCGTGAGAGGCGCGACGATCGAGGCTGGAACGATTCGTACTCGCGACGTGACCAGCCCCGCCGCGAGCGCGACGACGACCGTGGTGACCGCGGCCATCGTGGTGGCCGGGACAGGGACCGCGACGGAGGCGATGACCGTGGTGGACGAGGACGGCGTGACGGCGGCCAGGGCTTTGGCGGCGGACGCGACAGGAAGAAGTCGGCCTCCCCGCCGCCGGTCAAGCGAGAGTCGACTCCATCGGATCTCAGCAACTTCGTATCTATCCTCGTTCGACCGCGTCGCATGACTCAGTGGGACATCAAACCGAGTGGTTATGACAACATCACGGCAGAGCAGGCGAAGCTGTCGGGCATGTTCCCTCTCCCCGGTGCTCCTCGCGCTGCGCCCATGGATCCCACCCGGCTCGCCGCCTTCATGAGTCCGTCTGCCGGCACTGCTACCGCTGCCGCGCTAAAGCCCGCCAACTCGAAGCAAGCGAAGCGACTGTTTGCTTACAACATTAGCCCCAGCGTAACCTCTGAGCAGATGGTCGATTTCTTCAACCTACAGCTGAACGGCCTCAATTGTGTATCCGGCTACGACCCTTGCATCTCCGCTCAGATCGCAAGCAACCGCGAGTACGCGCTTCTTGAGTTCAAAACATCCGACGACGCTACAGTGGTGCTTGCTATGGATGGCATCTCCATGGCTGGCGACGAAGCAGACCCCGCCGCACCCGGCCTATCTATTCGCCGACCGGCAGACTATATCACCCCTGTTCCCGAAGAGACTGATGCCCCCGAGGGCGCCCCGTCTGGTGTCATGTATATGCCAAAGGATAGTGCAAATAAGCTGAGCATCGTGGATATCCCCATCTACGTCGAAGAAAGCCAGGTGCAGGAACTCGTCGAGACATTTGGACCGCTCAAGGCACTTGCTCTGGTCAAAGACACGTCTACTGACCAGCACCGTGTAAGTACGTCTATTACTTCAGGAATTTTGCTGACAAGTCTAGGGTATCGCTTTCTGCGAGTATGAAGATAACTCGGCTATTGACCAGATCATCGACGGGCTCAACTCCATTGCTCTTGGCGACGGAACTCTCAAGGTGGCACGCGCTACTGTGGGCGTTATGCAAGCCATGGGAGCCGATGGCGGTGCAGGTGCTATCTCTATACTGGCTGGCTCTGGCGCCCAGGATGATCACAGGCGCAGTCGAGTCCTCTGTCTCCTGAACATGGTCACGCACGAGGAGCTGATCAACGATGCCGATTACAAAGGTAAGCCTCAAGTCATATTACGCTACATGATCAGAACTAATGCGTGTTGCAGAAATCAAGGAAGACATCTATGAAGAGTGCGAGAAGTACGGCCCCATCGTCGAGCTCAAGATCCCCCGTCCCGCTGGCGCCCGCACCAGTACTGGAGTCGGCAAAATCTACATCAAGTACGAGGAGCCCGAGTCTGCCCAGCGCGCCATCAAAGCCCTAGCTGGCCGGCAATTCTCGCGCCGGACTGTCGTCGTCACTGAATTTCCCGAGGAGAGCTTTGACGTCGAAGCATGGTAAAGTAAGAACAGGACGAGTTGAGCTGAGCTGAGCTGCATTTTGCCGGAACTTGTAGCTTGCCCGATTCTATCTTGACCCTACGGATGATTTCAAGGCTCTCACTAGACCGTATCCTTGTGCGATGAGCAACGTCTGCCTGAAAGACGAATCGGTTTGAGAGCGTGGAGGATTTGTCTGGGCTCACTTAGCGTCGTGGCCTGAGTGACTGAAATAACGCCGAACCTAGGTTTTCACTTACTCTTCAGGGTTGAATCGATGAACACTACTACTTTTGTTCCTGTATACTTAATTTGACAGTTCTTTTATTGCGCCCTTGCCGGGCGTTACAGAATAACTACTGCACTACTACTCGTAGATGATGGGCTTTTTTCTTGAATATGGAGAGGCTGAACTGAGCTGAACTGAGCTGCGTGTCTAGTGGAGAGTTCGGGTAGTAAAACACTTTTCCTGAATTGATACCTTGTCCTTGCGTGGCGTGGCCTGGCCTGTAAATCATGTTCTGTCTGTCTGTTTGCGTTGTGCGTGTGGTCTATCTTGTTGTCTTTTGGTGGGTTGTTGTGATATGGTAGATGCGTAGGGAGCTAGTTGAGTGGAGAGAAAATAGTATGAGGGGGAGATTGTGTTGATTGCGATGGTTGGGGAGATGTTGGGCTATCTGGGATGATGGAGCGGGTAAGATTGACGCGCCTTCTTTTCTGTGTGGATATGGATGTAGCGGTTGAAGGTCTGTTCAAGTTGTGTAAGGTCTATTTCGTTGTTGCGCTAGCGTAAACGGAGGTAGATAAGTATCGTGCGTTGTGTTTGTTGGTGTAGGAGTTGAGAAGGAGCACCGGTTGCCAACTAGCAGTTTGGCCAGATCAGATCAGATTAGATTATGTCTAGCTTCTAGGGTATAGTAGACATAAAAAGTCTGTCTAGTTGGAGTAGGTTTTCGGATAGTCAAGCTAGAGGGCTGATGTGAAATGTCTTTTTAAGGTTGAGATGGTCTTGGATACCAGCTTGCATCGAACAAGGCTGCCTCGATGAGAGGTTGAGCGTTGCGAAAACTACCCTGTTAGCGTGCTCGTGAGCACCTCTTTGAGCGCTCGTAAGCTAATCTAATAGTCGTCTTGTAAACTTTTCCTAGCTCTAGCTTCGCCTTCAGATCTTGTTATTCATGAAGGCATTTTCTAAGCGAGTTGGTGGTAGAAAGACGCGTCTGGGTTCGCAACCCATGCACCGGGTCAAGCTATTAGATAAAACCCAAACCCGTATCGTACAGATATTTGAATGTTTTATCAAAGCTTGCGACAGCCTTTGCTAGTTTGAACAAATAAGTCTCCGCCTGAGCTGCTCGCGCAAACTTTCTCTGAGTCGCAGTGTCAATGGAGAATATTTAAACAGAACTGAAAGCTTATAATTTTCCTTCTACCAGCCTCGCATACAACCCAGCATCCTACCAATACCCAACCTTACGAACAGCGATGTCGAGACACGCCGTTCCCCAAAGAACTTGAATCACTGTTGGTTCTGCAATGAGGAAAACCCCTCAAGTGCTATTAGCTGCGATAAATGTTCGGCACACATCCCTCAAGAAATCGCAAAGCCTGCGAGGCCTCCTACACCTACTGAAGGAGCTTCTAGCACTTCTACTCATTCACCCAAGGTCCTCCAACGAAGAAACCCTATCAGCTATATTCCTTCGGTCCACGAGCAGATGATTACGACGCCAAAACCAACCCCAGACTCCGACGACATCTGTTTGAGGAATGCATGCAGATATTTTGCGAGAAAGAGAGAGTTGCAGTGCGCGTTGGAGGTGATTCGAGATATGCAATCGTCATCCATGATGCAGACAACAAGTTCCGATGCTCTGTCCAAAACGGAGTCGATGAACAAGTACAGAACTGGACTTGGGACAACGTCCACCAGGTCACGTTCAAGGAACTCTGCTGGCAAATATTGAACAGTTCTCCAGATGACGATGAGCGAATAGAACACCCCCTTACTCTGTGATCGTAGTATTGACCAATCTGATGCAGGTTCACTATTCCTTACACTGTGAACCATCACTTAGTATCATTCTCTAGGCCGATCGATGGTGCCACTCTGGTTGCACACGTTCCATAGTGCAAGAGGATAATACGGACGTAGAAAAACATGTATACTAGAGGTTGTTGGACAGACTGTGAACTGAATTGAGTTTTTAGAGTAGAGAGATTGCGTGCTAAAACCAACAATGTATCTTGAATATCAAACCGCAAGGGACTCTTCGACCGGCCTAGGCACTGCTTTGTGCACGTACTTAGCACCCAAAAACCTCTGATAAATCTTCCCTCCATATGGTTTGCATTCGCAGAATCCACGACTCCTCCAAATATCGCTCTCCTCTGTGTGCTCAATTGGGCACAGCCGCCAGATATCTTGGACCTCCTCGACGGGTTGCTCTACCGTGGTCCAGAATGCTGCCGCGTCAACCTCCGGAAATAGCTTCTTCCAAACGTGATCGAGCAGCGGGTGGTGGCCCCATTTGGCCGCGAGTAGGCGTTCCGCCCACTCGGGGTAAAAACCGGCATATTCCCAGTCGATAATGGCCTCGATCTTATGACTGTCGGGGTCCACGATGATGTTGTGGAAGTGCAAATCGCCGTGCGTGAGAACACAGGTACCGGGCTCGGGAAACCTGGCCCGAAGTTGCTGGAATTTCTCCTCAATCACGGCCGCATCCTTAGTGTTTAAATGGATCGAGAGTCCATAGCGAAGTTCGTCAGCGATGTTGTTGAACCATTCTTCCGTTGTCTTGCCAATAGTTTTACAGTGGTCTGACGCACGTTTCTCGCAATCGGCGACGAGCCTGTCGTGAAGAGGAGTGCCGTCCACTTTTTGCGGAAATGGGGCAGTGAATTGACGCATCTCGCGAAGCGCAGCGTCCATCTGCCTCATGTAGCCTTGTCTTTGCTTGCGGTCTAGAGTGTGCCAAATATCTGCCAGTGGGACCCCTTTAGCTCGAGACATCAACGTGAACTGCACCTTGTCCGTTGGTGCGCTTAGCGACTGCATTTCCTTAACCAGCGGGATGTTCTGAACGTTGTGGCTGCGCAAGAATTTGTGCGTCATAAAGTCGTTATTTCTTCTCCCGTCGTTGATACGGTCCCAGAGTAACCACTCGGACCCAATCTGCCACATACCGGCGCCGCAGGTGGTATGCGCAACGCGGACCCTGGGAATGTACGTACCACCAAGTTCGTGATCTGTGTTCCAGCCGCAGGCTCTGCATAGCTCTACAGTCTGTCGTATATGTTCACATGTGATGCCCTCCAACTTTTCCTTGTCTTTGAAGTCTGGGTTGAAATTTTTGCCTTGGGGTATATGTATGAGATCTGGACGAACTGATGCAATGTCGGTGTGGTCATAGACCATGGGGGACACGCGGTAGCGTGTCATGTTTGTAACTGTTTGAAACTAGCACAAGGGAGGTAGGAGATAGGACAGAGGTAACGTGCATCGGCCAAGGCAACGAAAGACCACCTAAATATGTTCACGTCCTTTGTCCTCGAAGGGTGACGTATACGCATTTGGCGACGGGACTACCATGTGAGCTAACGTGTTAGAGGGATGTGGAAGAAGGATAGGGGATTGAGATACCCAGGTCGCGACAAAGAACAGGAATCCGCATGCGGATTTGTTGCTTGTTCCACGAAGCCACGGCATCTGCAAGCAGTGTCTTATAGAATTTAGAGCATTGCCATACACCTGTAAAAAGGGACAGCTAGTTATATGCGCCCTCTCGACTCCCGCGGAGTGGTTTGACTAGCATATCAGAGAGAGAATACATAAGTCGTGGTGTTACGACGCAAAACAAGGCGCGCGCAACACACGATACGTAATGACGCGCAATATCAAGTCCTAAGATGTGCTAGTTATGAATAGGTAAAAAACAAGCCGGGGGCGGAGGCAGAGAGATTTTTGGTGTGTGTGTGTGAAGAGATGAGGAGGATGAAAGAAGCGGTCTTATAGGAGTTATCTTGATGAACCATGGTTCTGAGAGTACGGCTCTACAAAACGAACACCTACTCAGCTCACGCTGAAAACAAATGAGGCTCTCCGCAGCAAATTCGAGCTTTGCGAAAACTTTCTCTCCCTTCGCTATGAGCTCGCGAAAACTTCTCGGCAGGCGCCCGGGGCCGCTGCACGTGACTGCGCGTCCGGCCTAACTCGATGAGCGTTAGCCCCAATAGAGCCCCGCGTCGAGATAACAGCCCACTTCCATCCCCACTTGACCGAAGCTTCCTTAAGCAAACCACCATCCACGACCGGCCACGCTCTGCGCCATGAGTGATACCGCCATGAGTGATGCAGACGGGGCGTACCCGCTGCTCGACGCTTCCTCAAACTCCTCATCCGGCAGTAAGTCTCCCCGCACACAAGATGAGACCGAGCCTACTGTGGACACCGCGACTCCAGAGGGCATCGCGCCGGCCGACGAAGAACCATCGCCAGAAGTCATGCCCTCCTCGGAGCCATCATCATCATCATCCCCCAGCTTCAGTACTGTTGGTCCACCGACACCAGACGCAGAATCGGACATAATTGACCCCAACGGCGACCTGCATTTCTCTGTCACCACCAAAGAGGGCGTCCCTGTGGCCTCCTGGCTTGTTAACTCAGGATGCGTCAGACGGGCCAGTCCGACGTGGGAAAAGCTCATTTGCAGGCTTTATCCTACCGAGAGTGGTCGGTTGGAGCTTGAGATTGTCGAAGATGCTCGTTACAAAGCCGTCTTCGTGTGGCTTCTGCATGCGGCGCATATGGATACGAGCAGACTGCCCAGGGACGTCTCGTTTCCTCAGCTTGTTCGAATCGCTCAGATAACTTTGCGCCATCGGGTACTCCGCGTTTTCCTGCCATTCTTGAGGCAATGGACATTCCCGTGGTTGTCAAAGCTAGGGCAGCCTGGTTACGAGCTTTGGCTTCTTGTCGCCTACGCTTTCGGCCATCTTGACGTCTTTGCAACAATGTGTACGACACTGGCGTTACAAATGGAACCTTTGACCGAAGGATACCGTATAGGTGATCTCGAAACCAGCGGTTCGGAAATCGAAGGTGTCCTTCTCAGTGAGTCTCTCTCTACATAGTTTTCTAGTAGAACCCTAGAGCTAATACCATCTCAGACCATCTAGTTCGGATTCGAGAACAACATATCGCTGATACCATAGCCAAATGCTACGAACTGGTCGAACGATTCTCCGTGGAAAGGGCAGCGTGCCAGCATCCGACGACGTGCATTTCCTCAGCGCTTGGATCTCTACTCAGGAGCATGAAAGCCTGCGGACTATGGCCAAGCCGTCCAAACGTGGAAGACATACAGGTCGCTGCCAACGACCTTCGATTGAACTTAAGCAGAAGGAGGGTATCTGGTTTTCGGGGACATGACGTGGACTCTTGCACCCGGTCGTCCTTCCTGCTAGATATATTCTGTTCACCTAATATACCTGCAATGGAATATGACAAGGAAATCGCCGAACATCTCGAATCAACAAGGACGATCGTAACGGATCAGTTACTAGCCTGGGAGCACTACGGGACTGCGTCGATGGGATTCAAGGAACGAGACTTCTATGTCTGGGTGTCAGTGGACTCGGACAGCGAATACGAGTCGGAAGAGGACCCCGAACAACCTCCGGAGGAGTACCTGTCATGCGAACCGTGGGACCTTGAGGACGAAGAAAAAGATCTCGAATATCTTTCGGATGCTTGATGCTCTATCTAAGTGATGTTGGAAACTTCCGTCGGAGCGACTAACACTGACTCATGCACAGCTTTGCTCATCGTAATGAACCGAGTGTCCTTATGGTTGAACTTCCGCTTTCAGTGCAATTGGAGTTGCTGGAACTTAAACAGAGACTTCAAAGATGTATCGGTCTTGTCTGAGTTACCACAAATTGATGAAGGAGTTGCTATTGGATACTTCAGGCGTTTGGGATGTGAGCCTGAACACCTGGGCACGGATATGGATGCATGACACTACATGTGGTAACCTTTGTAACACGATGATCGAATATCCGGAACGAATTAGTATAACCCAATTGTCACTCATTGTGAAGGGCAGGACCATCGAAAGCATTAGAAAATTGAGCTCATGAGAACCTTTGTCTTTGTGGTCGTGCTGTTTCTGTATTTGGCTTAGCTCAGGAAGGCGGGGTTGGCGCGGGGATGTTGCTGCCTGCTGAGATCCGCTTGCTATTCCAACCTCTCCAACACACTTCTCTCACTGTCTGCAGCTCAACGATAATGTTTCCACTTCTCTCCCTTCCTCTAGATCTCGTGCATCCAATTGTCGAGTCGATAGACAACCCAGACGACCTACTCTCACTTGCGCAAACGTGCACGAAGCTCCAACCACTCGCTGAAGCTGCACTATGGAAACAAGTGCATATACGGAATGGCGAAAGTGCTGACAGACTTCTCGCCAGTCTGGAAGCCCGGCCTCACAGATTCGGGTGTGTACAAGAGCTGGAAATAACGCCTCATCCTAGAAGCACCTGGCACGAGATTAGCATACTCCCTTCTTTGATCCGTAAGATGGGAAACTTGCGGGTGCTGCAACTGGAGAGTCCGTTCATCAACTACTTCAATAGAGGAGAAAGGTACAAGCAGTACTGGATTGATCAATATATTTCCGAATACTTGAGACTCTTCGAAGACTCGAGCTTGGAAGACGGACCGCTCACCAATCTGACGTCATGTAAGCTAAGAGAGTCTCCCAGGATCGAAGACAATTGCTTATTGGCCCAGTCACATTCCACTCTCACGGTGCAGGCACGCGCTATTATAAACTCGATACGATTTACCCGGTCTTACTGTCGTCGACCCTGACCCACCTCCATATCTCCTGTTCGGACGTAAATAAGTTCGAAGTACCCGATGCAAATTTGGGCAAGTCGCCCCTCCGGACACTTGTTCTTGACGAATGTAACGTCACCTCTGAGGGTCTCTCGACTCTTCTTTCACTTCCGCGAGGTCTCGAGTATCTTTATCTGCAAGAGACTAGCCACCACGGCTCCTCTATCCAATCGAATATGCCCATGGGCCCAATATTCGCCGCAATCAGCCAACAAAAGCATTCGCTACAGCATCTGCAGCACAGTTGTTCCAAGAGAGGTTACAGTGACTGGCTGCCCAATGACGAGCCCGATTTTACAGGCTTCTCATTATTCTACTCACTGAAAACGTTGGAGCTGGATGATAAATCCCCTCTGAAAAAGCTTTTGCCTGTTCCACAATACGCCCCGCCCAATCTCGACACATTTTGTTTCACGGGTTTGGAATGCCGTCCCGATACATACTGGGACGATATGCCTTCAAGGGTCAATTCCATCTCCAACGGAACGAACTTCAAGCACCTCGAGCTACACACATCGCCTGCGTCTACCAACAGCCTGTCTAGGATGTTCTCTCTGCCATCGAGGGTTTTGAAGCTGGTCGAGATCGCGAGGAACATGAAGGAGAGAAACATCACGACTACTCTTACGAACTATACACGCTACTCAGTCATTCCGCCATATGTGTATGGAGAACGGCGTCCGGTTCCTGTGGTGTACTTCGAAAGCGAAAAATTCTGGCCAGAGGAAGAGACTCAGATAGCATTGATGGAGGCATTCGGCAACAAGCCTTTTGAACTTGAAGACAAGGAGTGCGGTACTATGGTCGCGGCAAAGCTTGCTGCTGGGCGCCACTGTCTTGATTACTAGCATTGGTCGAGCTTGGACGCAGCTACAAGGTTATTAACTTATTAGCGACCTCTTTCGAGGGTTGACTCATGCAGTATGTTTTGAGTTGCTCGTAACTATCAACGTCGGATAATTAGATGCCGCAATACAACTATGAGAAGTTGAGAATGGATTGGAGAGGTGCTAAAGTCTAACATACTACTCGCCCCGTTAGACAGTCGGAGGGCAGATCTGTCTAACTCTGATTGCTTCGTCACTATCTTGTACTAGTCCTGGGCTTGCTTTCGTGCGATAGCGTGACGCGTATAATTACGCCCCGTAGCCATCTCATGCCGCCACTCCTCACATCGACAGCAGTGTTTGACTTCGTCGGAACAACCAGTGTATCACCAGGGCGTCCCGGGCTCAAGCACTAGTCGGAGCTCTTTCCGGGAACATATCTTAAACTGACGCTATTTCGAATACCAGCGCGCTTCCAGGCCCCTGTCAACGAAGACGTGCCTTCGCGACTCCAAACCGATACAGACTTCACCTCACCCAGAGACTCCGTCATTCTATCCTGTGAAAAGCTCTCACCGATAATGCAGGGCTCATTCGGTACACTCGTAAATCAGACGGTGAGCTTGATCTCGCTCGCTGGGCTGGAGTTCGCTGACAATCGTCAGGCAGTTGAATTAATGAACACCATAGCTGTCTGTCACTTCGACGTCGCGGCTAATTTCTCAGATGATACAATGTTTACTACTACGTATGACGAGCTGGCTGAGGAATGTAGGATGCTAGAGAGAGCTAGAAGTTTGACGTGTTGTGAGAGCGTCGTGTGTTCGCGAGGATGAGAACCAAAGAATCGCGCCGATCAAAATGGTCACCACTGAGATTCTTCCCGCCGCTTATCAAGATCGTGCGCGCGTTGGTACCGGCAATGAAGACGGAGTTGAAGATCGCGGTGCACGAGTACATTCTACCAGGGCAGAGAGAGAAGCCGAGTTTGTAGGATAGGACTCTGAGGTGAGTCCAGGGTTGGACGGGCGCTGTTTGAACGATGCAAAGATGACGAGCGGTGGGATCTTTGATACGAATATGAGGGCGCTTACGAATGGGAAAGAGAGGGGGCGCGATTGGCTGGCTTGGTTTTCTGCTGCGGACTCGAGCTTCCGGATTGAGACAACGAGGACGCCGGAAGGGCCGAGGTTGGGGATTGTGGTGATGGGATGGGAAAGCTTGAGTGTTGGAAAGAGTGCAGTACGACGCCATGGATTTCGTCAAATCTTTTTTTATACGTTTGAACTGCTCCGTCGTGTTCAGTAATGCGTCATGAGAAGACTTCAAACTTTAGGACCCGGGACCGTGCCGTGATCGCCCGAATTCGGAATCTTGGAGGCAACTGCAAGGTGCTGAACACCTTCGTCAATGTGAGTGGTCCCTTGTTTCCGACTGGACAGCCTCGCCAAAATGGTAGGACAATACTAACAATGCCATACAGACGACATCGAATAGCATCTACGTAAAGTCATCTTGATCCAATACCAATCTTCGCAAACACAATGCACCCAGTTGTTTGTTCGAATTCTCTTTGTTCTATTGTCATTTTTGTCGCAAGTCCTTCCAAGACAACAGGAGATGCAACATATCACCTCCCCAATCAATGGTACTGAAAGAACAGAGTACCCTCAATCAAGATCCCAACACTCCACATTGTGTTAGCGGCGCAGCGCTCCCACTTTCATCCAGTCAACACTGAGTTACCCCTTTGACCTAACTCCAGATCTGTATGACATAAGCCCATTGTACAGCCTTTGTTTGTTTCCTTTAGCATCGTGGGGCCTCTTCACATCAACACCGGCTCTTCACATGTATCTACTCAAATTTCCCCCTTTTCTCCGTCACAGACAAACACTCTCGAATCCACGCAAACGGAAATCATCTCTTCACATTGGTACACCGGCTCGAACTATTTAAACATCACATTTCACTCATCAATTAGAACACCCTGACACTCACGCGTCATACCCTACGAATCCACGAACCACGCAGCTGAACCCAAACCAACAACACCTGCTTATCCACCAACCCCCAAAATGAAGCTCTCCACCCTTCTCCTCCCCCTCCTCCCCCTCATCGCCGGCGCCAGTCCCGCCGCCCTCTCCGCCGCCTCCCCCTCCCCCCTCGCGAAAAACACCCTCATCGCGCGCTAGCGCGGCTGCGGCACCGTCACGGACTCTGACCGCATCGCCCAGACGCTCAAAGGGGACGGCGCTTGCCACGTCGTGCCTACGGTCAAGCAATACCGCGTTGGCCAGGGCTGCGTGTGCCAGACGTTCAGTCGCGAGGGGTGCAAGACGTCGGATGCGGAGTCGTGGACTGGATGGATGGTTGGGCCTGCGAAGGGCGAGATGAAGGATGGGAAGACGAAGTGGTATATGTGTGGGGAGGTGTAAAGGAAGGGAGTCTTTATCAGGCTGACTCACTGAGGCTTGGTGTGTGGAGTTTAGATGTAGGGAATGGTGGGTAGAATGGAGTTTAGGATATGGTTATGATGGATGCGTGCTGCGAGGTATTTTGTGTGAAGGGTGATCTTGTACTTATAATTGGTCGTGGACCGCCAAAGCTTCTTGGCCTGAGGATTCCGAAAGCTCACACCTGGCACAACGTCCGTGTGCGGTGTAACACGATCTAGCGCAGACTACGGCGAGCGACATTAGTGACTCACGAATTCCACATTAATGCAGCTTTCAAATATGTCGTCGACCTCTGGCATACTCAAAAGATAAGTGGAGCAAAGATCAGTGTATGTGAGCCTCGTCTATAATGATATAATGAAGGAAAGTATTATGGGGTTAAAAGGACTGGCCAGCCATGTCCGTGAGATATTGCAACCTATTGTACAAAAATCCGTCACAGGTATTGTACCCTGTTGTAAAAAAAGCCGCCACAAAGCTAGTCGCCAATGGGGACAAGCCCTGACCATTGGCCGTAGAATAGAAAATAGTCCACGGTCAAATTACCGTACCTTCCAGTTCGGACACCATGACCCTGCCACGTTCTAAATGCTCACCTGTGGACCCAGCAAACATAGTAGGTTGCGTCTCGCGGACTACCAGTAAACTCCACGGGTCCCTGAATTCCGTCGATGAAGTTTTTCGTCTCGCCATCGAGACTGTAGCCCGAACAAGGAGCTTCCGGTTCCACCCAGCCCCTATAATATGGTGAGAAAAGTCATGCAAGGACGAGCGCAGAGTTACATACAAGTAGAAGATGCATCGGCAGCAATTTCTGACCAGGGCGTCATGTAGAGGCCACCCGATGCGATGGCATTTCTTGTCGGTTTGGAAATCATAGACTGATTTCGGGGAAAGGTGAGACCAGGCCCTACCGCAGGTATCGTGGTTGGCGTCCGGACAGTCAAGACGCTCATCGTCCCTTGTCGCTAGCTCTGAGGAGAAATAATCGTTCAGGTTTAGGTCGACGTCTGGAACGTGGGACATCGTGAGGGCTAGGAATAGTTCCATTGAGACCGTGGTTATCGACTAGACCAGACTCGGTAGAACCCTGAAGCGGTATGGCACCACAAATCGCCGTGAAGGCGATGATGAGGATGTGGAGTATGAACATCGTGTTGACTGGGCCGATGGACAACCTGGATGCGGGTTATTAGTCTTGTCGACCGAATACGTTTCCCTGGCGAAGCCGGTGGCACCGTAGCAGCTTGCACACCTCGTGTTGCGGCGGCGAGAGTTCCGTAAACTTTGACGTGGAGGAACCCACTTCACGGGACACTGTTTGCAAAAATAGAGTCGTAGAACCAGACAGTCAACCATGTGAAGAGTGAAGGAGCGAGGAGTCGAAGCCGACAGACTCACGCCTTATATACGCCTCTGCGCACTGATACCTCGACTAGCCGGTGGTCGTTGCATGCACACTCATCAACTCCCAGTCATAGCCATAATTCTCCGAGATGAAGCGGCGAGGGCGATGGCGATGACTTGATAGTGTGTACAACGAGCAAGAGCATGCCGAGATCCGACCCAATGGTGCGCTCGTCCTTCTCAGATCCATGCCCGCAATCTCACACTTCGTGTAATCGCCCAGAGCCCCAAATTCGCCGGTCTTCACTCCGCAGACGTTGTAGAGGGCGTGATGGGTTTCCGTAGAACCGCAGTCGATTCTCATAGGAGCGGGGCTAGGCTTGCAGCGAAGTCACACTGCATCTTTCTGTCTTAGTAGATAATTGCGAAATCCTCGCCTTTGAGCAGCAGCGAACGACCGACTCGCGAATCGGGGATTTCCAAATTTGTGGTGCCGGTGTTGGTCGCACGAGCAGGGACCACGAGTTTGACTCACTAGGAGGAGTTCGTCCAAGTACTGAGATCGATGTGTGGCCAGGGTGGTACAACCCTGAACTAAACCATAACAAGGCTGTCACGGCCTGACTAAAACGCTTCACCTCGCCTCGCCTCGCTACGCCGGAGTCAACTGGCTATATTTTCCGGAGGCAGTCGCCAATGGAAGAAGGTACGGACACGCCGTCAAGCCTAGAGAAAGAACGGAATGCTGACTAGACACGGGCTAGATGAAGACTACAGTACAGGTCAGTAAACACTTTTGAATCCGAACGAATATATTGTGCTGCGTATGAATCAACTTTTAAAGACGGCGACGGACTGTACACAGAGTGGGAGGTATCTGTATAACCAAACTCCCTGCTCGTTGCCTTACCACCGGACACAGATGCGGGACTATCCAGAAACTCCATAGCGAAAAACAGTACACAGAAGTGACTAAGAGAATAGCGTAACGTTGTGAATGCGTGAATGTGTTGCAAAACGTGCAGCCCGAAGCCCGAAGCCCGAAGCTGCAAATCATTTGTAAAACCCCGTGCCCGCCCTCTGCGGCCCTGACTCGTCTTCATTGCTCCGAAATCCTAATCTCTTAAACATCTGCTTATACGGGACCGTCCACTGCGCCTCATCATTGAGCGCCGAGTCCAGCACCCACGTCGTAATCAACGTCAAAGCAACAACGCTCAACGCGCTCACCCAGTAGACCCAGAATTTGCCGTTGCCGGGTGCGAAGTTGTCCTGCATGCTGAACAGCGAAGATGTATATGCCAGCGGGATGAAGAGTAGGGCGAGGAGATTGAGGCGTTTCACGCGCTTGGCTTCTTCGAGGTTCTGGCGGTTGCCGGCGATGGATGCTAGACCGGTCATGGCGCCCATGAGGGTGTCGGCGCGCTCTTTGAGGATCTTGAGCCGGAAGTATATGTATTGGAAGTCTTTCTGGCAGTCCTTCCATTCGGGGCGGCCTTTGCGGTGGAGGACCTCGAGTGGGTAGCCGAGACTGACGAGCGTGTCTTCGATGTCGTCACTGTAGTTTCCACAACGGCGGGAGATAGTTTGGAGTGACTTCCATTGCCCTTGTTCCTCGACCCAGGCCGTTGTCAATCGTAACTCGAGAGATGGAAGCATGGCTTTAATGTAGTCAACAAGCTGAAGATAATGCGCTGCGACGATCTTCTTCAAGAACAGCGATGAGGTGACGGGGTCTTCCCAATCGTTTTCGTCAAGTAGATCCGCGTGGTTTTCGAAGTAATGTACGAGATTCTTCAGCATAGAGCCGTGCGGATGGCGTGGTTTTAAGGACGCCCTTTCGCGTGACGCCGGTGGCAGAAAATCAATGTAGCCGCCTTGGAATGGGTCATTCTTCAGGTCGTCGGGATTAGTGATTGGTATCATGCGCGCATCACGTTCTAGAACCTCGTTTGGTCGAGGTTCTAGTTCGATCAGTTGAGGGTCGCATAGGATAACCACTGATTGTGCTATTAGCATCACATAATAAAGACCACCACAGGCGGGCCAGTCTTACCATCCCATCCTCCATTCGTCGTCTTCCTGCACCACCAAGAGATCTTCCGCCGAAGTATCCCAGTCGTGGATTTTTCCTTGGGGCGAGTTGACGTCACACCCATATGTCGTCTCGTCCGATGACAGAAATACGGTTTGTTTTCGATCGCTTTGTTGAAGTGCCGCAGCTCGCAATACTGCAAGTGAAAAGCGCTGTCAGGGTCCAAGATGGAAGGTTGAGGTAATGCATCGCTCGTTGGTGTGAATTCGTTGCTCCAAACACAAGTGCGCTCTTGTCGCTGGAAGAATGTCGGTTCCATGAAAAAGTGACCACCAATAATCGCCACGAAGTCCTGGGCTAGCCCTTCCATAATATAGACCCGGCGTCGATCATGAGTATTATCGTTGACCGCGAAATGCTGCCGGAGCTCTGAAGCATTTTTGAAGTCCCTTCTATTAAATTCAACTTCGCCAGTGGACGCGGCGTCGAGCAGGACGACCAGGGCGTTGCCAGGCTTGAGCGGATGTCGGTGGTTGTTCGGGTCCGCTTTGCTCAGTCCAGGGTTGGAGCCGCTCAAGTTGGCAATATACTCCTGATAGGGGCCTGGAAATGTTAGGCGATAGATAGAATAGCTCGTTCATATTCGCAATTACCTTCCTCGCACAGCCACGTGCCTATTAGAATCTTCTCCTTCTCCGATACTGGGCTCTGAGAAGTAGCAGAGCGTGCGTCTGCCACGGCTGCGCCCTTGTTCGTCCCGGCAACGCCGTTCGCGTCGCTCAGAGTGGTCATCCCAACAGCTTACGAACCCCACATCAACCACCTCAGACCCCGCGATTGACGCTAAATAGTTCCCCGGTAGATGACTATATTAGCTCCCGGGAGATCGCTTCAGAAACTAATTTGATTGGACCACGTGTAGGTATCAGATGAAAATTCTGGAGGTGAGTTGTCGAAGAAGAAGACAGCCGGGGTGGGACTGGAGCTGAAAATCGCAGGCTTTTCTAGCGAACGCGGCTCTGTGCATGGGGCGGAGCATTGGGGGCCAGAACACGCCACGTCACCCGTGCGCCCTGCGATCGGCTGCGTAACTGCCTCGTTTCTCGATGCCGTGCATGGCGAAGTTTCGCGAACCGCTGCGCGCTCTGCACTCCGCGACGAAAGTTCAAGGAGCTGTTTGGCTGTTCGTCCACGGTCCGTAGCCGCAGCTGAATGGATGGGTAAGCGCCTGGGAGTGTTGCAAGATGTCGTGGCTGGCACTCTGGTGAAGTCGTGTATGCGAATGAATATGTGTCTACTGATGTGTTTCGGTTGAGAGTCCAAATGTGTAGTCGGTATGATATGGAGACATGGCTGGCGGTGCTTCCCGCGGGAGGCGGGCCGTTGAAGACGTTGCACTGGCGCCGTATACTTCTAGGCAAAGGCACAGCGATGCGAGATTTGGTGACACTGTGAACCGGCATCTCGAAGTCCAGGTAGCATGGTCATGGTGGATGTGAGGTCAGATCAGAGTTCACACAGGAGATTTCTGGATGACAAGGAAGGCGTTACTAGATTGGGACTAGGCCGTCTGTCATCCGCCGACCGCCCGCGACGGAAGGCACGACCCAACAACCCAACGAACCACGACTACGACTGCCTCCGTCCACTCTCCTCTACAGCCTCCACGACGAGGGCCACACGCTCCGCCAGACTGACCAGCGCCTTGGGCACGACGACGTAGCTGATGCCCGCACCGGCCAGCAGGTCGCGGAAGGCACGGTCGATGCGCATCCAGTCCTCGGTGCCCTTCGGCATCAGCCGCGTCCCGTCATCGACCAGCCAGCTGCACCCCGCCTCACAGAGCACCACCACGCCCGTCTTCATGCGCGTCTTGAGCTGTTTCCAAGCCTCCGCGGCGAGCATATCTTGGGCCGCCGCCTCTCCGACGAACACGCGAGCATACACAATGGGGTCCAGGCCGGAGCGGTCGCAGATGTACCACTGGGCCCCTGTCTCGCGGCTGGCTGTCTCTTCGGCCTCGAGCTGTGCGTCGAGGATGTGTTTCTGCAGCTGCAGCGCCCGCGCGGGCGAGTCGGTGATGTCGTCACGGCTGAAGCTCTTCTCCTTGAGCACCGTGCGTGCGACTTCGCGGATGACGGACGGCTGCGGCACCGGCTCTCCCGTCTCAAGGCACTTGCGACCGTATTCAGCCTCGAGGGCATTTACTAATGTCGTCTTTCCTGTGCATTGTGCTCCGATGACGTAGACGTAGACGTTGCGATACTGTTCGGCGTTGCTGATTGTGTTATAACTCATGCTAGCGGTAGGTTGATAGTAGAACAGACGATGACGATGGCAAGGAGCCGCCTCGTCTTATCTCTCCGTCTGATGTGGCGCAGCCATGTAACACCGCATATGCAAGGAGCTACGAATCGTAGAACAGCTCGGCAGGCTTACCCCTCAGTCTTTCCCTGGTCGTCTCTTGTCCACACTCGTTGCAAAAGAAATACTCCATCGTCATGGGCACTCCCCGATCATTTCGAGCAGTTCTCCAGGACTCTATCGATCCTGACGCTGTGTCGTGGTCTTACCACGTCCCAAATCTCCCTCAGCCTCAACAAACAAACAGCGCTGGTGTCATCAAATGCGTTTCCGTCGTGTGCTCCGAGACCAGGCAGGAAATCACACTTCACTTCGCAAATCCGCCAGCGAATCGGGTCACACGGGGCGCCGTGCTCGATAACTTCGTTTTGATCTCGTTCGCAGACTTCAGGCTACGATGGCCACCATCAGCGGCAGGCGACTCGGCACGACTGGCTACCCGAAGAGAAAATGCCGACTACATTACCCGCCTGCTCACTACTGGCATAACATTAAACGGTACCCAGTATAATTTCTTTGGCCACTCTAACAGCCAACTCAAGTCGCGGTCTTGTTTCCTGTTTGGTGCCTCCAAGGAAGTGATCGCTGCCAAGATCGAGGCCATGGGTGATCTGTCGAAGCTCAAATCCGTTGGAAAAAAAGCGAAACGCATTGGATTACTGTTCTCCAGTGCGGAAATGGCGCTCACGCTCCAACCGGATCGATGCGAGGATATCGATGACATCAAGTACAATGACTACATCTTTACGGACGGATGTGGCCTTATTTCTGAGCAGTTGGCCAAACAACTGGTGCAGCGACAGAATATTGTATTTCGCGGCAAGCGATATCTTCCATCCGTATACCAAATACGATATAGAGGGTACAAAGGGGTCTTGACTCTTGACAAGACCCTCCATGGGCAAATTCTGATATTATTTCGCCATTCGATGAGGAAATTCAAAGACGCCTCTGATCTGAGTTTCTCAGTCGTAGACTATGCGAGGGTAGTATTATTCCCTTTCAATCCATATCATCGCTAATATTCACAGCCATATGCCTTCGGCTATCTAAATGATGAAGTCATCGTTCTTCTTCGTACGTTAGGCATATCGCAAGAGACCTTACTTAAAAAGCAAGACCAACACCTTCAGTTTCTCCTCAATGTTAGGCGGGGCGATTGTCGGGCTGCGTTTCAGTTTCTATCGTACTGTGATCGCCTTGATCTAGCGGAGAAGCTACTCTTTAGCGGAATCGAGGTCGTTACCGACACCCTTAAAAGCCTAGTGAAGCAAGAATACACTCGGATGCTCAACAAACGCGAGGAGCAGCGTTGTCGTATATTGATTCCAAAGTCACGGCTCCTTTTCGGTGTCTGTGACCCGTTCAGTAAAAATGGCCAGCACGGGAAGCTGAAAGAGGGCGAGTGTTTCGTGCGTATCACGCTTGACGGGGACGGCAATCCTGCCACTATTGTGGATACAGAAGTACTTGTCACACGCAATCCCTGCCTTCACCCTGGTGACCTGCAGAAGTTCAAAGCTGTGAACATACCTGAGCTTTCTCATCTCGTCGATTGCATAGTATTTTCCACCAGAGGGAAACGGCCGAGCGCCGATCTTATGTCGGGTGGTGATCTGGACGGCGATAAGTGTATGCATGGGTTCCTTTGCTATGTGTATGTCAAACTGACTATCTACTTTGCAGTCTTTGTCACATGGGACAGGGACATCATCCCTCGGACTATCTCAGAACCGGCTCAATATGTAGGTGGAAAAGAATCCATCGAGTTCGCGGAGATAACGGGAGATGTACGAGCTCGCTACTTTGCTCAATACACGAACGCATCCTTAGGGCAAGTGAAAAACTTGTACATGAAGTGGACACGTCTGGCCACGGATAATAAAGCTATGAGTAGCCAAAGTCAGGAGTTGAACCGTCTGTTCTCACTCTGTGTAGATGGCAATTTTGTCAGAATCCCGGAACGACTCAAAGACCCGCCCGAACCTTCACCGACGGCGCCTCCATTCATCCTGGATGTACTGCACGAAGCGTCTACCAATCATATTGGATCTGTAGCAAATCGATCTTTGGCTCTCTTCACCGATTCTCCTCCGGATATTATGGATCTCTTTTTGAGCCGAGACATGGTTGCCATTAACGAATTTGAACTTGTTCAGCTCGCACTCCGGTGGTGCGATCGCAACGCCGTTGATATCATGACCTATTCACATCTGTTCAACTTCAGCGCCCTATCCGATGAGCAGCAAATATGCTTTCTTGGTCGCCTGCCGCCCTCGGCTACAGCCCCTAGTCTCGTTAGGAATGGCCTCCTCCAGAGCGAGCTCATGGACCACAGAGAACTGAGCAGATTCGGCTTAGACCATCCGCGGCTACGTTGGAAACCGGTTTTTTCTTCTGCCACCGAACGTATGGGGCGCTTCACTGGGGTGATGTGTCACTCGTTGGAAGCCTTCCATAAAAAGCTCATCATACTAAAGCTTGACGAGCGCCTTACTCTGGCCATTTACGTACCTCAGAAAATTGAGAAAGACAGCGAGGTACAGGTCAAGGCCAACGTTCGAGTCTTCGCGTTACCTACATCCAAGGGTAGCTATTCTCCCAGCTACAGGGTAGTCCCTACGTCAGTGAACTACAAGCTATACTGCGACGAGCATCACTTTCAACTCTACGATCTTAAAAGAGGCAATACGTGGATTCAGATCGTCCAATCTCACTTCGATGACACACTATACCGCAACGAAAAGAATCTAGGAGACCGCCGCCGCCTGAAACAGCACACAGTTGACGAGGGTCTGAACTTTGATTGCAAAATCAGCGTCGCGCTGCAGAAGATCAGCGAAGACATAAGTCTCCATGTTGGAAGGGTCAACAAACAGGGAATCGAAGGAGCCGTAAGTCTGAGAACTGACACTATCGGCATTGTCTAATACGTCGCTTAGGAGATATATGTCATCAGCAACCGAGATGTTCAATCAATGAGGGTGTCAGATCAATGGCTTCATTTTGTTGACACAGAAGAGGTGCTGCCACTCTTCGAACGACTCGAGACTGATTACAAGGTCACAAAACTAGACGACATTACTTGGGATACGTATTCTGATATCGTTAAAGCGATAGCCCTGGACCGGAATTTGGCTCATCTAAGATTACTCAGTTCCGTTGAAGACCTGGAAAGTGTGTTCACACTACTGAGCACGCATGGCGAGAGGAGATACCTCCGTGATGTCTATGCTCATATACTTTCGCTCGAAGCGAGTTCGAGTTGTTCATTAGATGGCCGAACTGTGGCGTCCACTCTACTGGATTACCTGCCGGAAGCGACTTATCTCATCCCAACGTTCCTGCAGTCCCAAACATGGCAAACATACAAACCTGTACTCGAGGAAACCTTGGTTCACCTCGCTCCGACACTCCTACGAGAGCTTGTTTTAGCTACCAATGAACTAGCAGGCTTCGTCCGCTATCCACTTTCGCTTCTGCTGAAAGAGCTCAAACGAATTGCCTTGCAACAGTTCGCCGAGCTGGTCGAGCTTGTTGCCCTCACAGTCCGGTCGTCGGAAGCTGCACTTGATCTGCTATTGGGACTATTCGAACCTGAAACTCCACGGCTTCTGATCGGCCGCCCTGTAGCAATTCGTCAGTTCGTGAGTGCGCTGTACGGAATCGCCTTAGACCACATTGACGAAGCGTCAAACAACGGCAAGCCCGAAAGAGAGTCCTTGAAGCTCGCGGTCGACGACCATAAAGACGGGTTTACTATCGTCGAGAGCACGCTCCGGGTAGACTCCTCGCTCGGCGGCATTCTCAAGGTTGGCGATCATGTTCGATTGACGGTTACGAATCCACCGCAAAATGCTCCTCTTGCAAAGCCGTTCTCAATGGATGCTTTGGTATTGAAAGCCGAGACTGGTACCGCGACGTTCCGCTGCCTACACACACCGCCAGCCTACATCGACCAGTGTGCTTGGGCCATCAGCCAATGCGGTTCCTTCGTCACTAGCAAGACATCGTTCGATGCTGTAATGACTTTCTATACCAAGCACGAAGCCTGCTGCAGAATATACCCCCTGCTGGCCGGTTTGCCCGATTCCCGCCAGATCGAGCTTCCTGACGTGGAACTTCCTGTTACTGTTGACGACACCCTGAATAGTAGCCAGAATGCTGCGCTCGCAGCGGCGATGAAGCACTCGTTGACTTTCATTTGGGGCCCTCCGGGAACTGGGAAGACACATACTGTTGTGGTGATCTTGACTCAGTTATTGATGGCGTTGCCGCAGTCGAGGTTTCTTGTTACTGCGCCAACCCACAATGCTGTTGACAACATGTTGAGAAGGTTCATCCGAGATGATGGAGTGAAGAAATCCGGGGTAATACCGGTTAGGGTTTCGACACAGGTAAGTCTACCCCTTTTCCCCACCTCACTACGTATCCAATTCTGTTTGGGGTCAATTACCATCACTTACATCCATGCAGCTTGCCAAGGTCTCTCCCGATCTCCGCTCGTACACCTGCGACGCCATGCTAGGCAAAGACATCTCTGCCAACTTCCCAGCTCGTCGCAAAGCGCTGAAGCGAATCAAAGAAGCGCGGCTGATATTCACTACCTGCATTGGCGCAAGTCTAGGTCTGCTCCGCACAGAGAACTTCGGTGTTGTCCTAGTGGACGAGGCATCCCAGCAGACGGAGCCAGCAACCCTAGTCCCCCTAGTGAAAGGTTGCTCGCGCGCCATACTAGTCGGTGACCATGTCCAGCTCCGTGCAACCGTACAAAAGAACGCTGTTCTCACTGGATACGACATCTCCCTGTTTGAACGGCATTACAATCTCCCCGAGAGGAAGGGCGTAGCTAAGGCCATGCTAGATACCCAGTACAGAATGCACCGCGACATTTGCGATTTCAGCTCGACGGAGTTCTACGAGGGAAGACTGAACACCGCTGTCCTTGATGCAGAGCGCCCTCTGCCGGCTTCGCAGTTCCCGTGGCCAGACGGGAGGCGCATGGCGTGGGTCGAATGCGCCACGAACGAGGATCTGGGCAAGCAGTCCAAGACCAACCAAGGCCAAGTCGACGTCTGCAAAACCGTGATCCGCCTCCTCACCACCCCACCCGCAAACGCCGCTCCAGGACCCGCCAATCCCCCGCCCCCGCCCCAGCCGACCATCGCCATCCTCACCCCATACACCCGCCAAAAAGAACTCCTCGCCGCCAGCATTCCCAACATCGAAGTGTCGTCCATCGACGGCTTCCAAGGGCGCGAAGCCGATATCATCGTCTTCGTGACGGTGCGCTGTAATGTGCATTGCGACATGGGGTTCTTGACTGATATGCGCAGGCTTAATGTCGTTATGACGAGGGCGAAGACGGCGGTCGTGGTGGTTGGGAATAAGGCGACGCTGACGGGGGCGATGGTGGGTGGAGAGGGGGAGGAGGAGGAGGAGAGTTGGAGGGTTTGGAAGAGGTTGGGCGGGCGGTGTGGGGTGGTGAGGGAGCTCACTAGGTCTGGTTAGCACGGTTGTACGACCTGCCTTCACCGCTTATTGGTTGGGACCGGGCTACCTTCACTTGTTCCGCCGGCGAGCTCCCGTTGCTGCCTGCCTCTATATATTTTCGTCTTCGACTGGCTTTCTTCCTTTCTCTACCTTCTCGTCACTCATCAATTGCCTCATTCCCAATGGCGACCTGTGAGCATTGCGAACTTCCGGCCACAAAGCGCTGCGGCGGTTGCCACGAGGCCTTCTATTGCAGCCAGGCCTGCCAGGCGAACGCCTGGGCTCTCCATAAACTCCTCTGCAAGACCTCGAACGACTTCCGCGACTGGCCTTCCCCTCTCAACGGAGGAGAAGTTTGGACCCGAGCCATTCTTTTCCCCAGGATGAGAAGCGGCCCCGATTCGTGTGGCTCAATCACACAGCCGGTGGTCGTGTCTCGCACCTGGACCGCCTGCTCGCCATCACCGATGATGAGCGCTCTGGCCGCGTGAAAGATCCCAATCCCCCCCGGCTATCAAGATTTCAGGGAGAATATAGCCCTGGGCAAGGAAGTTGACCACCCGATTGTCCTCCGCTTCCGCGACTGCCACCTAAACGACGGGTCTTCCCTCAACAAGTCGATCGACAATCTTGTTGATAAGTCCTCGCCCTACCTTCATGAATGGAGGGGACCGGTAGTCGCCTACAACTTGCGAAAAGGGTTTTGCGGGCTCAGGTTGGACAAATTGGACAAGTACGGCGCCGATTACCAACTCGAGAAGGATGACTACCCCATCGATCTCAACCCCGGCCATCTCCGCCACATCATCGACTGTCTCAATGCTTTCGAGTATTCAGACGCGCCTGAGGACTACCGCGATGAGTTGGCGGATCGGGTCAACAACTAGGCTCTTCCAGGTTAGGGCTTTCGTACGGTGGAGAAAGCGTTCACGACTTATACATACATATTTCCTGAGGTTATCATGCGTCTGTGCTTGAGCCCAGGAACAGGAGTGGGGCTAGGCACTCGGGAGTCGGGAAAGTGGGATATGGATTATGAAAATGGGCGATCGACGATGATCGTATTCGAAAACAATACGATTTCTCAATCCATGACCCGATGTGCCATGAAGTGATCATTACTCTGTATACTGTCTATTTCAAGACCCTCACTCCAGTGTTATGTCATTAACGTAAGACCTAGCGTAGCAAGGACAATAGGTTTTGTCAAGGGCGACCGCACCCTTCTGGCACATGCTGGAAACTTTCCCGTTGCCAGCAGCAACAGGGTCCGGCCCACGTGGCCGTCATGATCTCGGCGTCTATAGGCTCGCACTGATAGCCGGAAAAAGGTCGGCCCGGCGCCTGTGCAAAATTTCGTCGACGAAGACTCTTGCAAGCTTTACCTTTACCACACACTCTCTCGCACCAACCACACCATGGATCTGTGCGAGGAATGCGACAACCCCGGTACGGTGCGCTGCAGCGGCTGCCGTGAGAGTCACTATTGCTCGAAGGGCTGCCAGAGGAAGGGCTGGAAGTTGCACAAGATTCTCTGCACAACATTCAAGGATTTCCAGGACCGGCGGGCTGCGAGAGAGCCTGGGGAGATCTGGACCAGGGCTATCTACTTTCACCCGGAAGAGGAGCAATCGCGGTTCGTGTGGATGAGGTCGCAGCATGGGCGCCATAACGGCCGACGCTGGCTCAAACCAGAGTCTTACGAACTTTTCGCTAACACTGAGAACGAAGCCATGGAAGCACACGATCTATCCTCGGCCGAATTCTTCCGCAACGAAGTGCGAGACCGGGATCTGAACCATACCTTCTTTCTGCGCTATCGCGATGACTTCCTCAGCGATGGTTCAAAGGCGAATGGAGCTATTCGTAATGTCGTCAAGAATACCGGATATTTGCATGATTGGAGGGGACCTGTCGTTGCATACGGGACTGGGCACTTAACCAACGATATTCTATTGGACCGAGACCCCGAATATGGCATTGACCTCACGCCTGCCGACTTTCGACACATCATTGATCAGCTCAACTACTATGTATTCCGTGGTTCATATGTTGAGCTTCGACGGACCCTGAACCCTGCTCGGAAGATCCAGGGCGTCCGCATCAACTGCGATGCAGATATTGAGGTAGACAAGCGCCCCAGGTTTGAGAAGGTCGAAATTCCTCCAGCTGATCCGGTATTCAGTCAAGATCCAACGCCTGTCTCAAAGCGTATCGAGCTCCCAATCGTCGTGCGAAGGGTTCTCCGCAGTGTCTCTGGATGGGTTAGGCGCAAGTCCGAATACAGAGGGGCACACGCGCCTAAGGACAACCAAGCTGCGACTTTCCTTCATATTGGCTGTGACCCGAAGGAGAATTACTATCGCCGCTACTCGTGGGGCTTGGCACCAATGGAGTGGCAAGATTCGGTTGGTGCAGTCATCGTCGCCCGCAAGGACAAGCAGCCGCTTCTTCCGGAACATGTTGCGGCGCTCGCAGATTGGTGCCAGTTCAAGCTCATACATGACTTTCAAGAGCAGAATGAGGCTGACTTATCCGGGCACGTCGTCCTGCCGAAGATTACCAAGGCCGAATTCGAAAAGCATTACTCGGCTTGGAAAGCCCGCTAGGACGATGAAGAGAAGCGCAACTAGTCCTTTCCTTACGATCAATCAAATGAGTCTGTCAACGGGCTCGCGGACGCTCTTCTCTCCTTACGATGCATAATGCAGTAAGGGTCACTCTCTAGCTCACCGAAGAACCAATCAACCTTGCGCTCCGACTCTCCACTCTCATCAATGCATCCTTCCTTCTAACCGGAACCTTTCCTATGCACTATCTCGCATGGGTGGACACACGAAGTGTTGCGTATTCTAGGGTCTCTTATCGGTGGTGGTTGAAGCGTTCAAAGGTCGGAAAGTATTTGTCACATCTGATTTCTTTGTATACGGGTTCTGGCATGTATTCCAAGGTCATCTTGCATTTTTGCTTGAAGCTCTGGGACAGGGAATGAGCTACATTCTCCGAGAAGTGAGGCATGGGTCATCTATCAAGATAGGCGGTTGACGTCGACTACACAATGACAATGAGATTCCTTGGACTTCGAATCTGATATACTGTGAAGTGAAGTGTTTGGTTTCAACCAGTGTATAGATCATGAGGTATAATATACCGCGTTGTGAAGAGCTTTTGAAAATACCGATGTTCTGCTCTGAGAGGTTATTATTGGTTAAGTATTTGGAAGGGCGAACTGAGCCGAGGCTGAGTGTTCCCCACTTTCACAGCCACTTCACTTTCCTCTTCTCTCTTACCCCCACTTACTTGCTTGTGAAACCAGCCCAGTCCCCTAATCAAATTCAACAGTCATGCTAGATCTACGCACCGCAGATGTCAAGATACTGCGCGCTCTCCTTGAAAGCGAAGGAACCTCGAGCGCGAACCTGGTCATGTTATATCTTTCCCAGATACGTAAATACGACGGATATTTTCGAGCTGTGCTTTTCACGGCCCCCGAGAAAGATCTTGTTGAGCATGCGAAGGTCCTGGATGAAGAGCGCGCGCAGGGAAAGGTCCGCGGTCCGCTGCACGGGATCCCGATCCTGTTGAAGGTATTGCGACACCGTCTTTCTGGACGGTGGATTGCTGATGGCGGGTAGGACAATATCGCCACGCATCCTTCTCTCGGAATGCCCACGTCGGCTGGAAACACAGCTCTTCTGAAGTCCCGAACGAGCAGGAATGCTCGCCTTGTGGATGATGTCGGTGAAACCGGACATAGAACGCTACTGTGCTGATACATACAGCTCATTGCTGCGGGGATGCTCATTATCGGCAAGACGAACCTCAGCGTACGGAAAGTCTTGTCGCAACGAAGTATCACGTCGACTAACGGTTAGTCGAGTAATAGGAACTCAGCAGCACGAAGTAACATCGGCGCTTTCTTGAACATCTTCGCAGGCTGATTAGGTCTCAGAGATCCCAACATGCCGAGCGGATGGTCGGCCGTTGGTGGCCAGACACAATCCGCTTATGTACGAGGCGGTCTCCAGGAGGAAGATAGTAGAGACGGCCACAGTGTAAGCAACACATCTTTCCTCCACGCTTCTGATGTCTATCCAACGGCCGTAACCCCTTCCAGAGCCCATCTGGGTCATCATCCGGCTCCGCCGTCGGTGTGTCAGCCGGCTTCGCGCCACTGGCCATCGGAACAGAAACAGATGGCTCAATCATGTTCCCATCCGGCCGAGCCGCGCTCTACTCGATGAAGCCTACGCCCGGCCTCGTGTCCCTCGATGGGATAGTACCGGTTTCTCACACCTTTGATTCCGCGGGGCCTATGGCGAAGTCGCCGTATGATCTTGCGCTGCTGCTGGATGTGCTGGTCGACCGCAACAATGACGGTGATAGCTACACGAAGGCCCCGTCGGGTTCCTGGAGTGATATCTCGATAGGAACTCTGGATCCAGAGAAATGGTTGTTACCTCCTTCCATGCTGAAGTCGGTAGAAGAAGCCACGGTTCAGATTGTACGTGCCATTTCCAACGCAAAGTCGCAGCCTCCGACGTATGGTCGTCATCTCATCCTTGCTAGAACAAAGAGATCAGAGAGGCGTACAGCAAGCTCGAATCGCTCGTTAAATCCGTGAAGCACAATGTGGAACTTCCCACGCCTGATCGTTTCGTCTTGAACGGAAAGGACAGTGAAGTGATGGTACAGCGCACGTACACCCATGCCTTTCCAGCCTTTCCTATTCTGACTCCGGTAGTTTCCGACTTCCCAACCGATCTGAAACGTTACCTCGAGGGACTGGACAGTACTCCGATTCAATCCCTAGACGACTTGATTAAGTGGAACAGCGATCACGCCGACGAAGAGCTGCCTCCATGTATGTAAATCTGACAACGATCGATCGAACCCGCGCTCTGATACTCGCAGGCGCTCCAACCCAAAACTCCCTCCTTCAAGCGCGAGACCTACGCCTCAGCAAGCAAGAATATGCTGCGCACCTCCAGCACTGCCGCTCCACAGCGCGCGATCACGGCGTCGAGAAAGTTTTCGCGGATCATGGAGCCGACATCATCCTCGGTCCTAGCGACAGCGCCCTCCCACTCATCGCAACTTGTGGCGGTAAGTGCGCTCTTCCAGCAAGCACCCGGTCTCGTGCTGACGGGCGCAGGATATCCCGTGGTTTCCCTGCCGCTTGGGTATCTCGGTTACAACGGAAGACCCTTTGGTTTGATGGCTCTTGGGCCTCGACACAGCGAGACTCTCTTGTTCAAGGTCGCTAGCGCTTGGGAGGCTACGTTCGGACCGCGTCAGCCTCCGGATCTCAAATTTGCGAGACGAATCTGACATGATATTTGTAAGTCAAGCGAAACTATCGAAGTAAAATCTATTTAGCCTCATGGATCGAGAAAACTGAGTAGAGGGATACTTCTATATTTCATAACCGCGAGTGTTGTCTATCTATCATGTCATTAACATGGCACTTCCCAATGAATTCGAAGAAAAGGTTTCTCCTCTGCTCTTTAGTATGAATCCAGTCCGCTAATCATAGCAAGAAAATAAAGAACTGCACAGGCATATTAGCTATAAGTTGTCGCAACAGATGCGAGTGAATGCAAGTAAAAGAGACTCACTCTTGTTTTCCACGCCAACCAACGCATTTCCAACAATCGAAGACGTGATCTGGATCATACCGCTGCTTGACTTCGAGCAATCGAGGATAGTTATCGCCAAAGAAAGTTTGCTGCCACTCAGGCTCTTCGTAAGAAGCTTCGTTGAGGTACGCACCGCCACCAGGGGTCAGCGCCTTCGCCGGTTCCAACAGGTCGAGGAAGCCAGAAGAGACTTTCTTCAGCGTCGAGGGCGTGAGAGGCTTTTCCCATTCAGCAACATGGATGACGTGCCATAGCGCGTTCCTCCATGCCGGGTGCGCCGACGTCTTGCGATCGACATCCGGGTTGGACAGCGGCGTTTCGAAGACAACCTGTGTGCCAGATGTGCTGATGAGATCGTGCGCCGTCTGGATTCCATGCAGTACTGCATCTACTAGGGATGATATGGAGGAGGGTGAGGCGAAAAGGTGACGGGGCATGAGTCGTGAAGAAAGTAGAGACGAGATGCCTGCTGGTTCCGTGACGCTTGCGTCTGCGATGGAAAAAGAGGTATAGGCAGTGTAATTGTCGAATGTAGTGTAATCGTTCTCGACCACTGTTATACCCGTCATGTTGCTGACTGCGAGATGAAATGCCACCGTAGCCTCCTTTAGCATAGTGCCGTTGTCGGGATGAGGGTGCACGACGCCAAATGATGCCTTGTTGACATAGTAGTCGGTTCCTCCTGTCACCAGCGCGTCGGACCAAGTTATTTGATTCTCTGCATGCAGTGTTATGAGCGCGCGCAGAGCATCGGAACTGCTGATGTTGACAACCAGGCGGTATGTGTGAATGGGCAACGAAGGATAGAGCTGGACGCGATACTTTGTGAGGACGGCGAAGGTACCGCCACCTCCACCGCGCATAGCCCAGAACAAATCGGGGTCGTTGCATTCGTTAATGACTCGCACCTGGCCATCTGCGGTGACAACTTCGAATTCGATGGCATTGTCTGCCATGAGTCCATATCGGGCGGTGAAATCACCAACGCCTCCGCCTTGCGCGAAACCGCCCGCCAGGCCAACAGACTCTTCATATCCCCCAGTGATATCCATGCCATATTCGCCGAAATAACGGTACGCATCCCCCGCCACCACTCCAGCGGCTAATTCGCCGACGTTGTGCGCGTTGGCCGTTGGGCATCTCGAAGCCGTGAAGTTTCGATTGAAGGACATCTTGCCCAGATTGTGAGTCCAAATGGCCAGAGTGTTAGGTCCCACAGAACGACCGGCAAAATCGTGACCTGTGTTTTTGATACTGATGCGTAGGTTGTGATCCTTCGAAAATCGTAGAGTGGCAGATATGTGGGATGCTACCCGCACATCAACATAGTATGCTGCCAGTGTGCCCAAGGAACATGTAGGGAATAGCTTTTCTGCGGGATCGCTTGATAGCAGAGAGCAACCCGATGTTCCACACGCTTCCCAATTCTGCCAGAAAGTTTGTCCGTAGTGAGACACCCGCTCAAGGCTGCTGTTGTAGGTGCTTTGGACTGAGGCACAGATGTCTTGGTTGAAGTCATTCGAATTCTCGTAACAAGGCGCTCCCAAGGGGACAGTTTTGTGCAGGTGGCCATCGAGGGTTCGGTTGAGCTGTTGCCACTGTTGCTGAGTTGGCCAACATGTCTGTCCTGGTTGACAATTGTAGCTTGATTCGGCGGTTACCGCAACAATAGCGATCGACCAAAGAGAGATGGATGGACGCATCGTGCAAGTCCGTCAGTGACAGCTTCGTTGAGAAATACTGTAAGATAGGAGCGAGGGTGAATTTGATTTCGTCGTCGAATGGTAGTTTCCGTCGAGTACATATACCATTGGTGAGAACGATGCGTAAGCATGTGCATATGCAGACGCGTGCCTCGTGGATATATTTCGTCTGTCATACCGTATACCCACCAAAAGCATACAACACTGCTGTAGATCACGGAGATATGGTTATAAACCAGTCAGCTTCATCACTTGTCGCTGAAAGGTGCCCCTTTTGTCTTCTTAGTGTCCGACTATAGACTCGAAGCGTGTACTGCCTTGCTAGTTATGTCTGTCAAATTTGCGTCGAGGCACAATATCTACCACAGATACACGTAAGCCGTGCACATCAGCTGTTGCCTGATTGATACGTCAGTGAAAGAAAATGTGGACGAGGTTACTAATCGCGCTAACGAAATAGTTACGGTTTTCGGACAAGTCTGAAATGGTAGGATCAACGCTTGTTCGTAATCTCGAGAAGCATTGTAATCATGCGAGCTTTTCTGCATTCCGACCACTGGCTTGAGTCCCGTGGAGCTCGATTAGTGGCTTTGTAACTCAGTTAAGTGAATTATTGCGTGGCACAATAATGTTTGAGAGAGATGACGCGGTGATGGCAGCGCTATTTTGCGTGTGTGGGTGTGAAGAGATTAGGAAGAAAGAAGCGATTATATCGGAGTCATCTTGACGACCGGTGGTTCTGAGAGCGCCACAAAACGGCCACACATTCGGCTTACGCTGAAATCGAATGACGCGCGTCCATGGGATCGCGAAAACGTGAATCCAGTGCCGTGTGCTCACACAACTTTTCCGGAATCCTTATCCCAGACATGAGCTCGACTACTATGAGACATAGATCATATGCAGACCATCCTGCAACGCATCGAAGCCAGGACCTTGTGAAGCAACTTCGGCTACCTGTGGTGCTCGAGACACAGTCCCCAGATACCGCAATCTCTTCACAGAATATGACCGTATATCTTTACTTGCGAGACTTGCCCCACGCACGGCCGACAATGGCCATAGTAACGACGCGGCCAAGGCCCTGGAAGTCACGAGCGGGGGAGTCACAAAGGTTGCCTCTGACCTACGGAATTCGAGGTTGGAACAGCCTACGAAGTAAGAAAAGCTAGCGCAAATCTCTGTCGCCATTTCTTCGATGTTGTCGATCGCTTGACGTCGGGATTGGGCCTTGGAAGCAGTAGGTACCTCGCCAGAAAGAGCATACACAGCCTCGTTAAGTAGGATGCGTGTCATGCGACACGAGTTCCACAGCTGTAAAGCTCTGTGGCCTGGGTACCAATGTCCTGTGTTCCCGTAGATAAGTTCGTCTGGTTTCTCCAACGTCCATATGTGGTATCGCCAATTGAGTGGGAGATACTTGGCAAATTGTTTGTATTCTTCATCTAATTCACATAGCATCTGAACAGCTTTAGAGCCTGATTGCGTGCTGGCATGGACATCTGCAATCAAGTTTGAGACGTTGCTGGTTAAACGTATCAGATGATAAGGCGGGTAGTCGGGTTTGCATTGTAGAGCACGCTCGATGAGATCTTCAAGGCCTATAGGAAGCCTCGACTTCTGCCGCAGGCTGTTGATGCAAACTGTTTTCGCAACTTGAGCGAAAAGTTGCTGGCCCACTGGATTCTCAAACTGTTGCAAACCTCGGAGCTTTATGATCGCGAACGCGCCTCTCGTGTGAGCCGTCCAACACCCTGAAGTTCCAGTGTGTGTCCAGATGAGCGATTCAAATAAGCCTAAAAGTAAGACCGAGACTAAGGTTGAATTGCTGGAAGCAGTAGAAGGATGCGCTAAAGCCCCATTCGTCTCCAGTAAGGCTTTCACATAGGTACGTCGTGCGACGTGCATCAAGTCTAATCGGCATAACTCTTGCGACAGATATACCATAGCGGTTGCTCGAACGGTTGAGGATAGCGCAGAATCCCAGGAAGCCAGTCCATACATCGAGGGAAGATAATCATAGTGACTGCCTGGAATATAGGAGGACATGAAGTTCGTAACAGCAACATCGTCCATCGAAGGAGTAAGCGTGAACAGCGAAATGCTTGGCGACGTTGATTCGAACCGAATCACATCAGCCGTAGAGTTGGCCGGATCGTGCCTGGTAGGATCTTGCTGTCCAGCATCGTCTGGGTCCAATTTCTTGTACCTTTTCTCGGCTCTTTTTATAACACTTTCGGTTTCATCGCGAAAGTTCTGGTCCAGCGTGTCTCGATAACCTGGACATTTGGCGTACACACGTGCGCATTGAGAGCATGTTGGAATCTTTTTGTCGCACTGCCATGCCACCGGAGTCAGGAACTGTTGAAGACTACCAAAGAGGGAGATTGATACCTTAATGCGCCTTTCCCGACATGGGAAACAAGCGGCTGAAGGCCGTCCTCGATAGACCATTACCGGACTATTCCGCGCTGCGCATGAGTTTCTGATGAGATCGGTCGCTAAAGCCTACCATTTTCGTCGCAATAAGCTTATTCAAGCTTTTCTTTATGCTGGGCAGGTGGTAGCGGTGTGAGTAGGAGGTGTGTAATGATCAGAAGTCAGACCTCCACCGTGCGGAGATGACGCAGCGACGCGCTAACGATGTGGTTACCCTATTTGGACTGGTGCCTCAACGCAACGTCAAGCCGCAGTCCCATCACATCACTCACGAACCATCTATTAATGTCGGAGTATTTGCTATAAGAGCCATGAACCCACGGATTAGCAGATAGCTATTATCATCTTCACTTGTCGTCCGACATCTAGCAAGCACTTTACAATATCCTGTTACTTCTTTTCAGATCTCTAAATATGCATGCACGTGATGTCGTCGCATCCATTGAGCTCGCTGTTTATATTCCCGCCGCCATAACAGCCGTCATCATTTGCGCACAGCATGGCTTCAATCGCAGCAGTGGTTGGATCTACACGCTCATCCTCTGCATCGTACGCATCGCCGGTGCAGTATGTCAATTCCTATCCCGCCAGGACCACTCGAATGGCCTGATTGAGGCCAAGATCATCATCGACTCCATTGGCCTCTCACCATTGCTCTTAGCAACTCTGGGATTGTTGAGCCGATTGTAAGTCCCTGGCATCCATATAACGCTCAAAACTTACCAAGCCTAGTGTCGACTTCATCAACGCGAAAGCCAGTTCAACCTTCACGACCAAGCACTTCCGTCTGCTGCAATTGCTTATAACCGTCGGCCTCATTCTCAGTATCGCCGGCGGTACAAGCGGCACGGTTCAGCCCGACGGCACGGTCACAATCGCAACAACAACTAAAGCCGGCATTGGGCTGTACATTGTCGCATACGTCGGTATCGTTATCGTATACCTCTGCTCGGTCCCGAGAACCTCTGTCATTACGAATCAAGAGCGTCGAGTGCCTGTCGCCATTATTCTCGCACTCCCTTTCGTCCTGGTGCGACTCATCTACGCGGCATGTTCGGTATTCTTGCACAGCCATCTCTTCAATATCGTCACTGGAAACGTGGCTTTGCGCGTAGCTATGGCAGTCATTGAGGAATTCGTTGTCGTTGCGATTTATATCGCGCTGGGCTTCTTGGTCACCAAGTTGGATGCGAATGCTCGGGGACCGATTGCGGGAAGGGAATGGAAAAACAAAAGGACCAAGGGCGAAAGACGGCCCAGGAGACACTCCATGGGCGCACTTGAGCAGCAGCGGATGTAGGATCAGTGTCCGTAGGTCCAGCGGAGAGGCTTCATGCGGTTGTAATTTGGGAAAAACTTGGAAGGGAGAAGCCAGGGCAGAGAATATGATGTACCGCGAATCCGTTCCTTTGATTATTAGATCTCCTTGACTTGTACTCAATATATCTGCTCGTTTGCAAGAAGAATAATATGCTATAGGTTCGTAAAGAGTACCTAAAGGCAGAGCTTGCGAGGCCAGCACACGAAAACCCTACTAATTAGTCATGACAATGATAACAGCGGGTGACACGGCGGGTTATGAAATGCGGGAGATCCCCCGTTGGGTGCATTTCTGCACGCGACTGTGGCTGTCCTCGGTGGGCGAGGCGGAGCAGTGGAAGGGGAAGTTTATCAAGCTGTTGGCTTAGGACGTCCCCAATGGGCAGTTGATTCTTCGACATCTCACTCTTCCCGTATGGTGTGATTCCGCAGGTCGAAAAGCTCTTGGACGCTGAGTCGAGTTCTAGGCAGTTGTTAATATTTAAGGCATGGGCGGAGTTGCTCACGAAGGCTACGCGGTATCTATATGAGAAAAGGAGATATCAGACAGGGCATGCAGGAGCAGCGAAGCCCGTCACAGCTTATGAACGTGTGCTCGGGTTGGATCGTGTCGAAACACTAAAGAGTCTTAACACTTTGGCGAATGTGCTGTATTGCTAGAAGAAGTACGAGGAAGTAGAGAAGATGTACCGGCGAGCGCTAGAAGAGCAAAATAAGGAGTTAAGGGTATACTACGATGATACGTAAATGTCTATGTAGGCTCGCGCTGGGAAAGCATCTCCTGGATTTCCACAGCGAGTCGGGTTCAGAAGGCGTGGGGAACGCGGCCAAGAGCTCGAAATGCGCATAGAATACGCACAGGACATGTTCCTCGACGCAACCATGACATCGCTTAAACTCATCCCGCGCTCTGCTACTCTTTGAGTAGAGGAAGTTTTCGCAAAGCTCAAACTCGTTGCGGGGAGCCTCATTGATGGGTGACCCTGATGGGCAGACTGAACATCGCACTCGCACGCTGCGCTTCCTGGTACCGAGGTTGGACGCTGGATTGTGTCGGGTGTTCACGTCTGCTGCAGTTGCTCGGGAAATCTCATGACAATTCTCGCGCATACTTATAACGAGTCTCACGTCGATCATGTATATTCCAACGGAACATCCGGCGACACGCGCTGGCGTTTGCTACATCTCCGCTGTCGGTGCACGACATACTCCTCCGCCGTTTGTTTCCTCCACCAGTCTTTCGCATCTCGGCAAACATCCACTCGTTCTTTTGCACATCGGTTGCTGCAATTTGGAGTCGAACGTGCCAGTCCTCTCAGCACTCCTTCGTATCCTCGTTATCGTCCATGGATGGCGACCATAGGTTCTTGTCGGGGTGGCTCTGCGGAGATACCGGGTTGGTGGCGATAGCGGTTCGTGTCTCCGTCTGGCCGTGCATGCGCGTCTTGATAACTGGTGTCTGTATCGGACTCGGGCGAATATTTTCAATGACCTCACGGTGCTGACCACGATGTTTATGCGCCTCCAGTTCCTCGAAGTGCACCTACTCTTTCTCCATCTCTAGGCCATGCGCATACCCCTCTAGAGGCTTGAGGCGTTCTGTCTCATTCTGTGCGTCCAGAGCCTTGCGGCATTCCTCTTGCCGGACCGTCGTTCATGGCCACGAGTCGCGACGAGAGCAGCTGTCGTTTCAGCGCCCCAGGTCGGCCAGCTGTGCGAGATTCGTTTCTGGTCCACTGGATCCCGCAAGCCGCACTCATCCTACTTCCCCCCCAGAGCCTTGCGACGCTCCTCCTGTTCCTTCCCTTTCCTCCCGAACAATTGTTTTCATGTGCGCGATAGCCGCAAGGGTGAGCCTCGCAACACCGCGGGCGGAGATCGGGGGCCGGTTGCTTGTCGTTAGCTGTCGGTAGCCTCAGCGCCGTACTTTGGGGTGCGGAAAGATCGAAGTCGTTAACGAGATTGAGGTGTCTGCGCAGCTCGTTGGCGTCTCCGGTGTCGAGGCCCAATCCCTGTGTGCAGGGTCGTCCCCCTAACGGGTTTGGCAGGGTCGTGAGATATGCGCCGAATGTGCTAACGTCGCCAGAGAAGCGAAGTCGAGAAAGAGCTCCTGCGAGCTAAGGTGCGGTTAGCGGCGTACGAGAAAGAGGCTAAAATAATTAAAAACTACCTACGCGTTAATAGAAACTAGTTCTAAAGCTTTAAAAGCTTTTTTGTAGTTTTCTATTGTAAACACTTTAAAAAACGCGTTTTTAAAGGCTAGCAGAAAGCTTTCTTTGTTAATATAGAAAACGCGCTAGCGCGCTAAGTTCTAAACGCGTTGAAAGTACTTTAACTTTAGCAGCAAAAAGCAAACTACATCTAGCAGCTAAAGAATATAAAATAAATAAACTAGCATGCAAAGCGTAAAAATCTTGTTTTTAAAGCAATAGTTTTTGAAATTCTAAAATTAGTAGCTTTTATAGCTGTTTAGAATAAGTAGTTAATACTTTTTTACCTAACGCGCTTTTGTATGCGCGTTAAAATGCTTTAACTATTTAAAACTAAAAGCGTTGTTTGTTTAGCTGTTCTTAAAAACTAAAAGCTTTTAATTGCTAAGTATAAAATTCTTTTTGTACTATGCTAAAATGTAAACGCGCTTTTTGTAGATAATAAATAGCAGAATTGCGTACTTTGCAGCGCAGATGCTTTGAATAACTATTACTTACTCTTAATTGCCTAGCTAGATTAAATTAAGTTAAGTACGTTTTTAAAAGCTTGTAACAACTTTTATAAACTTAATTACGCTTATTTAAAAGCTAGTTTTGTTAAAGTTGTGCACATTATTGTCGTAGATGCTGTACGTAGCTTTAGTATCTCTAACAAGTTTAAACTACGCGCTAATTACTTTAGAATTTTCTTGTTGTATTATTTGCTAGTTTTTTGCTTAATTAAAAGCTATTTTAAGCTTGCTTAAACGCGTTACAAATCTTTTAGCCTAGTTTTTGCCTACTAGCTCTTTACTTTGCGCAGCTACTAGTTTATTTTTTATATTTCTTACTTTAAACAGCCGAAAGGCAAATTCTTGCGAATTAAAGTTAAGAATATATTAGATACTTGTTTGCTCTTTAGTTGTAGTAAGCTTTAAAAATGTAAGTTGTATTTAAGCTTAAAATAAAATTTCTCTAGCGCGTTTGTTAAGAGTTTAGTATTTAACGTTAAAAGCAATAGCTATAGCTTAATAGCTTTGAAATTAGCTAGAATTATAAGCTTTAAAAGCAAGCTAAAGTTTTTCTTTGTATTAGTGTAATAACGCGTTAGTTAATTAAGCTATATCGCGTTAATAGAAGAGGTAGTAGTGCTAAGAAATTTTAGCGAGTTTACTAGTGTAGCGAGTTCGCTAGTGCTTTACGTTATAACTAATTAAGTTAACTTAGTTAGTTATTTATAACGTAAACTACTAGTAACTTAGCTATACTAGTAACTTAGCCAAAAAAATGCTAAAACTACGAATACTAACTTGCTTTTACTATGCTTACACTTACAAACGCGCAATTACGTAAATACAAAAGCAAATTTCTTTCTACTTATAAAGCTTTTAGAGCTAGCAAATTCTAAAGCTTTTGCGTAGCTATACGGTTTTTTACTGTTAACGTACTCTACAAACAAGTTGCTTACACAAGCAAGTTACTTACCTACGCTAAGCTTTTTACTAATATCTACTTTTTTTTTTTTACAACGCAATAGCTTAACTACATAACGCGCTACTAGCTTTAAAAAAAAAAGCAAATATAGCTTGCAATTTAAGCTATTAAATGCAACGCAATACTTTTACAGCAACGCGCTGCATTAATCTACAACATTTTGCAAAAAATACTAAGCAATTAGCTTGCTAAAATACTTCTACAACGCAATTGCATACTTAACTTAATAAAACTTTGTTTAGTAGAAAAGAAAGTAATTAGAAACTTTGCAATTAAACTTAACACGCAAGGTTTTCTACTTAGGCTTGCTAGTTTAACAAATAGAGCTAACCTACTACTCGCAAAACGAAGCTAGCTACTAGTTAGTATTAACTAAGCTGCAACGTTCGTTAAGCGTTAACCTAAGCTTTAAGTTAAGTTTAATTAAAAGTACAACTATAAAAGAGCTTTCTGCAAAGACTTTAAGCTTGTTAGCAACTAGTTTAAGCTTGTAGCAAATATAAAAGCTAAGTACAGCGTAGTAAACAAGAATACTTACAACTTTAATAAAACAAGCTTTATAATAAGCTAGATTTTAACAAGCGCAGTAATTACTAGCTTAGAGCGTTAAAAATAGCTAAAGATAGTGTAGCAAAGTAATACAAAGTAAACAACAGTAGTGCAAAGCGTTAACGCAATAGAGTAAGCTATTCTACTTTTTATTATTTTTTAGAGCAAGAACTACTTTTTTGCTTAGTACAAAAAAAAATAGCTTACTTTGCAACTAGGTTATCGCAGTTTTTAAAAATAGCTAAACAACAAATAAACTTAGCTTTAAATAGTTAAAGTACTTTAATAACTATACAAAAAAACGTACTTTTAGAAAAGTACGTTTACTTATTATTAACAACTATAAAAGCTACGACTTTTTTGCTTTCTAAAAGTACTACAAGAAAAGCAATATTACCGTGTTCGTGCACTTAATGCACGAATTTAGCTAATGCACGCTGAATACTAAACACGTTAAAACTTTTTAATTTTTAACACGCAACAACTCTACTACTATAGACTCTATTTAAGCTGCAATTAATAAAATCAAATTGCAAAAGCTAGAAGAAGATTTTTTATATATAGAAATTGCTACTAGACGTAGTATTAATCGTAGTATACTATTGCAAAGATACTAAAGTGTTACAGCGTCGCGTGCAGCTACTGCAAACAATTAACAAAAACTTAACTTATAGCAAAAGTAGAAGCTTGTGCGATATATTAAATAACTTACAAAAAACATATACTTTCTACAAAAGAAATAATACAAAATTTTGCATTAACAATAGCTAAAAAGCTAGTTAGCAAAAGCTAGGTTACTTGCTTTATTAACTAACACAGCATTTATTTTATATTACAATAAATAGTTAGCATAAATAGCAATCGCTACAAAGCTAATTTAAAAAATAAATATTGCTTCTACTTTTATTTTCTACATAGCAAGATTAAGTAATATTAAATAAATTCTCGTTATACCTACAATATAAACGAAAAAAGCTTTTTAATTAGCATTATTAGTAAATTAAAAAGAATATTTAGTAAACGAATGTAGAAGAAAAAAAAAGTTAGAGTATTAATCTAAAATAGAAATTATGCATAGATTACGCTTCTAGCATGTATATGCGCTAATAGATTTGCTTTGCTTTTAAGCTTTATTTATAAAGCTGCTAACAAAAGCATTTAATTAAGCTAGGTAAACAATATCTAAGCAAAAAAATACTTAGTATTTATTACTTAATTACTTTCTAGCTAAACGAACAACGATATTAAACTTGCTTAGCTTAAGCAAGTGTTTAATCGCTGTACAAAAAAAAAACTCAACGATTTTATTAACTTTTAATTCTAGATAGCTACGGACCTTATATTACTATAGATTTTATCAACTACTATAATTAAAACAATTATTTTTTTGTTATTTTACTTTTTTATTTAACTTATACGCTTTAGCTACTTAATGTAGTAATATTTAAGCTTTTATCAACTAACGTATTAAATTACCAAGCTAGCTAGATTACCAAGCTAGCTACTTTTTCTTAGCACTACCAACTCTATTATTAGCCTACGATGCTTTAACTAAGCAACGCAATACTTACTAAACAAGAAAGCAGAATTGATATCGCAATCTAAGCTTATAAAGCTAGCTAATTCTAAAGTCTACAACGCGCTACTACATCGTTTAACGTTAATTACTAAAAACTCTCTAATTAGCTTAACGAAATTGCATTTTAACTTTAAACACAACTTAATTGCTAGAAGCTTACTACGACTAAAAAGCAAACAATTGTCTAACATATTCTCAACTTTAATTCGCAAGAATTTGCTTTTCGGCTGTCTAAAGTAAGAGATATAAAAAATAAACTAATAGCTGCGCAAAGTAAAAAGCTAGTAGGCAAAAACTAAGCTAATAGATTTGTAACGCGTTTAAGCAAGCTTAAAATAGCTTTTAATTAAGCAAAAAACTAGCAAATAATACAACAAAAAAATTCTAAAGTAATTAGCGCGTAGTTTAAACTTGTTAAAGATACTAAAGCTACGTACAGCATCTACAACAATAATGTGCACAACTTTAACAAAACTAGCTTTTAAATAAGCGTAATTAAGTTTATAAAAGTTGTTACAAGCTTTTAAAAACGTACTCAACTTAATTTAATCTAGCTAGGTAATTAAGAGTAAGTAATAGTTATTTAAAGCATCTGCGCTGCAAAGTACGCAATTCTGCTATTTATTATCTACAAAAAGCGCGTTTACATTTTAGCATAGTACAAAGAAAATTTTATACTTAGCAATTAAAAGCTTTTAGTTTTTAAGAACAGCTAGACAAACAACGCTTTTAGTTTTAAATAGTTAAAGCATTTTAACGCGCATACAAAAGCGCGTTAGGTAAAAAAGTATTAGCTACTTATTCTAAACAGCTATAAGAGCTACTAATTTTAGAATTTCAAAAACTATTGCTTTAAAAACAAGATTCTTACGCTTTGCATGCTAGCTTATTTATTTTATATTTTCTAGCTACTAAATGTAGTTTGCTTTTTGCTGCTAAAGCTAAAGTACTTTTAACGCGTTTGGAACTTAGCGCGCTAGCGCGTTTTCTATATCAACAAAAAAAGCTTTCTGCTAGCCTTTAGAAACGCGTTTTTTAAAGTGTTTACAACAAAGAATTGTAAAAAAGCTTTTAAAGCTTTAAAGCTAGTTTTTATTAATGCGCAAGTAGTACTTAATCGCTTTAAAGTACGGCTACGTACTTCGCTACTACTTTTCGCACCAAAGACGCCGTAGTAGTCAAAAACTCCAAGCAATACGCTTGAATTTGAATCGCAATCAAAGCTTATTACTACTAAGCTTAGTTTATTTCTATTATCTCTAAAGAATAGAGTTAACTAGCTTGTCAAAGAGTTCTACTAGATAGCCTATTAAGTTAAGCTAATGCGCAATCGAATTTCTAGCTTTAAAAAAACTATTAAAGAAGCAACAAAAAGAAAATTACGAAAACAGAAGCGAATTTAAACAAGTAGCATAATAGAGTATAGTAACGAATTAGCGCAAGTAGCTACTAAAGCGTCTACAGCACTTTAGCTATTAAAGAAAGCGCGTAGTAGAAAAAGTTAAAAAAAAGCACAACTAGCTCTACGGCGCTGTAGAAACTGTAGTAATACAAAGCACAATACTCAAACCTACTAAAAAAATACAAAAAAAAGCTTTTAAATTTAAAGCTAGCACAACGTACGCAGGTTCCTTGTTTAATAGCAATTAGTTTAATATTCTTTAAGATAAGTTGGTTGTGCTAAGGAAAAGTAGCTAGCTTAGTAATCTAGCTAGCTTAGTAATCCAATACGTTACCTACTTAGTAAAACTATCAAACTACTTTTAAACAAGCTAAAGTTTTTTTTTATTACTAGAAGCAACTTTTTTCTACTATTCTAGAAAGCGTAGAAAACCTCTTTTAAAGAATTAACAATTTTTAGCTTTTTTAAAACAACAAGCATATTACTTTCTAATTCTAATTCCATTTTTAATAGATTTACTAAAACTAAAGAATTAAAAGAAAACTCTATATTATTACTTAGCAATTATAATTAGAAAAAGATAAATAAGCTTGTACGCTTTGTAGTAAGCAATTAAAGTAGTAAAAATACACAAAAGCTTCGTTAATCGCTTTACTACCTATTTGTTCAAAATAATTTAATTAACTATAAGATAAATAGGCTGAAGCAAGCTCTATCTATTAAAAAAAAGCGTAAGAAAAAAAGCAAAGCTCTAGACTTTCAACAGCGCTAGAAGTATTATAGTAAAGCTATTTTCTAGTTACTAAAGAAAGTAAAGAAAGCACGTGTTCGTTAGTTAATTAAAGAGTAGAAAAATTAAAAACAGCAACTTTAAAAAGCAAAGATAGCAAAGCTAAGAAAAGCAGCTAAGCTGTACAAAAAGAAAATTGCAAAAGAAAAGCGTGTAGCGCAGAAAGCAGCTAAAGTAGCAAAAAAAAAAAAGATAGCAAAAAAAGCAGCAGAGCGCGCTTGCTAGAAAAAAGCTTGCAACGCTACAAAAGCTCTACAATTTTTACAAAAAAGTAAAAAAAAAGCTTTGCAGCTATTTTTACAAAGCAAAAAGCGTTACAAACGTAGCGTTAATACTAGAAATGCTACGAAAGCCTTAGAAAGCGTATTTGCTACTTTAGCTATTCTAACGCGTAGCAACTGCAACGTTAAGCTTTTAGATAAATATAAGTAGCACAAGTTAATTGCAAGTATTAATATAGTACTCTACTAGAATATTTTGTAATAATATTAATTGTAAGTAGCTTTATAGTTTTATTTCTAATAAAGCGTTTATAGTATTTAGCGTGCATTAGCTAAATCCGTACATTAAGTGCACAGATACGGTATTACTTTTTGCATATTTTTTTACTTGTTGCACTTTCTGCAGCTACTTAATGTAAGCTGTTTTTTGCTTTTTAAAAAAGCGTACGAGCGCTAAGCTAAGAATTTAATACGCTGCAAAATTAACTACATTACTAAACTTAAGTTTCTGCTATGCTTTATTAGCGCTTACAAAGCTTTTATTACAAAAAGCAATATTTAAAAAAGCTTTTAAAGTGCTAGCTTAGTTTTATTTAACTTAAAAGCTGTAATTTTAAAGCTTAACGTGCACTTTTATACGCTTACACTACCTACTATTAAAAATAGTACTTAGTAGTCTAAAACACTTAACGTAATCTACTACTAAGTAGAACACTCTACTAAGTAGAACAAAAAGCCTTGGCATAACCAACTTATGTTACGCATCTTTAATTTTATCTCTATTAAACAAAGAGCCTACGTACGTCGTGCTAGCATCTAATTTAGAAAATGCTTTTGTATTCTTTTTGCACGTTCGCGCATTGTGCCTAGTTCCGCCGCAGTTCCTACAGCGCCGTAGAGCTAGTTGAGCTCGTTCTTAATTACTACTACTACGAGCTTTCTTTGATCGCTAAGGCCTTGTAGACGCTTCGGCAGCTACCTGCGCTGCAGCACTCTTATACTCTATAGTACTACTCTGCTAGATCTGCTTCCTTTTGCGCGATTTTTGCTTAGTTATCTCTGCTAGTTGCTTTTCAAGCTCTCTGTTGCGGGCAGCAAGAAGCGCGTTTTAGTGCAGCATTAGCTTACTACTTTTTATAAGCTAAGAGAAGCCTGTCTAGGCTGTAATAAGTAATCGAGTAAAAAACTCGCGTACAAGCTTTGACTAAGATCTAAACTCGTGCGTATTGCTTAGTGTTTTTAACTGCTACAGCGTTTCTAGTGCGAGAGATAGTAGCGAGGTACACAGCCGTACTTTAAGACGATTAAGAACTACCTGCGCGTTGATAGGAACTAGCTTTGAGGCCTTAAAGGCTTTCTTGCAGTTCTTTGTTGTAAACACCTCAAAAAACGCGTCTCTAAAGGCTAGCAGGAAGCTTTCTTGTTGATATAGAAAACGCGCCAGCGTGCCAAGTCTCTAACACGCTAAGAGTACTTGCGCTTTAACAGCAAGAAGCAGACTACGTTAAGTAGCTAGAGAATGTGCGACGAGTGAGGTAGCATGCAGAAAGTAAAGATCTTGTTTTCAAGGCAATAGTCCTTGAACTCCTAGTTGAGGTAGCTCTTGTGCCCGTCGAGTATAAGCAGCCTGTATGCCCCTACCTAGCGCGCCTTTGTATGCGCGTTAAAGTGCTTCAACTACTCTAGATTAAGCGCGTTGTTGGTCCAGCCGTTCTTAGAAACTGAGAGCTTCCAATTGCGCGGTATTGAAGCCTTCTTGTACTACGCTAAGATGTAGACGCGTCTCTTGTAGATAATGAAAAGCGGGATCGCGTACCTAGTAGCGTAGATGCTCTGGATCACTGTAACCTACTCGCGGTCACCTGGCTGGACTAGCTTAGGACGAGCGCGTTTCTCTAAACCTGTAACGACTTTCATAGAGCCAATTACGCCTATCTAGAAGCTAGTCTTATCAAAGTTGTGCACGTCGTCGTCATAGACGCCGTACTTAGCTTTGGTTTCCTCTACCAGCTTAAACCACGCGCCAATAACCGCAGGATCTTCCTGCAGTATCCTCTGCCTATCTTTTGCTCGATTGAAGGCTATTTTAAGCTCAGCTAAACGCGTCACGAAGCGCTTAGCCTAGTGCTTGCCAACTAGCTCACCACCGCGTACAGCTAGCAGTTTATCAGCCATATCTGCCACCTCGCACAGCCGGGGCGCAAATCCTCGCGAATCGAGGTTGAGGATATATTGAACAATCGTTTGCTCTTTAGTCGCAGTGAGCTTATGTTGAGCGTGGCGAGTTTCAAGGCGATGCGTAACTCCTTTGCGTCAGCGAGAGAGTGTTGTAAGAAGTACCTCAAATGCCTTAGCAGCGCGTCGAAGGCTTTGGAATTGTTGGCTATTATAAGCAGAAAGAGCAAGCTAAATTCTGCTTTCTTAGTTAGATAATTGCGCGTCTTGTTGTTGAAACATGTCGCGTTGATAAGAGAGTAGAGGTTTTTGGCAGAAACTGTTCTACTTAGTAGAGTGTTCTACTTAGTAGTAGATTACGTTAGTAATATTTATAAATTTAAGTTGCAATTAAAGCTAATTTAAAAGAGAATAAAGAAGCATGTAAATAGCTTTTGTACTTTAATAGTTAATAGTTTTAAAAAGCTCTTTAAAGGCGCGAAGTACGTAGCAGCTTTTATGCTACTACTACGCAACTAAGTTAATAAGCTTTAAACTACAAATAAAGCTTTTTTGCAACGTAAGTTGCACAAAAAAAAGCGTATACAGCAGAAAAGTACTTTAACAGTTAAAAAAAGCGTGCGCTTAATAGCTCTTAAAGCGTTTAAAACGCGTAGTAATAAAAAAAAAGCAAAAAAAAAGCTTGTAGTAATGCTAGTAATTAGAGCAGCTAGCTTTTAAAACGCTGTAGACGCTGCGGCAAGCTAAAGCACAACAAGCGCACGTATAAAGTAGATATAGTAGTTAATTCTAAGTAATTTAAGTTATTTTAACTTGTACTAAGTAGTAGAGAGAAAGTAGTAAAAAAAAAGTAGTAGGTAGTAGAAAGAAAGCTTAGCGTAGGTAAGCAACTTGCTTGTGTAAGCAACTCGCTCGTAGAGTACGTTATGCACATAACAAGCTTGTTAATATATTTAGACTTAACATTATATTTTACATGCTAGACATTGAAGTACTAAAGCGCGATGCGCAATAGCTTCTAACACACTTGTACTTTTTTTCTCTAAAGCACATTTAATCTTTAGCTAAATTATAGTACATAAATTGCAAATTACAGCCTATTGCTGTTACTTTAGAGCTCTAGGCAGAGAAATTCGTAAGCAAAACGTTACTAGCTCAACTTCGTCGTGGCTAACCTAGTCTTAGATCTCGCTACTAGTCATATCCGCCGCGCTCTAATCCGTAACCGACTGGTCTACCTCGCAAACCTCCTCCGACCCGGACCTCCCCTTCGCCGTCAAAGTCGCCCCTTGCGCCCGCGAAATCACCGCCTCCTACACCGTCGACGAGCAAACCATGGCCATGCGCATCACGCTCCCTCCCGCCTTCCCGCTCGCCAACGCCTACATCGAAGGCATCAACCGCGTCGCCGTCAACGAGCAGAAATGGCAGTCCTGGCTGCGCACGTCGCTCGGCGCCATCACCATCTTCAACGGCAGCTTGATCGACGCGCTGAACACGTTCAAGCGCAATGTTGTCAGGGATTGTGGGCAACGCGCATGGAATTGAGGATTGAACTGAGGTTGTATTGTGTGTAGCTACGAACGGTAGATATACATGAGGGGCTGTAAATAGCGCTAGTGCAGAATGGGTAGTCGCACCTCAGCGTACCATGCAGGTCGGGCTTGTGCCCCACTCGGGCTCGTGCCCTACTCTCACCAAAACAACACACTTATCCTATCTTCTTTAGCACATAATAACTCAACAACTATGGCACTAATTAATAAAGCAATTGCAGATTTAAAATTGCACGAACAAGACGAAGATTTCAGTATCTAGAGTATCGCGAAAAAACATGGTGTCGAGTACTCAACGCTGCGGCGGAGGTGGACGGGCTAGACAGGCCCTTAGGCAGCTAGGTACGCTTCGCAACAAATACTTAGCCTACAACAAAAGAAGAGACTCGTACAGTATATTAGAGAGTTAACGGCTCGTAGGCTACCTCCTACAAAGGCGATAATACAAAATTTTGCGTTAAATATATCAAAACAACACGTTGGCAATAGCTAGGTTACGCGCTTTATCAACCGCAACCGCAACTATTTTATCTCTAAATAGAGCGCTAGCATAGACGTTGTACGCTACTAGGCTAACTTACGACGCAAGTACGAGTTGTACTTTAACTTTTTACATTATAAAATTGTTTAGTATAAAGTAAAGCCTTGTAATACTTACAATATAGATAAAAAAAGCTTTATAATTAGTGTCACAGAACGCTTAAAACGAGTGTTTAGTTAGCTTTAATAAGAGCAAAAGAAAGTCTAAGCAGCGCTTTAAGATAGCTCTCAAGAGTAGGTAACAGTCGTAGCAACTATTAGAGCAGATAAAAGTGTTTTGTTGCTAGCCTTTATATACTCGTTAGCTAACTGCACACTCTAAGCTTTATAAGTAGCTTAAATTAAAGCAGAAAAGCACGGCGTGTTTGTAAGCTCCTTACTAATAGGATAAACGAATAATAACATCAAATTAGCCTAGTTAGAGCAGGTTTTCAACTGTGAAACGAAGCAAAAAGCACGTTTTGGCCGAGATTGGCGTTTTCTTATACTCAACGGCTACGGCAGCTACTTTTTAATAGACTTTATTAAATACTACGAGGCTTACAGAATACTGCTAGCTGTGTTTCTCTTTTACTCGACCTATACGCTGCAGCTTCTTAACGTAGTTTACTTTAAACCTCTTAGCAGCAACTACTTTGCCAAGCTTACCAATTACCTCTTTAAAACGCAAAAGTTGCTAGCTGTCTAGAAAAGAAACTTCTTTCTACTGTTCTAGAGTGCCTAGGAGTCTAAGTTTACAACAAAACTAGTTTTTAAAGCGTTTGAAGCTACTAGTATTGCCTCTATAAAGGCTAACGTTGTACTCAAGCGTTTTCGCAAATAGGACAATGATAAGAGTAAAAAACAGCCTTTAGCTCTCTTTTTTAAAGACTAAAAGTAGATAGATTGTCTTATACGTGCTGCAGTAAAGAATACTTTAGCAGAAATCTCGCAGAAGCTTTTCCAAACGCTACACTAACTTTAAGTTTAAAACGAGGTACTACACTATAAGAACAGCGGCCTAAGGAATGCTCTTACTGCCAAGAAGCAGCGCAAGAACGCTAGCAAACCTCTTAATTTGCAGCGTAAAGAAGAGTACCACGGTAGTGCTACTTTCTAGTTACTCTCTAAGTTCGAGCGAGCACGTAAGCGTAAAGCAAAAAAGCAACACTAAAAAGAGTAGGAGAAGCTAGCAAAGTCAAACAGAAAAGAGCTTCAAGCTGCTGCCAAGCTCCTTAAGGAGCAAGAGAAGAAAAAGCGTCGTGTTGCGAGAGAGAGAGCCAAGGAGGTGCGAGATCGGATAAAAGCAGAACAGGTAGCTGCTCAAGAGGCTAGAAAAGCTACTTAAAACACTAGGCAGGCTTCTATAATTTCTTATAGAAGCAAGCGTAAAGCTTTAAAAGCACCTCTAGCAAAGTGCAAGCTAAAACGAGCCAAAGGCAGTGCTGCAGCTCGTCCGTCGTCCTTAGAAGCTGCACTAGCACCTCCACCCAAAGTCAGCTCTCGGGGCCGCGCGATCACTCTCTCGCGAAAACTTAGATAGTAAAACTTATTCGTACGCTTCTACAGAGTAATAAAAACAATAAATCTCGCGATAATAGCTTGTACTGCTGTTGCAATAACTGCATTTTTGTAGTAGTAAGCATGTTGTTTGGTAGGGCACGAGCCCGAGTGGGGCACAAGCCCGACCTGCATAGTAGGTGAGGCCAGACTTGTCAACAATCCGTCCGGATTGACAGATTGATTACTAGCAATCCATTCAATCCAGAGGTCCCAGATTGATTGGACGGATTGTTTACGGATTGATTATTTTGCGTACAGAGGTCCTTCAAGATTCTAGGTGTTGATAGCTAGCGGAGGCGTAAAAATATAAAATATAATATACTCTCCAGTTCGAATCCTGTAAAATTACTTTCTCGCCCTCGCTCAACCGGCCGTATTAGGCCTAGCCGCCCCGGAAAATCGATTACGCTGCCCCGAAATATCTCGCGACCCAAGATTTTCGACGCGCCGAGATTAACGCGCACTCACTACGATCGCCCACACCCACGAAAGTACGTATGTTTATCGCGATTTTTCGCTCAAACTAACCTCGCAGATGAATCGGCAGCTTAATGAAGTATTTGAGCGGGTCCTTAACTCCCAGTCCACGCAAAACGCCGCCGGCGCAGCTTCCTCGTACCAGGCAACCGATGCACAGTCAACATCTGACGCGCCACTCGATCTCGATCCTCTCGCTGTCTCTGCCTCCACTGACGATGATGAGGACTATGAAGGCCTTGTTTGGTCGCACGTACCTAATTTACAGAAGCCTCAATACGCTGCTAAACGTGCCTTAACAAGCTAGGTTTTTTAATACGGCTGGCGCGTATACCATCGCAAGCATAAGGCGCTGTATTGGCTGTGCAAATACTGCCATATACACAAGCAAAACGGGTTGTTTAAGGTAGCAACTTCAACCTCTGCTATCCATCGGCACCTCGAGGCGCGGCGACCTAGCCACGAAGTCGGCAAAGATGGCCCAATTCGGTTTAAGAAAGAGGCATCTATCATCTCCGCTCTACAGCGACAGGGCGTTGATGTGAGTCAAGAGGTAGCAAACGCCGTCGCCGATACCTTTTCGGCGCTCGCTTTTCAGCAGGCGCTCATCGAGTGGGTGGCTGCTGATAACCAAGCTCTGCGCGTTGTAGAGGTGCCTGCCTTTCGAGATATAATCAAGGCTGCTAATCCGCTCGCTGAGCGCGTTTTGTGGAGCAGCTACAACACTCTCCGGTCGCACATTATAGATGAATACAACGCCTACCTACCCGCCGTCGTGAGCTACATAAAGGCAGCCAAATCCGCTATACACGTATCTTTTGACAACTGGACCTTATACGGCGGCAAACGCGCTATTACCGGAATCTGCGTACACCACTTGAACGCAGCGGGTCAACAAGTAGATTACTTTCTTGGCCTGCCGACGCTATCGGGCGACCACTCTGGTTCAAATATCGCAGCAATCGTGAGCTCAACTCTCCACCAGTTTCATATACGAAAAGAAGCCCTGGGTTACTTTGTGCTTAATAACGCAACAAACAACGATACTGCCGTTAACGAGCTAGCGAAGGAGTACGGCTTCAACCCGAGCCACCGGAGATTGCGCTGCAGCTGCCATATACTCAATCTCGCTGCCCAAAACGTTATCTTTGGCTAGAATCGCGACGCGTTTGAGAACTCGCAGGAGAATTTAGTAGTACGTATTGCCCTTTCCCTTCCTGCCGCTGCCTCTTGCGCAGCACCTGCTAACTCGCCCCAAGCAGAGGAACAGTACATGAACGAGTAGCGCAAAGCTAGCCCGCTAGGCGTACTGTTTGACGTTATCGCCTCAATCTATACGCCGCAGGCGCGCGAGCTTTTGGAGGGATACCAGCGAGATAAGGCAACGTCGCTAAATCTCACGAACTTTACGCCAAGAGAACTCAAAAAGCTAGTCAAAACTCGCTAGAACTCCTACTACGATACGTTTGAGCGCGCCGTCGACCTTAGGGTGCCTCTGGACGATTATATGGGCTACAAAATCGGCGAGAGCAACCGCCCCGCAAACCGACAGCGATCTCGGGCGGAAGCTCGCTCTTCGGAGGCCAGCCAGCCACGCCTGTATATACGTGAGAGAGAGCTTACTAGCAGAAATTAGGCTACTATTACTGAGTATATCGAGTTGCTCAAGCCTTTCAAGAAGGCGACTAGCTGGCTCGAAGGTCGGGGCAAGGCTGGTCGCTACGGCGCGATTTGAGAGGTTATCCCTACGTTTGAGTGGCTCCTCGCTACGCTACAGGCTCAACAGGATCGCGTAGAGGCAGTAGATTACAACGATCCTAACGCGCCTAAGGATCACGTCAAAACAAACCTCAATCTCGCTATTAGTAAGCTGGAAAAATACTACGCCAAATTTAAAGACGCCCTGGCGTATTACTGTGCCCTACGCCTCTACCCAGCGTACAAAAACTTCATCGATACTGCCTAGCGAGTACCTGCCGAATACGATGACGTAGATAGCCTCTATCTCCGCAAGGAGTAGCTAGAGGCAAACAACAAAGGCTTTTAATTACTTTGGGCGGGCGCTAAGCTAGCATCTAAAATTGCCGCTGCCGATTCAGCTACGCCGCCGCCTGCTAAGCGGCAACGTTTTGACTACGCCGTCAACTGTACTGAGTTTATGCTAGCTTCTATGAGAGAGGCGGAGATTGCGGAGGAGATTACTAACGAGTATGAGCTCTAGAGCGCGGAGAAACCAATTGATCCAGCCCACAAGCTTGCTCAGCTGCCAATTGCCTACTGGTTGTCAAAGAAGCATCAATACCCTGTTTTGGCGCGGTTTGCTATGAATATATTGAGTATCCCAGCCTTAGCAGCCGATTGTGAGAGGACCTTTAGTGAATTGGCTAATCTTTTAGGCGTACGGAGACTCAATATGAGGCCAGATTTACTATCCGCTTTACAGAGCCTCCGATCCTGGAAACGCCTTGAGATTGAGCGCTTCAAAACGCCTTACAAACCTACGAACACGTACGATATCACTATCCATGAGATCGACGAATATATTGGGCAATTCACCAATAGTTAGCTTACTAATCAATCCATCCAATCTATCAATCCGTCCACCCCCCAAATCCCTAAACAATCCATTCAAGCCAATCCAGGAGAGATTTCTTGTCAATCCATTCAATCCGGGGACCCGGATTGGATTGGACGGATTGTTGACAAGTCTGGGTGAGGCGCCACTACACGTGAGGCAGGAGAGACTCCAAACCGTGACAAATGTAGATAGCGCGATGAAGGGCCAGTCCAAGTGCGCGATTTGCTACAGTATTGTCGGAAGTAATAGGAAGCTGCCAGATAAAAGGTGCTAGACGTGCAAGAATTTGTTTTATAGAGCGTGCTTGTTTAAGTGGTTTAAAAGTAGTAGGAGTAGTTCGTGTCCGCTTTGTAGGAATCCGTTTACTTATGGGTGAGAGGTAAGGGGGCAGCTTTGGATAGAGTTTGGTACGGGTTGCTTATGGATTCTTTTGTCACTGCTCGGCCATTGCCATTTTCGTTTTACTTTCTACTGTGCTATTCCAGTTCTCCCAGTTCTCCCCGATCAGATCAGAGCAATTCCCTACCGCCTCGCATCCTCATCTTTATCCCCAACACTTGCGCCCCCCTAAAAGCTCCGCCCCACCTCTTTCCTTCTACCCACGAACACTGGCGCTATCCCTTCTTCCCTATCACCACTACCAGCGCGTCCCTTTTTTCGCAGCCGCCACTTCTGCCGCGCTATAAGCGCGATGCCGAATACGAAGACGAGGAAAAAGAGGCTGGCGAGGGTTACGCCGGCGATTTTCGAGGCTATTTGGGAGGGGGATGCGTTTGCGGAGGGGGAGGGGGAAGCGGTGGGTGTGGACGTAGGAGGTCTGGGCGTCGGGGATGTTGAGGGCGAAGAGGGGGGTGGGAGTATGATTGTTGGTATCGCCGCGGAGGGTGGTTGCGAGCCTGCGGGATTAACGAGTGTAGGTATGGATGTCGCAAGACTTGAATGCAGCGTTGACGTCGACGTTGACGTTGGCGTTGGCGTAGGAGTTGCGGAGCTAGACGACGGTATCGCGATCTCTTCTAGTGCTTTTGTCGCTGGTATTTGCGATGGCGATGTGCGTGTGCGCGTGCGCGTCAAAGTTGAACTCGGCCATGTAAACCCCGTCGCTATGGATTGGGAACGCTTTGACTTCGGCATCTTGGTGTTGCCGTGTTGTGGACGCGGTTCGGTTATAGGTACCAGGTTGAGTTGAGTTACGTTTCGCTTTGCGCGCATGTATTCGATACGATGTGTGAGGCAGCGCGCTGTGCACGCCGCTGAGAAGGTAACGCATCGCAGCGAGTGAGTCTCGTGTTTGCGATTACTGTGTTTGTCGAGAAAGAAGGTGGGATTTAGGTGAGTCCCTGTGCTCCCGAGCAGAAGCGATCGACCCAACCGTCCCACGCACTAGCTCGCTCCGCTAGCGGATACTTTATTATCGGGTCGCTTGACGCGTGGTGAGTGAGATGAGTGGAGGTGGAATTAAATAGGATGATATAGGATAGGAGGGTTTACAGTTTTCATCTCCTCGTTCAAGTGTAACGTAAGTCCTTTGGGGTAAAGGCAACTATTGTTTACCTTATAGTGTTATCCTACAGTGAGTCTAGATCAGGTTGAGGCTATACTCGCTATTGATCAGACGAATCACCTCATAGGATAGGAGGGGATGGGGTGGGAAGGTTTGGGCGGTGCGGCGGAGTATGTTGATGGATTAGACTAGAGGTATAGACAGTAGTCGGGATGGTAATTTGGGGGAAGGGGAGAAGGACTCGAGGAGGGAAGAGACGACAGGCGAAGAGAGAGTGTTTTGTCGTGATATTAGAAGTAAAGCTAGACTGATGTTTGTTGGCTGTGCATTGCGGAGCGTAGTAGAGTTTGGAGAAGTTGAAACAGTTGGGATTGAGTTGGGTATTAGGTGCGTTGGGGGACGTAAGGGAGTTTGAAGTCGTAGGAGTGTTTAGAAAGAAGTAGGAGATAAGACGATATGATGTACGAGGATTCATGGAATTCATGTGTAACGAACCTTTTACCCTTTGCTAGCTATGTTTAACTAGGCATCCTATCTTTAAACCTCCAGCCCATATACCCCTACTAGGCATACTCCACTTTACATTCCGCAATATCGAACAGGAGCCAAGGGTGCGGATTGTTGTCTTCTTTGAACACTGTAACCTTAGTTATGCAGCGATTCCCCAATTCCTTCTTCCGCTGTATCAGGAGATATGCAGGCCCAGCCGCATTCGGAGAGCCCAGCAATGCGAGTCCTTCATCTGATCCAATATCAAAGCTGGCCCCTGGCCACTTTCCAGCCTTTTTTCCAAGCGCCCGGAGGATGATGTTTTGCGTCGGCGTATTTGTGATTCGACAAGACAAGCACTGCCGGAGGCCAGTCTTCTTTTCAGGTTCGTAAGCTGCCCATAGCAGGTCAGAAGACCGTTGGAGAAGAGGTAGTTCACCAGAGGCCGGCTGCCTAGCCCAGGTCGATCTAGCAGCTTCAAGAGGGCTTTCAAGATTTGCGGCGAAGAGGACTCCGCTCGACCCCACTTCTATTTCCGCGATCGCACCGGTTCCCTACTCTAGGATTAGTGTATTTTACGACATTGAGTGATGAATTCTGCTTGTCTCTCTTTCATCGATGTGATGACATCGATGCGATGACCTCGTTGAACTCATTGGTCATCGTTTGCCATGACCATTCATCCCTTGACAGAGTAGAAAGCTTTACAGCTGAAATTGGCGAAGCTTACCTTGTAATCACGGCCATCTTTCTTGTAATCCTTTTCGTGCCTGTAGGTGACATAGGTCATGTCATCGTCGTCCTGCTTAGCGGCCTCGCGGTACTCGTCTATTTCGTACGGGTAATCCACATTCTTGCGAGCACTACTGGTTTTGCCCCAGCCCCAGTCCAGCACATCCTCTGTATAGGGAATATGGTTAGTAATCTAAATTTCTCTTAGGCAAAAGGTCTCTTACCGGCAATATTCTGGAACTGGCTGGCTGCAGTCTGAAGACCTGGAAATAGTGCTTCGGCAGCGGCTTTGTTGGAGCTCTTCATGGCCGTGAGGAAGTTTACGCCTTTGCAAATAGCATTACTCCACTCCTCGTCGGTAGCGGGGGTATCGAATGCGCGAGGAAGTACCGCAAGCCGATGGCAGCAGACGGGACCAAAGAAGACGAGAGTCGTGATACCAAGCCTGAAGAGCTTCATGTTGTCGAGGATGATCCTACTGTCCTAACAGCGTAAAGATAGACGGGCCAAGAAAATCGAAGTTTTCAGAACGAATGTAGTATACAAATTGTAAAGGTTCAAGAGATCACACAACCAGATAAGAACTGAGTTGATGGTCTAGAAGCCATAAAGTGTTCACTATATATATGACGGAGATGTACTATACGTACTTCTGTCCATATCTGGTATGCTCTTGCGACGAGCTTTGTTTGCTTTGTTAGAACCAACATAACAGGATCAAGCTATTGTCTATTGCCACGGAATGGTTGCGAATCCCATCTGTTGCGATTCGATAATAGTCGGTAGTCAACATAGTCAGCAATAACTGCACGAGTCTAATTAATCAATTCTCGCGCGTAACCTCCAACTCACAGGGAATCCCTCTAGCGAAAATGTAAGCTATGTTGGGTGGCTGAGACATCTGTTTTGGGCTATTTATTTTGCCGGTAGGAGTGAGGGCCCATGCTTATAAATAACATGAATCCTCTGGAAGCGACCCCATTCGGCGTACGCTGAAAACAAATGAGACTCCCCTTTAGCATTCGTACAAACTTCTATACTCGCCCAGGGACACGGAACGCACTTGACTCAATATTTAGACAAGGTTGACTCTAGAGATCCAGCTTTTCTAGTAGCACGAGAACGGATGAAAGAGAAGTGAAGCGGAAGTGCAATAAGATGACGGGGTTGATACAGAGAAAGTTTCGCAAAGCTCAAACTTGCTGCGGAGAGCCTCGTTTGTTTCCAGCGTGAGCTGAGTGGGTGTTTCGATTTGTAACGGGTTTGATACATGCCCAAACACCAACTACAATCCTCATCGCGGCTCAGTTTCATCCGTAGAGGCCCTCCAAAAGCCGCCCTGTACACCTCTTAGCCCTATCCGCCGCTCTACAAAGGCTTGGAGGCAATTCATGGATTAGCTACAGGGCCCTGCCAAGTGACTGCACTACCGTAGGAAGCCGAGCTGCAGGGAGGATTGTATTCACGTACGATAGGATTTTATCTATCCAACAATGATTCTGAATAATATACCACTTAGCACACAACAAGAACGGAGCTCGGTAACTCGTTAACTCGGTCTCCGAAAAACCTCAAGAGGCTCCCTTGGGCCCGTGTGTACCGTATACGTCTGATAGTCAATGGTTGGACTTAGCACACGGCTTGCTTAGCTATCCTGCCGCGTAACGAGCTGTTTGTATAAAAGTTCGCGCGGATGCTCAAGGAGAGCCTTATTTGTATTCAGCGGAAGCTAAATAGGTGGCCATTTTGTGGAACGAGCTGTCTGGAGGGGCTTAATAACATTAGAGAAAGTTTTCGCAAAGCTCAAACTTGCTGCGGACAGCCTCATTTATTTTTAGCGTGGACAACGCTTCTTTATAACATCTGAGCGGACGATTTTGTATGTGTGTGTAGGGGTAAAGAGACAACAAGATACCTACACCTCGGCACATCGGGATTTATCTTGACGAACAACCCAATCAGCTTACGCTGAATACAAACGAGGCCCCCCCTAAGGATTTGCGCAAACCTTTCATCCACCTGGGTACATCGGGAGTTATCTTGACGAACCACCCGTTCAGCTTACGCTGAATACAAACGAGGCCCCCCCTAAGGATTTGCGCAAACCTTCCATCCACCTGGGTACATGCAACCGAAAGTCATCCGCCCGTTGGTTTGATCGTTGGATGCCCGTTCATATGACTCCATCGTGAAGGCCGCCCCTGATAGGCAGTATCCGAGTGATCGAATTATGAGAGAGATTTTGTGTGTGTGTGTGTGTGTGTCACTGCGGATTGTTCTGCTACGGGGTCAATATGAGGCGAGACTGATACGCAGTAAATATCCTGTATGAGACGCGCGAAAATCCACACAGAGAAGGTTCTGAAGTGTAGAGTATAGGCACGTTTAGCTTGGGAGAGGTAGCTATAGGTAAATTAACGCTGCGGGTGAATTACCGTACACGGACGCGTAGCGATCGGGGACGCGTAACGATCGCCGAACAACATGCTCACCACCACAAAGATAAGGTTATTGTAACAGCTACAACAGCTATTTTTATAAAAATTTTTGGTGGGGAGACTCTTAACATGCTCGCGATCAGCTTGTATTATCTATATTTACGTGGAACGTTGATGATGCGGCCACGAGAGTTGACTTTAGGTGGAGCAGCTGGTGCAGCTTCTGGGGACGCCGCGACAGCTGTAGAGCCGCCACCGCGTCTCTGTCGCTTGCCCTTTGCTAGAGGCCCTCTTGAAGCTTTACGCTTACCCGTTTAGGCAGTTGTAGATGCTCTCTTAGTGTTTTGAGCTTTGATTCTGGCCGCGCAAGCAGCTGCTTGTTCGGCCTTCATCTGATCTCTTATTGTGCAGTGCGAAACACCTCGTACACCCCAAAAACGGTAAGGGGTGAGGGGTAGAGGGCAAAAGAGGTCACTAAACCCGATAGGGGTTCGGATCCGGCGCTTCCGGTGGCGCATTCTCTGGCGCCCAGTTTTTGCAGGCGCTTGATGATCTCCTTGAATCCTCATATCCAATTCATCTACTATCGTCAGTTTTTGCTTCGTGAGATGCCCCCCGCGCCCCAAAATCGTTTGCCAGTGGCTACTGGCCATCGGTTAGAGCATGCTTTGCTCCAGAGGGTCATCTGGCGCCTTGAAGCTGGCCTCAATGATAGCCAAATACATCGAGAGACCAGTGTCGGGCGAGCCTGTATAGGCAAGATTCGACTCAGTATCGAGCAATGGGGTCAGCCCTATCCTCCGGTTACTGTCAAGACTGGCCGAAAAGGACATCTCCGTCAAATCCACAAGGACGGCCTACTCGATTTCATACACGGCAGGACTGAGCTGTACCTTGACGAGATAAGGGAGTTCGTGTACGACGAGTACGGGATTGAGACGTTAAAGTCTACCATCCAGAGATACCTGAAATCTATACAGTGGAGCTACAAGGTGGCTGAAAAAACAGCGCGCGAGCGCTGTTTAGGGCTCGCCTTCAAGGATGGAGAGCTAATCAGGTTGTCTGTTTGGAAGAGTCTGCTGCCAACGAGCGTACAGGGGATAGGAAACGTGGATGGGCGCCTATCAATCAGCCCTGCCGTTTAAGCTACGCTGTTAAACGATCTGAGAGATGGAGCTTGTTGCCAGCGTTCTACCTTAGCCATACAATCTTCCAGGGGGCCATCAACGCGGAGATCTTTGAAGATTTCCTAGAGCATTAGGCGCTGCCACATTGCCAGGCGTACCCAGCTCCGAGATCCATCATAGTAATGGACAACGCCTCAATCTATCGATCGGATCGTGTACGTCAGCTCTGTCGCGATCGGGGCGTTGTTTTGGAGTACTTGCCGCCGTACTCACCCGAGTACAATCCAATTGAGCAGTTATTTAAGAAGTTGAAGAGTTGGCTGCGTAGAAACAGCAGAGACGCCGCCGTAGTTGATAACTACGGGTATTACCTGGATTACGCTGTACAGCGTTGCTGCTACGAGCCAGCAGATAACCTGTTCTGGCACTGCCGCTATGTGTTTGATGGCGAGGCGTAGCGCTGGGGCGGTGACGGCGAGTCTAGGTTAGCTACGGTCAAAATATCGCGCCAACCGGCGCAGCAATGCGACAACACCACAACGCGATAAATTAATTGCAAAAAAATACAGACGCGACTCAGACCTATACAAATAGTTAGCTTGTTCATTATTAGACATTAATACGATGGCGTTGTGTTGTTTTGTGGGTACTAGTGTCAGCATCTATGCCTACTCAGGAGTAGCGTGTTTCATCACTGATTATGTAACAGGAGGATATATATTCGCTCTCTCGATAGTCTCTATCAAAAACAACCAACTACTTCCTCAATCTTCTCCTCACATGTTGACAGTTATGAGCCCAGAAGCTTTTTTATACTAAGTTGAGTTCACCCTATACCCTGCGAGATATCTGATAGCTACGATAGCTACAGAAGGAGACTTTTTGATCACGAAGGCTACAGTTATCCTCGAGAGACCAGGCAACTGGCAGAGGTGGCTATTTTTGAGGAAAGATAGTGCTAAGAGGAATAACCTCTGGCAGTACTTGGATCCTTCACTCAAGGCAGAGCAAGTGAAAAGGATAGAGCAGAAGAAGCCCCGCGAGAAAGAGATTGAGGAGTTCTATACAGGAGCTGCTCGAGAGCATGAGGAGATCACGATCCTAGATCTCTCGGAGAAGGATGTCTCGCGATACGAGCTCTAGTTGAAAGTACACATCAGAAAGGAAACTCAATGGAGCAAGAAAGAGAAGGCGCTGAGAGAATTCAATCATGAGATCTCTCGAACGATCGCCTCGAGGCATATCCATCTGATCTCAGACTGCTTGACGCCGCACGATCGATTGAGGGCGCTCAAAAAGCACCTCTGCCCGAGCACCTCAGAGCGAAATTATCAGCTAAGAGCTTACTACCAGGGGCTGCTTACCCCGCCGAAGAGGAGCAACCTGGATACTTGGTTTGAGGACTGGCTAGATACGACGCGGCTGATGAAGGAAGCAGCGTTACCTGAGATTGCAGGGAACAGAGCTTAGGAGGATTTTATCCGAGCAATCAGAAGCCTCGATGAGAGCTAGGCGACCTACCAGCTAACGGAGCTAGTACGAAAGAATTAGGAAGAGATAGAGTTTACAGAGATATCCGACCTCGTGGCTAAGTATCGATCCTACTATCGGCGCGTACGACCAATCGCCTCTAGCCTAGAGAGCTTTGCTTCGCTTGGCGTCGCAGAACAGCCTAAGAACGAGCATTAAGGCGTCCAAGGCGTCTAAGGCGTTCAAGGCGTCTAGGATAGAAACAAGGGCAAGCAAACTCCTACCTGCGTTTGTAGAGAACAACACAAGTTTCAAGACTACCTATACGTTAATTATGCTCGTAGGCGCCCTAGCTAGAAGCCTAATCAACAGATTGTTAGAAAGTTTAATAAGCTTAGAGCAAGGCAATTATACAAGGCCTTGATTCTGCAGCGAGTAGAAGCGCGGCTTAAGAATTAGGCTTAGAACCAAAGAGGTTTGCATAACGATAGAAAGCTTTAAGTAGTAAGTAGCTCGAGCTCGTACGCAGTGCTGCAGACTGCTATTACCTTAAAAGCTAAGAATTAGCTGCTTCTTATCAATCGATAGATACTTAATCTAGGCTTAAACGCTTATGTAGCCAACTCTAGATTGTTTGAATAGAAAACAACAGCTTAAGCGCAGCCAAGAAAGTGCGTGTATGCAAGAAGCTAGCTACTTCAAATTAAAAAATAGAGTAAAGTAGAGCTACAGGTGAATACGCTATTTAGCAAGCAGCCGTTTAGGCTTACCTATGTAGCTTATATTCTAGAATTCTTTACAAATGTAGTAGGCCTATTACGCTGTAGAAGCCTAGATATCTACTTCAACTTAAAAAGAAACTGCTTCTATTAGCAAGTGCTTTCGAATTCTGTGTGCTACCTCGAGTACAAGGACAGTTACTAGTTAATTAATAGAAACAAGAAAGTACGTTCGCTTCCTAGATTACTGCAAGCAGCAGTAGTAGTATTAGAATATCGATTCAAGCTTTCGTACAAGAAAAAAAAGCCTTTAGAACTTAGCAGTAGGCACGCTTATAAGCTTCTTAGCTATGCAAGCTATAAAGCAATTTCTATTCTAGAGCGCTAACAGCACTTAGCCCTAGGTAGAGTTTTTCTAGGAACTAGATATACGCGTAGCTCTTGGTATATCTCGTTACGCTTTCTTTGCGTAGAGTACTCTTTAAAGTATTAGTAGCGTAAAGTTCTTAACGTTAGATTAAGCTGTAATTTAGACTAGTTACTTAGTGCGCTGCTTTGCACTGTTGCTAGAATTTGCATTAAAATTGTGCACGTAGTTGTAGTGCTTAGAGTTAGAGTTACGCAGCTTAGTAGAGCAACGTAGTAGAAAAAAACGCAGGTATAATGTTACGCAACTGTAATACAAACAACAAACGCAGTTCGCGTAAGCAGCGCGTTTGCACTGCAAAAGCAAAAAATAGATAGATTTATAGCAGGTAGATAATATACGCAGTATTTACACAACTTGCAACTTGCACTTGCACTTGCACTTGCACTAACGCTATAGCAAAAACAAACGTTAAGCTACAGCATTTTGAGCATTTTGCAGCGTACTCTATAGCTATTTGCAAAAAGTGCAAACATAGCGTACTACCTAGCTATGTTAAAAGTTACTTACAACGCATGCACAAAGTTAAGTAGAAGCAAGCTAAAGATATAGCAAAGCGAGTACGCAGCTAGCTAGAGCTAACAGAATACGCTAGCGAGATTTAAGTGCCTAGCTAGGTCGTCGCGCTAATTAGCTAGTTGCTAGTTTATTTAGACGGTTTATTATGCTAGCTAAACGCAGCTCGTTGTAGCAAAGTGCTGCAAAGCGTTAAAGCAATAAAGAATTATTAAAAAAACGTGCATACCTAGTTAGCTGCAAGCAAAAGCAGCTGCTTTAGCTAGGTAGCGCAGAAAGAAATCTAGCTGCGCGTTAACAAGAGCTGCTAACGCGTACACTACTAGCAGCTGCTTGTCTAAAGCTTAAAATCGCAGTACTTCAAAGTGCAGCCGCTTAACGACAACAACTTAGGAGTAGTACTTATTAACGGCGAAGCAGCGTAAGCGCGCGTAGGCAAGGCAATAGCCAAAGCGTAAAAGAAAGTAAAGAAGCGAGCAATTAGCACTATTCAAGCGAGCGAGCGCAACGAGGTTAACTTGTAAGTAAATCAAACGCAGTAGCTGCTGTACTAAGCTAGCGAATAAGTATAAGTTAGGTTAAAGTTAAGTTAGATCCGCACGAACTAGAAAACGAAAATCAAAATCTTTACTTTTTAATATCTTACCTAATACTATAGATATACTAATGCAAATTTAACACGTGCTGCAGATATATAAACACAATTATATGTAAAATTATTAGAGAATTCTACCTAGTCTAGAGTATATTTCATTTATCTTTTATAAATTTAATAAATAAAAAGCTATATTAAAGAAGCTAGACTAGCTAGAATTCTCTAATAATTTTATATATAATTGTGTTTTCATATCTGCAGCACGTGTTAAATTTGCATTAGTATATCTATAGTATTAGGTAAAATATTAAAAAGTAAAGATTTTAATTTTCGTTTTCTAGTCCGTGCGGATCTGACTTAACTTTAACTTAACTTATACCTATTCGCTAGCTTAGTACAGCAGCTACTGCGTTTAATTTACTTATAGGTTAACTTCGTTGCGCTTGCTCGCCTAGATAGTGCTAATTGCTTGCTTTTTTACTTTTTTTTACGCTTTGGCTATTGCTTCGCTTACGCGCGCCTATGCTGCTTCGCTGTTAATAGATACTACTTCTAAGTTGTCGTTGTTAAGCAGCTGCACTTTAAAGTACTACGATTTTAGGTTTTAAATAAGCAGCTGCTAGTAGTGTACGCGTTAGCAGCTTTTGTTAACGCGCAGCTAGATTTCTTTTTGCGCTACCTAGCTAAAGCAGCTGCTTTTGCTTGCAGCTAACTAGGTATGCACGTTTTTTTAATAATTCTTTATTACTTTAATGCTTTGCAGTACTTTGCTACAACGAGCTACGTTTAGCTAGCATAATAAACCGTTTAAATAAACTAGCAACTAGCTAATTAGCGCAACGACCTAGCTAGGCACTTAAATCTCGCTAGCGTATTCTATTAGCCTTAGCTAGCTACGCACTTGCTTTGCTATATTTTTAGCTTACTTTTGCTTAATTTTATGCATGCGTTGTAGGTAACTTTTAATATAGCTAAGTAGTACGCTATGTTTACACTTTTTGCAAATAGCTATAGAGTACGCTGCAAAATGCTTAAAATGCTATAGCTTAACGTTTGTTTTTGCTATAGCGTTAGTGCAAGTGTAAGTGCAAGTGCAAGTTGCAAGTTGTATAAATACTACGTATATTATCTACTTACTATAAATTTTATTTATTTTTTGCTTTTGCAGTGCAAACGCGCTGCTTACGCGAACTACGTTTGTTGTTTGTATTACAGTTGCGTAACATTATACCTGCGTTTTTCTCTACTACGTTGCTTTACTAAGCTACGTAACTCTAACTTTAAGCACTACAACTACGTGCACAATTTTAATGCAAATTTTAGCAACAGTGCAAAGCAGCGCACTAAGTAACTAGTTTAAATTATAGCTTAATTTAACGTTAAGAACTTTACGCTACTAATACTTTAAAAAGTACTCTACGCAAGAAAAGCGTAACGAGATATACTAAAAGCTACGCGTATATCTAGTTCCTAGAAAAACTCTACCTAAAGCTAAGTGCTATTAGCGCTTTAGAATAGAATTGCAAAGCTTTGCTTTGCAAATAAATAACTTTTCTTAATAGTTATAACTAGCTAAAAAATAGTAGTTTATATATTCTAACTTTTAACTTAACTATAGCTAATTAATATAATAACGTACTTTATAGGTTCGCCGAACACACAGGTTCACCAAACACTTGTTTTTACTAAAAAAAATTAATAATCTAAGGCTTAATAACTCTAGATCTACTTTATAGAATTTTCTAAAAATTTAATATGTTATTTCTGTATACATTAACTTTTCAATTTTAATATTACTAAGCTCTACCTAGTCTAATTCTAGAAATACAAAAAATACGCTAAAATAATTCTTGTAATTTAGGCTTTCTTTAATAGCTTTTTAAATACTAAGGCTAGAGCTTAGTAACTTTAGAATCTTAAAGTTTATATAGATGCAGCTTAGTAGTGAAATTTTTAGAAAATTCTATAAAGTAAATCTAAAGTTATTAAGCCTTAGATTATTGATTTTCTTTAGTAAAAACAGGTGTTCGGCGAACTTGTGTGTCCGGCGAACTTATAAAGTACGTTAGAGTTTTTTAAAAAAAAAAAATATTCTTTACTATATTACGTAATTTAAACTGCGCCTAATAAAGAACTTCTAGCTATTTTTTAGTAACGTACTTTACGAGCTCGCTGGACACACGAGTTCGCTAGACACTTTTGCCAAGCTTTTACTAACTCTACCTATGTACACGATGCTTCTACAACAACACTAGATAGAGCCTTCTAATAAACGTTAGATACAAACTGCTTTTTAAGCTTTTAAACAAAACGCAATACTTTTTTTGCAACGCGCTGCAGCTATCTATAACGTTTTTTGAGCAACACTAAGCAATCAACGCGTCGAACAGCTTTTACAAGCAGATTACAAGCTTAAATTGATAAATCTAACAAAAACTAAAGAGAGCGTAGTTGTTGAGTATATACTTAAGCTTATTACGCGCGGATTTTCTTTTAGGCTTGCAGCTGTAGCTAATATAGCTAATTTCTTGCGCGCAAAGCGCAATCTAGGCTAGGTTAGCTTAAACTAGCCTAGTACGTAGGTTAAGCACCGCTTTAAGTTTACAATAAAGTTTAATCGCAAGTACAATTATAAAAAAGCGCTTTGCAAAGACCTAGAGGTTATCTAAAGCTAGTTTAGCCTAGTAGCTAACATTAAGGCCAAGTACGGCATCTAGGATAAAGACACGTACAACTTTAACAAAACAAGCTTTATAATAGGCTAGATAACAACTAAAGCAGTTGTTACAGCTTTAGAGAAACGAGGACGGCTAAAGGCAATACAGCAAGGCAATAAAGAATAGACAACAGTTATCTAAAGCATTAACGCAACAAAGTAAGCTATTTTACTTTTTATTATTTTTAAGAGCTGCTATTACCTCTTTGCCTAGTACAAAGAAAAAAATCTGCTTTAAAACTAGGTTATTGCAGTTTCTAAGAACAGCTAAACGACAAATAAGCTTAGCTTGCAGTAGTTAAAGCACTTTAATAAGTATACAAAGAAAAGAGTAGTTGGTGCCTACTAACTACTCGCAATTGACGGCTATAAGAGCTATAACTCGCTTGCATTCTAGCAATACTGCAAGGAGAACAAGATTATTACTATTTGTATGCTTTCGCACTTATCGCACTTTTTGCAGCCTTTTAATGTAGGTTGTTTTGCTTCTCTAAAGAAAGCGTACGGGCGCCAAGCTGAAAATCTCATGCGCAACTAGATCACCTACATTACGAAACTTAAGTTTCTACTATGCTTTATACGCGCCTATAATGCAGCAATTACTTCTAGTAATATCCAAGAAAGGTTTCGAGGCGCTGGATTGGTTCCATTTGACCCAGAACGGGTCATAACAGCCCTTGACGTCCGGTTGCGTACTCTATTACCACTACTGTCTATCAACAACGAGCCCTAGCAGTTGCAAACTCTAAGCAATACTCTTAAACTAGGGTCGCAATCGACGCTTGTAAAAGCAAGAATTTAGAGGCATATAGATAGCTCACCGACGTCTATAGTAGAGGCCTTTAAGAAGGTCTCAAAAGAGGCAGCTATTATCGCGCACAAGCTAGTGTTGGCGCAAAAAGAGATCGCAGAGCTTCGAGCGGCAAATGAGGCTGCTACGCGACGTAGATCGCATAAAAGAAAGCGGGTTTAGGCAGAAAAGACCTTGATAGTTGAGAATAGAGCTCGTCTAACTGCTCTAAAAGAGTTTGGGGCGCGTAGTGATAGGAAGAAGCCAAAGACGCAGGTGCGCGCTAAAGCAGGTGAACCATCTCAAAGGCGGTGTGGACAGTGCAGTCAGACCAGGCATAACGCACGTACGTGTAAGCAAGTAGCAGAAGTAGACTCTGAATAATATCTTAGGTTGGATTGCTCTATATAGAGCTAAAGTAGGCTGTTTTGCGCCAGAATGGGGTGGTTTTGGTGGGGGCTTGGCAAAAGTGTCCGGCGAACCCGTGTGTCCGGCGAGCCCGTGAGGTACGTTATTCTGTAAAATTAAAAGCTCTTCTTAGATAGAATTGCAAAGCTTCGCTTTGCAAACAGACGCGCAAGAATACAAAAGCGCGAAAGCGCAAAAGCTTTTGCATTATAGTCGTGTGCCTACATAGTCTACATCCGCGATTACGATATCAAGGAGCTGTGAAAGATAATACGAGAAGCTTCTAAAACGCCCCGACACCTTATCTAAGTACAGCTCGCGTTAGCTCGTGAGTCGTCGTTAATCCATGCTCGCGACCTCAAGATCCAGCAGGCCCTCGAAGTCCAGTAGATCGACCATGTTCGTGTCCTGGTCTGCGTCTATCAAGTCCGGCATATCGCTCAGGTCGTCGTCGTCGTCATCATCCTCTTCATCTTCGTCGTGGTCTTCGTCATCAAAGTCAGTATCATCATCGTCTTCGTCGGAATCGTCATCACCTTGATACTCCGTCAGGTTCACCGTTTGCCCGCCGCCCCTCAGCTCGGCCGACGTCGTGATGCCGAACGCGCCGAGCACCGCCCACACCTGGTCGTAGCCCTCCGTAAATTGATCCAGGTCGTCCTCATCCTCGCACGGAAACATAATCGTCTCCAGCTTCGGGAAAACGGTCCTCGGGCCGTTGCCGTACCACGAACGGCCCGTCAAGTCCTCCATCTTGAACCAGTCGATGACATCGGGGTCCGTATGGGCCAGCGCCAGCGAGCGGAGCTTGCGCGGCAGATAGTTCGGCGGGCAGAAATTGCCAGGGTCGCCGAAAGCGTCGGTGTAGTCGTGGAAGAGGAAGCGCTGCGGTACGTCGAGGTGTTTGAGTGCAGCGAAGTGCTTCATTGAAGACATCGGGTTACGAAGAAGGTCTAGTAGAGAGTCGATTGCACCTGGCAACGCCTCTTCGTTGCGGAACTGGATGACGAGTCCTTCAAGTTGTGGGGCTAGGAACTCGAACTGTTTGAATAGATGTTTGACGTCGAAATGGTCGTTCATGTCCAGGTGAAGATGCGGAGCGTAGAGCCAGAAGGTCATTGTGAGATGGGTGACGCTGCCGCAACCCAATGCGGCGAAGAGATGGCCGAGCTGGCTGTCGTACATCTTCATGTATTCCGAGTCTCCGAACTGGATCATAGGCTCAATTTGTAAATGCGTGAGCTTCGGCGCACCTGCCAAGGAGCCGGGACCGGTGAGACGGAAAAGCGTCGGCGTGACCACTTCCTTGAGCGTCAACGTTGTAAGGCTAGACCAATTGAATGTGAAAGGCGAAAGCATGCAGAGCTGTGAGCCTGCCACTGTGAGTTTGTGGACGTTCCGAGCTGTCGCAAGCAGCGTGGCGGGAGGGGCAGTATACTCGCCGAACAACGCAGACATGGGGTCGAGCGAGGCGTTCTCGCGACGGTAGTCCCGCACGCCGAAGTCCAGCTCGGCGAGGTTGGGAACCAGAGTGAGCAGCACGCCGCTGAGCGCCGACTCGATAGAGTTCTTCACAGCGAGGTGCCACGCGGTCCCTGAAGTGTAGCCCAGGTGCTGCAGCCTTGCCAACGCCTTGGTCCGGACGCCAGCGAAGCCTAGCTCCTTCTTCGACTCGTAGTCGTCGGCGAAGTTCTTCCTGATGGTGTTGAACTGCAGCTTCCTCACTTTGCCGGCGAGATCGGGCCGATCCAGAAGTGTGCGCAGCAGGAAGAGCACGCCATTGTCCTCGGGATGGGCGCCACACGGGCACAGCGGGCGCACCGTCGCATTGCGATGCAGCACCTCCTGGCCGATATCGCGGCATTTCTTCGACAGGCGGCAGAAGGTTTTGATGTCGGTGCGATACTTGTTAGGCGTGTCGATCCATTCGGCGATGCGGAGGAACATCTCGTCGGGGAGCTTGTACATTGGCGTCGCGGATGCAGCGGCCATGATCGCTAAGCACGGCGCGCGTTCGCTGAGGTTGTAACGTATGTGGCTGTTGACGATGTGTTGGGGGTCGGTGTTGGCGCATGAGGTGGTGTTGTTAGTGGGGGAATGTCGGAGGCGGAGGTGAAGATGGTGGAGATGACGTATTGGCCAATCACGCGGCTCGCGCGTCGCCCGGGCACGTCGGCACGTGAAGTCTCTTGCGGAAACGGGATCTCCAGAACTAACCCTACCTACTACTTAGCTGTGTATAGAATTGTAGCTTTCTATAGTTATATTGCTGCGTTACAGAATCCTTTTGGAGGCGCGCGGGTTTATCTCTTTAGTTCCGGAGATTCCGTTTCCGTAAGACCTGTCTCGCAAAGCCGGACGCAACATATTCGACAGATGATTAATTATTACAGGTGACTAGCCGAGACGCAATCCCTACTATCCATGCCGTCTATCTCCAAATCTACCCAATGAGCGGATGCGTTGACCCAACGCTGAAAACAACTGAGCCCGTCGCCGGAGCACACGAAATCCATCTATCGAAGACAAGCAGCCGTCCTAGCACATCCCCTGATGCACCGTCATCGTCTGCGGCCAAGCAAAACGCCTATTCTTCTGATCCTCCGAGTCCTTCGGAAAAATTCGGAAAGTTCGAATCGAGAATCAGCGTCTTGCCCTCCCATCAGTCATTCTCGTCTTTCCAGCCGCCCTTCTTGCTTGACCTCCATGCTGAAGAAGCAGCGCGGGATCTTGCCGTCTTGCGGCAGCTCTCTCGGCTTTGGGTTGCCGAAGTTGGCGTCGTTTGACTCCTAGCAGTTGAAGGCGTTGCGGTACGTCTCCAGCTTGTCCATGCCGAGGCCTTTGAGGTCGTTCCGGTTGAAGGGCTCCCAGAGCGGGGCCGCCATGCCGTCGATGCCGCCTCTGATCGCACCGCTGTCGTCGAGCCACATCATGCCATAGCAGTAGTTCCGGGTCGGATCCCAGACATTGTTGGTCATCGCGTTGCACTTGTCGGGGTCGTCGTCTCTCTCGTTGATGATGACGACGGCGCCTTTGGACATGCGCATGATTTCCCAGCCCAACATCGCATCTTTATGGAGTATTAACATCAGTGTGAAGGGGCGGAAAAGTTCGGAAACTTACAATTCTCTGGTACAGCTCCCCGAACTTCTCGTCGAGGCCTGCCGCGGGTCTTTCTACAAACCATTGGCCATCCCCGAGCACATAAGTTATGGCATGGTTCCACCCATCGTTGACCCCAGGATCTCCGCCTTTGTACTGCATGGCGCTTGGGATGTCTCTGACCTCATTCGGAACCAGGTTCTCGGCGGTAGCGTCCCAGAATGTTGTGGCACCGAAGATGGCGTTCTTGGTTACTTGGATGTCTCTCTTCATACTCCCTGCGAACTTCTTCACCAGCTTCTTCAGCATGTCTGGGGCATCGACTCCGTCCACACCACTGTTGCTGTCGCCATTGATACGATCCTCGAAAATGGAGAAATGGCCGGACGCGGCTCCGAACGGACCGGAGAGTCCGGGAGATTGTCGATGTCCTTTGTACAATTCGTTCTCCATATCCTCGATCTTCGCATTGTAGGTTTGGAATCCCCACTTTCCCCGTCATTCTGATCGAGGTATTGATCCACCAACTCCCAGCCGTTACCGTTCTCGTTGAAAAGTTTCCTCCGCTCCTCGTCGGTTTTGGCGGTGGTGTCTGCGGCGCATGTACCACGCTTGATGTTGGCCGGCAGCCTGGCAGCAACTTCATCGCCCGCACGGGGGATGAGTACAGGATTTGCCAATGCGAATTCGCACGTTGGTATGAGGCCTCGGTTCGAGGACAGCTATCTCTTGGTATTCGAGTACTAGAGCCATGGCTGTCCTTTTTCGAACCCACCGATTACCCAGTCTGCATTTTACATTCTGCGCATCTGCCCTTACAGAACAGGAAGACAGGCTCACCATGGATATGACATGCCTACGCGCGAAAACGGGTATTCATTTCACCCCAAAATTCCCATCATGGTAGCTGTCTGCTCTCGCCTCCTGCTGACTGGCGAGCCGTTTCCCAGCTGTGTGTCATCTGTTGCTTTGACTGCGGCATAGCGATTGGCGCTCGGTAAATCGAAGGGGTTGACTTGGCCGTGGCTCGAGCCGAGGAGGCCGGGGGTGAGCTGGTTGCCCGGCGTGGCGAGGAGGTCCAGGGGCTCTTCGCTGGGTAGGGGTTGAGTGAGTGGGTCGGCGCAGAAGATCGAGAGGAGTTGTTCGACGATATGGCGGAGTCGATCTGGTTGCGAGTAGAGGGGTTTGGTGGATATGTGCATTCGCTGTACGTTGGTTAGAGCGGTGGTTGATGTAGCTACTATTGAAACACTTACGAAGGCAAGTACTGCGCCTTTGAAGGTTTGATGATAGATGATCTTATACTCTTCATCCTTCGCTGCTTCGTCTGCAGCAGTCTCTTCGCTGAATGCATCGTTTGCCTGAACACCTGGAGCAACCGATCCTAGTCGAGACTTCGACTTCTTCCGTTGCTGCAGGCCGTGCAGGCGCATAGCGGCCATGACCACTTTTGACAGTGCTTCCTTGTTCCGCGTCTCAGTCGTGGGCTCTTCGGGTTGTAGGGTGATGGTAGCCACCCGAGACAGGGTCGAGCGTCTCGCTTGCGGTTCGTGGAGTCCCTTTCGACTCATGGGGCGAGGTTCAGATGCCAGGCTGGGTGACCGAGACAGTTGACGCGACGGTGGGCGAGAAAGCACGCTGTGTGCGAAAGGTGGCCTCGCGTCTGATAACGCGGTGGTCTTTGGATCTATCGAGATTGAATTGCCATGTCCGACACGTCTCTGGCTGTCTTGACCCTTGGCAGCCGCAGCCGCAGCCGCCGCTACCCCCGCTCCGCCCTTTCTCCGAGCCTTCTTCCGCGCTTCTGCAGCCTCGTCGAATATATCGCGCTTCCGCTTCGGCGAACTGCCAGTGGTTGGAAGGCCGGGGCCAAGTGCAGACGATAGGAACCCGGGCTCATGGTCGACAGGCGCTCCAGAGGCATTGTGAGCTGGGTTAGCTGGACAGTCGTCAGGGACGGTCGACCGGTGAAAGAGATCGGATGAGAGTGGTAGAGCGTGGACGCGGAGCTCAGGTAGGCTCTCGGGGATGTTGTGCGGCGAATCCGGCGAGGAAGAGGGTGGTGTCGGCAGCGCGCCGGTTGTAGTAGATGCAATTGTGCCGTAAAACAGTATCTCGGTGATGCGGGGCCAATCCACGCTGGCATCGTGGGCCTCGACCTGTGCCAGAATTCCGATTGGTGATTGCGCGCGGGCACACGCCCACCAGTCTGGCGTCGAAGCATCTTCGGCTACAGCGGGCCCGGCTGTACTCAGCAGTATCGCCTGGAACCAGTTCTGCGTAGCTTCATTCGTCGTCCAAACATCGAGCGTGGGGCCGGCGGCGAGGTATAAGGGGATGTGGGCCGTCGCAACGGTGGATAGGAAGCGTAGAGCGGTTGCGGGGACGGGACGAGACGACGCGTTGGGCGATGCGAGGCTGATATCTACGGCGTGTCAGCGGGGGTGCCATAGTCTTTACATGCGGCATACCGGTCACAGCAGTGTTGTCGGGGAGCAGGATAGCTCCGCTCCAGATGTCGGCCATGGTGAGGCTTTGTATGGGAGGTATGTAGTGCCATGTCTTGTGTGACGGCTGTCATCTACATATCTCGCGCCACGCTAATCTAGCCAACTTTACGCGACACCGCGACCCGCACTTTCGCCTAAACCTTCCGCGTTTGCATCTCACAAAACCACATCTGCCGGCTCAAAGGTTGTCTCATCGCGGATTGCTCTTCATCATAAAGGCTATGCGTGTACAGTCACGACGCGATGCTCCCCACCATAGGCCATCTATATCCAGTCACAACACCATGCTCCTCACCAGCTGAACCACCGCTCAACCCTTCTGCGTCGGTGGCAAGCTCGCATCATACCCTGGAAACGTCGCCCGAAAGGGCTCATCATTCATCGGACCTTTCAACGGCTTGCACTTCAGACTACCAATGATCCCCGGCAGCCTCGCCAGCAACGTCGGCACGACCGTCGTCTCAAGGTTCTCGTAGTAGCCCGTCAGCCACTTCGCCGCGAGCTGTCCGCCCGAAAGAAAGCCCAGGCACGACAGATTGGAGTCGTTGAGGATCGTTTTGAGGCTGTAAGTGCCGTTTGTCAGGTCATCGATCGTGACTGCACGGTAGGTGTTGACGCCCGCGGTATTGCCGCCCATGGCGAACTTGTTGATGAACTCCGGGTGCCGTCTCGCTTGCGCAACCAGGTCGTCATTCGCCTTGCGCAGATCGTACGGGCTGTCGAGCGGGCGGCGATACCAGTTGTCAGGAATGCGCTCGCAGCCCCTCCGGTACCAGAAGCTCTTCATGAGGAAGCCGCCATACTCGACGCCGTAGAAAGACAACAGCGTCTTCCGATCCAACCGACCTTCGGGATGTTCCGCGCTGTGGTTTGCGAACAGGCGAGGTATGAGCGCGTACTTGTTTCCGTTGAGAAAGAGGCCGGTGAAGGGCTGCTGGAAAAACAGCGGGTTCTTGGCGACGCTGTCGAGATGGCGCTGGTACCGATGGTCTGCGAGCACGTTGAGGTCGAAGTTGACTTTCTCGTTGGGGACGCCCTTTTGAAGACTGAGCAGCTGCCGAAGTAGAGGAAGGGAGAGGTCGTAGTTTTTACCACCAGATCCGGGTTGGTGCTTGTCAAGTCTGGTGGGCGAGGCATCGAACTCGAGGCCGACATGTGGGAAGTTGAGTCCTTGAGGTGGGATCTTCAGCTGCACTCCATCGGCAGGAGGGACCTCATTCCCAAGCGGTGCACCGATTGAAATGTGGTTGAGGTCGGGAGAAACGGCGAACGCGGTACTGTAAATGGCTGCGAGCGAGGCTTGGTCCACGCTGAGGCCGAAGACCTTGACTGCAGCGTCGGTGAGCTCGTCGATGGATGCGACACCATGTCTGGAAATGTAGCCGTGGTTTGCGAGCGCGTTGAGGCCAGGACACGGACCGCGGTAGTCTTTGGCGCTCGGTGGCTCGAACTTGTGCTCGCCGCTGACTTCGATGCGTTGGCTGGTTGCGTTGAAGGTGGGTATTGGCCGGGAGAGACGCATTGCGGCAAGGATAAAGGCTAAAGCCTTCATGATGTACCGTTGAGGGCGATGCAGTAGGTCTTCTTGTTGTAGGAGACGCTTAAGAATAAGAGATAGAGGGAATGGATTGAGGATGGGAGAGGTCGCATAAGCTCTACGAGTACATGATGAAGTAAGTACCTTGCCACAATACTAGGGCGCGCCTTCCTCTACAGTGCTTTCCCCCGCTTCTCCTTGGAAAGATATTTGCCGAGTACATCACGAAGCCACCAATACTTCAACATCCATTTCCACTTTTCTCCATTCCCGCCGCCCTACGTGCGATCCCAACTCCCTCGCCAAAGACACTTGAAGTCGGCAAGACACCTACTCCCAAACCCCCGCCATCACCACCCCCAACACCCCCATCACACTCCCATACCCCCAATGATTCCACTGGCCCCCGCCCGTCACCCTCCCCACAACCCACCCATCGACCCCCGCGCTCAGACTCGCCGCCGCGAGAATCAGCCCCGCGCTCTTCCGGCTGCCGAACCACGTCGCCGAGTAGATAGCAGCCGCCATGAACACGTCCTTGGCGCCGTACAGCACCATGACGTTGTCCATGATGTTTTGGTCGGCGGCTGTGGAAGGGTAGGCGAAGCCGAAGGAGGAGAGGTAGGTGGCGCGTGGGCGCAGCATGTAGTTGAGGCCGAAGCCGAGGAAGATAGTGCCGAAGAGGGTGGCGAGGTAGGGGAGAGAGGGGTGCTGGGAGAGCGGCATGGTGGTGGTGTTTGGAATCGTGGGGGTTGGCCTTGGCTGGGCGTAGGTAGGGTGGAGCTGGTAGAGTGAGTGGTTTGTAGTATAATCGGGAAGCGCCCGGGTTAGTTACCTTGTAACTGAGACTTGAACGGGAAATTATCGAGATTCTGGTGTACTGCTTTTTGCTTTGGAACTATAAATGGATAGCGATATGCTCGGCTTAAGTAGCTGCGACACTAATTGATTTGGCCCCCGTACGTGTTGAGATTGCGCGCGCGAGATGACACCGTTCTCGGCCTAGCGCATCTGACCGCTACACCAGCACTACTACTACTACTAGGCGAAGTCCATAGTATGGAGGGCCAAGAAGGGCGGCTTCGGTACAGCAGTTTGGGGCTCAGGGCGCAATTCACCCACATATTTAGTGTGAAGAAAGTAGACTCCGCATATCTTAGCGTTCACCGTGTCACGCGGTCTACCGACAGGAACGGAGGAAACAGTTACGTGAGTCGAATCTCCTCCGGCAAACCTTTTCTGTGTACATCCAACAGCTACCTTGTTACTCGAGCATCATGGCGGCAGCTTGTTCGGCATTTGGGGCAATGTCGACAGCACCGCTGACCTCGATAAAGTCTTCCAGTTCCTCACTCGTCGTCTTGAGCTTTTCCTTCACTGCAGTCACACCCTCTAACCCGACAATGTGGCGCGCGGGCGGGTTATCATGGCCTCCAATTGCCGTGAGCGCGTGCACAGTCTCCGCGATCAACGAAGCCTTCACGACCGGCGCCAAAGGGGCATACAGGGAAGTGACAGTGTCGGAGCTGAGCAAGTCGCCCATAGATGGGCCATGCATCGCTGCATCCGGACTCGTCGTGGAATTGCTGTCAGTTGGCGACTTGCCATCGGCGTAGTTAGTCGGATTGCTCACTTGCTCCAGCTTGTCCAGAATGCCGGAGAAGATTTCACGTGCGAGAGGCGCAGGGTTCTCGGCTTGGAGATATGCTGGAAGAGGCGGGACCGAAGTCATCCGGTTGGTGAGGACGTTGACTTCCATGTTTGCTTGCACGATGGACATCTTGATGTTGAAGGGCGCAATTTCGTACGCAAGACTCTACTCGGAATCAGCACCCATCCGAGTTAGTTAGGAACCGGTTTCCTACGTCGCAGTATCCTTCGATAGCCCATTGGGAGGAGCAGTACATGCCTAGCCCCGGTGTACCCAAGTGGCCCGCTGTCGACTGTCAATCCACTGCAATTTCAAGACATAGAAAGCGCGGAGAACTCACTGATCCCCGTCAACATAATAACATGGCCATTATTTCTCCGCCTCATTACAGGTAGAACGGCTTTGATGATGTTGACGTTCGCGAAGAAGTTTGTCTCGAAGGTATCCTGGACGAGCGTGATGGTGCGACTGCTCTGTGCCAGCTCCTCGACGGCTCCGATGACAGCTGCAGTGAAACCACGAATTAGTCGAACGAATAGGGGCCAACATATATCAGGCTCTCCATTTACCTTCGCTGGTACTCCCGAGCAGCACGTCGACCCGGCCAAACGCCTCGACAGCCTCCGCAACGGCAGCCTGACATTGACCAACAACTCTGATACAGACATAGCATCAGCTTCCACAATCTACACACATAATTCCACGGCCAAACCTACCTCGCATCAAGCCCGACGACCCTCAGCCTCTCCCTCCACCGCTCGGTCTTCTTGGCCTCTTCCAGGAACGCTCGGAAGTCGTCACTCTGTCCTTCTCTTTTCTCGAATTCTATCGGTTGCACACCGGTAACGACATAATCGCCATGGTCCAGCACCTGGCGCGCCAAGGCTATGGCAATTGGTGAGGATCCGCGAGTGATGAACCAGACACGAGGTGCATTGTGAGGAGGAAAGTGAGGGGAGCGAGGACGCTGAGGCCTCGACGACGATGGCGGCGCACTGTTCTGCTGCGTCATGCTCGGCACTCACGAAGATACAGCTGCATAGCGATATCGCCGCAACATGAGCGCATTCGCAAGAAAATGCCCGTCAGCCAGTCCCATCAACCCGCGAGGCGTCGGCGTCATGTGTGCGGGGCGACTCGTCTGCGACTGCCTAACGTCGGCTGCGCTAGTCCGCGTTGCCGCTAGCGTACCGGTCTTGCAGGTGCCGCTCGACTGCGCCTGCCTGACGTCGATGTCGCTAGGCCGCGTTAGTGTTAGTGTACCAGTCTTGCAGCTCTCGCACAGACTTCTTTTCACCACAACGACTCTCTCTCGAGCAACTCACGATGCAACCAAGAATCGTCGAACGCTCGTAAAACCTTCCAAACTCTAGTCAAACGCACGTAAGATGTGTCCCAAGCGATTTCTCGTGGCCACATTGCTCAAGAGCCCTTGAATCCGAGTAGTCAAAATCTGCACTCGGCCCAATTTTTCACTTGTACTCTCGAGGTACGCATACAACTTTCCTCTCTTCACCATCAAGTCTGCTGGCCCCGCTTAACCCAACCTCCTCGATTTCCCCCTGAGGCCCCTGCGGGTGTGTCCGTCCCCTATATAAGCTGGTCCGCCTCCGTCCCTCTGCTTCCCTCGACCATCTCCTCTTTTCTCCACACCACTTCTGCAAAAAGCATTCTCCACCAGCCAAAACGCTCACAACCTCTTTTCTCATCCCTCATCCCACCCAACCTTCACGATGACTTACACCGCCCACGGTCTAGATTTCGAGGCCATCGGCTGGACCGCCCTCTATACAAGCCCGAGTCTCGTCCGGCACCTGATCGCCGAGGACGGCACTCTTCCCGACTGGCTCATCGAGTATCGTCAGTCGAAGCTCGAACCTGTCCCTTTCGGTGACCGTCGCAACATCACGTTTGTGCCTCGCGCCAAGGACTGCACCAAGTGGATCAAGAACAACTGCCCCACCGGAATCCGCAAACGAGTCCCCGAGATCCGCCTCCCGAAGAAGAGGAGTATGCCTCGTCCTTTGACCATCGCCCAGTACCAGGGCCACGCTCTTCATCTCCTCTCCAGGGTCCTCAATATCCGTCTCAATGCCTCGCCCTTCACCCTCATCGTGGACGACCTCAGCCAGCGTGCGACGCCGCTTACTTCCGAGATCATGCGTCGCGCCTTGTCGCGCAACATCAACGTCGTCGTCGTGGCTTTCGAAGCGGCCGATGTCGACCCAGCGATCCATTACATCCCCGCCTACGGTGGCATTACCGGCGCCCAACTCCTCGAGAAGATTGAAGTCGCCATGAGTGAACGCCAGGAGAGCCTTGTCGTTGTTGACTCCCTTTACGATCTCGTCAACGCCACGGACATCGACATGGGCGTTCTTTTCGATCTCGTTGCGACGCGGTTCGCCTCCACCCTCGTCGGAATCTACCATCAAGACATCCTCGCGGATCAGTACCCGGAGAACGCATACGCTCCCCAGCACCTTGAATACTTCCAGTACCTGGCCACGACCATCTTCACTTGCAAGTCGCTCGCCCATGTCCTCGCCGCCAAAGCTGCCAGCGAGCGCAGTCTTGCTGAGCCGACTTTCGGCCTTCTCCAAGGAGCAGAAGGCGTCGTTCAGTGCCTCGATGCCAACGACCACCGCGGTATCGTTTTCACGGCAGAGTTCCGTCGCAAGTCCGGCCGCCCCGAATCCGAGACCTTCTTCCTCCGCGAGACGCTCATCTCCGACTACAACGAGCCACTTCCGCTCATGCGTGTCGGCACTCTCAAGCAAGAGTTCGCCGTTTTGATCGACCAGGTTCCCGCCTACGCCAATGAGGTGGTCATCTCCCTGGTCAAGTCTGCCGCCGATGCCGTCGAGTCTAACCAGGCTACGGATGATCTTATTGAGTCGACTTTCAACCTCAGCATCACGGACAAGCAGAAGGAGGCCCGTGACGGTGTTATTCTGCCCTACTTCGACGCTCAGACTGCCAACGGTGGCGAGGGTGGTCGAATTCTGTACGACATGAGCATGGAAGATGACTTCGATGAGGAGGAGGACGAGATCTGAGTGGTAGAATATCGTGGTGAATACATTTGACGGCCTCGGATTGGATTTGGCGTTTTGGACGATATATGGGTCAGGACTTTTCACTTTCCGGCAATACCCATGCATCGTATGTGGAGTTGATCGTCTTGGTCATTGAACTGAAGATGACGGAATGGCGGCCGGTTGGCTATCTAAAAATGTTGCGCAGCCTCTCGTTACTTTTCCTATCTTCTTATAGACTATTATCGCGACATGAAATGAAACATCTAACCTTGAATATTCTCTTCCTGCTTTTGACTTGACGGCTTCGATATCATATGCCATTGACGTACTTACTTGAGACGCAGAGTCTCTGCACGGTTCTCATCATGGTATTTCTGGATAGTCTTCCAAGGTAAGAGTGGTTTCCACCTGGGGGCATCTGCAGAGGAGCGCCAAGCCTGCCCAAGTGGCGCTCGGATCTACACCATCGCCAAAGTGTAGGCGTCCATCTCCCTTCCACTTCAACAACTCGATCGCCCGACCACCCCCAACGCAACCAGCCATGGCAACCCGCGCCTCCGCCCACGACACGCGCGACAAATATCGCGACCGAGATGGCGCCCGGGACTCGCGAGACGCCGGCCGCGACCGCGCAGGCACGCCCAAAGACCGACGCGACCGATCGCGAAGCCCACGGCGGGAGCGAGGCGGCCGCCGCGACAAGCGTTATCGATCGCGCTCCCCCATCCGACGAGACAGAGAAGGCAGCGAACGAGCAGGCTCAGCTAAGAACGAGCCCGAGGCGCGCGGCCGTGAACCACCCAAGGGTCCCCGCGGCGGCGGCAGCTCTCGCGGCAAGCCCGACCATCACTCCGGCGGGCCCGTCAAGCCGGCATCCACGCCCCAGCCAGTCGTCAAGCAGGAGGAATTCCCCGACGTGGACATGGACGCCACCGCGCAGCAGAAACCCGCGGCCATGGACCCCGACGAGTGGGAGATGATGCAGATCATGGGCTTCAACGGGTTCAAGACGACCAAGCAGACCAAGGTGCCGGGCAACGACAAGAACTACGGCGTCCGGCGGGACAAGGTGCTCAAGGCGCGCCAGTACATGAACCGCAACGGCGGCTTCAACAGGCCGCTGTCGCCGTCGCGCGAGGCCCGCTGAGTGGGGACGGGTGGTGCAGGGCAGGGCAGAGCAGGGGCGACACATGCGCGGTTTTCGACACCTTTCTACACGATACCAGCCTACAGGGCACTTTTACGTTCGGGTCCGGCGAGTCATGGTAGGACTCCCTCTCTACCATTCCACTTTTTCTCTACAGCGCAAGATTGACAGACGATATAGAGATGGGGAGTTTGCGTTACAGATTGTACATGGGGTCGGCAGCGTTATGGAGACTGCGGAGGAGTGTATATGTGACCAAGTTGAGGTCGTAGGTGCTACCAGCATGAGCATATCATCATCAAAGCTTCAGAGTACGGCCTTTTGCTTTGGATTGTGGAAGACGCCAATAGCAGCAGTACATGATTGAAACCACACTTTATTTCGCACTACTAGTAATGCTAGCTCGTGACACTGCTGTGCTGCACTCGTTCTTACTTGCACTGCACCACTTGCTTGTATCAACAATATCAACGGAGAAAGCAGTCCAAGCCGAAGCCACGCTAACCACAACCAGCACTCCCGGCCGCCTAGCGCAACCTGGCAACAAACCCCACAACCGCCGCATTTAATTCCATTCCTCAGCTCAATTGAAGCCATGGCGCAATTATTTCCGCGCCCAGGGACGTTGCTCGGCTTCTGTCTCTTGCTCTTCACGCTAGCCTCCGCGCAGGTCGCGGAAATCGAAAGGGCGAGCAATGCGAGCTTGCTGTGGGGCCCGTACCGGCCGAACCTGTATTTTGGCGTGCGTCCGCGGATTCCGAAGAGCTTGATGGGGGGGCTGTTGTGGACAAGGGTGGAGGATTATTCGAGTGTGCAGACCAGTCAGTACTTTCTTCATTCTGCGCCTTTGCACATGCCCTTACAATGCCGCTCGCTAATTCTCCCCTCCAGCCTTCCGCCACACGTGCGAGCAGCATGAGCTCGACGGCTACGGCTGGGACGAGTACGACGTGCGCACCGGCGGCCGCCAGACCATCCACGACCCGGCCAACCGCATCGACATCACCACCGAGTTCGTCAAGTTCCCGGGCGGCGAGCACGGCGGGAGCTGGGGCGTGCGGGTCCGAGGCACCCCCCGCGAGGACGCTTCGCCCGACCTCAAAACCACCGTCATCTGGTACAACACGCTCGAGGGCCTGGGCAGCCTGGAGGCCGAGGGCGATGTTGGCGAGACGGGCGCCGACGGGGACGTCGTGCTCAAGGGCCAGACGGTCGAGCTGGGCGACTTCGACGTCAGAGTCACCGAGGGCACCGGCCAGCACCCCCGGCCCCAGCACCCCAGCTACGACGAGAAGCCGCTGGATCTTACGCTGGTGCAGAGTGCCCAGGTGCCGGACGACGCCCTGTGGCAGACCAAGGCGGTGCTCTTCGCGCACATCAAGAGCCAGATTGACATCTTGCTGCCCAAGTATGGCGAAGACAACCCGCCCCCGCCCGCCCAGATGTACACCATCGAGCACAAGCCCGGACGTGGCAACCTGCATCTCGTGCAAAAGGTCTTCGAGGGCGCTTTCGAGTTCGACGTGCTCTACTCCTCAGCATCTGCCCCCGAGCCCGTCACCTCGGCAGACCTGGCACAGCAGATCAAGTCAGTTACGTCTGGCTTCGCGTCCCGCTTCAGCGACGTCTTCAAGCCGCAAGCGCCGTTCCTGAGGGAGCGGTACGACGAGTTCGCCAAATCGCTCTTCTCGAATCTCATCGGCGGCATCGGCTACTTCTACGGTGACTCCCGCGTCGACCGCTCCCACGACGCCGCATACGAGGAAGACAACGAGGGTTTCTGGGAGGAGGCTGCCGAAGCCCGGGGCCGAAATCCGGCACAGCTCGAGGGCCCGTCCGAGCTGTTCACGAGCATCCCGTCTCGCCCCTTCTTTCCCCGGGGTTTCTTGTGGGACGAAGGGTTCCATCTCCTTCCCGTCATCGACTGGGACGTCGACCTCACCCTGGACATCATCAAGAGCTGGTTCAAGCTGATGGATGAAGACGGCTGGATCGGCCGCGAGCAGATCCTCGGTGCTGAAGCCCGCAGCAAGGTGCCGGAACAGTTCCAGGTCCAGTACCCCCATTACGCCAACCCGCCGACTCTCTTCATGGTCATCACCTCCTTCCTCGACAAGCTCGATGCGCAGAAAACGGATTCGAGTAATCAGAAAGTGCTTTCCGAAGGTTCGTACTCCATGCAACTGTCCAGTCGGCAAGCTGCTCTCGAATATCTACGAACACTCTATCCCCTGCTCAAGCGCCAGTACTTCTGGTTCCGCAAGACGCAGGCGGGCGATATCAAGAGCTACGATCGCGAGGCCTTCTCTTCAAAGGAAGGATATCGCTGGCGAGGTAGAACACCACAGCACATTCTGACTTCCGGCCTGGACGACTACCCTCGCGCGCAGCCTCCGCATCCCGGTGAGCTGCACATCGATCTGATCAGCTGGGTCGGCATGATGACGCGCTCCATCAAGCGCATCGCCATCTACCTAGGCGAAGAAGAAGACGCCTCCGAGTTCGCCAAGTACGAAGAAGCCATCATGCGCAACATCGACGACCTGCACTGGTCCGACAAGGCCAAGACGTACTGCGACGCCACCATCAACGACTACGAGGAGAACGCGCTGGTCTGCCACAAGGGCTATATTTCGCTCTTCCCGTTCTTGGTCGGTTTGGTCGAAAAGGATAGTCCGAGGTTGGGCGCGATTCTCGACTTAATTGGCGATGAGGAGGAGCTGTGGAGTCCGTATGGGCTGCGCAGTTTGAGCAAGAGTGATGAGTTTTATCATACGGAGGAGGATTATTGGCGGGGGCCGATTTGGATGAATATTAATTACCTTGCTGTGTCGCAGCTGCTTGTAAGTTTCCCATCACTCTCTCTCTCTCCCGGTACACATCCACCCCCAACCACCCCAATCCCCGTTCACCATCTCCATTTTCCCATTCCCCCACCACCCTCTCCGCTAACCGTCCCCCCAGACCATCGCCCAACAAACCGGCCCCCACCAGTCCAAAGCCACGCACCTGTACACCGACCTACGCACCAACCTCGTCAACACCGTGTACGAGTCGTGGAAGGAGACGGGCTTCGCGTGGGAGCAGTATAATCCTGAGACGGGCAAGGGCCAGCGCACGCAGCATTTCACGGGATGGACGAGTTTGGTGGTCAAGATTATGAGTATGCCGGATTTGAGTGGGGGGAAGGGGAAGGGGAAGGTGGGAGAGAAGGGGAGGGGGAGGGATGAGCTGTAGTGTAGATAGGGGGGGAGCGGGTCTCGGATAACGAGTGGGATAGCCATGTACTATGTGGTATGTGGTATACTGCTGTTGTTGCTCGAAAAAGGTTCGGTGCAGACGGATCCTAGTCCTGGGGCGAAAAGGACACGAGACGAACGCAGCTATCGTCGCTTTAACGCTCGACTATGGGTAAGTAGGTAATTAAGTATCCATTCACTCGTCGTCTGCTCGCAGCGTGCGTATACCTGCGTCCCATCACATGACATGTAGATATTTTGTCTTACATGATTCAGCTGCTCAGCACGGGTTAGGTTGGATTGGGTTTGGTTGGGTTCGGTTCCGTTCAGTTCAGTTCAATTTTAGTCTCGACTTTCTTGTTATTTTCCATGTTATCGCTCTAGATATGTGCTCTTCTTTTGTTTGTCTTAGTAATCGAACCCTAGATTTCTAATTATAAAGAACTAGCGTATATCTAAGAGCAGTACGAGACTTAATAGGTAATTAGACCAGTGCTTAGCAATTAAGGTTATATTTGTTGAGATCTGTATTCGTCTAGCTAGACACCAACACGTTTGTAGTTTTTAAAAGCGCTTAGGTGCTCCTCAATTGTTTCTATAGCTGCGTCCTAAAAGCGATAGAAGACGTTAGTGCGGACATAGTGTGTTGTTGAACAGTGTCGGGACATGACGTCGCGGGTATTCCAAGGTTGACGATCGGTCGGCTGATATCAGCTGGTCGGCGTAATCTACCACGTTACAAAAGGTTGTAGGGCAAACTTTTACAATAAACGATTGATTGGTTGCGAGTGTCGGGCTGCCGAAGCGGGGCGAGGCTACTGTGCCGCAAACTCTGGCCACAAAACTCTTCGCCACGATCAATACACTTTTTGACTCACAAACGACATGCAACAGTGAGTATCCGTTTCTCGGGCGGGATCCCTCATCTCAAGGTTGCTCTTCTCTTCTTCCTCTGTCGATTGGCCGTTGCTTTCCCTGACTCTGTACACCCCCGCACCTGTCCCGCCGCACTCTGTCATTGGTGTCGATGCTTCATTATCAGTCCTCAAACTGGAGGCGCATGGGCACCCTTGCCGTGTGGTCAGCACCTACACAGCTTTAACACTATGGATACTTGTCGTGGAACTTGCTATCTGGTCGCTCATTTTAGCTCATTTTCTTGAAGTTAAGAAGCGGTAGCTGAAGTCCTCTCTTCGTCACGTAGACCGACACTGCAACCCTCGTCCGCGAGCGCACCCTAGCCAGCGTTCTGCATGGACGGGGGCGGAATCCGCCCATAGCCCATGGAAAAAATCCATGGATTTCCAAGGGCGCCGCGCCGGATATCCCGCCTATAGTAACTTGTATAGGCTAGTTATCTGTACAGTCTAAGAGGCAAAGAGGCAAAAAAGAAGAGAAGCGTGGGGAGGGGTAGAGAGGGGTAGAGAGGCTAAGGCAGCTAAGAAGAGAGGCTAATCCTATTAAAGCTAGATTATATCCTACTACAGTTAAGATAATGACGATATATGAGCTTAGTACCCATGGAAATTCTCCATGGTCAACGGGCGGAGGTGGGCGGAGACGGAAGCTATGGAATGTCCGTGCATGCAGAACGCTGACCCTAGCCCGCTATGATTTCCACAATCGCTATCAGCAGTACTCCAACGTTGCTATGCACTGTCTTTATTGGCTATGTAAGTTGAATTGCGGGTCTCGTTTAACAGAAGCTAATACTACCATCGTTTAGTACATCGTGCAAGCCGTCTACAATGTCTTCTTTCATCCGCTGTCAAAATGCCCTGGTTTTGTTGTAGCCAAATTCTCGAGGTTGCCGTCTTTCTACCGCGCCTGTAAAGGTGACCGCCATCTTTGGATCTGGCAACTTCATCAAATATATGGTATGTACTGCATGTCTCAATTGGCTTTACCAATCTCGCGTTGAACACGTTTTGACCGTATACCTACCTTCAGGAGACAAAGTCCGCATTACGCCGAACGAGGTGCTGTTTCTTGCTCCGCAAGCCCATCGAGACATCTATGGTGGGAAGGCGAACGTGACGCGAGCGAAGTCATACGAAGCCTGGGACAACAACACCGGCGAGCCCAATACCGCCCTAGCTACCGATATGGCGGTCCATGCTCGAAAAAGAAAGATCTTGAATCAGGCGTTTACGGACAAGGCGCTCAAAGATGCGACCATTTTCATGGCTTATCACATCGAACGATGGCTTGATCTACTGGTACCTGAAGACGAATATCTCTGCGGACGGGTGGACAAAGACACGCAACATGTCGAAGTGGTGCTCATGGGTGGTATTTGACATGTTGGGTGATCTGTGTTTCGGGCGCTCTTTCGAAATCAAGGAGCCTAGGCCAAACCCCATACGGGAGATTCCGAACCACATCGAGACTCACCTCAAGATCTTCTACCCTGTGAGTTCTCTCCCACGATAATGCGACTGGGTTTTTCTAACATCGTCAGATCCTTCATTCTCCTTTCATGGAATCCTTTGTCTGGGCAAAGCCAAAAGGCCTCGACAAACTTCTCCACATGATCACGCCGCACGACGTAAAGATGTACCACAAGTTCATCGAAGACAGCGTTTCTCAGAGGATATTGGAGGAGAAGACCAGTAAGGATGCAGAAAGTTCCAGACAGGATATATTCCACTATCTCTGTGCCGCCAAAGATCCAGAGACTGGAAAAGCTTATACTGAGGAGGAACTCCGAGCCGAAGCCATTATGCTCATTGTAGCTGGATCCAACACAATCATCGCCATTCTAGCCGGATTCTGGTTCTACATCTCGCGCAACCCTTCAGCGCATGACAAATTGACCAAGGAGATCCGTGGTACTTTCAAGTCCTCCGACTAAATCGCGAGCGGAGCTAAATTAGCGTCTTGTGTTTACTTGTATGCTAGCATTGACGAATGCCTACGCATATCCCCAGGTGGACCCAGCGAGTTTGCCCGCGAGGTACTTCCTGGTGGGACCACGGTAAATGGAGAATGCTTTCCGCAGGGCGTTGTGATCGGAAGCGCCCACTGGGCCATGGGCCACAACGAGGACATCTTTGGCGACCCCGGCCGCTTCCGTCCGGAACGATACATTCCATCAGAGGCTACCGGAGTCACTGAAGATGATGTCCACCGAATCAAATCGTACTACAAGCCGTTTCTGATAGGCCCGACCAACTGCGTTGGACAGAATGTAGCAGTGGCAGAGATGGCTCTTATCATCGCAAAGACCATGTTCCGCTTTGAACTGCGGGCTGCTCCAGGCGACACACTCGGAGCCGGACACCCGAGCCTCGGATGGGGGAGAAGGGATGAACGTCAGTTCCAGGTTTCGGATGCATACATCACTGTACATGACGGGCCAATCCTGCAATTCCGAAAGCGCACAGTGTAATCGATGGATGGCAGAGACTTTGGTTCACGGGTGTTTCAGTGTTCTTTGTCATCTTTGCGAATCAGGAAGGTTCCTGATCTGTTCACGAGTGGGCATATCATTCACCCTTGTTTATTACTATCTTCATAAGTCGGAAAGAGAATGATCCAACGTAGAGTCGAGATGATGACTGGCATGGGCTATGAGGACGAACTCTTGACGAACATCAAATAAGCAATCCTTACTCTGCTGATTGCATGAATACATTGGTTGACATATCGTCAATAATCTTCGACTTTCGTTGGTCGAGCTAATCTCGGATATGTAGCTGGCTTGTCTTGCGGCCTAGATCCATCAACGCAAAGGCCAGTCCTGCAGTCTGATTCGCGGGATCGACTTAAAGCATAAAGGTACAACATATGCTCCGTACGGGATATATTTGTAACAAAGAAAACTCTGTGAACTGCCGATAAAGGATCGAAAGAGATCCCCTGGAGCAGTGCTACCTGCTCAACTTCGAGTTGAAGGTATCGATGTACCGCCTCAATGGTCCTCACCACCTTTCCGCTGTCTCGCCCAAACGCCAGTTCAGTTCGCGAAGCGACCAGGAACGGGACCGAGACGGGAGGCGAAGACCTCCTCAGAAGCTTTCGGACAGCGGAAAGCATAGGCGAAGCTGGCAGTGCAGCCAAGGAAATGCTTCGAATGAAGACCAGCAGGCTGCTTGGAGCCTAGATCAAGGATATAGACGGCAACGGCCAGATTGAGCGCTACGGCGTGGATTCCCTGGTCGCAGTTGAATTGCGAAACTGAACTGGGTGTCGAAGGACCTCGGCGCGGATGTGCCCGTTTTTGAAATTCTCGGGGGTATGACGTTGGCGGAAATTGGCATGGTGATCGCGTAACGGAGGTCTCTCAGATAGAAAGAGGCGTGGTGATACTTGCGATGCATCGTTCTTGGTTCAAGGTCAGGCTATGATGCTCGCCGCAGGGTAGGGATGAGGAGGATGGAAGAAGCGAAGGTCTTATAGGAGTCGTCTTGATGAACCATGGTTCTGAGAGTGCGGTTCCACAAAACGAAACACCCACTCAGCTCACGCTGAAACAAATGAAGCTCTCCGCGCCAAGTTTGAGCTTTGCGAAAACTTTCTCTGTAGGTAACACTGCGACGCCTTCGCACATTTCGCTCCCAAAACCCAGTCCTCGAAACACCACCACCAGCAACAACCACAAAAGTCGTACCCTACTGCCCACCGCACCCCACCCGGCGCCTCACGCGAAACGGCAGCTTCCCCTTCGGACCTAGCGTCCCAAAGCCATACCGCGCGAAATCGTTCGCCGGAGGCGGCGCCCGCAACTCGACGTCGAACAGCGCCAGCAGAATGCTCGCACTGAGAATCATCTCCTGCTTTGCGAAGTGGCGGCCCGGACACATGTGCTCGCCGAGGCCGAAGGGGAGCCACTGGCCCTGGCGGCCGGAGAGAGAGAACTTGAACTTGACGCCTGGGGGCTTCTCGTCGCCGTGGTCTTCGTCAGCGGAGGAGGAGGACGGCACGAGAAACCTCTCGGGCCAGAACTGCGTAGCCGGGTGGTGTTCTTGCTGGTCGTGTGTATTCGAGCTGTCACTGTCATTGTCAGGCTGGTGGTCCCACTGCTCGCCAAAGTGCTCGACGTGGCTGGACACAAGGATGCTCTCGTCGTGCGGCAGGTTCCACGCGCCGAGCGAGTGCGCCTTCTTGACGGTGCGGATGAGCAACGTGGCGACGTGGAGGCGCAGTGTCTCGGCGTAGATGGACTGCAGCAGGGGGTTGGCGGTCAGCTTGCGCGCGTCGAGATTGGACGCCGGTAAGAAGGCGTTCTCTTGAACGCCTTTGCTACTTATCGTCGTCGTCGTTGGTCCCAACTCCTTGTCCGTCTCGCGCCGGACGCGGTCGGCGAGGCCGGAGTGTGCGAGCACTTCGACGAGGTACCAGTAGGACGCGGGGATGACGTTCGTGGCTAAGCTGAAGGGGTGTGCGTGTCAGTATGTATAGTTCCATACCTGGGGACGTAGCATAATGGGGTTCTTACGTCCACAGCAGCGCCAGATCCATCGCCGCGCGCGCATTCTCGTCAAACAAGCCCTCAGCCTCATCGAGCAGTTTGTTCCTGCGGCGGATGGCGCCCAAGCCCCACGCCGAATCCCACGCCGCGTCTTCGGGCACTTTTGGGTCGGTGTGTTCGACTGCGTGCGCTCTCCACCGCTTCATCGCCTCGTGGCACACTGTTCGCGAGCGCGCCGCGCGCGGCTTCATCCAGCCCGGCATCCCCGCCGCCAGGAACGGCATATTGTCATCGTAGGCCCAGAACGCCGCCGCCAACCCGGGATTCACTTCGAGCATGCCCGGGCCAAAGAACGACTCCACCCCACACGCGAACAGCATCTCCCGCACGAAGCCATACAAGTCGTCCATCTCGACCCAGTTAGCGCCAATCGCCGTGTTCTTCTCGCACCACGCTTGCAAACTGCTCACAAACCGCGGCACCATCCCGTCAATACTAGCCCTCGAGAACGCGTCGGCGAAGAAGACGATCTGGTTGCGCAACAGGCGGCGCCCAGGCGGCACGGAACTGCCCGGGTACGGCTTGCGGCCCACGCCGGAGTCGTCGCGCGCAATGGCATCGACGACGTGCGGCGGGCCGGCGAACATGTGGGCGAAGAGCGGCGCCGTGACCTTGTTCCAGTCGAAGTTGTGGGTGGACAGGGCTTTGCGGATGAAGTCGGCGCCGGACAAGAGCACGAAGTTGAAGCCGAGGCCGTGGAAGCGCACCATGGCGCCGGGGATAGCGCTTTGTCTGCAGGACGCGTCAGCCAGTCAGTCAGTCAGTCGGGCACGCGTAGATGAGCGAGAGCGCCGCGGGAAACCCCGTATGTGTATGTATCTGTGCATACCTCAACACCCTCGCCAGCGCCTCGTCGCCCTTGACAAACGCCGCCGTATGCGCGATCAGCGCAATCCAATGCGGCGCCGAAGGCGCAGTCCCGCCCGTCTTGCTCTTATAGCGCAGCAGCGAGAAGACATATGTTGTCAGCGGCACCAGCGCGACGAGCAGGAGCGCAGCAAGGACGGCCATGTCTATGTTTAGATTGCTGGACTGGGCATGCAGAGGGAAGAATTTTGATGATGATGATGATGATGTACTGAGGTGGAAAGAGAGGGGAAGAGAGAGTGTGAGAGGAACAGAGAGAGTGTGAGAGGAACAGAGAGAGAAAGAGAGAGGAGAATGGAACAGACGGTCTTTGAATGAGGGCTTGGAGTAGACTGGGAATTAGAGTAGGCAGGTGCGCCCCTCGCCAATTTGAAATAGGGTAGGTGCGGCGCAGTCACGCTATACATCGTCGAAAGCCGAGCGAGCGGGTAGGCTCGGAACAGTATTGATAATAGCTGCGAAGGCTATTCACATTGCCTTCGGTAAAGGAGGTGCGCTAGTCTGTTGATAAATATGCGCACGCGATGCGTTAGTTACCTAGTATTCAGTGAGGGGTGGCCCAGAGACAAAGCGGAATATCTAGCTACCGAGCAACATTACAACCGGAAGCGAACATTCGGTGAGTAGTTGGTAGTGTACCGGATTAATAAGACCAAAGCACAAGAGGCCTGGAAGAAAGGAAAACAAAATCACATACCTGTTTCCCCAAAATACCCTAAACTCGCCCTCAAACCGTCTTATAGCCCCCTATCAAACCACCCCACCTCAATCCCCCCCATCACTCCACCCTCCCGCCTTTCGCCTCCCCCACCTCCCCCAACCCCCCAACCGGATGCAGCGGCCTATCGAACCCAATCTTCACCCTCGGCACTCTAAACGTCTTGTCCTGGATGGGCGTCTCAAAGCGCAGCACCGTCTCGCGGTACAGCGTCGCCGTCGTCCAGTCATACGAGCAGCCGATGCCGCGCTGCATGCCGCCCTCGGCGCCGGCGAGAATGAAGCAGACTGGAGGACGGGTCGCAAGGAAGAGCGTTGCGGTCATGTTGCCTGCGCAGATGGGATACGTTAGTGCGAGGTCGTTACGGGATAGGAGAGCAGAGTGAAATGTGCTTACCAGTATCAACAAGCGTGAAAACCCTCTGCTCCCCAGGCCGCGCATACTTGCACCGCTCCACCAACGCCCTCGTCACCGTGTCACTGGTCGGATCATCCGGCACACACTCGCCATGCTCATTCTTATGATGCCGCGACAGCGGACTCGCCATCGTCGTCCACCGCATGCGACCCAGCCGCGCGCCAAAGATCTGGCGCTCAACCGTATCAATATCCATGTACCCCTCGAAGCCAAACAGCAAGCCCTGCGTGCCCCAGAACTTGCCCAGGTACATGAGGCGCAGCAAGTAGGGGCTGAGGCCCATGAGCACAAGCGAGTAGACGAAGAGCGGGGCGCCGACGGCGATGCTGCCCACGCCCATGAGGATGATGGAGGCCCAGAAGACGTAGCCGCTGACGTGCAGGATGCTCTGCGCGGCCATGCGCTTCCAGCTGAAGATGCGGGTGTAGGCGATGGGCATGAAGGACTTCCAGCGGACGTTGGCGGCCCGGCACCCGTCGAGGATGATGGTGTTGTCGTGGCCGATGCCCGCGATGCTGGTGTCTTGCGGGTAGATCTCCCAGAGCTTGGAGTGGTAGGCATCGTCCATGGAGTGCCATGGCTGGTCTGGGGTCTTTGGTAGCACGCAGATGAGCCGCTCGAGAAGTTGGTCGCTTCCATTGGCAAGGGAAAGACTGGGTTGAATGAGTAAGATGACTTTGAAGTGGTATGAAGTTACCTACCGAGCAAACGCCTGAAACGCGGTGTCTGTTGGGTCGATCTTGGGCCGGATGCGCAGAAGACCCATGAGTGCATACGAATGATCTCCCCTCAACCATTGCGTAGTATTGCGCTTGTGCAAGCATTCGAGAGCGAGTGTCATAAGCTCTAGTTGACTCAAGATAAGGTTACCCTCATAATGGTCTACCAGCTGTAACAACCTTAGCAAGACCCTGGTAATTTCGAATGAGAGAACTCACCTGACGCGCGATCTGGGCATCATCCTTCCACACCTGGACAGCAAATTGGTTCTTGGGGACAGCTACAGGACTCATCAAATCCGACCCACGTGTGTAAACCTTGATGTCCTTCCCAGCTGGCGCGAGTAAGACTTCGGGAAAAGTCCATATCCGGTTTCCCCACTGCTGAAGCATAAGCTCGGTAGTGGTGATGCCCTGCATGTCATTCCAAGGCCGGCCGACTGCAATGGCTAACGAATGAGCTCCACGGATCACATCGCAAATGCGATAAACCTAATGTTGTAAGTCTGGAAACTAGCAAATAGGGGTTTCTGCTTACGTCCTCCTGCAGGTGCTCTTGGTCTGGCATGCATGAGCATGAAACCCAGTACGCCAGAACGCCAGCATTGCGTGCAGCGGCATCAGCTATCTGATGCAAGACGGCAAGGTCCTCGTTCGACTTGAACTGCTCCGCAGTGTATGCCACCATGATGTACGAGAGGCGCGATTCGGCTTTGTATTGAGCAATCCAGTCTTCAACCTTCATTATAAGGCAAGGCTCGCCGGGCTGTCTCAAGAAACAGAGGTACCGCGGCCTGAGTATGCGCTCCGAAACCGGATTGGTCTCGCCTAGAGCATGTCCACGGGGAGAGTCTAGCTCGAGCACATTGCGGGCTGTTTTAGGATACCCGATGTATCTGTATGGAAACGGATCGTAGAACCCGTTGTTTCGAACGGGCGTCTCGGCACCGCGAGGTGTACCGATCTAGGCAGTCGTAAGTGTACGTTCACCGAGAGCAGAAGAACAGCAACATACCACGAAGCTGATCGCGACAGATGCAAAGAACCATTTGACAAAGATCAATGGCCAGTCTATGCTGTTAGTTAAATACCTCATGGGGTGTCGTATGGCATACCTTCGCTCGTAGGGTTGCCTCCATTTCTGGAATAGTCAACGTGGTTGAACGGCCAGTTAGCCAGCCGCAAATACAACGGCGCGATGTTGCGAACGAAAGTACGCCTCCATGTACTGTTCGTCGTGTTGTCGTAGATGTCGTCGACTGCCTGCACAACCAGTTTACTGATCTTGCCATCATACGCCGAAATATATCGATCATCATAGTCTCCGATCCATTCGCGCTCGAAGACGTCCACGTGTCGATGCTTCGCCAATTTCTCGTAGCCTAGACCAGGTTTGCCTGTGATGTTATTAGCAGAGGTTGAGTAGCTGAATAGCTTCATGATACGAACGATAGAAGTTCGGGAACTGCCATTTGAAGACCGTATAGGGATCAAGCAAATGCAAATAGCCTTTCGGTTCTGGTGTACCGTGCTGAGCCTTACGGGATCAGTTCATACACAATGGGATAGATTAGCTTCGCAGACTCACAGCAGTGATAGTATCCTGTTCGTGCGGATTCGCGATGACTTGGACTTCGTCTTTGCGTGGCGGAGTATTATACGCGGCATTGGCTATTCCAGGAGCCGGACCCTGATAGAAGCCTGCGTAGGGAGCGTTAGGTGCAGCCATGTCTAAAATAAATGTCTTTAGTAAGTCGAAAAGCAGCTATTGCACCAGTGCCAGATACAGCAACAACCCGATTTATTGCCCCGAGAGTCTTTCGATGGACCAGAACTCGCAAGGGGTCGCGAGATACTGTGGTTGCCCTACACATAAATCAGCATGTAGTGTATGAGCAAAACTCTTGAGGGCCTACCAGTGATGGATGATTGGACTGGCTTTGATACAGCGGCGCAGAGAGCGGTAGTGGCTGCACACTCGTTTGTGGCTGTGACTGAAAAAGCTGTAAAGCTGGATTATAATTGCCGCCGTGAGGGACCTGTGTTTGAGGATCTCCTCCAGCAGCGCTCTGGTATTGAGAGGTGGCTTGGTTTGGGTGACCTGTCACAGGACCCGATGAAGACTGCGCCTCGATTGGAGGAGTCGAAAATGTTGAAGTCGGTACGTAATTTCCCCCGTGCGGGTCAGGCTGTTGCACTGCCGTTGAAGGGTGTGTTTGGCCTGGTCGGTAGTATTGGTTATGAACAGAACCCGGCTGGGAATGCACGTTCGGGGGAGTCGAGAAAGATGAATGCGGAACGTAATTGCCCCCGTGTGGGATACCTGCCTGACAGTTAGATGTTAGATGTTGTTCGCGTTTCTCGACTAGTCTTGGAGGACGATCGAACTTACAGAAGGAGGTAGGGTGTATGGCTGGGAACTAGCAAAGACACCGTTGGGATTGTAGCCACCACCGTGTGCGTATGCCTACAAGAGTTTCGTTAGCGGCTAGGTAACAGAGTCAAGACGAATAATTTACCATTCAAGAGGGGCGATACTCTAATCTCCAACCTTTACAGTTTGGCAGCCATCGAAATGGTGGTTTTCCGGCAACACGGAGGCTTAAATACAAGGAGGATTGACTGTATTAGTGTTCTGTTCACATCACGATTAAGAAAGCCAACCTCGAGACGCCATAGTTATATGCTGGGGCGCAGTTTGGAACCTTTGGATTGGCCACTTGGAAAGCGTTCAGGGAGGCCAGACACAAGATCGAAGCCGGGGCGTCTCGTCCAACTCGGTCGGCTTCGCGTTACTTTTCTCGAGTGGTGACCCTTGCTGTCGTTTCCATATCATGCAGCTCCATTCTCTTGCGCCGTGATTCGCTGCTGTGACGAATAATTACACCAAGCTATGCTGGAGTGCTCTATCAGCTCATGGCCGAAAACACCATGTTGGTCGGCGAGTACAGTGAAGATGGCCGCAGGCGTTAGCGACAGCGCCACGTCCGGTGAACCAAAAATGGGTCCTAGACCTGGCGAACAAATGTGAAACGCCACGAGATAACAGAATTGGCGGAGTGTTCGAGCGAATTACGAGATCAAGCTAAACTTAGCTGATAGATCGTGGCCTAGACACCAGGTTCATACGTAACATGGTACGGTGGCTGGATAGCAGATGCTGTGTTACGGGGCAAAAGTCCTCCAAAGGTAAGTTCCGTCCTGGAGTTGGAGTTGTGGGGCGGATTTCAAATATGTTGATTGGAAGTCATCGTGTTCCGGGTGCTACACCTTAGTTCCCGCCGAGCATTACGAGCATGGGAAACATACGCGAGCCCTTACTGAGTTTGCATGAGCTAAGCGCATCGCCAAAACTACCGTAGAACTATATATCAGGCAGCGGGAGCATGACCAAGCGGATGAATACAAATCAAACGCTCTGCATATCTGAGGAAGTAGAAAGAAAGGTTGGAGAAACATACTACGTAAAAGTACTTGCTGCTCGAGTAAAAGAAGCATAAATGTCGAGCCCAAAAGACCGGGGCACTGGTGGCTATATTCGTCAACCGGTGTTATATCCACATGAACCAGGGGTGATACCAGGATAAAACCTTGGAATTCTCAGCCTTGCGCCACCGTAACACCCAATCCGCGTTGTGTACTGCCAAGCATCCTGATCGGGCAGTTGTGGGGGCTGAATGGAGTTCTGTACTACGTTGGTTCGTAACTACAACTGAAAGATTGGTTGAGCAGAGCCTCATGGGCGGGTCGGGCAGGATTTGGGCGGCATTTTCCAATACACCCTTCATACAGCCACGGCTGATAGGGACTGGTCAGTATACGGGGACAATCAAACGAGAGGTGTCTCACACGTGGTTTTCGTTTTTCACCGCAACTGCGATCGATGAACCCTGTCTTTAATGCGAAAACGTCGTCAAGGTTGCATCGCCCTGGATAAATCATATTTTGCAAATCGCACCCATCAGATACTTTAGAAATTTCGTTGACCGGTGAGGCCCAGAAGTAGGACAGGACAATGGCCAATATCGATACCGGAGATCCGATTGTGGAGGAATTCAAGAGAAGAGCAGATGCGATGCAAAGCAGAGCCTCACCACCTAGACTGTACGGAAATGATCTGGACATGCTGCTAGTTGAATGGAAGTCGGAAGCCTCGAAAGGAAGAGTCGACGATGAGATTAAATCAGTAGCGAAAATTGGATCTTCGGGTCCAGTCCGTGTTCGTATTGTGTATGAGAAAGCTCCCCTGTGCGTAGTCGAGAGAAGCTGATATTAGTAGTTTGACCCACAGAGATGTCCCTCACCCGGAAACGGTGAAGGGATTGACCGAACTATTCTCTCGGTTTGCGATCCCGAGTACGTTTCTTAATGAAAGCCTTCGGCATGTGTCGCAATCTTTCGGGACTCAGACAACCGCAGATGGTACCAACTTTGTTTGGTTCCATTTGCTCTCCTTGGACATACCGAAACTCTCGGGAGATGAGGCTCAGCTGCGGAAACAGAAGGGTCCCTTCTATTCTGACTGGGTAAAGCCTGGATTCGTCCTTAAGCTCGAACGGTGTCAGACCACGCCCGCTCAAAGTTGTTCCACAACAAGTAGTACTGGTATTTCCGTACCACTGAGTCAAACGGCACCTCCACAGAACCACTCTTGTATCACTCTCTTCTGCTTTGGAGCGCCACCAACATTAGGCGATCGGATGAAAGTTCTGAAGGGTACCGCAACCGGCAGTGACCTCTCAAAAGACCCGTACGCGCTGGTCGATATAGTTTTCGAAGAGATGCACCAACACATGGACAAGGCTGCCTGGGGTTTAGCTACTGATTTCGGGAAAATCGAGACGGTACGTGGAATGCCCTTGTTGTCACCGAGAAGAATCTAACCTTGCGGAAGAGGACACTTGAACTGGCCCCACCATACGGAGTTGATGTAGATGAAATCGACTTCACGCGCTTGCACGTCCTCGCAAAGAACGTGCTATACCTGCGCGAGAACATCGATGCGGCGGGATGCACCCTTGAGAGCCTGCGCAACCAACATGAACGCCTGCCTAGTAGCGGCCCGGTCGCCGATAAAGAGACGCTTCAACAAGCTTTCGTGTATCGCAAAACAATGTTCGAGTCTACGCAGCGGCGACTTGCGAGCTTGGACAAACGCATGGCAAACATCATCGAGCTGTCGTACCACATGGTTACTATGATCGATAGTCGCGTGATACAATCCGAGAGTAAGAGCATGAAGACTATCGCAGTGATGACGTTGATCTTCATGCCCCTGGGAACGGTGGCCGCTATCTTCGGAACTCAGCTGATTAGGCTGAAGGACGAGCAACCGTATCAGATGGAAGTGTCGCAGGATTTCTGGCTTCTCTGGGCCATTGCTGGGCCGGTGACTGGCATCGTCTACATTCTTTGGCGTGTATGGTATCGGGCTGCGAAAAAGCGGTTGGTAGGAAAGAAGCAAAAGAAGGAAGGTGGGAGGCGCTATATGGGATGGAAGCGGCTGAAAGAGAGGTTCGCGAGACTCAAGAGCGAGAGTAGAGGAAGTATTGAACTTACCCCTGTGTAAAACTGTACTGCGATTATGGGTGTGCCTGCTGGATGACGGGAGTCCTAGAGATGGAAGGAGGATTAGCGAAAGTGGTGGGGCAGATTTCGAAGTGCAGCCAATCCTCGCCAGCTATCGTTGTAATTTCGGCAGGGTTGTCGTCGACTTTGTAGGCGGATGATTTCTGTAACATGATCGCCAGTTCGCGAATATAATTGATTACCTCCGAGGATTAGTTCGGTCATCGGATAAGCAGAGTAGTGAAGTAAATGGTTTGCATATTCGCTCCTGGCGAGGTTCTGAAGCAACGCGCATCCTGGACTGAGACCTGGTGGTGTGAGTTAGACGGCCAAAGGAATGATCGCAGTGTAGCTAATTGGATAGTAGACTCGAGATCAGCATCTTAGATTGTGGCCAGGGCGAAGAGGTTCGTGTCAAGTTACTGATTCGAGCAACAGTGGGCTGTTTCTACAGCATCAAACGATCGAAATCGACCACTACTCCCGTAAAACAGAAGATTACGGTCCGTTTGGCAGATCTGTTCCCCAGGGATACGCCTCGGGGATCGCTTTCCAGCTCCCCAGATCGTCATAATTTCTGGTCGTGCTCTTGCCCTGCAGTGCCTTCTGTACGAACGGCAGTATGTCGGTATACCCACTCATGTCGCAATGCCCACCCTTCGGAATTGCCATGCCGAGCTTCTCGCTGGCCCCGAGCCAGCTGTAGACGGCTTTGGCAGCGGGAAACGTGACGGTTGCAGTGCCTTTGGAGTCGGTGAACTGGTCTGAGGCGCCTTCTGGATGATGACTGCGCGCGGGGCGATGGCAGCAACGATAGTGTGAGCGTCGTAAGGGAGCTGGGTCTTCTCAAGGTGGTTTTGAGGCAGAACGAAACAGGATGACGGCCACGATAGGTTTAGGGAAGTGTCTGAGGCGACCCATTATTGGTTAAGGCTGATACAATTCGAGGCTACCTTTGACCAAGTTCACGGCGCATCAAACTTTGCACTGCCGGCTGATGCACGTGTTGTTGGGTGGGCCGGGGGGCACTCATTTAATCGGATGAATGTCCGTCGCAGGCTCGGCCGCAGATGTACCAATGCACCGACGTCCCGTAACGAGGAATTTAGTGGGGAAACCAGGGCGGTGCAGGCAAGATGGACGTGTGGAAGGGGTGAAGACGGTTTATCGGAGAAGAGCACACGTCGTGACGTCGTGAAGGATGAGACGAAGAGATGCGGGTGCGGGAGCTGTAGCCGAAGTTTCGCCGCGCTGACGGCTAGCGGCGGAAATAAGATACCCCGCCCTAGCTCTCTCCGGGTGACCATGGGGAATGCGGAGTTGGAGACGGGAACTTGACCAGCTTCCGCAGTTGAGCTTCCAAGATGATGCTGTTCCCAGCCCTACATCTGCTCTCTCTTGCTGTCCTTTCGAGTGCAAAATGCTACGAGCCGTCGACGGCCTTCCCGCCGCCCGAATACGACGCTGATGACGCAGCGCTGAACGGCGCCTGGGAAACCGTCGACACAGCCCTCACCGCAGCCATCGCCGCTCCGGAATTCGCATCCACCTCGTTCTCGGTCGAGATCACGTCGTCGCAGCAGTCCATCTGGTCGAAACACCACACGGCGCGCGAACGCAATGCCTCGCGGCCTGACATCCCCGAGGTCAACGGCGACGCCCTCTATCGCATCGCAAGCATCACCAAGACCTTCACTGTGCTGGCTCTACTACAACAGCATGCTGCGGGCAATCTGAGCTTGGACGATACGGTCAACATTTACGTTGAGGAGCTGAATGGGGCGCAGAACGGCACACTGCCGTGGACGGACATCACACTCCGGTCGCTTGCCAGCCAGCTAAGCGGCCTCCCACGCGAATGTAGGCGGTCCGCATCAGCCACACGTCACTCACATGCATGTGTAGTCGCTGACTCTGGCCACAGATATCCACGGCGATCTCTCGGTCTTGCGCGATGCCCTGGACCTGGGCTTGCCTCCAATCGCTGGCGGCGGGGTTCCAAAGTGCGACGAGCACGACGATGACGGCAATCCACCGTGCTTCCGAAAAGGTACGCTATATGAAGGCGCTATGTACGCTTTTATTGACCGGGGGGACAGCCGACTTGATTAACGCGGTGAAGCAACGAATGCCGGTCTTCGCACCCAACCAAAAGTCGACGTACTCCAATATCGCCTTCGAACTTCTTGGTCTTGTAATTGCAAATGTGACAAGCCAGTCATACGAATCTTATATCCACGACGCTATTTTCCAGCCCCTGGGTATGAGCATGAGTAGCTTCGCCCTGCCCCCTGACAGCGCGGGCGTCATCCCGCCGAAGCCGCAGTACTGGGACGCCGATATAGGGATACAAAACCCGACCGGTGGCATTTACAGTTCCTCGAAGGATCTTTCAGTTTACCTCCGCCACATTCTGACACATTACAACGGCCTTACACATGCCCTCAACTGGCTACATCCCGTGTCTAATTCAGGGGGACTGCACACCTTCTATGGCATGCCATGGGAAATCTTTCAGACGGACCGTATTCTGCTAAACTCAAGGCGGACTGTCAGATTCGTCACTAAGACCGGTGGGCTCCCAGGCTATTTCTCAGTCATCATGATTGTCCCGGAGTACGACCTTGGCATAACTATCCTTGTGGCGGGAAACGGGCGTTTTCTCGCTGAGATACGAGAGGTTGTCACCGTGCAACTTGTTCGTGCTGCCGAGCGAGTTGCCCTCCGCCAGCTTCATGAGCGATATTCTGGAACATATGGCTCGCCGCAGTCTGACCTTAATTCCTCTCTCACGCTCGCTGTTGACTACCGTGGGCTCGTCGTCGAGAGATTCATCTCTAATAGCACGGACGTCCTTGCAAGTCCACTGATGGAGCATCTGCCTCATAGTAGCGGAAAGTGGTACGTACAAGTAGTACCGACTCTGCTATACCGTGACGAAAAGAAGCAGAAAGGAGCGCGATGGCGATTTCAGGGTGCTGCGGAGAGATCAGCAGGCGAACAGCCAGTTTGGGATGATGCTTGTTTAACGAACATTGATGTTGCGGAATATGCTGGCGCACCTTTGAACGAGGTAGTGTTCTGGAGCGGCGAGGGCGACACGGCCGATACCCTGGAGCTCACTGGATTTCGTGTTAAGCTGGTTCGGAATGAGAAGCGGCAGATTCAGCTGCCAGCAGAACGCCAAGAATATATGGAGTTGTAGAGATGTTCAAGTCAAAGTATTCTTCTGCTCCAAGCAAAAATTGTCAAGCCTCCACCACAGATTTACTGCCTCAGTGTCCCCGCATTTGCCGACTACCGACACGTCGACATGAATATCCCGAAAGCATTCTATGGTCACTTATGTGTGCGATTTATCCGTTCCCACGTTCCTGGATCCTCAACAAGAATGCGCGTTTTCAAATTCGATCCCCGCACGCGATAGTGTGCTCCGCTTCTCTAGATTGAACCTCGGAATCACTCGCCTTTCGTTCAGCCACACGATGGAGATTTAATAACAAAGCCGAAGACTCACGAACTCCACTCGATTGTACTGTCACATGCCGGCCTATACCGAGGCGTCTCCTAAAACTTCACAATGGCGATCCTTGGGCAAATCGTCGCAGTGTTGGCAAGCTCAATTCTAGTCCACTGTCAAGACGTCAAAGACTATGGACCATGCTTGACAAGCTCACTGCGAGACAACGATGTGTGTGATAGTTATCTGGAGCCCTCTGAACGAGCTAGAGCTTTGGTGGCAGCAATGACCATCGAAGAGAAGCTCGCGAACCTAGTTGAGTACGTTTCGTTATCCTTAGCCCTTCCTCTCAACTAACAACTCTCCAGTCACAGCCTTGGTGCGGAAAGAATCGGACTTCCTAAATACAACTGGTGGAACGAGGCGCTCCATGGAGTGGCACACTCACCGGGTGTAGAATTCGCTAAATCTGGCGAGTTCTCGTCAGCTACATCATTCCCTAGTCCGATCACGATATCTGCAGCTTTCGACGACGATCTGGTAGAGAAGGTGGGCCTTGCAATTGGCGCCGAAGCTCGCGCCTTTGCGAATGCGGGACGTGCTGGACTCTCCTTCTGGACGCCGAATATCAATCCCTTCAAGGATCCACGATGGGGTCGAGGCCTGGAGACGCCTGGGGAGGACCCGCTCCGCATATCCCATTACGTCGAACGTCTGCTGAAGGGGATGGAATGGGCTAGCCAGGAAGATGATAATCTAGGACGACAAGTTATCGCGACTTGCAAGCACTACGCGGCTTATGACCTGGAGCGTTGGAATGGCGTGGTACGGTATTCGTTTGATGCTGTGGTTTCTATGCAAGATCTGGTCGAGTACTACCTGCCGCCCTTCAAACAATGTGCCAGAGATTCGAATGTTGGATCCATTATGTGCTCGTACAATCGTGTAAACGGCACGCCGGCATGTGCAAGCGAGTACCTGATGCAAACTGTTCTTCGCGAGCACTGGAACTGGACTCAACATGACAATTTCATCGTCAGCGACTGCAACGCCGTTCACAACATCTACGCCGATCACAAATGGGTGAAGACTGCGGCCCAGGCGGTGGGTGCCGCCATGACTGCTGGAACGGACAACACCTGTGAAGCTGGCGGTTGGGGCACTGATGTTGTTGGTGCTTTCAACCAGTCTCTGCTTACCGAGAAAGTCATTGATCAAGCTCTCACACGACAATACGAAGGTTTGATTCGCGCAAATTATTTCTTCACCTCCGGTCGTGAGGGCGAGATCACTGGTTTCCCCGCTTACGGATGGGACTATGTTAATACGGAGACAGCGGACTCGTTGGCAAGAGCTTCTGCGACCGACGGCCTCGTTTTGTTGAAGAACGACGGCACCCTACCAGTCAAACTCGGCAAGAACCAGACCGTGGCGGTCATTGGTATGTGGGCAAACGATACCTCATACCGTATGCTCGGAAACTATTATGGCACACCACCCATCTACAGCACACCCCTTCTCGCCGCGCAACAATTAGGCCTCAAGGTAAACTATGCCGACGCCCCAGTATCCTCAAATGCGAACTACACAGCCGCCCTCGAAGCCGCGAAGCAGTCAGATATCATCTTCTACTTTGGCGGCATTGACGGCTCCATCGAGAACGAAGACCGCGACCGCACAACCATCACATGGCCCTCCGTCCAACTTTCTCTCCTGCGCGATCTGTCTGCCCTCGGCAAGAAGCTCGTCGTCGTTCAGCTCGGTACATCCATCGACAACACGCCCCTACTCTCCGACAAAAACGTAAACTCTATCCTCTGGGCCGGATACCCCGGCATGCATGGCGGCCTCGCAGCCTTCGACATCATCACCGGCGCCAAAGCGCCTGCTGGTCGCCTGCCCATAACGCAGTATCCGGCCAACTACACCAATCAAGTCCCCATGACAGACATGGCGCTGCGGCCCAGCGCTCAGAACCCCGGACGCACGTATAAATGGTACAACAAAGCCGTGCAGGAGTTTGGATTCGGGCTGCACTACACGAATTTCACCATCCGCTTCGGCGCACCCTACGATGTGCGCAGCAGCGCGAACCGCAATGCCAATGCCACCACTTTCCACGCCACCTCGCTCCTAGCCGAATGCACCGAAGTCCATGCCGACCTGTGCCCGTTCCCGCGCATCCCCATCGTCGTGACGAATACCGGAAGCACGACTTCCGACTTCGTCGCCCTAGCGTTCTTGACGTCGACTGTCGGCCCTGCGCCCCATCCTATCAAGGAACTGGCGAGCTATAAGAGGGTGAGGGGGATTAAGCCGGGGGAGCAGAGGGAGGTGGAGTTGCAGATGAAGTGGGGTGATCTGGCGCGCGTGAATGAGAGGGGAGATACGGTGCTGTATGGGGGACGGTACTGTTTGGGAGTTGATGTGCCGGAGCGGGTGAGGTTGTGCTTTGAGGTGGTCGGGGGGGAGGAGACGGTATTGGATAGGTGGCCGCAGCCGCAGCCGAAGGGGGGGAATGGGACGGTGGTGGGGAGGGTGTGAGGGTGTGAGGGATGGAGTGGGGTTGAGTGGTGCGTATTGTATTGAGATGCTGAAAGTACTGGCTAACACATCATTTTCACTAGGGGTATCCAGTTTCGTGCGCGAAAGTAAATTGAACTCAATCGATGGAGTACATCGGTCCTGAGTTTCTCGAGTAAAAATATCAGTCAGCTCTCTGTCTCCTCCTCTTTTCTTAAAATTCTGTATTGTCCATTCACAATCCTAACAACCACGGGTCGTCCTTCTCTTTGAGTGCGGCGTAGAAATTCGTATCCGGCCGGAATGTCATTTTGCGTAGCTCAGCTCAGCTCGACGCGCTGTTCAGTCGCCGCACAATGCACGGGTGGGCAGCCAGCTGCACCTGTACACTGACAGTCACGTGCCAGGTCTTGCCGTCGAACGAGCGGTTGATTTCGTCGAAGAGTTTCGTCGGAATGACGTCCTCGTAGTAGTAGATGGCGTCGCTGTCGAGGAGATCAAGCTCGGTCAGCTTCATCGGGGTATGTATGCCCTGGTCCTCGTCGTTATCTTCTCTTTGTCGTCTATCTAGCCCCCCGCCCCCCTTTCACCCCCGATTTTACTATTCTGTGTTGAACTCCTTATTGTATTGTGTATACACTATTTTCGCGACCTACAAGTTTTGGTAGGTCGGATTCCATCTTGACAGCGCTGTGTATGCACTGTTCTCACATTGTGAAAGACTGTTTTCCGGTTTGCATTGTGAAAAGCGGGTATATATACCTGGTGGGATTCTCCTGGATTATCTTCTCATACAACTTCATCAGTACCAACTGGTTGGCTACTACCTGCAGGAAGGCTATTCTCTTATCACTCGATTTCAAGACTATCTTTTCGACTTCGAAAGGTCAGTACACCGTCTTCTCTTTAGCCAAACATGTCGGTTGAAAACACTGCCGGCTCGGCCGAAATCTACGAATGCGCCTTCTGCCTAGATGAATTCCCGTCTAGCGAAGGCATCTCCGCTGCCTGCCCGCAGCACTTCATCTGCAATGCCTGCGCCCTGTCCTCTTTCGAGCACGCCGTCGCCGACATAACCACCTTCCCCGCCTCCTGCTGCGCAAATGTAGTCTGGCCCCCAGCACTCTTCGAGGACATCATACCCCCCGCGCTCTTCCAGACCTACACAACTCGGCTCCGCGAATACAACACCGTGCCTACACTGCGCGTCTACTGCGCAAATACGGATTGCGGAGTCTTCCTCCACCGCTCGACCTTCGACAACAGCAACCCCGCTTTCTCGATCGCACGCTGTCCGCGCTGCCGTACGACTACCTGCGTGGGCTGCAATTCCACGTGGCTCAACGAGTGGCATCGCTGCGAAGAAGACAACTTCGATCCTCATGTCACGCCGGACTGGCTGCCGCCATACACGAATGAGTGCCGCATCAAGCGCTGTCCGCGCTGCCGCGCGTGGCTCGAGCATGGCGAGGCGTGCAACCACATGACCTGCGCACAATGTAGCCATCAGTTCTGCTTTGTGTGTCTGCTGGAGTTCATCGGGGGTCATGAAGAGGACGGCGGGTGTCCGATGTATGGTGAACCGGGGGATGGATATGATGAGGAGGGGTACGAAATCGGCAGGGGCTTGCATCGATTGACGGGTAGAGATCGGCAGGGGAGGAATAGGAACGGCGTTGTTGACGGTGGGTTGATTTGGGCTGAGCGATATAATAACGCTGATGCCCCTGTCCCCCATGTCCATGTCCCTGATGCCTTTGCCCCAGATGCCCATATCCCTCTTGACGTAGAGGAGTTCAACCAAGAGGATTTTGACGTAAAAGAGTTTTTGCTTTACGAAGTATTTGGGGTTGGAGGAGCTATCAACGACCTGGATGCCGTTGCTAATGCGGAGGGCCGGCTGCTCGCTTTAGTCGGGTACTTTAACCTTAATGGAGACATTGGGGACCCGATTGAGCTTGATGACCGTCTCGAAAACGTTGATGAACGGATCAACCACATCTATGATACTATCAACATCATCGTTGCACAATGGGAAAACTTGATAGAGGTCCATATTGAGACAGCCTATGAGGCTATTGTCGCTCATGCGAATGGTGAACCCGTCGTTGAAGGTTTTCGTCCGGCTACTGACAACGTCTATATCATCAACCTCAGGAACCGTATGGATAACCTTCCAGCCAACCTGGCCGAAATGCGTGCGAACAGGCCTGGCAACGTTGACGGCCCGGAGATCGGTGACAATGTCGATGCGTTGGTGGAGGATGGTCCTGAACTTAGGGACGATTTACCGGCTCTTGGAGTCCCACCTCCAATTGAAGACCCGGAACCAGAGAATGAGTCGATCGCTGACAGTGACGCGTCGTCCAGTAGCGCCGACAATAGCCCCGACAACCGATCGCTCAGCTACAACTACAACTCGACACTCACCGACGACTATGTTTGGCACCGCCCTTACCCTTTCCCCATCCTCAACTTCGAGCAGCTAGACTGCGAACACGACTGGAAGGATGCGCCTGCCTGGACGCGGCTGGAAGAGCCACTGACCAAGTACTGCGGGGTATGCAAAGACGAACTTGAGACTCGCTACCATTGCTCGAAATGCGACACATACGTGTGTCACTGGCACAATCGCAGCACCGGTTTCCGGTTCAGTGCCTCCTTAGAGTGGGAGTACGAGTTGGACTGGTGGCACCGCTGGAGCGACTGGGAGTGCGATGAGCTGGTATGCGTCATCCGCTGGGCCGAGGACGGCTACGTGCCGGCCCGCAATCCTTTTGCTAAGCAGCGAGCGGTTGCTTGGCTGGAGTGGGATGATTCGTTCCACTACGAGGGCGAGTTACCCGTGCAGGAGGACTCTTTCGTAATAGACAGGCGCGAATACCGGTTGGACGACGATGAGAGCGAAGACGATTTGGTAGACGAGGACGAGAGCGACTCGGTCGCTGACCATGACGTCGAGGCAATCGCCGAAGATGAAAGCGAGTCGGCGGCTGACGATGAAAACGACTCCCTCGCGGACCTGTGGGCCAATAATGAGTTCCAAGGCTTGACGAACCGGTCTGAGAGCGTACACTCGATGGCTAGTTCCTTCAGCTCCACCAGCTTCGCCTCGTACGAGGAAGAAGTCAAAGTGGACGAGTCAGACCGGGTCGACGGCGAATACGGCTGGGGCATTGTGTCCATGTTCCATCGCTCCGAGAACGAGCTGTTCCAGGCGCAACCATGGTTCTACTGGGACGACTTCGGAACGACAAAGCTGTTCGAGGACGCTGAGCGCGAGTGGTTGCATGAGAATCAGTACATCCAGGAGTGGATGTATGCAGATTGGGACATGCTGAATGCCCCTGACGGCGCGTCGACAGGCGGGCGTTATCCTATGCTCATGACGTTCAATCTGAGCAACAACGTTTTCACGCCGCTGATGGAGAACTCGGATGCCGGAGAAGAGGCGGAGTAAATCGTCATCTTCGAAATGGGTGAATGGCTATCGGCACTAGGCCGAATATAGAAAATGGTATCAAGAATAATAAATAATACCGGAAAGTTTTATCCTTGTTATGAGCTAAGTAATTGTTGTGAATTGTGGATTTTGGTATTTAATTCGATGCGTCTGGTCTAGGTTCGTGAGTTCCATCGTATAAGCAACACCAACACCTTTGGTTCTTTGGTCTGGGAGCAGGTGAATAGATGGTCATGTGCACCTGGTCGGCACGCCTAGAAAGCTGTCGCAATACCAGAACTAGCCGCCCCCGCTTGCTTGTACAAGAGTTACATTTCAAGGCGGCTAAGTAAGGCGTCTACAGGTGTGTTTTTCGTTTTGGCCCCTATGCAGTCATATGGCGTTGCGGGATGCCTTAAACAAGATACGATTAGGACCGCTAGCTGAGTAGAATCCCAGCGGCTAGCTGTAGAAGTTGGATTCTATGATTTCGTTGGCCTGACTAAGGTTGGCAGTTGAAGTTGGTCCCGGTTACATGAGCGGTGGGGTTGTGATGGGTATATTATCTGGTGGTTTCCTCGCGAGACATGTCTTTTCCGGGAGGATGGCGACCTAATACTTATTACACGTTGTTGGTGCATACGTTTGTTAGACGACTGTTAGGCAAACTTCCCTCAAACAAGGCCGTCTCACGAACGGTGAGTGAACGAGACACTAGACCAGTTACAAAATAGCATGGCCCCAGATCCAATGCTTCGGGCTCTGTTCCTATAAAATCTCCATGCTCAAGCCAATCAACACTCGTGCCGCACAAGGCTGCGGAGTTCCGCAAATGTCGTACCTAATGTTTGTTGGCCCCCCGCTCTAGGGCTGCAGGCCGGTCGGTGAAACGTCAAATGGTGTGATCTTTATAAAGTCTACAACTGCGCCTATTCACGCCGGTTTGCTACCTCCCCCAAATTTTCTCTCTTCCGTGTGCGACTCTCCAGGAACCAGGCACCATGCTGTTTTCTGTCTTCTTCTCCACGGTGCTGCTTGCGTCCCTCACCGCTGCAAACCCCGCCGCGGAGAGCGAGCACAATACTCCCACCTCCACGCACAATGGTCTCAGCGCCCGCCAAGGCAATCTCGAGCACCGCGCCGCTCCTATCGCCACCCCCACCGTTGTCGTGACTCTCGACACGCACCAGCAAAATGTCGGCATCCTATGTAAGAACCCAATCCCTCCGCATACACTAGAACAACATCTAACATCCCAGCTTCGACCGACATGTACGCCAAAGTGCTCTCCGGCCTCAACCAGCTGTGCCCCAAGGGCAAAATCCACTGCAACCGCCGCTCCGACGTCGTGCAGTTCAACGGCATCGCGTGGAACAACACGAATAACTGGGAAACCAACGGCCACTTGACGCTAGGTGTGCAGAGCGCCACGTTCCCAAAAGACTTCACGGCGCTGCGAGACGCGATGGTCGACACGGTCGCGCGGAGCTGGCAGTTCCAGATCGAGGAGGCGACCAACTGCGTCGAGCTGAAGCTGAACGGCGACCGCAGCGGCAAGTTCTGCAACGTCGCGAACAGGATCGAAGTGCGGGTTGCGGAGTCTCAAGGTACGCTGCCTGCAGTGTCCCTCCTCAAATCACTCGCCATTACGGCTCTTCGCTAACATGCGTTTTTCGTAGCCACCGACGCCCACCTGCACGCATACATCTACTTCAACTTCAACCTCGGCGCCGAGGCCGGCGGCAAGTTCAGCTGCGTGGCGAGCAAGGCTGGCGCGCTGAAAGCCATCATGGACACCAAGCAGCCGTATCTCGAGCCGCTGAAGACGAGCGATGTCGCGGCCGAGGTCGTGTGTCGGAATCAGTAATCGGCGTGCGGGTCGGGGGGAGATCGGGCATGGGCACTGGAGTATAGATTATAGGATGGTCGGCATGGGTATACCACGGGTAGGGCGTTGATGGACGACTATTTCAGGCGGTAGAATACAAGTATACCACCACGGCATATTGTGCTTTGTTTTGACGGCGTGAGAGAGAATGGTTTCTGAACGCCCTAGAGACTGAAAACTGCCGACATTATACATTATTACTTACCCAGTAATCTACGGATACTATAACGCGGCGCGCCCTGCAGTAAGGAGTAGGCCTGGGGGCCCAATTACTTTCTAAGGCGACGTCCCGTTCCGCACACCATGAGGCTGAAATCCAACATTAACGGCAAATATAGTAATAACACGGAGAAAGTACCGGGTATAGCACCTGCTATTCGATATTAGATTCGCGATCTCTATGATCATACCTTGACATTATGTTGCTGCTCTCTTATCCCTGTAAGAAGAGTTGAAGCATTGTTGTAAGTGCGATGTAGGCTAAGGAGGTTTGATGCAGCCACTGAAAGCTTTCGCAGCGTCTAATAGACGTGAAAATATTTCATTTGCATTGTCAACATTAATACGCGTTCGAGGCTCTGTGGTAGTGTGTTAACATGTCGTACGTGATTCAACGAAGAGGTACGTGTCGGTGAGCAGTAGGTAAGCTCCTTTAAACCCCCGGAATGTGTTCATATATAATTACAGCTTCCAAACATGGTCCGGGTTGAAACATTTCTGCGTATTTCTGTGACGACTTCATTTGTTTTCAGCCTGCGCTGATTGGGTCATCGTGTGGAGCGCGCTATCAGGACCATGGTTCGTGAGGACGACGTCAGACAATATCGTTGCTTTTTCCTGCTTTCTCTCGTCTCACACATAATGTTGAAAACACATTTCGGACGTTTATGAAGATATCTTGTATAGCAATAAGATGGGCAATGCATATCCCAATCAACTAATACATCTTAGCGTCCCGATATCGCCTGACCTACTCCCCTTTCCTGGGGCGCTCCAAATCGAATAAGACAAGACGCAGTAACACCAGGACCAATACGGCTCCAAAAACACGATACAAAACACGAATACACCGCTCGCTCAATTCAAAGAATCAGTCGATCCCCAAAAACCGTTCAAAATCTCGAAGCTTCGAAAAGACGTAGTGAACAACGACTTGGTCTACAGTCTTGTTAGCCAAAGCCACCACATTCCAGTTCCGGAATCTCACATACCTCACTCATCCTCCTCATACCCCAGCTTCAAAACCGACTCGAAATCCACCACCGCAATTTCCCAATTCCACATGGAATGCACATCCGTGATCTGAACGTTTGCAGCATACCTCGCATTATACCTCATCTGCGTATGGTGATGCCACATCGTTATCGAATGTTGTTGCACACTCCGCTCCTGATCAAGCCGCTGCCGCCGCTGGTCGTGAGCCAGCCTCAGTAATCGCGTAGTGTGAGCGGACTGTTCTCCCCGCAACTTCCGCTGACAGGCCCGGAGTCGCTGGCAGAAGGCGTGGAGCTCACGTTGCCTCTGCTCTTCCCACTGGCGCTCACGGAGCTCATGATCGCGGCCGAAGTCTGCCATGCGTTTCACGTAGTCGCTTCTCATGGGGTGCTCGTCGTCGAAACCGGAATTGCCTGGTACGTAATGGGTGGCTTTGCGCTGCTGATGGGTGCGTCGGATGGGTTCGAGCCAGGTGGTGGGATCGAATTTGGCGACAGCCGCTGGTGGGTTCAGCTCCGCGTCTTCGTTTTCGCAGGTAACCTCGTGTGGGACCTCGTCCCCTTGGGTTCTGAACGTCAGCGGGTGGATGATTGCGTTCGCCCGGAGCGAGGCGAAGGCGTCCTGGGCTTGAGTGTCTATGCCGGCGTTGGAATATGTGTCCACGTGGCTTGGACGACTGTTGGCGACGGCTGCGAGCCACTGGGGCCACGTTGGCTTGCCGTTGGAGAGATGGCCCGCGTGAAGGTCGAGGGGTAGGTCCAAACCTCTCGATCCGTAAAACTCGAAATGTTCCCGATCAATGGGAGCTTGTTCGGCCTGGCCAGCGTTGTAGGATCCGCGTTCCTCAGGATCCTTAAGGAGGATAGTCCTTAATAAGTAACGCGAACGCATTGCCACAGGACGCTGGATCTCATGAGCAGCAAAGGTGGCGTGAGTAAAATATGTTTCCTGAGGATGTTTCGTGGATTCCTCAAGAATTTGGTCGAATCTGGATGCTCCTCCAGGAGGCAAAGACTGCTGCTTCTCTGAAGGCGATTCAGCCTCAGCCAGGTCTGGTTTTAGGGCGTCCGCGGAAGGCTGCATGTCCTCCTCGCCGAGGTTCGCATCGATATCCTCTTGAATACTGCTCTGTTCCGGCAGCATCGCACATGAATCTGGATCAAGCCCCGAATCAATCATCCATTGCGGACGTCCACCATCTTCCGCACGAAGTTTCGGCTTTGGCGGATTGGTGAGAATCTCGAGGGCTTCCTGAGCAGTGATTGGACTTTTCTCCGTTTTGTGGCATGCCAATCTATACCTCGCTCGGGCGAGGACTTCTCCGCGCATTGCGCTGCCGTTGGCCATCTCCAAGTCATCTGTTTCGATCAACTTGATGGCGAATTCCTGCTCGTAGTCATCTATCCGGATATCGTCCAGCTTCTTGGTACCATCAGGAATCTTGTCCATCCAAGCCTCCATCCTCGATCTGGCCTCCATACAAGACTGCATGGGACTCTTCTCGGCTTGCTCATTGTCGTTACGATCCTCAGCCTTCTCGAAGCAGAACTTCTCGTCGTCACAGTCGATGAACTCGTAATGCTCATCGAATTCAAGCAGCTCGTCCGCGACGTCGGATTCAGCGTCATCAATCTGCGGCTCCTCGCCGTCGTCGGTCACAATAACGCTGCCCAAGCCGCTTATGGAAGTAACCGTGATGTAATCCTTGAGCTCGTGAGCAACGTCTGGATTGTTCTCCTGATCCTGCCTCATCATTCTTGATGCGCGGACGAGCCTGTCTTCATGCCTTGAATGCTGACAGAACGTCTCGTTCCGTGCCCAGTACTGAAGGTCTCTAACCTTGCGTTCGGAGACCAGCCGTTCCCTGTCCATGCTAGGAAAGTCATATCCTTTGAGCAAGCGCTCGCGGATCCCAAGTCGCAAGGAGGTCTCGAGGAAGAAGTCGCCATTTCCGAGGGTCTCGTTGTATAGCAATACGTCTAAGATCACGGTGGGATCTATGATCGGATTGTTTTGCACGCGTTCGAAGTCGGCCTCGGTGTGGAATCGGAAATCGGGATCTTCGCGGATTCGGCGTGCCTGGAGCTGGGCGAGATCGCGTTCACGGGGAGGAATCTTCAGAGGCTCTTGCACGTACGGGAGTCCAAGACTCCTCCAAAGCTTTGCCGCTCGAATGGGTTGATCCTCTAGTCCTTATTAGCTGGTGTTGATACTATGCTCGGAGATGTGACCAAGTCTTACCACGACCGCGTACACAGTTCCAACCGGCCCTCATGATGCAAGAGGTGCCGAGGAGGGAATCTACCGGAGAGTTAGCACCTTGGAGGAGGGAATTGATTGTCGGTACGTACCTTGTTCGTGATCCGGAACCATCGCGACGAGCAAGGGCGTTGCGGTCACAAAGATACCCTGGAACGGGGACTCGGGAGGGGACACAGAGTGCGCTTCAGTGTGGTGAGCGGCCGTGGCTTTGGCGAGGGCGGGGAGAAGCGCGTTGTTGATGACAAGATCAGGGTCCATGGCACGATCAGTGTCCATGTGCAGGTCTTGAAGGAGGAGGACTCGGGCAGCTTCAGCAGCTTGCTGCTCCAGGCGGAGTGTCAACTCGAAACCCATGGTTGAGCTTGTTTCGACGCGGAGTGGTGGTGTTGGTTGACAGCGATGGAGCGGGGTTTTAAGGTGGAGAGACCGTGGAGCGCGGATATGATATCAGTGCAGGCAGCGAGGAGCGCACGGACAACAAGGCTCAGTCGCGTGGCATGATGAGGGAAAGAAGTTCGGGGGCCGGTCGCCTGGGAGATACTGATGCGCTGGGCCCCGCATGGTGTTTTCACTTTCTCTATGCTTTCTTTCACTGGCAAGATTTTCCACAACACAACCATGTCCATTCATTGCAATGATGTGTGGAGAATCCTGTAAAGGCGTAGATTCTCAGTATAATACAGGTTAAGGCATGGGTAGGACCCATTTTCAGTGTATATATGTGAAAGGGGGCTTGTGTGAGGTCTGATATGTACGGGTACTGGTACATGCTGTACAAGCGCATTTCCAGCGCCTACGAAGGGTTTATAAAATGTTGTCTCCTATAGTTGGATTCTTGTAAAGACCCTCCGCCCTTGGGTAGGATTCACTCATAAGATGAGGAGCTGGATTTATTTTTGTTTGCTAGGGACAAACGAGCTTGATAAGTTGTCTATACACTATAGTTACTAGGACTCACATCAATCTACACATATGTATCTATACTACTAAGAGGATCTTGTTTCAACTAAAAACGCCTATGTACTGTCCACATCCAGCACAGAACGATTGGACACTTCCAGAAGGGTTAGTAAGTGCAACCATAGTATCCGGTCGTTGAAACTACAACCAATCCGCACCAGTTCGTATCAAGTTTGCACATCGTTTTGATTCAGGCATGAGAGCATCGAGCGTGTGGGCTTCAGCAAGACAAGGCAGTGACTCACCGAACAAGACCTAGCCATTACGTACATCCATCTAATTCTACAGCATTGTCTCTAGAAATAACACACTTTAAATCAAGCCCAGCTGCGAAAGGAATACTCGAACTGGCTGATTTCGACCTCTACGCGGGCGGTTCTTCTATCACATGACTCTTCCGCATGCGCTTACTACTTAACAACACCAGGAACTGGTCCCAACAGCCTCTATGAAAAGCCCGACCGCTATACAGAATTCCGATATGTGACAGTCGGGAGTGTTGAACGCCGCACCGGAGTTCTCGCCGGTGTGTGGTTCTTACCGCATTTGTCAGGATCCTTGCGCTCGCAAAATCTTGCCGACAACTTAGTGTACGTCTCAACCTGCATGCCGCTGAGGCCGGAAACGGACGAACCTTCGACGTCAAGTATATGCGCCGTCGGCTTTGTGTACCAGTGAACTACTACTACTTCTTTCAAACTGACCGCTATATCCGTGCTTGCAAATCAACAGTTTGACTAATTATGATTTTTCCAACACGGACGTTGCAAAGTCGGCGGTGAGTACCTAGGTACCTATTTAAACACTCCTAAACCACAAACATAGCTTCCATCTTCACCACATCGCTAAACCTACCACACACCCCTCTCATCCATCACCGCTTCCCAACATCCCAAACATGTCCCTCGTCACGCTCATTCTCGGCGTCGGCTCCAACATCGGCCAAGGCACCGCGAGCGCCTTCGCCGCCGCCGGCTACAAAGTCGCCAGCGTCTCGCGCAGCCAGAAAGAATCCGACAGCACCGCGCAGAATCTGTACATCGCGGCCAACCTGTCCACGCCCGAGGCCATCGTCGCAGCATTCGCCAAGACGAAGAAAGTGCTGGGCGTGCCGAATGTCGTGGTGTGCAACCGTAAGTTCATCCCTTCTCATAAACCCCTGTGAGCGGCGAGACTTCGCTGACGGCGACAAGTGTACGCCCACACGGCAAGCGACGCGGAAAACCCACTTGCACAGGACCTCGCAGCCTTCACGTCTGATTTCGCGCTTAACACGATCAGCCCCTTCGTGGCTGCGCAGCAAGCGGTTCTCGGCTTCTAGCAGCTGCCGCCCGGCACGTCGAAGACGTTTATCTTCACAGGCAACATGTTGAACGTTACTACGGCGCCCGGGCTGTTGAACCTTGGACTAGGGAAAGTGGCGACTGCGCATACCATTGAGACGGCAGCGAAGGCGTACCAGGACCGCGGATATAGGTATGTTCTCCCCCACCCGCTATTATGTGAAGAGAAAGTTGAGCGTTGTGTACGCAGATTTTATTACGCCGATCAGCGACTCGAAGATGGGACACCCATGTGAACGGGACTGAGCGGCGAGGCCCATGGGAAGTTGTATGTTGAGTTGGCGCAAGATGAGGCGCAGAGACCTTGGTGTCAGACTTTCGTCAAGGACCAGGGGTATAAGAAGTTTTGAGGTTGAAGGAGCCGGGGGAATGACTATCACGTGCACGTTGTCACCACACACACGTGACCATCTCTTCTAGTAGCTTGAACCCCCAAATTTGTTATCAATCTTGGTAATTTCCGCTTCCAAAGTCAGCAACTATCCAGCAGCCCCGTACAGTTCTCATATAATCTTAAGAGGTTGCATTCGATCTTTCAACCACCCATTCTGCTCTCCATCCATAAAGCCATGCAGATAGCAAATTCCCACTACGCGATATGTTTCTAGATCACCCGACTTGTACCCGAAGTTTGATGTCGACGGATCACTCGGGACTTGCTCAAGAACGAGGGGCATATTGCCACCGGCCGCAATGAAGATCTTGTTGCCCGGTTTTGCGCGTGCGGAGGATAACATGACGCCCAGGTACCGTTTGTTCGTCATGAACATGTCTAAATGGATTGTAGCTATTCCAACAGTGTACGGGAAATCAGATTCGTATTCGCGAAAATCGATTGGGGCGTCCGCGACTTCACCACTTTCTCGTTCATGTTGGTGCTCCAACCTCTCGGCCCGCGGATGCGCCTCTCTGGTTGTATCCGGAGTGTAGCGGTTCGAGGGCAGTTTTTCGGGCAGCGATTTAACTTTTGCGTATTCTGGGAATGGTGTCCAGGCGCTGTCAAGACATGTTGTCCTGAGCCATGCTTGCTCCCAAGTATCACTCACTGATTCCAAGCTAGAGCTATATGGAGCACTTGGATCTTGGTTCCTGAGGGGAGAGTTCCAAGGAAAGTTGCCTACGCCGCCATGAAAGCCTTGGAGCTCGTCGACGAAAACACCCTGAAGAAGCATGGCTTTACCGTCGAACTGGGGTTTCAGAGCTTCCAACTTCCTTGAGGTATTGAAATAATGAAAGACTTCAGACCACATTGTATAAAGCCCAATGGAATCAGAAGTCCCGAGTGACGACCAGTCCACTACCCAAGACGGCCATGGTATCTGGGACCGATCGTTGGCTTGGTTTATGTTGTCTCGAATCGTAAGTGACAATGGCATCAGAGATATGGTGGAGATTTGAGCTCGAGTGACCGCTCGATACAGCTCCAAAGGCGTTAGGTCATAGTTTGGCCGAACTTCGTTGGTTGAATCCACTAGACCAAGAAGCGCATACATTTGATCGTGTTCCACGGAAGCATAGCGACGTTTAAGACTAAGCCGTAGCTCGAATAATGACAGTCTGTCTTTCTCTTTGAGGATACGGTCTCGCACTTGGCTTACTTCAGCTAGCGGATAAAGGACACATTGAACCATCATACCAGTTGATGCAGAGCTGTCCTGGCTACTTTTGTAAACCCTCCAGGCTGCGTTGAATACAGATAAAGGGACGGTGACAGGACCGAGGAAGACCTGGGCTTTGGGCGCGAGTACCACTTCTTGAACTACCCAGAGTCGATCAAACCATTCATTATGCCGTATGCGGATCAAGAGATCCCAAGGGAATTTCCACTGTAGAAAGCTCAAATGCGAGTCGCGCGCTATGAAATTATCAAGAGTTATATTCTCCGAGGCTAGCTGGTAGAGGAGATGTATCATGTGGAAGAGTATTTCCGTTTCCAAGAATTGGCGACTGCTATCGAGGCGGATACATTGTGGTGCATTCGACACGCTATCTAGATAATCAAAGCAGAGTGCGCTGTCTATAGCATTGTTGTAGAGGATTGGGGCGAACTGGTAACATCTGCTGGGGTTACTTTCAATCTCAGACTCAGGCTAGTAGCGCTGCACTATCTCAGTTTCGTCTATCTCGCCCATCCAGATTAACACTCCACGGCATTCAGAATAGATCTTTCCTATTAGGCCAACCTAGTGGTTGCGCTCCTCGACCCGCGTTTGGTCGATACACAGCGCGTCCACCCAAATAATAGAGTAGGCTGACTTGCAGTGGGCCCTCAGTTGGCGAAGGGCTTCGAACAAATTCGGTCTAATCTTGACAGGATATCCGTTGACTAGTGCTTCGAGGGTGGCTTCTTCCTTACCCAGACGTAAGATAATGCGGCATACGAAGGGTTGTCGTTGAGCGAGACCACTTGGAAATTGCAAGTGATTGGAGATTCCCACGCGCTAGGATGTATTTCCAGAAGCCTGATTTCGTGCTCTTTCAAATTGATCGGATATTCGGTATGGACTGAATGCCTTCTGTTTACGGTTGGGGTCTGAGCCACTAGTGTTGTCGGCACGGCCTGCGACGAGGCTGAGGTTATGTTCAGCGAAGATGTTGGTCCTTCGCAGCATGTACAATTCTTGGGAACCGTTCCCAGGATAATCGACTATTCTGCTAGGTCTGATATCCTGGCGATGGTTCTTAATGGAACGAAATTCCGTTGTAAGAGCAGGCTGTTGCCTAGAGGTTTAGCTTTTTCAGGCTGAGCCTCCACAATGCATCGTTTAGGCGCATTCTTAGTTCGAGAGCGATGGATACAGAGAAGTTAGATGCAACCCACAGGTATTGATGAGTTCGTAAATATGTGAAGGCGAGAGGAGGAACATCCATTTAGCAAACAACACGTTCGCTAAAGAACACATTGCCCCGCCTGACGTAATACACTCTTGGCGCGAATCGTCTCATCGCCCAATCAACTTGGGCTACATAGATCACGCGCGTGTTAAAGTGCAGCCCTGTGAATATGGGTGAGATATTTGGATTCGGTCTGAGATAGAGCAAGTACTTTGCCACCGATAAGAACTGATACTAACTTGACTGGAAAGGGTATTAAACTCGGAAGAGAGCAGAGAAAAGAAGCCGTGGTTCCATCCTCCATACGATGCCATGAATCTCATATCGCACACTTGGTGCGCCAACTCATTAGACCCATAACTTTCCTGCCCTAGACCAAGAGAGCACCGCAGAGACCGACGAAAAGTGCAGCGGCACCTCCATTCTTGGCTACAACAGCTGCTGCGCCAGTGAACTCGCCGGCGGGTGCGGATACAGTGGCCGTGTTATTGCCTGCAGCAGTCGAGGTAGACATGCTTCCAGAAGTAGGTACTGCGGCGGCCGAAGAAGACTCTGCAGCTGGCGGTGTGGTGGGCTCGGGAATGCCGGATGGACAATGCCCTGCGGGGGTTAGCATGATATTCATATCTAATTCTGCGGCATACTCACAGTGATCGCCATGGGGCTCGCATGCTGTGGCAGTGGCCTCGTGTTCATGATCGTCGTGATGCTCTGAGGTAGCGGCGCTGGGTGCGGGGGTGGTCGCACTCAATGCTGGGGGAGCGGTCGACGCGGGGACGCCATCCGGGCAGTGCCCTAAGGCAAATTAGCAAACAGCAGAATGATTACATGACTGAGTGCCTACAATGATCACCATGTGGCTCACAGACTCCAGTCACAGCCGAGGCGGGAGGAGTCGAAGCTTCGGTCACTAGGCTCGCAGCCGGGGTCGTGGTCTCGGCAGCCGGTGCGGCAGTGGGCTCGGGAACTCCCTCTGGACAGTGCCAGTGGTCGCCATGAGGCTCACAAACACCGGCAGTCGCAGAAACAGAGTCTCCCTGGGCGCGCACAGCGGCGACAGCGGCGAAAAGGAAGAGAGTGGCCCTCATGTTGAGAGATCTAGAGACCGTAAGGGATGAACGAGGGAGGAGGGGGAAGTAGTAGAAAATGAATTCGTTCTGGGTGTGCGAGAAACAAAGCAGCTCAAGTGGTTTAAGTGTTTATACGGAGCTCAGCCCGGTCCAGCAGCTAAGTGACTTGGCGGAGGACAACAGGGTGCTCGATAAAACCTGCGCATACGATAGTCCGCTGAAATGCGGCAGAGGAGGGATAGTGTAGTAGCGAACTACTTGGAAGGTCCTGTCACGGCGTGGGATAGGCCCTAAAGGGTGGAGCGGAGAAACCCTTGGGGTTGGTATTCGGGCGCGGACGGCCTGCCCGACGGAAACTGTGAGGTAATGCTTGCGAACAACCATTGGAGAATGGAAGTTATTGTAGTGTACAGAGAGTGAAGATACCTGTCGTACAATTTAGCTGCCAGGCTAATCAAACGGTGCCGCAACCGCTACCCACAATCTTCAAAAGAACAGCAGTCACGCTCAGTATGGTAGAGTAGATATACTTACACCGCAGACAAGGAAGACTAATGCAGGGACAGAAAGCTGTCCAACAGTGTGCCCGCGTATGGTGCACGGACGGTTGGCCTCATGATTCGCCTGCTGCACGATACAAACGGAAGACGTCTTCCTTAGGATGAAAGAGCGTATTTGCCTCTGCGATGCACAGTAAGGTACCTATTCAGGTAGCTTGATTTACCTGTCGGCAGTCTCGTCACGATAGCCATGGTACGATTGTGAGATGTAAGGGGCGTGTGCTGCGTGCATTCGAGATCGGCAGCTCGGCACCTCCGTCGCAGTACCTCGTAGTACTTGAGGGCCAAACGACTCGACCAAATATTCTAGCTAATGAATACCGACGGTTTTGAAAGGATAAAAAATTGTCCCTAAGGGGTGTTAGTGATGTTTAACAGGGCTATCTGTGCTGCGTTAGTCCCTGAATGTTCTCATGTATTCGAAGCTAGGCTCAGCCTCTCTCTTCGCTCACAAGTAGTGTTACCGCTGGAACGATGCAAAGTGAACATGTACATGTAGAGTGACTAAGTGTGTTACTCTTGCCAGCAAGACTTTGGAATACACCCCGCTAACTTTGCCGTATATGATAAACCGAACGGTAGCCCAACTCTAGCATGTACCGGGGTCAACATGTGCTTGATTCAGACGAATACACGTTCGATCATTCCGGTGACAAGTACTTGACTCTCTCTAAAATGCTTTGTCCACGATCAATCGCCGCCGACACTGACATGTTCGTCAGCCATTGTGACATGACCTGTGCTTTGTCGGACGGGGCCATGCATGCATGAGCACTTCGATCCAGTCCAGTAGAATGTCAAAAGAGCGGTTACACCAAGACGCACGCGGGCGTTCGCAGAAGTCGTGGAGCAACAGCAAAGGCTCATGACGTACAATAAACACGACATGCGGTCGTGCAGAAGAGTAGGTTGCGGACGATGCAGAGGGCGAGGCGCAGTTGCTCAGATCAAAAGCCAATCCACATGATGTGCGAAGAACATACGCAGAGTAGTCGATGAGAACCGATAGCGTTGAGTATTGATGCAGTTCGTGAAGTTAGCGAGGAGCGAGGTTTGCGAAGTTCGCGTTGTGCTTAGTCATTTATGAGAGCTGTTTAGGTTTAGCGCGCAGGATTTATTACAGCAGCCGACAGTAAGAAGTTTCGCTACAATCAAGTGCACCTAGCTAAGAAACACTAAACTTTAATACTACAGCTTAATTTTCTTTTTTTTCTTTATAGTAACGTACCTAACGAGTTAGCGAGCTACACGAGTTAGCGAAATACTTTTGCCAAGCTTTTACTAACTTTACCTATGTACGCAATGCTTTAACAACAATACTAAATAAAACTTTTTAATAAACGTTAGATACAAACTGCTTTTTAAGCTTTTAAACAAAATGCAATACTTTTTTTGCAACGCGTTGCAGCTATCTATAACGTCGCTTAAACAACACTAAGCTATCAACGCGCTAAACAACTTTTACAAGCAAATTGCTAGCCTAAATTAATAAATTTAATAAAAACTAAAAAAAGCGTAACGTAAACTACTAGTAACTCGGCTAAACTAGTAACTCGGCTAAAAATGCTTGGCACAACCAACTTATCTCAAAGAACATTAAATTAATTGCTATCGAACAAGAAACCTGCGTACGTCGTGCTAGCTTTAGATTTAAAAGCTTTTTTTATATTCTTTTGGCAAGTTTGAGCATTGTGCCTTGTATTACTATAGTTTTTACAGCGCCGTAGAGCTAGTTGTGCTCTTTTTTAACTCTTTCTACTACGCGCTTTCTTTAATAGCTAAGGCGCTGTAGACGCTTTAGCAGCTACTTGCGCTAATTCGTTACTATACTCTATTGTACCGCTATGCTAAATCCGCTAGAATTCGTTTGCGCAATTTCCGCTTGGTTATTTCTGCTAATTAATCTTTAAGCTTTTTAATACGGTAGTCCTTAAGCGCGTTCTAATACAGCATTAATTCAGCTTTTTTTACAAGCTAAAAGAAGCTACTCTGCGCTAAAGTAAGCAATCTAGTAATAGAATCGCGTACTAGCTTTAATTGCGATTCAAATTTAAGTGTATTGCTTAGAGTTTTTAACTGCTACGGCGTTTCTAGTGCAAGAAGTAGTAGCAAAGTACGCAGCTGTACTTCAAAACGACTAAGAACTACTTGCGCGTTAATAGAAACTAGCTTTAAAGCTTTAAAAGCTTTTTTGCAGTTCTTTGTTGTAAACTCTTTAAAAAACGCGTCTTTAAAGGCTAGCAAGAAGCTTTTTTTGTTGATATAGAAAACGCGCTAGCGCGCTAAGTCTTAAACGCGTTAAGAGTACTTTAGCTTTAGCAGCAAAAAGCAAACTACATCTAGCAGCTAAAGAATATAAAATAAATAAGCTAGCATGCAAAGCGTAAGAATCTTGTTTTCAAAACAATAGTTTTTGAAATTCTAAAATTAGTAGCTTTTATAGCTGTCTAAAATAAGTAGCTAATATCTCTCTACTTAACGCGCCTTTGTATGCGCGTTAAAGTGCTTTAACTATTTAAAACTAAAAGCGTTGTTTGTCTAGCCGTTCTTAGAAACTAAAAGCTTCTAATTGCTAGGTATAAAGTTCTTTTCGTACTATGCTAAAATGTAAACGCGCTTTTTGTAGATAATAAACAGCGAGATCGCGTACTTTGCGGCGCAAATGCTTTAGATAACTATTACCTACTCTCAATTGCTTAGCTAGATAAAATTAGGTTGAGTACGTTTTTAAAAGCTTGTAACGACTTTCATAGAGCCAATTACGCTTATTTAAAAGCTAGTTTTGTTAAAGTTGTGCACGTTGTTGTTGTAAACGCTGTACTTAGCTTTAGTATTCTCTACTAGCTTAAACTACGCGCTAATTATTTTTAAATTCTTTTAGAGTATTCTCTGCCTATTTTTGGCTCGATTAAAAGCTATTTTGAGCTTAGATAAACGCGTTACGAAGCGCGCAAGCTAGTTCTTGCTTACTAGCCTGCTACTACGCTCGCCTAGCAGTTTATTAGCTATATTAGCTACTTTAGATAAAAAAAGCGCAAATTCTCGCGCGTTAAGGTTAAGAATGTATTAGACAATTGTTTTTTTTTTAGTGCTTGTAAGCTTACAGAAAGTAAACGTAGTTTTTAAGCTAAAAAGTGTTTCTTTATTGCGTTTAGCAAGTTAACGGTAATTAATAGTAAAAAACTATGCAGCTGCGCGAAGGCTTTAGAATTTGCTAGCTCTAAAAGCTTTAAAAGCAAAGAGAAGTTTGCTTTTGTGTTTACGTAATTGCGCGTTCGTAAGTGTAGACATAGTAGAAGCAAGTTGGTATTCGTAGTCTTAGCGTTTTTTAGCTAGGTTACTAGTTTGGCTAGGTTACTAGTAGTTTACGTTAGTTGTTAAGCATATACTTAAGCTTATTACGCGCGAATTCTTTTTTAAGCTCGCAACTATAGCTAATATAGCTAATTCTTTGCGCGCAAAGCGCAATCTAAGCTAGGTTAGCTTAAACTAGCCTAGTATATAAGTTAAGCGCTGCTTTAAGTTTACAATAAAGTTCAATTGCAAGTACAATTATAAAAAGCGCTTTGCAAAAATTTAAAAGTTATCTAGAGCTAGTTTAGCCTAGTAGCTAATATTAAAGCTAAGTACGGCATCTAGAATAAAAATACGTACAACTTTAACAAAGCAAGCTTTATAATAAATTAGATATTAACTAAAGTAGTTGTTATAGCTTTAGAAAAACGAGAATAGCTAAAGGTAGTACAGCAAAGCTATGCTAGCGAATAGGTAAAAAGTACTTATTAATAGGTATAGGTTAAGTTATAAGTTGTACAAACTTTAAGTTAAAGTTAAGTTAAAGTTAATCTAGCGTAAGTAGAGGTTAAGTTAGAGTAGTTAAAGCTTTAGGTTAAAGTTAAGTTAGAGTTACCTAAATAGTTAAGAAATTGTAATAAATAAATGTAATAAATATACATAGAAAACTTAATATTAATATAAGTTGTAATATTATGTAAGACTTAACTACAACTCTAAACTTTAACTACTTTAACTAAACTCTAACTTAAGCTGCTTAGTAACTAGCGCGAGTTAAAGCTAGAGTTAAGTTAAAGTCTAACGTAAGCTAACTTAACTTTAACTTAACTTCTACTTATTTACTAGCCTAAGCAAAGTAACAAAAAGTAAACAATAGTTATCCAAAGCATTAACGCAATAGGTTAAGCTATTCTATTTTTTATTATTTTCAAAAGCTGCTACTACCTCTTTGTTTAGTAAAAAAAAAATAACTTGCTTTAAAACTAGATTATTGCAGTTTCTAAAAACGGCTAGACAACAAATAAACTTAGTTTTAAGTAGTTAAAGCACTTTAATAAGTATCCAAAGATAAAAGTAGTTCGCAGCTACTAACTACTCGCAATTAACAGCTATAAAAGCTACAACTCGCTTAAATTCTAGCAATACTACAAAAAAAACAAGATTATTACTATTTGCATGCTTTTGCACTTATCGCACTTTTTGCAGCTTTTTAATATAAGTTGTTTTGCTTTTTTTTAACAAAAGTATAAGCACTATGCTAAAGATTTTATACGCAACTAAATTACTTACATTATAAATCTTAAGTTTTTACTATACTTTATACGCGCTTATAATGCTGCAATTACTTTTAGTAATATCTAAAAAAAGTTTCAAAGCGCTAGATTAGTTCTATTTAACTTAAAACAAGTTATAACAGCTTTTAACGTCTAGTTGCGTACTTTATTACTATTATTACTTACTAACAACAAGCTTTAGTAGTTGCAAACTCTAAGCAATACTTTTAAACTAAAGTTACAGTTAACGCTTGTAAAGGCAAGAATTTAAAAGTATATAGTTAGCTTACTAACGTCTATAGTAAAAGCTTTTAAAAAAGTTTTAAAGAAAGTAGTAATTATTGCGCACAAGCTAGTGTTAGCGCAAAAAGAAATTGCAAAGCTTTAAGTAGAAAATAATGCTGCTACGCAGCGTAGAACGCAAAAAAAAAGTAAGTTCAAGCAAAAAAAAACTTTAATAGTTAAAAATAAAGCTTGTTTAGCTGCTTTTAAGAACTTTAAAGCGCGTAGTAGTTAAAAAGCTAAAAACGCAAGTGCGCGCTAAAAGAAGTAAGCTAACTTAAAAGCGCTGCGAGCAATGCAATTAAACTAAGCATAACGCGCGTACGTGTAAGCAAGTAGCAAAAGTAAACTTTAAATATTATTTTATATTGTGTTATACTATACAAGGCTAAAGTAAGCTATTTTGCGCTAGAATAAAAGTAGTTTTGGTAAGAGCTTAGCAAAAGTGTTTTGCTAACTCGTGTAGCTTGCTAACTCGTTAGGTACGTTAGTAGAATAATACGATAAATATAGTAAATAGCAATTAAAATACGTGCGCAAGTTAGAATTAAATAATTAAACTTTTTATTTTTATATATACGCTAACGTAAACGATTACCAAGTAGCTAATATTACTAGGTAGCCGAAAATCTCTTAGCATTAAATCCTTAAGTTCAAGACTTAATAACTTTACTAATAATAAAGCTATCTAGATAATCTTTACACTGTTTTAAAACTCTAAACTAGCGCTTTAAAACCTACTTCTAGTACTCTACTACTAACTATAATAAATAGTAAAACTTTTTACTAATCTATTATATACTTTAAAGTATATGTGTAAAAGTAAAACTGCATTAGAAAATAAAAGCTTTCGTAGTAGAAAATAAAGGTTTACTTAGTGTTTCGCTACTTTTATTTAGCTTGTACGCTAATTTTATTACATAAAAGCACGATTTTCTCGCTGGTTTATTTTTTAACTTTATAGTTTCTTTCTTTCTAACACTTTTTTTTGCTTTATTAGCTACCTTAATTTACTATAAAGTATTTTCTTGCTTCTAGAAAGCTATGCAACTGCTGCACTACTTAGTTTTGTATTTAGTTTTCTTTTAGTTTGCTAACGATAAAGGCGCTGCGTTGTAAATGCTAGCAGCTTGCATTTGCAAATTTTTTTTCTTTAGAATTAGTAAAGCTCTCTACTATTTTCTAAATTTTAGCTGCTTTATTTTGTTTGCTTTTACTATAGCTAAGTAGTGAATATTTGCTACTTTCTATTTCCAAATCTTTTGTAAACAGCTATTAACACTTACTTTTTAGCTTTTTTCTTTTCAAAGCTTACGAGCTTAATAACTTCTTAACTTGCTACGTTATTACCTACTTAGAGCAGCAATAGCATTGCTTCAAACGCTTGAATTATGTCTTAGAATAAAAGTTACGCTTGTGCTATTTTATTTAAACGCTTAGCAAAGTTACAAAACTACGTAAGCTTAGAAAAACAATAAACCTCAAGCCGTGCAAGTGTTAGTAAAAGCTAAATGTTATTAAAATTACGCTAGAAAAGCGCAGCTAGCTACTACTTGCTATTTAGGTAGATAAGTAGTAGTCGCAGCATGTACTTACTCTATACTGCATTTTCTATTAATTAGTAGAGTTTAAGTTTATATAACGGTTTGCATAGTGCTAATATTGCATTCTAGTATTACAAATTAAAGAAAGCAAATAACTAAAGCGAAACTCAAAGCCTAAACAAGAGTTTAAGTTTAAGTTTGAGTTTTAAAGTTGCTAACGAGCTAATTATACGTATTAGAATCTCTTTGCTTAGCTTATAAACGCGGATTAACTAAAATAAACATCTTCAAGCTCGTATTGTTAAAAAAGCGAGTTTTAATAGAAAAAGAAAAAGTGCATAGTAGCAGCGCAACTTAGCTTATAAAAAGCTAGCGTTGCACTTTCTCGTTTTATAACGAGTATTAGTAGAATATTTACATACTTTCTTGTTTAGAGAAAAACAAGCTTTATGCGAAAGCTACATTACTACTAACACTACGCAGCTACTTAGTTGCTAATTCAACTTTAATCTTGTGTTTCTTTGGAGTTTGCGTTTTAAACGCTATTTTGTGCTAACTACTGCTTGCTAAAGCGCTTAACACATTTAAGCTAGCTTTTTAAAATAGTTTAAATCGAAGCGTAGAACTTTCGTTTACTTAAACTACGACGCTTTTGCATTTCTTACACTACTAGACTTTCTAGAAGCAATAACAGCAGCTGCAATAATGTATTTGTATTCTTTTCAAACACAAAACTTTTAATTCGTTTTTTAAAATAAACCTTTGAAGCTAAAGCTAACCTAGCGCCGCAAGCACACGTAAATAATGCTACTTAATAATTACAAGTACACTGCTTTTAACGAGTATTTAAGTACTAGCCTTGCTTTTCTAGCGCATTAAGCTAAAGCTATTAATCTAGTATTAAGTAAGCATTTCTAAAGCCGTTATTTTTGCGTTTTTTAATAACTAACTAGACGCAGCTAGCGGAAACATCTACGAACTCAAAGATTATAGTAGTAAACGTTGCGATGTTAGCTATGTAAGTAGCTTTTCTTTTCTTAACAAACAAAGCGTAGAAGTTAAGTATTTTGTTTTAAAGTAGTTTTTTAAAAAGGTTCTACATAAGAGCAGCTTAGGATTACTTTCTTTTAAGAATAGTAGTTAAAGTAAACTTCTAGCGCTATCTAGATAGTAGCTCAAATATACTATTTCTAACATTGCGTAGAGAATACAGTTGTTGTCGTAAGTAGTTAACTCGAATTAAATGCTACTACTACTAAAAACAATTTAGTTTCGTAGACATACGCTTGTTCTAACGTTTTAAGTGTAGCAACTTGTAACTATCGCAGTACAAACTGCACAAACAACGCTATTAGCTTAAAACTAGTTAAAAAACTTTAGTTTCAAGCTATTAGGCTTTTACGTTGCGAACTCTTACTACTAACACTATTAACTAAATCGTTAATTATAAAAAGCTAGCAGCTAACGCAAAAAAACAGCGCTATTTATTTAAAAGTTAGAATATATTAGTTACAGCAGCTAGTTGTTATTAGGGATTTCTCTTACCGAAGGTAATCTCGATTGAACTCGAAGATTCCGCCTAAGGAATTGTTCTATATTCGAAAAGCTTGCTAACAACAAGAAAACAATCTCAATTTTATTCTAGATAGAATAACAAAGTAACAATTTGTTGCCTATAGATTTAATCTATGTATAAAATGTACTTAGAAGAGTTAACTACAAAGAATCTAAACTGTAAAAGAAATTCTACTAATCTATATAGTTTTATAATTCTTTGCTAAAAGCGTTCTACTTAGTTCGCTTAGTGTACTTAGTTGCTAAGCGCTTTAGGCTAGCTAAGCGCTCGCCGCTTAGTGTGCTTAGTTCGCTAAAGCTCTAATCGCACTAATTACTATTACGTAACTGCTAACCTAATTCTGCTTCGCGCATTGCTGTACTTTTGTCTTGCAAACTTGCAAGCTCTAACAACTTTTCTACGTCGTTGCTTAGTTTACAATACCTAGTATTGTCTTTGTTTATAACATTATTTTTTTCTTTAAAAATATTGTTTTGATAGCTGTTCTACTATGCTGTGCTAGTTTTTTTTGTGCTTTGCATCAAAAGTGCTGTTTTGTATAAAAGTAAGTTAACTTCGATTTTTATTGTGTCGTAGCTTTCTTTTGTATTCTTTTAAGTTTTTAAGTTTAACTATGCCTAAGTTTTCGCTTTCTGTAGATTCATGCTCTAAGTTAACTTGCTATTGTTACAATCAAGTTGCCTGCATTTGTAAAACTAGTTTAAAAATGCCTGCTTTTTGCAGCTGTTGTTCTAAAAAAAACCTAAAGTGCCTAGTTAATCTCTCGTTAAATAAGTGTGCTAAATGCCTTTAGTCTAGCGCGCTTTGCAGTCTTGCTCTAACGAAAAGAAAGTAAGCAGCTTTGTAACAAAAGCGTTGCAACTTGCAACATTAGCTTTTGCTAGCTAAGCAATAGGTGCTATTTGCACGAATTTAAGCTGCTTAGCTAGTGTCCGCAGCGAAGTTTCGTGCTGCTACTTTTTAAGTAGAGCTTTCTGTTGCTAAAATAAAAAGAAATTAGCGTTTTGCTAATAAGTAGGTTGCTATTGAAAAGCTAAAGAAACTAGAAACTGCGCAGTTTAGCGCTGCTGTTAATTCTAAGAGTATAGCTTCTACTAATAGTCCTATACCGCTGCTATTCAAAACGCTTTCGACTAACCTAGGCTAGTTACAAACTAACTTTTCTTTGCTTGTTTTTTTTTCTTTTAACTTTTCTGCTTTTTTAAAGAACTTGGATTCTTTGCCTTTAGATTTTGCTAGTAATACTTTCGTACTAGTTCCTTGCAGTTCGTAAAATTCTATATTAGTTTCTATGTATTCTAGCTCTTTAGCTATTTTTGCTATTTAACTAAGTATTTCTACTAACGTTCAAACTTCTGTAGGTTCTTGATTTTCTCAACTTCGTACTCTTTGTCTTCGAGCTTGATATTGGTTGCTACTTCGGCGTTTAGTAGTGCTAGTTTAAAAAGTAATTTGTAAAAAACTAGATATATGCGCATGCTTGCGAGTAGCTGTAGTTTAAATAATACAAGTTCTTTAACCTCTAAGATTTTAAATAGTTTTATTTGAAAGTTATTTAATTTGTTGCATAGTTGTTTAGTTTTTAGGTTTTTTCGTAAAAAGAAAACTCTATTCTCTTCTTTAAAAGTTAGTTCTTTAAGCTTTTTCTTGTTTACTAACTTAGCTGTTGTAAAGTTTCTTTAAGCAATTCGTTTGCTTAATTTGTCGTGTAATTTTTGCATTCTAAAAGCCTTGTTGTCTACTGCTAGCAAAATGCTTTTAATATTCTTTAGGTTTTAATAAGCTACTAGCTTATATTTGTAATTTGCGTAGTGTAGCGAGTGTTCTATTGTCGTAAACCTCGTACTGTTGTATACCAATTGTGCTGTTAGTAGAAGTTTAACCTAGTTGTTTTGTAGCTTATTAGTGTACATTCGTAAGTACTATTTTAGCGTTTAGTTCGTTTGTTCTGTCTAACTATTTGTTTGCGAGTGAAAGCTTGTTAATAGCTTCTTTGCAACTCTTAACTAGGCTAGAAACGTATCTCAAAACTTTAATGTAAACAGCTTGTTTCTATTAGTAATAAACTATTCTAGCAATTTGTAATTAGCGACGAGTGCTTTTGTAATCTCGTAAACTATTTTTTCTGCCGTAATTGATTTTTCTGTTAGTACAAAATGTAATTCTTTGGTTAATCAATCTACGATTACCAATATTGAATCGCATAACCGTGCTAATCTAGGTTTTAACAATTTTAGAAGCTTTACTATAAAGTCTATTGTAACGCTAATTCATAAGCGTGCGAGTAGTTCTAGCGGTTAAAGTAATTCGTAGAGCTTGTGTCTCTTAAGTTTGTTCTTAGAATAATTCAAATAGTTGTTTACTACTTTCTAAACTGTGTTTCGTACATAGAGTATTAAGTACTCGTTTAAAATTTGTTAAACTATTTTGTTAATTTCTAGGTGTTTGTATGCTTGTAAAGTATGTAATTCTTAAATAAGCTGTATAGCTTAAGTGTTGTTTGTAACTATTTATTTTTGCTAGTCGTTTTTGCTCTATTTTTAGTGCATCCTTTCTTTAATGCTTGTAACTTTAGCTATTTTAGCTAATCGTAGTTAGTTGTATTTGAGAGTTTCGTTTAAATTCTATTGTAATACTAGGTCGTGCGTAACTAGTTTGTTAGTTTCTGTAAGATTTAATTTTCAACTAAGCGCGTTTGCAGCTTCGTTGTTAGTTTCTTTGCAATAGTAAATCTTGATATTGTAATCTGCTATAAATTCAGCCTATTTAACTTGTTGTTAATTTAATTTCTTAGTTGTAGTAAAGCTAGTGAGGTTCTAATAATCTAAGTACACTTGTACTTAATGCCTTGCTTCTTTTAGTTATGCTTTCTACTATTCAAAAGCGTTTATTATTGCTAATAGCTTTTTATTGTAAACGTTGTAGTTAAGTTCTACTCTTAAGAACTTTCTAGAATAGTAGAACACTAGTTTTTATTTTCTATCGTTGCATTGCTGTAAGAGTATTGCTTTTAATGCATAGTCTAAAGCATTAGTTTTTACTTAAGTTTTCTTTTTTAAGTTGTACATCTGTAGCATTAGTGCTGTAGTAAACTTCTTTTTAAGTTCTTAAAAAGCCTGTTCTTGTGTTTTTGTTTATTTAAACTTTTTATTTTTCTTAGTAACTTCTAAGAGTAGTGTCGTAGTCTTAAAGTAATTTTTAATAAACTTTTGATAGAAGTTAGCGAATTCTAAAAAGAACTGCACGTTTTTTACTATTTTAAGAGTTAGCTATTCTTGTATAGTTTAAATCTTTTTTAAGTCCATAAACACACTTTCTTTTAAAATAATAAATCTAAGATAGCTAGTTTCTATAACGTGGAATTTACACTTTTTTAAGTAAAAAAGTAGCTAGTACTGCTTTATCTTTTGTAGCACTTTTTTAACATATTTTTAATGTTCTTCGAGCGTTTTTTTAGAGTATATCAATACGTTGTCTAAGTACGCTGTAACAAAAATGTCTAAGTATTTGTATAGTGCTTTGTTAATTAGGGCCTAAAACGTAGCTAGGGCATTAGTTAATCTAAATAGTATAACCTAGTACTTATAGAGTTTATATCTAGTTTTGAAAGCTATTATCTATTCGTGCTTTTTTGCAATTTTAATGCGATAGTATTCGTTTCGTACGTTAAGTTTTGTAATTTATTTTACTCTTTAAAGTTAATCTATAAGCTTTTGAATAAGCAGTAGTAGGTATTTGTTTTTTCGTGTAACGTTGTTAAGATGTCAAAAATCTACGCACAGTTTTAATTTCTTGTTTTTCTTTAGTACAAACAGTATTAGCGAAGCTATTAAGCTTTCGCTTAGTTGTATATATTCTCGTTAGATATTTCTTTAAATGTATTTCTTTAATTTCTTTTGCTAGTCGTAAGTTAGAGGATACATTAGTTTTAGTCGTAGTTTTGTTTTTTCTTTAAAAATAATTTTATAATTCTATTTTTAGTAGTTTGCTAGGTCGTGCTCTTTGTTTTTTTTAAAGAAACTTTTAAACTTTGCTTAGTATTCTGTAGAGAAGTTTCTAAACTTCTCTTTTAGTTTTTTAAAAAAGTTAGATCGTAGTTTGCTTGCTTTTAAAAGCGCGACTTGTTGTATCTATATAACGCCTATTTACTAAGAGTTTTTTTTACAGATTCTTGCGATCTTGTAAAGTAAAATTAAACTAATTCTCTCGTTCTTAGGTAAGCTTTGAATTGTTAATTTGTTTTGTTGTACTACAGCGACTTTCTTTTTAAGCCTTTAGCTGCGTATTGTTTTGTTTTTTTAATTAATGTCGAAGTTGTGTTTTTGTAGCTAGTTGTACCTAATATACATGTTAGAACTTTTAAAGTTTATAATATTAATACACTGTTAATGCCTAATGCTCGCAACTTCTAGTTCAACTTTATAAGTTTTTAAGTTAATTAAACTGTTTCTATATTTGAGTAGTTGTTTGTTAGCTAACACTGTTTGTATTAGTTAATTCTTAACTAGATAAAGTATCTTGTTTTTTTTTACTTATTCTAAAGAAACTAATGTCTAAGCAGCTTCGCTATTAAGTAGTGCAGTAAGCTTTTAGCCTACAACTTTTGCTTTTACTTTTATGTAATTTTGTTTTAGTTGCGTTTTTTGCACGCTTTGTACAGCTGTGCTAAAAGCACTTATACTATTCTAACTATAAGTCTAGTAGCCTACTAGTTTTTTGCTAAAAAAGCTTTTAAAACTTGTTTTTCTAGAATGTTCTATTGTTCGTAGTATTTGCATTAGTTAATAAAACATTTCCATAGCTGTAAGTGTTTGCTGTAGTTTTAATTCTTAAAAGTTTATTTAGTTGCGTATTTTTATAGCTAGTAGATCGCGCATTTTTAAGTGCAAAAAAGCTAGCGTGCTGCTTAGCACGTTTCGTAGTTTTCTATGCATAATTTGTTGTTGCATTCTAAGTAGTTCTTGTTCTTTAGACTTATAAGCTACTATTTTGTAATATGCTTGCTAAACTAGTGTGTTTGATACTTTTTGTTGTAACACTATGCCTATGCGCAGCTGCTGCCGTAGTTTTTAAACTAATTGTCGTAGTTATGTACGTAACATTCTGTTACTGTACATTTGCTATTTTTAAGCAAAACGTGTAATAGTAACTTTAGCTACTATTGCGTAAGAATTCTATTGTTTGCGTAGTACATGCAGTTCTTTTCGTTGCACTAGTGCCAAAATAAGTTTCCGTAATTGTTCTAATTAGCGAACTTTATTTTTTTTTTCGTTAGTCTTTGTTGTGCTATTGCTGCGTTTGCAACTTTCTATTTTTGTAGTTCTTTAATTTGTAGTTTCTTAAACTGTTAGTTGTAGTACTAGGCAATGTAAGTAGTTCTACCGCACATCTAGCACTCGTAGTTTTAAAGTTAATTTGTAATTTCTTTTGCTTGTAAATAAGCAGGTTTTGTTTTCTTGTCTAATAGTTTCTTTGCTATCGAGTTTTCAACTTTGACTTACTTGCTATTTAGTTTTTCGTAGATTCTTGAATATAGTGTAGCTACTTGTTGTAGTTAAACTATAGCAATAGTAGCAGCTTGCGCGCCTGCTACTTTCTGTAGTGTTTTTAAGCAGTTTCTGCAAAAGTGTTTGTTTTTACTGCATTAAAAACATACTTTATTATTGTAACGCTTCTAGCGTTTCTCTTTAGATAGCTCGTTTTTAAAGTTTTGCTTTGTTAAAGTAGCGTTCTTTTTGTTAAACTACTTTTGTAGTAGTTTGTTGTTCTAGACTCGTTTAACGCTATCGATGTTTATTAAGTCGTAGTAATAGGTTTTTTTAATCGTTGCTACCGAGCGTATATATAGTTTGATAGTAAACTTGTGTTCTTGCTATTGTTGCTATAGTTAGTTGTTAATTTGTACCGCGGTTTTAATTAGCTCGTTAAGTTTCTCTAGTTTTTTGTTTTGACTAATTTTATTCTTTACGTATTCTTTTAACTTTGCGTAGTAGAACTCGCATAAGCTGCGTTTTTCTACATTGTCTACTTTAGCCTAAATTCTTTTGAATTTAATTGTGTACTTGCTAGCTAAGCTTTTCTGCTTAAGTAGTTTAAGTTGGTTTATTGCTTGCTACGTTTTGTTTACTTCGCCGTAGATCGTATGCAGTTTTTGCTTAAACAATTCTCAATTCTTAAAAATGCGCTTCGTGTTTTGCTTTATTTTTTTTACGTTTTCTACGTGTGTAACGTAATCTTCGGCGTATAGCTAAAACTATTTTGCTGCGTTATTTTTCATGTGCATTCTAGCTGCTAGAATTTTGTTTTAATCTGTGTAAAAGCTGTTGCTATAATAACAACTAAAAAAAGTCTACGTTAGTAAAAAAAAGTTTTAGGTTTCTCTTTCTCTTGCTATATTTCTCTAGAGAAAGTGCTTTTGCTAACTCTTTTTTTATTCTACCTTAGAGCTTTGTAACTGCTGCTAATAGTTTTTAAATTTATTCTACTTGCTGCTGTATCTAATTAGCTTGTTTTGCTATTATAGTTGCTAAGTTCGTTGTAGGTATAGTAACGCTGCTACTTGTTGTGCGTAAGCTTGTAGAAGTTGCTATATTATCTTAGTTCCAAACCTAAAGTAGTTAACGTGTTATTAGAAGTTTCTTTTATCGAAGGTAATCTCGATTGAACTCGAAGATTTCGCTTGAGAAATTGTTCTGTATTCGAAAAGCTTGCTAACAACAAAAAAACAATCTCAATTCTATTCTAGATAAAATAACAAAGTAACAATCTGTTGCTTATAGATTCAATCTATGTATAAAATGTACTTAGAAAAGTTAACTACAAAGAATCTAAACTATAAAAGAAATTCTGCTAATTTATATAGTTCTATAATTCTTTGCTAAAAGCGTTCTACTTAGTTCGCTTAGTGTGCTTAGTTGCTAAGCGCTTTAGGCTAGCTAAGCGCTTGCTGCTTAGTATGCTTAGTTCGCTAAAGCTCTAATCGCACTAATTACTATTACGTAACTACTAACTTAATTCTGCTTCGCGCATTGCTGTACTTTCGTCTTGCAAACTTGCAAGCTCTAACAACTTTTCTGCGTCGTTGCTTAGTCTACGATACCTAGTATCGTTTCTATTTGTAACACTAGTGCGTAGAATAGCGAAAAAGCAAAGTAAACGTATTCTGTTGCATATGTGTTTTTTCTATCTAATACTAGTAAAGCAAATACGTTTTACTCGTAATTACAAGTAGTAGTAGCAGCAGTAGTAGCAACAAATCTAATAGTAATACTAATACTAACGACTACGAAGACGATAAGTACAGTACTAATTGTACAAAGCATAAGTAGAAACACTCTCTGCTAGCTAAGCAGCACAGCTGAAAGTTAAATAAAAAATCAAAGCTACGCTCTAAGCACGCCGCGCACTTAGCAAAGCAACAAATCTTTTTTTTCTGCAGCTAACTACTCGCTAGCTGCTTATTTAGTTTTAAACTACCTTTGGTAGCGCAACATAGCAACTACGATACTAACAACTATAGTAATAACAGCAGCATTAGCAGTAGCTGCTGCTATTTTAAAAGCAATAAGCAACTAAAGTTAGTTTAAATTTTAAGTAAGCAAAAGCAAAAGCATAATTGCTATAGTGTAGTTAAAAACGACGAATATAAAGTAAAGTAAATTCTTAACGCTTATGTTTATTGTAGAAAACTACAATACTATATTAAATAGCGTAGATATTATATAGTTAGTTAAAAGTAGTACTTTGCATCTAACTTTAAGAATAGCTCGTACAAGCTTTTTAAGTTTTATAGTACTAACTTTGTTTACTTAAAGCTCTTAAAAAAGCTAGAAAAGTAAGTAAAGTATTTTCAAAAGAATAGAAATGCGAACTATTACTTCGATAACAACGAGCTTTAAAAGTTACATGCAAAACGCAAGACACTATAAAAATTCTTTAGTTATGCCGATATTTGCTTTCTAGCTATAGCTAACTTCTACTATGCAGCAGCAAAGTAGTTTAAGCTTATAAAATTCAAGTTGTTTTAGCTTTTATACTAGTTTCTCTAGCGAGCTTTTAGTAGATTTAATAACGTTATCTAAATTAACGTTTATCTAGCGCTATTACGAATAGCATAGAATTTTATTAATTTTAATCAATCGTAGTACCTACATTCTAATAGCGTAGTTTACGTGCTTAAACGCTTGTGCTTTTTTTAATAAATTATTAAACACTATTAAGTAGCTTGCTTTTTAATAGTGTCTATTTATTTGCGTAGAATTCGCTATTAACTTTGCTTAGCTTACTTAGCTTTATATAAGTAGAAATTTGTAGCTAAGCTTTAATTCTATTTATTACATACTCTAACTATAACTAGCGACAATAGCAAAGTAAGCTACTTCTATTTAGAGTACTTTACAAATATTCAAAGTTAAGCTTACATACTTCTAGCTTGCGAGTAGATGCAAAAGCTAAAGTTATTTCGTTAAAAGAAAAAAATTCGAAAGAAAAGCAGTTGTTCGCGATTTTGCTACAGGAAAACAACTAGTAAAGAACGTTTTAGCTTTGAAAAGCATGCATAATATAACATAAGCAGTTTTATTTTAATAAAAGTAATTCTAGAGAATTTTGCAAAGGAAATTAGTTTAGTATTATAATACAAAGCGCATAGCAGCAGCGCTTGCTAATACTTCAAAGTATTACGAATAGGTAGTAATAGCACTTATAAGTTTCTCGCTTCTAAACGCTTACATCGCGGCTAAGAATAGTAATTAGTCGTTTTACTATTACAACAATAAAAAAACTAACTAGTAGTAATACTTGCAATAATTTGTGTTTATTCTACAAGTTACTACGCTACAGCACTAAGATTTCTACGTGCACAAATTTCTTAGTACACAAATCTACTCGTAATCTATTAAAAAAAAAATCGAAAGCTAATAGCAAAGTACGTAATTTGGTTTTTTCTTTTACTTGCTTTTCTAGCTTTTAACATAAAAGCTAAAAATTACATCCGTACCTACTTAAGCTAACTTAAAAACTAGCTTCTTACTTTTTAGAATAAAGAATAGATTTGATTTAACAACGTTCGTAGCTTGTTGTTTGCATAAGTACTAGCTATTTGCAATAGCTTGTTATTTGTAGTACTACTACTTGTTGTTTGCATAACACTTTTCTATTGTTTACATAATAAGTTGTTATTTGCACTACAATTTATTATTTGCACTACTACTTTTTGTTTGCACTACTACTTATTGTTTGCACAATAGTTTGTTGTTTACACTTTTATACTACTACTTGTTGTTTACTATTACTTGTAGCTTTTTAATGTTATTCAAATGTACGTTAGGCTTACAAATAAACCAACTCTTTTCAAATCTTTTAAAAACTACTTAACTAGTAAAAAAACTAAGGCTATACGGAAAATAGCAAGACACTAAGTTATAAGCTTGCTTTTAGATCTCCGTTAAAAGCACAAATAATAGAAAAAAGTTTCTAATAAAGATAACTATCGTAGCGAGAAAACAATTCAAGAATTGCTTAGAGAAATACAAGAAATGCTTAGAAATTTAAATTACTATGTAAAACAACTAAAAGAAAAAAAGCTAAAGAAAGTTTGTATTAAGAACACAAGGTTTAACGTAATCTACTACCGAAAGCGACAAACTACCAAGAGCAACAAAAAGGCTTGGCAGCACCAACTTATGTTACGCATTTTTAATTTCATCGCTATCAAACAAGAAGCCTGCGTACGTCGTGCTAGCATCTAATTCAAAAGCTTTTTCTGTATTCTTTTAGCAGGTTCGGGCATTGTGCCTTGTATTACCACAATTTCTACAGCGCCGTAGAGCTAGTTGTGCTCTTTCTTAACTCTCTTTACTACGCGCTTTCTTTAATAGCTAAAGCGCTGTAGACGCTTTAGCAGCTACCTGCGCTAATTTGTTACTATACTCTATCGTACTACCTGTCTAAATTCGCTTCCGTTTGCGCGATTTCTGCTTAGTTATCTCTGCTAATTGATTTTTAAGCTCCTTAATACGGTAGTCCTTGAGCGCGTTCTGATGCAGCATTAATTCAGCTCCTTTTACAAGCTAGGAGAAGCCGCTCTGCGCTGAAGTTAGCGATCTAGTAATAGAATCGCGTACTAGCTTTGATTGCGATTCAAATTCAAGCGTATTGCTTAGAGTCTTTAACTGCTACGGCGTTTCTAGTGCGAAAGGTAGTAGTAGAGTACACAGCCGTACTTTAAGACAATTAAAAACTACCTGCGCGTTGATAGAAACTAGCTTTAAGGCCTTAAAGGCTTTCTTGCAGTTCTTTGTTGTAAACACTTCAAAAAATGCGCCTCTAAAGGCTAGCAGGAAGCTTTTTTTGTTAATATAGAAAACGCGCTAGCGCGCTAAGTCCCGAATGCGTTAAGAGTACTTTAGCTTCAGCGGCGAAAAGCAGACTACATCTAGCGGCTAAAGGATATAGAATGAATAAGCCGGCATGCAAAGCGTAAGAATCTTGTTCTCAAGGCAATAGTCTTTGAAATCCTGAGATTGGTAGCTCTTATGGCCGTCTAAAATGAGCAGCTAATACCTCTCTACCTAACGCGCCTTTGTATGCGCGTCAAAGTGCTTCAACTACTTAAAACCAAGAGCGTTGTTTGTCCAGCCGTTCTTAGAGACTAAGAGCTTCTAATTGCTAGGTATAGAGTTCTCCTCGTACTATGCTAAGATGTAAACGCGCCCTTTGTAGATAATAAACAGCGAGATCGCGTACTCTGCGGCGCAAATGCTCTGAATAACTGTTACCCACTCTCGATTGCCTAGCTGGATAAGATTAGGTCGAGTACATTTCTAAGAGCCTGTAACGACTTTCATAAAGCCAATTACGCCTATCTAGAAGCTAGTTTTGTTAAAGTTGTGCACGTCGTCGTCGTAGACGCTGTACTTAGCTTTAGTGTTCTCTACTAGCTTGAACCACGCGCTAATTATCTCTGGATTCTCTTGGAGTATTCTCTGCCTATTCTTAGCTCAATTGAACGCTATCTTAAGCTAATCTGAACGCGTTACGAATCTCTTAGCCTAGTGTTTCTCAACTAGCTCCCCACCGCGCACACCTAGCACTTTATTAGCTATATCTGCTACCTCACACAGCCGAGGCGCGAATTCTCGCGAATCAAAGTTAAGTATATATCGAACGATTGTTTGCTCTTTAGTCGCTGTAAGCTTATAGCCGTTGGCAGGTGATTTAAAGCGAAATAGAGTTTCTTTAGCGCGTTTAGAGAGAGTATAGTAATTAACGTTAAAAGCAGCAGCAGCAGCTCGATAGCTTCGGAATTAGCCGGCTTGAAAGGCTGCAAAGGCAATTTGAAACTTTCTTTCGTTTTGCTGTAATAACGCGTTGTTTAGTTGAGGCATAACAAGATAATAAAAGAAGTAGCAGCCTTGGCAGATTTTGTTGCTTTCGGTAGTTTGTTGCTCTTGGTAGTAGATTACGTTATAAGCTATTGTTTGAATAATTAAAAAAGTTTGCATAATAGAAATGTTTACATGCTTAATAGTACGTTTGAAAAGCTTTTAGCTTTGCTACTACAAAATATGCAAAGCATTTTCGTGTTCTACAAGTACTTCAAAACATATAAAAAGCTTCTACGTAGTGTTTTTAATATAGTTTAAAACTAAAGAAGTTACTAAAACGCTTGCGATTAAGAATACTATTCTAACAGTTTCGTAGGCTTAAAACGTTAATTGAATAACGTACTCTACAAGCGAGTTGGTTACACAAGCAAGTTAGTTACTTTGCTAAAACTCTACTAAAACGTACTGTTGCAAATAGTAGAGTTGTACTTTAACAGTTTTGTACAGTACTACATAGTAGAGTATATTAATTAAAAGCTATTTCTTTAACTTGTTTATATGTGCGCGAGTTGTGCTTAGCTTCGCTACAGCGCTTATAGTACTTTTAAGTTAGCTCGCTACTCTTAGCGCGCGCGCTTTTTTTGCTTTTTTTTTATTACTGCGCGCTGTAAACTTTTTTAAAGTAGTTAAGCGCACGTTTTTTTTAGCTATAAGAGTTTTTTTAGCTTGTATACGCTTTCTTTTGCGCAATTTACAACGCGAAGCAGCTTCGTTAGCTACCTAAAGCTTCTTAACCTAGTTGCTTATTAACACTAAGAAATGCGCTATTATTTTTGCGCTTTTAGCAAGCTTTTAAACTGCATTAACTATGTAGGTAAGCGAGCTATCAACGTATTATCAAATTTTCTTTCAAATTAGCGTTAATTGCGACTTAAATTTTAGAGTATTGCTTAGAGTTTTAGATACCTAAAGCGCGATATCGGTAGTAGGTAGTATAAGCGTACAAAAGCAAATATCAAGCTTTGATATTACCGCTTTTAGGTTAAGTAAAAGCAAGCTAGCACTTTAAAAGCGTTTTTGAATATTGCTTTTAGTAATAGCATTTTTAAAAGCACTAACAAAGCACGGCAGAAACTTAAGTTTAGTAATGTAGTTAATTTTGTTGCGCATTAAGTTCTTAGCTTAGCGCCTATACGCTTTTTTTAATAGCAAGAAACAACTTACATTAAGAAGCTACAAAAAGTGCAACAAGTAAAAAAGCATACAAAAAGTAATAATTTTGTTTTTCTTATAGTACTGCTAGAACTTAAGCGAGTCGTAGCTTTTGTAGTATAGTGTTTAACGTTAAAAGCACTAGCAGTAGCTTAATAGCTTTAGAATTAGCTAGAATTATAAGCTTTAAGAGCAAGCTAAAGTTTTCTTTCGTATTAGTGTAATAACGCCTTAGTTAGTTAAAACATATTGCGTTAATAGAGAAAGTAGTAGTCTTGGCAAATTTTGTCGAGTTTACTAGTTTGTTGAGTTCGCTAGTGCTTTACGTTAAAAAGCACGAAGTTCTTAGCGTACTAGCAAATCGCAGTTGCGTTAAATTACAAAAAAAGCGCTCTACACATTACAAGCTACTATTTAAAAATTAATTAAGCAATACTACCTGCGCAACTACTTAAAGAAATCAAATAGCTTACTTAAGTACTAAAAAAAAAGCTATTGCAAATGCTAGTGCAAAAGATTAGCAAGCAAAATACTAGCTTAAAAAAAAACTTAAAGCGAAAAAAAAGTTTACTACGTTGTTTGCGCACGACTAGAAAAAGTAGTTAGCAACTAAACTTAAGCTTCTAGATAAGCAACGCTACTGCAAACAAAAAAGTAGTAAGTTATTACATTAGTTTATTACATTATTGTACTTACAATGCGCAGTTAAGTAGCTTTAAGCAAAACTTAGCTTTCTTTATAAAAAGTAAGCTTGTATTTATTACAATGTTAACTTTTAACAGCACAAAAACATTTTTAAACAAATTACCAAAGCACTAAAAAACAAAGGAAAAATTAAAAACTAGCTAATGTCGCGAATATTTGGCGCTAGCGAGGCTACTAATAGAATTATGCGTTGTATCTACTTAAACAAATTAACTAAGTTAAAAAATAATTTGTTTAAAAACGAGAAAGTTAAAATAGATTAGCAAAAAATTGTAAAAACGTTAACTTTAAAGAATCTAATACTAGTAACTGCTAAAGACTAAAAGTAAGTTATTATAGTAGTTTATTACATACTTATACTAACTATACTAGCTTACGCAAGCTTACGCTTTTTTCTAAACTACGCGTTAATAGTAACAATGCTTATAAAAATATTAACAGCTTGTATATTCTAGCGCTTACAATTAATAAGTATAAAAAAAAAGCAAGTAGTAACTTAGAAATTAATGCGTTTTACAATAAGTATAAAAACGAATATAAAATAAAAAATTAGTAGAGAAAAGCGTTAGCAAAAGCAAACAAGTCTTCTAGTAAAAATAAAAATAAAGTTAAAAATAATAATAAAAATAAAGAGTAGAATAAAGTAGTAGATAAAGTAGTAAAGCAAACTAAGTTAGTAGAGTATTTAGATTAAAAAAGTTTTTTTAACAATAGTAACGCTTATAAAAAAGCGTAGACTTAAAGCTCTTTACTTTTTTATGTAAATTAAAACGTTGCTAGCATAAATACAGCTAGTATTTACTATTTATAACGCAGCCTAAAACGTGCATAACATTGCAATTAACAAATTAGCAAGTATAACCTAATTAGAACTGTAGAATAAAAGCGCTACTACTGCAGCTTTAATTCTAGCTCTAATTTTAGTTGCATTACTGCTTTAGCCTTTGCGCTTAGACGTTAGCAATATTTTGCAAGTAAAAAAGCATGTTCTGTTTTTTTTTAACAATTTGCGTGTTCTCTTTTAGCAATGTACCTATTCTTTATCTTTAGTTTACTTTAACTAATTATTATAGTTTATTATTACAGTACCTGCGCTTTTGTATTATACTTTTTGTTATAAACATAGCAGAACTTTCGCTACTTGTTCGTAGGCTAGCGAATGAGTATAAGTTGAGTTAAGGTTAAGTTAGATCCGCACGGACTAGAAAACGAAAATCAAAATCTTTACTTTTTAATATCTTACCTAATACTATAGATATACTAATGCAAATTTAATACATGCTGCAGATATATAAATACAATTATATGTAAAATTATTAGAGAATTCTAGCTAGTTTAGCTTCTTTAATATAGCTTTTTATCTAATAAATCTATAAAAGATAAATGAAATATACTCTAGACCATGTCTAATTCTCTAATAATTTTACATATAATTGCGTTTATATATCTGCAGCACGTGTTAAATTTGCATTAGTATATCTATAGTATTAGGTAAGATATTAAAAAGTAAAGATTTTGATTTTCGTTTTCTAGTCCGTGCGGATCTAACTCAACTTTAACCTAACCTATACCCATTCGCTAGCCTAGAAATAATAGAGAAAAAATAAGCTTAGTAGTAATAAGCTTTAATTGCGATCTAAATTTAAGCGTATTGCTTAGAGTTTTTAACTACTACGGCGTTTCTAGTGCAAAAAGTAGTAGCAAAGTACGTAGTCGTACTTTAAAGCGAGTACTATCTACGCATTAATAAAAATTAGTTTTAAAGCTTTAAAAGCTTTTTTACAGTTCTTTGTAGTAAATACTTTAAAAAACGCGTTTTTAAAAGCTAGAAGAAAGCTTTTTTTGTTAATATAAAAAATGCGCTAGCGCGCTAAGTTCTAAACGCGTTGAAAGTACTTTAGCTTTAGTAGCAAAAAGTAAACTACATCTAGCAGCTAGAGAATATAAAATAAATAAGCTAGCATGCAAAGCGTAAAAATCTTGTTTTTACAGCAATAGTTTTTAAAATTCTAAAATTAGTAGCTTTTATAGCTGTCTAGAATAAGTAGCTAATACTTTTCTACTTAACGCGCTTTTGTATGCGCGTTAAAATGCTTTAACTATTTAAAACTAAAAGCGTTGTTTGTCTAGCCGTTTTTAGAAACTAAAAGCTTTGAATTGCTAAGTATAAAGTTTTTCTTGTACTACGCTAAAATGTAAACGCGCTTTTTATAGATAATAAAAAGCGAAATTGCGTACTCTACAGCGCAGATGCTCTAGATAACTATTACCTACTTTCAATTGCCTAGCTAAATTAGATTAGGTTAAGTATGTTTTTAAAAGCTTGTAAAAACTTTTATAAACCTAATTACGCTTATTTAAAAGCTAGTTTTATTAAAGTTGTGCACGTTATTTTTGTAGATGCTGTACTTAGCTTTAGTATCTCTAACAAGCTTAAACTACGCGCTAATTTCTTTAAAATCTTCTTGTTGTATTCTTTGCTAATTCTTTGCTTAATTAAAAGCTATTTTAAGCTCGCTCAAACGCGTTACAAATCTTGTAGCTTATTTTTTGCCTACTAGCTTTCTACTTTGCGCAGCTATTAGTTTATTTTTTTTATTTTCTACTTTGAACAGCCGGAGTGCAAATTCTCGCGAATTAAAGTTAAGAATATATTAAACAATTGTTTGCTTTTTAGTTGTAGTAAGCTTCTAGCGATTAGGTTGTGTTTAAGCTTAAAATAAAATTTCTTAAGCGCATTTGTTAAGAGTTTAGCGTTTAACGTTAAAAGCAATAGCAGTAGCTTAATAGCTTTAGAATTAGCTAAAATTATAGGCTTTAAAAGCAAGCTAGAGTTTTCTTTTGTATTAGTGTAATAACGCGTTAGTTATTTAAAACATATTGCGTTAATAAAATAGGTAGTAGTTTTGGCAATTTCTAGAAAGTTCGATAATCTAGAAAGTTCGATAATCCATTACGTTAAGCTATTTTGCAAAAAATAAAATAACAAATTGTTAGAACATTTTAGCTCTTAAGAATACTGTACTTAGTTAAATTAGCTTATAGCAGTTGCACGTATGTACTTGCTCTTTTGCAGTTTATAAACTAAATTAAAAAGCAAATAAAATGTTTAAAGTTTTTTTTAAGCTTTAGGCTATGCTTTGTAGATGTTTGAACCTAAGCAAATAAATTCTTAAAACTTTCTAATAGTTAAGTTGTTCTTTAGTGCTTTTTGCGCATTCTACTTCTTAAAAAACAAAAGTATACGATTACGTAAAATGCTAACGTTTGCAAAAAACAAAAAGTAGTTTCTTAGTTCAACTGCGACACTCGTGTTACGAAACTAACTTTAGTTTTGTTACAATTGTTTTCGCAGAAAGCGCGCTTAAATAAGCAAGCGTCGAACAACTCAACTCGAAGCTACTTTTTATTTACTAATTATTACTTTTTATAAAGCTATATGCTAATAGCGCTTAGATATCGAGCCTAGTTTTTATAAATTAATTTCGAAATTCTAAACGGCTAGAATAGGCAAGAACGCTGCTAGCTACAACTACGCAACGAGAAACTAGCTAGATTATTTTCTAGCTCAACGAACATAGAGTTACGTAGAAAAGCTTTGTTAAGCTAGCAAATCTAAGAGCTTATAATTAGCTAACTTTTCTTTGATACTTACGTAACCTAAATTCAATTGTTAGCTACAAGTACGAAAGAGCTTGTATTTTTTAAGTTACTTTTACCGTGTTGACGCGCTAGGCGAGCTAAGTTGCACAACAAGCTACGAACACTAAAATACTAAACTAGGCTTAAACTTTAATACTTTATAGCTCTACTACTATAGCACCAATTAACAATGCGATTGCAGCAATTAAATTGCGCAAACTAAGAAAAAACTTTTTGTACTAAGAAATTGCTAACTAGTTTAGTGTAAACAGAACTATACTATTGCGAAAACACTAAAGCTGTTAAACAAGCTAGCAAGCCTAGCACGCTACTTAACTTAACTTTAACTTACAATAAAAAGCGCAACTTGTACGGCATATTAAAAACTTTACAAAGAAAACTTTGCTTCTAACGAAAGCTATAGTTAAAAAAATTGCGTTGCAATTAGCTAGCAAGAACGTTAGCTTTACTTAGGTAAACTACTTTATCTAGCGAAACAGCACTTATTTGATTTTAAAATTTACTTTTAGAATCGATTTTTAGCGCTACAACGCTAACTTAGGCTTTAAGTACAAGCAATATCTTAAGCTTTTGTACTCAAAGATTATTTAGTATAACGTACAGCTTTATAATTTTTACAATATAAACGAAAAAAGCTTTATAATTAGTATTACAACGCGCTCAAAACGAGTTTTTAGCTAACAGCAATAGAAAAGCAAGAAAGTTAGAGCAGCACTATAGAATAAATTACGTAAGTAAATAACACTACTAGCAGCTATTTGTGCAAATAGAAGTACTTTGCTACTTGGTTTTATTTACTAGTTAGCAAACAGCTTACTGCAAGCGCTATAAGTAGCTAATATTAAAGCTAGAAAGCACGCTTGCTTTATTTTATTATTACTTTTAGGCTAGACGAACAACGACATTGAATTAGCTTAGTTAAAGCAAGTTTTTAATTGCTGCACGAAGTAGAAAGCGCGCTAAAAAAAAACTAAAAGCTCTTTATTCTTAATAGCTATAGTAGTTACTTTACTTTTGACTTTCTAGAGTACTGCAACGCTTATAGAATTAGAGTAGTAAATAAGTATAAGTTAAGTTAAAGTTAAGTTAGCTTACGTAAAACTTTAGTGCTAACTTAACTTATACCTACGCTAAAACGTTTTAGCGTAGGTATAAGCTAAGTTAGCATAGACTTCTACAATTCTATATTTTAATATATTTTCTTTTTATAATTATAACAGCTAGTTATAACAAGTTTATTAACCTTAAAGTAGTACCTATAACCTAACTTTAACCTACGCTTTAATTACTCTAACTTAACTTTAACTTTAGATTTGTGCGACTCTAACTTAACTTATACTTAACAATAAATACTCTCTACTTATTCGCTAGCGTATATAGAATACTAGTAATTGTGTTTCTACTTTACTTAACTTATACGCTTTAGCTACTTAATATTGTTTGCTTTAAACTTCTTAGCAGCGCTTATACTACCTAGCTTACTACTTTCTTCTACCGCAGCTAAAAGCTTGTTTTACAAAAAAAAAAAACTTTTTTCTATTGTTTTAAAGTGCCTAGGAGTTTTCTTTTACTAACAAACTTGTTTTTAAAGCTTTTGAAGCTACTAGTATATAGCCTATAAACAGCGAGGTTATACTTAAAAAATTCAAAAGTAAAAAGCCTAAAGAGCAGCTAGCAAGTAAAGCAACTTACTTAGCACTTACTAGAAGCAACTAGCGTTTAATAAAGCGTTTTGTACGCTTTGTAGTAGCTAATTGTATCGTAGATAAGTTAAAAAAGCTTTCTAAAACAGTGCACGCACTTGCTACTTAAAACACTTTACTTTGCGATAAAAACAGCGGTTTACGAGAAGCTCTTTAAGCTAAAAAAAAGTACATAAAGCGCAGCAAACGTTTTAACTTGCAGCAGCGTAAAGAGTACTATAGTAGCGCTGTTTTCTAGTTGCTACGCAAGCTGCGTAAAGCACGTGCTTAAGAAGCAGTAAAAAAAAAAAAAAAAAAAAAAGCTGCTAGAGCTACTAGAAAGGAGCTTTAAACTACAGCAAAGCTACTTTAAAAAGAAAAAAAAAAGAAAAAACAAGTAGCGCAAGAGAAAGCTAAAAAGATAAGAAATTAAAAGAAAGCTAGGCAGTAGGCCGCGCGAGCTGCTTAACTTGCTACTCAAAACACTAAGAAACCTATACAAAACGTTTTTTCTATTAAGTAAAAAGCTTTAAAAGTACTTTTGTTAAAGCGTAAGTTAAAAGTACTTAAAAGCGACACTGCAGCTATTACAGCGTTTTTAGAAACTGCACTAACGTATTTGTGCGCGTGCTAAGCTACTTTGCGTGCCAAGCTACCTATTACCAAAACATAAAAATTTCTTTAACTTTAACGCGTCTTAACTCTACCAACATAAAAGCAATTGATAATGCGATTAATGCAATTGAATTTTTGAATCTAGAAGAATTATTCTCGTATAGAAAAATTGCTGCCACCTATAATATCAACAAAACTACGTTATCTCGAAAGCACAAGCGCGTTTAGGCTTCTAATAAAGCTAAGAAAATTAATTAATAAAAACTTAACTTATAGCAAAAGCAGAAGCTTGTATAGTATATTAAAGAACTATTAAAGAAACATATACCTTCTACAAAAGAGATAATACAAAATTTCGCATTAGCAATAGCTTAGAAGCTAGTTAGTAAAAGCTAGGTTACGCGCTTTATTAACTAGCACAGTATTTATTTTATATTACAATAGATAGTTGGCATGAATAGCAATTGCTACAAAGCTAATTTAAAGAATAAATATTGCTTCTATTTTCAGCTCCTACATAGCAAGATTGATTAATATTAAATAAATTCTCGTTATATCTACAATATAAATAAGACAAGCTTTATAATTAGTATTACGCTAGCGAATAAGTAAAAAGTACTTATTAATAGGTATAGATTAGGTTATAAGTTGCACAAACTTTAGGTTAAAGTTAAGTTATAGTTACTTTAGCGTAGGTAGAGGTTAGGTTAGAGTTATCAAAGCGTTAAGTTATAGTTTAGTTAGAGTAATTAAAGCTTAAAGTTAGATTTAAGTTAAAAGTTACATTTAGGTTATAGAGTTATGTGTTAGCTTAGAAAGTTGCTAAAGTTTAAAAAGTTATTACAGCTAGTTATTACATTTAAAAACGCGTAAATTGTATTTACAAAGTTTTGTTATTACAGCTACTATTTACGTACAAGAACATAAGTAGAGTAAAAAAAGTTGTATTACTATAGATATTAATTACGGTAGCGTAGAAGTCGAGCGCGCTTTCGTAGCAAAAGTAGCGAATTCTTTTTTTCTAAATTATTATTCAACAGAGTTATTCTTAATTGTAAAAGCCTAGATGTAAGCCTAGATGTAAGCCTAAATAACAAGCTAGATATAAACCTAAGTATTAGCCTAAGTGTTAACTTAGATAATAGGCTAGGTGTAAGCGTAGATGTAAGCCTAAAAGTAAAGTCTACATACTGCGCTTAAAAGTTAAGTAAGTTTTTAACTTCGTTACATAGTAGTTCTTTATTATCTACTTTTGTAAACTAAAAAACACTGTCCTATTCTTTTTCTTAAGCAATATAGTTTTTTAATATTATAATCTACTAAATCGTCTAGGCAGCAAGTTAGTGCTTTTTATTGCTAATAACATTCTTAGCAACGTTGAATTCGCGCTTAACTTTAACCTAGGCAATTTGTACTGCAAGTACATCTTTTGCAACTTGTAATAAGCGTAAATACGTTTTTTCATTTACTTGCTACTATTTAAGAATATTAAAAGAAGCACTAGCGCGTACGCAAGCAATGCTTAGATAAGCTTCTCTTTCTTAGCAAGTTAAGCTCTTTTCTTTTTCTATTTTGTTTAGGTTAATAGATGAAAAACTGCTTAGCAGCAACTAAAGCAAAAGCTTTAGTTTTTAAAACTATTTACTACTTTAGAGTTTAGTTGTACAGAACGAAAAAATAAAAGTAAAAGCAAAGCGAGTATCGTCGTTATAGCAATTAAAGTAATTAAAAAACTTTTCGTAGTAGGTATGCTTGTTTTGATTATTTTAAGTTTCGTTCTAAACGCGCAGTTAGCATATAACTATAATAAGTAATTGTAATAACTATACTTCGTACGCCGTAAGCTTTTAGCTAGAGTCTAAAATAGTAGCATAATTAAATAAAAACTTTCGTTCATCGCTAGTTTTTTTATAATACTTGCTAAGTTTAGCTTTTTTTTTATTTGCAGCAGCTCGTACAACTGTAGGCTACTTAAAAGTATTTTAATTTTTTATGTCGTCGTTAAGTTCGTCTTGCATACTATTTAAAAAGTTAAAAAAACAGTTGTACATAAGCTAAATATACTAGACTTGTAGCTTATAGTTTTTACTTAAAAAGTTTGTTGCGTTTTTAAAGTTTTTAAGCATATTAGTAATTAACTTTAAGTAGTGTTATTCGTTTAGTGTTAATTTTAGTTGCTTAAAGTCGCGAAAGTTTACTTCTGCTATATTCTTATTATCTAGAATACTACTTGCACTAATTGTTATTTTAAGTGCAATCTTTTTTACTAGCTATTTGTTAATAAATTTTTAAATTTTAAGTGCGCGCTCGCACATATTGTAGGTTAAATTCTATTGTGTTTTAACGTCGCGAATAATAGACATTTGTTGTTTTAGTAGCAAGTGTAGTTGCGTAGCGATAAACCGCTTGTATTGTTAAAACAACAAATTAATTGCTATGTAGATAGCTCGAAGCTAGGTGTGTATTAAGCTGTAATAAAAGTATGTAATAACGCACTATATACCTTGCAAAAAAAGTTTAAAACAAAAATATTCGCTTGCACGTTGCTTAAATAGCGTCTTTATAGTATTTCTTTTAGTTTAACGTTAGCACTTACTAATGCTGCAAGCTTAAAGTGTAAAATAATATTTTAAACAACAAAGTTAATAATGTAAGCAAAATACAAGATTGAGTTTTTTAATAAGCTCTAAAGTATGTCCTTTGCTTCTAGTTGCTGTTTAATAATACAACTAAGCGTTTTGTTTTTTTTAGCATTATCTATAGTAATTGCTAAAAAGCGTAATTTAATGCTAGTATTTAAGAGTACTTGTAGTATATTAGCAGCTGCAGCAGCACTAGTATGTTTTCCGCGTAGAAAAACAAAATCTAGTAACTTCTTTTAAAGCTACTAGTTGCAGTTAACGTAGTATTCTTTAACTACAAAGAAACTAAGATAATTAGAAGCAAACTACCTATCTATCGCAATTAAGATCTTAGTTAACTAGCTAATGTTATTAAAAAGTAATGCTTTAGCTTTTTCAAATCGTTTATAGAACATTCTTTAGAATTTAAATTAGCTAATACTTGAAATATTAGATCGAAGAAATTCAAGAAATTGCTAGAATAAAAGCTGCTTAATTGTTTAAAAAAACTAGTTGCTATATATAGCTACTCGTACTAGTTTCTATTTAAAAGCTTAAGTTGAATATAGTAGTACAATAGTAGTAAATTAAAGTTAACGTAGTGCTAGCTGTAGACGAGGTTAAGAGTAAACCAAAGTAAGCGTTTTTTAGTAAGTCCTAGATTCGAGGTAGTTAAGTAAGTGTTTAGTTCTAATAGTTTTAACTGCTAGGTGCTAAAAAGCAAAGCCGCAATTATAGCAGAATACGTAGAAGTAGCTATTACTAGAATTAGCAGCTTTTTCAAACTATAGCTATACCTAACTAGTGCGTATAGCAGAGTTTTATCGCAGATTTGCTATTTCTAGGTTTAGAGCCTACTTAGTAGAACTCTACTACATTTTCTACGCAGTTACTACTACTTCTTGTTCTATATCATTCTCAATATACGTAAAAGAATATTTTACTAAATGTAGTTTATTCTTTTCTTTTTCTCAGACAAATTGCTTAGCGTTAAATTCAAATAAACAAATAAGTAGCAAAAGTTCTGCTATGTTTATAACAAAAGGTATAGTACAAAAGCGCAGGTACTATAATAATAAACTGTAATAATTAGTATTAGAGTAAATTGAAAATAAAGAATAAGTACATTGCTAAAAGAAAACACGCAGATTGTTAAAGAAAAACAAAACATGCTTTTTTGCTTGCAAAAATATTGCTAACGTCTAAGCGCAAAGGCTAAAGCAGTAATGCAACTAAGATTAAAGCTAAAATTAAAGCTGCAGTAGTAGCGCTTTAATTTTACAATTCTAATTAAGTTATACTTGCTAATTTGTTAATCGCAATGTTATGCACGTTTTAGGCTGCGTTATAAATAGTAGATACTAGCTATGTTTATGCTAGCAACGTTTTAATTTACATAGAAAAGTAAAAAGCTTTAAGTCTACGCTTTCTTATAAGCGTTACTATTGTTAAAAAAACTTTTTTAATTTAAATACTCTTTCAACTTAGTTTGCTTTACTACTTTAGTTTGCTCTACTACTTTATCTACTACCTTATCCTACTTCTTATTTTTATTTTTATTTTTAACTTTTTCTTTATTTTTACTAGAGAACTCGTTTGCTTCTGCTAACGCTTTTCTCTACTAATTTTTTGTTTTATATTCGTCTTTATACTTATTGTAAAACGCATTAATTTCTAAGTTACTACTTGCTTCTTTTTTACACTTATTAATTGTAGGCGCTAGAATATACAAGCTGTTGATATTTTTGTAAGCATTGTTGCTATTAACGCGTAGTTTAAAAGAAAGCGTAGGCTTGCGTAAGCTAGTGTAGTTAGTATAGGTATGTAATAAACTACTGTAATAACTTACTTTTAGTTTTTAGCAGTTACTAGTGTTAGATTCTCTAGAGTTAACGTTTTTACAAACTTTTGCTAATTTATTTTAGCTTTCTTGTTCTTAAACGAATTATTCTTTAACTTAGCTAATTTGTCTAAGTAGATACGTTGCATAATTCTATTAGTAGCCTCGCTAGCGCCAAACATTCGCAACATTAGCTAATTCTTAATTTTTCTTTTGTTTTTTAGTGCTTTGGCGATTTGTTTAAGAATATTTCTGTACTATTAAAAGTTAATATTGTAATAAATACGAGTTTACTTTTTATAGGCAAGACTAAGTTTTGCTTAAAACTACTTAACTACGTATTGTAAGTACAATAACGTAATACACTAATGTAATAACTTACTGCTTTTTTGTGCGCGGTAGCGTTGCTTATCTAAAAGCTTAAGTTTAGTTGCTAACTACTTTTTTTAGTTGTGCGTAGACAACGCAGTAAACTTCTCTTTCGCTTTAAGCTTCTTTTTAAGCTAGTATTTTGCTTGCTAATCTTTTGCACTAGCATTTGCAATAGCTTTTTTTTAGCACTTAAGTAAGCTGTTTAATTTCTTTAAGCAGTTGCGCAGGTAGTATTGCTTAATTAACTTTTAAATAGTAGCTTGTAATGTGTAGAGCGCTTTTTTTGTAATTCAACGCAAACGCAATTTGCTAGTACGCTAAGAACTTCGTGCTTTTTAAAATCAAAGCTCTAGATCTGTTAGCAGATGCTGTAATAAACTTTTGTAATAATTACATTTGTAAGCGCTTTCTACTTCGCTAGCTTAAACTTAGTTAGAACTTTAATTTCGTAAAGCAGAAGCAACTTATTATTAAGCTCGTAGTTTATTTCGTTGTTAAGCTTTTGCTTAATTGCGACTATTGTATTTGTAATAAATGTAAGTAATAATAAAGCTAGTTGTAGTACGTAGGTAAGTAGAAGCAGAAAGTAAAGTAGCAAAAAGTTAGGTAGCGAATTTACAAGCTAGATTTTGTATAGAGTAGCTTGTGCGCTGCTGCAAAAGCTGCAGCTTTAGCTAGCGTTTTGCTACTAGCTACTCAAAACACGCACTTTTGCTATAGCTTCTGCAGCTTCTTTACCTACTGTAATTATTACAAATAATTATTACAACTTTCTACTCTCTATACTATACTTACTACGCATTAATTCTTTCGCAATAGCTCGCACTAAGCAAATCAACTGCTACTACTTTGCTACTAGCAGCAAGATTTCGCGAAAGCTTCTCGCAGCAAAAGCAGCTCGCAAATCTAGCAATTTGTACAAGAATAAAAAGAAACTAACAACAAGTAGTGTAAAAAAGCTTTACTGCTAAAAGCAAAAAAGTAAGTTATTATAGTAGTTAATTGCAGTTTTGTTTTTAACAACATGCAGCTGTTGCGTTGCGCAAAATTTAATAATACTAGAAATCAACTAAGCTTTTTATGCGCAAACTGCTATTTAGTTAGCTAGTTCGCAAAATTGCGCAAGAGTTTAAGCCTAATCTACGCTTTTAAGCTAGTGCAATTAAAGCTATACAAGAAGTAACAAAAGCTTTTTTAATTAGCATTTTCGAAAGTATAGCTTTCTACCTATTGCTAGGTGCAAAACTAACTTTAACAAATACTAATATTAACGCTATATACGCGAAACGAGTAATAATTAACACAAAGAATATAAATCTAGCACAAAGATACTATAAAAAGTACAAAAAGAGTTCGCAGCAAACGTAAAAGCTAAAGTCTAGTTGCTACTTGTTCTAGCGGTATAAAGCTATAATAATTCTAAATTTTCTAGCAATACCTAGCGTAGACGTTGCTTTGTACTTAGCTATTAGAATGCAACTAATTCTACGCTGTAATAACAATTTATAATAAACTTAAGCAACTTGTACTTTGCTAACGTTAAAATACAACATGTAAACTCTAAATATAACAACTTAACTATAACCTAACTATAACCTAGAGCTTGTGCGAGATAACTTAACTTTAACCTAAAGTTTATGCAACTCAACTTAACTATAACTTTGTACTAGCGTTGAAAAATTAAGTATATAAGTAGAGTTAAGTTAGAGTTATAAAAAAAGCAACTTAACTTTAACTCAACTTCTACTTATTCGCTAGCCTAATCGGTGTTGTTAGCAAATCAAAAAGAATATTCATTCAACGAATGTAGAAAAAGAAAAAAGTTAGAGTATTACTCTAAAATAGAAACTGCGCATAGATTACGCTTCTAGCATGTATATGCGCTAATGAATTTGCTTTGCTTCTAAGTCTTATCTATAAAGCTGCTAACAAAAGCATTTAATTAAGCTAGGTAGACAATATCTAAGTAGAAAAACACTTAGTTTTTATTACTTTATTACTTTCTAGCTAGACGAACAACGATATTGAGCTTGCTTAGCTTAAACAAGTGTTTGATTGCTATACAAAAAAAAAAACTCGACAATTCTATTAACTTCTAATCCTAGATAGCTACGAATTCTATATTACTATAAATTTTATCAACTACTATAATTAGAACAAGATTTTTCTTGCTATTCTACTTTTTCATTTAACTTATACGCTTTAGCTACTCGATGTAGCAATGTTCAAGCTTCTATCAACTACCTACTTAGTAGAACTATCAAACTACTTTCAAACAAGCTAAGGTTTTTTTTCTATTACTAAAGGCAACTTTTTTCTACTATTCTAGAACGCGTAGGAGACTTTCTTTAAGAAATCAACAATTCTTAGCTCTTTTAGAGCAACAGGCATATTACTTTCTAATTCTAATTCTATTCTTAATAGATTTACTAAAACTTAAGAATTGAAAGAAAACTCTATATTATTACTTAGCGATTATAATTGAAGAAAAATAGATAAGCTTGTACGCTTTGTAGTAAGCGATTAGAGCAGTAAAGACACATAAAAGCTTCGCCAATCGCTCTACTACCTATCTGTTCAAAATAAGCTACTTAAGCATAAAATAGATAGAATTAAGCAAGCGCTATCTATTAAAGAGAAGCGCAAGAAAAAGAGCAAAGCTTTAGATTTCTAACAGCGCTAGGAATATCATAGTAGAGCAGTTTTCTAGTTACTAAAGAAAATAAAAGAAGCACGTGTTCGTTAATCTGTTAGAGAGCAAGAGAAAAAGAAGCAACAGCTTTAAAAAGCAAAGACAGCAAAGCTGAAAAAAGCAGCTAAGCTATACAAGGAGAAAATTGCAGAGGAGAAGCGTATAGCACAGAAGGTAGCTAAGGTAGCTAGAGAGAAAGAGATAGCAGAAAAGGCAACAGAGCGCGCTCGCTAGAAAGAGGCTCGCGACGCTACAAAAGCTCTACAATATTTACAAAAAAGTAAGAGAAAAGCTCTGCAGCTATCTCTACAGAGCAAAAAGCGTTACAAACGCAGCGTTGATACTAGAGATGCTGCGGAGGCCTCAGAGGGCGTATCTGCTACCCCAGCTATCCTATTGTGCAGTGCGAAATACCGTCCATACCCAAAAATAGCGAAACAAGCTCCGGGAGATCCTCGGATCAGCAGGCAATGTCCGCGGGCTATCAAGCAAAGTCTGCTAGCGTGTAAACAACTCTATGAGATCATCCAGCCCCATAGAAAAGTGATGGGCAACGGATGTCCCGCCGGAAGTGGCGCATCCGAGTTCCCTATCGAGTATGGTAGCTCCTTAACCTCGCGCTATGCTAATTTTGGGGTATGGAAGGTATTTCGCACTGCACCAATAACGCGTCGCGGCCGCAGCGTCAAGCTTCCAGATAAATATAAGTAGTACAATTTCATCGCGAGTATCAACATAGTACTCCTGATAAATATCTCGCGATAATGGACTCGATTAATTGCATCCATGCAGCGTCCCCTTTGTCTCGATTGACGAATGAAAGGAGAATCTTCTTGCAGCCACAAGGATTAGAATATTGCATGAACGTAGACGCACAGCCTAAGCGAGATGAACTGCTATCGAATCCTTGTGTAGGGCTACTTTGGGCGAAAGTGGCGCAGCTGCAGCAAAATGATTTTTTGGAAGGTGCTCTCTTTCGCTTACCCTTACATATCCTGTCTTAATAGGGAACCGGGCAGTTTGTACAGCCTCAAAATGAAAGAATCTAGATTGGAAAAGCACTGCACGCCGAAAAGATGGTATCGTCTGCTAGTGCCTGGAATGAACTGTCACTCTTCCGCAAATTCAATCTCAAGCAGCGCGTGATTGAGAACGAAGTATGCATGGCTTAGGTATATTGTCTTAATGCACTGTTGACAGACTTGCCTAACGAGCCAACCGCCTTACTCTACGATCTTGAAAGTCGCTACTTTGTCTTCGTCTTGCGCGATCATCTTCAACAGCCCTGGCGATTCTCCGAAAACCCACCCTTCCTCCCTCATCTTCTTAATATCCGGCTTCTCTTCTCCTTCCACGGCGCTTCTCGAAGACAACTTGTTCACGTTATGCAAATCAATAAGATCCTGCATCTTACTAACAACCTCTTCGCTTTCATCTGCTCCCTTTTCCCTATCCAACCCCAGATCGTCAGAAAAGCTGAAGCGCGAGATTTTCTTGCCTTTCAAGCCTTCCGGGTCTTCCAAGGAGCCAAATGACCACCATCGAATCGAAAGATCGCCGGGCCAGACATGGTAGGTGTCGCCGACTCGTAGAAAATGTTCAAGCTTTTCTTGGAGCGAGGTTGAGTCGTCGCCGAGACTCGACATAAGCCGTTCAGCAGAGAGCTCCCACGCAACTTGTACAGAACCTTTTCCTACCGGAGGAATTGTGATGAAAGTGAATCCAGGGGTATCGGGATCCTCAGGGCGTTTGGAAAGATCTGGGTCGCCTGATATCCGGTGGAACGTAATGCGCTTTGTGGGCCGGAGGTTAAGCACTTTTGCAGAGCCATCTACTTGTCGGGTGGAAGAAAATGCGAGTTCCGGTGAGTGCATATCGCCCTTGCGGAACGCATCCTCACGAGGCGTAGTGTCGAGACATGAGTACTTGGTCAAGATAGTAACGAGTCTATCTGGGAAGACCGAGGAGGTTTGGTGGATGGTGGCGATCAGCTTCAAAGGTGATGCCGAGGGGTTAGAGATTGAAAGAGTGGCTGGTGGACAGAAGTTGAACTTAAGGCAGAGCTCAACTCCGTGGTTTTGAGACGACATATGAAACTATTTGATATGGTGTTGTAGTAGGAGACTGAGAATGCACTGCCGTGGGTTGCAAAAATTCAAGACTGCAGAGGGCAAGGTCGAGAAGCTAAGGGTCGGAGGCTGTATTCTCTAACCTTTATCCACGTGCAGTCTAAAGTGCTTTTCCAATGTCATACCCTAACTGTATAAAGAAATATGTTAAAAATAGGCCCCTCGATCACTTAACTTATTGTGTTCTGCGAAACACCTCGTACACCCCAAAAACGGTAAGGGGTGAGGAGTAGGGGGCAAAAGAGAGTGCTAAACCCGATAGGGGTTCGGATCCGGCGCTTCCGGAGGGGCATTTTTCTCCGCCCAGTTTTGCAGGCGCTTGATGATTTCATTGAATCTTCCTCTACAATCTATCTAGGGCCTGTTCGGTGCAGGATCTGGAGCCTTCTTTTCGGCCGGATTAGGCACCGTTTTGGGAACGGCGATTGAAACGGTGGCGTATTCGGTAATACGGAGGTTTGCCAGGGCGATCTGGAGGTCTCGTTTTGTTAGCTCAGCCACCAAAATTTAGAGGATTTTGACTCACAATCTTCCGTTTTAAGCGATCTGAAAGCTCCGTTCCTACGACTGACCCCCAAGGGGTTAGTCGTGACGCCGGAGCTCTCATCTCTAACACGTGATTATGAAGCTTGAACGCTCTGTTGCCGTTGCATTTACTAGTATAGTTGCTGCTGCTGCTGCTGCGATTACTGCTTACACAGATGGGTATACCGAGCCCTCCGGCGTACGTTAGTTCGAATCTAATCGCGATCGTAGCAGCGCTTGGGTAGCTTCTTGTTTAAGCGACGACGCTTAGCTCTTGGCAGAGACTCGACTGCGTCCTGAGGTATTCGAAGCGCTCGTAAGATAGCTAAAGAAGGATAGTGTACGCAGAGAGAACGCTTTAGTGAAAGAGAAGCTCTTTACTTTTACATATATATGTAGCAATAGAGCTTCTTGGCGGAATACTTAGTACTATTGCAGCCAATTGCTAGATACTATATCGAAGTAAGCTATGTAAAAAGTAAGCAAAAAAGCGTGTATTGCTTACAAAGTTGCAGACACTTTTATAAAATCCTCGACGCTCTAATCTAACTCTACTTAAAAGTAGTACACTGCGCTTCAACAAAGATCCTAGAAGCTATAAAGAACAATTCTAAAAAGTAGCCTATGTTCAAAGACTGTGTAGGAGCACTCAACGGCTTTTATTTTCATCTGCATGTGCTAGCTAGTAAGCAGAAGCGCTTCCGTAATTGTTGTAGCAAGCTTACCTAAAACGTACTCGCTGTTGTTAACTTTGAGATGAACTTCTAGTACGTACTAGCGAGGTAGAAGAGCTCTGCCTATAACGGAAAAGTAATTCGTAACGCTATTCAACATAGGCTGGTAAATGGGTAGAGGTTGGGTTAGGGTTGGGTTAGCTTACGTCAGACCTCAACCCAACCCTAGCCTTAACCCGCGCTAGTTACTAAGCAGCTTGGGTAGAGGTTGGGTTAGAGTGGTCAAAGCTTAGGGTTGTAGTTGGGTCTTACATAATATTTACAACCTATATTAATATTAAGTTTTCTATGTATATTTATCACATTTACTTATCACAGTTTCTTAACTATTTAGGTAACCCTAACCTAACCCCCAACCCAGAGCTTTGACCACCCTAACCTAACTCCTACCCACGCTAGGTTAACTCTAACTCAACTTTAACCCAAGGTCTGTGCGACCCATAACCCAACCTATACCCATCGATAGGTACCCCCTACCCATTCGCCAGCGTAATTCAACAAGGGTTTAGAGCTTCTCTTCGACGCTACTTTCTCGCAAATGCTAGGTATGCTAACAAAAATATACTGCTTACTTTGTACCGCAGCGTGCGTTATTATCTGCAAAAAATTAGTTAAGTAGCGAAAACACTAAGTAACAAGTATAAGCTATTCAACTACTAGCACTCGTCTTTAAGGAACGTAGTAGAACGCATTTTTAAAGTGTTTAAGCGACGCTAGAAAGTGTTCAACAAGCTGCACAAGTTCTTTATTAAAACTTAAGTAAAGCTTGTGTATGCTCTCGTTGCGCTGCACAACTTTATTAACAAGCACTACCTAGTAAATAAAGACTTTAGAAGTAAGCTAGCGAATAGGTATAGGTTGAGTTAAGGTTAGGTCAGATCCGCACGGACTAGAAAACGAAAATCAAAATCTTTACTTTTTAATATCTTACCTAATACTATAGATATACTAATGCAAATTTAACACGTGCTGCAGATATATAAACACAATTATATATAAAATTATTAGAGAATTCTAGCTAGTCTAGCTTCTTTAATATAGCTTTTTATTTATTAAATCTATAAAAGATAAATGAAATATACTCTAGACTAGGTAGAATTCTCTAATAATTTTACATATAATTGTGTTTATATATCTGCAGCACGTGTTAAATTTGCATTAGTATATCTATAGTATTAGGTAAGATATTAAAGAGTAAAGATTTTGATTTTCGTTTTCTAGTTCGTGCGGATCTGACCTAACTTTAACCTAACCTATACCTATTCGCTAGCCTATTCAGAATTAGAAGCGAGCTTAGTAACGAAGAGAAAAAAAAAACGAGCTTAAAAGCGACGGTAAAGCGAAGGACGTCGAAATAGACGCGCTAAAAGAGCGGATCGTAGACATGCTTTGGCAAAGCTATTTTAAAGCTACTAGGCGAAGCTTGTAGGTGTAGCAGCGAGCGTAGTAGTAGTAGTAAAAGTAGTATAAGTAGCTTAGATAGAAAGTTTCGTTAACACTAAGCTCGAAATCTTACGATAGTAGCTTGTGCCTATGCTACTAGAGCTTCTGTGCTGCAAGCTACGCGTACGGCGTTTACCTAGTTCGCTAGAAGCTCGCTTTTAGTTGAGAAAAGTTGTCTAAGGCAATATAACCGACATATCGTTTTTAGAGCTATTTACGAGGCAGATTTGCCAAAAAATAGGCTAAAACGTACTTTTACAACAGTATATTGAGACAAGAGCTTTTAATTTGCTAGTAGAGCTTTAGCAACAGCTTGTAGCCCTGCGTACAGCTTATACTTACGCTTTACTTTTGCCGTTAGTGCTCTAAGAACTTTATTAATCCAGATCTAGCTCTTTATTAGCATTTTTTTTTTTTAATTTACTTTTGCTTTTCTACTCTACAGCTTTTATAGCGTCGTTGTACTTTTCTCTATCGCACTTAACACTAACTACATGTGTAACGGTTTGAGCTTGCCTAAACCTACTTTAGTACGAGTTAGAATAGCTTATGTACGACTATCTATATATGTAGCTTACTCTACTTTAAGCAGTTAATCAAGCGCACTTTTTTATTTTTTTTATTTTCTAGTTGCAACGTTACAGTTATAAGCCTAAAAGCTTTTATTTAATTACTGCGTTTACCTATTCGACGATACTCAACACTAGAAGCAAATTTAGCAAAGTAATAACTACTTAGAAGCAAGAAATGCAAGTAGCGAAAGCGTTAGTTACTCTTAAAAAGCTAGATAACTAGTTAAAATAGCTGTTTACAAGGAAAATCTTCGCAGACTAAAATAGTCTATAGAAATATGTTAATCCAAATCTAACGCTAAAGAGGCTAAAGAAGCTAAAAAATAAAAAACTAGTTGAGCTTAAAGTAAAAAGATTTAGAAATTCTTAGCTAGACGAGTAGATTGATATTCTAAACTTAACAGCAGCAAAGCTCGCTACGTACAACTCCTAGGCTAGACAATTCAATCGAGATAAAGCTAAGTAGCTTACAAAAGAAAAAGCTCTTTGAAACCTAAGCCTAAAGATCGTGCAAACAATTGATATTAAGTACTTGAACTTTATACTCGACTATGCAAACGCATACAGCTAGCTACAAACGCTAAAGAAGCACCTTTGCCTATTAACTAAAGAAAAGAATTATTAGCTAAAAGCTTGGTACAAAGCGGTTTGTATAAGGCTAAAAAAAGCTAATTTAAACGCTTAGTTTAACGAGTAAGTAGTAATTACTCGACTCTTTACAAAAGCTAGCATGCCGAAGATAGCTAGCAACAAAGCGCAGAAAAAGTTTATCCTGTTAATCAAAGGTTTTGATAATAGCTAGTTAGCTACCTAGTTGCAGGACCTTATTAAGAAAGAGCAGAAAAATAAGAATTTTCTACTAATTACGGATTTGATCGTAGAATTTAGATTGTACTATCGCTGTACACGGCCGATAGCGTTAGAGCTAAAAACGTTTGCTACGCTCGAAGTAGCAAGTAGCAGCAGCAATTAAAAAACGCTAGCTGCAGCTTAGGTAGGAAATCTATAGCTAGCTCGAGCTCGTGCAGAACTGTACATACTAAGGTGCTTTAATAGGTAGTACTACAAGTTTAAAAGCTGCTCGTACGTTAACCTAGTAATACGTGCAAAAAGCTAAAAGCTAATACAAGCAATCTAGAAAAAGTTTACAAAGCTTTAAAATAGCTTTACTTCGAACTTAACAGCCAACGCTCTAAGAGCGGTAGAGAAGAACTTTAAAAAGAAAAAAGCGCAGGCTAAAATCTAAAGTACGTTCGTAATTAGTATAAACAATAGATAGCTAGCGCGCGATAGGCTACATGTTAATGCGGTGCTGCAAATAGCTGCAGCTACAAGGCTATTAGCTCTATCGCTACTTACGAAGTAGATTCTTAACTTTAGCTTAAACTGCTACGTTACGAACACGAGAGCAGCGAATTAGATTACGACATAGAAAAGTAGAACTTTAGACGTCGTGTATGCGAGCAAAGTTCTTGCTTAAGTAAAAAAGTAAAGTAAAACAGTAATCAAGGTTAAAACTCTAATAGAAAAAAGAACAATGAAGCTTACGTAAGTAGCTTATATCTCTAGCTTTTTCACAAGCGTCGTTAGTCTGTTGCGAAGCTAATTTCTTAGTATTTATTTTAACTTAGGCAAGAACTGTTTGTATTAGAAAAAAGCTTCAAACGTAATCTATTTACTTTAGTATAAAAACGAGCACTAGCTCGTTGATATAGAGAAAGCTTAGCGAGCTAAGCTAGCGTTAATATTAGTGTACGCTGCTCGGTACACCAAACTCTTAAAAGAACTAAAAAAGAAACTTAGCGTTAGTTAAAAAACAGCGCATTAGATGTTCGACTACGTTGGCCGAAAAGCAGTTAAGCACTTAAACAATTATGTGCTTAAGATTAATGTTAAAAAGTAGTTAATTGCTTTAGCATAGACAAACTGTTAAGTTTGTATTAAAGCAAAGCTTTACAAATTTGTAAGTAAAAAAGCTTAGAGCGAGCTAGCTAACTGTCTATTCTACTAACTAGGCATAAACTTAGTTTAGCTAAGAGAAAGAAATAAGCGCTGCTACAATAGAAATCTATAGATGCTCTATGTAGTATGCTCGTACAGCAAGTAGCATAAAGCTGCTTACCTACTTAATAAAAGCTTAAAAACTCTTAAGCGTATAGTTATGCGCTTGCTAGCTAAAATCAAACGTTAGTTTAGCGCAATTGTAATAGTCGTAAGGCTTAATAGCGAGCGTAGATATAGTAAGCTTTTACATGTACTTAGAAATCTTAGCATCGTCGTAGAGCTTCAAGCGAAGTATACTAAATGTAATAGGCTAAAAGCTCTATAGATTGCCTTGGTCGTAGGACTTTAGTAGCTATTAACGCTGTACGTAACAGCTTTGACGATACCTAAAAAGGCCTTGCTAGTTTCCGGTTAACGAAAGCCTTGCGGTATTGAGTTTTTACATAGCTTTCGAAAGCGCTTCGTAAGTGCTCTAGAAGCTAACTAACTATAAAGTATATAAAGCTCTTTTGTTCGCGCTGTAGATAGATTCTATCAAATTTATTACATTCTTTATCTAGAACCTGCTTTCCTAGGCGATTTTTTTTTATTTAAATTTGATTAATCTCTACGCAGTGAAGGTTGTGAGATTTTTAAAAAGTACAATACTTTTAGAAGTTGAAAGCAACCTCTAAAAAACTCTAAGACGCAGCGAAAAAGGTTTTTAGAACTAAATCGCTACGATGGACAGTACCTAGGATAAGTATATTCAAATGCTAGTTGTAGAAGCTCGCAGGCTAGAAAGCGAAAGCCGAAGCAGCGAAGCAATTAAAAAAGCTCTACGAGAGCTAATAAACAACGACAAACTTAATGTAGAAACTTAAGAAATTCGTTTCAATGCAGCGAAAGCTACATATATGAAAATATTCGTTACAAAACTCGTAATAAAACTACTCAAAAGAGTAACAAACGATTAGCTACTAGCAGCGAAGCTAGTTCTCGCAGAACTTTCGAATTCTAAGCAGCTAGTTAATAACAAGAGTACAAAAGCTCAGGCACTTATTGAAATACTGCAAAATTAGGTTCAAATTCTCTAGAAAGAAAAAAGAGCTACGCTAGCAACACCGCTGACTTTTTTTAGTATTCTAAAAGCTTCTACGCTAATTACAAAGCGCAACAAAATGCCTAACCTAGCTTAGTTTAACAAAACAAAGTTAGACTACGGACAGTTTAAAGTTCAAGTAAAAAACAAAATGCTTAATAACGAGAATTTAATTGAGAACTTATGCGGCTACATCTACAACTGCCTAACAAAGCAAGCAGCTACTACTAGACTCGCTTAGTATCAAGAACACCGTAACGAAACGGCAAAAGAGTTTTAAAAGTACTTTAATAGGCACTACCAAGACTACATGCGAGCGTAGAAAGCGCTCAACCAACTCTTCGCTCTTAGGCAGAAGAAAATGTTTTTTTAAAAGTACAATAAAGAATTTATGCGCCTTGCGTACGACGCAAAAATAATAGGCAACGTAGCTACATTAAAGAACTAGTACAAAGCAAGGCTTCGCGCTAATTTACAAAATAAAATAGTTAGCGTTATTATTCTCCTAGCATGGCAACTTTAGGACCTAATAAAACGAGTTACCTAGATTAAGAAAAACCTAAACCGCGCAAAAGCAAACAACTAGTAGCAAATAGTACTAAATTAATCGATAAGCAACACGAAGGCTATGGACTAGAAGCTAGCAACTAAAGCTGCTACCTAGGCAGTCCGCGCAGCTACTAACAACAAGAAGAAAAAGCGAGCCAAATAGGCAAACAACGCAGAAATAACAAAACAACAAAAGAATTACTTTTGCTTCTAATGTAGTTTAGCAACTTACATGTTTAATAAATGTAAGCTCGCAGCTCCAAAAAAGCCCGCTACAACTTAAAAAGCAACTTTTGAACTAGTTAAGACGATAGCAAAGGTTAAGGAAGTCTTCGAGTCTAAGGACTTAGAAAACTAGACACTCTTAACCAAAAGCGCGGTTAAAAGTAGTAAAAAAAGAACACGGTTTCTTTATTGAATGAGTTTCTAAAGTTTCGCTAGCGCTGGCTAGACGAGAAACCACTTACAGTACATGCAATTATTAATCAATTTATTTTCGCTTTAGCAATGCTCGACTCTAGGTGCACTACCTATAGTCTTGTTAGCAAAAAGTTTTGTAAAAAAAACCGTTTTCTGCGTATTTCAATAAAAGAAAAGCCTGTAGTAGGCATTGGCGAACAAGTCGTTAAGGTTACAAAAGCTGTCTAGTTTACAATGAACCTAAACGAGTACGAACAAACAGTTTAAGCGTACGTTATAACTAAGAATAACTAATACGATATTATTCTAAAGCGCCTATGAATAAACGGAAGCTAGGTAACGCTAGCTTCGGCGAAAAAATCGATTTTTATCTATTTAACTAGAACACGCGTGCGAAGCTAGGAAGAAAAAAAGCCTAGACAAAAGCCTTAGCAGGTGTCTGCAGCTACGTTCAGAATAATAATGCAATAGTTTAAAAAAAAAAACTTTAGCGTTAAAATCTTCGCCGCGTTTATAGCGGACATTTAGAAAGCTTTTTAGACTAAAGTAGTAGTTAACCTACGCCTAACGCTGCTTAACTAGATAAAAAATTAGTATACAGCGTTTATGCAGTTTGAGGCTAACAAATTATCTCTTTACCGAAGCCTAATAGACTACGGCATCGAACTAATTAGAAAAGACAAAAAGAAAGCAAAAGTTCTATAAGAACTTTTGTATAACATGTTTAAAAACAAACTATTAGTCTTGCAGAAGCAGCTTACTGCGCATTTAAATTGCGAGTTTATTAGAGTAAGTTGCTTCTAGGCCGAAGCGCTAGTGTTGTTTGCAAAGAAACTTAGTAAAAAGCTACGCTTTTGCGTAGACTATTAGGCGCTCAACGCTATTACAAAAAAAAACCAATACTCGCTGCCTTTGATTTACGAGACCCTAAATTAGATTAGCTAGGCTAAATAGTTTACTAAGCTGAACGTTATCTAGGCCTTTTACAAAGTCCGAATTGCTAAAGAAAACAAGTAGAAAACAGCTTTTCGTACAAAATTTAGATTGTACGAATAGATAGTTTGCTTATTCAACTTTGCTAACGCCTTGAGTACGTTTTAGCAGTTTATTAACTACACTTTGCGTAATTACATTAACGTTAACACTTTTGCATACTTAGATAATGTACTTATCTACTTTAAAAGTTTTTAAAAAGACTACTAGCAACGTGTTAAAGAAGTTGTTAACAAGTTAAAAAAAGCGAGGTTACAACTCGATATTAAGAAATGCGAGTTTGAAGTAACTAAAACTAAATACTTTAGTTTTATTATCGAGGTAGGCAAAAGAATTAGCATGGATCTAGAAAAAGTCTGCGCAATTTTTAAATAAAAAGCTTTAGCTTTAGTTAAAAAAGTGCAGAGCTTCGTTGGTTTTGCAAACTTTTACTAGCAGTTTATTCGCGCCTTTTTTGCAATCGTTTCTCTACTAACAGAGTTAACAAAAAAAAGCGTTAAATTCTGTTAAGAGCTCAAACAACAAGAAGCGTTTGACACGCTTAAAAAAAAGTTCATATCTAGGCCGTTATTAGCCTATTTTGACCTCGATTTGAAGACTGCTATTGAAGCGGACGCTTTGAGAATAGCTACCAAAAAAGCGCTTTTTTAAAAAGCAAAGAACAACTTGTAGCGAGCAGTAGCTTACTACTTTGCTAAAATGTTACTTGCAAAGTCTAACTACACTATTCACAACAAAAAATTATTAGCAGTAATTAAATGCATTACTAAATAAAAAGCAAAGCTTAAAGCAGTGCTGAAAATTACGGTTTACACTAATTACAAGAACTTTTTATACTTTACTACAGCGAGGTTACTAACAAAGCAACATGTTTGCTAAGCAAACATTTTTTTTAAATACAACCTAGAGTTTGTGTACTGCCTTAGAGCAGCTAATAAAAAAGCAAACGCTTTTTTACAAAAAGAGCAGAATCTTTCTTAAGACTAAAACGATGTTCGGCTAAAAAGCTGTAAATTCTAACTCCTCAAACTAACTAGTGTGTTAAACGAGAATAACATTACAAAAAAAACTTTAAGCGTAATCCGCGCGTTTCCGCTCTATAGCACTTTAATATCAACGCTAAATGTACTCGCTAGTAGGCTCGATGCTTTCTACGAAGCAGATGTAGCAGAAGCTCTAAAGCAAAATATTCTTTTCTAGATCAAAAGTGCAGGCTCTAAAGAGCAGAATGCTGCGGGTCCTAAACGAAATGCTGCTAAACGAGAAAAAAATGCTAGCATAGAGAACAATTCTAGGGATAATGCAAAAAAGCTGTTTTTAGATAAACTTTGAGATAAAAGAGTTTAAAAAAACAATTTGTACTAGGAAGCTTTAGAAGCTGTAAAGAAAAGCTAAACTAAAAGAAGTACCTATAGGAAGTTTTCTTTAGGCTTTTAATTAAAAGCGTCTTTAGCAAATTGCGCTGTTAAAAACAACGCGCTTTTTTATTAAAGAAAAAGATAAGTGCCGAAAACGTATTAACTGCGCACTAGATTAATTTTTAGAGCCTACGACCTGCTTATTGCAAAGCACTCTAGCAAAGAAAACACCTACAATATTCTCAAAAGAAATTTCTTCTAGCTAGGAATAAGCTCGGACATTTGATAGTACATTGCTAACTGCGATGCATGTAGACAAGCGAAACTATAGCAAAAAATAAAAAGTAGTTTTCTTTGCTCGCTTCTTGTTCTAGACAGGATCTAGAAAGAACTCTCTATAGACTTTATTACTAACCTGCTAAAAAGCGAAAAGTGCACGAATCTACTAGTTATTACAAACTAATTAAGCAAGGATATAATCTTAATCTCTATAGCGAAAATTAACGCAGCAACTGTAGCAAAGGTATTTATTAAAAGAGTAGTAGCCTACTACTAGCTCTCTAACGCTATTGTTTTTAACTAAAAAGCACAATTTGTAAGTGAATTCTAGAAAACGCTTTGCAAAGAGCTTAGAATCGTAAAGCAGCTATCTACAGCTTTTTACTCGAAAACCAACGAAGCTACAGAAAAAGCAAATTTAATAATCAAAACTGTCTTAAGGCCGTTTGTAAATTAAGACTAAAAAAACTAGGCGCAGCTATGCTCTATTGTACAAATTGCAATCTAAAAGCAAGAAGCAGTGTTAACAAAAGTAAGCTTCTTCTTTCTCTAGCATAGTTACGAGATGGACTTAATTCAGCTTCGAGCAAAGAAAAGGGCGGATACGTTCTACCGAGCAACTTTGGACCCTTAGCGAAGCGCAGCGGAAATAGCTAAAAAGATAAAGAAAGTTATTGACTTCGCGCAAGCTGCTATAGCGGAGGCCTAACAAAAGCAAAAAAAATAAGCAAATTAACATAGAAAAGAAGCGCCGCTGCTTTGAGTAGAAGATAAAGTGTAGTTGCAATACAAAAAACACATCTCTAATAAGCGCCCAAGCAAAAAACTAGACTAAAAAAATAGCAAATATATAGTTTTACAAGTTAAGTCTTTAGGCAACGTAGTTTTAAACACACTTTTTAAAATAAATCTAACATTTCTAATAGATAAGCTTAGACTCGCAGCAGACAATTTTTTGAAAAGCTAGACAGTGTTTAATTAGCGCCTAAGAAGCGTTACCGTAGAAAGCGAGCAAGAATAGCTAGTTAAGCGCATTACGAGCGAGCGCTAGAAAAAAGTTAAAAAAAGCTAGAAGCTAGAATATTAGGTCAAATGGACTAGCTATAACTAGCCTACATAGAAACTAGCGCTAAAACTCGAAAACACAAAAGCTTTATCTACCTAGCAAGAATTTTCGGCAGCCTACTAGGACGCTAATAGAAAATTGCCAAAAGACTTTCAAAACAGCACGCCTTTAGAAAGAACGCTAGAACGCTAACGAAGTAAGTAAATTGCTACAAATTAGAAAAAAAGCTTATGTAATAGGCTAAAAGCTTTATAAATTGCTTCGGTTGTAGAACTTTAGTAGCTATTAACGCTGTACGTAACAGCTTCGACGATACCTAAAAAAGCTTCGCTAGTTTCCGGTTAACGAAGGCCTTGCGGTATTAGGTTTCTACATAGCTTCCAAGAGCGCTTCGCAAGTGCTTCGAAAGCTAACTAACTATAAAGTATATAAAGCTCTTTTGTTCGCGCTGTAGATAAACTCTATTAAATTTATTACATTCTTTATTTGGAACCTGCTTTCCTAGGCGATTTTCTTTTACTAAAAAGCAGAACAGCCTATTAGAACAAGCTAGAAAGATAATCGTAATCTAGAAAAAAGCAATTAGAATTGATAAGCAGCTGCTAATAGAGCTTTCGAATAAGTGCTACTTAGTAGCAGTTTACTTGCATAACAGAACGCTTGTAGAAGCACTAGAATAGAGAACTTCGTACGAGGTAGTACGTAGAGTAAAGCTATTAGCAGCTTACTTTAACGTTGTAAGAGCCTAAGCCTACGTGCTAAACAACAAGCTAAAACGCGGTAAAAAGCTAGAATCTTGCGCGCTAATTAAATAGTTAGTTAGATACAACTCTACTAACATATATCGAGTATAAATGCTATTATTAAAACGAGTACTAAGAACAAGGAACGTTGTTTTTATAGCCTACGACGGAATAGAGCTAGTTTATCCAAATTAATAAGCTCTAAAGAAAGTAGTAACAATTCTAGACGTTCTAAAGCTACTAGAAGAAACTAATTAGAAAATTAAAATGCTTTTGTAGTTAGCGCAGGAAAACCGAAGTAGCTTAAGCTAGCTCAAGCGATTTCGAGCAGGTTAAAGCAAGAAAGCTTTTTGCGCTTTGCTAACTCCTAAGAATACGCTTAAGCCTAAAACCAAGCTCGAGCCTAAGCCGAATACAAGCGAAAACAATACAATCGAACTAGTTAATATGCTGCGAGGCTAGAAGCTTATACTAGCTAGTGCAAAAGCGCTAAATCAACGATTAAACAACGCTTTAAAGCGTAAAGAAATTAGCAGCTAGCTTAGCGAGTCAAACGTCTTAACAGAAAAAAAGCAAAGGCAAAGAAAAACGCTTGGCACGTATTTTGTAGCGTTTGCTGCTGCACTGCAGCTACTAGAGCTGCAGAAAGCTTAGCTACACCGAGACTAGCTTTCGCTTTCGCCAAAGTAGTAGAGAGATCTAGATTAGCACTTGCACAGAAAAGAGTTCAAGGCAGCAGCAGCAAAGAAGTTTAAAAAATGTTAAAACATAAGCTGCTTCAAGCTTATATTGGCTGCAGAAGTTGCTAGCTAGGCACTGCCCTTAATGTAGGTATTTACGTACAAGTTTAACAAAAACAAACTGCTGTACAAGTACAAGGCTTAACTTGTCGTAAAAGAAAACTTTTAGAATAACTAAAGCGATACGTACGCAGCTACGCTAGCTGCACAAGTGTTTAGATTCTTTATAGCTTTTGCAGCAGCTTTTGAGCTAAAGGCATATTAGTATAATGTACTAAACGCGTTCTTAAACGCACTACTAGATAAGTTAGTTTATGTACAAACTTTAGAGCCGTACGTAGAGCAGCTTAGCAAGCTACTTAAGCTTAAAAAAGCTTTGTATAGGCTAAAGAACGCGCTTTTTCTTTAGTACAAGCACCTAAAGGAAACGCTAATTAAGCTAAATCTACAGCTAGTTAAAGACGTTCCTTGCTTATTTACTAACAAAAAGTTAATAGTTTTTTTCTACGTTGATAATATCGTAGTATTGGTACATCTAGATTATCTCGATAATTACTGTTAATTCGAGAAACAGCTAGAAGCCGTGTACGACCTAAGAAAGCTTAAAGAGCTTAAGTAGTTTCTTAGTATTCGAGTTTTGAGAAACTAGTTAGCAGAAACGATCTAGTTGATCCAGAACTCATTTATTAACAAGGTAGTTAAGAAATTTGACTTGAATTTGAAAGTAGAGAGAAAATATCTAGTAGTTCCGCTCGTAGAGAGCTTCTTAGCCTAGTTTGAAAAGAAGTTAAATTACTAGCGTACGTAGCTATATTAGCAACTAGTTGAATTGCTAGCGTACATCGCGACGTTTACTAAACCTAATGTAGCACGAGCACACTTAGTACTAGCCCGATATTTCTAGAATCTTGAGTAGAAGCATGTATTAGCGGTAAAGCATGTTTGGAGATACCTGTATAGAACTAGGCATCTAGCGATTAGAGCTAGCTAGCAGATAGCTAAGAGCTCGTTATATATATAGAACAAATTTCTCTTTTACGAAGCATCTAACGCAGCGTTTGCTAACGATGTAGAAACTCGTCAATCGTTTTATAGATATCTATTCAAGCTATATGAAATGCCTATCGACTAGAAAGCTACTCGGCAGAGATTAGTTACAAAGTTAACTACCGAAGCTGAGCTTATAGCTCTATCAGCTACAGGTAGAGAGATAGAGTAGTGAATTCATGTTTTCCAGCACATTAAGTTTGACTCGAAAATTCAGCCGATTATCTACTGCGATAATAAGCAAACGGTTGGAATAGTTAAGAAAGAGAACGAACAGCTTTACACGAAGCTAAGGCATGTGGACACCTATTAGATGTAGGTAAAGCAAGAAGTACAGCATAAGCAGCTCTAGGTGGAATAGTGCCCTACAGCGAAGATGCCTGCGGATAGACTTACTAAGTTTCTTGTAAAGCAGAGACACGCTAAGTTTGTAAAGCAGCTAGAGCTTGAAAACGTTTACTAGCTACTTACTACTTAGGTTGATACACTAGAACTAGCAGAGCTAAGGCATTGGTACTAGCCAGCTTTGTTGATCACGGCAGCTAGGAGAGAGTGTAACGGTTTGAGCTTGCCTAAACCTACTCTAGTACGAGTTGGGATAGCTTATGTACGGCTATCTATATATGTAGCTCACTCCACCTTAGGCAGTTAATCAAGCGCACTTTCTCCTCTCTCTTATTCTCTAGTTGCAACGTTACAACATGCTTACGGCGTCGAAGTAGCTCTCGCTGCACCTATCTCCGCTTTATTCTTAGCTACAAAGCGATGAAAAGTCTTCGCAGCGTACTCTTTCTTAAACACTTTTACAATAGCGAGCTTTAGAACGGGCCGCAGCGATTTGTAAGTCTTTATAAACTTCTAGATAGCCTCTTTCCAATAGTCCTTATCTATTACTGCGACGAGCTTTTCGAGCTGGTTAGTAAGTCCTGCAAGCTCCCAGCTGAGCCTGTCAGTCGCCGTCGTTCTCGACCTCTTGGCCGATTTAACAGAGCTAGCTGACGCGCTCGAAGCTGCTCTCTTGCTGCGCGGCGTCACCGGCTGGCTCCTAGAGAGAGCAGCAGCCGGCTCGTCGTCGTCCGACGTCGGGTCTCGCTCGATCGATTGGGCAGCGACGAGACTCCCCACGTCCATCACGTCTTGCCCAGTAGCAAGGACACCTTCAAACAGCTGCCGGAGCATGTCACTAAACCTCAGCAGCTGCGACTTGAACTTTTTAGCGTCCTTGTGCGCCTCGAAGTACGCTTCAAGAGCGTCTAGGTTACTAGTAACCATGCCGCTGTCGTCAACGCCGAACCTGGATTGTGAAGTAAGCTCCACCCACACCTTGTAGTCCTTCTTGAAGGCGTCATGTTTATTTTTGCAGTTCGCAACAGTCACAATCCGCGCCGTGCCAGCGACCTTTTGTACCTCACTCACGTATTCCCACGCCTCTTTCTTGTACCCCGAGTCAGCTCGGTGGCCGCGCTCGACCTCCTGAACCAACGCTACCACCAGCGTCTCCTCCATCGCTACATCCCACTTCAATCTCGGCGCCGTCGGGGTGGCCGATCGCGCTCGTGGAGCCGTCGAAGACGCCGGCGACGATGAGGGTGAGGTCGCCCAGGTAATAACGGTAGGTGCAGGAGAAGGAGATCGAGAAGGTGAGAGCTCCAGGGACTGCTGGGCTACTCGTTGCAGTACTGGATTGACAGGGGCGGCCATATTGACTTGGGAACTGACGTGTTCAGAGGTTAGAGAAATCACGAAGTACCTCGGAACAAACACGGCCACAAAACGGTAGCGAACACGGCCTCTATTTTCCGACCCTATTCAGGCCTCGCGCTGGCTTGAACTACGAGCCGCCTCCTACCAGCCACTTTACCCGATCCAGCTGCCAAAACGAGGTTTTCAAAACGGAGCACCGAACAGGCCCCTAGTATCGTCAGTTTTTGCTTCGTGAGATGCCTCAGGCGGCTCAAACTCGTTTGCCTGTAGCGACAGGCTATCGGTTAGATGTCGAGTTGCTGCAGAGAGTCATATAGCGACTTGAAGCTGGCCTCAATGATAGCCAAATACATCGAGAGACCAGCGTCGGGCGGGCCTGTATAGGCAAGATTCGACTTAGCATTAAACAGTAGGGTCAACCTTACTCTCCGGTTACTGTCAAGACTGGCCGAAAGGCTCATCTCCGTCAAATCTACAAGGACGGCCTACTCGACTTCATACACGGCCGAACCGAGCTGTACGTTGACGAGATGAGAGAGTTCGTGTACAACAAGTACAGTAACGTAAAGTACCAGCGAACCCGACAGACTAGTAAACCCGACAAAATATCTTGGCACAACCAACTCATCTCAAAGAACATCAAATTAATTGCTATCGAACAAGGAACCTGCGTACGTCGTGCTAGCTTCAAATTCAGAAGCTTCTTCTGTATCCTTTTGGCAGGTTCGGGCATTGTGCCCTGTATCACCACAGTTTTTACAGCGCCGTAGAGCTAGTTGTGCCCTTTCTTGACCCTCCCTACTACGCGCTTTCTTTGATAGCTGAGGTGCTGTAGACGCTTCAGCAGCTACTTGCGCTGATCCATTACTATACTCTATTGTGCCACCTGTCTGAATCCGCTTTCGTTTTCGTGATTTTCTTTTTGTTGCTTCTTCAATAGTCTTTTCAAGGCTAGAGATTCGATCGCGCATTAGCTCAACCTGATGGGCCATCTGGTGGGACCCTTTGACAAGCTGATTAACCCCATCCTTTAGAGATGATGGAGAGGAACCAAGCTTAGTAGTAATAAGCTTTGATTGCGATCCAAATTCAAGCGTATTGCTTGGAGTCTTTGACTGCCACGGCGTCTCTGGTGCGAGGGGTGGTGGCGGGGTACACAGCCGTACTTCAAGACGATCAAGGACTACCTGCGCGTTGATAGGGACTAGCCCTGAGGCCTCAAAGGCCTTTTTGCAGTTCTTTGTTGTAAATACCTCGAAAAACGCGTCTCTAAAGGCTGGCAGGAAGCTTTTCTTGTTGATATGGAAGACGCGCCGGCGCGCCAAGTCTCGAACGCGTTGGGAGTACTTCAGCTTCAGCGGCGAGAAGCAGACCACATCCAGCAGCTGAAGAATATAGGATGAATGGGCCGGCATGCAGAGCGTAAGGATCTTGTTCTCAAGGCAATAGTCTTTGAAATCCTGAGATTGGTAGCTCTCATGGCCGTCCAAAATGAGCAGCCGATACCCTCCTACCTGACGCGCCTTTGTATGCGCGTCAAAATGCTTCAACTACTCAAGACCAAGAGCGTTGTTTGTCCAGCCGTTCTTAGAGACTGAGAGCTTCTAATTGCCAGGTATAGAGTCCTCCTCGTACCATGCTGAGATGTGAACGCGCTTTTTGTAGATAATAAATGGCGGGATCGCGTACCCTGCGGCGCAGATGCTCTGGATAACTGTTACCCACTCCCGATCGCCTGGCTGGATAAGATTAGGTCGAGTACGTCTTTGAGAGCCTGTAACGACTTTCATAGACTCAATAACACCTATCTGGAAGCCAGTTTCGTCAAAGTTGTGTATATCATCATCCTGGATGCCGTACTTGGCTTTGGTATTCCCAACAAGCTTGAACCACGCGCCAATCACCTCAGGATCTTCCTGTTGTATCCTCTGCCGGTCCTTTGCTCGATTGAAGGCCATCTTAAGCTCGCCTGAACGCGTTACAAATCTCTTAGCCTAGTTCTTGCCCACTAGCTCTCCACCCCGCGCAGCTACTAGTTTATCTCCTATATCTCCTACCTCAGACAGCCGGGGGGCAAATTCTCGCGAATCAAGGTCGAGGATATATTAGATAATCGTCTGCTCTTTAGTCGCAGTAAGCTTTGAGAATGTAGGTCGTGTTTGAGCTCGAAATAGAATTCCTCTAGCGCGTTCAGAGAGAGTATGGTGTTTAACGTTAAAGGCACTAGCAGCAGCTTGATAGCTTTGGAATTGGCCGGAATTATAAGCTTCAAGAGCAAGCTGAAGTCTCTCTTCGTGTTGGTGTAATAACGCGTTAGTTGGTTGAAACATATCGCGTTGATGGGGGAGGTAGTAGTCTTGGCAAATTTTGTCGGGTTCACTAGTCTGTCGGGTTCGCTAGTGCTTTACGTTATAGAAACGTCAAACTCTACTATACAAAGATACCTCAAATCCATTCGCTAGAGTTACAAGGTTGCCGAAAAAGCAGCGCGTAAGCGCAGCGAGCCTTTGCGAGCACTGTTTAGAGCTCGCTTTCAAGGTTAGAGAGCCAATTAAGTTGTTTGTTTTGTAACGGTTTGAGCTTGCCTAGACCTACTCTAGTACGAGTTGGGATAGCTTATGTACGGCTATCTATATATGTAGCTTACTCTACCTTAAGCAGTTAATTAAGCGCAGTTTTTTTTTATTTTTATTTTTTAGTTGCACTACTATAGTTATAAGCCTAAAAGCTTTTATTTAATCGCTGCGTTTACTTGTTTGACAATACTCAACACTAAAAGTAGATTTAGCAAAGTAATAACTACTTAAGAGCAAGAAATGCAGGTAGCGAAAGCGTTAGTTACTTTTAAAAAGCTAAACAACTAGTTAAAATAGCTTTTTACAAAGAAAATCTCTGTAGACTAAAATAGTTTGTAAGAATATGTTAATCCAAATCTAACGCTAAAGAAGCTAAAGAAGCTAAAAAACAAAAAACTAGTTAAGCTTAAAGTAAAATGATTTAGAAATTCTTAGCTAGACGAGTAGATTGATATTTTGAACTTAATAGTAGCAAAGCTCGCTACGTACAACTTCTAGGCTAAACAATTTAATCAAGATAAAGCTAAGTAGCTTACGAAAAAGAAAGCTCTTTAAAACCTAAGCCTAGAAATTGTGCAAACGATTGATATTAAGTATTTAGATTTTATACTCGACTGTGCAAACGCATACAGCTAGCTACAAACGCTAAAAAAGTACTTTTGCTTATTAACTAGAAAAAAGAATTATTAGCTAAGAGCTTAGTACAAAGCGGTTTGTATAAAGCTAAAAAAAGCTAATTTAAACGCTTAGTTTAACGAGTAGGTAGTAATTACTTAACTCTTTACAAAAGCTAGTATGCCGAAAATAGCTAGCAACAAAGCGCAAAAAAAGTTTATTCTGTTAATTAAAAGTTTTGATAATAGCTAGTTAGCTACCTAGCTGCAGAACTTTATTAAGAAAAAGCAGAAATCTTTTTTTTTTTTACTAATTACGAATCTAATCGTAGAATTTAGATTGTACTATCGCTGTACACAGCCGATAGCGTTAGAGCTAAAAACGTTTGCTACGCTCGAAGTAGCAAGTAGCAGCAGCAATTAAAAAACGCTAGCTGCAGCTTAGGTAAGAAATTTACTGCTAGCTTAAGCTTGTGCAAAACTGTACATACTAAAGTACTTTAATAAGTAGTACTACAAGTTTAAAAGCTGCTCGTACGTTAACCTAGTAGTACGTGCAAAAAGCTAAAAGCTAATACAAGCAATCTAGAAAAAGTTTACAAAGCTTTAAAATAGCTTTACTTTAAACTTAACAGCTAACGCTCTAAGAGCAGTAGAAAAGAACTTTAAAAAAAAAAAAGCGTAGGCTAAGATCTAGAGTACGTTTGTAATTAGTATAGATAATAAACAGCTAGCGCGCAATAAGCTACATGTTAATACAGTACTACAAATAGCTACAGCTACAAAGCTATTAGCTCTACTACTACTTACAAAGTAGATTTTTAACTTTAGCTTAAACTACTACGTTACAAACACAAAGGCAGCGAATTAGATTACAATATAAAAAAGTAGAACTTTAGACGTCGTGTATGCGAGCAAAGTTTTTGCTTAAGTAAAAAAGTAAAGTAAAACAGTAATCAAAGTTAAGACTTTAACAAAAGAAAAAACAATAAAGCTTACGTAGGTAGCTTATATTTCTAGCTTTTTTACAAGCGTCGTTAGTTTGTTGCAAAGCTAATTTCTTAGTATTTATTTTAACTTAGGCAGGAACTATTTGTATTAAAAAAAAGCTTTAAACGTAATTTATTTACTTTAGTATAGAAACGAGCACTAGCTTGTTGATATAAAAAAAGCTTAGCGAGCTAAGCTAGCGTTAATATCGGTGTACGCTGCTTAGTACACCAAACTCTTAAAAGAACAAAAAAAAAAACTAAGCGTTAGTTAAAAAACTGCGCATTAAATGTTTAGCTACGTTAGCTAAAAAGTAGTTAAGCACTTAAACAATTATGTGCTTAAGATTAATATTAAAAAGTAGTTAATTGCTTTAGCATAAACAAACTGTTAAGTTTGTATTAAAGCAAAGCTTTACAGATTTGTAAGCAGAAAAGCTTAAAGCAAGCTAGCTAATTATCTATTCTACTAACTAGGCATAAACCTAGTTTAGCTAAAAAAAAAAAATAAGCGCTGCTACAATAGAGATCTATAGATGCTTTATGTAGTATGCTCGTATAGCAAGTAGCATAAAGCTACTTGCTTACTTAATAAAAACTTAAAAACTTTTAAGCATACAGTTATGCGCTTGCTAGCTAAAATTAAACATTAGTTTAGCGCAATTGTAATAGTTGTAAAGCTTAATAGCGAGCGTAGATATAGTAAGCTTTTATATGTACTTAGAAATCTTGGCATCGTCGTAAAGCTTCAAGCGAAGTATACTAAAAAGCAAAACAGCTTATTAGAATAAGCTAGAAAGATAATTGTAATTTGAAAAAAAGCAATTAGAATTGATAAGCAGCTGCTAATAGAGCTTTTAAATAAGTACTGCTTAGTAGTAGTTTACTTGCTTAATAGAACGCTTGTAAAAGCACTAGAATAGAAAACTCTATACAAAGTAGTACGTAGAGTAAAACTATTAGCAGCTTACTTTAACGTTGTAGAAGCCTAAGCCTACGTGCTAAACAACAAGCTAAAACGCAGTAAAAAGCTAGAATCTTGCGCGCTAATTAAATAGTTAGTTGAATACAACTCTACTAACATATATCGAGTATAGATGCTATTATTAAAACGAGTACTAAAAACAAAAAACCTTGTTTTTATAGCTTACGACGGAATAGAGCTAGTTTATTCAAATCGATAAGTTCTAAAAGAGGTAGTAACAATTCTAGACGTTCTAAAGCTACTAGAAAAAACTAATTAGAAAATTAAAATGCTTTTGTAGTTAGCGTAGGAAAACCGAAGTAGCCTAAGCTAGCCTAAGCAATTTTAAGCAAGTTAAAGCAAAAAAGCTTTTTGCGCTTTGCTAACTTCTAAGAACACGCTTAAGCCTAAGACTAAGCTTAAGCCTAAGCCGAATACAAGCGAAAACGATACAACTAAACTAGTTAATATGTTGCAAAGCTAGAAGCTTATACTAGCTAGTGCAAAAACGCTAGATTAATAATCAAACAACGCTTTAAAGCGTAAAGAGATTAGCAGCTAGCTTAGCAAGTTAAACGTCTTAACAAGAAAAAAGCAAAAGTAGAGAAAAACGCTTGGCACGTATTTTGTAGCGTTTGCTGCAGCACTGCAGCTACTAGAGCCGCAAAAAGCTTAGCTACACTAAAACTAGCTACCGCTTCTACTAAAGTAGTAAAAAAATCTAGATTAGCACTTGCACAAGAAAAAGTTTAAAGCAGTAGTAGCAAAAAAGTTTAAGAAATGTTAAAACATAAGCTGCTTTAAGCTTGTATTAGCTGCAAAAGTTGCTAGCTAAGCACTACTCTTAATGTAGGTATTTACGTACAAGTTTAACAAAAACAAACTACTATACAAGTACAAAACTCAACTTGTTGTAAAAAAAAAATTCTAGAATAACTAAAGCGATACGTACGTAGCTACGCTAGCTGCACAAGTGTTTAGATTCTTTATAGCTTTTGCAGCAGCTTTTAAGCTAAAGGCATATTAGTATAATATACTAAACGCGTTCTTAAACGTACTACTAAATAAGCTAGTTTATATACAAACTTTAGAGCTGTACGTAAAGCAGCTTAGCGAGCTACTTAAGCTTAAAAAAGCTTTGTATAAGCTAAAGAACGCGCTTTTTCTTTAGTACAAGCACTTAAAGAAGACGCTAATTAAACTAAATTTACAGCTAGTTAAAGACGTTTCTTGTTTATTTACTAACAAAAAGTTAATAGTTTTTTTCTACGTTAATAATATCGTAGTATTAGTACATTCAAATTATCTTGATAATTACTATTAATTTGAGAGATAGCTAAAAGCCGTGTACAACCTAAGAAAGCTTAGAAAGCTTAAGTAGTTTCTTAGTATCTAAGTTTTAATAAACTAGTTAGCAGAAACAATCTAGTTAATCTAGAACTTATTTATTAACAAAGTAGTTAAGAAATTTAACTTGAATTTGAAAGTAGAAAAGAAATATCTAGCAGTTTCGCTTGTAGAGAGCTTTTTAGCCTAGTCTAAAGAAAAGTTAAATTACTAGCGTACGCAGCTATATTAGCAACTAGTTAAATTGCTAGCGTATATTGCAACGTTTACTAAACCTAATATAGCACAAGCATACTTAGTACTAGCCTAATATTTTTAAAACTTTAGGCAAAAGCATGTATTAGCAGTAAAGCATATTTAGAAATACTTATATAAAACTAGGCATCTAGCGATTAGAGCTAGCTAGTAGATAGCTAAAAGCTCGTTATATATATAAAACAAATTTCTTTTTTACGAAGCATCTAATGCAGCGTTTGCTAATAATGTAAAAACTCGTTAATTGTTTTATAAATATCTGTTTAAGCTATATAAAATGCTTATTAACTAGAAAGCTACTTAGCAGAGATTAGTTACAAAGTTAAATACTAAAGCCAAGCTTATAGCTCTATTAGCTACGAGTAGAGAAATAAAGTAGTAGATTTGTATTTTCTAGCACATTAAGTTTAACCTAGAGATTTAGCTAATTATTTACTGCGATAATAAGCAAACAGTTAGAATAGATAAAAAAGAAAACAAACGGCTTTACACGAAGCTAAAGTATGTAAATACTTATTAGATGTAGGTAAAGCAAAAAGTGTAGTATAAGTAGCTTTAGGTAGAGTAGTACTCTACAGCGAAAATGCTTGCGAATAAACTTACTAAGTTTTTTGTAAAGCAAAAACACGCTAAGTTTGTAAAGCAGCTAGAGCTTAAAAACGTTTACTAGCTACTTACTACTTAGGTTAATACACTAGAACTAGCAAAGCTAAGGCATTAGTACTAGCTAGCTTTGTTAATTACAGTAGCTAAAGAGAAATGTAATAGTTTAAGCTTGCTTAAACCTACTTTAGTACGAGTTAAAATAGCTTATGTACAACTATTTATATATGTAGCTTACTCTACTTTAAGCAGTTAATTAAGCGCAGTTTTTTATTTTTTTTATTTTTTAGTTGCATTGTTATATGTTTAGATAAGTTTGCTACTAACAAGCGTACAAGAAATAAGCAGCGTAGATAAGCACCTATAAACTAGCTTTGTTAATTTAGCTACGCTGTTAAACAATTAAAGAAATAAAGTTTGTTGCTAGCTATAACTATTAATAGCTACTTTACTTATACAATCTTTCAAGGCGCTATTACTAGCAAAATATTTAAAAGTTTTCTAGAGTATTAAGTGCTGCTACATTGCTAGGCGTACCTAGCGCCAAGATTTATTATAGTAATAAACAACGTTTTAATCTATTGATTAAATCGTGTACGTTAGCTTTGTTGCGATCGAAGCGTTGTTTTAGAGTACTTGCCGCCGTACTTATCTAACTACAATTCAATTAAGTAGTTTTTTAAAAAGTTAAAAAGTTAGTTGCGTAGAAACAATCGAGATGCTGCTATAATTAATAATTACGACTATTACTTAAACTACGCTGTAGGTTGCTGTTGCTACGAGTTAGCAAAAACCTTGTTTAGGCATTGCTAATACGTGTTTGATAGAGAAGCGTAGAGAAAAGCGTTAGTATCTGTTATAGTCGAAATATCGCTTAAACTACTACAGCAATGCGACAATACTACAACGTAATAATTTAATTATAAAAAAATACAAGCGCGACTTAAACCTATACAAATAGTTAGCTCGTTAATTGTTAAATAAAAATACAATGTAGTTGTATTGTTTTGTAAGTACTAAAAGTAACTTGCTTAACTTTTGCAGTAACGCGTTTTTAACGGCTTTCTTTGCACTTTTTTGTTGCAAGCTATTTGCAAGTGCTTTGTAAAAGCTAGAAATCGCGCTCTAATATAGCGCTGCTGCTAAACGTAGTTTTAAGCGCAAAAAAGCTTACTTCGCTGTTACTTAGCGCCTAGCTACTTTTTTTTTTTCTTTTGCTTTTTATTGTTTGCTTTGTTTGTTGCTCGCTTGCTACTGCTTTATTTTTTGCTTGCTGCTTTTTTCTTTTGCGTATCAACGTGTCGTTATACTTTTTAACTATTTTTTAATTCGCTGCCGTAAGTTCGGTATATTAATAGCACTATCTTAAAGCTACGTTTTGTAGCAAAAAAATATAAGCTAGCTTTTTGCTAAAGTAGTTTTTTTAAATCTTATACGTTAGGCTTGTTGTAGAGCTACTATCTATTATCTAGTTAACGTTGTACTAGCTTTTTATAAACACGTTTCTTTTAATCTATTTAACTAATATAACAACGCTAAGATCGCAAAGCTTTTACTACTCTAAAAAGCGCTTTGTGTGTATCTAAATCTTTTGTAATATCTCGTAAGCAATTAGCAGCTAGTTACTTAATAGTATACAATCTCGAACTAGTACGTTTAAGTTAATAAGTAGCTGCAGCGCTAGAAAAACCTATAGCGCTAGTTAAAGTGCGTACATAAACTAACTAGCTAATTTAGCTACTAAATTTCGTAGCTGTGCTTTTAAAACTTTTCGCTGCAGCGCTTTAAAAGTATTTCTTTTGCTACCTCTCTCGCTACTTCTTTTGCTACTTTTTTTGCTACTATTATTACTACCTACAAAGCTGCTAGCTTTCGTCGAGCAAGCGCTAGTACGTTTTCGCTTGTTTTTAGTTGCTCTATTATCTTTGTACTTTAGTAGCGCTAACTTTACGATATTAAATAGCGCTTGCGTTGTAGATTAGCTATTTTAATACTTTCGTGCTTACATCGCGATAATATAGCTGTTAGCTAGGTAGTAGTTTTTAAAACGCTTAACGTTGCTTTGTAGCACTTAACAAACGTAGCTTTTGTTCTAGCAGCTAGCGTTTTAGTACTGCCAACGATTTCTAATACCTATAATAGAACTATTACCTGCAACTTCTAGTTGTATTGCTTAATTAAAGCTTTTTTTCTATATCTAGGTAGCGATTTGTAGGCGAATTTAAACTACTGCATTCGCTTAAAGTTAAGCTCGCTAAAAAGCGCTTTCGAGTAGCGTATTCTCTATTAGAATTAAGTTAAAGTCTATGTAAGTTTTGTAGCTTGTACTTTTAATAATTTGCTTAGCTAACAACTTAGCGCGCTTAAAGCTTATTTAATTATCTCTGCAAATAACTTTTACAGCTTTATTTTTTTTTTTGCTTTGCTAGGTATACGGTAGCGCATATGCTTCAAATGCTTACTTAGCAAAGCGCAAGATTCTCAACTACTTATTTAGCTTACTGCTATAGTCTTTTACGATCTACGATTTTAAAAAGCTAACTAAGCTCGCTATCGTTAGCTTTAAGTATATCGTTTTTGTTAAAATCTCTAATAAAGCTTTTTATTTTACATTTACAGTAGCAACTGCTAAAACTTTATTTTAAAACAATAGCAATTGCGATTGCTAGCTTAGCTAGGCGTGCACTTGCAAGCTAAACGCTTAAGTTAATTCTACCTAAAAAACTAGTATCTAAAAAGTAGTTTTCGCGCTTGCAATCTTTGCAACTTTATTGTTAACTTTATTCTTTATACTACTTCTTTTACTGTTATCTGCTAACTTAACCTCTTTAGGCACTAAATTACTTAGCGAATTGCTTAGCTTATTGTTTTTATCGTATTCGCGTATAAACAAAAATTTAGCAGCTAAAAATAACTAGATTCGAGTGTTGCTAGAAATCTCGCTTAATAGTTTGCGCTGCAGCAGCTCGATTAGATTCTAGATAAGTTACTTGCTTTACTTGTTAGTAACTTTCGCTTTCTTTGTATTTAGCAAATTAATGCTTTGTTTAAACAGCGTAGGCGTTTTGCGCAAGTATTTGCTAACTAAACTAGACATTAATTTTAGATAACGCATAAATAAGCAAAGAAAACAAGCGCTTAGTTTAGCTGCTGCTAGCAACTTAACACAAAAAATATAAGCAATACGAGCTTTAAATTCGAATAGAAAACAACAACGATAGTAGCTAAATACAATTTGTATAGCGCTAAAACTAGCAAAATATATTTTACAGTACTAATTTAGGTGCAGCATAATAGCTTGCTAGTTGCTTAATAATTAGCTAAGCTTCTAATTTCTTTTCGAAGTGTACGAAGTGTTTTGCAAAGCACTAATAACCTATTAGCAAAAAATTGAGTTCAAAGCTAGTGCCTAGTATAACGTTACAAGTATTATACTAACTTAACTATTAAATCGCAAGTGCTTAGCATAACGTTATAGGTATTACACTAACTTAACTATTAAATTGCAAAAGTTTAACTTCGCTTCTATATCTTTACACTTCTAACTCTGTTCTATTTTGTACTCTTTCGAAATTCTACGATTTTAGTTTTTCGATTCTAATTACATGCTTATTTTTAGATGCGCAACAAGCACTAAAGAACAACTTAACTATTAGAAACTTTTGAAAATTTATTTGCTTAGGTTTAAACATTTACAAAGCATAGCTTGAAGCTTAAAAAAACTTTAAATATTTTATTTGCTTTTTAATCTAGTTTATAAACTGCAAAAGAGCAAGTACACACGTGCAACTACTATAAGCTAATTTAACTAAGTACAATGTTCTTAAAAGCTAAAATACTCTAACAATTTGTTAATTTTTTTTTTGCAAAATAGCTTATACTTTTAATTTGTATGCTTTTTACAACTAGAATGTTACAAATGTAGTATACTTTTGTTTTCGTAGAATTGTTTATAAAACATAAAATTAAATTCTATTATTAATGCAATTTACTATACCTTAATCTTTACTAGAAGCCTAGAAAAACTTACTATAAATAATTAACTTTAATTTAACTACTATTAGCGCTAGTTGTATTTTGTAAAGAATTGTTTTATCTTTTGTATAAATCTAAGTAGTAGTTCTACTACGCTAAGTGCGCTTTATAATCTTGTTAGCAGCTTACTAAACTCTAAGCATAGTATTTTAAACATTTGCATTACTTTTTAAAATACCTATATTGCTTTTTGTAGCTTTATTTTGTTTTTTATTTACGTTACTTGCTTATATTTAGCGCAAAGCTTTGCTTTTACTACGGCTTTTCTTTTTTTTTGAATTTGCTTAGTAGCGATAGAAACATAGCTATATTAAGCTACGATGTTAAATAAGTTTTAAAATAAACTAATTTAACAAAAAAGCTTTTCTAAGCGCCTAGCTACACTTTTACTAGAAAAAAATTATTTAGGTACTATAAACTTGTATAAAAAAGCTACTACGAACACTATAAAAGTCTTTTAATAGCAAGAACTTTTAATTTCTTTTTTTTATTAACACTAGCACGTACTATTCTTTTTAACTTTATAGCTTTTTAAATAGGCTACTACATTATGTACTTTACTTAAGTATTACTTATCGTACTTGCTAGAGCAACGATTACTACTGCTACACTTTTTAAAGCTTTTAAACATACTTTTTATAAGCGCACAGCGCAATACTATAGTAGTTGCAATAAGCTTAGCTCTAATAGCAAAGAAAATATAAAAGCAAAAGTTTAAAAAGCTTTTATAAACGTATTGTAAATAGCATACTAAACACAAATTTGCTATAACAATAGTAGAAACGCTTTTACAAAAAGCTTTGCGTAAGTAAAATATTACAAACTACTAGTTAAAAGTCTAAAGTTTAACTTTGTAAATAGGTACAGGCATTATTTCGCTAACGCGAATAAAAACTAAGTTAACCGAATAATGTAGGTTATTTATAACAGCTGCTTTTTAGTAAATAACAACAATAGTAGTTAGAGCTACTTTATTAACATTTGCTGTAGTAATAGTAAAGACTTTTAAACATGTAGTAGATCTACTCTAGCTAGTACAAACGCAATTCTTAGTTAATTAGTTGTAAGTTAGTTTTTTTTAGAGGTATTAAATGCTATACAAATGTTAACGTCGTATTTAAAATAGTTCTTTGCAATTGCTTTTTCTGCAACTCTAAGCTACGCACTAAGAACAACTTTTAAACTAAAAAATTCAACAACAGTTGCAACAGCTAGTGCTAGCTTAACGAAAAATTCTCTTTCTTCGAAATCGCGAGTTTAATAATTTTCTACGAAATAACACATCTACATACTATTAGCTAAAGAGCTAAACTTAAAGCTTTTTTTAACTTTAATAGCTACAGCACTTCTAGCATAACCGATGTCTACGAGAAAAGTAGCAACGATAACTATGCAAAGTACAAAGATATAAATTTTTAAAAAGCAGCTTAAAAGCTTAAGCAGCTTTAGAATAAAGACAATGTAAACAACTTAAAGTACAAGCTTTTGTAGAGCTTAATTTACAATGCAAATAGTTATGCTGCTGTAGTATTAAAGTTTTCGTATTTAAAACTTTGCAAATAGAATGTTATCTTGCTTAACTTAGTTTAAAAATCTTGTTTAATTACTTTTATTTTAGATACATATTTTTTTACACTTTGTATAAATATTATAATAAGCTTAGATAGCGTTATTGTAAGTACATATATTAGACATTAGAATACAAAACTAATACATGCTTCTACAAACTAGCAAGTTAATGTTTTTAAATAATAGAGCACTTTATAGCTTTCTAAACGTTTACTATATTCATTAATATATTTAAACAAGTAGATTTAATGTTATTAAAAGTGTTTTTTTATCGAAAGTTTGCGCGATCGGACTTAGAAATTCCGCCTAAGAAATTGTTCTATATTCGAAAAGCTTAACAACAACAAAAAAAACAATTTTAATTCTATTTTAAATAGAATAACGAAGTAACAATCTATTGCCTATAGATTTAATCTATGTATAAAATGTACTTAAATAAGTTAACTACAAAAAATCTAAACTATAAAAGAAATTCTGCTAATTTACATAGTTTTATAATTCTTTGCTAAAAGCGTTTTGCTTAGTTTACTTAGTACGCTTAGTTGCTAAGCGCTTTAAACTAGCTAAGCGCTTGCTGCTTAGTATTCTTAGTTCGCTAAAGTTCTAATCGCACTAATTACTATTACGTAACTACTAACTTAATTCTGCTTCGCGCATTGTTGTACTTTCGTATTGCAAACTTGCAAGCTCTAACAACTTTTTTACGTTGTTGCTTAGTTTACAATACCTAGTATCGTTTTTATTTGTAACAGTAGTGCAATAGCTTTTAAAATTAAAAAGCTAATGCAAAGCATAGTATTAATAGTTTAATAGAAAACAAAAGCGCATTAGTTTAGCATAGCTTTGCAAATTCTTAGGCTAAAACTTGTAGAACCTATTTCTACATTTGCTTTTAATTTGCTTTCGTTTTTACTACGTAGCATTGCGAACTTATTATTTTAGAACGTAACTAAGTATAGTAGTAATCTACTTTAGTTTTTTGTGTAATAAGCTAAAAGCTTTATAAATTGCTTTAGTTGTAGAACTTTAGTAGATTTCGAAACTAATATATAGCGCTTAGGTAAGCTTTGCACTTTTCTAAGTAAACTTCGTAAGCTCGCTAGCTTAGTATATTAACAATATATTACTTGCAGCTACAAATGCTTTAGGCTTTTAGTATAAAACTACGTTTAATCGTAGGTTTAATAACACTTGAAATAGATTAATAGTATAGTAATAAAAATAGTATATTCGTGTAAAAGAAACGAATTGCTGTTTTAGCAGCAATTTAGTGCGATGTACTTTTAAAAGCTTTGCAAAAAACTAGTCTAGCTCGTTATAGCCTACAGTAGCTATTAATTAAAAAAAAACAAATACGTAAAGCTACTTGGCTTTACATTTTTTTTCTTCTAAAAGCTCGAACGTTTTATAAGCTAACTTCGTTTGAAATTCTTTAATAGAGGCTTATATAGGCTATTGTAAAGCAGAATAGCTCTCTAAAGCTCTATACTAATGCCTCAAACTAGTACAAACACAAGTAAAGTTAAAGTAAAAAAGTAGTAAAGTTTTTTTTAGTAAAGCTAGCGGTAAAGTGTACTGCTAGCAGAATCTAGCGAATTTTCAGCTTAGCGGCAAGTGCTGCCTATAGTTTTCTTATAGCTTGTACTAGCTCTTTTTAACTTTTATTTTTACATTACCTCGCTAAATTTTTAGATTTGAAAATTAGTTAACGTTAGAATAAGTAAGTTGATTTAAGTTATAATAAGCTATTGTAGAGTGTTTAGTAGCTAATAGTGTAACTAGCAGTGTTTTTTTCGTATATTAGCTCGCGTTAGCTTTTCTTTAGCTGTTTTTAATTTTTTACTAGCTAACATAAACATTACTAGAGTTAGCAATGACATTCTAGACAATAGCAACTTTATAGTGCACTTTTGCGCGCGCTGCGTTGCGTTCTAAAGCAATAGAAAGTACTATTACCTAAGCTAAGTAAAATGCTGCATGCTTATTGTTAACAACTTCAACAAGCGTTTGTACTAAAAGTAAATTGTTAAAAACAACAAAAGCAAAGAGCATAAGTATCTAAAATGCTTCTAGTGTTTTAATACAAACTAAGATTGCTATTTAGTGCGTATTTAAACTAGTTTAGAGCGTTATAAGCTATTCTAATTTTATATAAAATACTAAAAGAGCTTTAAAATAATTTAGAAAAAGTCGTGCTCGCTTTAAAAAAAGTTCGCAACAAAAGTTATTTTGTAGTTGTTCTTAACTTTGCGTACAAGCTTCTATCCCCTAGCGCGCTTAAAGCTAAAAAAAAAGTTTCCAAAACTATTTGCTAGTTTAAAAAGTATACTAACAATAAAGTAAAGCTTGCTATAATAAAAATAAGTAGAACTTGCAAAGACATTTTAAAAACGCTTAACAAGTATGTGTTATTAATTCTTAAAGTGTAGCAAAGTGCTAATTTAGTTTTTAGTTGCTAATATACTTTTTACAGCGCGCACCTCTACTTACACAATAAATCTACTAACTTTAATAAAAAACTTAATGCTAAGGTTAAACTAAATAGTTGCGTTTGTACTATTAAAGCTACTGCTTTTTAGTAGAAGTACTTTAAGCAATTGTTTAACTAGTTAGTAAAAGCAAAGCTTTAAAAGAATATTAAGTAAGCTAATACTTTGCGTAAGAAAGTATGTTAGCTTATTGTAAGCTACTATAACTCGTATTAACATATTCTAGTCTAAAAAAGCTCGCGTTGTTATTAATTTAGTAGCTAAAAAAAATTGCGAGCGCGCTTAGCTATTTGCGAATTTTGCCAACGCAACTACAAAGCGTGCAGTTAAAAAAAACAAAGTACAAAAAAGTGTGCTTACAAAGAAAGTTAAGTTGCTTAAAGTAAAGTTTATAAACTTTAGCTAAAAAGTTGTAAGTAGCTTAGTAGTTCCTAGCGTTAGATTGCAGCTTTTTGAGCTATTATAGCGTTAAAAGTAGTTTTTTTGCTTGAAATAGTTCTCGAGCACAGCGTTAGCGTTTTAAAACTTTATTTTAGCGCAACAAAAGCTAATACTTAGTAGTTAGTATAAAAGCAGTTTGCTTAAAAGTAGCATAGTTATGCATATATTTTTAAAACCTACTTTGTTTTACTTTGCTATAAAGTGTGTTACACTAGCTTATAATAGCACAAAGTAGCTTTTTTAACGCTATGCCTTGCGATAGTAAAATAATATATTATTTCTTTTAAAAAACTTCGTAACTTAGAAAGTTTTAAAATTTCAAAGATTTTAATGCTAACTATGCATTAAGTAGCAAAGTAAAACGTGTTAACTATTTTTTTTTTAAAAGCACATTGCCTAAAGTGCGTTTTTTATTTCTTTTGCTATTGATATTTTTTTTTTTTAAAATTGTTAAGTGCATTTGCACTTATATTCAGCCTAAGTTTTTAAGAGTTTTTATTGTTTAAGTAATTTTTTTTTAACAAGGTACTTTTAGGTGCTAACTAAAGATTTCTTTTTATTAAGCACTTTTTTAACGTCGTACACGTTGTTTTTAAAAGTGCGCAAAGTATCTACTAAAAGCTTGCTTTTAAAAAGTATTAACTTTTTCTAGTTGTAAAGTTCTAACAGAAATACGTAAAAAACTAGATAAACACTTTTTAATTTTAAAAAGTCTACTTAGTACGCGTTAGTGCTAATTTAGTTTACAATAGTGCCTAGCTCTACGTACTTCTAGTTAAGCTTTTTCTTTAGCCTAGTAGATTTTATGTAGCGGTTTGAAATTAGCACCTAGTTACTTTGCTTTAGCAAGATTTGCTTTTTACGTGAAAGAAAATCGCCTAGAAAAGCAAGTTCTAGATAAAGAATGTAATAAATTCGATAGAGTTTATCTACAGCGCGAATAAGAAAGCTCTATATACTTTATAGTTAGTTAGCTTCTAGAGCACCTGCGGAGCGCTTTTGAAAGCTATGTAGAAACCTAATACCGCAAAGCTTTTGTTAACTAGAAACTAGCAAGGCTCTTTTAGGTATCGTCGAAGCTGTTACGTACAGTGTTAATAGCTACTAAAGTTCTACGACTAAGGCAATTTATAGGGCTTTCAGCTTATTACATAAGCTCTTTTTTTAATTTGTAGCAATTTACTTACTTCGTCGGCGTTCTAGCGTTCTTTCTAAAAGCGTACTATTTTAAAAGTCTTTTGGCAATTTTCCATCGGCGTTCTAGTAAGCCGCTGAAAATTCTTGCTAGGTAGATAAAGCTTTTATGTTTTCGAGTTTTAGCGCTAGTTCCTATGTAGGCTAGTTATAGCTAGTTTATTTAATCTAATATTCTAGCTTTTGGCTTTTTTTAACTTTCTTTTAGCGCTCGCTTGTAATGCGCTCGACTAGCTATTCTTGCTTGCTTTCTACGGTAACGCTTTCTAAGCGCCAATCGAATACTGTCTAGCTTTTTAAAGAATTGTCTGCTGCAAGTCTAAGCTTATTTATTAAAAATGTTAAATTTATCTTAGAAAGTGTGTTTAAAACTACGTTGCTTAGAAACTTAACTTGTAAAACTGTATATTTGCTATTTTTCTAGTCTAGTTTCTTGCTTAAGCGCCTATTAGAGATGTGTTTTTTATATTGCAACTACACTTTATCTCCTACTCAAAGCAGCGGCGCTTTTTTTTTATGTTAATTTGCTTATTTTTTCTGCTCCTATTGGGCCTCCGCCAAAGCAGCTTGCGCGAAGTTAATAACTTTTTTTATTTTTTTAGCTATTTCCGCTGCGCTTTGCTAAGAGTCTAAAGTTGCCTAGTAGAGCGTATTCGCTTTTTTCTTTGCTTAGAGCTAGATTAAGTCTATCTCGTAACTATGCTAGAAAAAGAAAGAGCTTACTTTTGTTAACACTGCTTTTTGCTTTTGAATTGCGATTTGTACAATAGAGCATAGCTGCGCTTAGTTTTTTTAGTTCTAATTCACAAACAGCCTTAAGACAGTTTTAATTATTAAATTTGCTTTTTCTGTAGCTTTGTTAGTTTTTGAGTAAAAAGCTGTAGATAGCTGCTTTACGATCTTAAGCTTTTTGCAAAGCGTTTTCTAGAATTTACTTACAAATTGTGCTTCTTAGTTAAAAACAATAGCGTTAGAGAGCTAGTAGTAAGCTACTACTTTTTCAATAAATACCTTTGCTACAGTTACTACGTTAATTTTCGCTATAGAAATTAAGATTATATTCTTGCTTAATTAGTCTGTAATAACTAGTAGATTCGTGCACTTTTTGCTTTCTAGCAGGTTAGTAATAAAGTTTATAAAAAGTTCTTTCTAGATTCTGTCTAGAACGAGAAGCAAGCGAAGAAAACTACTTTTTATTTTTCGCTATAGTTTTGCTCGTTTACATGCATCGTAGTTAGCAATGTACTATCAAATGTTTAAGCTTATTCTTAGCTAGAAGAAATCTCTTTTAAGAATATTGTAAGTGTTCTCTTTGCTAGAATGCTTTGCAATAGGCGAGTCGTAGGCTTCAAAAATTAATCTAGTGCGCAGTTGATACGTTTTCGGCACTTATTTTTTTTTTTAATAGAGAAGCGCGTTGTTTTTAACAGCGCAATTCGCTAAAGACGCTTTTAATTAAAAGCCTAAAAGAAACTTCTTACGAGTACTTTTTTTAGTTTAGCTTTTTTTTACAGCCTCTAAAGCTTTCTAGTACAAATCGTTTTTTTAAACTTTTCTATTTCAAAGTTTATCTAAGAACAGCTTTTTTGCATTATCCTTAGAATTGTTCTTCGTGCTAGCATTTTTTTCTCGTTTAGCAGCATTCTGTTTAGAACCCGCAGCATTTTGCTTTTCAAAGCTTTTACTTTTAATCTAGAGAGAAACATTTTGCTTTAGAGCTTTTGCTACATTTGCTCTATAAAAAGCATTAAGCCTACTAGCGAGTACATTTAGCGTTGAAATTAAAGTGCTATAGAGCGAGAACGCGCGGATTACGCTTAAAGTTTTTTTTGTAATGTTATTCTCGTTTAACACACTAGTTAGTTTAAAGAGTTAAAATTTACGGCTTTTCAGCCGAACATCGTTTTAGTTTTAAAAAAAATTCTGCTTTTTCTGTAAAAAAGCGTTTGCTTTTTTATTAGCTGCCTTAGAGCGGTACACAAACTTTAGGTTGTATTTAAAAAAAATGTTTGCCTAGCAAACATGTTGCTTTGTTAGTAACTTTGTTGTAGTAAAGTACAAAAAGTTTTTGTAATTAGTGTAAACTATAATCTTCGGCACTACTTTAAGCTTTGCTTTTTATTTAGTAATGCATTTAATTACTACTAATAATTTTTTGTTGAAAATAGTGTAGTTGGACTTTGCAAGTAACATTTTAGCAAAGTAGTAAGCTACTGCTTGCTACAAGTTGTTTTTTGCTTTTTAAAAAAGCGCTTTTTTAGTAGCTATCCTTAAGGCGTCTGCTTTAATAGCGATTTTCAAATTAAAGTTAAAATAGGCTAATAACGGCTTAGATATGAACTTTTTCTTAAGCGTGTTAAACGCTTCTTGTTGTTTGAGCTCTTAACGAAATTCAACGCGTTTTCTTGTTAACTCTGTTAGTAAAGAAATAATTGCAAAAAAAGCGCAAATAAACTGCTAGTAAAAGTTTGCAAAACTAACAAAGCTTTGTACTCTTTTAACTAAAGCTAAAGCCTTTTATTTAAAAATTGCGCAGACTTTTTTTAGATCTATGCTAATTCCTTTGCCTACTTTGATAATAAAACTAAAGTATTTAGTTTTAGTTACTTTAAACTTGCATTTCTTAATATCGAGTTGTAACCTCGCTTTTTTTAACTTGTTAACAACTTTTTTAACACGTTGCTAGTAGTTCTTTTAAGAATTTTTAAAGTAGATAAGTACATTATCTAAGTATGCAAAAGCGTTAACGTTAATGTAATTACGCAAAGTGTAGTTAATAAACTGCTAGAACGTACTTAGAGTGTTAGCAAAGCTAAATAAGCAAACTATCTATTTGTACAATTCAAATTTTGTACGAAAACTGTTTTTTACTTGTTTCTTTAGCAATCTAGACTTTGTAAAAGGCCTAGATAACGTCTAGCTTAGTAAACTATTTAGCCTAGCTAATCTAATTTAGAGTTTCGTAAATTAAAGGCAGCGAGTATTAGTTCTTTTTCGTAATAGCGTTGAGCGCTCGATAGTCTACGCAAAAGCGTAGCTTTTTACTAAGTTTCTTTGCAAACAACACTAGCGCTTCGGCCTAAAAGCAACTTACTCTAATAAACCCGCGATTTAAATGCGCAGTAAGCTGCTTTTGCAAAACTAATAGTTTGTTTTTAAACATGTTATACAAAGGTTTTATAGACCTTTGCTTTTTTTCTGTTCTTTTTAATTAGTTCGATGCCGTAGTCTATTAGGCTTTGGTAAGAAAATAATTTGTTAGCTTCAAACTGCATAAACGCTGTATACTAATCTTTTATCTAGTTAAGCAGCGTTAGGCGTAGGTTAACTACTACTTTAGTCTAAAGAGCTTTCTAAATGTTCGCTATAAACGCAGCAAAGATTTTAACGCTAGAGTTTTTTCTTTTAAACTGCTGCATTATTATTTCGAACGCAGCTGCGAACACCTGCTAGGGCTTTTGTTTAAGCTTTTTTTCTTTCTAGCTTCGCACGCGTGTTTCGGTTAAATAGATAAAAATCAATTTTTTCGCCAAAGCTAGCGTTACCTAGCTTTCGTTTATTTATAGGCGCTTTAAGATAATATTGTATTTGTTATTTTTAGTTATAACGTACGCTTAAACTGTTTGTTCGTACTCGTTTAAGTTTATTGTAAACTAAGCAGCTTTCGTAACTTTAACAACTTGTTCGCTAATGCCTACTACAAGCTTTTCTTTTATTAAAATACGCAAGAAATAGTTCTTTTTACAAAACTTTTTGCTAACAAGACTATAGGTAGTGCACTCGAAGTCGAGCATTGCTAAAGCAAAAATAAATTGATTAATAATTGCATGTACTGTAAGTAGTTTTCTGTCTAGCTAGCGCTAGCGAAACTTTAGAAACTTATCTAATAAAGAAACTGTGTTTTTTTTCTACTACTTCTAACCGCGCTTTTAGTTAGAAGTGTCTAGTTTTCTAAGTTTTTAAACTTGAAAACTTTTTTAACTTTTGCTATTGTCTTAACTAGTTTAAAAGTTGCTTTTTGAGTTGTAGCGAGCTTCTTTGGAGCTGCGAGCTTACATTTATTAAACATGTAAGTTACTAAACTACATCGAAAGCAAAGGTAATTCTCTTGTTGTTTCGTTATTTTTGCGTTGTTTGCTTATTTGGCTCGCTTTTTTTTCTTGTTGTTAGTAGCCGCGCGGACTGCCTAGGTAGCAGCTTTAGTCGTTAGCTTTTAGTTTATAGCCTTCGTGTTGCTTATTGATTAATTTAGTACTATCTACTACTAGTTGTTTGCTTTCGCGCGATTTAGGTTTTTTTCAATCTAGGTAACTCGTTTCATTAGGTCTTAAAGTTGCTATGCTAAAAAAACAATAACGCTAACTATTTTATTCTGTAGATTAGCGCGAAGTTTTGCTTTGTACTAGTTCTTTAATGTAGCTACGTTGCTTGTTATTTTTGCGTTGTACGCAAAGCGCATAAATTCTTTATTGTACTTTTAAAAGAACATTTTCTTCTGCCTAAAAGCAAAGAGTTAGTTGAGCACTTTCTGCGCTCGCATGTAGTTCTAGTAGTACTCGTTAAAGTACTTTTAGAACTTCTTTGCTATTTCGTTACAGTGTTTCTAATACTAGGCGAGTTTAGTAGTAGCTACTTGCTTTGTTAGGCAGTTGTAGATGTAGCCGCATAAGTTTCTAATTAGGTTCTTGTTATTAAGCATTTTGTTTTTTACCTAGACTTTAAACTGTCTATAGTCTAACTTTGTTTCGTTGAACTAAGCTAGGTTAGGCATTTTGTTGCGCTTTGTAATTAGCGTAGAAGCTTTTGAAATACTAAAAGAAGTTAGCGGTGTTGCTAGCGCAGCTCTCTTTTCTTTCTAGAGAATTCAAACTTAATTTTGTAGTATTTCAATAAGTGCCTAAACTTTTGCACTTTCGTTATTAACTAGCTGCTTAGAATTCGAAAGTCTTGCAAGAACTAGCTTTGTTGCTAGTAGCTAATTGTTTGTTACTCTTTCGAGTAGTTCTATTACGAGTTTTGCAACGAATATTTTCGTATATGTAGCTTCTGCTGTATTAAAACAAATCTTTTAAGTTTCTACATTAATTCTGTCGTTGTTTATTAGCTTTTGTAGAGCTTTTTTAATTGCTTCGCTGCTTTAGCTTTTGCTTTCTAGCCTGCGAGCTTCTACAACTAGCATCTAAATATACTTATTCTAAGTGCCGTCTATCGTAGCAATTTAGTTTTAAAAACTTTTTTCGCTGCGTCGTAGGGTTTTTTAGAAGTTGCTTTTAACTTTCAAAAGTGTTGTACTTTTTGAAAATCTTACGATCTTTACTGCGTAGAGATTAATTGAATTTAAATAAAAGAGAATCGCCTAGGAAAGCAGGTTCTAGATAAAGAATGTAATAAATTCAATAGAGTTTATCTACAGCGCGGACAAGAAAGCTCTATATACTTTATAGTTAGTTAGCTTCTAGAGCACCTACGAAGCGCTCTTAAAGGCTATGTAAAAACTTAATACCGCAAAGCCTTCGTTAACTAGAAACTAGCGAAGCTTTTTTGAGTATCGTCGAAGCTGTTACGTACAGTGTTAATAGCTACTAAAGTCCTACGACCGAAGCAATTCATAGAGCTTTCAGCCTATTACATTACGCTTGTTAAAATACTTTTTTTAATAAGCGTTTGCGGTTTTAATCTTGCGCTAGCATTTAGCTTAAAAGGCAATTATGTAAGCTGCTATACTTGTTTTTATAAACAACTATTTGTTACTAAAAAGCATTTTAAGCTAATTTAATGCTTTTAAAAACGCTTTGTAGTACGCTACTAAAAAAAGTAATTTTTGTAGTTACGTATTAGCTATTGTTGTACGCGAACTTCGCTACTAGCAACGACATAATCTAATTGTTCTATTTAAAGCAATAGTAACATCGAAAGTACTATTCTAGCGTTTAATTCTGTTTTTTAATTTAATTATCTATTTGAGAGTAATAAGTAGAAGAGAAAACGCTTATTAAGCTAAAATAGTAGCAAAAGCTATTCTAAAACTTTGAGTTTATAATAAAACTTTAGTTTAAAATAACATTCTTCGAAACGCTGTAAAGTCTAACGATTTTTTTTATTTAAACTATTGCAAAGTTTTTTGCTGTCTAGTTAGCGCAAGCTAAAATATAATAGGCTATTTTAGTTAAGTAGTTTACTACAATAAAAATAGAATTGTATACTTGCTTTATATACTTTAATAGTAAAAGTTTTGTAATAAAGTTTATTGTAACATTACACTATAGGCTATTAGGCGCTAGCAAAAGTATAAAAAGTCTGTAAAAGCTATGTCTAGCTTCTACTAATTTGCAATACTTTAAACAGTTGTTGTAGTACTTTTTAACGTTTTCTTTTATACTTTTTTACTTGTATTAGCGTTTAACTTTCTTTAAAGTTTTTTTAACGCCGAAGTAACTAGCTATCGAGCTGTTATAACATTTTTAAAAAGCTTTTGCTTTTTCTTTCGTTGTAACAAAGTAGATTGTATCTAACTACTTTGTTACAGCTAGCTTTAGTTTATTTTAGGCTACTATAGGCTTTACTAGTTTAGACTTGTTTTCTAAGTTAAAGTCTAAGTTTAAGTCTAAAAAGTTTGCAGAATTGCTTGCTAAATTACTTAAAAGAATTTTATTCTCTAAGAGCTTAAGCTAGAGTGCTTAGGTTAGTTCTTTTCTAATATGCATTTTTAAGTCTAAAGCTTTTATTTTCTTTAAAAAAGTTAGTAAGCTTAGTTTTTTTGCAAGTTAGCTAGTTAATTTTGTAATTGCTGCTACTAGAGCGGGCTTACTATAGACACTACAAGTTATTAAAGCTTATAATAAATCTACGTAGATTTTATTACTTTTTTGCGCAAAAGCATAAGCTTTCTTTATGTAGTATAGTTGCTAAAAGAAGCTATTAGCTAGATTTGTCTTTTTAGGTTAATAAATTATAACGAAGTTGTACTTTGTTAACCTTTTGTAAGCGCGAACTTAATGAGAATTTAAAGTTTTTGTTTTTATAAACTATTGTAAGTTATTGTAGTTTGTATAGAGATTAAACGAGATGCTTAAAAAAAATAGCAAAAGTATAACAAACTTTTGTTAATTGCTAACAACTTTTTATTATAAGTATTGTAATTATACTTTGCCTTGTTTATTTTCTGCAAGAAAAAACTAATTAAGCGCTAATAAACACTTTTTTTGCTGTTTTTACTATTAGAAACTTTTTAGCTTAGAATTCTACTAATAGCGCTTTTAGAAGCGTTAGTTTCGAGCTTTGTAAACTATTTTGCTTTATAATAAGCTAAAATAGAGATATTAAAAAAAGCACTTTTAAGTTCTTTAAACGCTTTCTTAGCTTTAGTTCTAAAGTTAATTCGCTAGTTTTTTTCTTTTCTTTAGGCGTGCTTGCTTCGGGCTGCTTCTAGCTTTTTCTAAGTTAGTTTAGTTAATAGTAGAGCAAGCTTAAAAAACTTAGCAATAAAGCGCTAGTAATAGTTTATAAAGCTTATAAATACTTGAGTATTTTAAACTATATTTAGCATTAGCTACTTCTAGATCGTTCTAATTTGTTTTAGGCTAATTTTAACTTTTTCTAGGCATATAATATAACCTAGGTACTTCGTTTGCTATGTATGCTACTCGCACTTGCTAAGCTTAAAGTATAGCTTTGCTTTACGCAAACGTTAAAAAACTTTCTTAACTTAGCTTATATAACGTGTTTCATTAGTAAGTCGGCTACTTTAGTAAGTTGGCTACTAAACTCTAGCGTCGCGCACGCGCAGCGACGTAGTGCAACACCACAACAAATTACTATACTATACGCAATAGAATAATATTATTTAGAAGCAGTACTACTATCTACATTCTCTATTTCTACTTTACAGGTGCGAGAATTATGCTCAATTTCGCTGCAACGGCCGCAGCGCTTCTTTGCGCGCACTCTTTTCGCAGGCGTCTCGCTGTTCTTACGACTACTACTCTCTTTTGCAGCAATTAAGTTAGATACTTTACTAACTGTTAGAGTTTTTTTAACCTGTACGTATTGCCTTTTACGGGTTTTGCGCTTTGTAAGCTTTTTAATTGCGCTTCGCATACGCGCCTGTTCTTCTTGCAGCAACACTATATTATGCGCTATCTACTGCGCGCCTTTACTTAGCTGTCGTACCTGCTTGTTAAGAGAGCTCGCTAAAGAACCTAAGCGCTTTTGCATCCTCTGTCGAATAAGCGTAGTCTAAGCTTCTAGCTCTTTTGCGTTGCGCGGCGTTTTCGCTTCCTATGCGGCGTCGTTGCGCTGTAGCAAAGTTAGCGTGCGCAACTTTACATCAAGCTTCGATAACACTGCATCTAGGTCAAATAGAACTAATCTAGCGCTTCTAAACCTTGCGCGAGCGTTTTCTTTAGTAAATGTATACTCGTAGGCAGCTTTAAAGGCTAGTAAAAAAGTTTCTTTGCTAATGTAGTAAATGTAGTTGCGCGCTAAGGCTAAGATACTATCGCTATAAAAGCGCTTCAGCGGCGCGAAGCAGGCGACGTCAAGAAGCTGCAGCAAGTGCGATAAGTAAGATAGCATGCAGAAAGCAATAATCTTGTTCTTCTTGCAGTAGTTCTAGAAAGCAAGCGAGCAATAGCTTTTGTAGCTGTTAATAATAAGTAGCCTGTACGCTCCTACAGACTTTGCATGCGTATTAAAGTGTTTAAGCTAGTTAACTCTAAGATCGTTGCTCGTCTAGCTATTTAGACTAACTTAGATAACCTAGTCGCGTAGTATTCTTAGCTCAAACTAGGTAGAGATTAGGACTTTGCTAGCGAAGATAATAAAGAGTAAGATGCGCTTTCTCGTTGCGCTGATAGCTTGTATTAGAGTAGTCTATTCGCGATCGCTAGGCTGTAGTTTCTTTGCTTTCTTAGGCTTATCTAAGCTTGTTACTACGAGCTAAGACGTAATCTTGCCTATTAAAAAGCCTAATTTATCAAAGTTCTAGGTATTCTTATTAAGAATACTGTACTTCGCCTTTACCAATTGAACTAGGCTGAACTAGAGCTCGATAACTGCTAGGTCTTTGCAGGCAGCTCGCTAGCGATTGTACGAACGGCTCTATCGCGTTCGCAGCTTAAGAGTACGCTTGATAAACCTATTAACCTAGCACTTGCTAGTAGGGTTGCATCCGCGCTTTTCTAGTAGTCTATCTGCTATATCTTGTATGTGTGCCTTCGAAAGCGGTAGACTTTGTAGAGATTTGTTGAGTATACGCTGCACAATCGCCTCCTTTTCTAGTTTTGTAAGGCGCTTTGATTTCGGCTCGCAGTTGCGTTAAGAGCGTTTCTTAGCGCGTTGGTTTTAGATCGTTGATTAAAAAACTTTGTAGACTGCAGCAGCGCGCCTTTCGCTTTAAATCTGCTTAGATTGAATATTAGAGATAGCGATATATATATCGCCTTTAGTATAGGTACTTTGCGCGTTGTGTTGTTGAGACATTACGTGTTGTTGCTGCGCAGTCGCCGCGCTAGTGTTTAGTAGCCGACTTACTAAAGTAGCCAACTTACTAATGAAACACGTTAGGCCTTTTTTATATTAGAAAATACTAAAATGTCGTTAAAGTACATAATGCAAGTTACGTTAACTAACTTAGCAAAGGCTTAGTTAATGTAGGCTTAGAATGCTGCAAAAGCATTTGTAAAACCAAATAGCATAACAAAGTACTCAAAATAACTATATCAAGTCCTAAAAGCTGTTTTCTATTTGTTTTTTTTTTTAAATCTAGATTTTGTAATAGGCTTTATAGATGTTAAGCTTAGTGTAGACTTTCGCTTTAGCTAACTTCTTTAAGAACTCTGCAATAAAGAGCAGAAAATAACGATTCTTAATTGTAATTTTGTTAAAGCCTTAATAGTTAACGCAAAGCTTTAAAGTGCTGTTTTTTTTCTCTGCAAAAAGAATTAGCGCACTAGCTAAAAACCTTAAGCGCTTTATTTATTTTTTATTAAAGTACTTGTCTACGTATTTGCAAAAGTGCTTTAATTTTGCTATTAACATGTTGTACAAAGGTTAATGCAAAAAAGTTGTACTAGGCTAAAGTTTAATTACAAGATTCTGCTTTTTATAAAACGCTATTACTAACGAGCTGTTAGAGCTTGCTACGTTTTAGTACTTTTAATATTTAAATTGCAAACTAGAGTTTTGCTTTTTTTAGTTGCTTGCTTTAGAAAGTGCACTAATTGCACAAACATAAAGCTTCGCATTAAAACTATTTAAAGTTTAAACAAACTCTACTGCGTTTTTTATAGCTACTTTAGCATAGTTTAGTTTATTTAGGTTTTTTATGCTTCTAAAGAGCATGCAGCAACGCGAATAGTTCAACTTTAGCTAAAACTAATCTATTTAAAAGAGTCTAAAATACATTGAAAGCTTTTTAAAATTAGCTACTACAAAGAAAATTCTATAAGTTTGTACTTTGCTTTTAAAATTTGTAATGCAAACTTTTGCTACAGTACAACTATAAATAGTGTAACTTAATTTACTTAGCGATATAAAGAAAATATTAGAGATTAGTCTAAGTACTAGATTCTGTTCTTTCGCTACGATAGCTAAAAGAATATTAAAATAAGCTCTACTATCTACAATTGCTTTTAAGTTTTTTAAACTTCTAATCTCCGCTAACGCGGTAAGAAACGTTGAGTTTTTGCTCGTTAGCATTTTACAAAAAGTGCTTACTTCTTTTAACTATAACAAGTTAATATAAGCTACAAAGTAAAAAGCTAATTCTTTAAGCTTTTGCTTTTTCTTTTTCTTTTCTCGAAGTAAGCGTTTTTTTCTGCTTTTTTAGAGTAAGTAGAGATGAAATAGCCTAGTTTGTTACATGCGTAGCAAACTAGCTCGTTAAAGCTTTTGTTTTTTTTGTTATTACTTTTTTTAGGCTTAAAGCAGCTGTTGCGTTTCTTTTTGTGCTATTTAGCATTAAAATAGATTAATCTATGTTTTATTAGCAACGCAGCTTGCTTTTTATTTTTCTTAGTTTTTCTTTAGATCTTGCTATTCTATTAGAAGTTACAATAGATTTAATTAGCTTTTTGCTCTACTTAGTAGAAAGTAGTGCAACTTTGCAGCGAAAAGTAACGTAGTTGCTTTTTTACTTTTTTAAAAAGTGCCGCGGTAAAGTTTGCTACTATGCTAAATAAGCTTATCTAGTTAATCTTAGTTTAAAAAAGTTAGAAAAGTAGAAGTAAGTTAGTGTTACGATTAATAATTCGCTAAGCTGCTAAATAAGAAAATGCTTTTACTTTAGCGTCTAAGGTAATAGAGCACGGTTATACCTTAGGTAAGCTTAGCACGTAAGCTAAGAATTTCTCTTAACAACATAGCTTTTTTATATGCTTTTACTAATCTCGTGCTCTTTGTAGCACTTTAAAAGCAAGAGATTAAAAGTGCTTTTACAAATTTAACGGCTTTGCAAAAGCAAGAAAATTATACAAAGCACGCTTACGTATATAGTTAAAACAATAAACTCTTATAGCTTATTGTTTTCAATTTCAATTTACTAAGTTAACTTTTACTTTGACTTTTCTACTCTTTGCAAAACGAAGCTTGCTACTGCTTTAGTATTAAACGCTATACTAACTCTTTAGTCTATTGAACTTACTTATTCTCTAAGAACTAACCTAAGCTTGATAAACAACTTTTCTAAGTTCGCTTAACTTTTACATATTAAAAACTCTTAAGATAATTAATACTTTAATAACTACTTTTTTTTATACTCGCACTAGCGGTACAAAAGTAGCAAAGCTTAATTTCTACTATAGAAACCAATTGAAGCTAGAAAACTAGTTACTTTAGTTCGACTTTTTTTTCAAATTCGAGAATAACTATGTCGACGACATTGACAAGGCATTTTTAATAGCTTTTTACATAAAAAATAGCTTTTAAGTAAGTTTAATTTTACTTAAAAAAGTATCTAGATAGTAATAACAATAAAAATATAATTACACGCATGTTTAAAAATTGCGCTGTATTTAAAAACAAACTGCAACAATTCTACGCAATCGCTAACAAACTTACTATTGCAAAAAAAACTATTTAACAAATGCGCTAGACTAAGTTAGCTAAAAACTACGCTAACATTGTTTTAACAGTACTTTATCTAAACTAACTAAAACGACAAAGCACTTATGCGCATGTACAAACAAAAGCTAGAAAACAACGTTAAAGTAAAACTAATGCGCTTTAAAGCAGCTACAAATACTTTAGACAACTTAATTAAAAAATTAATTTGCTTTCACAATAAGTTGTACGAACTTGCAATTAAAATGCAAGCTAAAGCAAAGTTTTACGCGCTAAAGAGTAGTAAAAGTTATATACCTAACACTAGCTAGCGTTAAGTACAACTTTAACACTTGCGCTTAGCAAGTGTATACAACTTAGTTTAAAAATACAAACTTATGCACTTTAACAACTTTAACAAAAGAAAACTAATTAATAGACAATTAAAGTATAGCAAGGAAACAAAAACTTATAATAACTATAGCAAACTAAGCTACATCTCTAGCAACTATTATTAAAAAAACAAAGTTGTTTAATAGTTAAACGTACTGTCTAATACTACAAGTAGTATTAATAAAAAATAAAAAGTAATTACTTTTATAGATGTTAAAAATTAGAGAGAATAGTTACTTAAGAGAACAAGTTTAGCTAAAAGAAAGTTAATGTGTAACAACTTTAAATTAACGAACAAAGAATACAAGTTATTTAACAAACAGCTATAGATTTTAATTTACAAGAATCTAGTATAGCATTATTTTAACAAGCCTAAACAAGAGCTTACAAAGAAAAACAAACAAAGAATCTATTAAAAGCTTAAGCAAACAAAACGCTTTAAAGAAAACATTTTACTTTTAGATCTAAACAAATTAGCTACTTAAAAACACTAGCACGATAGAAGCGCAAGAGAATTTTAATAATGCTTTAAAAAAAAACGCAACAACGCGAACTCCTACAAACTATAGTACTACTTAAACTACTAGAATCTAAAGCACGCGAAAATGTTATAGATAGTGTACTTTTACAATTACTATTTAACTTACTACTCTAATAAACAAAGCACAGAATAGTTTCTAAAAAGAAAAAGCTAATTTTGCCTTTAAAAATAGTTTGACTGCAAAAACAACACTTGCGAATACTATTTATAAAACAAGCGCAACATACTACACTTTCTTAGAAAAAACAATTTAGCAAAACTTCTTGCAATGCAAATGCTTGTAAACGGCAACTGCACTTAGGCTTAGTAGCAAACCTGCTTACACTCTAACTACGCACAGCATTAAACTTTTAAGAAAGCTAACGAATTTAGTATAGATTTAATTTTAGGCTAGCAACGCTTAACTTTAGAGTTAAACAAATTAACGTAATTAACTTAGCAAAACAAATTAAGCTTTTAGTAAAGCTTAATAGTTACTTAATAAAAGCTTTAATTAACACAAAAGCACAAGATAACTTTGTTTTTGCTTAAATAGTGTTTGTAGCTAGTTTACACTTACTAGAGAAACAATAGCTCTATTTACTTGCTAGTACTAATAAATAGCTTATACAAGCGCAACTAGTAGTTACATATAAAATACGTAATGTACTATTGCACATTAAACGACATTAAAAAAAGTTAGCTTTTAACGTCTTTAGACTAGCTATTTACAATATTATTTTAAAACTTTTTTAGTTAAGAAAGCACAACTTTTAGATTAATTAAAAAATAAACACGCTTTTGCTAGAGTGTTGTAAAAATAGCGCTTTTAACACTATGCCTACGCATTAGCAAAGTTTAATAGCAAATAAAAAACAATTAATTTAATTGCATCGACAACGGACGACTTTTAAAAACAAAAGTTTAACTTTACAAATACTAACTCAAAGCTCTTAAATTAATAAGTAAAAGTAAAAAAGAAAATTAGCGCACTTTTAAGAATACTCTACGAGTACAAAAAGTTTAAATATCTCTTTTAGAAAGTAGTAGATACAGAAGCATTTCTAGAATACAAACTTTAAAACTACAAAATCGTTTTACAAGAAAGAAAGCAACTAACTTTTAACTTAATTTATAGACTATTAGAAAAAAAGTTAAGCACACTTCGCGATTACATTAAAAATAACTTAAAAAGAAGTTACATACAACTATTACAGTTACTTGCAAAATACCTAATTATTTCTGTACTAAAAAAGAATAGTGTATTACAACTATGCGTTGATTATTGCAAAGTTAACAACATTACAGTTAAAAATCAATACTTTCTACTAAATATTATAGAATTACGAGATTAATTATTTTACGCGAAAGTCTTTACAGCGCTTAATTTACAAAATAGTTACTACTTTGTTTAGATTAAAAAAAGTAAAAAATAGAAAACAGCGTATCAAACGAGATACAAATACTACAAATACACTGTTTTGCTATTTAAGCTTACAAATATTCTAGCTACTTTTTAAAAACTTATTAACAACGTGTTAAAAATACACTTAGATATCTTTGTTGTTGCTTATTTAAACAACATCTTTATCTATTTTAAAACTTAAAAAAACTATGTTAAACATGTTAAAACAGTACTAAAGTGCTTTAACAAGTTTAACTTTTAACTTAAACTAAAAAAGTGTGAATTTTACAAGCGCGAAGTTGCATTTTTTAGATACGTAGTAAAAGCAAACGAAGTACGCATAAGCAAAAACAAAATTAAAGTAGTTAAAAAATAGCTACAACTTAAGAACGTTAAAGAAATACAATTTTTTTTAGAGTTTTTAAACTTTAACTAATAGTTTATTAAAGATTACTTAAAAATTGCTATACTTTTAACAAAGCTTACGCGAAAGAATATAGCTTTCGCATAAAGCAAAAAAGCAAAAAAAGCTTTCTAGCAGCTTAAAAACGTAAGCATTAGTTTACTATGCTTTTAGATATTTTAAGTAAAACAACTTTTACGCTTTAAAACTAACGCATTAGATTTTGCGCTAGAAGAATGTGCTAGTTAACTGCACAAAAGCAAATAGCACTTTATTGCTTACTATTTACGCAAGTTTTTAAAACTTAAAGAACAATACAACGTATACGACAAAAAGCTGCTAGCTATTGTTTCATGCTTACAGCATTAAAAAGTATACGCAAAAAGCTGCTTAAAACTTACAATATTTACAAATTACAAGAACTTAGTTAATTTTACAACTACTAAAGTACTTAACTAAAAACAAGTTAGATAGTTAGAAATGCTAGACTAATACAAGTTCAAGATTGTGTATACACTAAAAAAAAAAAATAGCAAAGCCAACGCTCTTAGCTAACGAAATAATATTGCTAAAACAAAGAAAATTATTAACACTGCAATACTTAAAGTTAACTAAGATAAATTACTAAAACTAGCTAGAACGCTAAACGTGCTTTCAAAAACAACAATTATAGTTTTAGAAAAATTGCAAAAAGCAATTATACAACAACATTACAATAACTTAGTTTACAGTTACTTTAGAATAACACGAATAATAAAACTTATTAAACAAAACTACAAGTTTAGCAGAATAAAAAACAAAGTTACTACAATTGTTAAAAAAATGTGCAAACTATTAGAAAAACAAATATAGTACCTACGCACAATACAAAGAAATGCAAGCTTTAAAACTACTAGATAAGCTTTGAACTAATATCTCTATAGATTTTGTAATAGAATTGCTTTTGTTAAAGAACTTTGCTATAAGAATAGCCTACAACGCTATTATAGTTATAGTTAACTAATTTACTAAGTACGCGAAAATAGTACTCTTTAAGAATACGTATACTGCGTAACAACTAGAATTTATTCTTTTAAATCAACTTATCTAATACTATAAAATACTTAAATTAATTATTAGTAACAAAAACAAGCTTTTTACATTAAACTATTAGACAACTTTGTTAGTTGCAATTAAAACAAAACGCAAGCTATTAATAGCGTATTATCTACAAATAGATAGGTAAATAGAAAGAACAAATTAAACTATAAAGACATATCTAAGAATATACAGCAACGAACGACAAACTAATTAAGTAAAGCTTTTACTAATAGCATAGTTAGCGTATAACAACAAGTTGTTTAAGTTTACAAAACAAACACTTTACTACGCAAATTACAAAAAACACTTACATTTTTTTTAAAAAACGTTTTTAAGCGCAAAAGCTAAGACTGCTACGAAAATAGTAAAAGAACTCAAAAAAACACATAAGTTACTACAAAGTAAACTTAAAATAGCACAACGCTAAAGCATTTTATATGTTAATTAAAAATTAAAAATAGCACTTTAGCTAAAGAAAAGGGATAAAGTTTATTTCTTTACAAAGAATTTGCGCACTAAACAACTAAGCAAGAGTCTAAACAACGTTAAAGTTAAACTATTTTTAATATTAAAACAACAAAGCTTAGTTAATTACAAATTAAACTTGCCTAAAGACGCAAAAATCTACTTAGTATTTTACATATTCTTGTTGAAACTAGCTAACTTACAAACGCTACTCTAGCAAACCTTTCGCTATAAAACTAAAAAAAAAAACGAATTTAAAGTTAAGAAAATTATCGCACACTAAGTTGTAGATAACTAAAAAAAATATCTAGTTAAATAGTTAAGCTACTTAGATAGCGAAAATACATAGAAACTAAATATAAACTTTACAAACTACTACTAGATTCTAGCATTATATTGTTAAGATTAGTTAAGTACAACAAAACGTTGCTTTTTTATATCTCGTTGCTAAAGCTATCTAGCGCACTCTAGGTAAAAGAAAACATCGCTAGACTATTAGAAAAACCTGCGATCGCTTCTTGCTACTCTAGCAACGAGATACTTGCTTTTTCAACTGCGATAGCTTTCGCTGCACGCTTTGCGTTTTCACGCAGCGCCTACTTAACTTTCGCTGCTTTTTTTTTTACTACTTTTAGCTAAGCCTAAAGACGCTTGCGCTCTTAACAAATAAGCACCTATTTATTTTTTAAAATTCGAATATTACAGTTCTTAAGATTTTGACGATTATACTTATTATACTATTCTAAACGAATATGCACTTTGCAAACTAAGCTTACAAAACAACAGCTTTAGCAAGCAACAAGCATAATGTTTTTAAATAAGTTAATAAATATTGCAGAGTTAAAACGTCGTGTAGTACTATTAGAAGAAAAAGCTTTTAGCATAGCAAAAAAAAGCTTCGAGAACGAAGCATAAAAAAAAAGAAATAGTGTTACAATTAATAATCTGCTAAGCTGCTAAACAAGAAAATGCTTTTACTTTAGCGTTTAAAGTAATAGAGCACGGCTATACTTTAAGTAAGCTTAGCACGTAAGCTAAGAATTTCTCTCAACAACACAGCTTCTTTATATGCTTTTACTAATTTCGTGCTCTCTATAGCACTTTAAAAGCAAAAGATTAAAAGTGCTTTTACAAATCTAACGGCTTTGCAAGAGCAAGGAAATTATACAAAGCACGCTTACGTATATAGTTAAAACAATAAACTCTTATAGCTTATTATCTTCAATTTTAATCTACTAAGTTAACTTTTACTTTGACTTTTTTACTTTTTGCAGAACGAAGCTCGCTACTGCCTTAGTATTAAACGCTATACTAACTTCTTAGTCTATTAAACTTACTTATTTCTCAAGAACTAACCTAAGCTTAATAAACAACTTTTTCAAGTCCGCTTAACTTTTATAGTTAGAAAGAGTTTAAAACAGCTTTTAACGTAAAGCTTTAATAGAATTGTATACTTGCTACTAACGTTTCTTGAAAGTACTTAAAGCACTTAACATTTGTTCTTTAAGCAATGCCTAAGTAGAGAACTATAAAGAAAATCGCATTTTTTTATAAATCTTATAGGTTTTTTAAAGCGTACAAAGGTTTTTAGGAACGTACGTTAACTCAAAAAACAATTTTTAAAGTTTGCTAAAGAAGTTGAAGCTTTTTGTGTAGTAGCCTTTGCAATTGCAAACTTATTAGTTGTAGTTTACGCAATTTTTTTTTAAATAGCAGTGCAGTAGCTTAGAGCGAGGCAAATTAACTTAGTTAGAAATAGTTTAGGCAAGTGCTAGCACAATTAGTTGCTTAATAGCTTTAGCAAGCGCCGTTTTGTTTTCGTTCTAGTATAAAGCTTTTAACGCTTTAAAGCAAATAAGTTCTATACAGTTTTGCTTATTCTGCTACTAATTTTTTAGCTTGTTAAAAGCTCGCTTCGTAGAGAGCTTTAATAGTACGTTGTTATTTTTATTATTTAAAAGTAAAGTGTTAGGATTTTTTTTAAAGCAAACTAAGTTATTTTAGCTTAGTTTAGCGCTAAAAGCGCAACTACGCTTTAAAACGTTAGCACTAATACTAATCTAAACTTCTTTATTAGCATTTTTATTCTATTTAGTCTTATCTACGACTAGAAGTTAAGAAGTGTTTAGTTGCATAATAGAACTTTTATTTAAGTATTTTAAAAGCAACGTAGTTTAATTGTTTAAAAAACTAAATATTGTAAACGAAGTAATTAGTTTATTAAAAGTATTTTAATAAAGCAATTTGAATATAAAACTGCGTTTAATCGTAGGTTTAATAACACTTAAAATAAACTAATAGTATAGTAATAAAAATAGTATATTCGTGTAAAAGAAACGAATTGCTGTTTTAGTAGCGATTCGATACGAGGTACTTTTAAAAGCTTTGCAAAAATCTAGTCTAGCTCGTTATAGCCTATAGTAGCTATTAATTTAAAAAAAACAAATACGTAAAGCTACTTAGCTTTACACTATACTAGATTCTCGTAGATCGAAATCTATAGCTATTTGTTAGATTACTTGTATTTTTCATTTGTTAATTTAAAGTAGTTACATATTAAATTTCTTTTAGCTAAACCTACTTTCTTAGGTAACTATTCTCTTTAGTTCTTAACATCTATAGAAGTAATTACTTTCTATTTTTTATTAACACTACTTGTAGTATTAGATAGTACGTTCAATTGTTAAACAACTTTGTTTTTTTAATAACAGTTGCTAGATATGTAGCCTAGCTTGCTACAATTGTAGCAAGTTCTTGTTTCTTTACTATTTTTAATTGTTTTTTAATTAGTTTGCTTTTGTTAAAGTTGTTAAAGTGTATAGGTTTGTATTTTTAAGCTAAGTTATATACACTTGCTAAGTGTAAGTGTTAAGTTTGTACTTAATACTAACTAGTGTTAAGTGTATAACTTTTGTTGCTCTTTAGTACGTAGAATTTTGCTTTAGCTTGTATTTTAATTGCAAGTTTGTACAACTTATTGTTAAAGCAAATTAACTTTTTAATTAGATTGTTTAAAGTGTTTGTAGCTGCTTTAGAGCGCATTAGTTTTGCTTTAACGTTATTTTTTAGCTTTTGCTTGTACATGCGCATAAGTGCTTTGTCGTTTTAGTTAGTTTAAATAGAATACTGTTAAAATAGGTTAGCGTAGCCTTTGACTAACTTAGTTTAGCGCATTTTTTAAATAGTTTTTTTTATAATAGCAAGTTTGTTAGCAACTACGTAGAATTGTTGCAGTTTGTTTTTAAATACAGTGCGATTTTTGAACATGCGTGTAATTATGTTTTTATTGTTGTTACTATTTAAGTACTTTTTTAAGTAAAGTTAAACTTACTTAAAAGCTATTTTTTTATGTAAAACGCTATTAGAAATGCCTTGTTAATGTCGTCGATATAGTTATTTTCAAATTTGAAAAAAAAATCGAACTAGAGTAGTTAGTTTTTTAGCTTTAATTGGTTTTTATAGTAGAGATTAAGCTTCGCTACTTTCGTACCGCTAGTGCGAGTCTAAGAAAAAGTAGTTATTAAAGTATTACTTATTTTAAGAGTTTTTAATATGTAAAAGCTAAGCGAACTTAGAAAAGTTGTTTATCAAAGCTTCGTTAGTTCTTAGAAATAAGTAAGTTTAGATAACTAAAAAAAGTTTGTAAGCGTTTAACACTAAAGCAGTAGCAAGTTTCGTTTTGCAAAGAGTATTAAAGTTAGAGTAAAAATTCAACTAGTAGATCGAAATCTAGTTAAGCTAATAAAATTTAAATTGAAAACAATAAGCTATAAAAGTTTTAAACGTTCTAGAGTTCTAAAGTTGCTTAAAACTCTTTAGAACTCGTAAACTATTACGTAATTTGCTAACATATAGCCTTCGAGTCTTAGATGCTTAGTAAGCTTAGTGTTTTCTAATAAACTAGCGTAGCTTCGCTTAGTAGAACCTAGATCGTAACAAATTGTTTAAGTGCCTAACTACTTTTTAGCTAACGTAGCTAAACATCTAATACGCTGTTTTCTAACTAACGCTAAGTTTTTTTTTTAGTTTTTTTAAGAGTTTAGTGTACTAAGCAGCGTACACTAATATTAACGCTAGTTTAGCTCGCTAAGCTTTTTCTATATCAACAAGTTAGTGCCTATTTTTATACTAAAGTAAATAAATTACGTTTAAAACTTTTTTCTAATACAAACAGTTTCTGCCTAAGTTAAAATAAATACTAAGAAATTAGCTTCGCAACAAACTAACAACGCTTGTAAAAAAGCTAGAAATATAAGCTATCTACGTACGCTAGCGAATAAGTAGAAAGTATTTATTAATAGGTATAAGTTAAGTTATAGGTCGCATAAACTTTAAGTTAAAATTAAGTTAGAGTTAACCTAGCGTAAGTAGAAGTTAAGTTAAAGTAGTTAAAGCTTTAGGTTAAGAGTTAAGTTAGAGTTACCTAAATAGTTAAGAAACTATAATAAATAAATGTAATAAATATATATAGAAAACTTAATATTAATATAAGTTGTAAATATTATGTAAGACCTAACTACAACTCTAAGCTTTAACTACTTTAACTTAACTTCAACTTAAGCTGCTTAGTAACTAGCGCGGGTTAAAGCTAGAGTTAAGTTAAAGTCTAACGTAAGCTAATTAAATCTAACTTAACTTTTACTTATTTACTAGCCTATACCTACGTAAGCTTTATAGTTTCTTTTCTTATCTAAGTTTTAACTTTAATTACTATTTTACTTTACTTTTTTACTTAAGCAAGAACACTACTTGCATATACAATGTTTAAAATTTTACTTTTTTATATTATAATCTAATCTACTGCTTTTATATTTGTAACGTAGTAGTTTAAGCTAAAGTTAAGAATCTACTTTGTAAGTAGTAGTAAAGCTAATAGTTTTGTAGTTGCAGCTATTTGTAGCACTGCATTAATATAAAGCGTATTTTGCGCTAGCTGTTTATTGCTTATACTAATTACAAACGTATTTTAGATTTTAGCTTGCTTTTTTTAAAAGTTATTTTCTACTGCTCTTAAAACGTTGGCTATTAAGTTAGTAGTAAAGCTATTTTAAAGCTTTGTAAACTTTTTCTAGATTGCTTAAACAAGCTTCTAGCTTTTTTTACGCACTACCTAGTGTTACAAACAAAAATAATACTAGGTATCGTAAACTAAGCAACAACGCAAAAAAGTTGTTAGAGCTTGCAAGTTTGCAAAACGAAAGTACAGCAATGCGCAAGGCAGAATTAAGTTAGCAGTTACGTAATAGTAATTAGTGCGATTAGAGCTTTAGCGGACTAAGCACGCTAAGTAGCAAGCACTTAGCTAGCTTAAAGCGCTTAGCAACTAAGCATACTAAGCAAACTAAGTAGAATACTTTTAGCAAAAAATTATAGAACTATATAGATTAGTAGAATTTTCTTTATAGTTTGGATTCTTTGTAGTTAACTCTTCTAAGTACATTTTATACATAGATTAAATCTATAAGCAATAGATTGTTACTTTGTTATTTTATCTAAGATAAAATTAAGATTGTTTTCTTTGTTGTTATTAAGCTTTTCGAACACAGAACAATCTCTTAGGCGGAATTTTCAAGTTCAATCGAAATTACCTTTAGTAAAAGAAACTTCTAATAACACGTTAACTACTTTAGGTTTGAAACTAAGACAATATAACAACTTTAGCAAGCTTAAGTAGTAGCAGCGCCGAAGCACTAGCACGCACCGCAGCAACGGTACTAGCAAAGCAAGCTAACTAAATAGAACAAATAAACGAGCAAATTAGCGAACTGTTAAAAATAGTAGCAATTTTAAAGAGTTGAGAAACTAGTAGTGCTGCAAAAGCACTGTCTTTAGAGAAATATAGCAAAGAAAAGAAAACACTACGATTATTTTTTACAAATATCAACTTCTACTGCTGTTACTATGCAACAAGCTTTTTTACAAAGCAAAACAAAATCTTTGCAACTAGAATGCACATAAAAGACAACGTAGCAGAATAGTTTTAGCTACACGTAGATAACTACGTTAAGAGCAATAGCAAGCAAAAAATAAAGCTAGACACGCAACGTATTTTTAAAAACTAGAAATTGTTTAAAAAAGAGCTTTATACGATCTACGAAAAAGTAAACGAAACTTAACAAGCAATAAACAAACTTAAACTACTACGACAAAAAAAATCTGCGAGCGAATATACAATTAAGTTTAAAAAAATTTAGGCTAAAGTAGACAACGTAGAAAAACAAGGCTTATGCAAGTTTTACTACGCAGAACTAAAAAAACACGTAAAGAATAAAATTAGTTAAAACAAAAAACTTAAAGAACTTAAAAAACTAATTAAAACTGCGGTATAAATTAACAACTAACTATAGCAACAATAGTAAAAACGTAAGTTTACTGTCAAACTATATATACGCCTAGTAGCTACGATTAAAAAAACTTATTACTATAACCTAATAGACATTAACAGCGTTGAACGAGTTTAGAACAATAAACTACTACAAAAGCAGTTTAACAAAAGAAATGCTACTTTAACAAAGCAAAACTCTAAAAACGAATTGTTAAAAGAAAAACGCTAGAGATGTTACAATAATAAAGTATGTTTTTAATACAGCAAAAACGAACACTTTTGCAGAAACTGCCTAAAAATACAACAAAAAGTAGTAAGCGCTTAAGCTGCTACTATTGCTATAGTTTAACTATAGCAAGTAGCTACACTATACTCAAAAAACCTCGAAGAATTAGAGAACAATTAGATTTAAATAGAAAGTCTTAAAAACGTAACAAAGCTAACAAACAAAGACAACAAAGAACTATTAACTTTACAAGTTTAAAAAATTAACGAATAGCTATAGAACTACGAATGCTAGATGTGCAGCTAAAAAACTTACATTGCTTAGTATTGCGAGAACAGGTTTTATACACTTTAAATTAAAGAACTACAAATATAAAAAGTCGCAAACGCAGCAATAGCACAACAAAAGCTAATAAAAAAAAATACAGTTCGCAGATTAAGAAAATTACAAAAACTTACTTTAGCACTAGTGCAACAAAAAGAACTGTGTATACTACGCAAACAATAGAATCTTTGCTTAGCAACAGCTAGAATTACTATTACACGTTTTGCTTAAAGAAAGCGAATGTACAGTAGCAGAATGCTACGTACACAACTACAACAATTAGTTTAAAAACTACAGCAGTAGCTGCAAATAAGCGTAGTGTTATAATAAAAAATGTTAAACACACTAGTTTTGCAAGCATATTACAGAATAGTAGCTTATAAGTCTAGAAAACAAGAACTATCTAGAATGCAACAACGAATTATGTATAGAAAACTACGATACGTGCTAAGCAGCACGCTAGCTTTTTTACACTATAAAATGCACTATTTATAAGCTATAAAAAAATGCAACGAAATAGAATTTTAAAAACTAAAACTACGACAAGTTTTTAAAGCCTTAGAAATGCTTCGCTAGCAAATGCAACTACTACGAGCAATAAAACATTTTAAAAGAACAAGCTTTAAAAGCTTTTTTAGCAAAAAACTAGCAGGCTACTAAACTTACAGTTAGAATAGTATAAGTACTTCTAGCACAACCGTACAAAGCGTACAAAAAACGCAACTAAAACAGAATTACATAAAAGTAAAAGCAAAAGTTGCAAGCTAAAAGCTTACTGCACTACTTGATAGCAAAGCTGCTTAAACATTAGTTTCCTTAAAATAAGTAGAAAAAAACAAAATACTTTACTAAGTTAAGAATTAACTAATACAAACAGTGTTAGCTAACGGACAACTACTAGAATATAGAAACAGTTTGATTAACCTAAAAACTTAAAAAGTTAAGTTAAAAGTTGCAAGTATTAGGCACTAACAGTGTATTAATATTATAAACTTTAAAAGTTCTAACATGTATATTAAGTACAACTAGCTACAAAAACACAACTTTAATATTAATTAAAAAAGCGAAACAATACGCAGCTGAAGGCTTAGAAAGAAAGTTGCTATAGTACAACAAAACAAATTAACAATTCAAAGCTTACCTAAAAACAAGAGAATTAGTTTAATTTTACTTTACAAGATCGCGAGAATCTGTAAAAAAAACTCTTAGCAGATAAGCGTTATATAGATACAACAAGTTGCGTTTTTAAAAGTAAGCAAACTACAATTCAACTTTTTTAAAGAATAAAAAAAAAAGTTTAAAAACTTTTTTACTAAATACTAAGCGAAGTTTAGAAGTTTTTTTAAAAAAAACAAAAAGCACAACTTAGCAAACTACTAAAAATAGAATTATAAGATTATCTTTAAGAAAGAAACAAAACTACAACTAAAACTAATGTATTTTCTAACTCACAACTAGCAAAAGAAATTAAAAAAATACATTTAAAAAAATATCTAGCGAGAATACATACAACTAAGCGAAAGCTTAATAGCTTCGCCAATATTGTTCGTACTTAAGAAAAACAAGAAGTTGAAACTGTGCGTAGATTTTTGACATTTTAACAACGTTACACGAAAAAACAAATACTTACTACCGCTTATTTAAAAGCTTATAAATCAACTTTAAAAAGTAAAATAAATTACAAAATTTAACGTACGAAACAGATACTATCGCATTAGAATTGCAAAAGAGCACGAATAGATAACAGCTTTTAAAACTAGATATAAACTCTATAAGTACTAGGTTATGCCGTTTAAATTAACTAATGCTCTAGCTACGTTTTAGGCTTTAATTAACAAAGCACTATACAAATACTTAAACATTTTCGTTACAGCGTACTTAGACAACGTATTGATATACTCTAAAAGAACGTTTAAAGAATATTAGAAACATGTTAAAAAAGTGCTAAAAAAGATAAAGCAGTACTAGCTACTACTTTACTCTAAAAAGTGTAAATTTCATGTTACAAAAACTAGCTATCTAGGATTTATTATCTTAAGAAAAGTAAAAAACGTGTAGTTCTTTCTAGAATTTGCTAACTTCTATTGAAAATTCATTAAGAATTACTCTAAGACTACGACTCTACTCTTAGAAGTTACTAAGAAAAATAGAAAGTTTAAATAGACAAAAGCACAAGAACAAGCGTTTTAAGAACTTAAAAAGAAGTTTACTACGACACTAATGCTACAAATGCACGACCTAAAAAGAAAAACTCAAGTAAAAACCAATGCTTTGAACTACGCATTAGAAGCAATACTTTTACAACAATGCAACGATAAGAAATAAAAACTAGTGTTTTACTATTCTAGAAAGTTTTTAAGAGCAAAACTCAACTACAACGTTTACAACAAAGAGCTATTAGCAATAATAAACGCTTTTAAACAATAAAAAGCGCAGCTAAAAAAAGCAAGACATTAAGTACAAGTGTACTTTAATTACTAGAACTTTACTAGCTTTACTACAACTAAGAAATTAAATAAATAACAAGTTAAATAGGCTGAATTTATAGCAAACTACGACATTAAGATTTACTATCGCAAAGAAACTAACAATAGAGCTGCGAACGCGCTTAGTCGAAAATTAGATTTTATAGAAACTAACAAACTAGTTACGCATAACTCAATGTTACAACGGAACTTAAACGGAACTTTCAAATATAACCAACTACGACTAGCTAAGATAGCTAGAGTTACTAGCATTAAAAAAAGAATGCATTAAGAATAGAGCAAAGACAACTAGCAAAGATAGATAGTTACAAATAACACCTAAGCTATATAGCTTATCTAGAAATTACATGCTTCAAGAGCATATAAACACCTAGAGATTAACGAAATAGTTTAACAAATTTTGAATAAGTACTTAATGCTCTACGTACGAAACATAGTTTAAAAAGCAATAGGCAACTATTTAGATTGTTTAAAAAACAAACTTAAGAGACATAAGCTCTACGAATTACTTTAACTGCTAGAACTACTCGCACGCTTATAGATTAGCGTTACAATAAACTTTATAGTAAAGCTTTTAAAATTGTTAAAACTTAGATTAGCACAGCTATGCGACTCAATCTTAGTAATCGTAGATTAATTAACTAAAGAATTACATTTCGTACTAATAGAAGAATTAATTATAGCAAAAGAAATAGCTTACGAAGTTACAAAAGCACTCGTCGCTAATTACAAATTGCTAGAACAGTTTATTACAAATAGAAACAAGCTGTTTACATTAAAGTTTTGAGATACGTTTCTAGCTTAGTTAAAAGTTGCAAAGAAACTATTAACTAGTTTTTACTCGCAAACAAACGGCTAGACAGAACGAACAAACTAAATACTAAAATAGTATCTACGAATGTACACTAACAAGCTGTAAAACAACTAGGTTAAACTTCTGCTAACAGCATAATTAGCATACAATAGCACAAGGTTTACAACGATAAAACACTCGCTATACTACGCAAATTATAGATATAAGCTAGTAGCTTATTAAAATTTAAAAAATATTAAAAGCATTTTGCTAGCAGTAGACGACAAGGCTTTTAGAATGCAAAAACTATACAACAAATTAAGCTAACGAATTGCTTAAAAAAACTTTACAATAGCTAAGTTAGCAAACAAAAAAAAGCTTAAGAAACTAACTTTTAAAGAGAGAAATAGAGTTTTTCTCTTACAAAAAAACCTAAAAACTAAATAACTATGCAACAAATTAAACAACTTTCAAATAAAACTGTTTAAAATCTTAAAAGTTAAAAGACTTGTATTATTTAAACTACAGCTACTTACAAGCATGCGCATACATCTAGTTTTTTACAAATTACTTTTTAAACTAGCACTACTAAACGCCGAAGTAGCAACTAATATTAAACTTAAAAACAAAAAGTACGAAGTCGAAAAAGTCAAGGACTTACAAAAGTTCAGACATTAGTAGAAATACTTAGTTAAATAGCAAGAATAGCTAGAGAGCTAGAATACATAAAAACTAATACGAAATTTTACAAACTGCAAGAAACTAGTACGAAAGTACTACTAGCAAAATCTAGAAGCAAAGAATTCAAGTTCTCTAAAAAAGCAAAAAAGTTAAAAGAAAAAAAAACGAGCAAAGAAAAGTTAGTTTGTAACTAGCCTAAGTTAGCTGAAAGCGTTTTAAATAGCAGCGGTATAGAACTATTAGTAAAAGCTATACTTTTAGAATTAACAGCAGCGCTAGACTACGCAGCTTTTAGTTTCTCTAGCTTTTTAATAGCAACCTACTTATTAGCAAAACGCTAATTTCTTTTTATTTTAGCAGTAAAAAGCTCTACTTAAAGAGTAGCAGTATAAAACTTTGCTGCGAACACTAGCTAAGCAGCTTAGATTCGTGCAGATAGCACTTATTGCTTAGCTAGCAAAAGCTAATGTTGCAAGTTGCAACGCTTTTGTTAAAAAGCTACTTACTTTTTTTTTGTTAGAGCAAAACTGCAAAGCGCGCTAAACTAAAAGCATTTAGCACACTTATTTAACGAGAGATTAACTAGGCACTTTAAGTTTTCTTTAAAACAACAGCCGCAAAGAGTAGGCATTTCTAAACTAGTTTTACAAATACAAGCAACTTAATTGTAACAACAACAACAAGTTAACTTAAAGCACAAATCTACAAAAGGCGAAGACTTAGGCATAGTTAAACTTAAGAACTTAAAAGAATACAAAAGAAAGCTACGACACAACGAGAATCGAAGTTAACTTACTTTTATACAAAACAGCACTTTTGATGCAAAGCACAAAAAAAACTAGCACAGCACAGTAAAACAGCTATCAAAACGATATTTTTAAAGAAAAAAATAATGTTACAAATAGAAACAATACTAGGTATTGTAAACTAAGCAACAACGTAAAAAAGTTGTTAAAGCTTGCAAGTTTGCAAAACAAAAGTACAGCAATGCGCAAAGCAGAATTAGATTAGCAGTTACGTAATAGTAATTAGTGCGATTAGAGCTTTAGCGGACTAAGCATGCTAAGCAGCAAGCGCTTAGCTAGCTTAAAGCGCTTAGCAACTAAGCACACTAAGCGAACTAAGCAAAATACTTTTAGCAAAGAATTATAAAACTATATAAATTAGTAGAATTTTCTTTACAGTTTAAATTCTTTGTAGTTAACTTTCTTAAGTACATTTTATACATAGATTAGATCTATAGGCAACAAATTGTTACTTTGTTATTCTATCTAGAATAGAATTGAAATTGTTTTTTTTGTTGTTATTAAGCCTTTCGAACATAGAACAATTTCTTAGGCGAAATCTTCGAGTTCAATCGAAATTACCTTTGGTAAAAGAAACTCCTAATAACACTTAGTTAATGTACGAATAGTTATTAAACTTGTAGTACTACTTATTAAAGCACTTTAGTATGTATAGTTTTGTACGAGCTTAAGCTAGCTATAAATTTTCTACCTAAGCTATAGCTAGCGTTTTTTAATTGCTATTAGTACTTGCTACTTCGAGCGTAGCAAACGTTTCTAGCTCTAAAGCTATTAGCCGTATGCAACGATAGTACGATTTAAATTCAGCAATCAAATTCGTAATTAGTAGAATATTTTTATTTTTCTGCTTTTTCTTAATAGAGATCTGCAGCTAGGTAGCTAACTAGCTATTATTAAAACTTTTAATTAATAGAATAAACTTTTTCTACGCTTTGTTGCTAGCTATCTTTAGCATGCTAGCTTTTGTAAAAAGTCGAGTAATTACTACCTACTCGTTAAACTAAGCGTTTAAATTAGCTTTTTTTTTAACTTTATACAAACCGCTTTGTACTAAGCTTTTAACTAATAATTTCTTTTTCTAGTTAATAAGTAAAAATGCTTTTTTAGCGTTTGTAGCTAGCTGTATGCGTTTGCACAGTTAAGTATAAAATCTAAATACTTAATATTAATTGTTTGCACAATCTCTAGGCTTAGGTTTTAAAAAGCTTTTTTTTTGTAAGCTACTTAGCTTTATTTTAATTAAATTCTTTAGCCTAGAAGTTGTACGTAGCGAGCTTTGCTACTTTTAAATTCGAGATATTAATCTACTCGTTTAGCTAAGAATTTCTAAATCTCTTTACTTTAAGCTTAACTAGTTTTTTATTTTTTAGCTTTTTTAGCTTTTCTAGCGTTAGATCTAGATTAACATATTTTTACAAACTATTTTAGTCTGCAAAGATTTTTTTGTAAATAGCTATTTTAACTAGTTGTTTAGCTGCTTAAGAGTAACTAACGCTTTCGCTACTTGCATTTTCAGCTCTTAAGTAGCTATTACTCTACTAAATTTGCTTTTAGTGTTAAGTAACGTTAAATAGGTGAACGTAGCAATTAAATAAAAGTTTTTAAGCTTATAACTATAACGGTGCAACTAAAAATTAAGAAAAAAAAAAAACTACGCTAAATTAACTGCTTAAGGTAAAGTAAGCTACATATATAAATAGTTGTACATAAGCTATTTCAACTCGTACTAAAGTAAATTTAAGCAAGCTCAAACCGTTACAGCTTCTTTGCTCAAGCTCGAGTAGAAAACTCTAGCTAGCTATTCTTACGAAATTAATAATGTTGAATTACTTTATCTTTTATGTAGGTAGCTTTTGCAGCACGTTTTAGTGTCTATAGCTAAGCAAAATTGTTCGCAAATAAAGCAACACGGTTTTGTTAATTATAAGCTACTACAGCATCGTACTTAAAGTAGCTTTGCTTAGCTGCTTATTCAACTTTCTCTACTTTAGCTCGTAATTTAGCTAAGCAAGAGCTTAGTAGCCAAATTCTTTTTACTTTGAAAGCGTTGCGAATGTTTTTTTGTATAAAAGCTTTGGCACGCGCAATAACGTAGAACTCTAGAAAAGTTTTTTTATTAATGCTAGCTTTGCTACCGTAGCGTACAGCGTTTTGAACTTAATTAGCGTAGTAAGTTTGTAAGAAAAAGAATAAGCCTACATTAAGAAGCTGTAACAGGTAAGTACAATAAAACGAAAACGCTACTACTAAAATACGGTGTTTAAAGCTAAACTTTAAAAACTTACTAGTAACATAAGACTTATAGTTATCTAGTATCAAGAAGCGGTAATTTGAAAAATCTCAAGGCTAGGTAGCTTGCTCAAACATGTTAAACTATTTAGTTAACAGCTCGTTGTTAGTTTATTTCTTTTTGCTAATTGCGTAGGTTTATCTACATCAAGTGCCTTTATAGCGAATCTACTTATCTTGATAGTATTTTGCCTTGAATACAATTAAGAAGTTGATAACTTCGCTTGCAGCGTTTACAGCTTTAATAGCTGTTACTAACTCGCAAGTACCTAGCTGTTGTACAAAAGCGCGTTGCTTATCTTTGTAGAAGTTAATGCGCGGTATAATAACCCAAGAAAAGTACGCTTAGCTAAGTAACACTTTTTTTCATTTATATTCTACATATTCTACGGTTTAATTTTATAAGTAGTAATAGCGGATTTCAAAAGCTTGCAGAAGTTATCAAACGTTTTTTCATCGTAATTGTATGCTCTTACACGATCAAGAGTAAGTGCAAAAGTTAATAAAAGATCTCAACGCTAGATAAACCGCGTGCACTAGTTTTTGCTCAACTCTCTACTAGCTATAGATTTAGCTAGCTCTCTAAGATAGCAAATCCGAAAAGAAAAACTCTAGCTAGCAATTTTCAAATAGTAGTTCTTTAGCTTCTTCTCTTGCTTCGGCGTAAAAGCGCGGTGTTAATTACGAAATTTCTAAAGCGTAGGTTTTCTAGCTAGCGTTTGGCATAGATAGAGAAAAAATTCTCTATTCGCTTATAAGCAACTTTCGAAGATTTTTATAAGCGCTAAGTTGAATATCTCGCTTATAGTAACTTGTATAAGCTAGATATTTGCATAGTCTAAAAAGTTAATTCTACGAAGTCTATTAATAGCTTTCGAAGCGAGATTTCGCTACCTAGTGTTAGTATACAATTGTTAATCTAGCGCTTAATTATTGCTAGCTATCTACACTATATATTAATTGCTTAATTAAATAAAATTGCCTGTTGCTTATAAAAATAAGTGTAGCTATTGCCGTTGCTTTAATTCTCTTGAAATAGTACCTCGCTAGCAATTAACTTATCGCATGTAGAGAGATTACGTACAAAGAAGTAATTCTCGTTAATAGCAAAGTAAGTGCTTCGTAGCGCTTCGTAGTAGTTAGAAACATCTACGAGCTCTAATTTGCTTTAGTTTTATAGGCAAAGTAAAGCTTCTAGTGTAGTTTTAAGCATTCGATTTCGATGCGCTATAACACGAAAGCTAGCTTAGCTAAAAATTCTTTTTAGCTTAGAGCTTATAGTAGGTATAAAGAGTATACCAATTGCTATACGTAAAAAGCGTAGGTATTTAGCTTTAATAGATGCTCGCTTCTAGAAAAGCGCTAGCACAAGGCAATTAGTTTCTCGAGCTTTATTAAAGTAGGTATTTAGTTTATTTCAAAATGCCTAGAGCAATAGAAAGCGCATGTTCTTTTTAAGCTCTTTATTAATCTTGCGGTACTTTTGTTTACGCTAGCTTTAGCTATTGCTAGAAGTATCTGCTAGTAGAGCGCAGAATTTTTAAAACAACAATGTATTCTCTAGCAAGATAATAGAAATACTTTCGTACTTTTATTTGTACAAAGCGCGCACTTAGGCAACGCTTATGTTCGCCTAGTAAGTGCTCTACTTTTTTTTTAATAAAAGTTTTTTACTTTTTGAGTTTAACAGAACTGCGGCGGCGTATACTAGCAATCTATTAAGCAAAGCATAGTAATTCTTTGCTTTCTACTACGCCTGTTTGATTGCTACTTACATATACCAATAGAAATCGTGCAAAAACTTTTGATACTTAATCTTTAGGTTTTTAAGCCTACGCAAGAGAATTTTAAAGTATCTAGCAACGTGCGCTACACTTATATCAACGTTTTTATTTAGCCTAGCTTTAAGCATCTTAGTAGCGTCTTTAAAAAGTTCTAGAATTTTAATTAACTTATTAATTACATTTTAATTGTACGTAGCTATGCGATTTTGCAGTACAATACAAGCAAGAAACTAGCTAAGCATTTTATTAAGCGGTTTTTCAAGCTATTTAGTTACGAGAGTTTAGTACTTTAAGGTTTCGTTATCTAGAACCGTTTTAATAGCGTCTTGTAGCTTTGCGGCGCGCGTAGCTATATTGTAGGTTAAGTTCTATCTAAAGCAGTTGTTAGTTAAGTAGCGTTCTAATTAGGCCAATTGTATAGCTAAATCTAAAAATACTCTACTACACTTTTGTTTTCGCCTACAACGTCGCATCTCAATGCAATTTTAAAAATTGCTGCAACAAAATTATACCCTTAGGCGTTTTTTAGAAATAAGAAAAATATTGCGTAGCAATAAAGTAAAGTAATCTAGCGCAGCGCGAAGTTATAATAGAGTTGCGAAAAATACGCTAAAATAATTAAGCGAGCTTGCTGCTACTTTCGCTTGCAATAGCTGCTAGCTCTTAGCTATGTTTTCGCTGCAAAAGTACTTTTAAACTTTTGCTACAAGATAGCTAGCGCTAACTTCTCTATCGCAACAACAATACTACTACGCGTCGTTGCATTACAAATAAAAAGTAAATTACAATAGAAATTTGCATGCGACAAACGTTTTGTTTTTAAAAATAAAAAAAAGCGACGTAGAGTAGAGCAATTTCGCTCTAAAGTTAGTTGTGTACAAAATAGAACATTTGCGCAATAGTAAAGTAAAAAACAACGTACTAGGTATTATTACACATAATAAGCTTAAGAATAAGCGCAGCTTTTTTTGCCTATAGATTTCTCGCTTTCTAGAGATACCTCTATACGTTTTTAAAGCGTTAAGTTTTGCTTGCAAAAGCTCTAATTCATTGTACAATTATATAAAGCATTCTAATAAGCTTTTTTTATTTCTAAATCTTGTGCTTATTCTCTAAACTAGTGCGAGTTAAAAGCTTTCGTTTAAACATTTTATAATTCTGCTTTTATAGAACCTGCTTAGCAATTAGGTTAATAATGTAGCTAGCGCAGCGAAGTTTTCTCTACGCTAGGTTAAAGTTTAGCTTCTTTGCAAAGTTATTAACTGTAGTGTTGTTAAAAAACGCGTTGTCTAGTACAAAGTAGCTAATTCTGCTTTTAATATTATAGGTCTTGATAACTGCAAGAACGTTCGCGCAGAGATTAGCGCTACTGTGTAAATCTAAGAGCTTTGTAAGTGCCAAAAGCGCTGTACGCGTTTTACCGTAGCAATCTACCTAATAGGCAACTACACTATTTATTGCCTTGTTACGGCAAAACGTTTATACGTTAAAAAATAAATAAACCTTGCCGTAGAACTTCTTTAGAAGCTTTTTAATCTCGTTTCGATAACGTACCTTACGAGTAGTTAGGCTACACGAGTTCGCGAAACACTTTTGCCAAGCAAATTATCTAATATTATAACTTTAATACCTTTCTTAATAGTAAGCCTATTAGAATAATTTATACACTGTTTTAAAGCTCTAAGCTAGGACTTTAAAATCTACTAAAAATTACCTAAATAGGCTAAGTACTACTAGAGTTTTTAAAGTTTAAAGATAAAAAGCTCGCTTAAGCTCTATACCTAGTATCTAGTAGAATTCTACTATAATAAACTTTTATATTCTAAAATATTCTTATTTATACTATATATTAAAGTACTAGAAAGTTTTATAGCGTGTAGACTAAGATTAAAGCTACTAAATAAGTTAGAAAGTAGTTTACTTTCTTTATACTAGCTAAGTATAAATATCTATATATAACTATTAAAACCTAATGTAAAACTACTTAATAATTTAGTACTTAGTATAATTATACTATATAAGCTTTAAAAAAGTAGTATTATCTATAGTTATAATAGTACTAATACTTTATACTTAGTAGGTTTTATATATAAACTCTAATTCTATCTAATAGCTTTAATACTAAGCTATATACTATATAACTTTCTAGAACTCTAACTTACAGTATAAATAAAAATATTTTAGAATATAAAAGTTTATTATAGTAGAATTCTACTAGATACTAGGTATAGAGCTTAAGCGAGCTTTTTATCTTTAAACTTTAAATACTCTAGTAGTACTTAGCCTATTTAGGTAATTTTTAGTAGATTTTAAAGTTCTAGCTTAGAGCTTTAAAACAGTGTATAAATTATTCTAATAGGCCTACTATTAAGAAAGGTATTAAAGTTATGATATTAGATAATTTGCTTGGCAAAAGTGTCTCGCGAACTCGTGTAGCTTAACTACCCGTAAGGTACGTTAGAGCCTAAACTCTTTTATTATTTATTAAACTACTATAGTTTCATCTAGTAACGTACCTTACGAGTAGTCGGGCTACACGAGTTCGCGAGACACTTTTGCCAAGCAAATTATCTAATATTATAACCTTAATACCTTTTTTAATAGTAGGCCTATTAGAATAATTTATACACTGTTTTAAAGCTCTAAGCTAGGACTTTAAAATCTACTAAAAATTACCTAAATAGGCTAAGTACTACTAGAGTTTTTAAAGTTTAAAGATAAAGAGCTCGCTTAAGCTCTATACCTAGTATCTAGTAAAATTCTACTATAATAAACTTTTATATTCTAAAATATTCTTATTTATACTGCAAGTTAGAGTTCTAGAAAGTTTTATAGCGTGTAGCCTAAGATTAAAGCTACTAGATAGGTTAGAAAGTAGTTTACTTTCTTTATACTAGCTAAGTATAAATATCTATATATAACTATTAAAACCTAATGTAAAACTACTTAATAATTTAGTACTTAGTATAATTATACTATATAAGCTTTAAAAAAGTAGTATTATTTAGAGTTATAATAGTACTAATACTTTATACTTAGTAGGTTTTATATATAAGCTCTAATTCTATTTAATAGCTTTAATTCTAAGCTATATACTATATAACTTTCTAGAACTCTAACTTGCAGTATAAATAAGAATATTTTAGAATATAAAAGTTTATTATAGTAGAATTCTACTAGATACTAGGTATAGAGCTTAAGCGAGCTCTTTATCTTTAAACTTTAAAAACTCTAGTAGTACTTAGCCTATTTAGGTAATTTTTAGTAGATTTTAAAGTCCTAGCTTAGAGCTTTAAAACAGTGTATAAATTATTCTAATAGGCCTACTATTAAAAAAGGTATTAAGGTTATAATATTAGATAATTTGCTTGGCAAAAGTGTCTCGCGAACCCGTGTAGCCCGACTACCCGTGAGGTACGTTACAGCTTGCTTATTTGTAAACGAAATAATGCGCGATAGAATACGCTAGAAATGTAGAGTGTTAACTTTATAAAAAAGAATATTGTTAAGTACAATCTATTTAAAGATGTTTTTCTTAAGAGCAATAGAATCAAAGGTCTTAAGAATCTAATTGTACGCTTTTTTTTGCTTAGAATTAGATGTATCCAAAAGATTAAGAGCGCTAGCGCTGCTAGCAAAGTCGTTTAGAAAAAATGTACTTTTATTTTGATAGGTCCTAAAATAAACCTAGCAGAAGTAATTTAGTACACTTTTACTGCTTTTTGTGATGTTTATAAAGCAAAGCGACGTAGGTTGTTTGCCGTAACACGTTCTTGAAAGGAAGCTCCTCTTTTCTAAATTAATCCCGTTTTGGAAAACATCTGAGCGGGCAAGCGGTACGCCGTATTTCTACTACTAAGCACGTGTTTTGGCAACCTTTGTAGAGCGTACAAAGTTCTGCAGGTATAGATTATTCTATTTGACTTACAAGTAGTCAAAGGATAGCTGCTAGGTAGGGCCTAGATCGGCTACTGCTTCCATACTCTTTTCATTTGTACGTTGAAGCTTTGTAGGCACTTCTAAATCGGCACTAGCAACCTCTGTAAGAGATGCGGCATCAGCCTCATCATCTTGCCAGATGTTAAAGCTTGAATTGAGTGGCGTTTGAGAGCTCTGTGATGTATTCGGACCATCTGGAGTAGGCGTAGCAACCTCATTTTGAGTCGATCGAGTGATTCTGGAGGACATCTTGACGATAGAGAGTCAAAACAACACGTATTAGATAGGGCAGAGTTGATTTATAAGGCAGAAAAACGCTCCTAAGGTGTATGAGATGGATGAGATAGATGCGAGCAATAAGGGAGGGGAATGACGTTCAAGCGCTATACGCCAAGGTCTCCACATCCCCGCGTCAAACTAGCGCTAGACGATCAATTAAACCTAAGGTAGCTAATTGTATTACAAATCTATGAGCTTAGCTACCTTGGAGAAAATCCAGAGTCTAGGGGCGGAGGTGGGCGGAATAGGCTGGATGGAATCTCCATCCATGCAGAACGCTGCTCCTAGCAGCCCGATGCGCTACAGTGGACTTAGGTACGCCCAAACTGGCTGCAGAGCGCCCAATTGATGGCTCAGTACTATTCTCTACTTTCTGGATCGCTCTCTGTACAGCCTCCTCTCCCTTATACAGGCGTGGAAGGGACTTGGTGCTGCAGAAGGAGCTATGGGTGGGTTTGGTAGTGCGCGGCATCTTGAGAGGTCAAATCAAAACTCACAACAACGGTAGATGTACAGGAGATCGCCATTTTTTTGGGCTGCAAATTTTTATTCACGATAGAGTAGTACATGCGACAAATTTTTCACGCTGTGGAACCTTTCTGAGGTGGTGCAGCGTCGTGGTTGTGGGTGGAAGATTTACTTAGTAAATGCTGATATAACCTATCTCAATCCGTCTCGGGTGGGGGGGTGTCTCGGCTACCGATGAAATACTCTAGTCCTTGATTGTCTTGAAGTACGGCTGTGTACCTCGCTACTACCCCTCGCACTAGAGACGCCGTGGCAGTCAAAGACTCCAAGCAATACGCTTGAATTTGGATCGCAATCAAAGCTTATTACTACTAAGCTTGGTTCCTCTCCATCATCTCTAAAGGATGGAGTTAACTAGCTTGTCAAAAGGTCTTACTAGATGGCCCATCAGGTTGAGCTAATGCGCGATTGGATCTCTAGCCTTGAAAAAACTATTGAAGAAGCAACAAAAAGAAAATTACGAAAACAGAAGCGGATTCAGACAGGTGGCACAATAGAGTATAGTAACAGATTAGCGCAGGTAGCTGCTGAAGCGTCTACAGCACCTTAGCTATCAAAGAAAGCGCGTAGTGGGGAGGGTTAAGAAAGGGCACAACGCTGTAGAAACTGTGGTGATACAGGGCACAATACCCGAACCTGCCAAAAAGATACAGAAGAAGCTTTTGAATCTAGAGCTAGCACGACGTACGCAGGTTCCTTGTTCGATAGCGATTAATTTGATGTTCTTTGAGATGAGTTGGTTGTGCCAAGCTTTTTTGACCGGGTCGATGGGTTGACCGGGTCGATGGTGGAATACGTTAGACATAAATCGCTCTATATCGTATTACATATACATCTATCCAAGCTGCCTAACCACTCATACTCTTCTATAGAAATTTTTCGTTCAATAATTACCTATAGCCTCCTGAGCCTCAAGAAGTTCAAGATAGACACCTGCATTAGTGTAAGATTCTGCGACATGAAGATCTTACAACGACTGACCTGCAACGCTCCACCTAACATCCATCGTGACGAAAGTATCTCGTAGACTCTTGACAATCTCTGCGGAGGTTGATGAGGTTCGACGAGAAGGCATATGGAGGCGGCAAATATGGTAAGCGAAGTAAAGACCCCATGGTGACATGTCCTCAGGGTTACGACCTACGAGACACTGACGCTCGATCATGTTGGCACTGATCCTCTCGGTTATGTACTGTACCGCAGCATTTGCACGCTGAGGGGCGGATATATTGCCGACGTGTGCATTAGAACCAAGCGCAGGTATGTGCAAAGCGATTAGAGCACTGTGCCGAGGGTCAGAAGAGTTATATGCCATTCAGAAGAAACTGACCTGTAGATGAAACTTATCTGATCGTTGTCTGGAGAATCAACATTAAGCGCAGCAGCAAGCATAGACTGCAGGGTTCGCTCTAGTTGTATGCAGACACCGTCATCCATTCCCGAATCCACTGACACATGGTGGAGAACTTGACCCAGTAGTCTTGCAGCTTGACACAGAAGCGCAAATTTGCTCATGTGAATGGTCATTGGTGATGACAGTGCAATATACTCCTCTGATGATAGTACCTAATAATCATAAGCTTTCAGTAGGCCGCACAGAACAGCGGGACCTACGCCTTGGTCCCATGCCGTGTCGTCGGCCGGCAGCAGATCATCTAGTCCAGGATCTGCGGTTGCGAATGGTCTGCCGGGGCAGCCAATACTTACGAAGCTTCGATCACATCAATGCCACATCGATATCAGTCAGCAGAGACTGGTACGAACCGATCCAAGATGACAATTGCCCACCACACTCTTCTTCTCTCCTCGACCTCAACCAAGGCAAGTGGTTTCCTTGTATTCAACGATTTGCTAACATTGATGCCAAGAGCGTGAGCATAGCGAGCACACGCGCCGATGGACTGGAACGCTGCAGGGTAGATTGCATGTAAGATTTCGTAGAGAGCAAGGAGTATTCCTGCTTGCAAGACTGGGGTGGAGATGGCACTGGAGCTCTCGACATCGAGGTGGAAATGCTTGACGACATGGTATAATGGGGTCCGCGGATTCCGTGGTCTTGGGGGTGGAGGTGTCGTAATGAGCCTCAGTGAAAGCAGAAGCAGCACAACATCTGGCTGAGTCTGAAATGAAGGGCGCAAGTGAGATCCATAGAACCGCTTCTTAGAGATGAAGGGCATCCATGTATGTATGTTCTCGAAGTAAGAGGATGCCATCAAGTGCATCTCGTCCATGTTCCCTAGTAGGTGCAACATATGTGCAGGAACGGGGAGAGCGGCACGTGACATGTCGACCTGGCCATGCTGCAAGAGGGTTGGATCTAGAAACAAGACAGTCGGAAGGTCTATTGACTGAATATCTGGCTCCTCCTCATCGACAGGGCGAATATACCACACGCGATCGGATTCTGAAGCTGGTGTGAGAGGACCAGGTCTCGAGTAGTCACATGACAAGCTTCTCCTTCCAGGCTGTGAGTGAGGCATCTCGGCAGCGAGCGGGCTTTGAGCTTACTTGGCGCACTGTGAGCACGGCAGCGCCTTGTCGCATTTGCGCTTGCGCATCCTACACGAATTGCAGGCCAGCCGGGCCTGAGTGGTAGGATCGTTGTCGCTGTCGGGTGTCGGCATCGCGTAAAAAGGGGAAGTGAAGGTGGTATGCAGAGGTGGGTGAGAAAGGAGTATCAAGGCAGAAGCGGACAGGTGTGACGGCCGCAATGTCTTGTATGTGCGGCCGCCACTGCGGCCGCACCTGCCCGCTTCTGCCCCGCCCCACCCCTCCTGCTCGCCCGCAGCCCGGCCGCTTTGAGCTTACTTGGCGCATTTGCGCTTGCGCATCCTACACGAATTGCAGGCCAGCCGGGCCTGAGTGCTAGGATCGTTGTCGCTGTCGGGTGTCGGCATCGCGTAAAAAGGGGAAGTGAAGGTGGTATGCAGAGGTGGGTGAGAAAGGAGTATCGGGGCAGAAGCGGACAGGTGTGACGGCCGCAATGTCTTGTATTGCGGCCGCCACTGCGGCCGCGCCTGCCCGCTTCTGCCCCGCCCCACCTCTCCTGCTCGCCCGCAGCCCGGCCGCACGCAAATTCGACGGCGGCGACGATGCTCCGGCGTTAATCCGCATTAGCAATCACCAATCTGTACTGTACGCCCCACATGTGCCTTTGTCTGCCACCGGCACAGACCGTCAACTCAGCTGCTACAATGACTCAGGTGACTCACGCGCTACTGTTTGCAGGACCATTACCACGACCAACTTCGCGACTAGGTATATCTAGGGACTGTGTACCTGCTCACTCCACCTATCTGACCACACTCTTCATAACTGCCTCGATTCGACCACTACAGATTATCTCCACAGCTTCGCCACCATGGGTAGATACACTGCCGCTCACGTGAGCCCCAAGGGCGCTGGGGATGCACGACCAACTGCACTCCAAATTGTCAAAGACAACGATGTCGAAGGCAAGCTGACTGATAAAGTCATCGTCGTGACCGGCACAAGCGCGGGCATAGGTATCGAAACCGCTCGAGCTCTGTCTGCAACTGGTGCTACCTTGTTCCTGACTGCACGCAACGCAAAGACGGCCGAAGCCGCCCTTGAAGGCATCCTGGAGCCCGGCCGTGTATCACTAGTGGAGCTCGACAACACCTCTTTCCGCAGCGTCAAGGCTGCTGCGAAGACCATCCTCAAGCAGTCAAACAACAAAGTCAACATTCTCGTTACGAACGCTGGTATCATGGGTGTTCCAGAGCGCACGCTCACGGAAGACGGCCATGAAGTGCACTTCCAAACCAACCATCTAAGCCACTTCCTCCTGTTCCAACTCCTCAAGCCCGCCTTGCTCGCTAGCAGCACACCTGAATTCAACTCCAGAGTCGTACTTGTTGCATCCTCAGCTCATCGTGCTACCACCCTCTTTGACAGCGACAACTACGACTTCGAAAAGGGCAATTATGACGCCCAGTTAGCCTACGCCAACTCGAAGCTTGCCACTGTCTACACGGCCAACGAGATCGAACGCCGTTACGGCGCCAAGGGTTTGCATGGCATCAGTCTCCATCCCGGAGCCATTGGGGAGACCAAGATGTCCCGACACATGGGACCTGAGTTCGTGGCTCAGATCATGTCCAATCCGTACTTGGTCAGTATCTTGAAGAGCCATGAGCAGGGTGCTGCAACCACTGTCCTCGGTGCAATTGGTAAGGACTGGGAGGGCAAGGGAGGAAAGTATCTGGAGGATGCCGAGGAGGCCAAGCGTGGTGAAGATGACAACCAATCTTTTGGTGTTGGATGGGTCAAGCAGACATATGATCCAGAGAGTGAGGCACGTCTCTGGAAGGATTCGCTCAGGATTGTGGGTGTCAGTGATGATGCGTGATCGGCTAAGTGAGTGCCTGCACACTTTCCAGCGCGGCAGGCAATCATCTAGGTTTAGATAAACGTCATTCGATAGTTACTTCCATCAACAAATATCAATGCACATATTCTCCATCAATTCGGACTGTGAGATGCTAAGCAGGCTCTTAAAATATGTTGAAATTTACAGACTGTGCGGGCTATTTGCCGTAAGTTTGAAGAGAACCACCGATTTGTCCGCGAGAGCTGTGACAGCCCACCAGCATTATCGCCATTACCAAAATTGGAGGGATATCTATCCAGCATCTTGCTACGCACCCTGACCAAGTATCTCAATCATCGCCCTGTCTGCCTTCAACCGTTCCTCGAGCAACACACCTTCGCTCTTGCGCAGCACGAACTTCACTTTAAACGGCAGTGGCATCAAGACAGTGGCCTGAGTGAACCCCTTCTCCACCCCCGTCTCCAACGGCCCATCCGGCACAATATCGAACGCCCACAGAATCTGCGCCATCGCGATCCTCACATTCTGGAAGAAGTAGTCCTTCCCCAGACACTCCCTTCGCCCCGCACCAAAGGTATATACTGCTTTCCTCCCGATCTCTGAGATGCCCGGTTTCGCTCCACTGGATCATTGTAGTAACGCTCCGGGTTATAGTCCTCGGGCTTATCGTAGAACTCAGGATCGTGCGCTATGCTCCATTGGTTGATTATCGCGAGCGTTCCCTTGGGGACGTGGTAACCGAGGACGTCTAGGTCGGCGGAAGTCATGCGCGGGAGGCCAAAGGATTGGAGGACGTAGGCGCCAAGGGGTCGCCAGCGCTGTGACTCGGACACGCAGGCGTGCAGGTAGGGCAGTTTCGAGAGATCGATCTTGTCGGGCATGGCATCGCCGAACACGGCATCGATCTCTGCCTGTGCTTTGCGCTGTGCATCTGGGTGTGAGGCCAGGGCCAGGATCAAGGTTTGGATGGACATCAAAGTTGAGCCCGCCGCTGCGTCACTAAATTGCTATAAGTATTTCGAGGAAGAGCGGTAATGTTGGGTTGCCACTCACTACAATCCACCCATGTAAACTGCGAAATCATTCTCTTGCTCCACGCTCATGTTTTGATTCTCCTTCTCGCTCAGCAATCTCGGTATTAGTGCCAACGGGCTGAAACTGCCTCCTTTTTTTTTCATACTCTTCCGACCTTGCTCCAACACCCCATGGTACGCCGTCATGAGATACTTCCGCGCTTCAGGAGCCTTGTGCTTCCACTGCGTGAGGAAAGCTGGCACAAAGCGGAGTAACGGGAAGAAGTCGACGGGTGGATTGGTCGGGTCGAGTAGTGAGACCCAAAGAAACTGAGAGAGCAAATAGTCATGAATCCATTGCTCTCCGAAGTCACGGACGTAGTCTTCGATAGGGGCGCCGGATACGAGAGCAACAGGCCCTGCTAATGCCCTGAGATTTAAGTTAAACCAACTTCCACATCTCTGCTTCGAATCTACACGGCTCTCGTGATCGAGAAAGGAAAGTTTGGGAACGCATACCAAGGCTTTAAGGAGTCGGCCCAATCCGCTCCTCCATTCTTTCCGCATTCAAGCAAACTCCAAACCAATTTTGTTACCGTGGCCTTTTGCAACGGCACCAAATTCTTCAATCCTCCACCCACCAACGTATTCTTTGTCTGCAGTCTCATCTTCGTCGCCCATTCCTGTGTCATGTACAAGGAATACGTGTCCTTGCCCTCGGGTAAGATATAGTGCTCGGCGATGTACGTGGGACGACGCTCGCTGAAAGATGCTGCGCGTTTGACGAAAAGTTCATAGACAAGGGGAGCAGAGTTAAGGAGGACGACGTTGAGGGGCCCAAGCTTGAGGCCGGTGATAGGACCATATTTTTGAGCCCAGTGGGAGATGATGGAATGGGAACTCAGTTTGGGGATCTGGTGGATGTTGCCGATGACGGGGAGGGACAGAGGGCCAGGAGGGTAGTTCCTTGGGCGGCGCGTAGAGAGCACGAAACGGGTTGCAGTGTATAGGGCGTATGGAAGCAGTAAGATGGAGAATGCTACCACGAGAGGAGTGAAAAACTCCATTGTGAACGTCTGCTCTCTGAGATCCGCTGACTAGATGCGGTATGATTGAGGGTTCGGAATAGGTGAATGCGAAGGAACAGAAAAATGTAAGATGGTGGCGTCGTAGAAAGCACTGAACTGGTTGGATTTCATGAGTATGCACATAAGCTTTTAATGTAATATAGGTCCTCGCTATATCGCACTGAAATTTGTTAGGATCAAACGCCCCGAAACGGTATTATGCAGTGTTCAATTCGGGAATCTGACTTGACCGATCTCCGACGCCCGAAAACATCTTTCCAGCTCCGCTATCGCAATTCTGAAGAGAATCCTGACAAGCGATACGAGGAAAACGCATGGCTATCTATTAGTACGAGCTTTGAATGTCGTGTCTCTGGATACAAAGACAGTACATATTCCATTCTTCCAATCCTGACTGTCACCATCACTGAGCCTCATCTGTCAAATAGGAACCCCAGTATTCAACATGTCAATTCTAACTACCGAGCTTCTGTTCGAATATTTTGTCGACTTCGCACCCCTCCTCGTCAGCGTCCTCCTGTTGTGGACGGGCATATCTTGTCTCCGCAACCCAATTGGACGTAAGTACCCCTCTCCGTTGTGTACCGATAGCTCACATCTCGAGAGTAGCCCAAACCTTCGGCATTCCTAACGCCACTCCCTCCGAAGTCGTCTTTTTTCAATCCTCCACCGGGCGCAACATGGCTGCAGCTGTCTTCATCTGGGTTCTCGTCTACCTACAGGAGAGAAGAATTTTGGGCTATTTTTTCCTGTGCTGGACGTGGGCAGGGGTTGCAGACACTAAGTTGCTGTATGAGCATTCAAGGGGCGAGAAGCTGTTGATGCATATGAGAAACGTCTTTGTGTTGAGTCTTTTGGGGCCGCTGTTGATTAGGTCGTCGAAGGGTTAGGGATGCCAACGAGTGGGGGGAATGATCTTAGGAAATTGTAATGGCTTGTACAATGGGGAGATCATACGCGGGGTTGATCTTGGTTGTTGAAGTTGTGTTAATCCAAAAAATGAAATGTAGCAGCTACGATGCGGTTGAAAACTCAACACTCGTCAAGTTGTAAAGTCTCGTACCACACCTTCTATTTCTGACATCACTACACATAAGACTGTATTTTTCGAAACAACCTTTAGGATTGATCATGACATCAAAATGGATTTGTGTTGTTATGCGAAGTTTCCATGACACTCCTAAAAATCGCTATATCTTACTCCTTAGGGTGCTCGAAAATCTTGTCAGGATCATACTCGCCCCACCTGATATCCGGCTCTATTCCTGCAAACTTCCACACACTCTCTACCTGCTTGTACCAAATCGTGGCCTTGCCGTGTGCATGTCCTTTCACCAAGACTTGTTTCAACTCATCATCTGCATATATTTGGTGCGCCACGCGCATTTGATGAAAACCAGTGATCTCGTCGGGGGCAGTGTGCTCCCATTTTGAAGCACCGACAAAGTGCTGGGTTCTGATTCGCAGGTTGCCAAGAAAGTGCTGGGAAGAGACCATCTCGAGGAAGGCGGGTGCGGGAAGAGCCTCGAAGAGCTTGGAGGTTACGGCGCGGTAGTCGATCTTGGGAGCGTGAGTATAACGTGTCCGTGCGCGTGATGCACGCGAAACACTAAAATACGACAAACTCTATTGTCTTTAACACGCAACAACTCTACTAATATAGACTCAATACAAGCTGCAATTGAAAAAATTAAATTGCAAAAACTAAAAAAAGATTTTTTATATATAGAAATTGCTACTAAACATAGTATTATGCGCTCTACTTTAAGCTAAAAACACTAAAACCTAATACGCTCTAGAACTTCTAAAAACTTTAACTAATAAAAACTTAGCTTATAACAAAAGCAAAAGCTTGTATAGTATATTAAAGAATTATTAAAAAAACATATACTTTCTACAAAAGAGATAATACAAAATTTTGCATTAACAATAGCTTAAAAGCTAGTTAGTAAAAGCTAGGTTACGCGCTTTATTAACTAGCACAGCATTTATTTTATATTACAATAAATAGCTAGCATAGACAGCAATTGCTACAAAGCTAATTTAAAAAACAAATATTGCTTCTATTTTTAGCTTTTACATAGCAAAATTGATTAATATTAGATAAATTCTCGTTATACGTACAATATAAATAAAAAAAACTTTATAATTAGTATTATAAGTAGATTAAAAAAAATATTTAGCTAACAAATGTAAAAGAAGAAAAAAGTTAGAGTATTGCTCTAAAATAGAAGCTGCGCATAAATTACACTTCTAGCATGTATATGCGCTAATAAAACTACTTTGCTTTTAAGCTTTATCTATAAAGCTACTAACAAAAGTATTTAACTAAGCTAAGTAAACAATATCTAAGTAAAAAAACACTTAGTTTTTATTACTTTATTACTTTTTAGCTAGACGAACAACGATATTAAACTTGCTTAGCTTAAGCAAGTATTTAATCGCTGTACAAAAAAAAAACTTAACAATTTTATTAACTTTTAATTCTAGATAGCTACGAATTTTATACTACTATAGATTTTATTAACTACTATAATTAAAACATTTTTTTTTTGTTATTCTACTTTTTTATTTAACTTATACGCTTTAGCTACTTAATGTAGTAATATTTAAGCTTCTATTAACAGCTTACTTAGCAAAGCTATTAAAATACTTTTATAAAAGCTAAAGCCTAGCTTTTATTACTAAAAGCAATTTTTTTTCTCTATTCTAGAATGCGTAGAAAGCTTTTTTAAAAAAATTAACTATTTTTAGAGCTATAGGCATATTACTACCTAATTCTAAGCTTATCTTTAATAGGTTTACGCAAAATAAAAAATTAAGCAATAGCTTTTTATTAGAGCTTAGCGATTATAACTAGAGAAAAATAAATAAGCTTGTACAATTAGTAGTAAAAAATTAGAGTAGTTAAAATACACAAAAGCTTCGCTAATTGCTCTACTACTTATTTGTTTAGAATAAGCTACTTAAGCATAAAATAAATAAAATTAAGCAAGCGCTATCTATTAAAAAGAAGCGTAAAAAAAAAGCAAAACTTTGAATTTTCAACAGCGCTAAGAATATTATAGTAGAGCTATTTTTTAGTTACTAAAGAAAATAAAAAAAGCACGTATTTGTTAATTTGTTAAAAAGTAAAAGAAAAAAAAGTAGTAGCTTTAAAAAGCAAAGATAGTATTGCTAAAGAAAGTAGCTAAGCTATACAAGAAAAAAATTGCAAAGAAAAAGCGTGTAGCGCAAAAAGCAGCTAAAGTAGTTAAAAAAAAAAAAGTAGAAAAAGCAGCAAAGCGCGCTTGCTAAAAAGAAGCTCGCAATGCTACAAAAGCGCTACAATTTTTTTAAAAAAGTAAAAGAAAAGCTTTGTAGCTATTTTTATAAAGTAAAAAGCGTTACAAACGTAGCGTTAATACTAGAAATACTACAAAGGCTTTAAAAAGCGTATTTGCTATTCTAGCTATTTTAACGCGTTGCAGCTGCAGCGTTAAGTTTCTAGATAAATATAAGCAGCGCAAAATTAATAGAAGTATTAATATAGTACTTTGCTAAAAATTCTTATAATAATATTAATTGTAGCTAGCTCTATTGCTTTATTGCTAGTAGAACGTTTATAGTATTTCGCGTGCATTACGCGCACAAATACGTTAGAAAAAAAACGAATAATTAAAAGAAAATGCTTACTCGAAGTTTAAGCGCAATAGTTTTAAAGAAATAGTTTTAGATTTTAGTATCGTAGCTTTTAGCCTATTTGTACAGCACTGCTTAATAGCTTAAAACACTTACAAGTTTATTTAGTACGTGCTAGATTTTCTAGTTTTGTTTAGAACAACTTTCAAAACTTAGTTAGCTAGACATAACGAAAGATTGGAATACAAAAAGTTTTTTTGCTGCGAATCAAAGCTTTTATTCAACGTTCTAACGAAATATTGCACTTAATAACACTTAGCTTTTTAATTAAAACTTAACGGGCTTTATAAGTTAATGTTCTAAGCTTTAATACTTTAGCTAGAATAGCACTACACTAGGCAAGCGTAATGCACGTTAGTTAATAGTTTAACGTTTTCGAAGTTTTTACTCTACTCGCTGCTTATACTTATTAATTGCATAAAAGCTTTCTCTTTTTCAAATTCTAAGCACATTAGCATTTTGTAGACTTTTTTTACTAGAATTCGAAGAACACTACTCTATCTACGATGTTAATACTTTATATTTTTTACTATCTAAACAGCAAAGTTGCGCTCGTTACTAGTTTTAGCTAAAGTATTATTAGTTACTAAGTGCGTAATTAAAAACGCTAACGAAAGTACTTTTTCGTTTTTGCAAAACATGTGCAAAGAACCTAGTATTCGAAATTACTACTACAAAACCTACGCGTTGAGGTTGTATAGTTGCATAGATAAAAGCTTATTCAAAAAGAAATATAGCAACGTTAACTTTATTCTATTCTCAAAGCTACTAGTATATTATTAAAAGTTCGAAAACGCTATAGTATTTAAAAAGTGTTTCGACACGTATATAGCTTTAAGCTTCGTATCGTAGTTTAATCTAGTAAGCTATTGCTATATTTTGTATTTGCTATAGCAACTAATAGTATTATAAAGCGCAAAGTTAATAGTTTAACTACATTTCTACAAGCTATTGTACTAGCTTAGGCTAGTAAATAAGTAGAAGTTAAATTAAAGTTAAGTTAGTTTACGTTAGACTTTAAATTAACTCTAGCTTTAACTTGCGCTAGTTACTAAGCAGCTTAAGTTAAAGTTAAGTTAAAGTAGTTAAAGCTTAGAGTTGTAGTTAAGTTTTACATAATATTTACAACTTATATTAATATTAAGTTTTTTATGTATATTTATTACATTTATTTATTATAGTTTTTTAACTATTTAAGTAACTTTAACTTAATTCTTAACTTAGAGCTTAAACTACTCTAACTTAACTTCTACCTACGCTAGATTAACTCTAACTTAACTTTAACTTAAAGTTTATGCAACTTACAACCTAACTTATACCTATTAATAAATACTTTTTACTTATTCGCTAGCGTAGTAAGCAGTGCTATTTAATACCTACGGCAAAGAAACTTGCGGTAGTACGTTGTTACGAACAAAAACAATACTAGATATTGTAAACTAAGCAACAACGTAGAAAAGTTGTTAAAGCTTGCAAGTTTGCAAGACAAAAGTATAGCAATGCGCAAAGCAGAATTAAGTTAGCAGTTACGTAATAGTAATTAGTGCGATTAAAGCTTTAGCGAACTAAGTATACTAAGTAGCAAGCGCTTAGCTAGCTTAAAGCGCTTAGCAACTAAGCGTACTAAGCAAACTAAGTAAAACGCTTTTAGCAAAGAATTATAGAACTATATAAATTAGTAGAATTTCTTTTACAATTTAGATTTTTTGTAGTTAACTTTTTTAAGTATATTTTATACATAGATTGAATCTATAGGCAACAAATTGTTGCTTTGTTATTCTATTCAAGACAAAATTAAAATTGTTTTTTTTGGTTGTTATTAAGCTTTTTAAACATAAAACTATTTCTTAGGCAAAATTTTTAAGTCCGATTACAAGTACTTTCGGTAAAAGAATAGTTTTAATAATATGCTAGCTACTTACTAGAATACGCTGTATTACAAGTACGTTTGAATTAACTACGCGAAAATTGTATAGCAGCAGCTACGATAGTAGAAAATTTTAAAGTGCGTACTATAAAGCGTACTATAGTGCGTACTATAGTGCGTACTATAAAGTAGCTACTTGTAGCTGCGCTTTAAGCGCTTAGCGCTGTAGCAACTTTAAAAACTTTTTCTTGCTACTATTGCTTTTTATTTCTTTGCTACTACTTTTCGCTGCGCTATTAGTACGTCGTTGCTTGTTTTCTATAGCTCGTTAATTTTTATACCTAATAAGCGCTAACTTAATAATATTAAACAGCTAGTTAACTTTTAATTAGCTAGTATTGTACTTTCTTGCTTACATACTAATTATATAGCTATTAGCAGCGTAGTAGTTCTTAAAACGCTTAACTATACTAGCATTAGGTCTTTAGCAAACGTACTTATAGTTTTAGCAACTAGCGTTGCAACATTGCTACTTATTTTTAATACCTACGACAAAGCTGTTTCTAGCAACTTTAGCTTACCTAACTTAACTAAGTTCTTTTTTTTGTATTTGTGTAGTAATTTGAGGTTGAATTTAAACTCTACTACGCTACTATAGCTGCGATTTCTGCTAGGTACTAAGTAGCGTTTCGTTAACAATAATTAAGTTAAAATCTATGTAAGTTTTCGCTGTAAACTTTTTCTAAATTTTTGTTGCTAATATTCTTACGCGCACTTAGCTGCGCTCGTTGTTTTTTTAGATAACTTTAGTTAGCTTATTTACGTACTACTTTGGCTTTTTCTTTTGCTACATGCTTTTTTTTTTTTTTTTCTTAAGTAGCTTAGTAGTAGCTTGAAGCTCTTTCTTGTTCGCTTTTGCAAGCTACTTTTTATGCTTTTTTTATTATTTTACTTTTTTTTGTGCACGTGCTTTTCTAATCTTGCGCAAAGACTAGAAAATAGCGCTATCGTAGTACTTCTTGCGCTACTACAAGTTAAAACGTTTACTACGTTTTTTATACTTTTTCTTAGTTGTAAGCGCTTTTTTTAAACTATTATTCTCGTAGTGTAGTAGCTTATTTTGAACTAAAAGTAAGTAAAGCGTTTAAGAAAGCGTTTTTAACTTCTTTGCAATAGTATTCTTTACTACAAAGCGTACTAAACGATTTATCTAACGCTAGTTGCTCTCTTTAAAAACTAAAGAACCTACTTTACTTTTTTCTTGCTTTTTGCTTTTTCCTTTGTTCAATTATTTGAGTATAGCTTCTAGCTTTATAGGCTATATGCTAGTAGCTTTAAAAAACTTAAAAATTATTTTTATTTTAAAGAAAAACACCTACGCTCTCTAGAATAGTAGAAAGAAGTTTCTTTTTAAAACAGCAATAAGCTTTTAGCTTTTCTAGAAGTAGGTAGAAAGCTGCGCTAAGTAAAAGCTAAAAAGAAGTTTAAAGTAAACTACATCGAGTAGCTAAAAAGTATAAGTAGAGTAAAAAGAAAATACTACTAAAAGTATGCAATAGAAGTTGTAGTAGTTAATAAAAATCTAGGTAAAGTAACTGCTATAGCTTTTAAGTATAAAGAGACAATAGTTTTTTTTACAACGCGCTTTTTGCTTTGTAAAGCAATTAAATACCTACTTTAGCTATGCTAAACTAATGTCGTTATTCGTCTATTTAGATAGAAATAAAGCTACGAAAACGTTGTATTTTTTAGCTTTAATAGCAGCTACTTATAATGCTTATAGTAAGCTGTTTGCTAACTAGTAAATAATGCTAAGCAGCAAAGCACTTCTATTAGTGTAAACAACTACGAGAAAAGTAATTTACTTACAAAAGCTATTTTAAAAAGCCGTAGTTACTTTCTTTTTCTTTTATATCTAATAGTTGAATACTTGTTTAAAGTAGCTAAGTATACTAATTATAAAACTTTTTTTATTTATATTGTACATGCAACGCGGTTTTAAGCTATACTAAGTAATTTTTAAGTGCAGTAGCTTAAAGTACGTGTTATACTTTCTTTTAGAGTTAGCTTTGTAGCGTATAGCATTTATTCTAGTAGTGTATTTAGAAATAAAATACTTATAGTTTTAGCTTAAGAAGTGCGTAATCTAAGTATCTAACGCGCTCGTAAGCAATTTTAGTAGCGAAATTTCGTAGCATTTTTTTTGTAGATAGTAGATTTTGCTTTGTTAAGCTTTTAATATACTCTATAAGCTTATACTCTTGTTGCTAGCTAAGTAATTGTTAATTGCAATTTTTAACTTTTTATAAGCGCTAACGACTTTAGTATTTTCAACTTAGCATAGCATACGATATACTAAACTAGCAAGCAATTGCGCAGTATGTAAAATGTTTTTTTAGTTTTAGCAATTTAATTGCTGCAACTACGTTATCAATTGGTGCTATAGTAGTAAAGTTACAACGCGTTAATGTTAGTAGCTTGTTTAGTATTTTAGTATTTGTAAATTGCTGCGCAACGTAAGTTGCTACGCGCACAAGTATAGTATGCCTACGAATATAGCTTTTAACATAATAGCTACTACTTTTATAAACATACACGATACTAGTAGTAGTTGTTAGTAGCTAGTAGTAAAATGTATATAAACATAGCTTTTAACATAGTAAGCGCTATTAGTAGCTAGTAGTAAAATGCTATACAACAAGTAGAATATAATAAAAGTTACGTACAAAAAGTAGCATAACGTTTAGCTTAATGCTACGCTACTTTCGATAAAGCTAAGCGCTGCACAACTATACTATTAATAGCTATTAATAGCTGTTAGTAGAATGCTACGAAATAGACAAAATAAAACGAAAATTACTTACAAAAAGCAAGAAATAAAGGTTACGTACAAAAACAAAACAAAAGTTACGTACAACAACTAGAAAAGAATAAAAGAAATAAAAGTTACTTATAAAAAGCAAGAAATAGAAGTTACTTACAACAACTAAAAAAGAATAGAAGTTACTTACAAAAAGCAAAAAATAAAAGTTACTTGCAATAACTAAAAGAGAATAGAAAAAGTAAGAAATAAAAGCTACTTACAAAAAGTAGCATAAAAGTTAGCTTAACAACTTTCGAGCGCGCTAAGCGCTGCACTACTATTGCTAATACCTATTAAAAAGTAGCAGTAGAATGCTAGAAAATAGTTAATATAAAATAGAAATTACGTACAAAAAGCGGCGATAGAATAACAAAACGCAAACAAAATAGAATAAAGATTGCTTACAAGAAGCAGCGGTAGAATAATAAAAATCGCTTACAAAAAGTAGCAGTATAATAAAAATTAAACAAAGCAAAGTATTTTATTAATACATAGTTTAGACGATACAATAGTAGCTAGTAGTAGCTAGCAGTAAAATGCATTATACGATATTACATGTATACTTAATTTCTATATACCTACGCGTAATAACGTACTTTACAAGTAGTTGAGCTACACGAGTTCGCGAAACACTTTTGCCAAGCAAATTATCTAATATTATAACTTTAATACCTTTCTTAATAGTAGGCCTATTAGAATAATTTATACACTATTTTAAAGCTCTAAGCTAGAACTTTAAAATCTACTAAAAATTACCTAAATAGGCTAAGTATTACTAGAGTTTTTAAAGTTTAAAGATAAAAAGCTCGCTTAAGCTTTATACCTAGTATCTAGTAGAATTCTACTATAATAAACTTTTATATTCTAATATATTTTTATTTATACTATAAGTTAGAGTTCTAGAAAGTTATATAGTATATAGCTTAGAATTAAAGCTATTAGATAAAATTAGAGCTTATATATAAAACCTACTAAGTATAAAGTATTAGTACTATTATAACTCTAAATAATACTACTTTTTTAAAGCTTATATAGTATAATTATACTAAGTACTAAATTATTAAGTAGTTTTACATTAGGTTTTAATAGTTATATATAGATATTTATACTTAGCTAGTATAAAAAAAGTAAATTACTTTCTAACCTATCTAGTAGCTTTAATCTTAGGCTACACGCTATAAAACTTTCTAGTACTTTAATATATAGTATAAATAAGAATATTTTAGAATATAAAAGTTTATTATAGTAGATTTCTACTAGATACTAGGTATAGAGCTTAAGCGAGCTTTTTATCTTTAAACTTTAAAAACTCTAGTAGTACTTAGCCTATTTAGGTAATTTTTAGTAGATTTTAAAGTTCTAGCTTAGAGCTTTAAAACAGTGTATAAATTATTCTAATAGGCTTACTATTAAAAAAAGTATTAAAGTTATAATATTAGATAATTGCTTGGCAAAAGTGTTTTGCGAACTCGTGTAGCCTAACTACTCGTAAAGTACGTTACCTAAAATATACATAATAATAAAAATATAAAATATAAAATATAAAATATAAAATATATAAAAACATTCTATATATTGCCAAAACTATACATAAAATATATAACGTATTCTACTATTACCTCGGCTAACTTATTACCTTAGCTAAAAAAGCTTAGCAGCACTAACTTACGTTACGCTTTTTTAATTTTATTGCTATTAAACAAGAAACCTACGTACGTTGTGCTTGCATTTAATTTAGAATATATCTTTGTATTTTTTTTGCACGTTCGCGTGTTATGCCTAGTTCTACTACAGTTTCTATAGCGCCGTAGAGCTAGTTAAGCTAGTTCTTAATTACTACTACTACAAGCTTTTTTAGATTGCTAAAGCGCTGTAGTAGTTTTATACTCTATAGTACTACCTTGCTAGATCTACTTGCGCTTACGCAATTTCTACTTTGTAAGCTTTGCTAATTGCTTTTCAAGCTTTCTATTGTAGGCAGCAAAAAGCGCGTTTTAGTACAGCATAAGCTTACTACCTTTTATAAGCTGCAAAAAGCTAGCTTAAGCTATAACAAGTAATTAAAAAAAGAAATTGCGTACTAGCTTTAACTAAGATCTAAACTCGTGCGTATTGCTTAGAGTTTTTAACTACTACGGCGTTTCTAGGTATAAAAGTGCTAGTAGAGTACGCAGCTGCACTTTAAAGCAATCTAATACTACCTACGCGTTAATAGAAACTATTTCTAACACTTTAAAAGCCTTGCAGCAGTTTTTCTCTGTAAATACGTCAAAAAACGCGTTCTTAAAAGCTAAAAAAAAGCTTTTTTTGTTAATATAAAAGACGCGTTAGCGTGCTAAGTTTTTAACGCGCTAAAAGTACTTGCGCTTTAGCAGCGAAAAGCAAACTACGTTAAGCAGCTAGAGAATGTGCAACAAGTAAAAAAGTATGCAAAAAGTTAAAATCTTGTTCTTAAGACAATAGTTTTTAAAATTCTAAAATTAGTAGCTTTTATAGCTGTTTAGAATAAGCAGCTAGTATACTTCTACCTAGCGCGTTTTTGTATGCGCGTTAAAGTGCTTTAACTACTCTAAACTTAAAGCGTTGTTTGTTTAGCTGTTCTTTAACACTAAGAGCTTTTAATTGCGTAGTATTAAAGCTTTCTTGTACTACGCAGAAAAGTAAACGCGTTTTTTGTAAATAATAAAAAGCAAAGTTGCGTACTTAGCAGCGTACACGCTTTGAATAACTATAACTTACTTGCAATTGCTTAGCTAAACAAGCTTTAGCTAAGCGCGTTTTTTTGCGCTTGTAACAACTTTTATAGAGCTAATAACGCTTATTTAGAAGCTAGTTTTGTTAAAGTTGTGCACATCGTTGTTGTAAACGCTGTACTTAGCTTTAGTTTTCTTTACTAGCTTAAACTACGCGCTAATTATCTTTAGATTCTTCTAGAGTATTCTCTACCTATTCTTTGCTTAATTAAAAGCTATTTTGAGTTTATCTAAGCGCGTTACAAAGCGCTTAGCTTAGTATTTGCTAACTAGCTCGCTACTGCGTACACTTAGCACTTTATTAGCTATATCTACTACCTCGCACAGCTAGAGCGCGAATTCTTGCAAATTAAAGTCAAGAATATATTAGACAATTGTTTGCTTTTTAGTCGTAGTAAGCTTTTGTTAGCTGTTACGTTTTTCAAAGATATGCGTAATTTTATTGTATTAGTTAGTTAAAGTTAAAAAAAGTATGCTAAATACTTTAGCAGCGCGGTAAAAGCTTCGAAATTAGCGTGCAGTATAGGCATAAAAAGCAAGCTAAATTTTACTTTTTTAATTAGATAGCTGCGCGTTTTGTTGTTAAAGCATGTTGCGTTAATAAAAAAGTTAGTGCTGCTAAGCTTTTTTGGCTAAAGTAATAAGTTAGCTAAAGTAATAGTAGAATAGGTTATAATATTATATATATTTTATATTTAATATTCTAGATATTTTATATCTTTATATATCTATGTAGTAGTAAAACTACAGCTATTTTAGAAGTTGTTAAGCTGCTACTTTTGCAAGCGTTTTTACCTCGCTTAGGCTTTTTCTACTGCCGCTTTAACAAACTATACGCAGCAAACTTTGTTACTTAGCTAAGCTTGTTTTAATTTCTAGAGTTATTCTTGTTGCCTAAGCTTTACGCTAGCTAAAAGCAGCGCGCTAGTAGTATATCGTATTCTTAGAGCACGCTTTTAGCTTTTTCTACTACTAACTTTAGAACGCAATACGACATAGTAGTTTGTAGTTGCATTTACACTACTTAGCTTAAGCGTACACGCTTCGCTACTAGCTTTAACAGCTAATTACTATAAATAATGTCGAAAGAATAAGTCGTAGCTAAGCGCTAGCTTATACTTTTACATTACCGCGAAATTCTTGTTACTATCTAGCAAAACAACTTCTATTAGGCAAAAACTACAAACAGCACAACGCTAGCGCTTACTTTAAATAATAGCTATGCTTATTCTCTACTAGCTATTGCTATTGCCTACTAAGCATTTGTTTTTTCTTTAACTACTTACTTTCTGCTGCAATGCTGTTTTCTACAAAGCGAACTACTAAAGCGTTAGCTACTTCTACTGCAATTAAAAACGTTGCTCTAACGCGAAACCTCTACTAGTTTCGTTGATTCAACTTGTTTTTAGCTACTAACTTTAGCTCGTGTTAGAAAAGAAATTTAAGTACTAAGTTATTGCTTGCGAAGCAAGCATATAAAGCTCGTTCTCGTTGCAAAAAAGCAAGCACGCTAATTCGTCTAAAGTATTTCGCGCTAAAACGAATGCAAAGCTTTTAATTAGCCAAAACATGTTTGCATTACATAACGTCGAGAAAACTAAAATAAACTTTTGTAATAACATAGTTTTACGATTCTTAGCACTGCTGCGCTAAGCCTAAACAAGTAAACTATTCTAAACAGCAACTTTACTTACTTTCTGCAAACTTTTTAACTTTTTACAACTTTTCTTTTGCAAACTACTTACGCTGCTAGCAACTTTGCGCGCAGCAATTTTATTGTTAAATTGTACGTATAAATCGCTTAGCGCAATTACTTGCAACTTACTAACTACGCTTTTGCAGCGTTGCTTTACCTCGTAGCTTACGAAATAGCAATAGCAAGTGCAATGCTTCTACCTAGCTTTCTAAATGCAAGCTTCTTTAAAAACAACTTCTACCTAACAAATCTATGCTTTTTTTACTTTTTTTGTCAAATCGAACCTGCTATCGCAGTTAAAATTACTTTATTACTAACTTTAATTTCAAACTTAACGGCAAGTTGTATGTTACAAATAGAAACAATACTAAGTATCGTAAACTAAGCAACAACGTAGAAAAGTTGTTAGAGCTTGCAAGTTTGCAAAACGAAAGTACAGCAATGCGCGAAGCAGAATTAAGTTAGCAGTTACGTAATAGTAATTAGTGCAATTAAAGCTTTAGTAGACTAAGTACGCTAAGTAGCAAGCGCTTAGCTAGCTTAAAGCGCTTAACAACTAAGCACACTAAGCGAACTAAGTAGAATGCTTTTAGCAAAGAATTATAGAACTATATAGATTAGTAGAATTTCTTTTACAATTTAGATTCTTTGTAGTTAACTCTTTTAAGTACATTTTATACATAGATTAGATTTATAGGCAACAAATTGTTACTTTGTTATTCTATTTAAAATAGAATTGAGATTGTTTTTTTGTTGTTATTAAGCTTTTTAAACATAGAACAATTTTTTAGGCGAAGTTTTCGAGTTTAATTGTAATTACCTTTAGTAAAAGAACACTCTTAATAACACGTTAACTACTTTAGGTTTAAAACTAAGATAATATAACAACTTTAGCAAGCTTAAGTAGTAGCAGCGCCGAAGCACTAGCATGCACCGCAGCAATAGTACTAGCAAAGTAAGCTAACTAGATAGAACAAATAAGCGAGCAGATTAGCGAACTATTAGAAACAGTAGCAATTTTAAAGAGTTAAAAAACTAGTAGTGCTGCGAAAGCACCGTTTCTAGAGAAATATAGCAGAAAAAAGAAAACACTACAATTATTTTTTACAAATATCAACTTCTACTACTGTTACTATGCAACGAGCTTTTTTACAAAACAAAACAAGATTTTTGTAGTTAAAATGCACATAAAAGACAACGTAGCAAAGTAGTTTTAGCTACACGCAAACAACTATGTCAAAAGCAATAGCAAGCAAAAAATAAAGCAAAACACGCAACGCATTTTTAAAAACTAAAAATTGTTTAAAGAAAAGCTTTATACGATCTACGAGAAAGTAGACGAAATACAATAAGCAATAAACAAACTTAAACTATTACAACAAAAAGAATTTGCAAGTAAATACACAATTAAGTTTAAAAGAATTTAGGCTAAAGTAAACAACGTAAAAAAACAAAGCTTATGCAAGTTCTACTACGCAAGACTAAAAAAACATGTAAAAAATAAAATTAGTTAAAACAAAAAACCTAAGAAACTTAGAAAGTTTATTGAAACTATAGTACAAATTAACAACTAACTATAGCAACAATAGTAGAAACGCAAGTTTACTATCAAACTATACATACGCCTAGTAGCTACGATTAAAAAAACCTATTACTATAATTCAATAGACATTGACAGCGTTGAACGAGTTTAGAACTATAAACTACTACAAAAGCAGTTTAATAAAAAGAACGCTACTTTAACAAAACAAAACTCTAAAGACAAATTGTTAAAAGAAAAACGCTAGAAACGTTACAACAATAAAGTATGCTTTTAATACAGCAAAAACAAACACTTTTGCAGAAACTACTTAGAAATACAATAAAAAGTAGCAAGCGCGCAAGCTGCTACTATTGCTATAGCTTAACTACAGCAAGTAGCTACACTATACTCAAAGAACCTCGAAGAATTAAAGAACAATTAGATTTAAATAGAAAGTCTCGAAAACGTTACAAAGCCAACAAATAAAAACAACAAAAAACTATTAACTTTATAAGTCCAAAAGATTAACGGACAGCTATAGAACTACGAATGCTAAATGTGCAACTAAAAAACCTACATTGCTTAGTATTGCAAGAACAGGTTCTATACGCTTTAAATTAAAGAACTACAAAAATAGAAAGTTGCAAACGCAGCAATAGCACAACAAAAGCTAACAAAAAAAAAAATACAGTTCGCGAATTAAGATAATTATAAAAACCTACTTTAGTACTAGTGCAACAAAAAGAACTGTGTATACTACGTAGACAATAGAATTTTTACTTAGCAATAGCTAAAATTACTATTATACGTTTTGCTTGAAGACAGCGAATGTACAGTAGCAAAATGCTACGTACACAACTACGACAATTAGTTTAAAAACTACAGCAGTAGCTGCGAATAAGCGTAGTGTTATAATAAAAAATGCTAAACACACTAGTTTTGCAAGCATATTACAGAATAGTAGCCTATAAGTCTAGAAAACAAGAACTACTTAAAATGCAACAACGAATTATGTATAGAAAACTACGATACGTGCTAAGCAGCACAATAGCTTTTTTGCACTACAAAATACACTATCTATAAGCTATAGAAAAATGCGACGAAATAGAATCTTAAAAACTAAAACTACGACAAGTTTTTAAAGCTTTAAGAATGCTTCGCTAGCAAATGCAACTACTACGAACAATAAAACATTTTAAAAGAACAAGCCTTAAAGACTTTTTTAGCAAAAAACTAGCGGGCTACTAAACCTATAGTTAGAATAGTATAAGTGCTTTTAGCACAACTGTACAAAGCGTACAAAAAACGCAACTAAAATAGAATTACATAAAAGTAAAAGCGAAAGTCGCAGGCTAAGAGCTTACTGCACTACTTAATAGCAAAGTTGCTTAAACATTAGTTTCTCTAGAATAAGTAAAAAAGAACAGAATACTTTACTAAGTTAAAAATAGACTAATACGAATAGTGTTAGCTAACGAACAACTACTAAAATATAAAAACAGTTTAATTAACTTAAAAACCTAGAAAGTTGAGTTGAAAGTTGCGAGCATTAGACACTAACAGTGTATTAATATTATAAACCTTAAAAGTTCTAACATGTATATTAAGTACAACTAGCTACGAAAACACAACTTTAACATTAATTAAAAAAACGAAACAATACGTAGCCGAAGGCTTAGAAAGAAAGTTGCTATAGTACTACAAAACAGTTTAGCAATTCAAAGCTTACCTAAGAATAGAAAAATTAGTTTAATTTTACTTTACAAAATTGCGAGACTTTGTAAGAAAAACTCTTAGCGAATAAGAGTTATATAGATACAACGAGTTGCGCTTTTAAAAACAAGCAAACCGCGATCTAACCTCTCGAAGAAATAAAAAAAAGAGTTCAAAAACTTTTCTACTAAATACCAAATAGAGTTTAAAAGCTTTTTTAAAGAAAACAAAAAGCACAACTTAGTAGACTACTAAGAATAAAATTACAAAATTATCCTTAAGAAAGGAACAAAACTGCAACTAAAACTAATGTATTCTCTAACTTACAACTAGCAAAAGAAATTAAAGAAATACATTTAAAGAAATATTTAACGAGAATATATACAACTAAGCGAAAGCTCGATAGCTTCGCTAATATTATTTGTACTAAAGAAAAACAGAGAATTAAAACTATGCGTAAACTATTAACAGCTTAACAACGTTACACAAAAAAACTAATACCTACTACCGCTTATTTAGAAGCTTATAAATTGACTTTAAGAAGTAAAATAAATTACAAAACTTAACGTACGAAATAGATACTATCGCATTAGAATTGCAAAAGAGCACGAATAGTTAATAGCTTTTAAAACTTAATATAAACTTTATAAGTACTAGGTTATGCTATTTAAACTAACTAATGCCTTAGCTACGTTTTAGGCTCTAATTAACAAAGCACTATACAAATACTTAGACATTTTTGTTACAGCGTACTTAGACAACGTATTAATATACTCTAAAAAAACGCTCGAAGAACATTAAAAGCATGTTAAGAAAATGCTACAAAAAATAAAGTAGTACTAACTACTACTTTACTTGAAAAAATGTAAATTTCACGTTACAAAAACTAGCTATTTAAAGTTTATTATTTCAAGAAAAAGTGTGTTTATGGACTTAAAGAAGATTTAAACTGTACAGAAATAGCTAACTTCTAAAACAGTAAAAAACGTGTAGTTTTTCTTAAAATTTGCTAACTTCTATTGAAAATTTATTAAGAATTACTTTAAGACTACGACACTGCTTTTAGAAGTTACTAAAAAAAATAAAAAGTTTAAATAGACAGAAGCACAAGAACAGGCGTTTTAAGAACTTAAAAAGAAGTTTACTACAGCACTAATACTACAGATGCACAACTTAAAAAAAAAAACTTAAGTAGAAACTAACGCTTTAGACTATGCATTAGAAGCAATACTTTTACAGCAATGCAACGACAAAAAATAGAAACTAGTGTTCTACTATTCTAGAAAGTTCTTAAGAGCAGAACTTAACTACAACGTTTACAATAAAGAACTATTAGCAATAATAAACGCTTTTAAACAATAGAAAGCATAGCTAAAAGAAGCAAAGCATTAAGTATAAGTATACTTAAATTATTAGAACCTTACTAGCTTTACTACAACTAAAAAATTAAATAAACAACAAGTTAAATAGGCTAAATTCATAGCAGATTACGACATCAAGATTTACTATTGCAAAGAAACTAACAATAGAGCCGCAGACGCGCTTAGTTGAAAATTAGATTTTATAAAAACTAACAAACCGGTTACGCACAACCTAGTATTACAACGGAACTTAAACAAAACTCTTAAATACAACTAACTGCGATTAGCTAAAATAGCTAAAGTTACAAGCATCAAAGAAAGAATGTACTAAAAATAGAGCAAAAACGACTAGCAAAAATAGATAGTTACAAACAACACTTAAGCTATATAGCTTATTTAGAAATTACATGCTTTACAAGTATATAAACACTTAGAAATTAACAAAATAGTTTAACAAATCTTAAACGAGTACTTAATGCTCTACGTACGAAACACAGTTTAGAAAGTAGTAAGCAACTATTTAGATTATTTAAAGAACAAATCTAAAAGACATAAGCTCTTTGGATTACTTTAACTACTAGAACTACTCGCACGCTTATGAATTAGCGTTACAATAGATTTTATAGTAAAGCTTTTAAAATTGTTAAAACTCGAATTAGCACGGCTATGCAACTCGATCTTGGTAATCGTAAATCGATTAACTAAAGAATTACATTTTGTACCAACAGAAAAATTAATTATAGCAGAAAAAATAGCTTACGAGGTTACAAAGGCACTCGTCGCTAATTACAAATTGCTAGAACAGTTTATTACTAATAGAAACAAGCTGTTTACATTAAAGTTTTAAAATACGTTTCTAGCTTAGTTAGAAGTTGTAAAGAAACTATTAACTAGCTTCTACCCGCAAACAAACAGCTAGACAAAACGAACAAACTAAATACTAAAATAGTATCTACGAATGTACACTAACAAGCTGTAAAACAACTAAGTTAAACTTCTACTAATAGCACAATTAGCATACAACAGCACAAAGTCTACGATAATAAAACACTCGCTATACTACGCAAACTATAAATATAAGCTAGTAGCTTATTAGAATTCAAGAAATATTAAAAGCATTTTGCTAGCAGTAGACAACAAGGCTTCTAAAATGCAAGAATTACACGACGAATTAAGCCAACGAATTGCTTAAAGAAACTTTACAACAGCTAAGTTAGCAAATAAAAAAAAGCTTAAGAAACTAACTCTTAAAGAGAGAAATAAAGTTTTTCTCTTACAAAAAAACCTAAAAACTAAACAACTATGCAACAAGTTAAACAACTTTCAAATAAAACCGTTTAAAATCTTAAAAGTTAAAGGACTTGTATTATTTAAACTACAGCTACTTACAAGCATGCGCATACATTTAGTTTTTTACAAATTACTTCTTAAACTAGCACTACTAAACGCCGAAGTAGCAACTAATATCGAACTTAAAGACAAAAAGTACAAAGTCAAAGAAATCAAAGACCTATAGAAGTTTAGACGTTAGTAGAAGTACTTAGTTAAATAGCAAAAATAGCTAGAAAGCTAGAATACATAGAAACTAATACAGAATTTTACAAACTACAAGAAACTAGTACGAAAGTATTACTAGCGAAATTTAGAAGCAAGAAATTCAAGTTCTTTAAAAAAGCAGAAAAGTTAAAAGAAAAAAAACAAGTAGAGAAAAGTTAGTTTGTAACTAGCCTAAGTTAGTCGAAAGCGTTTCAAATAGTAGTAGTATAAAACTATTAGTAGAAGTTGTACTCTTAGAATTAATAGCAGCGCTAAACTGCGCAGCTTCTAGTTTCTCTAGCTTTTTAATAGCAACCTACTTATTAGCAAAACGCTAATCTCTTTTTATTTTAGCAATAGAAAGCTCTACTCGAAAAGTAGCAGCACAAGACTTTGCTGCGAATACTAGCTAAGCAGCTTAGATTCGTGTAGATAGCACTTGTTGCTTAGCTAGCAAAAGCTAATGTTGCAAGTTGCAACGCTTTTGTTGAAAAGCTACTTACTTTTTTTTTGTTAAAGCAAGACCGTAGAGCGCGCTAGACTAAAGGCATTTAGCACACTTATCAAACAAAAATTAACTAAGCACTTTAGGTTTTTTTTAAAACAATAGCCGCAAAGAGCAGGCATTTTTAAACTAGTTTTACAAATACAAGCAACTTAATTGTAATAATAGCAAGTTAACTTAGAACACAAATCTATAGAAAGCGAAGACTTAAGCATAGTTAAACTCAAAAACTTAAAAGAATACAAGAAAAAGCTACGACACGACGAGAATCGAAGTTAACTTACTTTTATACAAAACAGCACTTTTAATGCAAAGCACAAAAGAAACTAGCACAGCATAGCAAAACAGCTATCAAAACAATATTTTTAAAAAAAAGAATAATATTACAAATAGAAACAATACTAGGTATTGTAAACTAAGTAACAACGCAAAAAAGTTGTTAGAGCTTGCAAGTTTGCAAGACAAAAGTACAGCAATGCGCGAAGCAGAATTAGGTTAGCAGTTACGTAATAGTAATTAGTGCGATTAAAGCTTTAGCAAACTAAGTACGCTAAGTAGCAAGCGCTTAGCTAGCTTAAAGCGCTTAACAACTAAGCACACTAAGCGAACTAAGTAGAACGCTTTTAGCAAAGAATTATAGAACTATATAGATTAGCAGAATTTTCTTTACAATTTGAATTTTTTGTAGTTAACTCTTCTAAGTACATTTTATACATAGATTAGATCTATAGGCAACAAATTGTTACTTTGTTATTCTATTCAAAATAAAATTAAGATTGTTTTTTTGTTGTTATTAAGCTTTTCGAATACAGAACAATTCCTTAGGCGAAGTTTTCGAGTTCGATTGTAATTACCTTCGGTAAGAGAACACTTCTAATAACATTGTACTATACGCTTTGCTACGTTTGTCGTAGCAAAGCAGCTACTACTACAGCTTTAGTAAGCAACTTTTACTTAATTTTACAATTAACAAAGCTCGCTGCAAGCGAAAGAAAAGTCGGCGAAAGTTTCTTTTGCTATATAGTTAACAAAAGCTACTTTCTTAAGCGTCCGCAATATTTGCGCAGTAGTTAAACGAGTTAGTAAAATCTGCGCTTTTAGAAAACAGCTATCTAGTGTAGTATAAAGCCTAGTCTTTGAAAATTAACTTAAAAGTTCTTTTGCGCAGTTGCAAACGCAAAACCTTGCTATAAGTTTGTTTGCTCTAACGCAGCTTTTAGAAGTAGCTATTGTTTTTTTCTTTTTTTGTCGCTACGCGGTAGTTAAGCTAACGAAGTTGTACTACAGAAACGAACTAGACTAACGCTGCTGCTTTATTTAGAACTTTTTTTTTAAACGCCTAGCCTAGGTTTTTTACAGCTAACTAGATTATCTCTTGCGCGAAGTCGTAGCTCGATTAATTTGAAAACTACTACGAGTAGTTCTGTCGTTATTAAGAGCTTTAGTACTTTCTTTTTGATACTGCTGTTGTTAGCAACAGTTGAGCAATTTAGCAAGCGCGCTTTTGTTTTGTTTTTTAAACTGCTTATAACTTTATCTAGTCTAGCTTGCTTGCTGCGCAGTTTCGATAGTACGCCGTTGCAAGCGCTTATTTCTACGTTTCTACTTTGCAGTTAGTACAGCGATAATAGTCTAACAACAGTAGCAGCTCGTAAGTAGATAGTTAATACGCAACGAATTTATCGCACTTAGCGTCGTGCTAGAGAGAATTTCTTGTTTACTCTATTATTATTACAACTTCGTTAGAAGTTCGAGTTTCTAAGTGTGCCTATTACTTTATTTAATGTTAATATTAACAAACTAGATTATAAACCTAAGCTAACTTACACTTGCGGTTCTAGCTAGTTTTATTGTAGTTGTAAACGAAGTAAATCTATTAGCAGTCGTAGCTACTTTTAGTTGCAAACTCTATTTTTGCTATTTCTTAAGCTACTGTTTTTTATATATAAAAAACCTTGCGACGTTTTACGTACGTTTTGCTTTATACACGATATTATCAACTATATTTGCGCTTACTATATTAAAAGCACGTTGCTCTATAGTACTTTAATTAGCAAAAAAAAGCAATATTGTATGTATTGCAAAACTAAGCGCGCTCGTTACGTTTTCTTCAAAAGTACTTTTAATATTAAAAGCGAAGAGTTAGAACTTTGCTTGTACTGCCGAAGCTTGTTTGCTATTTCGCTAGCGTCTCTTAGAAGCCTATTTTAGCATAGCGAGTTTAGACTTTTATTACAAGCTAGACCTACATCGTTACAATACGAATTATTAATTTTTTTAAGTTTATTTTCTCTTGCATTTCGAGAGCGTGCTCGAGGCGGTTTTGAGCCTAAATTAACCTAGCGACAACGTTAGGCAAACATTAACTCTTTAAAACAACTTAATCTAAATTTCAATTTCGATTTAGAAACGTAGCCTAAGGATTCTACTTTAACCAATTAGAATTATTAACTATTAAAAGATTTCTACAAACGCATTGATAGAAAGAGTTTCAAAATATGTAGTTGCTATTATAAGCGCTAGTTTTACATAAGTTTAAACAACAATAGTATTTGTAAGTTTTGCAAACGTGTTAATCGCAATATTATTAAAAAGCTTTTGCTTTATCTATACTATGCGGAGAACAACATAAATTCTAAAGCTATTTTTGCTTACTTACTTTCTCTTTTTTAGGTAGAGAAAATGTTAATTGCTTGCGTTTACTATTTTGTAGAGGTTCGCTAGGTTTGTAGCGTTTAATACAAGTATCGCAGCTACGTTGTTAACTTTTTGTATAATACAGCAAAAGTATACAACAAGCTCTTTCTATTACTATCTAACCTAAACATTATTATTCTTCGACTAGCGAACTAAAGAAATAATTCTTGTTTTAAGCGTTAATTTCGCAAGGACTACTGCGTAAGAAAGTTTGCAATTACTATTTAGCTAAAGTTCTTGCGTTAACACTACCTAAGCTACTAGAACATTGAAATTAACAACGAAAATCTTAACGCTCTGCTTAATAACGCGTTTGTTAATAATAATTTTATAATTAATAAGTTAGAAAACGCGAACGAGATTAATTGCTCGATTTCTACTAATGCTAACGAGAAGAACTCTAACTATAGCGCTGTCCTAGATCTCTATGCCAAACGTAATAAAATAGCAGAAATTAAAGCTTAGCTTAATAACGTTGATCTAAATCTGCGAACGATTGGTAGATAGCTACGTTGTAGTCTAACTATAAGTATAGCAACTTCAAAGCAAACTTTTATTTCTAAGTTTAACAAAGTCTATTTGCTATTAAGCTAGGCGTTTTTAACACTATTTTTCTACGATTATGCAGAATACGTTAGCACTTAACTACGCAATGTCGAATATCTAGAATACGTTTGCTATCTTTTGCTTTACAAAAACGCGCGTTTTGCTTAATACTTTTAGTTTTAGTACGTTGTTTTTAACACTATTATAAAGAAATAGGTTAATACTTGCGCTAGGTTTTTTGTACGCAAGATTGCTTTACAAGAGTAGCAAAAGTTGTTTCTAAATAATCTTCGCTAGGCATTTTAGAATAATAGTCTAGAAGCTAAATAGTTACTTAACTCTATTACTTAATACTCTAGTAGTTTTCAAGACACTTAACTTTTCTAAAGCAGTAAAATAAAGCAACTCGAATTAATAGTCTGCTAAATTAGCTGTTTCTACGTGTTTTTAACTTTTTTCGCTGCAGATTATTATTGGAATTCTTTTATGCAGCACATGCTGAAATATAATAAGTAAAAGAATACTACACTTGCTTAGCGTATCTAGATCGCTTAAGAAGTAGTTAAAAACAATTCTGCTATCGTTGCTTATTACTTCTATCGCCGCTTCAACGTATTTCTAAAGAAAGTTTTGAAACTCAAACTAAATATCGTAGATTACTAGCATCGATATAAATAGTAAGCACGTAGCAGCGCTTATAACTATAGTTTGTATTAGATTAATAGTGCCTTTAATTCTAAAAATCTACTTACTTTCGAACTATAGTAGAAGTTTGCTAATTACTAAAGCATGCATGTTGTTGCAGTTAATTCTAAGCTTACTCGTAGATATTAGCAAACCTACAAAAAGAAGTTACTAATGTTAATTCCTAGAACTAAATTAGATAACAAATTTAGCTTTCTGTTCTAATTTGTTAGCTAAGTTTAAAGTTACAAACATAGCAAGTATTACTACTTTTGCACTATCAAAAACAGCTGCTTACCTATTCAAAAGTGCTGTTTTTACATGCTTAAGAATTTTCGCGATTGAGCAATACTTAGCTCTTAGCCTAGCAAAAATTAGCTACGCTTTCTACTAATTCAAAATAATTCTATGTTAAACAAGTACAATTGTACTTTTATTATAGCTTAGATAGCTAATATCGACACTTTTTCTTGCACTAATATAAAAGCAGTTATCGAGTATATTGTTAAATACGCTGCTAAAGCTAAAAAGAAATCTTTTTCTTTTAAAGAAATAGCAACAAAGTTGGTATTGTACGTTAATAAAACTTAGCTTCTTTAGTCGCTCGTTACCAAACTCATGAACAAACTTATCAAAAATCGAGATTACTTCGCTTAAGAAGTATTTTACTATTTGCTTAATTTCTTATTAAGTTAGTGCTTTTGTACTAACGTAAAGCACTAGCGAACTCGCTACACTAGTAAACTCGCTAAAATTTCTTAGTACTACTACCTTCTCTATTAACGCGATATAGCTTAATTAACTAACGCGTTATTACACTAACACAAAGAGAAACTTTAGCTTGCTCTTAAAGCCTATAATTCTAGCTAATTCTAAAGCTATTAAGCTGCTGCTATTGCTTTTAACGTTAAACGCTAGACCTTTAACAAACGCGCTAGAGAAATTCTATTTTAAGCTTAAACACAACTTACATTTTCAAAGCTTACTACAACTAAAGAGCAAACGATTATTTAATATATTCTCAACTTTAATTCGCGAGAATTTGCTTTTCGGCTGTCTAAGGTAGAAGATATAGAAAATAAACTAGTAGCTGCGCAAAGTAGAAAGCTAGTAGGCAAGAACTAGGCTAAAAAGCTTGTAACGCGTTTAGGCGAGCTTAAAATAGCTTTCAATCGAGCAAAAAACCGGCAAAGAATACAATAGAAAGATTCTAAAGTAATTAGCGCGTAGTTCAAGCTTGTTGGGAATACTAAAGCTAAGTACGGCATTTATAAGAATAACGTGCACAACTTCAACAAAACTAGTTTCTAGATAAACGTAATTGAGTCTATAAAAGTCGTTACAAGCTTTTAAAAACGTACTCAACTTAATCTTATCCAGCTAAGCAATTGGAAGTAGGTAATAGTTATTCAAAGCATTTGCGCTGCAAGGTACGCGATCTCGCTTTTTATTATCTACAAAAAGCGCGTTTACATTTTAGCGTAGTACGAGAAGAACTTTATACCTAGCAATTAAAAGCTTTTAGTTTCTAAGAACAGCTAGACAAACAACGCTTTTAGTTTTAAGTAGTTAAAGCATTTTAACGCGTATACAAAAGCGCGTTAGGTAAAAGTATATTAGCTGCTTATTCTAAACGGCTATAAGAGCTACTAATTTTAGAATTTTAAAAACTATTGCTTTAAAAACAAGATTTTTACGCTTTGCATGCTAGCTTATTTATTCTATATTCTTTAGCTGCTAGATGTAGTCTACTTCTCGCCGCTAAAGTTGAAGTACTTTTAACGCGTTTGGAACTTAGCGCGCTAGCGCGTTTTCTATATTAACAAAGAAAGCTTTCTGCTAGCTTTTAAAAACGCGTTTTTTAAAGTGTTTACAATAGAGAACTACAAGAAAGCTTTTAAGGTTTTAAAGCTAGTTTCTGTTAACGCGCAAGTAGTTTTTAATTGTCTTAAAGTACGGCTGCGTACTTTGCTACTACTTTTTGTACTAGAAACGCTATAGCAGTTAAAAACTCTAAGCAATACACTTAAATTTAGATCGCAATTAAAGCTAGTACGCGATTCTATTACTAGATCGCTTACTTTAGCGCAAAGTAGCTTTTTTTAGCTTGTAAAAAGAGCTGAATTACTGCTGCATTAGAACGCGCTTAAAGACTACTGTATTAAAGAGCTTAAAAATTAATTAGCAGAGATAACTAAGCAGAAATTGCGCAAACGAAAGCAAATTTAGATAAGTAGTACGATAGAGTATAGTAACGAATTAGCGCAAGTAGCTGCTAAAGCGTCTACAGCGCTTTAGCTATTAAAGAAAGCGCGTAGTAGAAAGAGTTAAAAAAGAGCACAACTAGCTCTACGGCGCTGTAGAAACTGTAGTAATACAAGGCACAATGCTCAAACCTGCCAAAAGAATTTAAAAGCAATTTTTGAATTTAAGGCTAGCACGACGTACGCAGGTTCCTTGTTTAATAGCAATTAATTTAATGTTCTTTAAGATAAGTTGGTTGTGCTAAGAAATTTTAGCGAGTTTACTAGTGTAGCGAGTTCGCTAGTGCTTTACGTTATAGTTAGTGTAGATTTGCGCTTAGAGCGTAAGCAACATAACTTGTATTAAGTTAAAAAAAAGAAAACTCGTTGTAGCATGTCGTTGCTTTAAAAGTACAAAGAAAAGCCTAAAGATTTAAAGTTTGTTACTTATTTTACTTTTTTACGCTTACACAACTATTAGCGGCTATACAATTTTTAACTTTGTGCAAAAAAACGTGTACTTAACCTTTAGCTTCGCTATAAGCTTAACAACGTTAAAAACTACAGTCGTATTAAAATTATGTTGCATTATTTGTTTCGTTACGTTGATAACTTTTTTGAGATTTCTAGTTTACATTACGAGCGTTGTAGTTTATTTATAAAAGCTTACAGTAATTGCTTTGATATTTATGCTTATTTCTCTAACGAACTTAACGTTGCGTTACTAAATCTCTTTAAATCTATTTATAAAAATGCTAAAGATAATCTTGCTAAAGATAAAGCTAACAACATTAATGCAAAATAGAGTAAACTTGCGCGTCGCTTGCTTAACCGCGCTAGAAATAATCTAGATCTAGAAAACTACCTCGGAAATCGCTATATAAATCTCTAGGCTATTTGGAATAACCAAATTAAAACTTATGTTATTAGCTAAAACTACTAAAAAAAGTAGAAAACGAATTATTCTATTGCTATTTAGGCGTAATTTAATGTTTAGTATGCTAACTTTACAGTTAAATAGAAGTTAATTTATAATGTAATTATTAACAATTATAAAAACAAAATTCTTAAACTACTTTTTGCTTCTATTCGACTCTATTTGAAAAGCTCTAGTAGTACTAGCAAGTTATTTATTATTATAGCAATCTGTACCGCGCTTAAACGCTGCGCTAAAAAAGCAAAAAAGCGTGTACTAGTTATTCGAGCAGCGCTTGCTAGTGTAGCTGCAAACAACGTTATTAGGCAAACTCTCTATACTCTATTTTAGTTGCTTATTAAGCAAAAGAATTACGAGCTTCTAACACGTTAAAATCTTTAGTTAATCTAGGCTTTTTTCTACAGCGTCTACTATTTTATTTTTAACAAGAAATTAATAGCTAGTTTTAATTAACTCGCTTTTATTAATTACTAGTGCCGCAAGATATTTTCTAAAAACGCCAACGTTGATTTCGGTAGTTTTAATATTATTCTTGTAGAAAATTTCTGTTAACTGCTGCTTGTAGGTAATAGTCTACTGTACAGTACTAAGCTAACAACGAATACTAACTCTATCGTTAGCTAACGCCTATACAAGCTATTTAATTAGATAGTTACGCTAACTTAGGTTATAAAGCAATAAAACAATAATTAGCAGCTATTTCGTACAGCGTTAAACAATTTCCGAAACAATCGCGTTACTATAAAGAATTAGAAGCTGCTAACTTCTTAAGTAAAAGCAAAGTTATCTATTAATAAAAGAGCTTAGTTTGAGAACGCTGTTTATATTTACGCTAAACGAAAGAAAGTATTTGCTTTCAATTATCTCTAGCTTTAGTTGAACAACTATTTCGTTCTTTGTATTGCTGCTAATTACACTAGTTCCTAAGCAAAAAAAGCAAATAGTAATAAAGCTAGAAATCTCTACTAGTTTTTTTCTTTTTGCATTAATTGCTGCATTATGCTCTTAGAGAACTTGTAAACAAAAGCTGCTTTTGTTAACAAAGTAGTAAGTACTATTTGTAATATTGTGTAGCCTATTAGTACAGTTAATTCTCAAAAGAAACTACTTCTAGCTTTGCTCGTTGCGTTTGACAAATACAACAGCTCTAAATTGCTTCTAAATCTAGATACAAATTAGAAGCTAGTTTTTATTCTTTAAGTAAAGCGTAAATGGTATAACGTGTTCGTGCGCGTAATGCACGAATTCGCGTAATGCATGCGAAATACTAAAATACAACAAACTCTATTGTTTTTAACACGCAACAACTCTACTAATATAAACTCAATACAAGCTGCAATTGAAAAAATTAAATTGCAAGAACTAAAAGAAGATTTTTTATATACAGAAATTGCTACTAAACATAGTGTTATGCGCTCTATTTTAAGCCGAAAACACTAAAGCCTAATACGCTTTAGAACTTTTAAAAACTTTAACTAACAAAAACTTAGCTTACAACAAAAGCAAGAGCTTGTATAGTATATTAAAGAATTATCAAAGAAACATATACCTCTTACAAGAGAGATAATACAAAATTTTGCATTAACAATAGTTTAAAAGCTAGTTAGTAAAAGCTAGGTTACGCGCTTTATCAACTAGCACAGCATTTATTTTATATTACAATAAATAGTTAGCATAGATAGCAATTGCTACAAAGCTAACTTAGAAAACAAATATTGCTTCTATTTTTAGCTTCTACATAGCAAGATTGATTAATATCAAATAGATTTTCGTTATACGTACAATATAGATAAAAAAAGCTTTATAATTAGTATTGTAAGCAAATTAAAAAAAATATTTAGCTAACAAATGTAGAAAAAGAAAGAAGTTAGAGCATTGCTTTAGAATAGAAGCTGCGCATAAAGTACACTTCTAGCATGTATATGCGCTAATAGAACTACTTTGCTTCTAAGCCTTATCTATAAAGCTGCTAACAAAAGCATTTAATTAAGCTAAGTAAACAATATCTAGGCAAAAAAACACTTAGTTTTTATTACTTTATTACTTTCTAGCTAGACGAACAACGATATTGAACTTGCCTAGCTTAAGCAAGTGTTTAATCGCTGTACAAAAAAGAAAACTTAACAATTTTATTAACTTCTAATTCTAGATAGCTACGGATTTTATATTACTATAGATTTTATTAACTACTATAATTAAAACAAGATTTTCTTTGCTATTATACTTTTTTATTTAACTTATACGCTTTAGCTACTTAATGTAGCAATATTTAAGCTTCTATTAACAGCTTACTTAGCAAAGCTATTAGAATACTTTTATAAAAGCTAAGGCCTAGCTTCTATTACTAAAAGCAACTTTTTTTCTCTATTCTAGAATGCGTAGAAAGCTTTTTTCAAAGAATTAACTATTCTTAGCTTTTTTAGAGCTACAGGCATATTACTACCTAATTCTAAGCCTATTCTTAATAGGTTTACGCAGAATAAAGAATTAGGCAATAGCTTTTTATTAGAGCTTAGCAATTATAACTAAAGAAAAATAGATAGGCTTATACAATTAGTAGTAAAGAATTAAAGTAGTTAAAATACACAAAAGCTTCGCTAATTGCTCTACTACCTATTTGTTTAAAATAAGCTACTTAAGCATAAAATAAATAAAATTAAGCAAGCGCTATCTATTAAGAAAAAGCGCAAGAAAAAAAGCAAAGCTCTAGATTTCTAACAGCGCTAGGAATATCATAGTAGAGCAGTTTTCTAGTTACTAAAGAAAATAAAGAAAGCACGTGTTCGTTAATTTGTTAAAAAGCAATAGAAAAAAGAGTAGCAGCTTTAAAAAGTAGAAATAGCAGAGCTAAATAAAGCAGCTAAGCTATACAAAGAGAAAATTGCAAAAAAAAAGCATATAGCGCAGAAAGCAGCTAAGGTAGCTAAAGAGAGAAAGAAAGTAGAAAAAGCAGCAAAGCGCGCTTGCTAGAAAAAAGCTCGCAACGCTACAAAAGCTCTACAATTTTTTTAAAAAAGTAAAAAAAAAGCTTTGTAGCTATTTTTACAGAGCAAAAAGCGTTACAAACGTAGCGTTAATACTAGAAATGCTGCGAAGGCCTTAGAGAGCGTATTTGCTGTTCTAGCTATTCTAACGCGTCGCGGCCGCAGCGTCAAGTTTCTAGATAGATATAAGTAGCGCAAATTAATCGCAAGTATTAATATAGTACTCTGCTAAAAATTCTTATAATAATATTAATTGTAGCTAGCTCTATTGCTTTATTGCTAGTAGAACGTTTATAGTGTTTCGCGTGCATTACGCGCACGGACACGTTAGAGGCAGTACAGTTTGTACCTAAACTCAATTTCCTATTACTGTCGCCTATGCAATTACTATTTACAAAAGCTAGAGTATTAGCGTTGACAAGGCTGTTTTGAATGTTTCTAGACGCAAAGATTTCGCTTTAGGCCTTACTTACGTCGCTATTTCTTGCGTTCGGTTACTTAAAAGTCTTATGTTCGAGGAGCTATTTGAATTTCGCTGCCTTAAGTTCAACGTCACCGACACTAGCGTTATGAGAAATGCTAATTATCAACGCCAGTTGGCTTAGGAGATTCAAGCAGAGGTTAGTTTCCTAATCTAGGCTTAGTAGCCTATTCAGTAACTAATCGCGTACAGGGTGATAATGAGTTTCCTGATCTCGGTAACCTGCCCGACCTGCTATCTATCCAACCTTCTGAGAGCTCCGATCGACGCGTCCCTACGTCGCAACTCCCTAGTGAATTGATCCATAATCTCTCCAGCGATTTCTCTGTGCTTTAGGTTGGAAATTAGAGTCAGGGTTAGGGTTAGGGTTAGGGTCAGAGGTCATCTTGGCCTCCTGTGAGCCATCGCCGCGTGTCCTCTCACGAGCTCTACGATGATCCGACGCCCGTTCGACGTCTAGCGCCTGGTAACGACGCGCCTATGAATGAGACTAAGTAGGTCTGAATTGGCATTGGCGGTTTGGCCGCTGGATATAGAGGTAAGCTCTCTGATGCCCCGCTACCTGCTCCTTGCGCTAACCTAGGACAGGAAACTAGTTCATGAACGTGTAGATTAGTTGAAAAACGAGCGCTGCGAGGCTATCGGCCATGAGATCGGCCATGAGATCGGCCATGAGATGCGCTATGAGATGCGCTATGAGATGAATTAAATCCATTCACAATACCTGCTGCGCTGACGCTCTGTCGTCAGCTCCTTTAATTAACTAACAAATTGATAGCGCTTTTAAGTGACTATTGACGATACACGTGCCTTGCAGGGCTTTCATATGCGCCGCTTCGCAAGCCCCTTTTTTTGGTACTGTTTACGAACCAAGGCATATGATTTCTCTAACACATACTCAGACCCTAATACTAAGGCAGACACGGATATTGAGCTGAGTTCAGGTGGTCTTATGTTAGAAGAGAAGCCAGACGCGGATCTAGATTCCGAAGCTGAAGAGATACTACAGGACATTGCTCAATTGAAGGCGGAGGGGCTAGCAAAGCCAAACTATACAAAGCATACGACGAAACTATGGAAGAGAGAAAGCGAATTCTAGAGATGTAAGATCTATGCCATTTGTGTTGTTATTAATTCTTAACCAGCGCGCATTAGATACTGCGATAAAATTAAGCACAACATTAAGAGATCCCTAGAGGAACAGCTACGCGCATGCGAACTAGAGATATTCAAAGCGTACCTCCGCTAGCGGAAGAAACATTCTCAGATAAAGAAAGAAAGCTCAATGCGAAGCTATTGGAAAAGAGTTAGTATGTGCTATATAAGTCTCACACGCTACACAATGAATGCTGATATTCTTACTAACGTTTGTAATGTATGTTCTTGTGGACATGTCTCTTTGTTACATCGCGCCGCGCTAATATTGTAGTAGTAGATTCCATCGCTAATGCTTAACAAATTTGAGAAGAAAAAGCATGCTATGTACGTCTAGGACCTCTACGCTATCCTTCACGCACTCTAGGTAGATGACACTAGACCTCTCCATGGTTTTATCCGAGTTCAAATAACGCTGCTTCTGCTTCTTAGCGCTGCCACGGCGACGAGACCTAGAGCTATCGTCAAAAGCGCAAGTGCTAAAGGCAGCAATAAGGCACTCTCGTTTAAGAACATTAAACTTCTAAAGGTTCGCGGCATTGTAGATCCTAGCTAGAGCACTATTGTAGCGAACGTTAATCTTAAGAATGTCAAAAATAAAGAGAGAGACGGGAAACCGTAAGTTGAAAACAGTTGTCAAGAATAAAAAGTCTCGCTAAGTATCATATTGCAGAAAAAAATTCACTTTCTGTTTAGAAGGAACTTCTGCTTTCTGCATAGTTTCTTACATTCTAAGCATCAGCCTTAGTCAAGAAGCATTAAGAAACGAATTTTCTAGTATTTAGGATATATTTAACTTGGATATACCTACGCACCGCGACGTACTTCGCATTAAATAGAAAGAGAAGTTGCTAAACCAACTGTTTCTCTGCGACGTTAGGAATACAAGCGAGAGTTTTCGCATATTAACAGAGAAAGCGTTTCTATACGCGAAATATTGTAATACTTTTGTACGCTTAGGGCGTATTGCAGGCTTTGAAGAATCGTTAGAGCTGTACCAGCTACGACGGGCTTCTAGAAGGAATATCAACAGTAAGTTTGCTTTAGATCGCGTGTTGCTCTTCTTTCATCCAAGCTTATAGGACCTACTAGGCGCTCTTGACTTAGTAGAACGGAACTAGACTATAGGTTATCTTGGGAGCACATACGAGAAGTACTACACGCCAACGCATATTGCCCGCAACTTTTAATCTATCTACTTTAGAAGCCCTTTAGAAGCTTTTCTTATTGAATCTGTTGCACGGATAGGCTTGTCACGGGATCGACGTGCACCCACAGAGCTGGATTATGAGCAACAGAAGAAATTACGGAACAATCCTGCACTTGCAAATCTTCGTAAAGAGCGAGAAGCGTACAAAGAGCAGCTTTATAACTAGAGCTTCTATCCACTCTTAAAGAGCGAAAGGACAGATATTTACAAGAAATACGAGAAAACAAAGCGAAAGATTGGCAGTACATACTAGAGATTGTACAGAGAACGATTAGAATCGGCTGTCTACAAGTTTCATGGATCGATCGACACAATCGAGATAGCTAGGCAGCTTAGTAGGATGGCCGCAGACAAAGTCCTAACGCTACCAGCCGTTGACTTTGAAGTGCGAGAGTGAGGCACCATCGCTAGCATGCTCTTTAAGCCAATTTAGGATAAGAAAGCTTGGGTAAAATTTGTGCGAACCTTAGCTAGGTTGTGCCGCAAACAAGAGACTCGGCAGCCAAAGGCACTAAAGCGTAAGGTGGATTTTGTCGCAGGCAAAGCAGATGGATTATCTTTCTCAAGGAAGCGAAAGAAGAGCGAGAGGAGCTCGCCAACTTAGGATAACGAGTTTGCTAAAGAAGAAGAGCTTAACGCATCACAGCGCGAAAACATTTTGGAAGTACGGTCTTAGCAGCTGTACCCGACCATGCTCTCTCATCCGGTGTGCCTTATCTGCATAGGGAATGAAGAGTACTCGTATAGACGAAGGATGCGCTATATTCTACAAAAGAATGTCTTAAAGAAGTACGTGAAAACCTATTTCCAACTTCCTAAACTTCAGTCATGCCGCTATCCTAGTTGCTCTAACATGTTGATAGACATGATGCATTTTAAGAGACACGCGCTTGAGGTGCATAAGGTGTCTTACTAATACGGCCGTATCTCTTTTCGCCTGAATGCTGCTCTATGTAGTTTATTCTATAGTCTAGATTAGGCAGAAGATTACTCGCCTTATAATCTGTATATTAAAATAGCGTATCATTCATTTCATGCTTCAAACAGCGATGCAGGTGCTGGCTTGGTGGTGAATTCTGCTACTGCTTTGACGAGCCTAACAAAGCAGCGTTCCGCGTAGAAAACGTTAACATGGACAGCAACCTCGACTCAACGCCTTACAGCTTCTATCTACTTCCTTTTCCTCCGCCTATCTGCTCGGCGCAGGTTCTTTCATGCCTCGAGACAATTGGCGTGTTTTAGGAGGAGGTATCTGCTGTGCATCTGCGGCGGCGCAGTGTTCTGCATAGACATTCCGTTCCGCCTATCCGCCCGTTCTATTTTTCCGTAGGTAGCTAAGCTTATAGATTTGTAATACTATTAGCTACCTTAGGCTTAATAGATAGTCAAGCTCTGCGTTATTTTCTTGTTCTTTCCGCAGCCTTCGCAGTGCAATCTCTTTTCCTCGCCTCTTTGGCTATTTTTGTCTATAACCTCACAGATGCGGAAACCTAACGCATTACTAGAGAGAGCTGAACACGCACGACGAAGAAGCTTTAGGTGCAACGAAACTGTAGGTATAAATTGAAAGCTACGCACATATTTCTTACAACATGCTAACGATCAATACAACAGCAAAGAACAGAATACAAATGCCAACTACCAAGATCCAAATAGCATCCAGCACCACGCTCGCGATGGTCTAAATAGAGCAGATTACCAAGGATGCCGCTACACACTTTATTGAGAGTGGCTAGTCTCGTAGCCTGTAGCATTGTACAAAAGCGTTGGCGAGCTCTAGCATTGCGGTAGAAACGCTTCTAAGAAAGTCGAAGAGAAGATAAAGCGTTAAGCTACTGCATCGTGTTAGTATGATTGCTTATAGTTAAATGTGGTATAGAGAAAACGCACTTCATATTCTCGTAGCAGTCTCTGTTCCCTGAAGAAATAGTATCGTAGTCACGATTGGCCCAGCTGTCATCTTCTTCGTTGTAGTTCTCTTCGTCGTCGTAGCTTTTTTCGTCGCGGTAGTTCTTCTTGTCGTCGTAGCTCTCTTCGTCGCGGTAGGTCTCTTCGTCGTCGTAGTCCTCTTCATCATCGAAGTCCTCGTTTTGGTGATAGATTCGGATTTCCAAAGGCAGGATCTGAATAAGAAGTGTCTCTCCAATATAAGTCTCTATAGTGGACTGTGGGTCATTCATCCTCAAAACTGTCAAAAAGGTAGTAGAAGTAGAGGTGGAGGAAGTTAGATAGATCTTTGGTAAGAAGCCCTTTTATACCCTCCGGTTTACCTGTAAACAAGAGATTATAAGGCTAGGCTAGATAACGCTCGTTACACTTTCCTAATTAGCTAGGTTAGTTGGAAAAGCATTCTTGAGAACGCCTCGCTTGGCGTTGTGGAACTCGTATACCCTATAAGCAATAGCATCAGCTAGTCTTCTAATAGCTTCCAAGAACAGTCCTAGTAGAACGCTGGCGGACAGATGCTTAGGCTTACTTAATCGGTTTCGCCCTTTGGGCTATTTACATCGTGGACACTAGAGCCTAGTATCACACCATAGTAGATGAACCGACCTAGAGAAGTTTTCGCAAAGCTCGAATTTGCTGCGGAGAGCCTTGAACCAACCCAGGCTAGCAAAAAAAAGCGCAATTATTAATATACTTTATTTCTTACTTAATTAACTATTCCACACTATATTATAAAGTTATATGCTTTAGTACGTTAAACACTTCAACGTTAGACACAAGGTGAACCAGTTGCACTACAAAACTTTTTCCCCTACCTGCTAGATAAGGGCTATATAAGACGGTTTCAACAAGGGTCATGCAATAGAAGAACTGTTTGAAGCATAAACGCGCTCCACCCTCGCGAGAAAAAACCAATATAGCCTCGTATCAAGAGCGCTAGTTTGAAAAGTCTGAGCGAGGAGAACTAGCAGAGACTTTCCCGTCGAAGCGCCTGACTAAGCGAGCCTTTGAGTAGCAAAAGCCTGTTATCTAGAAAAAAGTAAGGATTAGGCTATCAAATGCGTATCTTGACGCCTTTCACTCACCTTCACTATCTTCAACATTGAATATCTTTATCACTAGGCACCCTGCAAAATATCTTAGTAGCTTATTCGAGAGCGCTTTACCTGAGCTCTAATTTGGACTTTCTCTGGTTCGAATAAAACGATTCTATTCCTTACAAAAGTCTATTAAACATAAATGGCACCTCCACCTAAGCCTACGGGCCTCTTAACTGCTATATCGCTGAATAGCTCGGTTCCCTCCTTAGACCTGAACAGGCCTGGCCAATAGGGCATCTTTCGACCCGTCTTTCGATCCGCCATTCGACCCCAACCAACAGACCTACTATGAACCTGCAGCAACAGACGAGGTCACTGCCTAGAACGCAGCCTTAGATAGCCTTCCAACAACACTGCGATGCTCTCACCGCCTATTCAGACAGTCTGCCCCTCCCCGCTGCTAAGACGCACACTAACTCACTCTAGAACCTAAGACGATATGCATCCTACCAACGGCCACCGCCAGAGGCTCACCAACAGAGCATGCAGCGGCAGGGAAGCGTCTCTAGGGCAGAAGTCGGGGCCTCCCTGCTGTTTGCTGTACTGTGTGGATTGACGGCAATTGATTAAGAAACGAAAGAGCAGGAGTTGGCAAGCCCACCTCTCTCTCTCTCTCTTTGCCAGCCAGCGATGGTGGTCATCCCCACGTGGGCACCTAGGAAGCTGATAATGGTAGTTTGCGCGAACACGGGCTTCAACATGATAGCCACCGCTTCTATGGTTATAACGCAGCACACGACGGCGCCCTACCTAGCAAGAGTTTCAAGGATTAACAAGGGAAAAGAGCAAGGGAAAACGTAGCTGTTGAATAGTCACAAAACTGAGGCTGAGAGCGCGACGGCGCGGGCATGGCTGGCTGTTGAAGAGTTAGATAATTAATAGCTGGCCGCTAGAAGATGGGATGTAACGTTACGAGAGCGCTACGCGTCAGTTAGATGTAAGCGCTGAGCATGGGCATAGCTAGTTGTTGAAGACAGATAATGGATAAGATAGCGCTACGCAGCGGTGGGATGTAGGGGATAGAGGATAGGTTCAGCTAGCTGTTAAGAGATAGCTGGCTGTTGAAGGGATAGAGTGAGAGCGCTACATATGTAGGCGCTAGAGGGTAGGTTTTGTCGAGAGATAGCTAGCTGTTGAAGCGATAGGATACCATGCAGGTCGGGCTTGTGCCCCACTCGGGCTCGTGCCCCACCCTCACCAAAACAACACACCCATCCTATCTTCTTCAGCACATGATAACTCAACAACTATGGCACCGATTGATAAGGCGATTGCAGATTTGAAATCGCACGAACAAGACGAAGATTTCAGTATCTAGGGTATCGCGAAAAAACATAGTGTCGAGTACTCAACGCTGCGGCGGAGGTAGACGGGCCAGACAGGCCCTTAGGCAGCCAGGTACGCCTCGCAACAAATACTCAGCTTACAACAAGAGAAGAGACTCGTACAGTATATTGGAGGGCTAACGGCTCGTAGGCTACCTCCTACGAGAGCGATAATACAAAATTTTGCGTCGAATATATCAAAACAACACGTTGGCAATGGCTAAGTTACGCGCTTTATTAACTGCAACCGCAACTATTTTATCTCTAAATAGAGCGCTGGCATAGACGTTGTACGCTACTAGGCTAACTTACAACGCAAGTACGAGTTGTACTTTAACCTTTTACATTACAAAATTGTTTAGTATAAAGTAAAGCCTTGTAATACCTACAATATAGATGAAAAAAGCTTTATAATTAGTGTCACAGGACGCTCAAAACAGGTGTTTAGTTAGCTTTAATAGGAGCAAAAGAAAGTTCGAGCAGCGCTTCAAGATAGCTCTCAAGAGTAGGTAACAGTCGTGGCAACTATTAGAGCAGATAAAAGTGTTTTGTTGCTGGCCTTTATATACTCGTTAGCTAACTGCACACTCTAAGCTTCATAGGTAGCTTAAATTGAAGCAGAAAAGCACGGCGTGTTTGTAAGCTTCTTACCAACAGAATAGACGAATAATGACATCAGATTAGCCTAGTTAGAGCAGGTTTTTAACTGTGAAACGAAGCAGAAAGCACGTTTGCTAAGATTAGCGTTTTCTTATACTCGACAGCTACGGCAGCTACTTCTTAATAGACTTTATCGAATACTGCGAGGCTTACAGAATACTGCTGGCTATGTTTCTCTCTTACTCGACCTATACGCTGCAGCTTCTCGACGTAGTTTGCTTCAAACCTCTTAGCAGCAACTACTTTGCTAAGCTTACTAATTACTTCTTCAAAACGCAAAAGTTGCTAGCTGTCTAGAAAAGAGACTTCTTTTTGCTGTTCTAGAGTGCCTAGGAGTTTACGTTTACAACAAAACTAGTCCTTAAAGCGTTTAAAGCTACTAGTATTGCCTCTATAAAGGCTAACGTTGTACTCGAGCGTTTCTGCAAACAGGACAATAATAAGAGTAAAGTACAGCCTTTAGCTTTCTTTCTTAAAGACTAGAAGCAGATAGATTGTCTTATACGTGCTGCAGTAAAGGATACCTTAGCAGAAACCTCGCAGAAGCTCTCCCAAACGCTACACCAACTTCAGGTTCAAAACGAGGTACTACACTATAAGAACAGCGACCTAAGAGATGCTCTTACTGCCAAGAAGCAGCGCAAGAACGCTAGCAAACCTCTCGATTTGCAGCGTGAAGAGAAGTACTACGGTAGTGCTACTTTCTAGTTGCCCTCTAAGTTCGAGCGAGCACGTAAGCGTGAAGCAAAAAAGCAACACCAAAAAAAGCAGGAGAAGCTAGCAAAGTTAAACAGAAAGAAGCTTCAAGCTGCTGCCAAGCTCTTTAAGGAGCAAAAGAAAAAGAAGCGTCGTGTTGCAAAAGAGAGAGCCAAGGAGGTGCGAGATTAGATGAAGGCAGAACAGGTAGCTGCTCAGAAGGCTAGAAAAGCTACTTAAAACACTAGGCAGGCTCTTATAATTTCCTATAAAAGCAAGCGTAAAGCTTTAAAAGCACCTCTAGCAAAGTGCAAGCTAAAACGAGCCAAGAGCGGTGCTGCAGCTCGTCCGTCGTTCCTAGAAGCTGCACCAGCACCTCCACCCAAAGTCAGCTCTCGGGGCCGCGCGATCACTCTCTCGCGAAAACTTAGATAGTAAAACTTATTCGTACGCTTCTACAGAGTAATAAAAACAATAAATCTTGCGATAATAGCTTGTACTGCTGTTGCAATAACCGCATCTTTGTAGTAGTAAGCATGTTGTTTGGTGGGGCACGAGCCCGAGTGGGGCACAAGCCCGACCTGCATGGTACATAGACGGAGGAAGGTGACCCACGACTTGGTGCGATCGTCTTTTGGCACATGGCGGGATCCCGGGTGCATTGTTGGGTATGTCGAGGTGGTTTTTGCCTAGACGGAGGGTACTGTGTGGTTTGTTGTTATGCCGATTGGTGGGACTCGAGCGGTTTCCAGCCAGGACGGAGCTCGGTCCGTCGTTGTTCCGATTCGGTTTCCTACGACCGAGAACGATATCGCGCAATGGAACGCTCCTCTGGCAGGTGGATAGACGAAAGCCACCGTGTACATCGAGCTTCATACGGAACATTTCATCGCGAAACCACGAAGTACCATGCAGTCGTCTAGCCGCGTGCTCTTTGCGCCACCTCAGCATACACGCCAACGAGCAAAGCACGTCCACCCCTGACAAGACTGTTACGGCTCTTCTTCACTCTCAAGCGCGACGTCTCACCACCGCACGAAATTTTCGCCTTCTGGACTACGCGGCCTCGACCGCAGCGCATCGGAAACACATCCGCCCGCTGAAGCGCAAGCACGCCGCGACCCTAGCCTTGAGACGTACCAACGAGTCGATCAGGATATTATGCCTAGGCAAAGCGTATCTCGCTCCGGTTCGAGCGAACACCATACCTTTCAGCCCGCTGGGTGGTCAAAGTCGGTAGCCGCCAGTGTAGCTGGACCGGTACGGGCACGTTATCGCCTCGACGCCAGCGCGTCGCGCGAGATAATGCTGAAAGACGCACTTATAACACGCGTTCGGCTTCCCTGGACATATGAACACCGATTCAGGGTATACCGCGCCTCCGGTGTACTGGATGGTGTGATGTCGTCGGCCGGCGGCGTCGTTCATAATGGGGCAACGACGGATACGGGTTGATCGCAGTTCGAGGAGTTAAAAGCTCTGTAGTTTTAAGCTTGCAACGTAGAAGCATATTATAGATATAGAAAAATTTGTTGTTCTACCTTAAGGATGTAGATTCCAGGCGTATAGGGAGTTAGTTGTAGGGTAAAGAGAGTAGGAAGTATTCGTAGCTTGTCTCGCTAGGCTGTGCGTCTCGCGTCCCCGTGCAGGACGTTAGTAGTGTTCATAGTGTTCCAGAGCTACATAGCCATTTTAAGACTGCAAAGTAGAGAAATGCTTCGCAGCTTATGTACGAGTAGGTTGCCTTAAAGACGAGTTCTCTAAAAGAAGAAAAACTACGTCTGTGCAGCACAGCAAGAGTATAGGCATCTCTTAGCATCTATGTATGCAACAACGCAGTATTACTGCAAAGTTAGAACTTCTTAAGCTACATAGAGCAGCTTATATGTATTGCCTTTAGGCTACTAGCGTGTTAATTATATATGTAATTATTACAACAGAGCTAGAAGTTTCTAGCTACGTTAGCTAACGTGTGTTGCTTTAAAGCTACTAGCTTGTTAATGTAATTATTATTATAGAGTATAGAGCTTAGAATTTTTAGTAGAGTGTTGCAGCTTATATATGTTAGTGTAAGAATAGAAACTCTAGCATTTGTATGTTATAGAAGTAATGTATGTATAAGTAGATTGCCTTAAAAATAGGTTCTTTAAAAGAAAAAAAACTGCGTCTATACAGCATAGTAAAAGTATAAGCATTTTTTAGTATCTATGTATGCAACAACGCAGTATTACTATAAAGTTAGAACTTTTTAAGCTACGTAGAGCAGCTTATATATGTTGCCTTTAGGCTACTAGCGTGTTAATTATATATATAATTATTACAATAAAGCTAGAAGTTTCTAGCTACGTTAGCTAACGTGTGTTGCTTTAAAGCTACTAGCTTGTTTAATATAATTATTATTATAGAGTACAAAGCTTAGAATTTTTAGTAGAGTGTTATAGCTTACATATGTTAGTATAAAAATAGAAACTCTAGCATTTGTGCGTTATAAAAGTAATATATGTACAAGTAGATTTTATTAGTTTAATGTTAATATAACTTATAATGTTGTAGGTACGTAATAGCAAGCAAGTATGCTCTTTCTAAGTCTGTAGATGTTTCATTCTTATATCTATTATATTTATTAGACTTTTGTACAATATAATTTAGAACTAGTAAAAAAACAAGCTACAAGTTAGACTAAAAGTAACTAGATAATGCTTAACTAGGTTATTAACTAAAAGAACTTTAGGCAGGAAGTTGCTATGCTGCAAATGCTCTCGCTATTTAAGTGCAAGAAATTACGTTTAAACAGTGCGTAGTGTTAAATATTTACAAACTAGTACTTTCTAAGAGCTGTAAAACTACTGTAGTACTTTTTAGAAGTTTTAGCTATTTGCTACAGAAGTAGCTACAGATTTACAAGCGTTAGTAAGCTGCTAAGATACGTATTTGTATAGTATTTTTAGTAGTGTAAGCATTCTTAGCATTAACGCTAGCTAAATTAAGATGTAAATGTTCAATACTTTGTGTAGCTACTATCAGCGTCAATTACCGCTTGCATACGAGCTAGCATCGTTTCTAAAAGCTCTCTTAGTAATTCTAGTAGAACAGCCTGCCATGCTGCCTCTACAAATGCTCTAAGCTAATTACTAGATAGATTGGCGTTTACCCCTAACCTATTTTTGATCCAATCTTTCATCCAACACTAGATGGTTTCAATCGGGTTGAGGTCTGGGCTGAAAGCTGGCCACTCAATGACGTCAAGTAGCATACCATTATCGTCTATCCAGGCTGTGGTGAAAGCTGCCACGTGACCAGGAGCGTTATCCTGCATGTAGAATAACTTGTTGTCTTCCTCCTAAGAGAATTGGCTGAGATAATCGCGTACAATTGGTAGTACGTGCTCACAGTAACTCTCTGCGTTGATCTTCCCCCATTCTTTCTGCCAGAAGAGGCTAGGTCCCTTCACATCACCGTGAAAGCTGCCCCAAAACATCCACCCAGGCTTCCTCTGATAACGTATGACCGTACAGAGCTCAGATAGCTCCTCTCTGACCTTTCTGGTGACCCATTGCTTTCGGTGGCGGCCGGCCTGAACCCAGCTCTCATCGCTCTATAGTATATGCCTCCAATCGTCGTAAGTCCATTCAGAATGGGCGCGGGCAAACGCAAGCCGGGCATCGCGGTGGGCTCGTGAGAGTGGTGGCTTTTGACGAGCTACTCGACGTGTATAGCCTCTTTTAGCTAAAGCGTAACGTATTTTGCTCTCAGTAACCAGTGGGATAGTATATTTAAAGAGCTCAGCAACGTGATAATACGTCATCAGTCTCCCATGCTGGCTGCCGGTAACAAATAGCTCAATTGTATCGACGTCCTCATCGGTGAGGTCGCTTAGGCGGCCCGATCGTTTTGCCGGTGTGATTCTGTGGGCGAGAGCGTAGCGAATCTGGCTGCGTGTAACCTCCTCACCGGTGGACTTCTTGATCGTTTTTGCCACTTGTTTCGCGTTCAAACCAGCGTCGTCGAGGGTCTGTATACGTATCCGAACGTCGCGAGTTGTATGGCAAGCGTATTAACGCGTTAGACGGGGTTGTAAAGGTGGTGGAGGCGTGGTTGTAGTGAGTTGTTGTAGTGGTGATTGTAGAGGCGGAGAGGTATCTGGTGGTGAGGCTATCGGCTGATCATCGGCCCGTAGCCACCAAGGCCTCCCATTGGCGAAAAAGCTTGGGTCCGAGCTCCAGCTATCACTAATTGGGAATAGATCGTCTTGACCAGGAACATCAAAGTAACGATGTGTAGAAAATCGAGCCCGTATACGCCGGGAAAGTACACCAGAACGTCCGTACAAGAACTCAGGCATGAGGGCTAATAGTGGGCCATGATGATCAATCCTTAGTTTACTTATAAAAAACGTATGTGGCAAGAGGGTAGCCGCATTACGCCGTATTTGTCAGCTTCGGGCTTTAGCTCGGCTGACGTGGCAAATGGCTAAAACTTCCAGGGAGTACCACAGTATATTAGGCCCTGTTGCCTTCTCTCCTCTTCCGTTCCTTCTCTTTCCTTCACTATAGCGAGCCTAGAAAGCATCGCAAGATACAATCTAAGCCTTGGTCATTCTCAAACTGATACCCCCCGAGAACCGTGAACCTACATTTGACCCTCTTCCCCTCACTTCACTTCTCCTCTCTTTCTTTCACTATGGCAGGCCTGGAGAAACCACCGCAAGATCCAAGTCCTGCTTGCGAACCCACATCTCCGATGTCGCATATGGAGTCCTTTAAGTCCTTTGACCATGCCGGAAAAGGAAAGGAGCACGAAGAATCACTTCCGCCGTCTACACTGTCCACCACAACAGCGCCTGACAGAGATATGCCTAAGGATCTCCGGCCAGCGACACTTTCGCGAAGAGCTTCCGTCGTACCTGAAGCGGTTATCGTCGAACGGCGAAAGCGACGAGGTCTCCTCGCCAATCTCTCCTTGATACCAGAGGTTGACGACCCCTACCATTATGCCCGCAAGACAAAATGGCTCCTGACCATCCTCGTGGCATTTATGGGAATGGCTGGTCCCATGGGATCTACTATCATAGTCCCTGGGCTCAAGGACATCGCAGAGGCCTTCGATGCTTCCCATACCATTACGAACATGAATGCAGCCGTCTACATGCTCTCCATGGGAATCTTTCCGCTGTTCTGGTCCAGCTTCTCAGAGACGAGCGGGAGAAGGACAATATATATCGTCTCCTTTGGCCTCTTTGTGCTCTTCGGAGCCTTGGCTGCTGTTTCAACGAATATGGCTATGCTGATCGTCTTCCGAACGTTCTCGGGAGGAGCTGCAGCATCCGTCCAAGCTGTCGGAGCAGGAACGATTGCCGACATATGGGAGGTCAAGGAGCGGGGCCGAGCAATGGGAATATTCTACTTGGGCCCCCTTTGTGGTCCACTCTTCGCACCAATCCTTGGCGGAGTACTAGCAGAAGAACTCGGCTGGCGGAGCACACAATGGTTCCTCGTAATATACGGCAGCATAACACTCCTCGTGCTAGTCTTCGTACTCCCCGAAACTCTGCGTTCGAAGACGCTCGCCGCTGCTTCCCTTCCTGCTTCTACTCCCGAGAAGCGACCAACCGGAAATCTCAAACGCGTCTCAACTACACAGTCTGTTGCCGAGAAGTCCAAATCTGTAGCCTCCCACCTCCGCCGCATCTTCGTCGATCCCTTCTCCATCCTACTCTACCTCCGTTTCCTTCCTGTGGCCCTCACAGTGTACTACGCCTCCATCACTTTCGCCTTCCTCTACTTTCTCAACATCTCCATCCAAAAGACATTCTCATCCGCTCCCTACAATTATTCCACCCTTGTCGTCGGCCTCCTTTATATCCCCAGCTCCGTCGGATATATGCTCGCATCTCTCTTGGGTGGAGTCTGGATTGACCGCATCATGCACCGAGAAGCGCGAAAAGCCGGCCGCTACGACGACAAGGGCAAACTAATCTTCCGCCCCGAAGACCGGATGCGTGAAAACGCGTGGATAGCAGCCTTTCTCTGGCCCGCGGCTCTCATCTGGTACGGCTGGACCACCGAGAAAGGCGTCATATGGATAGTGCCTATGGTCGCCAACTTCTTCTTCGGCATCGGATCCATGCTCATTACGTCTGTCAGCACCACCATGTTGACCGAGTTTATGCCGAGTAAAGGCTCGGCGGGGATGGCTATTAATAACTTCTGTAGGAATTTGTGTGTGTTTGGGGCTACGATTGCGGCGGATCCGGCGATTGATGCCATTGGGAATGGCTGGTTGTTTACGATATTGGGGTTGTGGGCTTTGTCGACGGGTGGGTTGGTGCTGGTGGCTATGAACAGGCGTTCGGGGAGGTGGAGGGAGGAGATGGTTAAGGCGTTGGGGGAATAGGGCATAGGGGAAATATGGCATTAGGAGTTAGGCGTTTGGGTTGAGTGGCTGGTCGATGCATGGAGGTATGAAGCGTAGTGCATGCAGACTTGACAGCGTCAAGGCATTAGACTCTTAAGCGTTTTCCTATGTATGTACATGCGTCTGGAGCTGTCTCTCTCCTATGTACCACTGGCATATTTTATTCATGTACCACTGGAAACATCTTCTCTCCATGTCATTATAGTCTCCAACAGGTTCGTGGGATAGAGTAATGAGTGAATCGTGCATTTTCGACGCACACGGTGACGAGATGACCGTTCGGTGAAATGTTCTTACTACCCAGATCTTCCCTTTTCGTGGCATTATGATATCTATGTAGCTTGGCAACTATCCTGTAGCATCCATCCTTCCATCTGGAGCACACCTCAATAGAGGCACTTCTGATCATCACTCGCTCGCAACCTCCCCTCCGTTGCAGAGTCAGGCACGAGAACCTCACTGATCACCTTGCCGATTGTCAGCAGGTGGTGATCTCAATATCTCCCCACGACGGGAGACATCCCAACACGCATTCCATACTCCCCGGTAAAAGCGAGCACATTTAAAATCAGTGTTGCCTCCCGTATCTGCACCCAGGGCCACTGGAATATGGGGCTCGGCAACAGCGGCTGCAGAACCGCAGGAAGAAGCTCCAGGGGTGCAACACGGATCCTGTGGGATGGTAGTGTATGGACCCGAGTTTGCTACTAAGAATCCTGTTGTGATGGTCTTGTCTAGCGTGTGGTCATGATCAGCAGGTGTGTGAGAGCATAGATGACGGACAACCCGGATATCAAGACCCCAGCTGCTCGTAAAATGCTAACAATAGACGCATTAGAGCCTGGATGGTGTCCTTTGCAGACTGTTGAGCGAGCCTATCTGGGCATGACTGTGATGTATTAACATGATATTGACTTTAACGAGAATAAACATGACCTTTTGTGTTCATCACATGTTTCATACCCACTGCTAACCCATGTGATGGGCCTCTTCTATGCTTAGTAATCTTTCAGGAGCGCTCGTTTGTTTCAGCATCAAGTCTGGATCCACTGAGCTGTGAGTTGTTGTGGGTGGTCAAGGGGTTAAGGATAGCCACCAAGGTACACCCAGGCCTTCACCGTGTCGTCTCTTTTTTCAAAGCATTCGAGGAGATCTCGCGCATTGGTCTGGAACAGAGAGTCTATGATCCTTCAGTGAAACAATCATTTCAGTGGCCGTCAAGCGGTGCAGTAGTGGTGGGACGTGGTCGACAGTGTGTGCGCAGCGATCAGGTGATGAGCATGACCAGGATACAAATTGAGTAACCAACAAGTAGTCGCCCCCCGGATTCGCCAAGGGCCTAGCGAATCCGGGGGGCGAGTAGTCGGTAGCTCCGAAAGAGAAGTCGCTCTGTATCCCAAATACAGCATTCCTGGTAAAACAGACGGAATAGTACAGAGTAACCAATCAGGTCAATGTTTGATGCGCGTGGAACGTGGAGGACCAGAGTATATAAAAACGTGCGAGTGCAGCATGCAAGCTGGCGCCTAGGAACAGGCCATGTGGACTCCCAAAACGTGGGTTTACTCCGAACAACGCCGAACTAACACTCCGATGTCGGGCACAGGCGCACTAACAGGTGATCTTGCTCATACTTAGATATAAAGAGACAGTCTCCCGATGTCATTATCTCCGATTTTTAGCGTCACCACCCCACGAATGGCTTCATCTCTACTTGACACATAACATCCTTGGACTCCAACCCTCTGGCTCTTGGCAGTGTATGATCTTTGAAAATATATCAAAAGATTAAATCTCAATGGCAAAAATTGACGGCGCAGAAGTTGCCCGACACAACACCAAGAAGTCGTGTTGGCTAGTGCTTGACTCAAGAGTGTACGACGTGACGTCTTTCCAGTCTGAACATCCCGGCGGCACCGTCATCTTATTGAAGAATGCTGGAACTGTAATTTTCTCTCACTCTCTTTGTCTGTGACCCAATCTTCTAGCTAACGAAACACCAGGACGCAACCACCGAATTCAAAAAATACCACCCCTTGACATATGTGAAGCAACTCCCTCCCGGAAGCGACCTCGGCCCCATAGACCCAAACACCCTCGCCAAACTCAACAAACCAAAAGAAACAACAAGTTCTCCCGTAAATGAGGTAGATGCTGAAAACAAGATCCCTCATGTCTCTCTCTGTGTCTCTTGTCCCGATTTCGAGAAAGTGGCGAAATCAGTATTGCCTCACAAATCCTACATATATGCTTCCACATCAGCAAACTATGGACTTTCACTCAAAGGGAATCTCGAGGATTGGGGTCGTATTACGTTCCGCCCCAGAGTATTGCGTAACGTGGGCGATGTAGATGCATCGAGAAAGATATTTGGTCACAACAGTCCATATCCATTCTATATCTCTCCCATGGGAACCCTTGGTACCATTAATTCCGAAGCTGAGCTCGATGTCGTAAGAAGCGCGGTGAAGAAGGGTGTGCATATGGTAGTTTCTACCGCGAGCACACGCTCCACAACGCAAATCGCAGACTGTCATAGAGCAGAACTTCAAAGACACAAAGGGAGTCCGACACGATTGTTCTTTCAGTATTATATGCCGGTTGACAGGACCAAAGCGATCGAGCTGATGCATATCGTGAAAGAGGCAGGATACAAGGGGCTGTGGATCACTGTCGATACACCTGTGCTGGGAAAGAGAACGGCGGATAGAGTGCTGCAGGCGGAAGAAGCACTGGCAGTGGGTATGCATGAGGAACCAATGTCGACATGGGAGACAGGAGACGATAATGCATTTGCGCCCGCGATGGGCGGTCGACCTAGCGCTGGCCAGCTGAGTCCGCACACCACCTGGGAAGATCTATCCTGGATACGTAAAGAGTGGGATGGACCCATCGTTCTCAAGGGCGTCCAATGCGCCGAAGACGCTAAATTGGCGTTGGAGTATGGCGTCGATGGTATTCTGCTAAGTAACCATGGAGGAAGACAGTTGCACACAGCGCCCAGTTCGCTGATGACCTTGTTGGAGATTCGGACCTACTGTCCGGAGGTGATTGGCAGGTTGGAGATCTTTATGGATGGAGGATTAAGAGATGGAGCGGATGTGTTGAAGGCTTTGTGTCTAGGAGCGACGGCAGTCGGAGTGGGAAGGCCATATATGTATGCGCTTGCGGCATACGGGGGGAAGGGGGTGGAGAAGGTCACTGATAGTAAGTGATGAACTGGTTTCGGATTCGAGATTGAAGTGCTAAACAGTTATTGTAGTTTTGGCGGAAGAGTTGACGACAGGAATGAGATTACTGGGCATCACGTCACTGGATCAGCTGAAGCCGGAGATGGTTAATGCGAGTAGGTTGCTGAATGAGATGTGGAGACCGGATAGTTTTTCTGTGAGGAGTAAACTTTGATGCGGCGTCACATAAAGTTGGAGGACACAATCTTTCAGCTTCAAGCTCTTAAGAACAACTATTTGTTTGCAGGAGATAGTCTGGAATATAGGATGAAAAGAGGGCTTATTATCTTTCTCTAAAAGTTGCTCACCTCAAATGAACGATAGTGAGTTTTGCAAACGGAAGAGATATCTACTATGAAATCAACAGAATAAATGCGTAGTAGCATGAAAGGTCACTAATCTACCTGACAGTACGTTTTGACAGCGCAGAAATATTCCAACATCTAAACTCTAGATCAAACATGCATGGAAGAGTCGGAAGAAGATACGCGAATTATCGTGATGCTTGCTCCTAGATCTCAAACTTCTCCGGCAACGTCTCATCGTTCTCCTTCTCCCACTGCTTGACCATCTCATCCTGTTGTTTCCGCCATTGGTCCATCATGCGTTTCGGGGCAATTTGGTACCCCAATTCCTAACAGATCTCATAGCTCGAGTATGCACCGCTTTTAGGATTGTCGGCTCTTTGGGATCGGAAGCGTCTGTCATGGAGTCCTTGTTGACTGCACCGATGGTCTGGTCCAAACCCACGGACTTATCAACCTCTTCGACTGGCTCTTTCAATTTCTCTTTCTCTTTCGCAGCCTGGATCGCGAAATTCGAGTTCTCCATGAGTGCCGCAACGAAAATACGCCGAATTGGGTTGGAATTCATGTATGAAACGTCTTTGCGTCCTTGAGAAGCAGCCGTGAACTCACAGCTAAATACTCACGATCGGTTGGTTCGCAGCCTGCTGAAAAAGTTGCGGAACGTTTTCATGGGCCCCGCATGTGCCATTGGAGGCAGTGATGGGCATCAGTTCGAACCAGTGCACCGTGGACCGCATGGGGAACCAACGTTGTCCTTGCATGGCTGGCCGTGTCTCCATGCTTCCGAACCCCGTTCTCGGAGAAACTCTTTGACTTTGGAATCCTTCATGGATGCCGGGCTTGCGGGAAGGAAAAGACTGACAACGAAGGAGCACTATCATCGTGCGCAAAATGTCACGAAACAAAGTACTGCTCAGCTGATTGTCAGCGAGCCGATTGGAAGTCACACAAACGATATTGCCGGGCTTTATCTTGACCGCGTCGCTTTTCGACAAGTTCACGGTGCTAGGAAGGACGGATGAGCCATAAGGACCTCGGGGAAGCGCCAGCGAAGTGTGCTGCAAAGAAGCCGAGATGAGCACAGAAAGTCGCGACTGGAAGCGGAAAAGCCAGAGGAGGCACTCAGGCTGAAGCACACATAGACACTCAATACGGTCAACAAGCTAGGCTTGCTCTATGCTGGCCAAGCCGAGCTTTACTGCGCCCGGCGTCATATCTGTGAAGCTTCTACATATCTTTTCATTCCATACGGTAGTCATCGCTTTATGAGGGTACTGCACTTCGTCCCGTTATGCAAAGGCTTGGCAATTTCGTGATGATGTTTTGCGTATCTCAAAGCCCCAGATAGCCAGGCATGGCTGGTTACAAGTACACTAGTACCGCCCTCAACCGGAAACGGCCTGTGCGCAGGGACAAAAGATGTTTCACAACGCGCGTGATTCCGGTCAACAAGTGCTAGGTCATTCAGGTCCTGTCAGGATGATGCACCGAATTCTCGCTGGCTCAGAGATCCTCACTACGTCCCGCATCCGGCGTGTGTCATCTGAGGTTTGTTGTCATCGGGGTGATCGTCCGCATCCATATCTTCCTCCCAACACTTTTCCCACTCTTCCAGCCTTACCGGGGGTCCTGGACTGGTAGGGTCAGAGACCTGCACGAAGGGAGTTCCATACACTCCCTCCCCACTCTCTCTCTCCATACACTCTAGAGATTTTCTAGAGAAAGCTAAGGCGTATCTTAGCGCTATAGTAACTTGTATAGGCGTAAGATACCCGTTAGCGTAGAGCTTGAATTAACGGTGAATATAAACGGTACTGCAGTGTATCCTAGGCTATAAGCGCCTAAAGCTAGATCTTAGTAAACGCTTTAATTGCTCTAAATACGCTATATAGTTTGTTTTTTGCTCTTAGCTAGCTTCGCCTATTACTTAAGATTTTTTAAATAGTGCTTTGCTTGCTTTATCGTTGTTGTTGCTATAGTTAATTAATAGTAACGCTTAAGCAAATAAATTAGCGTTTTTCTTTTCGCGTAGAGTTTCTCTATAATTGCTGATAGCTATAAAGCCAAAGTTGCTTTAGTTTTGTAAGCAAAAGTAGCTCTTTAGTGTATTCTTCTTTATATTAGAGCGCTAAGGCGCTAAAGTTATACTTCTTTTGCTAAAGATTCTCTCTAGCTTAGAGCTTATAGCTAGAATTGCTAAAAAATCAATTGCTATACGTAAAAAGCGTAGGTATAATGCATTAATAGCTAGCCTTCGCTAGTACTATAAAAGCACTACGTTATTATCCGTTTCTTGTAGCGTAAAAAAGTAGTAGCTAAGCTTGTTTTTTATAAAAAATTTAAGCGTAGGCAGTTTACGCAATTCTTTAAGCTAATTAAAAAAAAAATAGTACTGTAGCTTAGATGTAGGCGTATTACTGTTTATTTTAGCAAGCAAAGCTCGCCCTTGTAAAGAGCTTTAAAATAATTAAAATAAAAAAGTTTTCTTTAGCGTAGCAAGGTAATTTTTCTTATACAGCTTACGAACTTTACTAATAAAGTAATTTACCTACTCTTTACTCTAAGCGTTTACTAAATACTTTTTCTTTTAGCGAGAATTAAGTAATACAACGGCTGCGTAGGCAGGCGTTACATTAGAAAGCGCGTAGTACTTTTAAGCTTTCTTTTACCTTTGCTTAATAGCTACTTAAAACGCTACATGCTTAGCTAAATTTTAGTACTATATTTTAAGCTTTTTAAAGTTCTTTATAAAGAAACTAAGAATAAGTACAACGTACGCAATTCTAAGCTGTAAATGCTTATTAAGTTAACTCTCTAGCGATTTAGTAGCTTCTTTGAATAGTTTAAGTATCTTAACGAGCTTAGTAATAATAGACTATTTTTTTGCGCTTAAGCGCTTTGTAAAGATGTTACGCGCTATAAAAGCTTTAAAAAACTTTGTAGCAAGCAACTAGCTACTGCGGTTTATATAGTTTTTTAGTTAAAAGCTTTTTACGTTTAAGTAGTATTTAATAGCTGCGCAAAAGCGCAAAGCGCGTACTAGCATATTCTAAGTCGAGTTTTATCTACGACAGAGTTAGCTAGTTGCAAGAACTAAAGATACTAAATATAGCAATATTTTGAAAAACTCTTTACTACGCATTAACTTTCTACTACTACGTTGCATTGCAATGCAATTTTTAAAATCGCTGCAACTAGTGCATACCTATAGGCATTTTTCTACGATTGAAATAATATTGCGTAGTAGTAGATTAACGTTGTGCGCTGTAAAGTGTAGTTTTAATAGAGCTATTAAAAACAACGCTAAAAAACTCTAAATTGCTAAGCAAGAACTGCTAAGCTTAACTCTAGATGTTTAAAGTCTAGCTAAACGCTGCAGCGCTTTAAGATAAAATAAATATTTTAAATATTTTTAAACTTCTCTCGCTTAGCTAATAGCTGCAGCTAACTTTTTTAACTTTACAACTCTACTACTACAACGCATATAATTTTAAATAAGCAATTAATCGCAACAGAAATTGTCGTGCAAAAAAGCTTTTGTTTTTAAAATTAAATAATACAATGTAGTAGTAGAGTTGCATTGTTAAAAAGTTAAGCTGTATATTAGCTATGCATTTTGCAGCAAAAGTAACAAGTTTTGTACTTACTTAGTGTTATTATTTTGTAGCAACGCTACAGTAGGTAAGACTTTTGTTAAATTTAAGTTTTTGTTTAACGTACTTTACGAGCTCGCTAGACATACGAGTTCGCCGAACACTTTTGCTAAGCTCCTACCAAAACTACTCTATTCTAGCGCAAAACAGTTTACTTTAGCTCTATATAAAGCAATCTAACCTAAGATATTATTTAAAGTTTACTTTTGCTACTTGCTTACACGTACGTGCGTTATGCTTAGTTTAACTACACTATTTACACTACTTTTAAGATAGTTCACCTACTTTAGCGCGCACTTGCGTCTTTAGCTTTTTTTTATTACTACGCGCTTTAAACTTCTTTAGAGCAGTTAAACAAGCTTTATTCTCAACTATTAAAGTTCTTTTTGCTTGAACTTGCTTTCTTTTATGCGATCTACGTTGCGTAGCAGCTTTATTTGCTGCTTAAAGCTTTGCGATTTTCTTTTGCGCTAACACTAGCTTGTGCGCAATAATAGCTGCTTTCTTTAAAACTTTTTTAAAAGCTTTTACTATAGACGTTGGTAAGCTATTTATATGCTTTTAAATCTTTGCTTTTACAAGCGTCAATTGCGACTTTAGTTTAAAAGTATTGCTTAAAGTTTGCAACTGCTAGGGCTCGTTGTTAATAGATAGTAGTAGTAATAAAGTACGCAACTAGACGTTAAAAGCTGTTATAACTTGTTTTAAGTTAAATAAAACCAATCTAGCGCTTTAAAACTTTTTTTGGATATTACTAAAAGTAATTGCTGCATTATAGGCGCGTATAAAGCATAGTAGAAACTTAAGTTTTGTAATGTAAGTAATTTAATTGCGCATGAAATCTTTAGCTTAGCGCCCGTACGCTTTTTAAAAAAAAGCAAAACAACTTACATTAAGAAGCTGTAGAAAGTGCGATAAGTGCAGAAACATACAAATAGTAATAATCTTGTTTTTCTTGCAGTATTGCTAGAATGCGAGCGAGTTATAGCTTTTATAGCTGTTAATTGCGAGTAGTTAGTAGGCACCAACTACTTTTTTTTTGTATACTTATTAAAGTGCTTTAACTACTGCAAGCTAAGCTTATTTGTTGTTTAGCTATTTTTAGAAACTGCAATAACTTAGTTCTAAAGCAGATTCTTTTCTTTGTACTAGGCAAAGAGGTAATAGCAGCTTTTAAAAATAATAAAAAGTAGAATAGCTTACTTTGTTGCGTTAATGCTTTGGATAACTGTTGTTTATTCTCTATTGCTTTGCTGTATTGCCTTTAGCCGTCTTCGTTTCTCTAAAGCTGTAACAACTGCTTTAGTTGTTATCTAGCCTATTATAAAGCTTGTTTTGTTAAAGTTGTACGTATTTTTATTCTAGATGCTGTACTTAGCTTTAATGTTAGCTACTAGGCTAAACTAGCTTTAGATAACCTTTAGGTTCTCGCAAAGCGCTTTTTTATAATTGTACTTGCGATTAAACTTTATTGTAAACTCAAAGCAGTGCTTAACCTACGTACTAAGCTAGTTTAAGCTAACTTAGCCTAGATTGCGCTTTGCGCGCAAGGAATTGGCTATATTAGCTACAGCTGCGAGCCTAAAGAGAAATCCGCGCGTAATAAGCTTAAGTATATACTCAACAACTACGCTCTCTTTAGTTTTTGTTAGATTTATTAATTTAGGCCTGTAATCTGCTTGTAAAGGCCGTTTAGCGCGTTAATTGCTTAGTATTGCTTAAGAAACGTTATAGATAGCTGCAGCGCGTTGCAAAAAAAGTATTGCATTTTGTTTAAAAGCTTAAAGAGCAGTTTGTATCTAACGTTTATTAGAAAGCTCTATCTAGTGTTGTTGTAGAGACATCGTGTACATAGGTAGAATTAGTAGAAGCTTAGCAAAAGTATTCGGCGAACTCGTGTGTTCGGCGAGCTCGTAAAGTACGTTACTTAAAGTTCTTTTTAAACGTTGTAAAAGCGTTGTAGTTTGCTTAGAAAAATGTTAATTTATTTAATAATATTGTGTAATTGACTAACAAGGCTTTTTTTTTTTTATAACGCGATTTGCTTTTTTATAACTACTAGTTGCGAGTAGTAACTTCTATTCAAACATGTTGTAATTAGTGCTAAAAAGAATCTACTACGCTATTACGTTAATAACGTAGCTAGCGCAACGCAAACGTTTTTATAAAGCATTAAATCTTAGCTTTGCTACTAACTCTTTAACTGCTAGATCGTTTGAAAAAGCGTTATTTGTAATAAAGTAACTTGTATTACGCTTAATACTATACATTTTAATAACCTAAAGAACACCCGCTGCAAGATTTTTTTTAAGTAAAAATCTAGTATCTTTGTAAAAGCTAACATAGCTGTGCAGCAACTGCTTACAGCGTCTACCTAATACGCAAATACGCTATTTAATTCTTGGTACTTGCAAAAAGTCTATACGTTGAAAAATAAGTAAACTCTACTTTGCGCTTTAGATAGTACTGCTTTAACTTTTTGTTTATAGCAAACAAACTTTCTAAAGATCTATTTGCAAATTGTAGTATTTTAAAAGATAATAGCTACAAAATAGAAAAGCATAGCGCGCGATAGTATTTGCCTAAAGTAAAAGCTAAAGACTAAAAAAAAAAAAACGCTATTCTGTACAATCTACTGTAGAATATCTCTACGCAAGACCTTTGCGTTAAAAGTATTTACTAATAGATTATAAACGTTTTTTTGTATAGAATTAGTAACGTTAAGTACATTAAGCGCATTGTAAAAGCTAAGCGAACTTAAAAAAGTTGTTTATTAAACTTAGGTTAGTTCTTAGAGAATAAGTAAGTTCGATAGACTAAAGAAGTTGTATAGCGTTTAATACTAAAGTAGTAGCAAGCTTCGTTTTGCAAAGAGTATAAAAGTCAAAGTAAAAGTTAACTTAGTAAATTGAAATTGAAAACAACGACTGTAAAAGTGCGTTGTTTCTTTAGGTTTATATACTAAAAAGTATTCTTGCTTATTCTTAAGCGCTTACTACTAAGTAGTGCTTATTCTTAAGCGCTTACTAATAAGCGGTTACGTAACTAAAGTTTAGTTAGCTTGCTATGTAACTCTATTAGTAGCTTATAATCTAAGCGCTTCGCGCTAAGCCTAGTCGTAATACTAGATTATAACATTATTTTTTTTTTCTAATAATTTGTTTTTGAATTGTAGAAGCTGCTTATTTTGTACAAGTAGCCAAAGTTACCTCGCATCTAGCTAGTAGCAACTTGCAATGTTTTTGTTAACTTATTGTTACTTTCGTCTTAGCTCTAAAATCTGTTAAGCTAATACACTTGCTAAAATTGCTTGTAATTATTATTTTTTACAAGGCTTAGATTGTTTTGTTATGCTAGATTTTCGTTTAAAGTGCGCTAAGTGCACGCGTTTAGGTTAAGCGTGTGTTAACATGTTGTAAAATTTATTAAATCGTACTCGTAAAAAGTATAAAAAAAAAGTAAATAAAAATAAAAAGTTGTTAGCAGAAGTAATAAATTGTCTGCTGCAAAATAAGAAAATTCTAAAGCAAGCAAAAAAACGGGCGCGCAAAAAAACTTTTTGTTTTGCGTTAGAAATAAAAGCGTCGAGCGAAACTAAGCTAGCAAAGAAAATTAACTCTTCTGCAGCGTTAATTAGAATAGAGTTTTCGCTTGCAATGTAAGCTACAATAGGCTTAATCGATTTTTCTATTGCTAGTTATAGTATTGGGCTAAGAGCTAGTAGTAGTTTGTAAAGTTCGTGCTTAGTTTCTATGTATTCTCGCTGTCTAAGTAGCTTAACTATTTAACTAGGTACTTTTTCTAGTTGTTTACAACTTAGTTTGTAATAATCTTTTTAACTTTAAATTCGTTTTTTTTTTTAGTTTCGTAGCGAAAAGTTCGCTGAAGTAGCGTTTGTAGGTTAGCTAGTTCTAACAAGACTATGTAGAATACTAGGTAAACTTTTGCGTCTTTAAGTAAGTTTAACTTATAATTAACTAAGCCTCGTTGCTTCGATATTAAAAACAGTTTAACTTTAACGTTGTTTAGACCTTTGCTTAGTCGTTTAGTAAGCAAATTCTTTGTAAAAAAGTAAACTCTATTCCTTTTCTTTAGCTAAAGTGCTATTTTTTGTTTTTAGTTAATATTACGCTAGCGAATAGGTAGAAAGTATCTATTGATAGGTATAGGTTAAGTTATAAGTCGCACAAACTTTAAGTTAAAGTTGAGTTAGAGTTAACCTAGCGTAGGTAGAAGTTAAGTTAGAGTAGTTAAAGCTTTAGATTGGAAATTGAGTTAGAGTTACCTAAATAGTTAAGAAACTGTAATAAGTAAATGTAATAAATATACATAGAAAACTTAATATTAATATAAGTTGTAAATATTATGTAAGACTCAACTACAACTCTAAGCTTTAACTACTTTAACTCAACTTCTACTTAAGCTGCTTAGTAACTAGCGCGGGTTAAAGCTAGAGTTGAGTTGAAGTCTAACGTAAGCTAACTCAACTCTAACTCAACCTCTACCTATTTACCAGCCTAGTTAATATATAAAATGCTTTAACGTTGCGCTATTTTAAGTTTACTTTGTAGTAACTTATGTGTTTCTTTGAGTTTCTCTACTACTTTTGTAGCAGTTTTAGCTTTTGCGCTTAAAAACGTTTTTTTAAAAAAATGTAAGTGTTTTTTGTAATTTGCGTAGTACAGTGTTTGTTTTGTAAACTCTAACAACTTGTTGTTATACGCTAACTATGCTATTAGTAAAAGCTTTACTTAATTAGTTTGTCGTTTATTGCTGAATATTCTTAGATATGTTTTTATAGTTTAATTTGTTCTTTTTATTTACTCGTTTGTTTGTAGATAATACGCTGTTAATAGCTTGCGTTTCGTTTTAATTGCAGCTAACAAAGTCGTTTAATAGTTTAATGTAAAAAGCTTGTTTTTGTTACTAATAATTAATTTAAGTATTTTATAGTATTAAATAAGTTGATCTAAAAGAATAAATTCTAGTTGTTGCGCAGTATACGTGTTCTTAAAGAGTACTATTTTCGCGTACTTAGTAAATTAGTTGACTATAACTATAATAGCGTTGTAGGCTATTTTTATAGCAAGGTTCTTTAACAAAAGCAATTTTGTTACAAAATCTATAGAGATATTAGTCTAAAGCTTATTTAGTAGCTTTAGAGCTTGCATTTCTTTGTATTGTACGTAAGTACTATGTTTGTTTTTCTAATAGTTTGCACATTTCTTAACAATTGCAGTAACTTTGTTTTTTATTCTGCTAAACTCGTAGTTTTGTTTAATAAATTCTATTGTTCTTGTAATTTTAAAATAACTGTAAACTAGGTTATTGTAATATTGTTGTAAAATTGCTTTTTGCAATTCTTTTAAAACTGTAATTGCAGTTTTTAAAAGTACATTTAGCATTCTCGCTAGTTTTAGTAATTCGTTTTAGTTAACTTTAAGTATTGCAGTGTCGATAATTTCTTTTGTTTTAGCAATATTATGTTGTTAGCTAAGAGCGTTAGCTTTGCTGTTTTTTTTTTTTAGTGTGTATACAATTTTAAACTTGTACTAGCTTAGCATTTTTAACTATCTAACCTACTTTCGGTTAAGTACTTTAGTAGTTGTAAAATTAACTAAGTTCTTGTAATTCGTAAATATTGTAAGTTTTAAGTAGCTTTTTGCGTAATGTACTTTACGAGTTCGTGCACTACACAGGTTCGTGCACTACTTTTGCCAAGCTCCTACCAAAACTACTCTATTCTAGCGCAAAACAGCTTAATTTGGCCTTGTATAGAGCAATATAATACGAGATATTATTTAAAGTTTACTTTTACTACTTGCTTACACGTACGCGCGTTATGCCTAGTTTAATTACACTATCTACAGCGCTTTTAAGTTAGCTTACTTTCTTTAGCGCGCACTTGCTTTTTTGCTTTTTTTTTATTACTACGCGCTCTAAACTCCTTTAGAGCAGTTAAACAAGCTTTATTTTCAACTATTAAAGTTCTTTCTGCCTAAACCTGCTTTCTTTTGTGCGATTTTTATTGCGTAGCAGCTTTATTTGCCGCTCGAAGCTTTGCGATTTCTTTTTGCGCTAACACTAGCTTGTGCGCGATAATTGCTACTTTCTTTAAAACTTTTTTAAAAGCTTTTACTATAGAAGTAAGCGAGCTATCTATATGCTTTTAAATTCTTGTTTTTACAAGCGTTAATTGTAACTCTAGTTTAAAAGTATTACTTAGAGTTTGCAATTGCTAGAGCTCGTAGTTAATAGGCAGTAGTAGTAATAAAGTACGCAACTAAACGTCTAGAGCTATTATAACCTATTCTAGGTTAAATAAAACTAATCTAGCGCTTTGAAACTTTTTTTGGATATTACTAGAAGTAATTGCAGCATTGTAGGCGCGTATAAAGTATAGTAAAAACTTAAGCTTTGTAATGTAAGTAATTTGGTTACGCATAAAATCTTCGGCTTAGCGCCTGTACGCTTTCTTTAGAGAAGCAAAACAACCTATATTAAAAAGCTGCAAGAAATGCGATAAGTGCGAAAGCATGCAAATAGTAATAATCTTGTTTTTCTTGTAGTATTGCTAGAATGCGAGCGAGTCGTAGCTCTTATAGCTGTTAATAATAAAGAGCTAATAAGCGCCTAAATCCTTTTTTTTTGTATGCTTATTAAAGTGCTTTAACTACTGCAGCTTAAGCTCGTTTGTAGTCTAGCTGTTCTTAGAAACTACAATAACCTAGTTCTAAAGCAGATTCTTTTTCTTGTACCAAGCAAAGAAGTAATAGCAGCTTTTGAAAATAATAAAAAGTAGAATAGCTTATCTTGTCGCGTTAATGTCTTGGATAACTATTGTCTACTCTTTATTGCTTTGCTGTATTGCCTTTAGTTGTTCTCGTTTCTCTAAAGCTATAACAACTGCTTTAGTTAATATCTAGCTTATTATAAAGCCTAACTCGTTAAAGTTGTACGTGTTTTTATTCTAGATACTATACTTGGCTTTTATGTTAGCTACTAAGCGAAACTAGCTTTAGATAACTTTAAAATTCTCGCAAAGTGCTTTTTTGTAATTGTACTTGCAATTAAACTTTATTGTAAACTTAGAGCAGTGCATAACCTACGTACTAAACTAATTTAAGCTAACTTAGCCTAGATTGCGCTTTGCGCGCAAAGAATTAGCTATATTAGCTACAGCTGCAAGCCTAAAAAAGAATTTACGCGAAATAAAGTTAAGTATATGCTCAACAACTACGCTCTCTTTAGTTTTTGTTAGATTTTTTAATTTAGGCTAGCGATTTGCTTGTAGAGTTTGTTCTGCGCGTTGGTAGCTTAGTATTGTATAAGTAACTTTGTAGATAGCTGCAGCGCGTTGCAAAGAAAGTGTTGCGTTTTGTTTAAAAGCTTAAAAAGCAGTTTGTATCTAACGCTTATTAAAAGGCTTTATCTAGTGTTGTTGTTAAAGCATTACGTATAGAAGTAGAGTTAGTAGAAGCTTAGCAAAAGTAGTGCACAAACCTGTGTAGTGCACGAACTCGTAAAGTACGTTATACTCTCTAATACTGTAAGTATGCAACAATAGCTAGCAGCTTTCTATCGTACACATTGTATTGTTTTTTAAGTTTTAAAAACTTGCGTAAGTAATAAGCAATAGAGTGCTATTTGCCTTTGTGCAATTAACTAGCACATTTTTCTAGCGCAAAATCTAACGCGTTAGTTTTAAAGCGTAAAATTTGTTTTGCTTAAAATATCTAAAAGCATAGTAAACTAATGCTTACGTTTTTAAGCTGTTAGAAAGTTTTTTTTACTTTTTTGCTTTATGCAAAGGCTGTATTCTTTCGCGTAAGCTTTGTCAAAAGTATAGCAATTTTTAAGTAATCTTTAATAAACTGTTAGTTAAAGTTTAAAAACTTTAAGAAAAATTGTATTTCCTTAACGTTTTTAAGTTGTAGCTATTTTTTAACTACTTTAATCTTGTTTTTGCTTATGCGTACTCTGTTTGCTTTTACTACGTTTCTAAAAAATGCAACTTTGCGCTTGTAAAATTCGCACTTTTTTAGTTTAAGTTAAAAGTTAAACTTGTTAAAGCACTTTAGCACTGTTTTAACATGTTTAACATAGTTTTTTTAAGTTTTAAAATAAATAAAAATGTTGTTTAAGTAAGCAACGACAAAGATATCTAAGTGCATTTTTAACACGTTGTTAATAAGCTTTTAAAAAGTTGCTAAGGCATTTGTAAGCTTAAATAGCATAATAGTGTATTTGTAGTATTTGTATCTCGTTTGATACGCTGTTTTTTATTTTTTACTTTTTTTAATCTAAACAAAGTAGTAACTATTTTGTAAATTAAGCGCTGTAAAGACTTTTGCGTAAAATAATTAATCTCGTAATTCTATAATATTTAGTAGAAAGTATTGATTTTTAACTGTAATGTTGTTAACTTTGCAATAATCAACGCATAGTTGTAATACACTATTCTTTTTTAGTACAAAAATAATTAGGTATTTTGCAAGTAACTGTAATAGTTGTATGTAACTTCTTTTTAAGTTATTTTTAATGTAATCGCGAAGTGTGCTTAACTTTTTTTCTAATAGTCTATAAATTAAGTTAAAAGTTAGTTGCTTTTTTCTTGTAAAACGATTTTGTAGCTTTAAAGTTTGTATTCTAGTAATGCTTCTGTATCTACTACTTTTTAAAAGAGATATTTAAACTTTTTGTACTCGTAGAGTATTCTTAAAAGTGCGCTAATTTTCTTTTTTACTTTTACTTATTAATTTAAGAGCTTTGAGTTAGTATTTGTAAAGTTAAACTTTTGTTTTTAAAAGTCGTTCGTTGTCGATGCAATTAAATTAATTGTTTTTTATTTGCTATTAAACTTTGCTAATGCGTAGGCATAGTGTTAAAAGCGCTATTTTTACAACACTTTAGCGAAAGCGTGTTTATTTTTTAATTAATCTAAAAGTTGTGCTTTCTTAACTAAAAAAGTTTTAAAATAATGTTGTAAATAGCTAGTCTAAAGACGTTAAAAGCTAACTTTTTTTAATGTCGTTTAATGTGCAATAGTACATTACGTATTTTATATATAACTACTAGTTGCGCTTGTATAAGCTATTTATTAGTACTAGCAAGTAAATAGAGCTGTTGTTTCTCTAGTAAGTGTAAACTAGCTACAAATACTATTTAAGCAAAAACAAAGTTATCTTGTGCTTTTGTGTTAATTAAAGCTTTTATTAAGTAACTATTAAGCTTTACTAAGAGCTTAATTTGTTTTGCTAAGTTAATTACGTTAATTTGTTTAACTCTAAAGTTAAGCGTTGCTAGCCTAAAATTAAATCTATACTAAATTCGTTAGCTTTCTTAAAAGTTTAATGCTGTGCGTAGTTAGAGTGTAGGTAGGTTTGCTACTAAGCCTAAATACAGTTGTTGTTTACAAGCATTTGCATCGCAAGTAGTTCCGCTAAGTTTTTTTTTTTAAAGAAATGCAATATGTTGCGTTTGTTCTATAAGTAGTATTCGCAAGTATTGTTTTTGTAGTCAAACTACTTTTAAGAGCAAAGTTAGCTTTTTCTTTTAAAGAACTATCTTGTGCCTTGTTTGTTAGAGTAATAAGTTAAATAGTAATCGTAAAAGCACACTATCTATAACATTTTCGCGTGTTCTAGGTTTTAGTAGTCTAGGTAGTACTATAGTTTGTAAAAGTTCGCGTTTTTGCAGTTACTTTTAAAGCTTCGTTAAGATTCTCTCGCAGCTTTATCGTGCTAGTGTTTCTTAGTAGCCAATTTGTTTAGATTCAAAAGTAAAATGTTTTCTTTAAAGCGTTTTGTTTTTTTTAGCTTTTAGTAAACTTCTCGTTTGTTTTTTTTTGTAAGCTTTTGTTTTAGCTTGTTAAAATAATGCTATACTAGATTCTTGTAGATCGAAATCTATAGCTATTCGTTAAGTAACTTGTATTTTTTATTCGTTAATTCAAAGTCGTTACACATTAACTTTCTTTTAGCTAAACTTATTCTTTTACGTAATTGTTTTCTCTAATTCTTAACATTTATAAAGGTAATTACTTTTTATTTTTTATTAATACTACTTGTAGTATTAGACAGTACGTTTAACTATTAAACAACTTTGTTTTTTTAGTAATAGTTGCTAAAGATGTAGCCTAGTTTGCTATAGTTATAGCAAGTTCTTGTTTCCTTGCTATACTTTAATTGTTTGTTAATTAGTTTTCTTTTGTTAAAGTTGTTAAGGTGCATAAGTTTGTATTTTTAAGCTAAGTTGTATACACTTACTAAACGCAAGTGTTAAAGTTGTACTTAACGCTAGCTAGTGTTAAGTATATAACTTCTACTGCTTTTTAGTACATAGAACTTTGCTTTTGTTTACATTTTAATTGCGAGTTTGTACAACTCGTTGTTAAAGCAAATTAATTTTTTAATTAAGCTGTCTAAAGTGTCTGTAGCTACTCTAAAGCGCATTAGTTTTGCTTTAATGTTGTTTTTTAGCTTTTGCTTGTACATACGCATAAGTGCTTCGTTGTTCTAGTTAGTTTAAATAAAGTACTGTTAAAATAAGTTAGCGTAGTTTTTAGCTAACTTAGTTTAGCGCATTTGTTAAATAGTTTTTTTTGCAATAGTAAGTTTGTTAGCGATTGCGTAAAATTGTTGCAGCTTGTTTTTAAACACAGCGCGATTTTTAAACATGCGTATAATTATGTTTTTATTGTTATTGCTATCTAAGTACTTCTTTAAGTAGAGTTAAACTTACTTAAAAGCTATTTTTTTTATGTAAAAAGCTATTAGAGATGCTTTGTTAATATCGTTAACGTAGTTATCTTTAAACTTAAAAAAAAAGTTAAACTAGAGTAACTAGTTCTCTAGCTTCAAGCAATCTCTATAGTAGAAGTTAAGCTTCGCTACTTTCGTACCGCTAGTGCGAGTATAAAAAAAAGTAGTTATTAAAGTATTATTTATTTTAAAAGTCTTTAATATGTAAAGGCTAAGTAGACTTAGAAAAGTTATTTATTAAGCTTAGGTTAGTTCTTAGAGAATAAGTAAGTTTAATAAACTAAAAGAGTTGTATAGCGTTTAATACTAAAGCAGTAGCGAGCTTTGTTTTGCAAAGAGTATAGAAGTCAAAGTAAAAGTTAACTTAGTAAATTGAAATTAAAAACAACGACTGTAAAAGTGCGTTGTTTTCTTAGGTTTATATACTAGAAAGTGTTTTTGCTTATTTTTAAGCGCTTACTACTAAGCAGTGCTTATTGCTAAGCGCTTACTACTAAGCGCGCTTATTTTAAGCGCTTACTAATAAGCAGTTACGTAACTAAAGTTTAGTTAGCTTGCTATATAACTCTATTAGTAGCTTATAACCTAAGCGCTTCGCGCTAAGCTTAGTTGTAATACTAAATCGTAACACGCATCTAATCGCTGCGCTAAATCTACAAAAAAGCTCGTTTCTTAAGTATACGTTTAAAAGTGCTAGCTTTAAAAATTGCTTAATACGCTTTTTAATCTATTTGTAATATTAAACTTGCACGTTTTTTTGTTTGTATAGTAAGCTTTGCAAATCTAGTACGTAGCAAGTAAGCTATTTAATTGTTTAAAGTAGTTGCCGCGTACAAGTACGCTAAACCTCTACTACTATGCTTTTGTACAAAAAAAAGTAGCAATTTAATAGCAGCTAGCTAGCGCCTTGCTATTTTAATTAACCTAAAAGTAGTTAAACAGCGCTTAAAAAAGAAGCTGCGCGTTTAATACATTTTTTATACTATTGTTATTTGTTTGCTAAAACTACGTAGGTACGAGTACGTTAGCGCTGTTAAGTTTAGTAAAAGTATTGCTTGTATTCGCAAAAGCGTTACCGTGCTTGTGCGCGCAGCGCTTGAAGTTGCGCAGCACCTAAAGAACACCAAAACACTAGACAAGCTACTAACTTTAACGCGTTGCATTTTAACTACTATAATAGCTATAAAAGCCGCGCTTGCAGCAATTAAATTGCTTAAACTAGAAAAAAAATTTACCTACTAAGCAATAGCTAATAAGTTTAACATAAACAGAACTATACTGTTTTGAAAACACCGAAGCCATTAGAGTACGCAGAAAGCCTAGAGAATTAACTAACAAAAGCTTAGCTTACAACAAGAAATAGAACTCGTAAGCTATATTAAAAACTTTACAAAGAAAAAACTGCTTTTTACAAAAAAGTTAATACAAAATTTCGCATCTTAGATAGCTACAGAGCTAGTAAGCAACGCTTAAGTAACGCGCTTTTTCTACTAACAAAGCAATTATCTAATCTCTAAATAGTTCTCTAGAATAGACTTTTTTTGCTACAACGCTAATTCAAACGTTAAGTACGCGCTGTATTTCGACTTGCTGCATGCTAAAATAAAGCAGTACAACGTACAACCGCGTTACTGCTACAATATAAATAAAAAAAGCTTTATAATTAGTGTAACAAGTTGCTTAAAACAAGTGTTTACTCAATAGCAATAGAAGAAAAAAAAAGTGCAAGCATTACTTTAAAATAGCTTTTGTAAGTAAATAACTTTTCTAGTAGCTATTTGCGCCAATAGAAGCGCTTTGCTGCTTGGTTTTATTTTTTAAGCGTTATTAAAGTTACTGCAGTTAAGCTAGGTAGCTAACGTTAAAGCAAAAAAGCACAACGTCTTTATTACTTTATTTTCGTCTAGCTAGACGAATAATAACGTTAGATTAGCATAGCTTAAGCAGGTTTTTAACTGCTACACAAAGAAAAAAGCGCGCAAAGAAAAAAACTAGCGTTTCTTTATACTTAACGGCTATAGCAGTTACTTTACATAGAATTTTATTAACTACTGCAACTTCTATTGTATACTTTTTGCTATATTTCTGCTTTATAGTACTTATACGCTTTAGCTACTTAACGTTGTTTACTTTAAACTTTTCTTTAGCGCCTACTCTAAAGAGCTTACTAATTACTTTTAAAAAACTTAAAAGCTTTTTGCAGTTAAGAAAAGAAACTTTTTCTTACTATTCTAAAGAGCGTAGGAGTTTTCTCTTACAACAAAAATTATTTTTAAGTTCTTTAAAGCTACTAGTATATAGCCTATAAAGCCAAAAGTTATACTTAATTAGTTTCAAAAAAAAAAGAATAGAGAGTAAGAAGATAGTGAATTACAATTTTTAGCACTTAAAAACAGTAACTAGCGTAAAATAAAACGTTTTTTACGCTTTGTAGTAAGAAATAACGCTACAAGAAAAGCAAAGTTGCTTTTTTAAACGCTCTACTAACTCTAAGTGCAAAACGAGCTACTACACTATAAAAACAATAGGCTAAAAAAAGCGCTTACTACTAAGAAAAAGCAAAAAAAGCGCAGCAAGCTTTTCGACTTACAGCAGCGAAAGAAGTACTATAGTAGTACTATTTTCTAGTTTCTACAAAAGATTAGAGAAGCACGTGCATAGAAAGCAGCTTGCAAAGGCAAACAAAAAAAAGTTTCTAGCTGCTGCTAAGCTACTCTAAAAGTAGCAAGCAAAGAAAAAGCGTATAGAGTGCTTGTGCGCTACGCAAGCTATTATAGTAACGTATTCGTGCGCGTAATACACGAATTCGCGTAATGCACGCAGAACACTAAAATACAACAAACTTTATTGTCTTTAACACGCAACTTAATACAAGCTGCGATTAAAAAAATCAAATCGCAAGAACTAGAAGAGAATTTTTTATATACAGAAATTGCTACTAAACATAGTATTATGCGCTTTACTTTAAGCTAAAGACACTAAAGCTTAACACGCTTTAAAACTTCTAAGAACTTTAACTAACAAAAACTTAGCTTACAACAAAAGCAAAAGCTTGTATAGTATATTAAAGAATTATCAAAAAAACATATACTTCTTACAAGGAAAATAATACGAAATTTCGCATTAACGATAGCTTAAGAGCTAGTTAGTAAAAGCTAAGTTACGCGCTTTATTAACTAGCACAGCATTTATTTTATATTACAATAAATAGTTAGCATAGATAGCAATTGCTACAAAGCTAATTTAGAAAACAAATATTGCTTTTATTTTTAGCTTTTACATAGCAAGATTGATTAATATTAGATAAATTCTCGTTATACGTACAATATAGATAAAAAAAGCTTTATAATTAGTATTGTAAGTAGATTAAAAAAAATATTCAGCTAACGAATGTAAAAGAAAAAAGAAGTTAGAGCATTTCTTTAGAATAGAAGCTGCGCATAGATTACACTTCTAGCATGTATATGCGCTAATAGAACTACTTTGCTTTTAAGCTTTATCTATAAAGCTGCTAACAAAAGCATTTAATTAAGCTAGGTAAACGATATTTAAGTAAAAAAACACTTAGTTTTTATTACTTTATTACTTTCTAGCTAGACGAATAACGATATTAGACTTGCCTAGCTTAAGCAAGTGTTTAATCGCTGTACAAAAGAAAAAACTTAACAATTTTATTAACTTTTAATTCTAGATAGCTACGGATTCTATATTACTATAGATTTTATCAACTACTATAATTAAAACAAGATTTTTTTTGCTATTCTACTTTTTTATTTGACTTATACGCTTTAGCTACTTAATGTAGCAATGTTTAAGCTTTTATTAACAGCTTACTTAGCAAAGCTATTAGAATACTTTTATAAAAGCTAGAACTTGGCTTCTATTACTAAAAGCAACTTCTTTTCTCTATTCTAGAATGCGTAGAAAGCTTTTTTTAAAGAATTAACTATTCTTAGCTTTTTTAGAGCTACAGGCATATTACTACCTAATTCTAAGCCTATTCTTAATAGGTTTACGCAGAATAAAGAATTAGGCAATAGCTTTTTATTAGAGCTTAGCAATTATAACTAAAGAAAAATAAATAAGCTTGTACAATTAGTAGTAAAGAATTAAAGTAGTTAAAATATACAAAAGCTTCGCTAATTGCTCTACTACTTATTTGTTTAGAATAAGCTACTTAAGCATAAAATAAATAGAATTAAGCAAGCGCTATCTATTAAAGAAAAGCGCAAAAAGAAAAGCAAAGCTTTAGATTTTCAACAGCGCTAGGAATATTATAGTAGAGCAGTTTTCTAGTTACTAAAGAAAATAAAAAAAGCATGTGTTCGTTAATTTGTTAGAAAGCAATAGAAAAAAAAGTAGCAGCTTTAAAAAGCAAAGACAGCAGAGCTAAATAAAGCAGCTAAGCTATACAAAAAGAAAATTGCAAAGAAAAAGCGTATAGCGCGAAAAGCAGCTAAGGTAGCTAGAAAGAAAAAGAAAGTAGAAAAAGCAGCAAAGCGCGCTTGCTAGAAAAAAGCTCGCAACGCTACAAAAGCTCTACAATTTTTTTAAAAAAGTAAAAGAAAAGCTTTGTAGCTATTTTTACAGAGCAAAAAGCGTTACAAACGTAGCGTTAATACTAGAAATGCTGCGAAAGCTTTAAAAAGCGTATTTGCTATTCTAGCTATTCTAACGCGTTGCAGCTGCAGCGTTAAGTTTCTAGATAAATATAAGTAGCGCAAATTAATCGCAAGTATTAATATAGTACTTTGCTAAAAATTCTTATAATAATATTAATTGTAGCTAGCTCTATTGCTTTATTGCTAGTAGAACGTTTATAGTGTTTTGCGTGCATTACGCGAATTCGTGTATTACGCGCACGAACACGTTACACAAGCTACTTCAACTTCAAAACATATAATCTATTTCAACTTTGGCACGTTGTTACTCTACTAATATAAATCTAATTAACGCTGCAATTAAAGCAATTAACTTGTGCAAACCTAGCGCATCTTTCTCGTACTACTAAGTTGCTAAACAGTTTAGCGTTAATCGCACAACGCTGTTGCAAAAACACTAAAGCACATTGTAGTTTCAAACGAAGTACTACAAACACTAGCAATTACTTAATTTACAATAAAAAGCAGAACTCGTTATATACATAAAAAAATGCACTAAGCAAAGCTTGCTACTTACACAAGAAATAGTACAAAATTTGGCAAGTGCAGTTGCAAAATAAAAAGCTTTAGATGCGTAGGTTTCGCGCTTTTTGCATTAACACAAGAATAAGCTTACAGTTAAATAAAGCGCTAAGCTTAATTGCAATTGTTACTAAGCTAATTTATATAAGAAATACAACCTATACTTTCAACTACTTTATAGAAAAATGCAAGAGTACGATGTAAAGCTAGGCAATACCTACAATATAAATAAAAAAAGCTTTTTCGTTAGCATAACTACACGCACCAAACGCGTTTTTTCTAAAGCAATTTAGCTAGCAAAACTGCGTACAGCAGCTATACAAGATAGCAATAGAAAATAGATTACGCTTCTAGCTTGCGTTTGTAGCGATAGAAGCTTACTGCTGCTTGCTTTTATCTACGAAAGAAAAGCTAGGTTGCAATTAAGCTAGGTTAACTCTATTAAAGCTAGAAAACACAAGGTTTTTGTTACTAACTCAACTTTAGAATAGACGAATAACGATATTAGATTAGCATAGCTTAAGCAGTTGTTTAAGCGCTATACTGCAACAAAAGCGCGTTAGCAATAGCGCTTTTTTATTGTTAACAGCTATAGCAGCTACATTACGCGCAAGTTTATCAACTACTACAACGCTAAAAATATTCTTTTTGCTATTTTTTTTTTTTATTTAACTTATACTTTACAGCTGCTTGATGTAGTAATATTCTCGCTACTTTCGAAGCACTATACTTAAGAACTTAACTATTATCTACACTAATCGCAAGAGCTTATTAGCGTTAAGAAAAGCAACTTTTTTCTAATATTTTAGTTAGCGTAGGGCAGTACAATAAAGCTGAAGCTTATTTTAAAAAGTTTTCAAGCTACAAGCGTGTAGCTAATAAATGCGAAAGTTATACTAAAACGCTTTAACACTACTACTTCTAATTAAAATAAAAATACAAAACTGCGAAAGCTAGGTAATAGAAATAGTTAAAGAAACTTGCAAAAAAATTTGAACGCTGCGGTTGCAAATAAAAGAAAAGCTAAAAGCAAACGCGTTGCTGCTGCATTACACTCTTTACAAGTTTAAAACAAGCTTTTTTACTACAAAAACAAAAGCTTGCGCGCTGCGATTACTACTAAATAAAAGTATAAAAAAAAAAGTAAAATTCTTAACTTGCAGTAGCGCAAGGAGTTTTACGGCGGTGCTATACTATAGAGTTCTCGCAAGGTTCGAGAAGCTTATGCGCGCAAAACAGTTAGACAGCGCAAAAAAAAGCAAGAAAAACTCTAAAAAACTTACAATCGCGAGCTCAAAGCTGCAGCTACACTATACAAGAAAAAAATAGCGAAAAAAGCAAAAGCGCTGCAGCAAATTGCGAGAAAGCGCGTAGTAAAAAAGCGTAAAGCAAGGGCTGCAAAACTAGCCGCAGCGCGCGCGCTTAAAAAGCAGCAACGCAACGCTGCAACTTTACAAAAATCTCGCGATACACTAAACAAAAGCAAGCAAAAAGCTTTACAAAGCGCTGCTTTAAAATTTACAAAAAAGCGTTGTGTTGTAGGTGCTAAAAGTAGTGTTAATGCTGCACTTTCGCTACTATTGCTTTTACCTAAAACTACCACGCGCAGCTGCTAAATTAAGGTACTACAAAAATTTAAGTAGTACAAAAGCTGCGCAAGGCTCTATATAGTACTATACTAGAAAATTTTATAATAATACAATTTGTATATAGCTCTACAGCTTTATTTTTGCGCGCGCTAATTTTAGAAAAAGTAGCTTGTGTACTGTAATAGCTTGTGTACCTAGCGCACAAGCACTTTAGCAAAAGAAAAAGCTAAAGTAGTGCGTGCTAGAGAGTAAGCTAAGAAAAAAGCTGCGCGCGCTACTTAGATCGCAGCCTAAAATACTAAGAAAGTACTTTAAACTACTTAAAAAAGCAAGCGCAAAGTTTTAGGTTTTTCTTTACTAAAGCCTAAGCAATAGAAACGCGGTAGCAGCTTTGCAGCTATTGCGAAGCTCTTAGAAGCTGCACTAGAAGCTCTACTTAAAGTTAACTTTTACGACCGCGCTATTAGGCTTCTACGTAAATATAATTAGTATAAGTTAATCGCGAGCATGTATACAGTTGCTCTACTAAAAAATATTGTAATAATAGCTATTGTAGCTGCTGCAATAACTTTATCTTTGAAGTAGTAAGCATAGTGTTTTTTAAGCGCTGCGCAACTTCAAGCGCTGCGCGCACAAGCACGGTATTGTGTACAACAAATAGCTAGCTACTTAAAGAAGTAACATCGTAGCGCGTACGCTTAGCAAGCGTACAAGGCGCTTTATTAAAAGTTTGTCAAAGCATAGCAGCAATATTGAAACTCTTAGGCGATTTAGTAGTAGATTGATAAAGTAGTAATAATATTTGGAAAATGCGATAAGTGCGAGAAGCGAGGTAACGTTTAAGCGCTATATGCCGAAACTTAGTAGAATACAAACGAAACGAAAAAACGTTTACAACACTGCTTATTTAGGTAAAACAGCTATATTACTAATCTCTATTAATTTCTCGAATAGTATTTGAATTGTATAGAAAAACTTTATTTCGTTTCGTTCTCTTTATGCAGGTTTCTAGGTAGAGTTGGTATTGTAAAACTTACGAAGCTTGCTTAAGCATTTCTTAAAGCTAAATGCGTAGTACTACGTTCGATTCGCTTTGTATTCAAGCTATTTAGCACGGTACTATAGCTCTGCACTATAGAAACGAATTTCGAGAATTTTGTTGCGGTAAGTGCAAGCAGTGCGTAGAAAATTAAGAATTGAACTAAAGTTGTATTATCTAGAAGCTACAGAATTTGTAGGTGCAAAAGTACAAACAGCGCTAGTTCTAGATAAGCGTAGTATCTTTATTTATTTTATAAAGTAAAAGCTATAAACTGTAACACACTTTCTAGCTAGCGTAAACTCAAAAACAAAAAGTTAACAACAGCTAATTAGTATTAGTGCATATAGAAAGTGTTGAAGTTGTTTTAATTAGCCTGTCGTAGGCTCTTTAGGCGCTTAGTAATATTAACGAGGTTAAATTAGCAAACGAACTTTGTAAACTTTTGCTTTGGTAGTATTTTTGTAAGTTTATTAGCAGGCATACAATTAGTAGAAACTTATTAAACGTTAATTCGTAAAGCAGTAACTTTCTATTGAATCTAAAGCTAGTAAATGTCAACGTGCTTAACCTTTGTATAAAGCTTGTCGTACTTTTTCGTAACAATACAAATAGTTTGCTAATTGTTACACTAAATTGTAAGTGTATAGTTAAGCGTAAAGTTAATTCTATTAAAGAATCGCATTTATTTCTCTATTTGCAAGGCAGCGAGAGATAACGAAAGCAATTTAAACTTTATAGTTGATTTTGTAACTGTACGCTGTATAGTCGATTTTTAGTTAATTATAAGTTTATTAAATTTGAACGCGTAACTCTAAGAGCTTCGGCGAGTTTTAAGCTCGTTAGCGTACAAAGCGTTAGATAATTTAAAAAAAAAAAATCGCGATATAGAGAATCGTTAGAGAGATACTTAGCTATGTTCTATGCGCTAGCAGAAGCTTTAAAAGCAAAAGCTTTCGTGCTAAGTAAGTAGCGCTAGGTTTAGCAAATTTTTAAAACGTGTAACTATTCTAGGTTAGTAAAGTAGCAAGCAAAAACAACGTGCGTTTAAGCAACGTTAGGCTTGCTCTAAACAGCAATATATGCTAAAGAGCTAACTAGTTACTAATAAAGCTTCGTTTAAGTAGCGTTAAGCTTTTTAATAAACTACGGTAGCTAGTTCTCTATTAGTAAAACGTCTAAAGCTTTGCTTACAGCTTTAATACTAAATCAAGCGCACACTTTGTTAATAAAGGCGTTTTGAACTAGCTAGGTTTTGTGCAAAGCTCAATTGCAAACGATGCAAATTCTAAGAAACTAGGTAAAGTTTTCTATAGCTTTGATATTGTATAGGTTTACTAGATTCTTCTTAAAGAACCTGTAGAAATAAGCATTTAACTAATAAAATGCTATAACGATGTTGTTAACGTAGACGAATAGAATAAGCTAGCAATTCGTATACAAACACAAAAAGCTTTTAACTAGTTTTAAGCTTAGCTTAATAAGCTTGCAGCGTAGCTTGTTGTACTATAGTACAAGTAACTCTTTTAGGTTGTACAAAGCGCAAAGCACTATTATAATTTCGCTTTTGATTTAGCAAAAAGCTTTAGGTGTTTCAGCGTATAGCTTGCGATTAATCTAAGCGTTTAAGAAAGTAGTAGAAACGTTGTACTACTTTAGCTTTAGATCGAAGTAATTAGCGATTGCAATTAAAGCGCGAAAGTTGCGAATTGCGAGTGTAGCAGCGTACGTGTTTTTAAGCAAAGCTTAAAAGTTGCTTTAAACAACTAGTTAAGCTTTAAAGCGTAAGAAATATTTATTTTTGTTTATTTTGTAGGTGAAAACTTACATTAGAAGTAGCACTTTAGCGTTTGCAGTTGCTTTTAACTAATTTGTCTAGCTAAAAACGTTTTTAGCGCGTAAGTTTTGCTATTCGATTTTTATAGCGCGTTAGAATTAATCGCTAAACATGTGTGTACTAAGCTGCTTTACTACTTTCAACAAAAGCAGCAGCTGTAATTAATAAATTCGCAGTATTTTATTTACTCTAGCAGGTATTAAGTAAATCTTAGTTAAAAACGCTTGTAGGTAATTAACTAGAAGCTTAAGTCCTAGCTTCGTAGCGTAAGACTAGATAGCAAAGTTGTTTAAATTTTTTAGTTTTTAACTGCGCTTGCTTGTAATAATAAAGCTTGTATTAGTTAAGTTAAAATTAACGTTCTATAGAGCTTTCTAACCTCGTTGGCAATTTTTTTTAAGTACTATTAGAGTTAAGTTAACTTTAGAGAGTTTAGAAGTTAGCAGCTGTTGCTAAGTTAATTTAAATACGTTGTTAAATTTAAGTACGTTGTTAGTTGTTTTACTTTTTACATAAAAGCTTTTAGCTGTTAGAGCTAAAGTTACAAGTGCTGTTTAGCAGCTGCGCTAACGAGCAGTTAACAAGTTTTCAATGCTAATATCGTTGTTCTATAGCATTTCTAGATATTCGAGTAGTTTAATTACTTTCTTAATTACTAACGTAGAGGCGTAGCTGTCTATTTTTTTAAAAAAAAGCGTAGAATCGAATACAACGTTACGTGTAACAATAATAGTACTCTTTGTAAGTAGCTATATACAAAAGATATTAGTGCCTTAGTAGCCAACTAGGTAGCTAATAAAAGTACGCGATTCGAGCTTGTTAGCAGCTCTTAGATCGCGGTTGTAAACGTAGGCGCAACAGCTAATAAGCCTTATATAAGCAACAAGTAGCTTTTGTTTCTATACGACCTCGTATAGTGTCTTCTAACCTAGTGCTTTAGTAAGCGTTTAATTGAAAATTTACGCAGCTGTGCGATACATTTTATGTAATAGATTCTTTAGTAAGTTCGCGTGTATGCGCATAGCGCAAGCTTGCTAAGTAAAAACTCTGCCTGCGCGCTTAATAAGTCCATTCGGCTTCTTTGTGCTAGGTAGAGCTAGCTCGTACAGCATTTCTAGTTCGTCTGTAGTGTTAATTAGATCGTTGTCAAATCTCTTTTTATTGTTGCATTGAATAGCGACTACGTTAGCGTTGTACATACGCTAGATTCTGCGAATTAAGGCTATAAACCAGCGTGTAAAGGTCGGCTTGTCCTATCGCTTGATTGTAGCTATTTTATGCTATTTTGAGTACTCGTTTATAAAGTGCGAAGCGTATTTGCTACCGTCTATACACTTCTCTTCTATAGGGATAATGTAGATTAAGTCTATCGCGATTCGATAGAATAGTCGTTGTGCACGGCTCTTAGCTAGGCGCCTTAAAATAATATAAGTTATTCAAGCTTTGATACACGTCTAGCAGAGACAGTCTATATAGTCTCCTGTTAGTTAGACACTAGTAACGTTTGGTTCGAGTTGATCGATAGCTTTCCGGCCTAGGTGGCCCCATATTAGATGAGCAGCACGTTGATCGACGACGTTGGTAGGCTTTGGCGCGTACGACGGGCGGTACGATGCTCCAAAAGTACTCAATCGTAAATGTAAAAGTAATAGAGAGGGTCGGCGTAATAGCTTTGTATCAATAAGCTAGTGTCCTCTATTGTACTCAAGTTGCGCGATAATGTTCGATGTCTGTCGCATGTACAAGACGTTGCGGCTAGAGTCGAAGTAAATTAACTTTGTACAGCAGCGAGCAAGTCTTAGGACACTTGTGAGAAAGCCTTCGACGTACGCAACGTGCGTTAGCTTTGGCGTTAGCAATCCATGTAGCGTACGGGCTACGAGGTCCATCGTGCTCCAAGCTGTAATAAGAATACAGCTGTTGCTAGCATTAACAGAGCAGCGCTCTAGGTTGTCGCTCGTCCTCTTCTAGCCTTTCTATGTCTCTAAGTTGATGACGTGTGTGTTGGATCCAAGGTCGACGATCCATCTGTCAAGTAGGTTGGTCTGAGTAGCGTCATCGACAGCCATTGTTGTAAGAGTTCCGACAGACTCGGTAAGAGCGTCGATCGCGATACCGTCATAGCCGTCGTGGCCGCCGTGGCCGTCGTGGCCGTCGTGGCCAAGTGTCATGAGTAATAGGCCAGTTGATATCAAGAACGTGTCGTTATTGACAGGTGGCTTGCCGTCGTCAACTCGCAGTAACCTAGCGTTCTGTCTAGCGCTCTGAGGTTGGCGGGCTGCTCACCTCTCAAGAGCAGTCTTGATGCGCGCGTTGATCTTAGAATCTTTTCGCGCTTCTTCAACCTTGCGTATAGCCTCAGCTGCAGGTTGATAAGACTTCGGACGCTCCGGGTAGCGTGTATTCAGGATGAAGCAGTCAGTGTACCAATGCTTCTTTCCACAGATACAAGTAGACGTTGGTCGTGCGCCGTTACAGTAGCGCTGTCTTTGATTGCCTGTTGATTGAAGCTCAATCGGGTGCGCGATACCGAGCTCAGCGGCAGTAACTGCTAGGCTAGTAGAGTGAAGCTTCGTACGGCGTAGATATGTAGTCATCTCGGCAACGTAGGTCTCTAGAGATGAGATCTCAGCAGTAGTGCCTCGCGCTTTATGCTTGAATATCTCGCGCAGGCAAGTCGTAGCGTATTCTTGATCAAGCGCTTTGCAGGCGATTAGAAAGTCCTCTTAAGGTCAGTTGCCGTTAGTCTCTAGCAGCTTGATTAATTTGCCTTAGGCAGTGATGTATACCTAGTTAGTTAGCCATTGCTCAACTTTCTTTGCAGCTCTTAGAGCAGTCTTAAGTGTGTTGTATTTGTTAGCAAGCTCGCAGCGGCGAGTTGCGTTAGTTGGACAGAGGAACTTCTTAAGAGCAACTAGTTAGTCGTAGAGTGTTTTGTGATCTTTGATTAGGTGTATGTAGCGTACAGCAATCGTCTTGCTAATGTCCGTGTTTAGGTTAGCTAAAGCTTTCTTCTAGGTGCGGTACTTAGAGCGGCGTTGCTCCTATCGATCGCATTTTCATTAGTAAGACTCTCGGTCGTTTGCATTAAAGTTAGAGAGCCTAATAGCTCTAGCCTTGTAGTCGATGAGTTGAGGCTCGGTAGCTTTCGTTAGCTTAGGGAGAAGCTCTCTAGCTACGTTAGAGTTGATATACTGCCAAAGACCGTAGCGATTGGCAACGTCTCGGCGAATAAACAGCTAGGTAAACTAGTTGTTAGGCGTGTTTAGTATAACTGTAACGCGCGTTACAGCGAGGTTAGACTTAGCAGTTATTGCAGATAGCTGTAGTCGTATATGTGATGCGTCGTAGGTAAACGCGGTAACAGGTGCGTTGTAGTGGACGCGGTATAGCAACGTGCGACTCGAGTAGAGTGACGATTGCAGCAGGTAAGAAAAATCCTAGGTTGCAGCCGGGCTCATAACTGTCGCGGTGAGTGCAAGCAGTGCGTAGAGAATTGAGGATTGAACTAAGGTTGTATTATCTAGAAGCTACAGAATTTGTAGGTGCGAAAGCACAGACAGCGCTAGTCCTAGATAAGCGTAGTATCCTTATCCATCTCATAGGGTAAGAGCTATAAACCGTGACAGATTTTCTCTACGTCATATTCTTTTTCTTCGTCTCTACGGCCGCGATCGCGTTTTCGGGTTTTCCCGTGTGAGCCATGGCCTAACTCCAGTCGCTTGTTGCTTCCAAAATGGCGGCCGTGGCCACTGTTCCTTCTGCTGTCGTTGTCATCATCGTGGCTACGATCTCGCGCGGGTGGCGGAGCTGTCGGATCAGACGAACCACCGAACGGTAGTTCGCTGTGGGAAGGATGGTTTCGTTTTGGTCGTAAGCGTCCTGTGTTTGTGAGGAATCGCTTCGATGACGTGCTCGCCGACTCGGTAGGCTGGGGAAACAAAGAGCGTTTCCGCTTGCCCATTCGGTTTTTGCTATTGGTGCTGTCATCCTTGTCGTCGACAGCGTTGTTGGTATTGGTAGTACTGTCCAGTCTGTTGCTACCGCTGCAGGTGCTTGTCATGACAAGTGGCGCGTATTCGTCTCCTCAATGTTAGAAAGAAGAAACACACTTGCAACGGATCTCACTCACCTTGCACCTCTACTATCTTGTGAACTAGCTGTGATGACTGATCTGTTGTAGCGTCTGTAAGAGTGTCATTTCTGCCCCCTTCCGTTGTCTGCCCGATCTCCGTATCTGGCGATGTAGTTGGCGGTGTTGATGATGTTGGTGAGAGTTCGCAACGCGGACGCCCATTCGCTTGAGATTCGGGCCTATCAACTAGTTCTGAGCTGATGGCATCCTCCATGCCCTCTAATTTATCCTCAGTCAGGAGATCCGCAGCGCCAGAACCATCGCGATCTTGCGTACCCAGATCTAGGTCGCGCCAGTAGCCGTAGATGCCGTCAGTATCAGCATCTAATTCGGGTAGGCCGTCGGCAATGATGATCGCGCAATCTACGCAATGTTAGGACAGTTACGTAGCATTCCGATGAAACCTTGGGCGTACCTGGACTGTTACCCTTAGAAAGCGTCGGTTGACCTGGGCTCTCCGCACTCAAAGCTTCTTCAGGAACCCCCCTCGTTACGAAAGGCTCAAGTTCCATGCCTTCTTCGTCCTAAAGATGAGGACCACCTGAACAGTCAATATCGCTTTTGCAACCGAAAGTTTCGAGATCGCAGGGTGTTTTAGTGGCTGCGTTCACTTAGCCGCGAAAGAACACGGGGATGACCGCTCTAGAAATACCTACCTGGTGCCAAATCCATGTGGCCGGCTTCATGGGCTGAGAGAGCAAGCTCGATGCTCGCAACGTCAGCAACAGGGCATTGGTGTCCATTAGACGGCATTTTCGTGTGTCTACGGCGCGTACTCGACTTTGGCTCTGGAGCACAGTTGCTATCAATCAAATCAGTTAGGCCGAGGCCTCTGGCCTGATTTGACTGGTGTTTTCAAGAGAGGTGAATTGAATTGATTGACTAACTAATCAACAACTCTCGGCCTGATTGAGATCAGATTGATAGACTGCAAACAGATTGATAGACTGTAATCCAAATAGCGGAAATTGCCGGCAGATGGGAGGGAGGTTAGATTTGTATGAGATTGCCTAGGCGCTATCACCCCAGTCCTATATACTGTACAATTGATCGATTGCCTCTTCAGTAAGCGGAGTTGTAGCTCTATCTTTGAAGCCAGCCCTGAGCCAGCATCGTACACAGTGAATTGCCGCGAGTAATTGAGGCGACAGAGCTCTACGCTTTGGCTCTAGGAGATCGCCGACCTCACTAAACATACGCTCACACTCACAGCTAGATGCCGGAATTGATAGTACGTCAATAGCCAGCTAGCTGAGGTTAGGATAGAGCTGCTTCATGCCTATCCAATAGGCAATCGGGTCAATTGAATAAGAGTAATCTAATAGGAAATGAGGCTTTCGTCTCCAAAGCTCGTACTCGTTACTGCTATCGGCAACTGCTCTGCCTTGTACTGGATTTGTAAGCAGATCAATGCTTGCTTGTATATCTAATACCTTGACTTTCTTGCGTAAGCGTTCTAAATCTAGAGTTTCCTTCGGCTTGTACTCACTCTATAGCGCCTAAAAAGCAGCATCTAATAAGGCAATCCAGCTAGGTTGATTTGCTTATGAGTTTTGACAGTAGAACTTCGTGTTTGAGTGCAGTATTGTAGCGGCGTAGTACGCTAGTAAGTTATTAAGTTTCTCTTAGTACTTTTGAAGCTTTTGCTACGCTGCGCGTACGTTGATAGCTAGATAATTCTCTAGCGAGTTCGCCTAGTTGTAATTAACGCTTTTGTATTGCTGCGCAATTTGCTCGTAGGTGTTAAGTACGTACTTAAAGGTAAAGATAACGTTATGTAGCGCACTAAATCTTCTACTATTGCTTTTGCCTTTAAAGCGCTTTGTAGCAACTTTCAACAGCTGTAAAACTTTAATGTACTAAGTAATAACACTTTAATCTGCTGCGCTCAATCTAGTTGACGTTATCTACGCCAAAAACTTAGCTATCTAATTCTCGCGGGTAGAGGCGTACGCAGCGGCTGTACGCGTATTCTCGATATAGTACTGTATATAGGCATCAAGCAAATTCTTAAACCTCTCAACAGCTCGCTTAAACGCAAAGCAAAAAGAGTTCTATTTAGTTACTACTAGCTTAATTAGCTTAATTTGTTTATATAGCTTTTGTTAAGCTTTTGCTTCTTTGCGTACAAAGCCGTACAGCAAATTGTACTATTAAAGTATTTTAATGTAGTAGAGAACATCTATAAAAACACTTAGCAAGCTATGTTTACGCTAATCTAGCAACAATTTCTTCTTAAGCGCATGCTAAGTTTTTTTGTTTTTAAAAGCTTTTTTATTTACTTTAAACATAATTGTTTAGCTTATAAGATTAAAAGTGTAAGAGCTGCAACGAAGTTGCTAGTAATTTGCATTAATGCTATACACTTTTGCTAAATAATCTACAGCAGTGTTGTTATTGCCTGCGTTATTTAAAATAAAGTATTCTATTTTTTTAGAGTAAATATTAAAGCTTTGAAAAGTTTTTTGTATTACTAAAGCAATTTTTTTACTTATGTAAGCACTCGATAGCTGTAGAAAAGAAATTAGAAAATCTTAAATGCAACTCGTCGAATCCGCGTAGTAAGCAACAATACTAAAATAGCTTTTTTTACTTTCTTTTATAGTCTAGCTGTTAAACAATAGGTATATTTTACTTAGCGCGTTTAATAGGTTCTCTATTACTTAAAGTTGTAAGTAATTAAACAGTTGCATTGTATATTTAGCTACACTTTGATAATTCTTCTATAGCGCTCTAAAAGCTTTTAGATTAGCTATCTACAGCAGATTCTTAAAAGCAAGCGTTTTAAACTCTTTTAAAAAGTAATTGTTTGCTACTAGCTACTTAATAGCTGCTATTTAAAACTTTTGTACGTTAAAGTTGCCTAGCGCGTTGCTTACTACTTGCGAGATAACAATGCTGCTATGTATAAGTTGCTGTATTGTACGCTAGCTACCTAGCAAAAGTGCTTTTATTTGCTCGCCTAACGGCGTAAAGTTGTAGCTTTGTTTTTTAGCTTGTAGATAAGCTGCTGCAGATAAAGTTAATATACTAACGTTGTACAACCTACTACTTTTTTAGTTTATTATTTTATCTCTATAGCAGTACGCGTATACGAAAAATATCTACTTAAAAGCTTAGCAAAAGCATACGCGATAGCTATAACGATAAATCTACGACTTTTAGTATTTTTGTGTACGCAGCAGCGCTATATAGTTAAGCAACTAATTCTAGTTAATTTTATTAAAGTTATCTTTAAATCGTGCGTTAAGAGCTTTGTTAAGAGTAAGCAATTTACTTTTTGTAGTAGATAAAGCAACTAAGGTTGCAGCAAGTGCAAGCAATAGATTACAACGCTTACGCATTTTTACTTTGAAAGTTTAAGTACTTTGCGTATTAGCGGCGGCAGCTGCGGCAGCAGCGCGCCTATAGTAGCGAGTAAAACGTTAGCTTATTATAAATACAGCTAACAAAGTAAATAAAAGCAATTAATAGTAATAGGCGAAAATAAAAGAGAATCGCCAAAGATAGCTAACGTAAACTACTAGTAACTCGGCTAAACTAGTAACCCGGTCAAAATTTCTTAGCACTAAATCCTTAGGTTCAAAGCTTAATAACGTTACTAATAGTAGAGCTATTTAGATAGTTTTTACACCGTTTTAAAGCTTTACTCTAGCACTTTCAAACTAACTAAAAATTGCCTAAATAGGACTAGTATAGCTAGAGTTATTAAGAGTTAAGTATAAAGAAACTCGCTTAGCTTCTAAACTCTACTTCTAGTACTAAACTACTATAATAAATAGTAATACTCTCTAGTATTCTTTTTTATAGTTATTATTAAGTATTTATAAAGATTTTATAGCGTGCAGCCTAGAATTAAAGCTAGTAAATAGAGTTAGATTCTACATACAAAGTTAAGTAGTTGAGAGTAGTATTATTATTTATAACAATAAGTATTTATTACTTTTCAAACTTAATATAGCTATAGTAGACTATAAACTAGATTACCTATTAGCTATATAGTAGATTATATAAGCTATATATAGATATTTTTACTTAGAAAGTATAGAAGTATTAGTAACTTTCTAACTCTTCTACTAGGTGTAATTCTAGGCTGCACGCTATAAAATCTTTATAAATACTTAATAATAACTATAAAAAAGAATACTAGAGAGTATTACTATTTATTATAGTAGTTTAGTACTAGAAGTAGAGTTTAGAAGCTAAGCGAGTTTCTTTATACTTAACTCTTAATAACTCTAGCTATACTAGTCCTATTTAGGCAATTTTTAGTTAGTTTGAAAGTGCTAGAGTAAAGCTTTAAAACGGTGTAAAAACTATCTAAATAGCTCTACTATTAGTAACGTTATTAAGCTTTGAACCTAAGGATTTAGTGCCAAGAAATTTTAGCCGGGTTACTAGTTTAGCCGAGTTACTAGTAGTTTACGTTAGTTTCAATGTAGAATATAATAAATTCGATAGAGTTTATCTACAGCGCGAACAGAAAAGTTCTATATACTTTATAGTTAGTTAGCTTTCGAAGCACCTGCGAAGCGCTTTTGAAAGCTATGTAAAAACTCAATACCGCAAGGCTTTCGTTAACTAGAAACTAGCAAAGCTCTTTTAGGTATCGTCGAAGCTATTACCTACAGCGTTAATAGCTACTAAAGTTCTACGACCAAAGCAATTTATAGAGCTTTTAGCTTATTACATAAGCTTTCTTTCTAATTTATAGCAATTTACTTACTTCGTCGGCGTTCTAGCGTCTTTTTCAAAAGCATGCTGTTTTGAAAGTTTTTTAGCAATTTTCTATCGGCGTTCTAGTAAGCTGCCGAAAATTCTTGCTAAGTAGATAAAGCTTTTGTGTTTTCGAATTTTAGCGCTAGTTTTCATGTAGGCTAGTTATAGCTAGTTTATTTAACCTAATATTCTAGCTTTTAGCTTTTTCTAACTTTTTTCTAGCGCTTGCTTGTAATGCGCTTAAGTAGCTATTTCTACTCGCTTTCTACGGTAACGCTTTTTAGGCGCTAATTAAATACTATCTAGCTTTCTAAAGAATTGTCTACTGCAAGTCTAAGCTTATCTATTAGAAATATTAGATTTATCTTAGAAAGTGTGTTTAAAACTACGTTGCCTAGAAACTTAACTTGTAAAACTGTATATTTGCTATTTTTCTAGTTTAGTTTCTTGCTTAGGCGCCTATTAGAGATGTGTTTTTTGTATTGCAACTACACTTTATCTTCTACTCAAAGCAGCAGCGCTTTTTTTTTATATTAATTTGCTTGTTTTTTCTGCTTCTGTTAGGCTTTCGCTATAGCAGCTTGCGCGAAGTTAATAACTTTCTTTATCTTTTTAGCTATTTTCGCTGCGCTTCGCTTAGGGTCTAGAGTTGCCTAGTAGAGCGTATTCGCTTTTTTCTTTGCTTAAAGCTAAATTGAGTCTATCTCGTAACTATGCTAGAAAAAGAAAAAGCTTACTTTTGTTAACACTACTTCTTGTTTTTAGATTGCAATTTGTACGATAGAGCATAGCTGCGCTTAGTTCTTCTAGTCCTAGTTTACAAACAGTTTTAAAATAGTTTTAATTGTTAAATTTGCTTTTTCTGTAGCTTCGTTGGTTTTTAGGTAAAAAGCTGTAGATAGCTGCTTTACAATCTCAAGCTTTTTGCAAAGTGTTTTCTAGAATTTACTTACAAATTGTGCTTTTTAGTTAGAAACAATAGCGTTAAAGAGCTAGTAGTAGGCTACTACTCTTTTAATAAATACCTTTGCTACAGTTGCTGCGTTAATTTTCGCTATAGAGATTAAGATTATATTCTTGCTTAATTAGTTCGTAATAACTAGTAGATTCGTACACTTTTTGCTTTTTAGCAGGTTAGTAATAAAGTTTATAAAAAGTTCTTTTTAAATCTTATCTAGAACAAGAAGCGAGCGAAGAAAACTACTTTTTATTTTTTGCTATAGTTTTGCTCGTTTACATGCATCGCAGTTGGCAATGTACTATCAAATATCCAAGCTTATCTTTAGCTAGAAGAAATTTCTTTTGAGAATATTGTAAGTGTTTTTTTTGCTAGAGTGCTTTGCGATAAGCAAGTTGTAAGCTTTAAAAATTAATCTAGTACGCAGTTAATACGTTTTTAGCACTTATTTCTTTTTTTAGTAGAGAAGCGCGTTGTTTTCAACAGCGCAATCTGCTAAGAACGCTTTTAATTAAAAGCTCAAAAGAAACTTTCTACGAGTACTTTTTTTAGTTTAGCTTTTTTTTACAGCTTCTAAGGCTTTCTAGTATAAATTGTTTTTTTAAACTCTTCTATTTTAAAGTTTATTTAAGAATAGCTTTTTTGCATTATTCTTAGAATTGTTTTTCGTGCTAGCATTTTTTTTTTGTTTAGCAGCATTTTGTTTAGAACTTGTAGCATTCTGCTTTTTAAAGCTTACACTTTTGATTTAGAAAAGAACATTTTGCTTTGAAGCTTCTACTACATTTGCTTTGTAAAAGGCATTAAGCTTACTAGCAAGTATATTTAGCGTTGAAATTGAAGTGCTATAGAGCGAAAACGCGCGGATTACGCCTAAAGTTTTTTTTGTAATGTTATTCTCGTTTAACACACTAGTTGGTTTGAGAAGTTGAAATTTACGGCTTTTTAGCTAAATATTGTTTTGGTTTTAGAAAAGATTCTGCTTCTTTCGTAAAAAAGCGTTTGCTTTTTTATTAGCTGCTTTAAGGTAGTACACAAACTTTAGGTTGTATTTAAAAAAAATATTCGCTTAGCGAACATGTTGCTCTATTAGTAACCTTGCTGTAGTAAAGTACAAAAAGTTCTTGTAATTAGTGTAAACCGTAATTTTCAATACTACTTTAAGCTTTGCTTTTTATTTAGTAATGCATTTAATTACTGCTAATAATTTCTTGTTGTAAATAGTGTAGTTGGACTTTGCAAGTAACATTTTAGCAAAGTAGTAAGCTACTGCTTGCTACAAGTTGTTTTTTGCTTTTTAAAAAAGCGCTTTTTCGATAGCTATTTCCAAAGCGTTCGCTTTAATAGCGGTTTTCAAATTAAAGTCAAAATAGGCTAATAATAGCTTAGATATAAACTTTTTCTTAAGCGTGTCAAACGCTTTTTGTTGTTTAAACTTTTAACGAAATTCAACGCTTTTTTCTGTTAACTTTGTTAGTAGAGAAACAATTGCAAAAAAAGCGCAAATAAACTGCTAGTATAAGTTTGCAAAACTAACAAAGCTTTGCACTTTTTTAACTAAGGCTAAGGCTTTTTATTTGAAAATCGCGCGAACTTTTTTTAGATTCATGCTAATTTCCTTGCCTACCTCGATAATAAAACTAAGGTATTTAGTTTTAGTTACTTTAAACTTGCATTTCTTAATATCTAGTTGTAACCTCGCTTTTTTTAACTTGTTAACAACTTTTTTAACACGTTGCTAGTAGTTCTTTTAAGAACTTTTAGAGTAGATAAGTACATTATCTAAGTATGCAAAAGCGTTAACGTTAATGTAATTACGCAAAGTGTAGTTAATAAATTGCTAGAACGTACTTAAAGCGTTAGCAAAGCTAAATAAGCAAACTATTTATTCGTACAATTCAAATCTTGTACGAAAAGCAGTTTTTTACTTGTTTTCTTTAGCAATTCGGACTTTGTAAAAGGCCTAGATAACGTTTAGCTTAGTAAACTATTTAGTTTAGCTAATCTAATTTAGAGTTTCGTAAATCAAAGGCAGCGAGTATTAGTTTTTTTTCGTAATAGCGTTGAGCGCTTAATAGTTTACGCAAAAGCGTAGCTTTCTACTAAGTTTCTTTGCAAACAACACTAGCGCTTCGGCCTAAAAGCAACTTACTCTAATAAACCTGCGATTTAAATGCGCAGTAAGCTGCTTTCGCAAGACTAATAGTTTGTTTTTAAACATGTTATACAAAAGTTTCTATAGAACCTCTACTTTCTTTTCGTTCTTTTTAATTAGTTTGATGCCGTAATCTATTAGGCTTTAGTAAAGAGATAATTTGTTAGCCTTAGACTGTATAAACGCTGTATACTAATTTTTTATCTAGTTAAGCAGCGTTAGGCGTAGGTTAACTACTACTTTAGTTTAAAAAGCTTTCTAAATGTTCGCTATAAACGTAGCGAAAATTTTAACGCTAAAGTTTTTTTTCTTAAACTACTGCATTATTATTTCAAACGCAGCTGCGAACACTTGCTAGAGCTTTTGTTTAAGCTTTTTTCTTTTCTAGCTTCGCACGCGTGTTTTAGTTAAATAGATAAAAATCAATTTTTTCGCTAGAGCTAGCGTTACCTAGTTTCCGTTTATTTATAGGCGCTTTAGAATAATATCGTATTTGTTATTCTTAGTTATAACGTACGCTTAAAATATTTGTTCGTACTCGTTTAGGTTTATTATAAATCGAGTAGCTTTTGTAACTTTAACAACTTATTCGCTAATGCCTACTACAAGCTTTTCTTTTATTAAAATACGCAGAAAACGGTTTTTTTACAAAACTTTTTGCTAACAAGACTATAGGTAGTGCACCTAGAGTTAAGCATTGCTAAAGCAAAAATAGATTGATTAATAATTGCATGTACTGTAAGTAGTTTTCTGTCTAGCTAGCGCTAGCGAAACTTTAGAAACTTATCTAATAAAGAAACTGTGTTTTTTTTCTACTACTTCTAACCGCGCTTTTAGTTAGAAGTGTCTAGTTTTCTAAGTTTTTAAACTTGAAAACTTTTTTAACTTTTGCTATTGTCTTAACTAGTTTAAAAGTTGCTTTTTGAGTTGTAGCGAGCTTCTTTGGAGCTGCGAGCTTACATTTATTAAACATGTAAGTTACTAAACTACATCGAAAGCAAAAGTAATTTTCTTGTTATTTTGTTATTTCTGCGTTGTTTGCTTATTTGGCTCGCTTTTTTTTCTTGTTGTTAGTAGCCGCGCGGACTGCCTAGGTAGTAGCTTTAGTTGCTAGCTTTTAGTTCATAGCTTTTGTATTGCTTATTAATTAATTTAGTACTATCTACTACTAGTTGTTTGCTTTCGCGCGGTTTAGGTTCTTTTCAATTTAGGTAACTTGTTCTATTAGGTTCTAAAGTTGCTATGCTAAGAAAATAATAACGCTAACTATTTTGTTTTGTAAATTAGCGCGAAGCTTTGCTTTGTACTAGTTCTTTAATGTAGCTACGTTGCTTGTTATTTTTGCGTCGTACGCAAAGCGCATGAATTCTTTATTGTACTTTTAAAAAAACATTTTCTTCTGCCTAAAAGCAAAGAGTTAGTTAAACGCTTTCTGCGCTTGCATGTAGTTTTGGTAGTACTCGTTAAAGTACTTTTAGAACTTCTTTGCTGTTTTGTTATAGTGTTTCTAATACTAGGCGAGTTTAGTAGTAGCTGCTTACTCTATTAAGCAGTTGTAGATATAAGCGCATAAGTTTCTAATTAAATTCTTGTTATTAAGCATTTTGTTCTTTACCTAGACTTTAAACTGTTCGTAGTCTAACCTTGTTTCGTTAAACTAGGCTAGGTTAAGCATTTTGTTGCGTTTTGTAATTAGCGTAGAAGCTTTTAAAATAGTAAAAAAAGTCGGCGGTATTGCTAGCGCAGCTCTCTTTTCTTTCTAGAGAATTTGAACTTAATTTTGTAGTATTTCAATAAGTGCCTAAACTTTTGCACTCTCGTTATTAACTAGCTGCTTAGAATTCAAAAGTTCTGCGAGAACTAGCTTTGCTGCTAGTAGCTAATTGTTTGTTACTTTTCTAAGTAGTTTTATTACGAGTTTTGCAACGAATATTTTTATATATGTAGCTTTCGCCGCATTAAAACGGATTTCTTAAGTTTCTACATTAATTTCGTCGTTGTTTATTAGCTTTTGTAGAGCTTTTTTAATTGCTTTGCTGCTTTGGCTTTCGCTTTCTAGCCTGCGAGCTTCTACAACTAGCATTTAAATATACTTATTCTAAGTGCCGTCTATCGTAGCAATTTAGTTTTAAAAACTTTTTTCGCTGCGTCGTAGAGTTTCTTGGAAGTTGCTTTTAATTTCTAAAAGTATTGTAATTCTTAAAAATCTTACGATCTTTACTGCGTAGAGATTAATCGAATTTAAATAAAAGAAAATTGCCAAAGATAGCTAGTTCCAATGTAGAATATAATGAATTTAATAGAGTTTATCTACAGCGCGAACAGAAAAGCTTTATATACTTTATAGTTAGTTAGCTTTCAAAGTACTTGCGAAGCGCTTTTGAAAGCTATGTAAAAACTTAATACCGCAAAGCTTTCGTTAACTAGAAACTAGCGAAGCTTTTTTAGGTATTGTCGAAGCTGTTACGTACAACGTTAATAGCTACTAAAGTTCTACGACCAAGGCAATTCATAGAGATTTTAGCTTATTACAGAAAATTTGCGAGTGCAAAGTACTTAAAAGCGTGCGCTACACTAGTTAACTCGTACGCCTACTAATTAAAAGCTAAAACAAATACTAGAAATTCTATTACAAACTCGCTATACGCTAATTTTTTTAGCTTTAAAAACGGCTTTATCTGTACGAGTGCTATATAGGCCCTTTAGCTAACTCAAATCTCTAATAGAAAAAACAATTAATTTGTTTTTAACTTTCTAATTAGGCTAGCTATTACTAATTGATTTAACTGCAAAAAATTAAAAAAGTAAATTAATTTAATTAACTTATTACATAATCAATTAATTAATTAGTTAACTGCAACGAAACTAATTGTTAGCATCTATGCAAAGCGCAAAAAGCTTTCTTGCTTTAACCTACTTAAAATCGCTTAAGCTAGCTTAGGCTACTTCGGTTTTCCTGCGCTAACTGCAAAAGCATTTTAATTTTCTAATTAGTTTTTTCTAGTAGCTTTAGAACGTTTAAAATTGTTACTACTTTCTTTAGAGCTTGTTGATCTAGATAAACTAGCTCTGTTTCATCGTAAACTATAAAAACAACGTTTTTTGTTTTTAGTACTCGTTTTAATAATAGCATCTATACTCGATATATGTTAGTAGAGTTGTATTCAACTAACTATCTAATTAGCGCGCAAGATTTTAGCTTTTTACTGCGTTTTAGCTTGTTGTTTAGCACGTAGGCTTAGGCTTTTACAACGTTAAAGTAAGCTGCTAATAGCTTTACTCTACGTACTACTTCGTACAAAGTTTTCTATTCTAGTGCCTTTACAAGCGTTTTATTAAGCAAGTAAACTACTACTAAGCAGCACTTATTTAAAAGCTCTATTAGCAGCTGCTTATTAATTCTAATTGCTTTCTTTTAGATTACAATTATTTTTCTAGCTTGTTTTAATAAGCTGTTTTGCTTTTTAGTATACTTTGCTTGAAGCTCTACGACGATGCTAAGATTTCTAAGTACATGTAAAAGCTTACTATATCTACGCTTACTATTAAGCTTTACAACTATTACAATTGCGCTAAACTAACGTTTGATTTTAGCTAGCAAGCGTATAACTATACGCTTAAGAGTTTTTAAGCTTTTATTAAGTAAGCAAGCAGCGTTATGCTACTTGCTATACAAGCATACTACATAGAGCATTTATAAATCTCTATTATAGCAGCGCTTATTTTTTTTTTTTAGCTAAACTAGGTTCATGCCTAGCTAGTAGAATAGACGATTAGCTAGCTTGCTTTAAGCTTTTTTACTTACAAATTTGTAAAGCTTTGCTTTAATACAAACTTAACAGTTTGTTTATGCTAAAGCAATTAACTACTTTTTAATATTAATTTTAAGCACATAATTGTTTAAGTGCTTAACTACTTTTCGGCTAACATAGCTAAATATTTAATGCGCTGTTTCTTAACTAACGCTTTGTTTTTTTTTTGTTTTTTTAAGAGTTTGGTGTACTAAGTAGCGTACACTAATATTAACGCTAGCTTAGCTCGCTAAGCTCTTTTTATATCAACGAGCTAGTGCTTGTCTTTATACTAAAGTAAATAAATTACGTTTAAAGCTTTTTTCTAATACAAATAGTTCTTGCTTAAGTTAAAATAGATACTAAGAAATTAGCTTTGCAACAAACTAACGACGCTTGTAAAAAAGCTAAAAATATAAGCTACCTACGTAAGCTTTATTCTTTTTTCTTTTATTAAAGTCTTAACTTTAATTACTGTTTTATTTTACTTTTTTACTTAAGCAAGAACTTTGCTCGCATATACAACGTCTAAAGTTTTACTTTTTTATATTGTAATTTAATCTACTGCTTTTATATTTGTAACGTAGTAGTTTAAGCTAAAGTTAAAAATCTACTTTGTAAGTAGTAGTAGAGCTAATAGCTTTGTAGCTGCAGCTGTTTATAGTATTACATTAACATGTAGCTTATTTTGCGCTAGCTGTTTATTGTCTATACTAATTACAAACGTACTTTAGATCTTAGCCTGCGCTTTTTTTTTTTAAAGTTCTTTTTTACTACTCTTAAAGCGTTAGCTGTTAAGTTTAAAGTAAAGCTATTTTAAAGCTTTGTAAACTTTTTTTAGATTGCTTGTATTAGCTTTTAGTTTTTTGCACGTACTGCTAGGTTAACGTATAAGCAGCTTTTAAACTTGTAGTACTACCTATTAAAGCACTTTAGTATGTACAGTTCTATACGAGCTTAAGCTAGCTGTAGATTTTCTACTTAAGCTGCAGCTAGCGTTTTTTAATTGCTGCTGCTACTTGCTACTTTAAGCGTAGCAAACGTTTTTAGCTCTAACGCTATCGATCGTGTACAGTAATAGTACAATCTAAATTCTACGATTAAATCTGTAATTAGTAAAAAATTCTTATTCTTTTGCTTTTTCTTAATAAAGTTCTGCAGCTAGGTAGCTAACTAGCTATTATCAAAACCTCTAATTAATAGAATAAACTTTTTTTGCGCTTTGTTGCTAGCTATCTTCGGCATATTCGCTTTAGTAAAAAGTTAAGTAGTTACTACCTACTCGTTAAACTACGTGTTTAAATTAGCTTTTTTTAGCTTTACACAAACTGCTTTGTACTAAGCTCTTAGCTAATAATTTCTTTTTTTAGTTAATAAACAAAAGTGCTTTTTTAGCGTTTTTAGCTAGCTGTATGCGTTTGCACAGTTAAGAATAAAATCTAAATACTTAATATTAATTAACTGTATAATTTTTAAGCTTAAGTTCTAAAAAGCTTTTTTCTTCGTAAGCTACTTAGCTTTATCTTGATTAAATTGTCTAGCTTAGAAGTTGTACGTAGCGAGCTTTGCTGCTGTTAAGTTTAACATATTAATCTACTTGTCTAGCTAAGAATTTCTAAATTTTCTTACTTCGAGCTTAACTAGTTTTTTATTTTTTAGCTTTTTTAGCTTCTTTAGCGTTAGATCTAGATTGACATATTTCTATAGACTATTTTAGTTTACAAAGATTTTTTTTGTAAACAGCTATTTTAACTAGTTGTCTAGCTTTTTAAAAGTAACTAACGCTTTTGCTACCTACATTTTCTGCTTCTAAGTAGTTATTACTTTGCTAAATTTGCTTTTAGTGTTAAGTATCGTTAAACGAGTAAACGCAGCAATTAAATAAAAGCTTTTAAGCTTATAACTGTAACAGTGCAACTAGAGAATAAAAAAGAAAAAAAACTACGCTTAATTAACTGCTTAAAGTAGAGTAAGCTACATATATAGATAGCTGTACATAAGCTATCTCAACTCGTACTAAAGTAAGTTTAGGCAAGCTCAAACTGTTACATTTGTAAATGCTTAGCTCTTAAGAGTTTCGTAGTGTTTTTGCCGTTACACTCGTAGAGTAATTTTACCGCACATTACTAGCTTTGGTAAGACACTTGGCATTTAGCAAAGCCTCTTTTAGTACCTTGTCTAGATTCAAAGTGTTTTACTAAAGCTAGTACAATGCAGTATTGCATAGTCTAAGCGTAGCCTTGGTAGTTAGCCTAGCATAGACAATGGATTGCTACCATGTTCATCTCGTATTATCAAGCCTTGGCAATATCATCGTGAAAATTCCGACTTGGATGCTTAGCTCTGCTGCGGCACGATGCTCGGCGCCTAAGGCATGGAAGAAAAGCGCCCGAGTTTAATGTATAAGATGGCCTTCTGACGATTATTGTATGAGCCGTGAGTTGATATCTGTTCTGCAGAACATATCCCACGACCCAGCCACCTTGACACTTGCACTCTTTCAACCTTGGTTCCTGCCCCACTCCATTTGTATTTTTCTCAAAATGCACGCGGCACATATTCACCTCGTCCTACTGGGCCTTCTGTCCAACCTCCACAGATGCTATCAATCAGTCCTGTTGCAGTCGACTGATTGATTGATTGATTATGTAACCAGTCAATCAATTCAATTCACTCTCTTGATTTTTTGCAGTCAAATTAATCAGTGATGGCCGGCCTGATTGGAAAGTTGGAAACGGATTGATTGTTTTCTCCATTAGAGATCTGAGGTGGCCAAAGGGCCCAGATTGTACTCGTACAGATGGGGCCGTTTTTGAGGCCGTAGAGATTAGCGTATAGCGAGTTCGTGATAGGATTTCTGGTGTTTATTTTGGCTCCCGATCGGCAGACGTACGAGTCAACTAGTGTAGCGCACGCCCCTGAGTACTCGGCACCTGCAAATTTTCGCCCATCACTGTCAATTGCCTCTATTAGCTGTATTTACGATGCCCCCTTGCCGCCGTAGGCGCGCTGCCGCCGCAGCTGCCGCCGCCGATACACAGAGTACCCAAACTTTCGAAGTAGAGATGCGTGAGCGCTGTGATTCATCGCCTGCAACCTCAGTCGCTCCATCTGCTACAGAGGGTGAATTGCCTGCCCCCGACAAAGCTCTCAACGCGCGATTTGAAGATAACTTTGATGAGATTGACTAGGAGCGGTTACCCGACTATATGGCGCCGCTGCGTACACAGAAACACCGGAAGTCGTGGATTTATGGCCATAGCTATCGCGTATGCCTCCGCTAGGTCTCTGATTAGATACTTTTCGTGTGCGCGTACTGTCATAAGAATAAAACAATAGATAGAGGCGGCGCTAGGTTGTACGACGTTAGCACATCAACTTCATCTGCTGCCCAGATTGCGCAGCAATACAAAAGCGTCAATTACAACGAAGAGAACTCGCCAGAGGACTATCTAGCTATCAACATATACGCAGCATAGCAAAAGCTTTAAAAGTACTAAAATAAACTTAATAACTTGCTAGCGTACTACGCCGCTACGATACTACACCTAAACACGAAGTTCTACTGTCAAAACTCATAGGCAGATCAACCTGGGTGGATTGCCTCATCAGATGCCGCTTTTTAGGCGCTATGGAGTGAGTACAAGCTGAAAGAGACTCTAGATTTAAGACGCCTGCGCAAGAAAGTTAAGGTATTGGATATACAAGCAAGCATTGATCTCCTCACAAATCCAGTACAAGGCAGAGCAGTTGCTAATAGTAGTAACGAGTTTGAGCTTTGGAAACGAGAGCCTTATCTCCTATCAGATCACCCCCATTCAATTGACCCGATTGCCTATTGGATAGGCATGAAGCAGCTCTATCCTAACCTCAGCTAGCTGGCTATTGACGTACTATCAATTCCGGCATCTAGCTGTGAGTGTGAGCGTATGTTTAGCAAGGTTGGCAATCTCCTAGAGCCAAAGCGTAGAGCTCTGTCGCCTCAATTACTCGCGGCAATTCACTGTGTACGATGCTGGCTCAGAGCTAGCTTCAAGGATAAGACTACGACTCCGCTTACTGAAGAGGCAATTGATCAATTGTACAGTATATAGGACTGGGGTGATAGTGCCTAGTTAATCTCATACAAATCTAACCTCCCTCCCATCTGCCGGCAATTTCCGCTATTTGGACTGCAGTCTATCAATCTGTTTGCAGTCTATCAATCTGATCTCAATCAGGCCGAGAGCTGCTGAGCAATCAGTCAATCAAATCAATTCACCCTCCTTGGAAACACCAGTCAAATCAGGCCGAGGCCCTCGGCCTGATTGATTTGATTGATAGCAACTGTGCCAACCTCGGCCTGGACCTTGTGTCGGCCGGCAGATTGAGGCCCGTCATCGCCCGCCGTGGTGTCACTTGTTATTTTGACACCCAGGCAGAGGCCGGCGAGACCTGCGATAACATGTCCGCCTCCTGGGGTATTTCGGTTGAAGAGTTCACCAAGCTCAACCCAGGCTTGACATGTCCCAACCTTCAGGCCGGCAAGTCGTACTGCGTCGTCGGCGAGTACACGGACGACGGAGGTCAGACTACTCTCCCTCCTTCACCTACGGCCACGTCCGCCCGACCGACAACGCCTCCAGCTTCCACCATCCGGACTTCCACCATCCGGACTTCTACCATCCGTACTTCTACCAGCACCACCACGCCACCCAATCCCAGCAACTCCCCCGCCATGCCTGGTATTGTAGAAAACTGTGACCGTTTCCACAAGGTCCAGTCCGGCGACGGTTGTGATTCCATCGCCCAGAAGAACGGCATCACCACCGCGCAATTCAAGTCCTGGAACACCGAGATCAACGCTTCCTGCTCCAACCTCTGGCTTGATTACTATGTCTGTGTTCGCGTTCCTGGTGCTACTACCCCGCCCACCACTACCACCACCGGTCCCTCTCCCAGCAACTCTCCCCTCATGCCTGGTGTCGTAGGAAACTGCAATCGCTTCCACAAGGTTCAGTCTGGCGATGGTTGCGACTCTATCGCCCAAAAGAGCGGTATAAGCAATGCCCAACTGAAGTCCTGGAACACCGAGATCAACGCTTCCTGCTCCAACCTCTGGCTTGACTACTACATCTGCATTGGTGTTCCTGGATCCGTGCCCACTACTCCTCCACCCACGCCCAGCAACTCCCCCGCCCTGCCAGGCGCCGTGTCTAACTGCAACAAGTGGTACAAGATCCGATCGGGTGACTCTTGTGACAATGTTGCCGCCAAGAACACAATCACCGTCGCTCAGCTCCGTAGGTTCAACACCCAAATCAACTCCAGTATGTACCCACAGCACTCTCCTCATCTCTCGCTCACTCACTGACTGCCGTAGGCTGCAACAACCTCTTGGTCGACTACTACGCTTGCGTCGGAACCCCCAACGCCGCCACGCCCATGCCCGGCATAGTCTCGGGCTGCACCCGCTACTACCAGGTCGTCTCCGGCGATTCGTGCGATGCCATCGCCTCAAAGGCCAGTATCACCGTCGCCAACTTCCGTAGGTGGAACACGGCAGTCAACGCGGGCTGCTCAAACTTGTGGCTCGACGCTCTGGTCTGCACCAAAGCGTAGTCGGAGCCTTCTCTTTTATTGTCAACATGTGAGGAGGAGATTGAGGAAGTAGTTGGTTGTATTGATAGAGACTATCGAGAGAGCGAATATATATCCTCCTGTTACATAATCAGTAATGAAACACGCTACTCCTGAGTAGGCATAGATGCTGACACACCCCCTCAGCTGCAGTGAAACAAACAAAGCTAGACTATAGCTAATATAGAGAGTAAGAGTTCTCCTCACTCTCTGAGTGTCCTTGGATCTGTTCGCTGATATCAATAAAGCCTAGCTGCTCTACGAAGGTAGAGTGCTTCTGGCTACTAAGGAACTTAGTAAGGCCGTCGGCTGGCATCTGATTTGTAGCCATCCAGTTTACCTGAAGCTAGCCAGCCTCTGCCTCCTGACGTAGCCACATTTGATGTCACAGTAAGTGCAAGCAGTGCGTAGCGAATTGAGAATTGAACTGAGGTTGTATTGTGTGTAGCTACGAACGTAGATATACATGAGTGGCTGTAAACAGCGCTAGTGCAGGATGGGTAGTCGCACCTCAGCGTAGGTGAGGCGCCACTACACGTGAGGTAGAAGAGACTCTAAACCGTGACATTTGATAAGTATCCACGTGCCTTATCTTCGTGTTGAGTTGGTCCTCTGCTTTGTTGATAATTCCAACTGTTTGCTAGTTATTACAGAAGAGAGTAGAGCGAATCCCAAGCTCAAAGTTAACGTGCTTGAACAGCTTCTTCTACTACATAAGCTCGCTGCCTGCTAAGGAAAGAGCTAGCAGCTTAGCCTTAGTTGTCGATTTGGTAACCGACCTTTGTACGGTAGCTTTCCAATCGATAAGTAAGCCGTACAGGCTAAATAGATAGCCTTGAGAGCTCTTTCTCTTAGGGTCATCTGCAAACGCTGCATCTAATGCGCTATAAAATATCAGCTCCTCTCCTGCCTCCTAAGGCTTCGTGAAATAGTAGCTGTTCTGTAGGATATCTCCTAAGGCACTAATCGCAAGAAACTTTGTCTTAAGCAGGTATCGCTACACTTGGTACGCGGCGCTAAAGTGCTTTTGCCTAGGGTTCTAGAGGTGCCTTGCGAGTACAGAATAAGCTCTCGCTACATTAGAGCGAGTGAACGTCGATATATAGGCCAGCGAGCCTACGAGCTGCTAGTACGTTCTCGTTCATTAATCGTTCTAAGGCTTAGAGCTAGCCTTGAGATATTCCTCGACTAGTAGAGCTCCTGTCGCTCGATTGCTAGCATTAATCTCAAATTTTAAGGTAACCTTATCGATGAACGAGTCCTGTATTAGGTAGATTCTCCTCTTAGGCTTATTCCTTAGTACTCGAATGCTAAGGAACCAACGCAGCTTTTCGAGAGATTTGATCTTATATTCTTTCTTAAGCTCCTGCTCGAACTGCAGGTAATGCGAGAAATAAAATAGATAAACGAGTACAACAATATCGTTAACATAGAAGAATACAATAAGCCTGTTGCTTGTAAAAAAGCACTGCACTTTCTCAACTAGCCTAAAGCCTAGCTTCTTTAACGTTTTCTTGAGGTGCTCGTACTAGAGCAGAGGTGCGTTTTTTAGTCTATATAGAGCTCGCTTGAGCTTAAAGAGCTTCTCTAGATCTTGTACAAATTCCTCAAAGAATCGAGCATATAGCTTTCGATTGAGAGTCGCGTTAAGAAAGGCGTTTAGGACATTGTATTAGTAGGCAATTAGTCCAAAGGCAGCAGTAATTGCTATTAGGAACTTAAATACTTAAGCAGCTAAGGTAGCAGCGTACGTATCGCTCTAGTTGTTCTAGAAATTTCTTTTTACTACTAGCCTTGCTTTGAATTTGTAGAGGTAGCCGTTCTTGTCGAACTTGTACGAGAAAAGCTACATTAGAAGCAGTATCTCTTCTTGCACTTCTTTTTCTTTCGCTAATGTCAAGGCAAAGCAGCTTTTTGTAAAACAGCTATCGAGCTCTAGTTCTGCTGCCTAAATAAACTTCTAAGAGAATAGGTAGTTCAAAAGATTTTTTTATCGCTTTGGTAGCGGAGGTAATTAATCGCGATGCAACTTCTACTTCAATAGATCTCTAGATAGCTTGCTTAAAGCTGCTGTATTAATCAAGCTTATAAACGAAGTTACATAAGCTCCTAGCTACTTTCTCAATTTTCTACTAGTAATAATATTTTTCTAATTAAGCTAACTGTTGATTTTATTTCTTCTAGAAGCGTTGTTGCTTATACGATTAAATGCTTTCTAATTTTCTTGTATCGCCTGCTAGCCTCGAGGCATTAAGCTGCTAGCAATCTCTGCTTAATTATTCTAATAGATTTAATCTAACTCTAGCGTTTCTTTAGGCTCTAGCGTTTCTTCTAGCTCTAGCGTTTCTTTAGGGCTTAGAAAGCTTTAAAATTTCTTGCTAAATTCTTAAGTTGCTTTCTTCTACTAATAGAGCTTACTAATAAGTTAATTTTTAGCTTTTTTATTTTCTTCGATTCTCTCGATCGCATGCCGAGTTAGCAGGTAGAAAGCTTGTTCAATTTCTTTATCTAATGCAAGTAGGTCTTCGATATCTAGCATAGTAACAAGCTGCCTAAGCGTTTTCTCGTTAGAGTAGTTTTTTCTTTTTAATAGTTCTATGCGCATGAACACGACGTTTCTAGTCTTAATTACCTTGCTTAGCGTAGGCATCTAGATTCTGTAGATATTAGTTAAGTTATAGCCAACGAGCTACTCTACGAAAGCTTTTGATTCGAGCTTATTTTCTCGCTTAAGAGTATAATTGAAAGCGTACGCCGTAGCTTCTATCTTATTAACATAAGCTAGAAATAGCTTTACTTTATGTACTGCTTCAAACGAAGTTCTCTAGTCGAAAGCTTTTACAAAAGTTCTATTTAGCAGGTATATCGCTATTATTACACACTCGTTCGATAGCTTCTTTGGCAAATAGGCTTTAATTCTAATCGCTTGCGCTTGTACGATAATTGTCGCTCTAGCTCGCTTTGTTCTACTATTCTGCTTCTTAGTATATAAAGCTTAAGTTTCAATTGCGATTTCGAGATCTCTAAGTAACTCGTACAGAGCTAAATATCCTAGCTTACTATTAAGCCTAATAACTATTACAACCTAACTAAATTGTTGTTTGATTTTAGCAAGCAAGCGCTTAACTGCTTGCTTAAGCGTAGGTTCTAATTTATCAAGTAAGCAAGTGCTTTTATGCTACTTTGCGTTCTAATCTACTGCATAAAGTAGCTACTAATTTCTATTGTAGCACTACTCTCCTCGCTTCTAGAGCTGTATAAAATTTATTTCAATGCGATAGAAAAGTTGTGTAGCTACTTTCTAAGGCGTACGCTTGCTAATAAGCTTGTAAAGCTTTGCTTTAATGCAAACCTCGCAATTCTTCTACGACGTTAATTGCTAATTCTTCTAAGCTATTCTTACTTCCTTAACGTTGTAAAAGAGATAAGAAATTGCTTTATAGCTCGCATAGCCGAGGAGCTTATAAGCGTGCTTACTGCTAAGTTCCAAAAGCTTCTTTTTCTTGTACGAAAGCTTGAATCGATATTCTAATACTACTACTACTACTTGCAGTAATCTAGAAAGCGAACGTGCCTACTACATTTGTAAAGAATTCTAGAATATAAGCTACATAGGTAAGCCTAAACGGCTGCTTTTTGAATAGCGTATTTACTTGTAGCTTTACTTTACTCTATTTTTTAATCTAAAGTAGCTAGCTTTCTGCATACACGCACTCTTTTGGCTGCGCTTAAGCTGTTGTTTTCTATTCAAACGATCTAGAGTTAGCTACATAAGCGTTTGAGCCTAGATCAAGTATCTATCGATTAATAAAAGGCGGCTGATTTTTAGCTTTTGAGGTAATAGCAGTTTGCAGCACTGCGTACGAGCTTAAGCTACTTACTACTTAAAGCTTTCTATCGTTATGCAAACTTTCTTAGTTCTAAGCTTAATTCTTAAGCCGCGCTTTTACTCGCTGTAGAATCAAGACTTTGTATAATTGCCTCGCTCTAAGCTTATCAAACTTTCTAACAATTTGTTGATTAGGCTTTTAGCTAAAGCGCCTACGAGCATAATTAACGTATAAGCAGTTTTGAAACTTGTGTTGTTCTCTACATACGCAAGTAGAAGTTTGCTTACTTTTGTTTCTATTCTAAACGCTTTAAACGCTTTAGACGCTTTAATGCTCGTTCTTAGCAACGCTAAGCGAAGCAAAGCTTTCTAGGCTAAAAGCAATTAGTTGTACGCGTTGATAGTAGAATTGATACTTAGCTACGAGGTTAAATATTCTTGTAAACTCTATTTCTTTCTAATTCTTTCGTACTAGCTTCGTTAGCTAGTAGGTTGCCTAGCTCTTATCGAAGCTTCTAATTGCTCGAATAAAATTCTTTTAAGCTTTGTTTCTTGCAATCTTAGGTAACGCTGCTTTTTTTATTAGTTGCGTCGTATCTAGCTAGTTCTCAAACTAGGTATTTAAGTTGCTTTTCTTTGGCAAAGTAAGTAGCTCCTAGTAGTAAGCTCTTAGCTAATAATTTCGCTCTAAGGTGCTTGAGCAAAGGTGCTTTTTAAGCGCTCTCAATCAATCGTGCAGCGTTAAGCAGTTCGAGATTAAATAAATATGCCTTGAGGCAATTGTTCGAGAAATTTCATAATTGAATTCTCTTAGCGCTTTTTCTTTTGTAACGGTTTAAGCTTGCTTAGACCTACTTTAGTACAAGTTAAAATAGCTTATGTACAACTATCTATATATGTAGCTTACTTCACCTTAAGCAGTTAATTAAGCGCAGTTTTTTTTTTTTTTTTTTTTTTAGTTGCACTGTTATAGTTATGAGCTTAAAAGCTTTTATTTAATCGCTGCGTTTACTCGTTTAACGATACTCAACACTAAAAGCAAATTTAGCAAAGTAATAACTACTTAAGAGCAAAAAATGCAGGTAGCAAAAGCGTTAGTTACTTTTAAAAAGCTAGACAACTAGTTGAAATAGCTTTTTACAAAAAAAATCTTTGCAAACTAAAATAGTCTATAGAAATATGTTAATCTAGATCTAACGCCAAAAAGCTAAAAAAGCTAAAGAATAAAAAACTAGTTAAGCTTAAAGTAAAGAGATTTAGAAATTCTTAGCTAGACAAGTAGATTGATATTCTAGACTTAACAGCAGCAAAGCTCGCTACGTACAACTTTTAAGCTAGACAATTTGATTAAAATAAAGCTAAGTAGCTTACAAAAAAGAAAGCTTTTTAAAACCTAAGCCTAAAGATTGTGCAAACAATTGATATTAAGTACTTAGATTTTATACTCAACTGTGCAAACGCATACAGCTAGCTACAAACGCTAAAAAAGTACTTTTGCTTATCAACTAAAAAAAAGAATTATTAGCTAAGAGCTTAGTACAAAGCAGTTTGTATAAAGCTAAAAAAAGCTAATTTAAACGCTTAGTCTAACGAGTAGGTAGTAATTACTCAACTCTTTACAAAGGCTAGCATGTCGAAAATAGCTAGCAACAAAGCGCAAAAAAAGTTTATTCTGTAAATTAAAAGTTTTAGTAATAGCTAGTTAGCTACCTAGCTGCAAAACCTTATTAAGAAAGAGTAAAAAAATAAGAATTTTCTACTAATTACAAATCTAATTGCAAAATTTAAATTATACTATTGCTGTACACGGTCGATAGCGTTAGAGCTAGAAACGTTTGCTACGCTCGAAGTAGCAAGTAGCAGCAGCAATTAAAAAACGCTAGCTGCAGCTTAGGCAAGAAATTTACTGCTAGCTTAAGCTTATGCAAAACTGTACATACTAAAGTACTTTAATAAGTAGTACTATAAGTTTAAAAGCTACTCGTACGTACGCTAGCGAATAAGTAGAAAGTACTTATTATTGAGTATAAGTTAAGTTAGAGTTGCACAAACCTAGAGTTAAAGTTAAGTTAGAGTAATTAAAGCGTAAGTTAAAGTTAAGTTATAGGTACTACTTTTAGGTTAATAAACCTATTATAACTAGCTGTTATAATTATAAAAAGAAAATATATTAAAATATAAAATTGTAGAGTTCTGTGCTAACTTAACTTATACCTACGCTAAAACGTTTTAGCGTAGGTATAAGTTAAGTTAGCACTAGAGTTTTACGTAAGCTAACTTAACTTTAACTTAACTTATACTTATTTACTACTTTACTCGTACGTTAACCTAGTAGTACGTGCAAAGAGCTAGAAGCTAATATAAGCAATCTAAAAAAAGTTTACAAAACTTTAAAATAGCTTTACTTTAAACTTAACAGCCAACGCTCTAAAAGCGGTAAAAAAAAACTTTAAAAAAAAAAAGCGTAGGCTAAGATCTAGAGTACGTTTGTAATTAGTATAGACAATAAACAGCTAGCGCGCAATAAGCTACATGTTAATGTAATACTATAAACAGTTGCAGCTACAAAGCTATTAGCTCTACTACTACTTACAAAGTAGATTTTTAACTTTAGCTTAAACTACTACGTTACAAATATAAAAGCAGTAAATTAAATTACAATATAAAAAAGTAAAACTTTAGATGTTGTATATGCAAGCAAAGTTCTTGCTTAAGTAAAAAAGTAAAGTAAATCAGTAATTAAAGTTAAGACTTTAACAAAAGAAAAAAGAATAAAGCTTACGTAGGTAGCTTATATTTTTAGCTTTTTTACAAGCGTCGTTAGTCTGTTGCAAAGCTAATTTCTTAGTATCTATTTTAACTTAAGTAGAAACTGTTTGTATTAGAAAAAAGCTTTAAACGTAATTTGTTTACTTTAGTATAAAAACAAGCACTAGCTCGTTGATATAAAAAGAGCTTAGCGAGCTAAGCTAGCGTTAATATTAGTGTACGCTACTTAGTACACCAAACTCTTAAAAAAACAAAAAAAAAAACGAAGCGTTAGTTAAGAAACAGCGCATTAAATGTTTAGCTATGTTAGCCGAAAAGCAGTTAAGCACTTAAACAATTATGTGCTTAAAATTAATGTTAAAAAGTAGTTAATTGCTTTAGCATAAACAAACTGTTAAGTTTGTATTAAAGCAAAGCTTTACAAATTTGTAAGTAAAAAAGCTTAAAGCAAGCTAGCTAATTGTCTATTCTACTAGCTAGGCATGAACCTAGTTTAGCTAAAAAAAAAAAATAAGCGCTGCTATAATAGAGATTTATAAATGCTCTATGTAGTATGCTTGTATAGCAAGTAGCATAACGCTGCTTGCTTACTTAATAAAAGCTTAAAAACTCTTAAGCGTATAGTTATACGCTTGCTAGCTAAAATCAAACATTAGTTTAGCGCAATTGTAATAGTTGTAAAGCTTAATAGTAAGCGTAGATATAGTAAGCTTTTACATGTACTTAGAAATCTTAGCATCGTCGTAGAGCTTCAAGCAAAGTATACTAAAAAGCAAAACAGCTTATTAAAACAAGCTAGAAAAATAATTGTAATCTAAAAGAAAGCAATTAGAATTAATAAGCTGCTGCTAATAGAGCTTTTAAATAAGTACTACTTAGTAGTAGTTTACTTGCTTAATAAAACGCTTGTAAAGGCACTAGAATAGAAAACTTTGTACGAAGTAGTACGTAGAGTAAAGCTATTAGCAGCTTACTTTAACGTTGTAAAAGCCTAAGCCTACGTGCTAAACAACAAGCTAAAACGCAGTAAAAAGCTAAAATCTTGCGCGCTAATTAGATAGTTAGTTGAATACAACTCTACTAACATATATCAAGTATAGATGCTATTATTAAAACGAGTACTAAAAACAAAAAACGTTGTTTTTATAGCTTACGACGAGATAGAGCTAGTTTATCTAAATTAATAAGCTCTAAAAAAGGTAGTAACAATTTTAAACGTTCTAAAGCTACTAGAAGAAACTAATTAGAAAATTAAAATAGTTTTGCAGTTAGCGCAGAAAGACCGAAGTAGCTTAAGCTAGCCTAAGCAATTTCGAGTAAGTTAAAGCAAGAAAGCTTTTTGCGCTTTGCTAACTCCTAAGAACACGCTTAAGCTTAAAACTAAGCTCAAGCCTAAGCCAAATACAAGCGAAAACAATACAACTAAACTAGTTAATATGCTGCAAAGCTAGAAGCTTATACTAGCTAGTGCAAAAGTGCTAAATCAACGATTAAACAACGCTTTAAAGCGTAAAGAAATTAGCAGCTAGCTTAGCAAGTTAAACGTTTTAACAAGAAAAAAGCAAAAGTAGAGAAAAATACTTAGCACGTATTTTGTAGCGTTTGCTGCAGCACTGCAGCTACTAAAGCTGCAAAAAGCTTAGCTACACTAAAACTAGCTTTTGCTTTTACTAAAGTAGTAAAAAAATCTAGATTAGCACTTGCATAGAAAAGAGTTTAAGGTAGTAGTAGCAAAAAAGTTTAAAAAATATTAAAACATAAGCTGCTTTAAGCTTGTATTAGCTGCAAAAGTTGCTAGCTAAGTACTACCTTTAATGTAAGTATTTACGTACAAATTTAACAAAAACAAACTACTATACAAGTACAAGGCTTAACTTGTTGTAAAAAAAAACTTTTAGAATAACTAAAGCAATACGTACGCAGCTACGCTAGCTGCACAAGTATTTAAATTCTTTATAGCTTTTGCTGCAGCTTTTAAACTAAAGGCATATTAGTATAATATACTAAACGCGTTCTTAAACGCACTACTAAATAAGCTAGTTTATGTACAAACTTTAGAGCTGTACGTAAAGCAGCTTAGCGAGCTACTTAAGCTTAAAAAAGCTTTGTATAGGCTAAAAAACGCGCTTTTTCTTTAGTACAAGCACCTAAAAAAGACGCTAATTAAGCTAAATTTATAGCTAGTTAAAGACGTTTCTTGCTTGTTTACTAACAAAAAGTTAATAGTTTTTTTTTACGTTAATAATATCGTAGTATTGGTACATCTAGATTATCTTGATAATTACTGTTAATTTGAAAAACAGCTAGAAGCTGTGTACAACCTAAAGAAGCTTAAAAAGCTTAAGTAGTTTCTTAGTGTTTGAGTTTTAAAAAACTAGTTAGTAGAAACAATCTAGTTGATCTAGAACTCATTTATTAACAAGGTAGTTAAGAAATTTAACTTGAATTTGAAAGCAAAGAGAAAATATCTAGTAGTTTCGCTCGTAGAGAGCTTCTTAGCCTAGTTTAAAAAAAAGTTAAATTACTAGCGTACGCAGCTATATTAGCAACTAGTTAGATTGCTAGCGTATATTGCAACGTTTACTAGACCTAATGTAGCACAAGCATACTTAGTACTAGCTTAATATTTTCAAAACTCTAGGTAGAAGCATGTATTAGTAGTAAAGCATGTTTGAAAATACTTGTATAGAACTAGATATTTAGTAATTAAAGCTAGCTAGTAGATAGCTAAGAGCTTGTTATATATATAAAACAAATTTCTCTTTTACAAAGCATTTAATTTAGCGTTTGCTAACAATGTAGAAACTTGTTAATTGTTTTATAAATATCTATTCAAGCTATATAAAATGCCTATTAACTAAAAAGCTACTTAGTAGAGATTAGTTACAAAGTTAACTACTAAAGCTAAGCTTATAGCTTTATTAGCTACGAGTAAAGAAATAAAGTAGTAGATTCGTGTATTCTAGCACATTAAGTTTAACCTAAAGATTTAGCTAATTATCTACTGCGATAATAAGCAAATAGTTAGAATAGTTTAAAAAAAAATAGCTTTACACAAAGCTAAAGCATGTAGACACTTATTAAATGTAAGTAAAGTAAAAAGTATAGCATAAGTAGCTCTAAGTAGAGTAGTACTCTACAGCGAAAATGCTTGCGAATAAACTTACTAAGTTCTTTGTAAAGCAAAGATACGCTAAGTTTGTAAAGCAGCTAGAGCTTAAAAACATTTACTAGCTACTTACTACTTAGGTTAATACACTAGAACTAGCAAAGCTAAGGTATTAGTACTAGCTAGCTTTGTTAATTACAGCAGCTAAAGAGAAGTATAACGATTTGATCTTGCTTAAACCTACTTTAGTACGAGTTAAAATAGCTTATGTACGGCTATTTATATATGTAGCTTACTTTACCTTAAGTAGTTAATTAAGCGTAGTTTCTTTTCTTTCTTATTTTCTAGTTGCACTGCTACAACAAAGTAACATCTAGCTAATACAGTTAGCTTACTAGTATAAGAATAATAATCTAGCAATATATTTAAGATTTTATTGTATTATTAGTGTTAATCGTAGGTAGCAGCGGTTAGTTACGTAGCCTCGTATGCTTTTGTTGTAATCAAAATTACTCTATTATTAGCTAAAATTCCTAAAGTTTTAACGTTTTAAAAACTAATATAAGCATACTAGTAGTAGGCATATTATGTAAGCAGGTCTTATTTTTTACTCTATATTAATCTAGGTAGAAAGTAGGTATTTAATTGCTTAATAAGAATTGTTGTACGATTTCAAATCGTTGTACTAGTAATCTATACGTAGTAACAAATAAAGTCTATTAAATGTTTGTTATTCTATAGGCTTAGCAGCGGCATTTCTTGTTGCTTATTGTAGTAATATTGTTGCGGTTATAAGAAAAAGCAAATTACGTAATAGTATTCTAGCGCTACTTTTTTACTTATTAAGTACTTTTTACTTTAGCTGTATTATAGATACGTTATGTAAATAAACTTTGCTGCTAGCTCTTTAACATAGCAGCACAAGCAAAACAATACAACAAAACAATACATAATACTTTTATTTTTACTACATTTTATACTGCAATAGTTATAAGCCTAGATTGCAACTAAACAGCTCGCTTACTCACAACAACTAATTGGCACTTACAATTAAAATTAACAATTAATTATACTATACAAAGCTACTTACTAACTAATTAGCACCTACGATTAAAATTACAATTGATTATACTATGCAAAGCTGCTAACTTACTAATACACTATTAACAATAACTACAGAATTAAACCTTGCAGTTACCTAAGTAACTATTGTTTTTAATCGAGCTAACAACTAGCACAAGTAGCTGTTTATTTAAAAAAATACTGCGCAGAAAAGCGAACTTTAGTAGTACGTTAACTTTGCTACGAAAGTAGCAAATCTGCCTACGTTACTAGCACTAGTTAAACTTTAACTAATAGATTACAACAATAACGCGACGTTTTTTGCCTATTTTACTACAGCACAGCAGAAGCTGTTTTAGTAAAAATACAAGCAATAAAAGCGCAAAGATCTTAAGTTCAAGCGTTAGAAAAAAGCGCTGGCTAAGTTTAATTTTAAAATAAGCAAGACAATTGCTTTAAAGCACTTTTACTTTATCGAGAACAAAAACACGCTGCACAATTGATTAACAACGCTTAAAAAGCACTTCGCACTGTTTAATGCAATATAACAACGCAATTTTATTGCACAATACAAAAGCCTTTAGACGCTGCTACGTAGTAAAAAAGTTGAAAAGTAGCTACGCTTTTAAGTAGAGATTACTAACATGTGCATAGCCGCAGAGATTTTAAAAACAACAAAATCTTAGGCATAGAAAGATTTTCTTGTTGCTTACAAAATAATTAATCTAGAGTATAGCACGTTAGGCCTAAGAGCTTTAATTAACTTAAAAAATGCTAGCACTGCTATTCTATTTGTAGAAAACTACGTTAGCAAGTTTACTACTTACCTAAAGCGTATGCTACTGCTGTTAACAAAACTTAGCTTAATAGCTGCAAAGCTTAATGTTGCAAAGCCTTAGCAGCAGAACAAGAATAGCAATAAAACAAAACTAAAATGCCTATATAGCTTAAAACATTACTAGGTTAACTATTAGTTAATTAACACAAAGCACCTACGAAAGCTAAAGGCCTACGCTAATGCAATTAAATAAAAAAAGCTCGACGCTGCTCTAGCTGCTAACAACGACTTAAAAAACAAAATTAACAAAGCGCTCGACAAGTAGCGCGCGAAGCAGCAAAAAAATAGAAAAAGCATTGCTATAGACAATAGCAGCTGTTTTACTAGACTTATAGCAAATACTATACGATATATAATACAAAACCTAAAGCAACCTACTCTAAATAACAATAATAATTAAGTTGAAATAATAACGATCGTAGATAATAATATAAAGCTAGAAAGTAACTTCTACATAGCAGTAAGCATAAAAGAGAATATTAACAAGCTTAGCAACTAATAAATTCTTAACTCTAGCTCTAACACTTATGTAATCAACAGCAAGAAATAAAAAAAATAAATAAAAAAGTACAACGTAGTTTTTACTAACTTTGTTAGTGCTAAAATAGAACGTGTTTAGATTACAGCTTAAGAAAGCATAGAGCTTATAGCAAACACGCTTGCAAGCGTACAATTGCTAAAGCTTACTTACGTTGCCTACGTTAAAAGTTTTGTTACTAGCTTAATTAGCTTAGCTCGCTGCAAAAAGCTAGGCATATACTTCGATTTAAAACAAGATTTTTTGTATAAAAATAATCTAAGAAACGTTTTTGCGTACTTAGAGTACAACGAAGAACACTAGCTAGTAAACGCTAAAGTCTTGCGCCGACCGAAGCTAATTATGCTGTTTTTTTTTAGTACTACTTACTAACTTTTAAAAGCTCTACGCTTAGATTAGATAGTTGATACTAGAATAGCTTACTAGATATAAAGTTATTTTAGCAAGAAAGCAATTAAAAAGCTTATAGCGAACGTTAAAAAAGTTGTTAACAACAAACTACAAACGCACCTACGCTTTTTAAGTTATAAGTAAAAAGTAAAAAAATAAAATAGTACAACAATAAACTGTTAACACTAAGTTTCTTAACTTTAAAAAAACAAGATAGACGAAATTAGAATAATTTTTTGTTTTTAAATTTAGAGTAACACGCTTTAAATAAGCAATTAGCTTACAAACAACTATCTAACGCATTACAAGAATCTTAAAAACTTTCTGCAACTTAAATTAAAGGCTATATACTTAATCGACATAAGAACAACGCTTTAAAACGTTGAAACTTTAATTTTAGCACTAACAACGTTATTGAAAGCTTACGACGTACACGACAAAATGCTAATTTTTAAGCGCTAAAAAAATAGCACTTTTACGCTATTTTATACAAAGAATTAGTTAACAACTACTTTAAAGCTTTTTTAACTGCTTTGAAAGCTAAGCTAACAACAAAGATACACTATTTGCAAGTGCCAAAAGCTCTTCGATTATATAAAAAGCTTAAAGCTTATTTGCTTAAAAAGCAGTTTTAACAAGCTGCTTAAAAAGAGTATTGTAAAATATAAAGCAAAAGTTGCTTTGCTAAAATAACACAAACAGCAGAAACTACTAACGCAAAAGTGCTACCTTTAATGTAAGTATTTACATACAAGTTTAATAAAAACAGCTACTTTTATTAATTTACAGCACGCTTTGTTGTTTGTAGCAACTTACAATAGCTATACAAAAACACCTACGCTACTACACTAGCTACACGAACATTTCAAGCACTTATTGCAATTGCTAATTAATTTAGCTTAGAGCTACTCTAGTACGACGTTTCAAACGCTTTTTTTAATACTACGCTCAACCGAAAGCTCTACGCTAAGACACTAGCTAGTTTTAAAAAAAATAAAAAGCTACTACAAGTGCTAAGATTTTTGTACGAACTAAAGAAATTACCGCTTTTGTAGTACAAGAACTTAAGAGAGATACTAAAGTTTTTAAGCTTAAAGTCTATACAAGAATTTCTATGCGTCTACGTTAATAGCTAGTTAATTTTATTTGTTTACGTTAACGATATTGTTATAGCTTTCTACCTATTAAACAAGCATTTATACTAAGAGTTTAAAAAAAAGCTTAACAAGCATTATAGCTTAAAATGCTTTAGAGAACTTAAGTAGTTTTTAGGCATACGCGTTGTTTAAAACATTAACGCACGTACAATTTACTTAGTACAAAACGCTTACATTAACAAAGTTGCTGCTAAATACAATATTATTTTTACTAGCTACTTTTTTAAAGTGCTTATGCTAGTAAACTACTTAAAACAATTTCTTAAGAAACTAAACAAAGCTTAGACGAAAACTTATTAAGAGCTTGTAAGCTACTTTGCTTACTTAACGCAGTATACTTAACTTAATCTAGCTCGCGCTTACGTTATTTACGCTTTACATTTAACAAACTCTAGTTAAGCGTACGTTAAATCTATTCGAAAAGTATAGCGTTATATTTTTAAAACAAAATACTAAGCTTTGCAAGCTTAAGCTATTAACAAAGTAGAAATACAAAAGTATCTTACTACACTACAAGACTATCGCGATTTTATTTTTTTTAGAGTATTTAATGCTTTTTTTGCTAACAACGTTAAAACGCGCTAAAGCTTTTAAGAATACGGTTTTTAGCTATTTAATATAATAGTTAACTAAAAGTTAACACTTTAACGCATAGTTACGAAATCTACAACTAAAGCAAAACTACTCGCTCTATTACTTGCTAAATAAAAAATAAAAAAGTAATGCTGCCTGTTTAAAGAACTGTTTTTGAAGCTTAACTAAACGCTTATTATTTAGTGTAATAACTAACAAACTATAGGCATAGTTATAAAAAAACAAAACAAGCTTAGCACTAAGCTTAAACACGTTGATATCTACTAAAACTAGATTTGCTAAAAAGTTAAAAAGAACTACTTCTACGTTTACTAAAAGCTTACAAACTAGATGCCTACTAACGGCATAACAAAGATTTTTTTTTAACAAAAGCACACTAAATTTGTATAGCAACTTTACTAGATTAACATTCGTTTAAAAGTTCGTGCAATAGAAAACAACGCTTAAAAAGTTTATCTTTACGTTGTAAAACAACTACAAGATAAAAAAGTATGTTGTAGTTATAAAAAAAAGCAGATTACGTAATAGTATTCTAGCGCTACTTTTTTACTTATTAAGTACTTTTTACTTTAGCTGTATTATAGATACGTTATGTAAATAGACTTTGCTGCTAGCTCTTCGACAGAGCAGCACGAGCAGAACAACACGACAGAATAATACACAATACTTCTGTTTTCACTGCATTCTACACTGCAACAAATATTCTGCGAAAAACGCGGTACGCAACTTGGTAGAGATTACACGAGTAGAGTAGGCCACAGACTTTAATCTAGAAGCCGCTAGCTAGCTCTAGTGCAAAAGCAAACTTATCTAGGCTGCATGCGCTCCTTGCAAAAGTCTGCAAGAAGATGAAGATGTAACGGTAGCGAGGCTCTCGGCTCTCGGCACATTGGCCAAGCGAGCTAGGCGAGCTAGGCGGTCCGCTCCGGCCGAGTTACCTGTGCCACAGGACACTAAGCCCTGTAACTTCAACTCAAGCTGTGCTGTGTGTTTTTCGCCCTTTTTACACCTATTCTCGCCGATTGCGTCCTAGCAAGGTCATCCCCACAAGGACCGTAGCAACAACAGCAACAGAAGCAGCAAACAACAATCAGACGGACATTGATTGTATTGCTAGCAAGGCCAATCAGAAACGCAAAACAAAGCCCGCGGTCCGCTTTCCGCCATGCGCCTCGTTTTCCAGTCCATATGGGCCCTCGTGGGTGCCTCTACCTACCTCGGCGCCGTTGCCAGAGCCGCTGGTGTCCTAGATATCGGTCTGGTTTTCCCCCGTACCAACGCCACGTATTCGCCCGCGGATGACTTCCCTATTGTATTCGCCGCCCAAAACTCCAAGCTGGCAGAGCATCTCAAGCCCTCTGTCTGGTACAAGGTCGTCAACTTGACCGCGGATAACACCGAATCCCTCATTGACAGCCACTTCGAGCACGACTGGGAGTTCAACTGGACCAGCGCCGACCCCTATCTTATGTGGGAACATATCAAGATTAGAGGCGAAGGCAAGCTTCGCGTCATCTGGAGGCCGCGCTGGACGTCGTGCGACCAGAGCCACGAAACGGTCGGCCTGGCGCGCAACCGCACAGCAGACAACTTTTTAGTCGACTTCGAGATCAGGGCGAGTGGCGAAAAGGCGGACCTCGTGGCCGCCACCAACAACGGCAATGGCGAGAACTGCCCAAATGCGGGAGTGGGCATCGACGTGACCGACAAGACACTCGAGGCTCCGATTCTTTATTCGGCACACGAGACCTGTGCGGTGCTGGGCTCTTCGTCACCCACACCCATCTCGAACCCCTGCAAAGTCAAGATCGACAAGGCTGCAGTCGAGAGCATGGCCGCCGTCGACCTCAAAAGGAGATGCAGGGGCGCGTACCCGCCGAGCGAGTGTCCGAAGGGCGGCCTCGCTAATCCCAGATTTGCTGTTGTAGGAGTTTCTACCCTCGCCGCGGTTCTCGGTGCTGCTCTTTTCCTTGTTTGATGCCCATATGCGTCGACCCGCGTCTTTTCGTCTTGGCAAAGGAACAAGCCCTATTGTATTACTGCAGGTTGTCAGCTACGAAGGGACAGACCAGGGGTTTGACCACTTTGAAACTGGGTTGAGAGGCCGTATTTCTTGTACGTTTACGTATTTTCACACCAGATTAGGCCAATTATCAAGCTAGATTATGTGAGCGAACACACGGCATAACGCTGCGGCCCTAATCTCCTCCTTGCAAACCCCCCAAAAAACAATCCCTCTAACCTATTCAAAGGAAAATCACTCAATACCAAGACGTTAGGTTTAGAAGCGGAAGAGTAAAAGAGCCGTATGACAATAATGCAACTACTAAGGCAGCTAAGACGTCCTTTCGCCAAGTCTGTTTTCCCGTAGCACATTCTTCTCGCTATTACTCTTGGCCGCGTATGTAACGGTGCAACTAGAGAATAAAAAAAAAAAAGAACTGCGCTTAATTAACTGCCTAAGGTAGAGTAAGCTACATATATAGATAGTCGTACATAAGCTATCTCAACTTGTACTAGAGTAGGTCTAGGCAAGCCTAAACTATTACACTTCTTTCTAGCTACCGTAATTAACAAAGCTAGCTAGTACTAATGCTTTAGCTTTGCTAGTTCTAGTGTATCAACCTAAGTAGTAAGTAGCTAGTAAACGTTTTTAAGCTTTAGCTGCTTTACAAACTTAGCGTGTCTTTGCTTTACAAAGAACTTAGTAAGTTTATTTGCAAGCATTTTTGCTATAGAGCACTACTCTACTTAGAGCTGCTTATGCTATACTTTTTACTTTACTTACATTTAATAAGTGTCTACATGCTTTAGCTTCGTGTAAAGCTATTTGTTTTTTTTTTTAACTATTCCAACTATTTGCTTATTATCGTAGTAGATAATTGGCTAAATCTTTAGGTTAAACTTAATGTGCTAGAATACACGAATCTACTACTTTATTTTTCTACTCGTAGCTAATAGAGCTATAAGCTTGGCTTTGGTAGTTAACTTTGTAACTAATCTTTGCTAAGTAGCTTTCTAGTCGATAAGCATTTTATATAGCTTAAATAGATATTTATAAAACAATTAACAAGTTTCTACATTATTAGCAAACGCTGCATTAAATGCTTTGTAAAAAAGAAATTTGTCTTATATATATAACGAGCTCTTAGCTATTTGCTAGCTAGTTTTAATTGCTAGATGCCTAGTTCTATATAGGTATTTCTAAACATGCTTTACTACTAATACATGCTTCTACCTAGAGTTTTGAAAATATTAAGCTAGTACTAAGTATGCTTGTGCTACATTAGGTTTAGTAAACGTTGCAATATACGCTAGCAATCTAACTAGTTGCTAATATAGCTGCGTACGCTAGTAATTCAACTTTTTTTCAAACTAGGCTAAAGAGCTCTCTACGAGCGAAACTACTAGATATTTTTTCTTTGCTTTCAAATTCAAGTTAAACTTCTTAACTACCTTGTTAATAAATAAGTTCTAGATTAACCAAATCGTTCTAGCTAACTAGTCTTTCAAAACTTAAATACTAAAGAACTACTTAAGCTTTTTAAGCTTCTTTAAGTTGTACACAGCTTCTAGCTGTTTCTTGAATTAACAGTAATTATCGAAATAATCTAGATGTACTAATACTACGATATTATTAACGTAAAAAAAAACTATTAACTTTTTGTTAGTAAATAAGCAAGAAACGTTTTTAACTAGCTGTAAATTTAGTTTAATTAGCGTTTCCTTTAAGTGCTTGTACTAAAGAAAAAGCACGTTCTTTAGCCTATACAAAGCTTTTTTAAGCTTAAGTAGCTTGCTAAGCTACTTTACGTACAACTCTAAAGTTTGTACATAAACTAGCTTATCTAGTAGTACGTTTAAGAACGCGTTTAGTATATTATACTAATATGCCTTTAGCTTAAAAGCTGCTGCGAAAGCTATAAAAAATCTAAATACTTGTGCAGCTAGCGTAGCAGCGTACGTATTGCTTTAGTTATTCTAAAAGTTTTCTTTTACGACAAGTTAAGCTTTGTACTTGTATAGTAGTTTGTTTTTGTTAAACTTGTACGTAAGTACTTACATTAAGAGTAGTACTTAGCTAGCAACTTTTGCAGCTAATACAAGCTTAAAGCAGCTTATGTTTTAACATTTTTTAAACTTCTTTGCTACTACTGCTTTAAACTCTTTTCTATGCAAGTGCTAATCTAGATTTTTCTACTACTTTAGCAAAAGCAAAAGCTAGTTTTAGTGTAGCTAAGCTTTTTGCAGCTTTAGTAGCTGCAGTGCTGTAGCAAACGCTACAAAATACGTACTAAGCGTTTTTCTCTACTTTTGCTTTTTTTTTATTAAAACATTTAACTTGCTAAGCTAGCTGCTAATTTCTTTACGCTTTAGAGCGTTGTTTAATCGTTAATTTAGCGCTTTTGCACTAGCTAGTATAGGCTTCTAGCCTTGCGGCATATTAACTAGTTTAGTTGTATTATTTTCGCTTGTATCTAGCTTAGGCTTGAGCTTAGTTTTAAGCTTAAGCGTGTTCTTAGAAGTTAGCAAAGCGCAAAAAGCTTTCTTGCTTTAACCTACTCGAAATTGCTTAGGCTAGCTTAGGCTACTTTAGTTTTCCTACGCTAACTGCAAAAGCATTTTAATTTTTTAATTAGTTTCTTCTAGTAGCTTTAGAACGTTTAGAATTGTTACTACTTTCTTTAGAGCTTATTAATTTAGATAAACTAGCTCTATTCTATTGTAAGCTATAGAAACAACGTTTTTTGTCTTTAGTACTCGTTTTAATAATAGCATTTATACTCGATATATGTTGGTAGAGTTGTATCTAGCTAACTATCTAATTAGCGCGCAAGATTTTAGCTTTTTACTGCGTTTTAGCTTGTTGTTTAGCACGTAGGCTTAGGCTTCTACAACGTTAAAGTAAGCTGCTAATAGTTTTACTCTACGTACTATCTCGTATAGAGTTTTCTATTCTAGTACTTTTACAAGCGTTCTATTAAGCAAGTAAACTACTACTAAGCAGCACTTATTTAAAAGCTCTATTAGCAGCTGCTTATCAATTTTAATTGCTTTTTCTTAAATTACAATTATCTTTGTAGCCTATTTTAATAGGCTGTTCTGCTTTTTAGTATACTTCGCTTGAAGCTTTACAACGATGCTAAGATTTCTAAAATTATATAAAAGCTTACTATATCTACGCTCGCTATTAAGCTTTACAATTATTACAATTGCGCTAAACTAATGTTTAATTTTAGCTAGCAAGCGCATAACTATACGCTTAAAAGTTTTTAAGTTTTTATTAAGTAAGCAAGTAGCTTTATGCTACTTGCTATACGAGCATACTACATAAAGCATCTATAGATCTCTATTATAGCAGCGCTTATTTTTTTCTTTTAGCTAAACTAGGTTCATGCCTAGTTAGTAGAATAAACGATTAGCTAGCTTGCTTTAAGCTCTTTTACTTACAAATTTGTAAAGCTTTGCTTTAATACAAACTTAACAGTTTGTTTATGCTAAAGCAATTAACTACTTTTTAATATTAATTTTAAGTACATAATCGTTTATGTGCCTAACTGCTTTTTAGCTAACGTAGCTAAACATTTAATGCGCTGTTTTTTAACTAACGCTAAGTTTTTTTTTTAGTTTTTTTAAAGGTTTAGTGTACTAAGCAGCGTACACTAATATTAACGCTAGCTTAGCTCGCTAAGCTTTTTTATATTAACAAGCTAGTGCCTATTTTTATACTAAAGTAAATATATTACGTTTAAAGCTTTTTTCTAATACAAATAGTTCTTGCCTAAGTTAAAATAGATACTAAGAAATTAGCTTTGCAATAGACTAACGACGTTTGTAAAAAAGCTAAAAATATAAGCTACCTACGTAAGCTTTATTATTTTTTCTTTTGTTAAAGTCTTAACTTTAATTACTATTTTACTTTACTTTTTTACTTAAGCAAAGACTTTGCTCGCATATACAACGTTTAAAGTTTTACTTTTTTATATTGTAATCTAATTTGCTGCTTTTGTATTTGTAACGTAGTAGTTTAAGTTAAAGTTAAAAATCTACTTTGTAAGTAGTAGTAGAGCTAATAGCTTTGTAGCTGTAGCTGTTTATAGTATTACATTAACATGTAGCTTATTGCGCGCTAGCTGTTTATTATCTATACTAATTACAAACGTACTCTAGATTTTAGCCTGCGCTTTTTTTTTTTAAAGTTCTTTTTTACTACTCTTAAAGCGTTGGCTGTTAAGTTTAAAGTAAAGCTATTTTAAAGCTTTGTAAACTTTTTTTAGATTACTTGTATTAGCTTTTAGCTTTTTGCACGTACTACTAGATTAACGTATAAGCAGCTTTTAAACTTGTAGTACTACTTATTAAAGCACTTTAGTATGTACAGTTTTGCACGAGCTTAAGCTAGCTATAGATTTCTTTACGCTAGCGAATAAGTAAAAAGTACTTATTATTAAGTATAGGTTAGGTTAGAGTTGCATAGACCTAAAGTTAAAGTTAGATTAGAGTAATCAAAGCGTAGGTTAAAGTTAGGTTATAGGTACTACCTTTAGGTTAATAAACTTGTTATAACTAGCTGTTATAATTATAAAAAGAAAATATATTAAAATATAGAATTGTAGAGGTCTATGCTAACTTAACTTATATCTACGCTAAAACGTTTTAGCGTAGATATAAGTTAAGTTAGCACTAAAGTTTTACGTAAGCTAACTCAACTTTAACTTAACTTATATCTATTTACTACTCTAGATTTCTTACCTAAGCTGCAGCTAGCGTTTTTTAATTGCTGCTACTACTTGCTACTTCGAGCGTAGCAAATGTTTCTAGCTCTAACGCTATTAGCCGTGTACAGCAATAGTACAATCTAAATTCTACAATTAAATCTGTAATTAGTAGAAAATTCTTATTTTTTTACTTTTTCTTAATAAGGTTCTGCAGCTAGGTAGCTAACTAGCTATTATCAAAACTTCTAATTAACAGGATAAACTTTTTCTGCGCTTTGTTGCTAGCTATTTTCAGCATGCTAGCTTTTGTAAAGAGTTGAGTAATTACTACTTACTCGTTAAACTAGGCGTTTAAATTAGCTTTTTTTAGCTCTATACAAACCGCTTTGTACTAAGCTTTTAGCTAATAATTTTTTTTTTTAGTTAATAGGCAAAAGTGCTTTTTTAGCGTTTGTAGCTAGCTATATGCGTTTGCACAGTCGAGTATAAAATTCAAGTACTTAATATCAATCGTTTGCACAATTTTTAAGCTTAGGTTTTAAAAAGTTTACTTTTTTGTAAGCTACTTAGCTTTATTTTAATTAAATTGTCTATTCTAAGAGTTGTACGTAGCGAGCTTTGCTACTTTTAAGTTTAAAATATTAATCTACTCGTCTAGCTAAGAATTTCTAAATCTCTTTACTTCGAGCTTAACTAGTTTTTTATTCTTTAGCTTTTTTAGCTTTTTTAGCGTTAGATCTAGATTAACATATTCTTATAGACTATTTTAGTCTACAGAGATTTTTTTTGTAAAAAGCTATTTCAACTAGTTGTCTAGCTTTTTAAGAGTAACTAACGCTTTCGCTACTTGCATTTTCTGCTTTTAAGTAGTTATTACTTTGCTAAATCTACTTTTAGTGTTGAGTATCGTTGAACAAGTAAACGTAGCGATTAAATAAAAGCTTTTAGGCTTATAACTGTAACAGTGCAACAAAAAAAAAAAAAAAAAAAAAACTACGCTTAATTAACTACTTAAAGTAGAGTAAGCTACATATATAAATAGTTGTACATAAGCTATTTCAACTCGTACTAAAGTAGGTCTAAGCAAGCTTAAACCGTTACATTTTCAAGCTTTTCTAAGTTCTTTAATTTAGGCTAGCAACTTGCTTGTAAGAGTTGTTCGACGCGTTGATTGCTTAGTATTTTTTAAAAAACATTATATATAGCTGCAGCGCGTTGTTGAGAAAGCGTTGCTATTTAATTAATAGCTTTAAGAGCAAGCTGTATCTAACGTTCGTAAAAAGCTTCTAAGTACTATTGTTATTAAGACATTAGAAAAAGTAAGAGTTTTGGTAGAAGCTTAGCAAAAGTAAGTAGCTAACTTGTGTAAGTAGCGAAGCCGTAAAGTACGTTACTCTATAGAGTTAGTATAGCTAATAACTCTAAATACATGCTTTTGAAATCGAAAGTACTTACTCGCAAGAAAAGTGTAGCTTAAGTTAAAAAAAACACTTAAGCGTTTTCGTAGCTATAAGTTGCCTAACACTTTCTAGCTTATGTTAATTAGCTAGCTATTCTAGAAGTAGTTTTATCGCGTTTAAGTATATAATTCTATATCGCTAAAGTTGCTAAAATCTGCGAAGAATTCGTTAACGCTATGCTTTAGTATACTGCTTTAGTTAAGTTCTTTTCTTGTATATTAAGCTTAACTATTAACGTAATCCACTACCAAAAGCAACAAACTATCGAAAGCAACAAAATCTGCCAAGGCTGCTACTTTTCTTATTATCTTGTTATGCTTTAACTAAACAACGCGTTATTACAGCAAAACGAAAAAAAGCTTCAAATTGCCTTTGCAGCTTTTTAAGCTAGCTAATTCTAAAGCTATTAAGCTACTACTACTGCTTTTAACGTTAATTACTATACTCTTTCTAAACGCGCTAAAGAAACTCTATTTTGCTTTGAATTACCTGCTAACGGCTATAAGCTTACAGCAATTAAAAAGCAAACAATCGTTTGATATATTGTAAAACTACGTTCGATCGTAGGTTTGATAACACTTGAGATAGATTAATAGTATAGTAATAAAAATAGTATATTCGTGTAAAAGAAACGAATTGCTGTTTTAGCAGCGATTCGGTGCGAGGTACTTTTAAAAGCTTTGCAAAGAACTAGTCTAGCTCGTTATAGCCTATAGTAGCTATTAATTGAAAAAAAAAAAACACGTAAAGCTACTTAGCTTTACATTATTTTTTTTTCTAAAGACTCAAACGTTTTGTAAAGTAACTTCGTTTGAAATTTTCTAATAAAAGCTTATATAGGCTATTGTAAAGCAGAATAGCTCTAAAGCTCTATACTAATGCTTCGAACTAGTACAAACTTAAGTAAAGTTAAAGTAAAAAAGTAGTAAAGTTTTTTCTTAGTAAAGCTAGCGGTAAAGTATACTGCTAGTAGAATCTAGCGGATTTTTAACTTAGCAGCGAGTGCTGCCTATAGTTCTTTTATAGCTCGTACTAGCTCTTTTTAACTTTTATTCTTATATTAACCTCGCTAAATTCTTAGATTTAAAAATAAGTTAACGTTAGAATAAGTAAGTTGATCTAGGTTATAATAGGCTATTATAGAGTGTTTAGTAGCTAATAGTATAACTAGCAGTTTTTCTTTTGCATATTAGCTCGCGTTAGCTTTTCTTTAGCTGCTTTGATTCTTTACTAGCTAACATAAATATTACTAGAGTTAGCAATGACATTCTAGACAATAGCAACTTTATAGTGCACTTTTGCGCGCGCTGCGTTGCGTTCTAAAGCAATAGAAAGTACTATTACCTAAGCTAAATAGAATATTGCATGCTTATTGTTAACAACTTTAACAAGCGTCTATACTAAAAGTAGATTGTTAAAAACAACAAAAGCAAAAAGCATAGGTATCTAAAATGCTTTTAGTGTTTTAATACAAACTAAAATTGCTGTTTAGTGCGTATCTAAACTAGTTTAAAGCGTTATAAGCTATTCTAATTCTATATAAAGTACTAAAAGAGCTTTAGAATAATTAAGAAAAAGTCGTGCTCGCTCTAAAGAAAGTTTGCAATAAGAGTTATTTAGTAGTTGTTTCTAACTTCGCTTACAAGCTTCTGTCCCCTAGCGCGCCTAAAGCAAAAAAAAAAGTTTTTAAAACTATTCGCTAGTTTAAAAAGTACACTAACAATAAAGTAAAGCTTGCTATAATAAAAATAAGCAGAACTTGCAAAAACATTTTTAAAACGCTTAATAAGTATGTGTTATAAATCCTTAAAGTGTAGCAAAGCGCTAATTTAGTTTTTAGTTGCTAATGTGCTTTTTACAGCGCGCACCTCTACTTGCACAATAAATCTACTAACTTTAATAAAGATTTTAATGCTAAAGTTAAGCTAAATAGTTGCGTTTGTACTGTTAAAGCTGCTGCTTTCTAGCAGAAGTACTTTAAGCAGTTGTTTAACTAGTTAGTAAAAGCAAAGCTCTAAGAGAACGTTAAGCAAGCTAATACTTTGCGTAAAAAAGTATGTTAGCCTATTATAAGCTACTATAACTCGTATTAACGTATTCTAGTTCAAAAAAGCTCGCGTTGTTATTGATTTGGCAGCTAAAAGAAATTGCGAGCGCGCTTAGCTCTTTGCGAATCTTGCCAACGCAACTGCAAAGCGTGCAGTTGAAAAGAACAAAGTGTAAAAAAGTGTGTTTACAAAGAAAGTTAAGTTGCTTACAGCAAAGTTTATAAACTTTAGCTAAAGAGTTGTAAATAGCTTAGTAGTTTTTAGCGTTAAATTGCGGCCTTTTAGGCTATTGTAGCGTCAAAGGCGGTTTTTTTGCTTGAAATAGTTTTCGAGCACGGCGTTAGCGTTTTAGAACTTTATTTTAGCGCAACAAGAGCTAATACCTAGTAGTTAGTATAAAAGCAGTTTGCTTAAAAGTAGCATAGTTATGCATACATTTTTAAAACCTACTTTGTTTTACTTTGCTATAAAGTGTGCTACACTAGCTTATAATAGCACAAAGTAGCTTTCTTAACGCTATGTTTCGCGATAGTGAAATAATATATTATTTCTTTTAAAAAAGTTCGTAACTTAGAAAGTTTTAAAATTTTAAAAATCTTAATGCTAACTATGCATTAAGTAGCAAAGTAAAACGTGTTAACTATTTTCTTTTTAAAGGCACATTGCCTAAAGTGCGTTTTTTATTTTTTTTGCTACCAATTTTTTTTTTTTTTAGAAATTGTTAAGTGCATTTGCACTTATATTCGGCCTAGGTTTCTAAAAGTTCTTATTGTCTAAATATTTTTTTTTTTAACGAGGTACTTCTAGGTGCTAACTAAAGATTTTTTTTTATTAAGCACTTTTTCAACGTAGTACACGTTGTTTCTAAAAGTGCGCAAAGTATCTACTAAAAGCTTGCTTTAAAAGAGTATCAACTTTTTCTAGTTGTAAAATTTCAACAGGAATACGTAAAAGACTAGATAAACACTTTTTAGTTTAAAAAAGTTTACTTAGTACGCGTTGGTGCTAATTTAGTTTACAATAGTGCCTAGCTCTACGTACTTCTAGTTACGCTGGCGAATGAGTAGGGGGTACCTATCGATGGGTATAGGTTGGGTTATGGGTCGCACAGACCTTGGGTTAAAGTTGGGTTAGAGTTAACCTAGCGTGGGTAGGGGTTGGGTTAGGGTGGTCAAAGCTCTGGGTTGGAGGTTAGGTTAGGGTTACCTAAATAGTTAAGAAACTGTGATAAGTAAATGTGATAAATATACATAGAAAACTTAATATTAATATAGGTTGTAAATATTATGTAAGACCCAACCACAACCCTAAGCTTTGACCACTCTAACCCAACCTCTACCCAAGCTGCTTAGTAACTAGCGCGGGTTAAGGCTAGGGTTGGGTTGAGGTCTGACGTAAGCTAACCCAACCCTAACTCAACCTCTACCCATTTACCAGCCTACTTCTAGTTAAGCTTTTTCTTTAGCTTAGTAGATTTTATGTAGCAGTTTGAAATTAGCACCTAGTTACTTTGCTTTAGCAAGATCTGCTTTTTACGCTTGTTAAAATACTTCTTCTAATAAGCGTTTGCGGTTTTAATCTTGCGCTAGCATTTAGCTTAAAAGGCAATTATGTAAGCTGCTATACTTGTTTTTATAAACAACTATTTGTTACTAAAAAGCATTTTAAGCTAATTTAAAGCTTTTAAAAACGCTTTGTAGTACGCTACAAAAAAAGTAATTTTTGTAGTTACGTATTAGCTATTGTTGTACGCGAACTTCGCTACTAGCAACTACATAATCTAATTGTTCTATTTAAAGCAACAGTAACATCGAAAGTACTATTCTAGCGTTTAATTCTGTTTTTTAATTTAATTATCTATTTGAGAGTAATAAGTAGAAGAGAAAACGCTTATTAAGCTAAAATAGTAGCAAAAGCTGTTCTAAAACTTTGAGTTTATAATAAAACTTTAGTTTAAAATAACATTCTTCGAAACGCTGTAAAGTCTAACGATTTTTTTTATTTAAACTATTGCAAAGTTTTTTGCTGTCTAGTTAGCGCAAGCTAAAATATAATAGGCTATTTTAGTTAAGCAGTTTACTACAATAAAAATAGAATTGTATACTTGCTTTATATACTTTAATAGTAAAAGTTTTGTAATAAAGTTTATTGTAACATTACACTATAGGCTATTAGGCGCTAGCAAAAGTATAAAAAGTTTGTAAAAGCTATGTCTAGCTTCTACTAATTTGCAATACTTTAAACAGTTGTTGTAGTACTTTTTAACGTTTTCTTTTATACTTTTTTACTCGTATTAGCGTTTAACTTTCTTTAAAGTTTTTCTAACGCCGAAGTAACTAGCTAACGAGCTGTTATAACATTCTTAGAAAGCTTTTGCTTTTTCTTTTGTTGTAACAAAGTAGATTGTATCTAACTACTTTGTTACAGCTAGCTTTAGTTTATTTTAAGCTACTATAGGCTTTACTAGTTTAGACTTGTTTTCTAAGTTAAAGTCTAAGTTTAAGTCTAAAAAGTTTGCAGAATTGCTTGCTAAATTACTTAAAAGAACTTTATTCTCTAAGAGCTTAAGCTAGAGTGCTTAAGTTAGTTCTTTTTCAATGTGCATCTCTAAGTCTAAAGCTTTTATTTTCTTTAAAAAAGTTAGCAGGCTTAGTTCTTTTGCAGGTTAGCTAGCTAATCTTGTAATTGCTGCTACTAAAACGGGCTTACTATAGACACTACGAGTTATTAAAGCTCGTAATAGATCTACGTAGATTTTATTGCTTTTTGCGCGAAAGCATAGGCTTTCTTTATGTAGTCTAGTTGTTAAAAGAAGCTATTGGCTAGATTTGTCTTTTTAGGTTAATAAATTATAACGAAGTTGTACTCTGTTAACTTTTTGTAAGCGCAAACTTAACAATAATTTAGAGTTTTTGTTTTTATAAACTATTGTAGGTTATTGTAGTTTGTATAGAGATTAAACAGAATGCTTAAAAAAAAATAGCAAAAGTGTAATAGACTTTTGTTAATTGCTAACAACTTTTTATTATAAGTATTGTAATTATACTTTGCCTTGTCTATTTTCTGCGAGAAAAAACTAATTAAGCGCTAATAAGCACTTTTTTTGCTGTTTTCACCGTTAGGAACTTTCTAGCTTAGAATTCTACTAATAGCGCTTTTAGAAGCGTTAGTTTTGAGCTTTGTAAGCTATTTTGCTTTATAATAAGCTAGAATAGAGATATTGAAAAAAGCACTCTTAAGTTTTCTAAACGCTTTCTTAGCTTTAGTTCTAAAGTTAATTTGCTAGCTTTTTTTTTTCCTTTGAGCGTGCTCGCTTCGAGCTGCTTCTAGCTTTTTCTAGGTTAGTTTAGTTAATAGTAGAGCAAGCTTAAAGAACTTAGTAATAAAGCGCCGATAATAGTTTATAAAGCCTATAAATACTTGAATATTTCAAACTATATTCGGCATTAGCTACTCTTAGATCGTTCTAATTCGTTCTAGATTAATCTTAACTTTTTCTAAGCATATAATGTAACCTAGGTACTTCGTTTACTATGTATGCTACTCGCACTTGCTAAGCTTTAAGTATAGCTTTGCTTTACGCAAACGTTAAAGAACTTTTTTAACCTAGCTTACATAGGCCTTTTTTATATTAGAAAATACTAGAATGTTGTTAAAGTATACAATGCAAGTTACGTTAACTAACTTAGCAAAAGCTTAGTTAATGTAGGCTTAGAATGCTGCAGAAGCATTTGTAAAACTAAATAGCATAACAAAGTACTTAAAATAGCTATATCGAGTTCTAAAAGCTGTTTTCTATTTGTTTCTTTTTTTAATCTAGATTTTGTAATAGGCTTTACGAATGTCAAGCTTAGTATAAACTTTCGCTTTAGCTAATCTTTTCAAAAACTCTGCAATAAAAAGCAGAAAATAACGATTTTTAATTGTAATTTTGTTAAAGCCTTAATAGTTAACGCAAAGTTTTAAAGTACTGTTTTTTTTCTTTGCAAAGAGAATTAGCGCACTAGCTGAAAACTTTAAGCGCTTTATCTATTTTCTATTAAAGTACTCGTCTACGTATTTGCAAAAGTACTTTAATTTTGCTATTAACATGTTGTACAGAAGTTGATGCGAAAGAGTTGTACTAGGCTAAAGTTTAATTGCGAAATTCTACTCTCTATAAGACGCTATTACTAACGAGCTATTAGAGCTCGCTACGTTTTAGTACTCTTAATATTTAAGTTGCAAACTAGAGTCTTGCTTTTTTTAGTTGCTTGCTTTAGAAAGTGCACTAATCGCACAGACATAAAGCTTTGTATTAAAACTATTTAAAGTTTAAGCAAACTTTGCTGCGTTTTCTATAGCTACTTTAGCATAGTTTAGTTTATTTAGGTTCTTTATACTTCTAAAGAGCATGCAGCAACGCGAATAGTTCAACTTCGGCTAAAACTAATCTATCTAAAAGAGTTCGAAATACATTGAAAGCTTTTTAAAATTAGCTACTACAAAGAAAATTCTATAAGTTTGTACCTTGCTTTTAGAGTTTGTAATGCAAACTTTTACTACAGTACAACTATAAATAGTGTAACCTAATTTACTTAGCAATATAAAAAGAATATTAGAGATTAGTTTAAGTACTAGATTCTATTCTTTCGCTACGATAGCCAAAAGAACATTAAAATAAGCTCTACTATCTACAATTGCTTTTAAGTTTTTTAAACTCTTAATCTCTGCTAACGCGGTAAGAAACGTTAAGTTCTTGCTCGTTAGTATTTTACAAAAAGTGCTTACTTTCTTTAACTATAACAAGTTAATATAGGCTACAAAGTAGAAAGCTAATTCTTTAAGCCTTTGCTTTTTTTCTTTTTCTTCTCGAAGTAGGCGTTTTTCTTTGCTTTTTTGGAGTAAGTAGAAACGAAATAGCCTAGTTTGTTACATGCGTAGCAAACTAGCTTGTTAAAACTTTTGTTTTTTTTGTTATTACTTCTCTTAGGCTTAAAGCAGCTGTTGCGTTTCTTTTTATGCTATTTAGCATTTGAATAAGTTAATCTATGTTCTATTAGCGACGAAGCTTGCTTCTTGTTTTTTTTAATTTTTCTTTAGATCTTGCTATTCTATTGGAAGTTACGATAGATCTAATTAGCTTTTTGCTCTACTTAGTAGAGAGTAGTGCAACTTTGCAGCGAAAAGTAACGTAGTTGCTTTTTTACTTTTTTAAAAAGTGTCGCGGTGAAGTTTGCTGCTATGCTAAATAAGCTTGTCTAGTAGATTTTAGTCTAAAGAGGTTAAAGAAGTAGAAGTAAGTTAGAAAGAGTTTAAAATAGCTTTTAACGTAAAGCTTTGATAGATGTTATTAGAAGTGTTTTCTTACCAAAGGTACGAGTTATTGAACTCGAAGATTCCGCCTAAGAAATTGTTCTATGTTCGAAAAGCTTAATAACAACAAAAAAACAACTTCAATTCTATTTCGAATAGAATAACAAAGTAACAATTTGTTGCCTATAAATCTAATCTATGTATAAAATGTACTTAGAAAAGTTAACTACAAAGAATCTAAACTGTAAAAGAAATTCTACTAATTTATATAGTTTTATAATTCTTTGCTAAAAGCGTTTTGCTTTGCTTGCTACGTTTTACTACGCCGTAGCACTCGTAGCGCTCGTAGCAACTGTTGCTTAGTGTGCTACGTGCTAAGGCTTCGTAGCACTCGTAGCGCATTACGTAACTTTTGCTAACTTAATTCTACTTTGCGCATTGCTGTACTTTCGTTTTGCAAACTTGCAAGCTCTAACAACTTTTCTGCGTCGTTGCTTAGTCTACGATACCTAGTATCGTTTCTATTTGTAACAATAGAATTGTATACTTACTACTTATGTTCTTTAAAAGTACTTAAAGCACTTAACATTTGTTTCTTAAGCAATGCTTAAGTAAAGGACTATAAAGAAAATTGCATTTTTTTATAAATCTTATAGGTTTTCTAAAGCGTACAAAAGTTTTTAGTAACGTACGTTAACTTAAAAAAAACTTTTTAAAATTTGCTAAAGAAGTTAGAGCTTTTTATGTAGTAGCTTTCGCAATTGCAAACCTATTAGTTGTAGTCTACGCGATTTTTTTTCGAATAGCAGTGCGGTAGCTTAGAGCGAGGCAAATTAACCTAGTTAAAAACAGTTCGAGCAGGTGCTAGCACAACTAGTTGCCTAATAGCCTTAGCAAATGCTATTTTGTTTTCGTTCTAGTATAAAGCTTTTAACGCTTTAAAGCAAATAAGTTCTGTACAGTTCTACTTATTCTGCTACTAATTTTTTAGCTTGTTAAAAGCTCGCTTCGTAGAGAGCTTTAATAGTGCGTTGTTATTCTTATCGTTTAAAAGTAAAGTGTTGAGATTCTTTTCGAAGCGAACTAGGTTATTCTAGCTTAGTTCTGCGCTAGAAGCGCAACTACGCTTTAAAACGTTAGCACTATTACTAATCTAGACTTCTTTATTAGCATTTTTATTTTGTTTAGTTTTATCTACGACTAGAAGTTGAAAAGTGCTTAGTTGCATAATAGAACTTTTATCTAGGTGTCTTAGAAGCAACGTAGCTTAATTGTTTAATAAACTAAATATTGTAAACGAGGTAATTAGTTTATTGAAAGTATTTTAATAAAGCAATTTGAATGTAAAACTGCGTTTAATCGTAGGTTTAATAACACTTAAAATAGATTAATAGTATAGTAATAAAAATAGTATATTCGTGTAAAAGAAACAAATTGCTGTTTTAGCAGCGATTTGGTGCGAGGTACTTTTAAAAGCTTTGCAAAGAACTAGTCTAGCCCGTTATAGCCTATAGTAGCTATTAATCAAAAAGAAACAAATACGTAAAGCTACCTAGCTTTACATATATACTTAACTTCGATTTGCAAGAATTCGCGCTCTAGCTGTGTAAAGTAGTAGATATAGCTAATAAAGTACTAGGTATGCGTAGTAAAGAGCTAGTTAGCAAATACTAAACTAAGAAATTCGTAACGCGTTTAGATTAGCTTAAGATAGCGTTTAATTGAGCAAAGAATTGCTAGAGAATACTCTAAGAGAATCCAAAGACAATTAGCGCGTAGTTTAAGCTAGTAAAAAACACTAAAGCTAAGTACAGCGTTTACAATAATAATATATACAACTTTAATAAAACTAGCTTTTAGATAAGTGTTATTAAGTTTATAAAAGTCGTTACAAGCTTTTAAAAACGTACTCAACTTAATTTTATCTAGCTAAGCAATTGAGAGTAGGTAATAGTTATCTAAAGCATCTGCGCCGCAAGGTACGCAATCTCGCTATTTATTATCTACAAAAAGCGCGTTTATATTTTAGCATAGTACAAGAAAAACTTTACACTTAGCAATTAGAAGCTTTTAGTTCCTAAGAACAGCTAGACAAACAACGCTTTTAGTTTTAAATAGTTAAAGCATTTTAACGCGCATACAAAAGCGCGTTAGGTAGAGAAATATTAGCTACTTATTTTGAACAGCTATAAAAGCTACTAATTTTAGAATTTCAAAAACTATTGCTTTAAGAACAAAATCTTTACGCTTTGCATGCTAGCTTATTTATTTTATATTCTTTAGCTGCTAGATGTAGTCTGCTTTTCGCTGCTAAAGCTAAAGTACTTTTAACGCATTTGAGACTTAGCGCGCTAGCGCGTTTTCTATATCAACAAAAAAAGCTTTCTGCTAGCCTTTAAAAGCGCGTTTTTTAAAGTGTTTACAACAAAGAACTGCAAAAAAGCTTTTAAAGTTTTAAAGCTAGTTTCTATTAACGCGTAGGTAGTTTTTAATTGTCTTAAAGTATAGCTGTGTACTCTACTACTACTTTTCGCACTAGAAACGCCGTAGCAGTCAAAAACTCTAAGCAATACGCTTGAATTTGAATTACAATTAAAGCTAGTACGCGATTCTATTACTAGATCGCTAACTTTAGCGCAAAGCAGCTTCTTTTAGCTTGTAAAAAGAGCTAAATTAATGCTGCATTAGAACGCGCTTAAAGACTACTATATTAAAGAGCTTAAAAATTAATTAGCAAAGATAACCAAGCAGAAATCGCGCAAATAGAAGCATATTCAAATAGGTAGTACAATAGAGTATAGTAACGAATTAGCGTAGATAGCTGCTAAAGCGTTTACAGCGCTTTAGCTATTAAAGAAAACGCGTAGTAAAGAAAGTTAAGAAAAAGCACAACTAGCTCTACGACGCTGTAGAAATTGTAGTAATACAAAGCACAATGCCCGAACCTGCTAAAAGAATACAGAAAAAGCTTTTAAATTAGATGCTAGCACGACGTACGCAAGCTCTTTGTTTAATAGCAATAAAATTAAAAATGCGTAACATAAGTTGGTGCTGCTAAGCTTTTTTGTTGCTCTTAGTAGTTTGTTGCTCTTGGTAGTAGATTACGTTAATAACTTTTTTAAGAAATCAATGCTAGCTGCTTAAGAAAATAAAGAATATACTTGCAAATAAAGCGCGTTACTTAATAACGTACAATCGTAGGTGCACTACGTTTATTTCTATATTATTATAATTACTAACGACTTTGCTTAAACTATTTTACTACAACTGTGTAGAAAATTCGCTAGCGAAAGTACTAGAAAATTACTAAGCATGTAGCTAAGAAGTTTATAACTACTTTTACAAATAGATATTTAGAAAAGTATATTAAATGTAATTCGAACAAACTAGTAAACGCTATAAATAGCAGTATCGAGTAAAACATAAACACGTTTAGTTTTTAGAAAGCTTTAGACAACTAGCACGCTTACTACAAAGCATAAAGTTCTTGTTTTTTACTTTAATAACTTTAAACTAATATTTTCTATAGAACGAACTTAAGTACTGTAAAAAAGCAACTAGATGCTGTAGAAAACGTAGGTTGTATTACAAAAATATTAAGCTACAAAGAAAAAGCGTTTAAAGGCAAAAGTACGCTATAAAGCAAAAAGTTGCTAAAGCTTTAAGCCAAAGCAGCTAGCGCTAGTTCTAATTAAAACTAGCGCTAAATAAAAAGATTGTAAAGTTGTAGCGAAACTATTACAAGTACTTCGTAAACGCTATTTGCTAAGTAGTTATCAAGCGTTATCTCGTTAAGCTTCTAAAACTATTTTTTTTAATCGTCGTAGCTTAGATAATAGAAAAAAAAGTTAATTTCGTTGCTGCTAAACTTTTGAAAGTAACTTAGCAGCAAGTGTTTTTTAAGAACCGCAAGATTATGCTTAAAAAAAGTTTTGAAACTTTTAGAAAAGCTATAGGTAGTTTGAAACGCTAGGTTTCTAGCGTGTACTTACATACACAAACGAGTGCAATCTACGAGAAAAAAGCATTTTAAATTGCTTTTAGCGATTTTTATAGCTTCGTTTGAGAACGCAGCGTGTATAGTTTATAAAAAAAATAATTCTAGTTTTATAAATTGCCTAGCATATTATCTAAAGTTATTTTTATTTTCTATAGAAAAAGCAGCGGTTTTAGAAGCGCTTAGAGAAAATAGTTTTGTAAATCTATTAAGCATGTTGTTGCAAGTGCATTTTGTTTTCAAAAAGCACTTTACAAAGCTTGCAAATAAAACTTTTTCTACTTTTAATGTATTTTAAGTGCTTACGTTCAAAATGCTTGCTAAAATCGCCTAAGCTACTAAAGAAATATATGCGCTATTCTAGTAGCAGTTTTTCGTTACCTAATCAACGAAAACATACTTTAGGCTTTTTTTCTTTGAATACTAAAACCTTAGCTGCTTTTAGCTTGCTTTTAACGAGTAAAGCAGCGTTCGTGCTTTGCTTTTTTCTTCGAGTAGGTTTTATTCGTTTCTTTTTAATGCTATAATACTAGGTAACTACACGAATAGCTTTATTACGCTTAGCTATTTTCTCTTTAATAGTAAACTCTAGTGTTAATAAAATTAAATTAGCTAGCTTTTTATAAGCTAAGAGCATAGCGTTGTAAACTAGCTCTAAAGTAGCTTTAGTTTCTTTGCTAGCAAGCTGCTGCTTAACGTTACGCACAAGCTGTTCGTATTTCTAGCGTTTCTAAACGTTTTAAAAAAAAGTATACTATTAATTCTACTACTTTTGCTTAATGCTAGAGATAAGCGCTTTGTACTAGAAATCTTTTATAGTAAAACTACTTTTAATTCGCTTTCGTTTGTTAATCAAAGTACGAATAGTAGCGTAGTTGTTTACAAATGCTAACTATGCTAGTGTAAGTTGTTTTAGCTAACAACTATTAATCAAACGGCTTATAGTACAAGCTGCTTGTATAATTGCTATTTAGAGCTAAATACCTCGCACAATAGCTTACGTGTTAATCGCAATGCGCTGTAAAAAGTAGTGCTTTTTAAACGTTTTTGTGCTAGCGTGCTTTATTATTAAGTTCTATATAGCATTGCTAACGTTGCTTATGTACTATATTAGTTTCGCATTTTAAATAAAATAGCTTGCAAAGCTTACTATTTTTATTAAACGCTTTTTCTACGGCGTGTTGTAGTAAATAGAAACGTGTAACTTAAGCAAACTTTGTAATCTTACCTAGTATGCGTAGGCTAGTAAATAAGTAAAAGTTAAGTTAAAGTTAAGTTAGCTTACGTTAGACTTTAACTTAACTTTAGCTTTAACCTGCGCTAGTTACTAGGCAGCTTAAGTTCAAGTTAAGCTAAAGTAGTTAAAGCTTAAAGTTGTAGTTAAGTTTTACATAATATTTACAACTTATATTAATATTAAGTTTCTATGTATATTTATTACATTTATTTATTATAATTTTTAAGTATTTAGGTAACTCTAACTTAACTTTTAACTTAAAGCTTTAACTACTCTAATTTAACTTCTACCTATAAGTTAACTCTAACTTAACTTTAACTTAAAGTTTGTGCAACTTATAATCTAGTTTATACCTATTAACAAGTACTTTCTACTTATTCGCTAGCGTAAGTATGCGAATCTACGATCGCAAGATAAAGTAAAGAAAAAGCTTGTTAAAAGAAATGTTCTAGCTGTGCAAAGTCTAAACTACTTTCTAAAATACAAAATTTTGTCTAGTTTCTAACTTAAACGTAGTAGTAGCTAGTTGCAACTTAGCAAAATAGTAAGCTTAGTTAGTTTTTTTTTAAAAGCTAAATTATAAGTTGCAAATGCCTAGTTGCAAAAAAGTACGCTAAAGAGAACAATATGCGCACTTAAAAAAAGCGTTTCGTCGAATATAATCTTAAGAACAAGAAAAGTATTTTTTTAAAAAGATAGTTAGCTGTTACAAACAGAGACGATACTAGGTATCGTAGACCAAGCAACGACGCAGGAAAATTGTTAGAGCTTGCAGGTTTGCAAGACGAAAGTACAGCGATGCGCAAAGCAGAATTAAGTTAGCGGTTACGTAATAGTAATTAGTGCGATTAGAGCTTTAGCGGACTAAGCACACTAAGCAGCGAGCGCTTAGCTAGCCTAAAGCGCTTAGTAACTAAGCACACTAAGCGAACTAAGCAAGACGCTTTTAGCAGAGAATTATAGAACTATATAGATTAGCAGAATTTTCTTTACAGTTTGGATTCTTTGTAGTTAACTCTCTTAAGTACATTTTATACATAGATTAGATCTATAGGCAACAGATTGTTACTTTGTTATTCTATTTAAAATAGAATTGAGATTGTTTTCTCGTTGTTACCAAGCTTTCCGCACATAGAACAATTCCTTAAGCGGAATCTCTAAGTCTAATAACTCGTACCTTTAGTAAAAGAACACTTCTAATAACACGTTAACTACTCTAAGTGCGGAACTAAGATAACATGGCAATACCTACGAGCTTACGCACAACGGGCAGCAGCGTTACTGCACTTACAACGAACCTAGCAACTGTAATAGCAAAGCAAGCTAATTAGATACAGCAGCAAGCAGAATAGATTTAAGAACTGTTAGCAGCAGTTACGAAGCTCTAAGGTAAAACAGGAAAAGAGTTAGCAAAAGCACTCTCCCTAGAGAAATATAGCGGAAGAAAGAAAAATCTAAAACTTTTTTTTACTAACGTAAACCTCTACTGCTGTTATTATAGCAACAGCTTCTACACAGATTAAAACAAGATCCTAGCAGCTAGAATGCACATAAAAGACGACGCAGTAGAATAGTTTTAGCTATACGCCGAAGATTACGTTACGCACGCAGAAAACGTAAAGAAAATAAAGCAAGACACGAAGCGCATTTTCAAAAACTAAAAGTTTTTTAAGCAGGAACTTTATACGATCTACGGCGAAGTAGACGAAACCTAGCAAGCAATGAACCAACTTAGACTACTTAGACAAAAAGGCTTAGCTAGCGAGTACACAATTAAATTTAAGAGAATTTAGGCTAAGGTAGACAACGTAGAAGAACGCGGCTTATGCAAGTTCTACTACGCAAAGTTAAAAGAACACGTAAAAGATAAGATTAGTCGAAACGAGAAACTAAAGAAACTCAACGAGTTGATTAAGACCGCGGTACAAATTGACAACTAACTATAGCAACGATAGTAGAAACGCAAGTCTACTGTCAAACCATACATACGCCTAGTAACAACGATTAAAAAAACCTATTACTACAACCCAATGGATATCGACAGCATTAGACGAATTTAGAACAACAAACTACTACGAAAGCAGTTTAATAGAAAGAACGCTACCTCGACAAGACAAAACCCTAAAGACGAGCTATTAAAAGAAAAACGCTAGAGGCGTTACGACAATAAAGCATGTTTTTAATGCAGCAAAGACAAACACTTTCGTAGAAACTGCTTAGAAACACAACAGAAAGTAGCAGGCGCGCAAGCTGCTACTATTGCTATAGTCTAACTACAACGAGTAGCTACACTATATCCAAGAATCTATAAAGAACTAGACAGCAAATAAGTCGAGGTAGAAAACCCAATAGCAAAGAAACTATTAGACTAGGAAACAAAGCTTGCCTATATACAAGCAAAAGAAATTACAAATTGACTTTAGAACTACGAGTGCTAGATGTGCGGTAGGACTACTTACATTGCCTAGTACTGCGATCAACAGTTTAAAGAACTACAAATCGAAAGACTACAAGGATAGAAAGCTGCAAAAGCAGCAATAGCACAACAAAAACTAACAGAAAAGAAAATAAAGTTCGCTAATTAAAACAATTACGGAAACCTGCCTTGGCACTAGTGCAACGAGAAAAACTGCATATACCACACGAACGATAGAATCCTCGCGCGACAACAGCTAGAATTACTATTACACGTTTTACTCAAAGACGGCGAATGTACAGTAACAAAATGCTACGTACATAACTACAACAATTGGTTTAAAAACTACGGCAGCAGCTGCGCATAGGCATAGTGTTACAACAAAAAGTGTCAAACACACTAGTCTAGCAAGCATATTACAAAATAGTAGCCTATAGGTCTAAAGAACGAGGACTACCTAAAATGCAACAACAAATTATGCATAGAAAACTACGATACGTGCTAAGCAGCACGCTAGCTTTTTTGCACTTAAAAATGCGCAATTCATTAGCTATAGAAATACGCGACTAGATAGAATTTTAAGAATCAAGACCACAGCAAACACCTACAGCTATAGAAATGTTTTATCGACTAGTGCGAATACTACGATTAATAGGACATTCCAAAAGAACAGGCCTTAAGGGCTTTTTTAGCAAAAAACTAGTAGGCTACTAGACCTACGGTTAGAATAGTACGAGTGCTCTTAGCACGACCGTACAAAGCGTACAAAAAACGCAACCAAAACGAAGTTACATAAAAGTAAAAGCGAAAGTCGCAGGCTAAGAGCTAACTGCACTACTTAATAGCGAAGCTGCCTAGACATTAGTCTCCCTAGAATAGGTAGAAAGAAACAAGATACTTTATTAAGTTAAAGATTAACTAATACGAACAGTGTTAGCTAACAGACAACTACTAGAATATAAAAACAGTTTAATTAACCTAGAAACTTAGAAAGTTAAGTTGAAAGTTGCAAGCATCAAATACCAACAGTGTATCAATATTATAAACTTTAGAAGTTCTAACATGTATATTGGGTACGACTAGCTACAAAAGCACAACTTTAATATTAATTAAGAAAACGAAACAATACATAGTCGAAGGCTTAGAAAGAAAGTCGCTGTAGTACAACAAAACAAACCGACAATTCAAAGCTTACTTGAGATCGAGAGAATTAGTCTAATCTTACACTACAAGATTGCGAGAATCTGTAAGAAAAACTCTTAGCAGATAAGCGTTATATAGATACAACGAGTCGCGCCTTTAGAAACGAGCGAACTACGATCCAACCTCTCTAAAGAACAAGAAAAAGAGTTTAAAAACTTCTCTACTAAATACCAAGCGGAGTTTAGAAGTTTTTTTAAAAAAAACGAAGAACACAACCTAGCAGACTACTAAAAATAAAATTACGAGATTATCTTTAAAGAAGGAACAAAACTGCGACTAAGACTAATGTATCCCCTAACTCACGACTAGCAGAAGAAATTGAAAAAATACATTTAAAGAAATATTCAGCGAGAATACATACAACTAAGCGAGAGCCTAATAGCTTCGCTAATATTGTTCGTACTTAAGAAAAACAAAAAATTGAGACTGTGCGTAGATTTTCGACATTTTAACAACGTTACACGAAAAAACAGATACTTACTACCGCTTATCTAGAAGCTTATAGATCAACTCTAAAGAGTAAAATAAATTACAAAACTCAACGTACGAGACAGATACTATCGCATTAGAATTGCAAAAAGGCACGAATAGATAACAGCTTTCAAAACTAGATATAGACTCTATAAGTACTAGGTTATGCCGTTTAGATTAACCAACGCCTTAGCTACGTTTTAGGCCTTAATTAACAAAGCACTACACGAATACTTGGACATCTTTGTTACAGCGTACTTGAACGACGTATTGATATACTCTAAAGAAACGCTCGAAGAACATTAGAAGCATGTTAAAAAAGTGCTACAAAAAATAAAGCAGTACCGGCTACTCTTTTACTCGAAGAAATGTAAATTTCACGTTACAGAAACTAGCTATCTAGGATTTATTATTTTAAGAAAAAGTGTGTCTATGGACCCGAAGAAGATCTAGACTGTACAAAAATAGCTAACTCCTAAAATAGTAAAAGACGTGCAGTTTTTTTTAGAATTTGCCAACTTCTATCGAAAGTTTATTAAAGATTACTTCAAAACTACGACTCTACTCTTAGAAGTCACTAAGAAAGATAGAAAGTTCAAATAAACAGAAACACAAGAACAGGCGTTTTAAGAACTTAGAAAGAAGTTTACTACAGCACTAATGCTACAAATGCACAACTTAGAAAAAAAAACTCGAGTAGAAACTAATGCCTTAGACTACGCATTAGGAGCAATACTATTACAACAATGCGACGACAGGAAATAGAGACTAGTGTTCTACTATTCTAGAAAGTTTTCAAGAGCAGAACTCAACTACGACGTTTACGATAAGAAGCTATTAGCAATAATAAACGCCTTCGAACAATAGAAAGCATAGCTAAAAGGAGCAAGGCATTAAGTACAAGTGTACTTAGATTATCAGAACCTTACTAGCTTTACTACAACTAAGAAACTAAATTGACAACAAGTTAGATAAGCTAAATTTATAGCAGATTACGATATCAAGATTTACTATCGCAAAGAAACCAACAACGAAGCTGCAAACGCGCTTAGTTGAAAATTAGATTTTACAGAAACTAACAAACCGGTTACGCACGACTTAGTATTGCGACGGAATCTCAACGGAACTCTCAAATACAACAAACTGCGACTAGCTAAGATAGCTAAGGTCACAAGCATTAAAGAAAAAATGCACTAAAAATAGAGCAAAAACGACTAGTAGAGATGAATAGTTACAGACGACACCTAAGCTATACAGCTTATTTAGAAATTACATGCTTCACGAGCATATAAACACTTAGGGATTAACAAAATAGTTCGACGAATCTCGAACGAGTACTTAATGCCCTACGTACGAAACACAGTTTAAAAAGCAATAGGCAACTGTTTAGATTGTTTAAAGAACAAACCTAAAAGACATAAGCCCTATAGATTACTCTAACCGCTAGAACTACTCGCACGCCTATGGATTAGCGTTACAATAGACTTTATAGTAAAGCTTTTGAAATCGTTAGAACCTAGATTAGCACGGCTATGCAACTCGATCTTGGTAATCGTAGATTGATTAACCAAAGAATTACATTTTGTACCAACAGAAGAGTTAATTACGGCAGAAGAAATAGCTTACGAAGTTACGAAGACACTCGTCGCTAATTACAAATTGCTAGAACAGTTTATTACTAATAGAAACAAGCTGTTTACATTAAAGTTTTAGAATACGTTTCTAGCCTAGTTAGAAGTTGCAAAGAAGCTATTAACTAGCTTCCACCCGCAAACAAACGGCTAGACAGAACGAACGAACTAAACGCTAGAACAGTACCTACGAATGTACACTAACAAGCTGCAAAACAACTAAGTTGAACTTCTGCTAACAGCACAATTGGCATACAATAGCACAAGGTCTACGACTATAGAACACTCGCCGTACTACGCAAACTATAGATATAAGCTAGTAGCTTATTAAAATCTAAAAGATATTGAAAGCATTTCGCTGACAGCGGACGATAAGGCTTTTAGAATGCGAGAATTACACAACGAATTAAACCGAAAAATCGCTTAAAGGAACTTTACGACAGCTAAGTTAGCAAATAAAAAAAAGCTTAAAAGACTAACTCTTAAAAAGGAGAATAGAGTTTTCCTTTTACGAAAAAACCTAAAAACTAAACGACTATACAACAAGTTAGACAACTTTCGAATAAAACTGTTTAAAATCCTAAAGGTCAAAGGACTTGTATTATTTAAACTACAGCTACTCGCAAGCATGCACATACATCTAGTTTTTTACAAATTACTTCTTAAACCAGCACTACTAAACGCCGAAGTAGCAACTAATATCGAGCTTAAAGACAAAGAGTACGAAGTTGAGAAAGTCAAAGACCTACAGAAGTTTAGACGTTAGTGGAAGTACTTGGTCAAATAGCAAAAATAGCTAGAGAGCTAGAACACATGAGAACTGATACGGAATTTTACAAACTACAAGGAACTAGTACGAAAGTATTACTAGCGAAATCTAAAGGCAAAGAATCCAAGTTCTCTAAGAAAGCAGAAAAGTTAAAAGAAAAAAAAGCAAACAGAGAAGAGTTAGTCTGTAACTAGCCTAGGTTAGCCGAAAGCGTTTCGAATAGCGGCGGTACAGGACTATCGGTGGAAACTGTACTTTTGAAATCGACAGCAGCGCCGAACTGCGCAGCCTCTAGTTTCTCTAGCTTTTTAATAGCTACCTACTTATTAGCAAAACGCTGATTTTTTTCTATCTTAGCAACAAAAAGCTCTACTCGAAGAGTAGCAGCATGGGACTTCGCCGTAGACACTATCTAAGCAGCTTGGATCCGTGCAGATAGCACCTGTTGCTTAGCTAGCAAAAGCCGATGTTGCAAGTTGCAACGCTTTTGTTAAAGAGCTGCTTACTTTCTTTTCGTTAGAGCAAGACCGCAAGGCGCGCTAGACTAAAGACATTTAGCACACTTATCTAACGAAAGATTAACTAGGCACTTTAAGTTCTCTTTAGAACAACGGCCGCAGGAAGCAGGCATCTTTAGACTAGTTTCGCGAATACAAGCAACTTGATCGTAACAACGGCGAGTCAACTTAGAGCACGAATCTACAGAAAGCGAAGACTTGGGCATAGTTAAACTCAAAGACTCAAAGAAATACAAGAGAAAGCTACGATACGACGAGAATTAAAGTTAACTTACTTTTATACGAAAGAGCACCTCTAATGCAAGGCACGGAAAGAACTAGCACAGCACAGCAAGACAGCTATCGAAACGATATTCTTAAAAAGAAAGATAATGTTACAAACAGAGACGATACTAGGTATTGTAAACTAAGCAACGACGCAGGAAGATTGTTAAAGCTTGTAGGTTTGCAAGACAGAAGTACAGCGATGCGCAGAGCAGAATTAAGTTAGCAGTTACGTAATAGTAATTAGTGCGATTAGAGCTTTAGCGGACTAAGTACACTAAGCAGCAAGCGCTTAGCTAGCCTAAAGCGCTTAGTAACTAAGCACACCGAGCGGACTAAGTAGGACGCTTTTAGCAAAGAATTATAGAACTATATAGATTAGCAGAATTTTCTTTACAATTTAGATTCTTTGTAGTTAACTCTTCTAAGTACATTTTATACATAGATTAGATCTATAGGCAACAGATTGTTACTTTGTTATTCTATCTAGAATAGAATTGAGATTGTTTTTTTGTTGTTACCAAGCCTTTCGCACACAGAACAATTCCTTAGGCGGAATCTCCAAGTCCGATAACTCGTACTTTTAGTAAAAGAACACTTCTAATAACATTAGCAATAATATAAGTTGTAGAAAGTACAAAGCGTAGTTACGTATATGTTTTTGGTACTAAGAAATTTCTTTGTAAATCTAATAGTAAACTTTAAAAATACTTAATAATAGCTACTTCTAGAATTTCTTAGCAGCGTAACCTAGATATGCTAATAACAAAAACTAAAAATAAATTAAAGTAAATTCGCTGTAAACCTAGCTAGTAGTAGATAAAAATAAGCTTGCATTCTACAGCGTCTATGCGAGTACGTTTTTTAGTTGTTACTAAGTTTGTATATAGTACTTAGACTAGATTCTTGGTATATATGCAAGTTTTATTTTAACTTGTTTTCTTAAAATAGTGCTTTTTTGCTAGCTTTTTTAGAACTTGTTAATTTCGTTAGCTATAAATGCATAAGTAAAATAAAAACTCAAAACTTATTATATCGTATGCATGCTTTATTTAATCGCTTTAAGTAATTTTCTACTAGTTGCTTTTTTATATACTAAGCGAAAAATCTTTTAGTACGTTACTAGAAAGCTAACGTGCTTAGTTTTTGCGCGCTTTTTTTTTTCTTTTCTTTAGCGCTAGCTTAAAAGCTAGTTAAAAAACGTAGCTAAAGTAGTAATAGATACAACGTACTCTACGAGCGAGTTGCTTACACAAGCAAGTTACTTACTTACGCTAAGCTCTTTACTAATACCTACTTTTTTTTTTTTACAACGCACTAGTTTAACTATATAACGCGCTACTAGCTTTAAAAGAAAAGTAAATACAGCTTGCGATTTAAGCTATTAAATGCAATGCAATACTTTTACAGCAACGCGTTGCATTAATCTACAACGTTTCGCAGAAAATACTAAGCAATTAGCTTGCTAGAATACTTCTACGACGCGATTGCATATTTAACTTAATAAAGCTTCGTCTAGCAGAAGAAAAAGTAATTAGAAGCTTTGCAATTAAACTTAATACGCAAAGATTTTTACTTAGGCTTGCTAGTTTAACAAATAGAGCTAACCTACTACTCGCAAAGCGAAGCTAGCTACTAGTTAGTATTAACTAAGCTACAACGTTCGTTAAGCGTTAACCTAAGCTCTAAGTTAAGTTTAATTAAAAGTACAACTATAAAAAAGCTCTTTGCGAAAACTTTAAGTTTGTTAGCAACTAGTTTAAGCTTGTAGCAAACATAAAAGCTAAGTACAACGTAGTAAACAAAAACACGTACAACTTTAATAAAACGAGTTTTATAATAAGCTAGATTTTAACAAGCGTAGTAATTACTAGCTTAGAGCGTTAAAAACGGCTAAAAACAGTGTAGCAAAGTAATAAAAAGTAAACAACAGTAGTGTAAAGCGTTAACGCAATAGAGTAAGCTATTTTACTTTTTATTATTTTTTAGAGCAAGAACTACTTTTTTGCCTAGTACAAAGAAAATAGCCTACTTTGCAACTAGGTTATCGCAGTTTCTAAAAATAGCTAGGCAACAAATAAGCTTAGCTTTAAGTAGTTAAAGCACTTTAATAAGCATACAAAGAAACGTACTTTTAAAGAAGTACGTTTACTTATTATTAACAGCTATAAAAGCTACAACTTTCTTGCTTTCTAAAAGTACTACAAGAAAAGCAATATTATTACTTTTTGCATGCTTCTTTACTCGTTGCACTTTTTGCAGCTACTTAATGTAAGCTGTTTTTTACTTTTGAAAAAAGCGTACGAGCGCTAAGCCGAGAATCTAATACGCTGCGAAATTAACTACATTACTAAACTTAAATTTCTGCTATGCTTTATTAGCGCTTACAAAGCTTCTATTACAAAAAGCAATATTTTAAAAAGCTTTTAAAGTGCTAGCTTAGTTCTATTTAACTTAAAAGCTGTAATTTCAAAGCTTAACGTGCACTTTTGTACGCCTATACTACCTACTATTAAGAATAGTGCCTAGTAGTCTAGAACACTTAGTAATACCTATAAATTTAGGTCGCAATTAAAGCTAATTTAAAAAAGAATAAAAAAGTATGTAAATAGCTTTTTTACTTTTATAGTTAATGCTTTTAAAAAGCTTTTTAAAGGCGTAGAGTACGTAGCAGCTTTTGTACTACTACTACGCAACTAAGTTAATAAGCTTTAAGCTACAAATAAAGCTTTTTTGTAACGCAAGTTGCACAAAAAAAAGCGTATACAGCAAAAACGTACTCTAACAGTTTAAAAAAACGTGCGCTTAACAACTTTTAAAGCGTTTAAAACGCGTAGTAATAAAAAAAGCAAAGAAAAAGCTCGTAGTAATGCTAGTAATTAGAGCAGCTAGCTTTTAAAACGCTGTAGACGCTGCGATAAGCTAAAGCACAACAAGCGCACGTGTAGAGTAAATGCAGCAGTTAATTTTAAGTAATTTAAGTAATTTTAACTCGTACTAGGTAGTAGAAAGAAAGTAGTAAAAAGAAAGTAGTAGGTAGTAGAGAAAAAGCTTAGCGTAGGTAAGTAACTTGCTTGTGTAAGCAACTCGCTTGTAGAGTACATTAGTTGCAAAAGCATAGTAATAAAAACTTTAAAAGTATTTTTAGCATTTAAGCTAGAGTTAGTCTATGCGTTCTAGCGTAAGCTATAGAAAAACAAAAACCTAACTATTTCTACTTATGTGCTATGCAATTAATTAAGCGAGTACTACTATTTTAATAGTTTTATTTTGTGTACTTTTGTTTGTTAAAGCTATTTAGCTGTTAAAAATAGTACTTAGGTAGATAATTCTTGTTTAGAGAAAGCTATGCTTTTTCATTGTTGTTTTTAGTAGCAACTATACTAACGTTTGTTAGATTTGTATCAAAGTCTACATTGTTGCTTGCAAGCTTAGTATAATTATTCTTTTCAAAAAAAGTTTTAAGTTTGAAAGAGAATCTAGAGAATTTTTTAACTAAAGAACGTTGTTATATTTTGCCGCAGTTCGACGAGAAGTAAAGCAACTAAAAGCAAAGCGTTTAAAAATAAAGTATGTAAAAGAGAAACAAAGCAAACTTAAATATTAATGCAAACAAAACGTAGCTTGCGTAAGAAAATAAATAAAGTAGCAGTTCTTGTTTTGTAACGCTGCAAGAAAATAAGAAAAAAACTTTAAGTACTTTGCTAGCTAAGTAGCCGTAGTTTAAGTTAGTATTATAAGTAGTAAGAATACGTAACGAGTAAGCTTGCTGCTACATGCTAAGTAGAAACGAAAATCAAGTTTCTAACGCCTACGCTAGCTAAAATAAAAAAGTTGAAAAGTACGTGCAATATAGCTCTATAAACGAAGCTAAAGAAGTTTAGTAGCAAGTTAGTTTCTAGAAACAGCGTTACGAATCGCTAGAATTAGCTGCTAAAATGCTATTAAACTATTTAATAAAGTAAAAGAGCTAGAAAGAAAAAGAAAGAAAAAAAAATTAAAAATTAGTAGTACTATAGAGAAGAATAGACTACTATAGTAACTTTTACTACTACTTTAAGCTATACTAGCTTTTAGAGCTAAACTAAAAGCTTAGAGTATTTACTATAAGTAAGTATAAATATTGCACTTACTTACTATTTACTAATTACCTAATATAGTATATATAACTTAAGAAATAGTATACTATATAAATAAAGTTAGCTTTTTAGTTATAATTAGCTTTTTTTTTTTAATAGTTTAGAAAATATTCTAGAATTACGTATCTAATATATACTTGTAAAAGCTAAGCGAACTTAGAAAAGTTGTCTATTAACTTTAAGTTAGTTTTTAGAAAATAAGTAAGTTCAATAGACTAAAAAAGTTGTATAGCGTTTAATACTAAAGTAGTAGCAAGCTTCGTTTTGCAAAAAGTATTAAAGTTAAAGTAAAAGTTAATTTAGTAGATCGAGATCTAATTGAAATAAACTAAATTGAAAATAATAAGCTATAAAAGTTTATTGTTTTAACTATATATATAAGTGTACTTTATATAATCTTTTTACTTTCGCAAACTAAACAAATTAGTTAAAGCGCTTTAATTTTTTGCTTTTGAAGTGCTATAAAGAGCACAAGATTAGAAAAAGCATATAAAAAAGCTATGTTGTTGTCGAAAGTTCTTAGCTTACGCGCTAAGCTTACTTAAGGTATAATCGTACTTTGTTACTTTTAACGCTAAAGTAAAAGCATTCTTTGCTTTAGCAGCTTAGCGAATTATTAATTGTAATAATAATATAGTAGATAGTAGTAGTTGCATTGTAATAGTACTATAGCTTATAGTATAATTTTAGTAAAGTACGCTGCTTAGTAGTAGATAACGTTATATAAATTGCAAGAAAAGTAATAACGTTAACTAAGTAATCTAGTAAAAAGAAATTTTGAGTTACTAAATTGCAAAAGTATATTTTAATAAGTTAGTAAAGTAGAAGTAATAAAAGCTATAAGTTTTACTTTCTAGGTAAATAATAACTTTTTAGATAACTACTACTACTATAACTTTATTTACTAGTTTATAGTACTTATACTTTATATAAAATAGTTTTTTTACTACGCGTTACTATAATTACTTAATATAAGTAAAAGTTAAGCGTATAACATCTACTTAGTTTCTTTACTCTAGTTTAATTAGATATAGTAAACAGTTTTGCCTATACTCTTTATAGTAAATAAAAACTAAAAAAGTATACTTACTAAAGTTCTAGTAGATATACTAATATATATCTAGACAATATACTAAGAATACGTATTAACACTAGCGTATATTTTAATTTTATATAGCTTTAGCTTTTTATATCTATTAATAAACTATAACGTAATTTACTACTAAGTAACTTACACTACTAAGTAACTTACTTAACTAAAATCGTACTATAAGCTATAGTACTATTATAATGCAACTACTACATTGTACTATATTATCTAGCAACGAAACTAGAATAAATATTGCTATTAAAGCTACGAGTTTAAACGCGTTTTTTTTAACGAGCTGCTACGCGCGCTTATCTAGTGCTTTAAACAACTTTTAATTATTAAACTTGCAAACAAGATTTACAACGCGATTGCGAGCTTAACTGCAAGAACTTTACGCTACTTAAAAAAAACGCGATAGTAAAGCGTATACTTAATCTAGATTCAAAAGAGTTTCTACTATTCAAAAGCTTACTACGAGATATAGCTAACAACTTGCGCGCTTACTAAGAAATTAAGCTTGTTAGCATTAACTCGCTAGATTAATTTACTAAACAACGAAAAGAGCTTAGAAAGCGTTGAACTTAATTTTACAATAACTAAAAGAAGAAATAAAAAAATTCTAAAGTTATAAACGCGTAGTTTAAGCTTGTAGCTAACGTAAAAGCAAAGCATAGCATTCTAAATAAAGATACTTACAACTTTGATAAATCTAGCTTTATAATAAGCGTTATAAGCTTTTAGCTTGTTATTATAGCTTTAAAAAAATATAAAAAACTTAAAATAGTTTAGCTAGGCAATTGCAAGTAGGTTACTGTTATTAGTTGCATCTGCGCTAGTAGGTAAGCGATTCTACTCTTTATTATCTACGCTAGCAAAGTTTACGTTTCTACGTAGTACAAGAACAACTTTATACTTTGCAACTAGATTCTTACTATTAGTAAAAACAGCTAGACAAATAATAAACTTGAAATTGCGTAGTTAAAGTACTTTAACGCGTTTACTATAACGCGTACTATAGGCTATAGTAAGTTACTAATTCTAAACAGCTATAAAAGCTATAACTTACTTGCTTTCTAAAGTTGTTGCGTAGAATACAATATTATTACTTTGTATATACTTTTGTACTCGTTGCACTTGCTATAGCTTTTTAACGTTAGCTACTTTTCGCCGTTAAAACGCGTATGTAGTACTAAGATTATACTTTTAGCGCGCAAGTTTGTTATTTATGTTGCTAAACTAGATTTTTTTACTACGTTTAAAATAGCTTATTTTAAAACGTTTATAGCAAAGAGCATTAAAAAAACCTTTTAAAAGCGCTAGGCTTGTTCTACACAACTTACATACTATAATATCAAAGCTTAATATGCGTTTTTGTACACTTAATTAACTACTTTAGCAATTTACTTCTTAGAAATCGCAAATACTAAAAAACGCGCGCGAGTTTGAAGTTTAATTTACTTTTATTTGCAGTAGAATTAGGTTCCGCGTTAACTTATTACTAATTTCTTATTACGAATAGAAACGATACTAAGTATTGTAAATTAAGCAATAACGTAAGAAATTTGTTAAAGCTTGCTAGTGTGCAAAACGAAAGTACAACAATACGCAAAGCAAAGTTAAGTAAATAAAAATTACGCAACGTGCTTAGCACGCTTAGTAGTTTTAGTACTAAGCAAACTAAGTAGAAGTTGCTTAGTAAAATTAGCGCGCTTAGTACTAAGCATACTAAGCAAACTAAGTAAAACGCTTTTAGCAAAGCATTATAGAACTATATAAATTAGTAGAATTTCTTTTATAGTTTTAATTTTTTGTAGTTAACTTTTCTAAGTATATTTTATACATAGATTGAATTTATAGGCAACAGCTTGTGTACTTTGTTATTTTATTTAATATTAAATTAAATTGTTTTTCTTTGTTGTCGTTAAGCTTTTTGAATATAAAATATTTTCTTAAGCGAAATCTTCGAGTTCGATTACAAATACTTTCGGTAAAAAAAACACTTTTAATAACATTTCTATTCTTAAGTTACTACGAAAGCTTAAGAAAAGCGCGCTAGTAGTAGCTTACAAATACGCATTAATAGTAAATAAAATTACTTAGCTTTGTATAACTATTAAAGCTGCAACTAAGCGTAAAAGTCGTAAACAAAAGTATATTCAAAAAAAATACGCTTACAATAGAAAAAGAAGCTAGGTTAACTTTTTAAAAAAGTAGTAGTAAGCAAGAAATAGTTGCGAAGTTGTTAAAAAGTAATAGTATAGCGCATGCAGCACTGCGACAAAAGCGCTGTAGAACCTATAGTAAAGCAAAGCATAATGCGCGAATCTATAAAGTAGTTACTTTTAATAATTTTAATAGCTAATAATATACTCTAGCTTATAGTACAACGTATAGTTGTTAAAATATCGTAATTTGTACTACAGCTTATAGTACGATTTAAATTAAGTAAGTTGCTTACTAGTGTAAGTTACTTAGTAGTAAAATACATTATCTAGTTTAAACTAAGTACTTTATATTTGCTTTTTTAACGCTACTAATTTTAGCGTTTCTATGAATTTAACTACTTTAAACTTAGGTAATTTATATATTTAAAAAAGTTAGTTTTAAGTAATAATATATAACTTGCGCTAAAAGTGTAAATAAAGTATCTATTACCTAAACTTACTTAGTACCTCTTTTTCTAACTTAATTCTTACTAGCTAGTCTATTCTTTTATTAGTTATTTGCTATTATTTATTTTTAGTTATTTACTAATATAAACTTAGCTTAGCTTGCAATTTATATAAAGCTTATTTACTAATAAAAGTACTTTTATCTTTTAATGCACAAAGTAATTCTCTATTATCTAAAACGCTTTTAAAGAATAAAATTACTATTTTTAATTTAATATACTTTTACAACTTTATAGGCATACGCTTAGTAACTCTTTACTAATAGAATTTTTACTAAATTAACGTACCTAACGAGTTAGCAAAGTACACGAGTTAGCAAAATACTTTTGCTAAGCTTTTACTAACTCTACCTATGTACGCAATGCTTTAACAACAACACTAAATAGAACTTTCTAATAAACGTTAAATACAAACTGCTTTTTAAGCTTTTAAATAAAATGCAATACTTTTTTTGCAACGCGCTGTAGCTATCTATAACGTTTCTTAAACAATACTAAGCTATCAACGCGCTAAACGACTTTTACAAGCAAATTGCTAGCTTAAATTAATAAATCTAACAAAACTAAAGAAAGCGTAGTTGTTGAGCATATACTTAAGCTTATTACGCGCGAATTCTTTTTTAAGCTCGCAGCTATAGCTAATATAGCTAATTTCTTGCGCGCAAAGCGCAATTTTAGCTAGGTTAGCTTAAACTAGCCTAGTATGTAGGTTAAGCGCTGCTTTAAGTTTACAATAAAGTTCAATTGCAAGTACAATTATAAAAAAGTACTTTGGAAAAATCTAAAGGTTATCTAGAGCTAGTTTAGCCTAGTAGCTAATATCAAAGCTAAGTACATTATCTAGAATAAAAATACGTACAACTTTAACGAAGTAAGCTTTATAAAAAGCTAGATATTAACTAAAGCCGTTGTTACAACTTTGGAAAAACGAGAATAGCTAAAGGCAGTGCAGCAAAGCAATAGAAAGTAAACAATAGTTATCCAAAGCATTAACGCAACAAGTTAAGCTATTCTACTTTTTATTATTTTCAAAAATAGCTACTACTTTTTTGCTTAGTATAAAAAAAATAACTTGCTTTAAAACTAGATTATTGCAGTTTCTAAAAAGAGCTAGACAATAAATAAACTTAGTTTTAAGTAGTTAAAGCACTATAATAAGAATACAAAAATAAAAGTAGTTAGCAGCTACTAACTACTCGCAATTAATAGCTATAAAAGCTACAACTCGCTTGAATTCTAGCAATACTACAAGAAAAACAAGATTATTACTATTTACATACTTTCGCACTTATTGCACTTTTTATAGCTTTTTAGTGTAAGTTGTTTTAATTTTTTTTAAAAAGTGTATAAGCGCTAAGCCGAAGATTTTATACGCAACAAAATTACTTACATTACAAAACTTAAGTTTTTACTATACTTTATACGCGCTTATAATGCTGCAATTACTTTTAGTAATATCCAAAAAAAGTTTCAAAGCGCTAGATTAGTTTTATCTAACCTAAAACGAGTTATAATAGCTTTTAACGTTTAGTTGCGTACTTTATTACTACTACTATTTATTAACAACAAGCTCTAATAGTTGCAAACTCTAAGCAATACTTTTAAACTAAAGTCGCAATTAACGCTTGTAAAAGTAAGAATTTAAAAGTATATAGTTAGCTTACTAACGTTTGTAGTAAAAGCTTTTAAAAAAGTTTTAAAGAAAGTAGTAATTATTGCGCACAAGCTAGTGTTAGCGCAAAAAGAAATTGCAAAGCTTTAAGTAGAAAATAATGCTGCTACGCAGCGTAGAACGCATAAAGAAAAGCAGGTTTAAGCAAAAAAAATTTAGTAGTTAAAAATAAAGCTTGTTTAGCTGCTTCTAAGAACTTTAGAGCGCGTAGTAATTAAAAAAAGCTAAAAATGCAAGTGCGCGCTAAAGGAGGTAAGCTAACTTAAAAGCGCTGCGAGCAATGCAATTAAACTAAGCATAACGCGCGTAGGTATAAGCAAGTAGTAAAAGTAAACTCTAAATAATATTTTATATTGTATTATACTATACAGAGCTAAAGTAAGCTATTTTGCGCTAGAATAAAATTAGTTTTGGTAAAAGCTTAGCAAAAGTGTTTTGCTAACTCGTGTAGCTCGCTAACTCGTTAGGTACGTTATGCAAAGCTAAACTTTAACTTAATACTAATTACGTAGCTAGTTTACTATTAAAAGCTAGCTAAAATTTATTTTTTATAGCGCTATAAAGTTATCTTTATAGAATTTAAAATTAATAGCTACCTAGCTTAACTTTCTACGCACTTTTTTTTAGCCTAGACTATTTAGCTTATATTACGTTAACTACTTTATAAGTATACTTATACTTTTATAAGTCTTGCGCACTATTTTCTAGCAACTTTAAGTAATAGTTAAATAATAGTCTATAAGTAGAAACTTATAACGTACTTTACGAGTTCGTGTACTACACAGGTTCGTGCACTACTTTTGCCAAGCTCCTACCAAAACTACTTTATTCTAGCGCAAAACAGTTTACTTTAGCCTTGTATAAAGCAATATAACACGAGATATTATTTAGAGTTTACTTTTACTACTTGCTTACACGTACGCGCGTTATGCTTAGTTTAATTGCACTATCTACACTGCTTTTGAGATAGTTCACCTGCTTTAGCGCGCACTTGCGTCTTTAGCTTCTTTTTATTACTACGCGCTCTAAACTCCTTTAGAGTAGTTAAACGAGCTTTATTCTTAACTGTCAAAGTTCTTTCTGCCTAAACCTGCTTTCTTTTATGCGATTTACGTCGCGTAGCAGCTTTATTTGCTACTTTTAGCTTAGCTATTTTCTATTGCGCTAACACTAGCTTGTGCGCGATAATAGCTGCTTCTTTTAAAACTTTTTTAAAGGCTTTTACTATAGACGTTAGTAAGCTATCTATATGCTTCTAAATTTTTGCTTTTACAAGCGTTAATTGTAACTCTAGTTTAAAAGTATTGCTTAGAGTTTGCAACTGCTAGAGCTTGTTGTTAATAGGTAGTAGTAGTAATAGAGTACGCAACTAAACGTTAAAAGCTGTTATAACTCGTTCTAGGTTAAATAGAACCAATCTAGCGCCTCGAAACTTTTTTGGATATTACTTTTAGTAATTGCAGCATTATAGGCGCGTATGAAGCATAGTAGAAACTTAAGTTTTGTAATGTAAGTAATTTAATTGCGCATGAGATTTTTAGCTTAGCGCTTGTACGCTTTTTTTAAAGAAGCAAAACAACCTACATTAAGAAGCTGCAGAAAGTGCGATAAGTGCGGAAACATACAAATAGTAATAATTTTGTTTTTCTTGTAGTATTGCTAGAATGCGAGCGAGTTATAGCTCTTATAGCCGTTAATTGCGAGTAGTTAGTAGCTGCTAACTACTTTTTTCTTTGTATGCTTATTAAAGTACTTTAACTACTATAGGCTAAGCTTATTTGTTGTCTAGCTTTTCTTAGAAACTGCAATAACCTAGTTCTAAAGCAGATTCTCTTTCTTGTACTAAGCAAAGAAGTAGTAGCAGCCTTTAAAAATAATAAAAAGTAGAATAGCTTACTTTGTTGCGTTGATGCTTTGAATAACTGTTGTTTACTTTTTATTGTTTTGCTGTATTGCCTTTGGCTTTTCTCGTTTCTCTAAAGCTGTAACAACTGCTTTAGTTAATATCTAGCTTATTATAAAGCCTGTTTTGTCGAAGTTGTACGTGTTTTTATTCTAGATACTGTACTTGGCTTTTATGTTAGCTACTAGGCGAAACTAGCTCTAGATAACTTTAGAATTCTTGCAAAGTGCTTTTTTGTAATTGTACTTGCGATTAAACTTTATTGTAAACTTAGAGCAGTGCATGACCTACGTACTAGACTAGTTTAAGCTAACTTAGCCTAAATTGCGCTTTGCGCGTAAAGAATTGGCTATATCAGCTACAGCTGCGAGCCTAGAAGAGAATCCGCGCGAAATAAAGTCAAGTATATGCTCAACAACTACGCCTTTTTTAGTTTTTGTTAAATTCTTTAATTTCGGCTAGCGATTTGCTTGTAGAGTTTGTTCTACGCGTTAGTAGCTTAGTGTTGTATAAGTAACTTTGTAGATAGCTGCAACGCGTTGCAAGAAAAGTGTTGCGTTTTGTTTAAAAGCTTAAAGAGCAGTTTGTATCTAACGCTTATTAGAAAGCTCTATTTAGTATTGTTGTTAAGGCATTACGTATAGAGGTTGAGTTGGTAGAAGCTTAGCAAAAGTAGTGCACGAACCTGTGTAGTGCACGAACTCGTAAAGTACGTTAGATTAAATATATAATAAAGTCTAGCGCGTAAAAAAATAAAATAAAAATAAAAATAAAAATAAAGTTAAAGTAGATTTTATACTCTATAGGCAGAGTTTAGTATTTTTTATTTATACTCTATAATATATAAAAGTAGTAACTACTAGTAGTTTAATAAACTAATATAATAGCTTTCTAGCTATACAAGTAAAATATAATAGTTTAAATAATAGTTTCTAATAAAAAAACAAAAAATATATTATATTTTGCTTTAAGATTCTACTATAGAGAAACTTAAACCTAAGTTGTACTATAGTAAAACTAAAGTATTCTTTTAACTTTATAAACTTATAAAATAATAGCTTTATAGTTTTAAATTAGGTTTATTTTTTTAAGCTTGCATATTTTATACATAAATAAACTCTTCTATTTATATTCTAATAGTAAAAGCTTTTTTTAGTATTTAAATATATATTCTACTCTAAACTAAAGACTACGAAATAGGTAATAGCTTTATACTTTATAAATAGTAACGTACTTTACAAGCGAGTTAGTTACATAAGCGAGTTAGTTACTTTGCTAAAACTCTACTAAAACGTACTGTTGCAAATAGTAGAATAGCAATAGCTTAACAACAATATAAGTAATTTGAATTTAAAAAAAGCACGTATACAGCTTGCGCTTTAGGCTATTAAACAAAACGCAACTTTTTTTCAACAACGCGCTGCAGCTATCTACAACGTTTTTTAAACAACACTTAGCAATTAACGCGCTAGAAAGTAGTTTCGACGCAATTGCGCACTTAACTTAGCAAATCTTCGTTTAATAAAGAAAAAAGTAATTGTTTAGCATATACTTAATTTTAACGCGCAAGAATTTCTGCTACGGCTTGCTGCTATAAAGAATATAGCTAATCTACTACGCAAAAAGCGTAGCTAACTACTAGTAAGCGTTAACTAGGCTTTAACTTTCGTTAAACGTTGCTATAAGCTTTAAGTTAAATTTAATTGCAAGTACAACTACAAGCAAGCTTTCTGCAAGAATTCTAAAGTTATACGAAGCTAGTTTTAACTTGTAAAGAATACAAAAGCTAACTATAGTATTCTTAACAAAAATACTTACAACTTTAACAAGTTTGGCTTTATAATAGGCATAATATTAACTAAAGCAGTAGTTACAAGCTCTAAGCGTTAAAAATAGTTGAAAAGCGTTTAGCAAAGCAATCGCGAGTAGACTACAGTAATCTAAAGTATCAACGCAACTAAGTAAGCAATTCTACTCTTTGTTATTTTTTAAAGCAAGAACTACATTTTTGCTTAGTACAAAGAAAATAACCTACTTCGCAACTAAGTTATTGCAGTTTCTAAGAATAGCTAAACAACAAACAAGCTTAGTTTAGAGTAGCTAAAGCACTTTAATGCTTACACAAAGAAAAGAACTGTAGAAAACTATTGTTTGCTTATTATAAACAGCTACGAAAGCTACAACTCGCTTGAGTTCTAGCAGTACTACAAGAAAAACAATTTTTTTACTTTTTGCATACTTTTTTACTTGTTGCACTTCTTGCAGCTTTTTAATGTAAGTTGTTTCTTGCTATTACTATTTGTACTTTTTTGCTTTTGCATAGCTAGGTGCTGTGTAACGTACACACAGCGCAAGCATATAGCTTTTTTTACTACTACTTCGTGTAGTAGCAAATATAAAGCAAGCTTATAAGTAGTGTATAAAACTATTTCGTTCTATTGTAAATAGAACATACACGAACTAATATACAAAGATTAGTTACTTATACACTTGTTTTTCTCTTTTACACTTGTAAACTAACACTAATTAGTAGTTAACTTTACAATATAGCAATGCTATGAGATAACTACAAACGGCAAGAATAATAAAAAAAAACACAACTAGAAGTACATTGATACTACAAACCGTGTGCTAATAAAACTCTAAGCGTTTACCTAAGTTCTCGCGTTTATTACGCTTTTGCCGAAAGCTTGCGCGTTGAAGTTTATTACTAAGCAACAAGAACTCTAAGCGTTTACTTAAGTTCTTGCTTACGCTTAAAGTACTTACTTCTAACAGTACTATCAACTTGCGCCTCAACTTTTCGAAGAAACGTTTTTTTACTACTTTCTTTACAATGCCTTACACCAACTACTTTACAAAAAAAAAACAAATAATTATTAACAAAAATAACTACGGTTGACTTCTAGACATTAACGAGAATACAAACATTACAGCTATTAACACAAAAACAGTTAACACTTACTTTTTCTTTTAATACTGCACTTTTTAGAACTATAGATTAGAGAACTATAAGCTATAGAATACAACTACAGTTACTTTTAAAAGCTAGCCAAAAAAACTATTTGCTAAAGTTAATAAGATTTTGCTTTTTCGCTTTTAAAACTACCTACGCATACAAAGTGTCTTTGTTGTTAAAAATAGCAAGTTAATTGATTGCAACATAGCAGAAACAATACAAAGCAACTATTACAAATAAACTAACAAAGAAGTTGCTAATTAGCTTAAAATAACTAAGAACTTTAACTTGCACTTTAACTCAAATCGTTCGCTAGCGCCTACGTACAACACTTTTTTGTTACAATAATTTTCTCAACAACAACTTTTTGCCTATTTACTTTTTTTCTTTTACTTAGCTTTACTTGTACTACAACCTAAAACGCGTTTACAATTACAGCAACCGAAGAAGTACTACTTACTTCAAATTTAATTTTTGCTGCAGAAGCAACCTACGTTCTATGCACTTTTTTAGTAGTAGTACAACGCTTTTCTACTTTCTACGCAGCAACCAAACTTATACAATTTCTACAACTTTTCTCTACAACGCAAAAGCTCTACGAACTGTTTTAACAATATCTATTAACTTATTACAAACCTCTGCAAGCTGTACAACAACGACAAACGCTTTAAAAGTAAGCTATACAACGTATTTAACAGCAAATTTAAAATTTTCCGCAACAACTGCAGCAAGATAGAGCTACTTAAACTGTACTAGAATCGAGCTTTCTCTATTATGCTAAAGAAAAGAGCATTAAGCTACTATTACAACTGTCTTGCAAGCTAGAGCTATAACTTTAAAATAATAATAAGCATAATAAAGAGCTATTTTTACACTAAAGAGAATCGTTAACTGTACTTTAGCGAGTAGAGAACAACTACGCTAGCCCGTACAATTAGCACCTACTTTAACAAATTACATTTTAAAGCTTTACAAGTTTTTATTAACAAACTCTAGAAGCTTTAACGCGAACTAGGTTATAACTACTAAAGCAACAACGTGCTGCGTAAACAATTAATTAATGCGTGCAGCAGCATTAAGAATTGCAATTTTGCACTTTTTGCTCTAGCACCTACTTTTAAAGGTTTCTAGTCTACTTTACGCTTGTTTATTAGCGCTGCTACTTAATTGCGAAAGGCACGTAACTTAAACCTAATACAAATACACTGCTAACGACAACTATAAAAGCAACTATAGCTAATATCTTTATAGAAACAACTTTAACAACGACACAAAGCATAATTATAAGTAGTACTAAACTAACAAAACCTATAGAAGTTAAAGCTTATAGAGAAATTAAAGCAACAAATCGCAAGAATTTCTATTACGCTTTTCGCTACAGGGCCTCAACGATAGAGCCTACTAAAACAACTTTTAAAAATTACTCTTTTAACGACTATTGCTACTCAAACGATAGCAACGCTAGAAAAAGTGCTTTATTTTTAGCAAGCCTAGCTGTTAGTTAACAAAGTACTCTAAGAACAAGCGCAAGCAATTCTATAATAGATATTGCTAGACGGCGTTAGCTTACTTATACAAAAAACAACTTAACTCTAGCGTTGCTAACTTTTACGCTTTCTTAGCTAATTACGAAAGCCTTGAATTCGACAAAAAAGCCTAGCAAATGCTAGCTGCTAAGATAGTAAAAAGAAACTAGTTTTTTATTAAACTAACTAGTGCAATTGATAGAAACTAAACAATTGCTTATTTAAGCAACTAAGCTGTATGTTACGCAGCTACCAAAATTAATACGTTTAAAGTAGTTAACAAAACGCCTACTGCCGTATTTACGTTTGAGAATTGGTACAATAAAAAAGTTTTCTAAGGCATTATGCTTAATACAAAAGCCTTAGGCGTTTCGATAGTAAGCGAATTGCAAGCAATTACTCTACAAGCAACAAAAAGCTTGCAGATAAATACTTTAACGGCTAGACAGCACCAAATCTGCTTTGGTAGAAGCTAGGAAATTGCTTTTATAAGCACTTTGCACGTTGACACAGCAATTGAAAACGTTACGTTCTATGTACTACCTACTAATACGCTATTCTTGCTTTGTCTTGCCAACATAAACAAACTAGGCGTTAAATTTAATAACCTACGCAACGTATTAATTTAGAGTAGCAAGCTACACCTAGTTGTACGCAAATAGAGCTATTTTTGGCTTTTTATCAATTAACCTAAGCGTACCGCAGCTGCTAGCTGCTACTTTATAGAAACTAAACTACGCTAGCTATACCAACGATTTGACTACTTATTAGCTCGTTAGCTTTACAACTTGCTTATACGCGCTAGCTATAACAACGTTTACAAGAAAATTATTAACAAGCTCGTTAAGTACTACTAACAGTGCTAATTAAACTAGAGAGCACTTAAACGCTTTAAATTCAAGCTTAGAGAACTAGACATAAACTTTAACTACAAGGTAATTATTAACGTTATGTACCTAGATAGCAAGCTTGTTCTACACGTAGTTAACAACGCAACTGCTTTTTAAGCTGCTTGCTTTTTTAAAAATCTATTAGCTGCAACTACCTAGAACGCTCTACGGCACTGCTAAATAAATACCTACGTTGAACTTTCTAAGTATCTCGTCTATAATGCTAGCAAGAACTTCGTTTCTACTAAGTTTAAGCAACTAGCTAAGGCGTTGTTAATTAACGTTAAAGAAGTACCTATAGAAGCCTATAATAGTGTAAACAAAATAAAGCAGTATCACGCTTTATTACAGCGCGCTTTTGAAACTATTCGAAGTAACTTACTTGCGATAGATAAACAGCTTATTCTACAAATAGTAGTAAAAGCTATTAACAACACGGCAAGCTCAAATAGCTTAGTACTAACACTTTTTGTTTTCAGCGCTTACTTACGTATAGCAGAAGCTTTTTTTCGTTGCTATTAATTACTTAACGCGCTGCTGCTATTAGAAAGGCTATAAACGAGGTTTAACAAATACACGACATGCGCTAAGTTAGTAACGCGCTAGCAACACGCAATAGATCTACAACAATTAAAACAACTACTTTGCTTATCAACTTCGACGTACGCGTTTAGCGCGAGAAAAGTAAATAAATAAGCTTCTACAAACTTATTGCTGTAACTAACGAAACTTGTACAATATAACTTCTCTACAAATCTACAAACTTTTAATTAACAGTAGTAAAACTCTACTATACTAACAACGAAGCAGCTGCAACTTTAGCAATTAACAGCAACAACAATGCCAATTAAAACTAGAACAGTAACACTAGCGAGTTTAACTAGAAACTAGAACTAGAACTAACTTACGAGCTTTCTAAACGTAAACGCAGCTGCTTAAAAGAAAGTAAAAACAAGCTCAAATTTTATATAGCCTATGCAACTTAGCTTATTAAAACTTATATAATCGAGATCTTTATAACGCACAAAGAAAACACTAACTAGCTACTAGCAATTTAACTGCAACAAGAACAAAAAATAACAGCACCTAGTAAACTATTCAAGCAATTTGATAACAAGAAAATTGACAGCTTTATTGCTAATAGAGTTTTTCGCTTTAAAAAGTACGATTTCTACAAGCACTAAGAACGAATTTTCAAATCGCAACTAGTACGCGAAATTAAAGGCAAGGCTACTACTGCTCTATACGAGAAATCTCGGCTAGTAGTGCAAAACTACTAAGACAACGGCAAAGCAACAATTCTTACTTAATTACTAACTATTCAACGAGCTAGCTAGCGAGCTATTCTATTAATCGCTTTATTACTTATGCGCAATAGAATCTCGCTTTAGCTGCGAAATATTACTTAGGCTTACGTCTAGTTGCGCACAAAGCTTAACTAAGTAGTAATTGCTTACTTGCTTAAAGAAATTGCTTATAGGTACTTGCCTAACATAGTTATAATAGTTAAAAAGCTTTTGTACAGCTTAGCTAAAGCTAGTACTTATTAGTAAGCAACCTATAGTACTTATTACAAAAAAAAGCTTTACATAAAAACTTTAACGTACGACTTATGCTTCTTTATTACTACTACTTAAAACACGTTTGGCGTAGTAGGCATGCAAACTAACAACACTTTTATTCTTGCAAATAAACGTTTTTTTAAGTTAGAAAAAAACGAGTTAACGTTTACAGCAAAGCTAAAAGAGAAGTTAACACTTTGTACTTCGTTAATCTTTAATAGCTGCGTTTTTTTAATTGATTATAACAGCAAGCTCTTACTACAACAAAAAAACTAAAGCAGTAAAATCTAGCTTATTAACGCAAGCTTAACTAACTATAGGCATTAGTATATTAAACAAAAAGCTCGTAGCGCTTATATCGCAAGCATTTGCTAACTAGAAGCTGCTTTTGACTTTTCTGTTGCTGCACAAAATTAAGAGCTTACTTAAAATAACGTTAACGCTTTAAACAAGCGCTTATAGTAGTAGTTAAACAACTTCCGCCGTAGCTTTACCTACAAAGAAATTAACTTATTTTAAGCTAAAGTCTTCGTGTTTGTTGACGGCTCTTTTGCTAACAACAAAAATTTAAGTAGCTAAATTAGCTACACAATTATACTCGCTATAGAAAATACTGCTAATGCTAAGTTTACTATTTACAGCAATTTTATTTACTAAAGCTTTACAAAAAGCAAGCGCGTAACTCGAAGCGTACTTGCGTTAGAAATCTACGCAATAGTAAAAAGCATTAACTTCGCTTACTCTATTACCTCAACACTTGCTATAATTACAAAGCAGCTTAGTTTACTTTCTCTTTTACTAGTAGTTTGTATAGATTTATATTTACTATACGAGTGTATCGTCAAGCTAGAATTAACTAAAAAAAAGCAACTAATAATTAACATTATAGCCTTTCGCTAATCGTACGAAAGAAAAAAGTTGTTTGAGGTTTAATAGGTAAATAGCTAAGACAATTCTGCTAATGCTATAACAAAGGCGTTACTAAACAAAGCTTTAGAAACTTTTGTTAACACTAACTTACTACGCGTACAAGTTGATAGATAAGTAACACGCAAAGTATTTACAAACTAACTTTTCTTTTTTCTACACTTACAGCTACAACTTTTTTTTTACGCTTATTGTTCTTTTACGACTACACACACTTTTTTACTACAAAAAAAAAAGTTGCTAGTGTTTGTACTTTCTTGCTTTTGCATAGCTAAGTGCTGTGTAACGTACACACAGCGCAAGCATGCAGCTTTTTTTACTACTACTTCGTGTAGTAGCAAATATAAAGCAAGCTTATAAGTAGTGTATAGAACTATCTCGTTCTATTGTAAATAGAACACACACGAACTAATATACAGAAATTAGTTACTTGTGCACTTATTTTTCTTTTTTACACTTGTAAACTAACAATTGAAAAAAGCGTATAAGCGCTAAGCTAAGAACCTAATGCGCAACAAAATTAACTACATTACTAAACTTAAGTTCCTGCCGTGCTTTATTAGTGCTTTTAAAGATGCTATTACTAAAAGCAATATTTAAAAAAGCTTTTAAAGTGCTAGCTTGCTTCTACTTAACCTAAAAGCAGTAATATTAAAGCTTAATATTCGCTTTTGTACGCTTACACTACTTACCACTAATGTTGCGCTTTAAGTATCTAAAACTCTAAGCAATACTCTAGAATTTAGGTCGCAATTAACGCTAATTTGAAAGAATATTAAACGACACGTTGATAGCTCGCTTACCTATATAGTTGATGCAGTTAAAAAGCTTGCTAAAAGCGCAAAGATAATAGCGCATTTCTTAGTGTTAATAAGCAACTAAGTTAAAGAGCTTTAGGTAGCTAACGAAGCTGCTTTGCGCTGTAAATTGCGTAAAAGAAAGCGTATACAAGCTAAAAGAACTTTTATAGCTAAAAAAAAGCGTGCGCTTAACTACTTTAAAAAAGTTTACAGCGCGCAGTAATAAAAAAAAAGCAAAAAAAAGCGCGCGCACTAAAGGCAGCGAGCTAACTTAAAAGTACTATAAGCGCTGTAGCGAAACTAAGCACAACTCGCGCACATGTAAACAAGTTAAAAAAATAGCTTTTAATTAATATACTTTACTATGCAGTACTGTACAAAATTGTTAAAGTACAACTTTACTATTTGCAATAGTACGTTTTAGTAGAGTTTTAGCAAAGTAACTAACTCGCTTGTGTAAATAACTTGCTTGTAGAGTACATTAAACAAATAGCTTACGCATAGCTTGCAAGCTTATTAGAAAGCTATTTAAAAGCTACTATAGCTATTTTTATAATTAGCCTAGCGTATATATAAAAATAAAAAGTTTAATTATTTAATTCTAACTTGCGAACTTATTTTAATTACTATTTACTATATTTATTATATTATTCTACTACTCTAGAAAACAGAAAAAAAATTAAGCTATAGTATTAAAGTTTAGTATTATGTAGCTAAGTGCACTTAATTGTAACGAAAGCACTAGCTATTAGCTGCTAACGTAAATTACTACTAAGCAGCTTATACTACTAACGTATTCGTACGCGTAATACACAAATTCGCGTAATACACGCAAAATACTATAAAAATTTTACTAGCAATAATGCAGTAGAGCTAGCTACAATTAATATTATTATAAGAATTTTTAGCAAAGTACTATATTAATACTTGCGATTAATTTGCGCTACTTATATTTATTTAGAAACTTAACGCTGCAGCTGCGACGCGTTAGAATAGCTAAAATAGCAAATACGCTTTTTAAAGCCTTTGTAGTATTTCTAGTATTAACGCTACGTTTGTAACGCTTTTTACTTTGTAAAAATAGCTACAAAGCTTTTCTTTTACTTTTTCAAAAAAATTGTAGCGCTTTTGTAGCATTGCGAGCTTCTTTTTAGCAAGCGCGCTTTGCTGCTTTTTCTAACTTTTTTTTTCTAGCTACTTTAGCTGCTTTTCGCGCTATACGCTTTTTCTTTGCAATTTTTTTCTTGTATAGCTTAGCTACTTTCTTTAGCTTTACTATCTTTGCTTTTTAAAGCTACTACTTTTTTTTCTTTTACTTTTTAACAAATTAACAAATACGTGCTTTTTTTATTTTCTTTAGTAACTAAAAAATAGCTCTACTATAATATTCTTAGCGCTGTTAAAAATTTAAAGTTTTGCTTTTTTTTTACGCTTCTTTTTAATAGATAGCGCTTGCTTAATTTTATTTATTTTATGCTTAAGTAGCTTATTTTAAACAAATAAGTAGTAGAGCAATTAGCGAAGCTTTTGTGTATTTTAACTACTCTAATTCTTTACTGCTAATTGTACAAGCTTATTTATTTTCTCTAGTTATAATCGCTAAGCTTTAATAAAAAGCTATTGCTTAATTTTTTTTTTTTGCGTAAACCTATTAAAGATAGGCTTAGAATTAGGTAGTAATATGCCTATAGCTTTAAGAATAGTTAATTTTTTTAAAAAAGCTTTCTACGCATTCTAAAATAGAGAATAAAATTTGCTTTTAGTAATAAAAGCTAGGCTCTAGCTTTTATAAAAGTATTTTAATAGCTTTGCTAAGTAAGCTGTTAATAGAAGCTTAAATATTACTACATTAAGTAGCTAAAGCGTATAAGTTGAATAAAAAAGTAAAATAGCAAAAAAAGATTTGTTTTAATTATAGTAGTTAATGAAATCTATAGTAATATAAAATTCGTAGCTATCTAGAATTAAAAGTTAATAAAATTGTTAAGTTTTTTTTTTGTACAGCGATTAATTACTTGCTTAAACTAAGCAAGTTTAATATCGTTATTCGTCTAGCTAAAGAGTAATAAAGTAATAAAAACTAAGTGTTTTTTTACTTAGATATTATTTACTTAGCTTAATTAAATGCTTTTGTTAGTAGCTTTATAGATAAAGCTTAAAAGCAAAGTAGTTTTATTAGCGTATATACATGCTAGAAGTGTAATCTATACGCAGCTTCTATTTTAGAGCAATACTCTAACTTTTTTCTTCTTTTACATTTGTTAGCTAAATTTTTTTTTTAATCTACTTACAATACTAATTATAAAGTTTTTTTTATTTATATTGTACGTATAACGAGAATTTATCTAATATTAATCAATTTTGCTATGTAAAAGCTAAAAATAGAAGCAATATTTGTTTTTTAAATTAGCTTTGTAGCGATTGCTATCTATGCTAACTATTTATTGTAATATAAAATAAATGCTGTGCTAGTTGATAAAGCGCGTAACCTAGTTTTTACTAACTAGCTTTTAAGCTATTGTTAATAAGAAATTTTGTATTATCTCTTTTGTAAAAAGTATATGTTTTTTTAATAATGCTTTAATATACTATACAAGCTTTTGCTTTTGTTGTAAGCTAAGTTTTTGTTAGTTAAAGTTTTTAGAAGTTTTAGAGCGTATTAGGCTTTAGTGTTTTTAGCTTAACGTAAAGCGTATAATACTATGTTTAGTAGCAATTTATACATATCAAAACTCTTCTTTTAGTTTTTGCAATTTAATTTTTTTAATTGCAACTTGTATTGAATCTATATTAGTAGAGTTGTTGCGTATTAAAAACAATAGAGTTTGTTGTATTTTGGTGTTTCGCGTGTATTACGCGAATTCGTGCATTACGCGCACGAACACGTTAAGCAGCTCAAAATTGCTTAGCACAACTAACTTATCTCAAAAACTATTAAATTAATTGCTATTAAACAAGAAACCTGCGTACGTCGAAAAGCTTTTTTGTATTTTTTTAGTAGCTTTAAGTATTGTGCTTTGTATTACTATAGTTTCTACAGCACCGTAAAGCTAGTTGTACTTTTTCTAATTCGTTACTATACTCTATTGTAATAAACTAGAAGCCTAATAAAAAGCTTTCGTTGTAGAACTTTAGTAGCTATTAACGCTGTACGTAACAGCTTCGACGATACCTAAAAAAGCCTCGCTAGTTTTTAGTTAACGAAGTGTTACAAACAAAAACGATACTAGGTATCGTAGACTAAGCAACAACGTAGAAAAGTTGTTAGAGCTTGCAAGTTTGCAAGACAAAAGTATAGCAACGCGCAAAGTAAAATTAGGTTAGCAAGAGTTACGTAATGCGCTACGAGTGCTACAAAGCCTTAGCACGTAGCATACTAAGCAATAGTTGCTACGAGCGCTATAAGTGCTACGGCGTAGCAAAACGTAGCAAGCAAAGTAAAATGCTTTTAGCAAAAAATTAGAGAACTATATAGATTAGCAGAATTTTTTTAGTAATTTGAATTCTTTGTAGTTAACTCTTTTAAGTACATTTTGTACATAGGTTGAATCTATAGGCAACAAATTGTTACTTTGTTATTCTATTCAAAATAGAATTAAAATTGTTTTTTGGTTGTTATCAAGCTTTCTAAACACAAAACAATCTCTTAGGCGAAATCTTCGAGTTCGATACTAGTACTTTCGGTAAAAGAACACTTTTAATAACACGAAAGCTTTGCGGTATTAAGTTTTTACATAGCTTTCAAAAGCGCTTCGTAAGTGCTTTAGAAGCTAACTAACTATAAAGTATATAAAGCTTTTCTATTCGCGCTGTAAATAAACTCTATTAAATTTATTACATTCTTTATCTAGAACTTGCTTTTCTAGGCGATTTATTTTTATCTATTGTACTACTTGTTTAAATTCGCTTCTGTTTGCGCAATTTCTGCTTAGTTATTTTTGCTAATTAATTTACAAGCTCTTTAATATAGTAGTTTTTAAGCGCGTTCTAATGCAGTAGTAATTTAGTTTTTTTTACAAGCTAAAAGAAGCTACTTTGCGCTAAAGTAAGCAATTTAGTAATAGAATTACGTACTAGTTTTAATTGTAATTTAAATTTAAGTGTATTGCTTGAAGTTTTTAACTGCTACGGCGTTTCTAGTGCAAAAATTAGTAGCAAAATACGCAGCTGTACTTTAAAATAATTAAAAACTATTTACGCGTTAATAAAGACTAGCTCTAAAGCTTTAAAAGCTTTTTTGTAGTTTTTTGTTGTAAACACTTTAAAAAACGCGTTTCTAAAAGCTAGTAAAAAGCTTTTTTTATTAATATAGAAAACTCGCTAGCGCGCTAAGTTTTAAATACGTTAAAAGTACTTTAACTTTAGTAGCAAAAAATAAACTACATTTAGAAACTAAAGAATATTAAATAAATAAGCTCGCGTGCAAAGCGTAAAAATCTTGTTTTCAAAGCAATAGTTTTTATAATTCTAAGATTAGTAGCTTTTATAGCTGTTTAAAATAAGTAGCTAATACTTTTTTACTTAACGCGCTTTTGTATGCGCGTTAAAGTACTTTAATTATATAAAGCTAAAAGCGTTGTTTGTCTAGCTGTTTTTAAAAACTAAAAGCTTTTAATTGCTAGGTATAGAGTTTTTTTGTACTATACTAAAATGTAAACGCGCTTTTTGTAGATAATAAATAGCGAAATTGCGTACTTTACGGCGTAGATGCTTTAGATAACTATTACCTACTCTTAATTGCCTAGCTAAATTAGATTAAGTTAAGTACGTTTTTAAAAGCTTGTTACAACTTTTATAAACTTAATAATACTTATTTAGAAGCTAGTTTTATTAAAGTTGTGCACGTTATTCTTGTAGATGCTGTACTTAGCTTTAGTATCTCTAACAAGCTTAAACTACGCGCTAATTACTTTAAAATCTTTTTGTTGTATTCTTTGCTAATTTTTTGTTTAATTAAAAGCTATTTTAAGCTCGCCTAAACGCGTTACAAATCTTGTAGCTTATTTTTTGCTTACTAGCTTTCTACTTTGCGCAGCTATTAGTTTATTTTTTATATTTTCTACTTTGAACAGCCGAAGTGCAAATTCTCGCGAATTAAAGTTAAGAATATATTAAACAATTGTTTGCTCTTTAGTCGCAGTAAGCTTTTAGCAATTAAGTTGTGTTTAAGCTTAAAATTTAATTTCTTAAGCGCATTTGTTAAGAGTTTAGCGTTTAACGTTAAAAGCAATAGCAGCAGCTTAGTAGCTTTAGAATTAGCCAAAATTATAAGCTTTAAAAACAAGCTAGAGTTTTCTTTTGTATTAGTGTAATAACGCGTTAGTTAGTTAACACATATTGCTTTAATAAAAGAGGTAGTAGTTTTGGCAATTTCTAAAAAGTTTGATAATCTAGAAAGTTTAATAATCTATTACGTTAATTAGTATTATAAGTAGATTAAAAAAAAAATTTAGCCAACGAATGTAGAAGAAAATAGAAGTTAAAGTATTAATCTAGAATAGAAATTGTGCATAGATTACGCTTTTAGCATGTATATACGCTAATAGATTTACTTTACTTCTAAGCTTTATATATAAAGCTACTAACAAAAGCATTTAATTAAACTAAGTAAACGATATTTAGGTAAAAAAACATTTAGTTTTTATTACTTTATTACTTTCTAACTAAACGAACAACGATATTAAACTTACTTAGTTTAAGCAAGTATTTAATCGCTGTACAAAAAAAAAACTTAACAATTCTATTAACTTTTAATTCTAGATAGCTACGAATTTTATATTACTATAGATTTCATTAACTACTATAATTAAAACAAGATTTTTTGCTATTCTACTTTTTTATTTAATTTATACGCTTTAGCTACTTAATGTAGCAATGTTTAAGCTTCTATTAACTACCTACTTAGTAGAACTATTAAACTACTTTCAAATAAGCTAAAGTTTTTTTTTATTACTAAAAGCGACTTTTTTCTACTATTCTAGAAAGTGTAGAAAACTTCTTTTAAAGAATTAACAATTTTTAACTTTTCTAGAGCAACAAGCATAATACTTTCTAATTCTAATTCTATTCTTAATAGATTTACCAAAACTTAAGAATTAAAAAAAAACTTTTTATTATTACTTAGCGATTATGATTAGAAAAAGATAAATAAACTTGTACGCTTTGTAGTAAGCAATTAAAGCAGTAAAAATACACAAAAGCTTCGTTAATTGCTCTACTACTTATTTGTTCAAAATAACTTAATTAAGCATAAAATAAATAGGCTTAAGTAAGCTCTATTTATTAAGAAAAATTGTAAAAAAAAAAGCAAAGCTTTAGACTTTTAACAGCGCTAGGAGTATTATAGTAAAGCTATTTTCTAGTTACTAAAAAAAGTAAAGAAAGCACGTGTTCGTTAGTTAATTAAAGAGTAGAAAAATTAGAAGTAGCAACTTTAAAAAGTAAAAATAGCAAAGCTAAAAAAAGTAGCTAAGCTGTACAAAGAGAAAATTGCAAAGAAAAAGCGTATAGCGCGAAAAGTAGCTAAAGTAGCAAAAAAGAAAAAGCAAGTAAAAAAAGCAGCAAAGCGCGCTTGCTAGAAAGAAACTCGCAATGTTACAAAAGCTTTACAATTTTTATAAAAAAGAAAAAAAAAAGCTTTATAGCTATTTTTATAAAGCAAAAAGTGTTATAAACGTAGCGTTAATACTAGAAATACGTTACTACAAAAGCTTTAGAAAGCGTATTTGCTACTTTAGCTATTTTAACGCGTTGCTACTGCAATGTTAAGCTTCTAGATAAATATAAGTAGCACAAGTTAATTGCAAGTATTAATATAGTACTCTACTAGAATATTTTGTAATGATATTAATTGTAAGTAGCTTTATAGCTTTATTTCTAATAGAGCGTTTATGGTGTTCGGTGTGCATTGGCTGAATCCGTGCATTGGGTGCACGGACACGGTATCGGCTGCCGTAATTCATCGCCCCCACCCCCGCTCCTACACCTCGCCTGCACTCTTCACACCGCACACACACGCCATCTCATCCTCTCTTGTTCCATATGCCAAATATTCTCTTTTGACTTGCGAGGATGAGTGCGCAACTTGAAGGGATGGAGTGCCATCTCATCGACCGTGAGCCTTCCGGCCTTACTGCTACAAAAGTAGCAGTATGGAGTCGAATGCCTGTCGATCTTCGCACAACGCCGGTCTCATTCGTATTTCTCGGTATCAACCCATGCGTCTGCCTTCTTTCTATATTGTGGCTTCTGTACGAACGGGGATTATCTGCGGAAGAAGCCAATCGTAGCTGACTTCGGACACCGACCAACTGGTCAGACAAGTCGAAGCCACGCGAGCTCTGATATATAGTGGGCTGGAGCCTGCTTACATCTTGCTCTATCGATTGAATTCGATCCCCACATATCACTATCAGCTCTGTACACCATGGACGATACTTTCGCAGCTCTCACGACCTCGTCCGCCGACCCTACCAGGCAGTCAAAGATCAAACATGCCGGTAGCATCAATATCACAGCTTTCAAGGTGACCAAACCCCAGCAATGTATTGTATGTAGTAAGCAAGGCTGATCACAAAGGCTCTAGGCCTGCGTAAGCGTTTTCTTCGTCACGGCCATCACGACCGTCATTCTCCGGCTAGTCATACGCTTCAAGATGCGACATTGGTTATCTGTGGACGACTACTTGGTCCTTCTTGCGGCCAGCGCCCTGAGCGTTTGCACTGCGATCGTATTCAAAATGCTGCCAGCCGTCTATCTCCTCGAAGCTGTGGATCAGTTCCATATCGCCATTGAGCCCTCGGAAGTCGGCATAGTGCTAGATCAGCTGAAATGGTTTCACATTTACGTCCCTATCATGTGGCTCAGTATCTTTGCCATCAAATTTGCGTTCCTATACTACTTCCATGGTCTAGTTTGGCAACTATCGAAGGCTATGGTCCGGTATTATTGGGCAGTGGTTATTTTTGTAGCCATATCATGGCTTTTGCTTAGCTTCAGCCTCGTCATGGCATGTCCATACACGGGAATCGACAGCTGTAAGTATGTGACAGGCTTACGATGCCATGGATACTGAAACCTGTTAGTCAAGTGTTCTGGATCAGATCAATCGCAAGTCCAGCGTCAGCTCGTGATCAACATCCTCACAGGAGTTATCGATGTCATGACGGATGCCTTGAGTTCGTCTTCAATCCTAGTTTCGTGATCTATACTGATACCATTACAGTCGTCACCATCCCACTCCTCGTACTTCGATCCTCCCTTATGCCAACCTCGCAAAAGATCAGCGTCGCGGCTCTTTTGTGTCTGTCCATTTTCATGATAATTGTGGCCACCATCCGTGTTACAGGACCAAAGGCTAAGGTGAATTTCACGTCGCGAAAAGACTATAATGTAACCCAGACATGGATTCTCTATTTGAGCCAGATAGAGGCTTGTACTGCGGTCATCATGGCATCGGTCATCGCGATTCGGTCCGTATTTCTGAAAAAGGCATTGATCAAACCATCGCGAAAAGTCAGGAATGCGAGACCTATGGTTCTACCGTCGTGGTGGCGCTCGACTGAGAACGATAACGACATCGCCGACCACACCAAAGCGCACATACAGCCTCTTCCCAGTCAAGGATTGACTCATGTGACGCTGATGGGCCAAACATCACCTTTGCGCGATGCAACAGCCGATAACGCGACTCTGGAAGCCGGCCATAATCTAATGGAGCTTGACTATCATCATGTTAGGGAGCAACATTGAATAAGTATCAGTTTGATGACCGCTTCTGTTCAAATGAGAATAACGATTAACGCGGGATCGATCTATCATCATGTAACCCTAAGTTGAGGCGGGCTGGCTTGCGTATTAGACACTAGCCGCCGGTCTTTCCGCCCTATTGAGGCCATGGAGTCGATTAGAGCATGATAACTCTAGAAACCACATTCTACAAGCAAGAGGCTACACATGATTATCGCGACTGTCTATTGGCCGCCACGGAACGGGATTGCAGCTTCCTTTACGCTGACGATCATCTAATTTCCATTCTGGAACGTGTCTACCGCTTCTTGGGCCTGGCTTTGTTCTCGAGAACTCGCGCAGAGCTCAGGCCGGACTATTCTCCTCTGCTGTTATCTCTGTTTCTTCCGTGTTCCCCCTCAATCATGGATAAAAGGATCAATCTCACGGAACGGAACGTTTCCGCGCCGACTGTGCCTCTTTTAAATTCGCGATCCTCTGGACAGTCACCCAGCGTCCTTCATTTTCCATCCACAACGCGAATGCAATGCCGCCCGCAATCTCCTCAACCGCGGACCTCAACTCGACAGTTTACATAAACGGATGCGTATATACGATTGATTCCGCCCGCCCCTGGGCATCTGCTTTCATCGTCTCTGCTGATGGCCTGTTTGAATACGTTGGAAGCACCGAGGAAGTCTTGCTCATTGCTCAAAGGCGGCACCTCGTAATCGTTGATCTGAAGAACCAGTTCGTTATGCCTGGAGTTCACGATGCACACATGCACTTTCTCTATTCAGGGCTAGCTCTTACTTCAGATGTTGATATTGGAATGGATACGACAGCTACGAATATCGCGCAGAAGATCAAAGACGCAGGCTGTAAGTGTCATTATGTGAATACATATCAAGACTGGATCATGGCCAACGTATACAACAACGAGGGATTTCCGAACGGTGTCGCCGACCGAAAGGATTTGGATGAGATGTTCCCGGACATTCCAGTCGTTGTTTCCGGTGGCGCTGGCCATTCGAAACTATTGAACACGAAGGCGCTCGAGAGAGCAGGCTATGATATCGAAAATGAGAAGGACGTTCATGGGGGGAAATTCTTCAGACGCGAAGACGGTAGCCTGACGGGCGAATTGGGTGAAACAGCCATGACGAAAGCGGCACTTGCGTTGCCTTTTCCAGGATTGAACCATATCAAACGTGTACTCAAGTATGCGATCGTAGTCGCACATCGCTCGGGCGTGACGAGTTGCCAGGAGGCCAGTAGCAACACGCTGTTACTACGCGCCTTGAAGGAGCTGGACGAAGAGGGTAAACTAGACCTGGACATCAGCACGCATATAGTCTATGGCCCCGAATACATTGCTCACGAATCGGCCTCAACCCTCCACAAGCTGCTTGATGAGACTGAGAAGTTCAAGAGCAAGCACGTTGACACACGGTTTGTCAAGATCATCCTCGATGGCGTCCCACTTCCCCCTTTGTACACCCACTGCGGCTTAGACGACCACGGGGTCCCGGACAAGAGCAAAATCGTGGTTGAGGATGTCAAGGAAGCTATCTGCAAGTATGACGAGCGCGGTATGACAGTCAGAGTTCACTGCACGGGGCATGGATCCACGAGAACGGCGCTCGACGGCATCGAGATGGCAAGAAAGAAGAACCCAGACGGTCCGCGACATGAGATTGCGCACTGCAGCGGTGTACATGATGGTGCGTAGTAGCCTTTGTGGAGGTTCAATATCTTGGGCATCTATAAACTAACTGACAATCATGCAGACGACTTCTCCCGCTACGCACCCCTCCGCGTGACCGCCGAAATGTCGCCCGCAGAGTTCTTCTCCCACCCCTTCACCGCCTCATCGAACGGCCTCATTGACTGGGACTTCACCAAGATACTCGACGCTGACGCTCTCGTCACCATCGGCTCCGACTGGGGTGCCATCCCCGACCCCTGCCTCTTCGACCCGCTATCCCGTATTGTAGAAGCCGTAGGCCGCGGGTCGAAAGAGAAAGGCGCCGAGATTCTGTGTCGCATGTTGACGCTGAACGGGGCGGACGCGGTGGGCAAGGAGAAGGAAGCAGGTAGTGTGGAGATCGGGAAGAAGGCGAATTTTATTGTTGTAGATCGGGATTTGAGTGAGGGACTGTTTGAGGGGGCGAGGGTGGTGAGGACGTATTTTGAGGGGGAGTGTGTTTGGGATAGGGAGTACTAAGGTTTACTGGTAGGATACTTCGGTGATGTTTGAAAGGACAAGACTCGTAGAGCAAAATGAAGCCCTGCCAATCGGCAAACGCACAGGAATAGACCATCGTTCCCTTGTCTCGAACTGCTCTTGACTATTGCTAGTCATGCGTCCCGGTAGTAGATTTTGATCATCTAGGTAGGTACATAGTCTGCACATCACTTCCCGCGCAGCCGTCCACGACGACCCGCAACTCATGACCAGACTCCCATTTAGCGCAAACAAACCGTCTAAATCAACGCAATCAAATAGCAAAAAGCACACACTAATTAGTCATGTTTACAAAAAGCTAGTTATCAGTCATCTATCTATGGACGGCGAACTATGGCGTCAACGCTCGCTTCCCCGCGTTTCCGGTGAACGGCTGGGTCTCCACCCTGGCCCGAGCCGCGACCCCGCATCATCCGGACTTGGGTCACCTTGCGGGAAATGTACTGTTCACGACGACAAGAGGTAGTGGTTGGTAGTTTGTGGTGTTGAATAATAGAAGCTATTATCCTTTATGACTGGCATCTTGGGGTGGAATGGCACGGTTGTTTGAAAGAATACGGTAGTGAATGGGAAAAGGACGTATGCGATACTGTCAGATGGTCCGCAAAGGGTCTCGAGGCGAGTGCTGCTCATGAGAATAGAGAGATGCAGTACCCGGATCCAAGGTAGAGAAACGACGGCCGCACCTCCGGGTCAGTAATCTGTAGGCGGCGCACTTCAACTTGCTTAGTCTCGGCGCTGACCGTACCCTAGGCCTTTTTCAGCCTTCTCTTCGGTTGAATTCTAGCTACGCTTCACCACGAGGATGAAATGAGCCAAGCCGCGCTCAAATTGTCTCTATGGCTGCATGGATCAATGCCCGCTCCCGACCCGAGGGTGCTGTGCTGTGCCGGAGGCCATGCATCATCAACTGAACCACGGGAACTCAGGTCGGGCGTAGTTTCCGACAACCTTAAGTCGACGCAAAAGATTGATTGGTACCTGCTTTGACAGCTGCAGCCTTATTTTTCGGACACGGTTAGGTCTGCAGACGTGAGCTGACCTTACTGGCGGACCATTATGCAGCACGAAATGCACACGTAGGATCAGCGTGAGTACCACGGTATAAGGGGCGGGACCAACACCGAACCTTCCGGATGCTGATCTATGCTTATCGGTAGCGTCCTGATATCGATGGGCTGGGCAGCGTGTATATATCGCGGACAAGACAGCCCCATCCTGCGGAGACCATATTTGTCTTCTCAGCCCAGAAGACTCTATTGACACCAGAGAGCGGTCATAGCAAACATGGTAAACCACGAGCATGTCGATCTCATCCCCGGCACTGAGATCATGAACGAGGATGGCAAGGCCGACAAAGCACTTATCCCTCGCCCATCGTCGGACCCGAATGACCCTCTGAATTGGTCGACGACATGGAAACGTACGTACCTCGCTCGCGGTCTGGCACAGAACGCAGGACTAACATACATGTATCCAGTCACTGTGATGGCGAGCCAGTGGCTCTTCACATGGATCTCCGTCACGGGCGCCCTCTCTATCGCGCCCATGTTCCCCCTTCTGGGCCACGAATTCCACCTCAACAACAACCAACTATCCCTGCTCACAGGCATCACGGTCATCACGCTCGGTTTTGCGAACTTCATCATCGTGCCCCTGAGCAACATCTTCGGCCGTCGGGCTATCAGTCTAGTCTTCTCCGTCTTGATCATGCTGACCTGCATCTGGGAGGCATTGGCGACGTCGCACCGTAGTCTGCTGGCGGCGAGGGCGTTGAATGGGCTCGTTTGCGCGACGAGCGAATCGATCCCTGTGCAGATGATTGCAGATATGTTTTTTCTCCATGAACGGGGGCTGTGGACTGGGGTTTACTTGTAAGTCTGTGGCGTTTAGCGCGGCTTTTTTGATAGTGCCACTGACGAGACTGTATATGACAGTACTGGCTACTTCCTCGGGGCCTTCCTCGGGCCAGTCATGAGCGGCACTATTGCCGCGCACCACGGCTGGAAATCCTTCTTCTGGCTCGAGACCGGCCTGTCTGCTTTCGCCATCTTCATGATCGCCTTCACATTCCCCGAGACAAAGTACCACCGTAACCACAGATCCACTCCGTCCCGGCCAAGCCAGTCCGTCGAGACAGGCCTCACCAACAATACCGAGCCCGGCCAAATTGAGAAGGAAGTCTCTCACATCCGAGGCCATGAATCAGAAAGCAGCTCCATCATCCCACCCCCTGTAGGCAAAGGCCGACCCTCGCGCCACCAATTCAAACCCTTCCAAGCGCCCGACCCCCGCTGGAAAACCTTCATCCTGCGCGACACATGGACGCCCATCAAAGTCTTCGCCAACCCCATCATCTTCTGGGCGGGCCTCATGCTGGCGGGCCCCGCCGACCTCGTCCTCTTCTTCAACATCACCGAGTCCGTCGTGCTCGCCGCGCCGCCCTACAACTTCAACCCGGCACAAGTCGGCTACACGAACTTCGCCTTCGTCGTCGGCGCACTGCTCGGCCTCGCCACCGCAGGCCCCTACTCCGACTGGGTCGCCGCGCGCGCCACGCGCAAGAACGGCGGCGTGCGCGAGGCCGAGATGCGGCTGCCCGCGCTGTGGCTCTACATGGCCGTCACGACGCTGTCGTTCGTGCTCGGCGGCCTCGCGTACCAGCGCCAGTGGGCCTGGGGCCACATCGTCGTGTGGGGCTATGGTTTCGCGGGGTTGTCCGTCACTACGGTGCCGACTATTTGCATTGCCTACGCCATTGACTGCTACAAGCCCATTTCGGGGGAGATAATGGTCGTGGCTACCGTGTGCAAGAATTTCATTGCCTTCTCGTACAGCTACTGGGTGTTTGATCTTGCGCATGAGAGCAAGGACGGGTGGATCACGCCGGCTATGGTTATCTTTGCGTGTACAGTCGCGCCGGCGCTGTTTGCGTTTCCGTTGTACTTTGGGCTGGGGAAGCGGATCCGGACTTGGTCGAGGCACTCGGATGTTCATCGCATGGAGGAGATCATCTAGACAGATGTTGATCACGGGGACATGATGCAAAGCTCATTCTAGGGGTGTGAAGCGAGTGCGAGATGCTAAATGTACGTAGCGTAGCGTTAAAGCCGAGAAATTGTAATTGAGACTTCTAGAATCGACTTCTCCGCCAACCTTGACTACAGGACTCCACTTCGATGACCTCGGACGACCTGGACAAAGCCGCTGCACAGCGTGACATCACCAGGCCCTTCATTTCTAGCTACCTCGATGCGCCAGAGCTTGATATCGTCCAGCAAGAAGCCGTGGAGCTTGTATCGAAGCTGCAGACTGGGGCACTGACGGCGAAGCAAGTCGCCTTGGCCTTCTGCAAGACAGCCGCGATTGCACATCAAATCGCACGTGGGCACTTCCCTTTCTCCGTCACGGTCAGCTAACTATGGCAGAACAACAACATGCATGAAATCTTCTTCGACCAAGCCACTACCGTGAGCATGGCACCACCGTGGGGCCCCTGCATGGCCTCCCCGTCAGTCTCAAGGAACAGTTCCATGTCAGGGGTAACGACACCACCATGGGCTACATCGGCTGGATAGACACTTACCAGGGAAGCCGCGACAAAAGCCTAGTACACCAAATGAACAGCCAAGTGGTTTCGGACCTCCTGGCCCAGGGCGCTATTCTGTACTGCAAGACCAGTCTACCACAAACCCTGCTCTTCGGAGAAACGGTCAACAACCTCGTCGGAACCACGTTGAACCCCGTGAACCGGAACCTGTCCTGCGGCGGGTCTTCAGGAGGTGAGGGCGCCCTGCAAGCTCTCAGGGGCAGTATAGTAGGCCTGGGCACCGACATTGGAGGATCCGTTCGCATACCCGCCGCTTTCAACGGCATCTACTCCATCCGGCCCACGCATTCGCGACTCTCCTACCGCGAGATGGCCGACGTTATCCCGGGCCAGACGACGTACCCGTTAACTGTTGGCGTCCTGGGAACCTCTCTCGACGCCATCCATCTAGTCTTCACTTCGATCCTGGCAACACAGCCCTGGCTACGAGACCCGCAACTAGTCCCTGTACCATGGCGCCAGTACATCGCAGACGAAACGCTAGCTAGGCTCGTGATAATGGATATGCGAGCGAGGGTACACCACTCAAGCTGGGGATATACTGGACCGACAACGTCGTCACGCCGCATCCCCCATCGCCCGCGGCCTCCGCACCCTCGCCGATGCCGCAAGGAAAGCCGGCCATACGGTCGTTGACTGGAACCCGCCAGACCAGCGCACGGCGAAGCGCGTGCATGTCGCCTTCTTGTTAGCTGATGGCGGGCGCGACGTTCACAAGCAGCTCGAGCTTTCCGGCGAGCCGCTAATCCCTCCGCTTCGAGACACATTCCGCCTTCGGGAGCCGATGTCCTTGATCAAGTATCAGGAACTGACGCTCGAGGGCCTGGCGTACGAAGCCGCATATTCTGTCACGGTTTGGAGTCTCTCCTGCCTCACGTGTAGTGGCGCCTCACCTACGCTGAGGTGCGACTACCCATCCTGCACTAGCGCTGTTTACAGCCCCTCATGTATATCTACCGTTCGTAGCTACACACAATACAACCTCAGTTCAATCCTTCAATATTCCGCACATGCGCGTTGCCCACAATCCCCGACATATTCGGACTACTGGAACAATACAGGACAAGATGACGGCCAGATGGTCGATGCATTCATCATGCCCGTAGCGCCCCATGCCGCCGTCATTCCGGGCAAGTTCTACCACACAGGTAAGTATCGCGTCCCCCATGCCATGCCAGCGCGTTCTAACAAGCAAAAGCCTACACGGAGTCGATAAATCTGCTAGATTACAGCGTTGTCGTTATTCCGGTGACAAAGGCGGACAAATCTATCGACAGAGCGGATCCGGACTATGCGCCGCTCAATAATGTCAACGCGAAGAATTGGTCAGCCTGTAAGTAACGCAGACCCTCTGTCACCCACCACCCACTGGAAGGGCTGAAGAACTAACATGTCGCAGATGACGTAGATGTATACGACGGTGCGCCAGTGGGAGTCCAGATTGTCGCGAGGAAGTACGAAGAGGAGAAGGTGTGGGCTGTCGTCTGGTGTCTAAGGATTTGCTAAGCTGGATTTATCAAGTGGATGGATATCCTAGGGAAATCCTCTCAATCAGATACTGTTCACGAAGTCACTTAACATGATGATAGAGTCAGGCGCTATTGTTCAGAACAACAGTCCTCAGTTCAGCCCCGCTGCTGCATGACGTCATGACAAAGCCAGCGCTCTCTGCAACTAGAGCTTGTCACTACCCCCTTACAGCAACTATTCAGCTTATCGAACGTCGCTTCTATCTTGCCCGGACTCGTCGTGGATACTACCGATCAGGTGACCTATCACGGCGCCAATCCCCGACCAATCGGATCTAAGACACCAACCCCATGTTTCCAACGTCGCCCAGTAGCCGCTAGACAGCGCCCCAGATCGTCAGAGCTTCATGGATACCCAGTCCGCTTCACCGCTTCAACAGTTGCTGTGCCCTCCGCAGGATCCCGAGGTTACTGTATTGTAACTGCGCCGCACGAAAACGAGCGCACCCCGCGCAATCTCTCCACCACCATCCATCCGCACAACACAACACCAAATTCCCATTCTTCCCAACGTCGCACACAGCATGGCCGAATACACCTCCACGTTCGCGGGCTTCCAGCGCGCCATGGAGTGGAGTCTGACGGGCCCGCCCGCAGAGTCAAAGCACATGGTTGATACTGTTTGCACCCCCGGCTTCTACCAGGTGATGAACGGCGCGCGCGTCGGTTACGACGAGTACCTCAAGGGTATTGAGATGTGGCGGGGCAAGGTCAGCGAGTACAAGCCGGTTGTGTGAGTTGAGTCCTTGTATTCGTCCGTTGGTGTGCGATTTTAGTCAGGCTAACGCCGATGGATGATGCACAGCGAGCAATTTCTGCGCGACGGCGACCAGTTGGCAGCACGCATGACGGGCACAATCAAAGTCGACGGGACGGAGACGGCGTTTGAAAGTTTCCTGTTCGCGAAGATTGACAAGGAGAGCGGGAAGATGGAGCACTTGATTGAGCGCTCGGTGTGGGGGCCAGTAGGTGGAGAGTCTGAGCACGGGACCAAGTTGAAGGAGGAATTTCCGTCTTAGGCTGCGCAGATATATACATGTCAAGGAGGACTGACTCTACATGCGTTCAGAACACGTTCGAGGTTTTTGTTTTTGGACAGCTGCGCAACCCCTTGTGATATAGATATCAAATTCTCGAGAGCAGAAATCCGCCATTCTGCAGCTTCTGAAACACCTGCGTCGGATCGTACTTCGCCGCAATCTCTTTCAACCGTTGTACGTTCTCTTCGCCATACCCTGACAGCGGATTCTGATCTCTCGACGCATCATTCATGAACAGGAAAGGTACCTGCAGCCCGCGCGCCTCACTCTGCTCCTTCCAGAACTCAGTCATACGGATGGGAGCCGCGCGCACAGTCTCGTCGTGGATGGCATCATTCCAATCCACAAGAGTCGTCCACCCTGAAATATGCGATTAGCCGTCTTCCAGTAAGGCATTAGACCAATGGTTGCGCTCACATTGATGGTTCTCTTCGAGAAGTCCAAGCGGATTCCCGCCGTTCGCAATGCCCACTTTCGCGACGTTTGCTGGAATAGGCTGCAGCACAAAAGTCATATTGGCGCCTGTCGCCTCGCGCGCAGCGGTTGCTTCCTTCTTCCAGAACTCGTAGGCGTCTTTGTATAGCTGGGCGTCAACTTTGGAGCTGGCTCCACGGTAGTCGTGGCTGTAGGCTGATCAGTGTCGGACTAGGTAAATCGAGTATGCATCTTCAGTATCATAGTTAACTTACCGCTGGGGCACGTTGGAAGAGGTTGACCCTATCAGCTGGGTAAGACCGTTGATGGTTCCATTCGTAGGAGGCACTGCGATCAAAGCAGCTGGGATGTCATAGAAGGGCGCAAAGGCTTCGGGTTTCTCCGCAGGGACCGAATACAGCAGCCCCACGCTCGTGGTCTCCAGCCCAACAACAAGGGTGACCGTCGATTTCAGATCTGATGCGCCGTTCTTTTGCCATTCAGCAAAGGCTTCCAAGATGGTTGGGACCTGGTCTGCAGTGTAGATGCCTAGTTGAAACCAGATATTCTTAACGGGAATGGTGGACATATCGAAACGAGTCACGATACCTGCAATCCACGTTAGGGAATGATGCCGCGTGAGAAGGGAATACGTGAATTACCAAAATTAGCCCCTCCACCTTTCAACGCCCAGAACAGATCGCTGTTATTGTCTGCGCATGCATCGACGATGGTCCCATCCGCAAGAACAACCTCGAAAGCATAAGCAGTGTGATATCTGGAATCGGGTACCACTTACCTCAAACTTCTGGACGTTATCTGCCGCCAGCCCATATTCTCCCGAAAAATGGAAAAGCCCGCCTAGTACGCAGTTAGACAATGCCACTATCTGCACATGCTTCACAAACCTCCGAGAATCGCTCCCGCGACGCCAACATGGGGAATGCGACCTCCAACGACGGCCACATCATACGGGTCGAGAGCCTGGTACACGTCGCCCCATCGTCCGCCCGGTCCTAAGACAACAGATTTGCGGTCATCGCTCACGGTAATCTGGTTCAACTGTTGAAGATCGATGAGAATGCCCGGGCCATTGAGAGTTGACCAACCCGGGTTTGGAGAGTGGCCGCCGCTTCGCACCGCGAATTTGATGCCGAAAAACTTTATCGTTTTGAGAGTAGCGGATACATCGTGGCTTGATCGTGGCACGACGATGCAGCTGGGTGTTAGCCAGCACGACTGAGACCTGAATATCGAGTGTCAACGCATGTCGTCAAGGACGCATGGAATGGATACTGACCAACTTTCTTTGATCGTAGTACCGCTCGCTGGAGAAGTATCCACAACATCCTGTCCGAGAATATGCTTCAATATCTGACACGCAAGTAAGACCAGGCTAAGCAAATTGTACGTCTCGCCACCGAGGAAGGCGGTCAGATCCTGGTTTCCTTTGAGAAGGTCAATAATCGGTCCAGATTGGTAATCCGGCGATTGGAGCGAACTAGCAAAATCTTGGATCTGGCTACTCATGATGATGGATAGTGTTAATCTGGAAGACGGTTGAAAAGAGAAGGGGTGTATATTTGTATTAACCTTTTGACTTGTGCTAGACAAAAACGAGTCTCGCGCGATACCGTGCCCGTGCGCGCGGCGCCCGGAGTCGCGCGGCGCCCAGGGAACACCATGCTCACTACTTCAAAGATAAGGTTATTGCAGCAGCTACAATAGCTATTAACGTAAAGCACCAGCGAACCCGCCACACCAGTGAACCCGCCAAAATTTCTTGGCACAACCAACTCATCTCAAAGAACATCAAATTAATTGCTATCAAACAAGGAACCTGCGTACGTCGTGCTAGCCTCGGATTCAGAAATTGCTTCTAAATCCTTTTGGCAGGTTTGGGCATTGTGCCTTGTATCACTACAGTTTTTACAGCGCCGTAGAGCTAGTTGTGCCCTTTCTTGACCCTCTCTACTACGCGCTTTCTTTGATAGCTGAGGCGCTGTAGACGCTTTAGCAGCTACCTGCGCTAATCCGTTACTGTACTCTATCGTACCACTTGTCTGAATTCGCTTCCGTTTGCGCGATTTCTGCTTAGTTATCTCTGCTAATTGATTTTCAAGCTCTTTAATACAGTAGTCTTTGAGCGCGTTCTAATGCAGCAGTAATTTAGCTCCTTTTACAAGCTAAGAGAAGCTACTCTGCGCTAAAGTAGGCGATCTAGTAATAGAATCGCGTACTAGCTTTAATTGCAATCTAAATTTAAGTGTATTGCTTAGAGTCTTTGACTGCCATGGCGTTTCTAGTACAGAAAGTAGTAGCGAGGTACGCAGCCGTACTTTAAGACAATTAAAAACTACTTGCGCGTTGACAGAAACTAGCTTTAAAGCTTTAAAAGCTTTCTTGCAGTTCTTTGTTGTAAACACTTCAAAAAACGCGTTTTTAAAGGCTAGCAGAAAGCTTTTTTTGTTAATATAGAAAACGCGCTGGCGCGCTAAGTTCCAAACGCGTTAAGAGTACTTTAACTTTAGCAGCAAAAAGCAAACTACATCTAGCAGCTAAAGAATATAGAATAAATAAGCTAGCATGCAAAGCGTAAGAATTTTGTTCTTAAAGCAATAGTTTTTAAAATCCTAAGATTAGTAGCTCTTATAGCCGTCTAGAATAAGCAGCTAATACACTTCTACCTAACGCGCTTTTGTATGCGCGTTAAAATGCTTCAACTATTTAAAACCAAAAGCGTTGTTTGTCTAGCCGTTCTTAGAGACTAAAAGCTTTTAATTGCTAAGTATAAAGTTTTCCTTGTACTACGCTAAAATGTAAACGCGCTTTTTGTAGATAATAAAAAGCGGAATTGCGTACCTTGCAGCGCAGATGCTTTAGATAACTATTACCTACTCTCGATCGCCTAGCTAGATAAAATTAGGTTGAGTACGTTTTTAAAAGCTTGTAACAACTTTTATAGACCTAATTACGCTTATTTAGAAGCTAGTTTTGTCGAAGTTGTGCACGTTATCTTTATAGATGTCGTACTTAGCTTTAGTATTCCTAACAAGCTTAAACTACGCGCTAATTACTTTAGAATCTTTCTATTGTATTCTCTGCTAGTTTTTTGCTCAATTGAAAGCTATTTTGAGCTCGCTTAAACGCGTTACAAGCTTTTTAGCCTAGTTCTTGCCTACTAGCTCTTTACTTTGCGCAGCTACTAGTTTATCTCTTATATCTCCTACCTTAGACAGCTGAGAAGCAAATTCTCGCGAATTAAAGTTAAAAATATATCGAATAATTGTTTGCTCTTTAGTCGCAGTAAGCTTTAAAAATGTAAGTTGTGTTTAAGCTTAAAATAGAATTTTTCTAGCGCGTTTGTTAAAAGTCTAGCGTTTAACGTTAAAAGCAATAGCAGCAGCTTGATAGCTTTGAAATTAGCTAGAATTATAGGCTTTAAGAGCAAGCTAAAGTTTCTTTTTGTATTAGTGTAATAACGCGTTAGTTGATTAAGCTATATCGCGTTGATAGGAGAAGCAGTAGTGCCAAGAAATTTTAGCGAGTTTACTAGTGTAGCGAGTTCGCTAGTGCTTTACGTTATTACAATATTTTTAAATAAAGCAACTGTATACATGCTTGTAATTAACTTATACTAATTATATTTACGTAGAAGCCTAATAGCGCAGCTATAAAAATTAACTTTAGGTAGAGCTTTTAGTGCAGCTTTTAAAAGCTTTGCAATAGCTGCAAAGCTACTACCGCGTTTCTGTCGCTTAAGCTTTAGTAAAAAAAAATTTAAAACTTTGCGCTTGCTTTTTTAGGTAGTTTAAAGTGCTTTTTTAGTATTTTAGGCTGCGATTTAAGCAGCGCGCGCAGCTTCTTTTTTAGCCTACTTTCTAGTACGTACTACTTTAGTTTTTTTTCTTGCTATAAGCTTTTCTTTTGCTTGCTACTTTTAAAGTAGCTTAGTAGTAGCTAGAAGCTTTTTCTTGTTCGCCTTTGCAAGCTGCTTTTTATGCTTTTTTGTTGTTTTACTACTTTCTATGCACGTGCTTCTCTAATCTTTTGTAAAAACTAAAAAATAGTACTACTATAGTACTTTTCTTGCTGCTATAGGTTAAAAAGCTTGCTGCTCTTTTTTTGCTTTTTTTTAGTAGTAAGCGCTTTTTTTAGCCTATTGTTTTTATAGTATAGTAGCTTATTTTGCACTTAGACTTAGTAAAGGGTTTAAAAAAGCAACTTTATTTTTCTATAGCGTTATTCTTTACTGCAAAGCGTAAGAAACGCTTTATTTTACGCTAGTTACTATTTTTAAGTGCTAAAGACTATAATTTACTATTTCTTTACTTTTTATTTTTTTATTTTTAAAACTACTTAAGTATAACTTTTAGCTTTATAGGTTCTATACTAGTAGCTTTGAAAAACTTAAAAATAATTTCTATTGTAAAAAAAAAACTCCTACGCTTTTTAAAATAGTAGAAAAAAGTTTCTTATCTTAACTGCAAAAAGCTTTTAAGTTTTTTAAAAAGTAATTAGTAAGCTTTTTAAAGTAGGCGCTAAAAAGAAGTTTAAAGTAAACAACGTTAAGTAGTTAAAGCGTATAAGTACTATAGAGCAGAAATATAGCAAAGAGTATATAATAAAAGTTGTAGTAGTTAATAAAATCTTATGTAAAGTAACTGCTATAGTGTTACAAACAAAAACAATACTAAGTATCGTAAACTAAGCAACGACGTAGAAAAGTTGTTAGAACTTGCTAGTACGCAAAGTAGAAGTACAACAACGCGCGAAGTAAAATTAAATTAGCAAAGTTACGTAATGCGCTACGAGTGCTACAAAACTTTAGCACGTAGTATACTAAGCAAAAGTTGCTACGAGCGCTACAAGTACTACAGCGTAGCAAAACGTAGCAAGCAAAGCAAAACGCTTTAAGCAAAAAATTATAAAACTATATAAATTAGCAAAATTTCTTTTATAGTTTTAATTTTTTGTAGTTAACTCTTTTAAGTATATTTTATACATAGATTAGATCTATAGGCAACAAATTGTTACTTTTTTATTCTATTTAATATAAAATTAAAATTTTTTTTTTGTTAATATTAAGTTTTTTGAACATAGAACAATTATTTAAGCGGAATCTTTAAGTCCGATTACAATTACCTTTAGTAAAAAAACATTTCTAATAACACGTTAACTACTTTAAATTTAGAACTAAAACAGTATAGTAACTTTAGCAAGCTTAGGTAGTAGTAGCGCTAGAACACTTTAGCGCATCGCAGCAACGGTATTAGCAAAGCAAACTAGCTAAATCAAATTAATAAGCAAGCAAATTAGCGAATTGTTAAAAATAGTTGCAATTTTAAAGAGTTAAGAGACTAGTAGTGCCGCAAAGGCACCGTTTCTAGAGAAATATAGCAAAAAAAAAAAAAAACGTTACAATTATTTCTTACAAATATCAACTTCTACTACTATTATTATACAATAAGCTTTTTAACAAAACAAAATAAAATCTTTGTAGCTAAAATGCACATAAAAGACAACGTAGTAAAATAGTTTTAACTATACGCAAACGATTATGTTAAAAGTAATACTAAGCAAAAAATAAAGCAAGATACGCAACGCATTTTCAAAAATTAAGAATTGTTTAGAAAAAAGCTTTATACGATTTACAAAAAAAGTAAACAAAACACAACAAGCTATAAACAAACTTAGATTACTACGACAAAAAAAAATCTACATGCAAATACACAATTAAGTTTAAACAAATTTAAACTAAAGTAAACAACGTAAGAAAGCGCAGCTTATGCGAGTTTTACTACCTAAAGTTAAAAAAATATGTAAAAAATAAAATTAGTTAAAACAAAAAACCTAAAAAACTTAAAAAGCTAATTAAAACTGTAGTACAAATTAATAACTAACTATAGTAGTAACGTAATCTACTACCGAAAGCAACAAACTACTAAAAGCAATAAAAAAGCTTAGCAGCACTAACTTATGTTACGCATTTTTAATTTCATCGCTATCAAACAAAGAGCCTGCGTACGTCGTGCTAGCATTTGATTTAAAAGCTTCTTTTGTATTCTTTTAGCAGGTTCGAGCATTGTGCCTTGTATTACTAGAATTTTTACAGCGCTGTAGAGCTAGTTGTGCTCTTTCTTAACTCTTTCTACTACGCGCTTTCTTTAATAGCTAAGGCGCTGTAGACGCTTTAGCAGCTACTTGCGCTAATTCGTTACTATACTCTATTATACTACCTATTTGAATTCGCTTTTGTTTGCGCGATTTCTGCTTAGTTATCTTTGCTAATTGATTTTCAAGCTTCTTGATACAGTAGTTCTTAAGCGCGTTCTAATGCAGCATTAATTTAGCTCCTTTTACAAGCTAAAAGAAGCTGCTCTGCGCTAAAGTTAGCAATCTAGTAATAGAATCGCGTACTAGCTTTAATTGTAATCTAAATTTAAGCGTATTGCTTAGAGTTTTTGACTGCTACGGCGTTTCTAGTGCAAAAGGTAGTAGTAGAGTACATAGCCGTACTTTAAGACAATTAAAAACTACCTACGCGTTAATAGAAACTAGCTCTAAGACTTTAAAAGCTTTCTTGCAGTTCTTTGTTATAAACACTTCAAAAAATGCGCTTTTAAAAGCTAGCAGAAAGCTTTCTTTGTTAATATAAAAAACGCGCTAGCGCGCTAAGTTCTAAATGCGTTAAGAGTACTTTAGCTTTAGCAGCAAAAAGCAAACTACATCTAGCAGCTAAAGAATATAAAATAAATAAGCTAGCATGCAAAGCGTAAGAATTTTGTTCTTAAAGCAATAGTTTTTAAAATCCTAAGATTAGTAGCTCTTATAGCCGTTTAAAATAAGTAGCTAATACTTCTCTACCTAACGCGCCTTTGTATGCGCGTCAAAGTGCTTCAACTACTTAAAACCAAAAGCGTTGTTTGTCTAGCCGTTCTTAGAAACTAAAAGCTTCTAATTGCTAGGTATAAAGTTCTTTTTGTACTATGCTAAAATGTAAACGCGCTTTTTGTAGATAATAAACAGCAGAATCGCGTACCTTGCGGCGCAAATGCTTTGAATAACTGTTACCTACTCTCAATTGCTTGGCTAGATAAGATTAGGTTGAGTACGTTTTTAAAAGCTTGTAACGACTTTTATAAAGCTAATTACGCTTATTTAGAAGCTAGTCTTGTCAAAGTTGTGCACGTTGTCGTTGTAAACGCTGTACTTAGCTTTGGTGTTCTCTACTAGCTTAAACTACGCGCCAATTATCTCTAGATCCTCTTGGAGTATTCTCTGCCTATTCTTGGCTCAATTGAACGCTATTTTAAGCTAATCTAAACGCGTTACGAATCTCTTAGCCTAGTGTTTGCTAACTAGCTCTCTACCGCGCACACCTAGCATTTTATTAGCCATATCTGCTACCTTACACAGCTAGAGCGCGAATTCTCGCGAATCGAAGTTAAGTATATATCGAATAATTGTTTGCTCTTTAATTGCTGTAAGCTTATAGCCGTTGGCAGGTAATTCAAAGCAAAATAAAGTTCCTTTAGTGCGTTTAGAAAAAGTATAGTAATTAACGTTAAAAGCAGCAGCAGCAGCTCGATAGCTTTAAAATTAGCTAGCTTAAAAGGCTGCAAAGGCAATTTAAAACCTCTTTTCGTTTTGCTGTAATAACGCGTTGTTTAGTTGAAGCATAACAAGATAATAAAAGGAGTAGCAGCTTTGGCAGATTTTGTTGCTCTCGGTAGTTTGTTGCTTTCGGTAGTAGATTACGTTAATAGTAAAAACGCAAATCTACTATTAAACTATACATACGTCTAGTAGCTACGATTAAAAAAACTTATTACTACAACTTAATAGACATTAACAGCGTAAAACAAATCTAGAACAACAAGCTACTACAAAAGCTATTTACTAAAAGAAATGCTACTTTAACAAAGCAATACTTCTAAAACAAAGTGTTTAAAAAAAAGCGCTAAAAGCGTTACAACAACAAAGCATGTTTTTAATATAGCAAAGTAAAATACTTTTGTAAAAACTGCTTAGAAACACAATAGCAAGTAGTAAGCGCATAAGCTATTACTATTGCTATAGTGCAACTATAGCAAGTAGCTACACTATATTCAAAAAACTCTAAAGAACCAAAAAACAATTGAATTTGAATAGAAAGTTTTAAAGACTTTACAGAACTAACAAATAAAAACAACAAAAAACTATTAACTTTATAAGCTTAAGAAATTAATAAACAACTATAGAACTACGAATGCTAGATGTGCAGCTAAAAAACCTACATTGCTTAGTATTGCAAGAATAAGTTTTATACGCTTTAAATTGAAAAAGTATAAAAATAAAAAGTTGCAAACGCAGCAATAGCACAACAAGAACTAACAAAAAAGAAAATATAGTTTGCTAATTAAGATAATTACAAAAACCTACTTTAGCACTAGTACAACAAAAAAAACTATGTATACTACGCAAACAATAAAATTCTTGCTTAGCAATAGCTAAAACTACTATTATACATTTTACTTAAAGATAGCGAATGTATAGTAACAAAATGTTACGTATACAACTACAACAACTAGTTTAAAAACTACAGCAGTAGCTGCAAATAAGCGTAGTATTAAAATAAAAAATGTTAAACACACTAGTTATGTAAGCATATTACTAAATAGTAGCTTATAAGTTTAAAAAACAAAAACTACTTAAAATGCAACAACAAATTATGCGCAAAGAACTACAACACGTGTTAAAAAGCACGTTAGCATTTTTGCACTACGAAATGCACTATGTATAAGCTATAAAAAAACGCAATAAAATAAAATTTTAGAAACTAAAACTACGACAAGTTTTTAAAGCTTTAAAAATGCTTCGCTAATAAATGCAACTACTACGAGCAATAGAATATTCTAAAAAAACAAGCCTTAAAGGCTTTTTTAGCAAAAAACTAGTAGGCTACTAGACTTACAATTAGGCTAGTAGAAGTACTTTTAGCACAACTGTACAAAGCGTATAAAAAACGCAACTAAAACAAAATTACATTGTAAAGAGATTGCTAGAGTAAGTAGGTTTTAATGTAGAAAGTAATAAATTGATGCAGTTCTATCTATAAGATAAAAGAGCCTTTTATACTTTCTGCGCTACGCTGGAATTCGTCGAAGCTTAGCCGAAAGTTAGCGAAGCAATCTCGTACGAGATTGCTCTAACCGAGGCCTAGCGGCTAAGGCATTCTATTAGGCATCCGCCTATTACATACATAGAAGTAAAAGCGAAAGTTGCAAGTTAAAAGCTTACTGCACTACTTAATAGCAAAGCTGCTTAAACATTAGTCTTTTTAGAATAAGTAAAAAAAAAACAAGATACTTTACTAAGTTAAGAATTAACTTATACAAATAGTGTTAGCTAACGAACAACTACTAGAATACAAGAACAGTTTAATTAACTTAAAAACTTAAAAAGTTAAATTGAAAGTTGCAGGCATTAAGCACTAATAGTATATTAATATTATAAACCTTAGAGGTTCTAACATGTATATTAAGTACAACTAGCTACAAAAACACAACTTTAATATTAATTAAATAAACTAAACTATACGTAGCTAAAGACTTAGAAAGAAAGTTGCTATAGTACAACAAAACAACTTAATAATTTAGAACTTACTTAAGAACAAGAGAATTAGTTTAATTGTACTTTACAAAATTGCAAGAATTTGTAAAAAAAACTCTTAGCAAATAGGCGTTATATAGATACAACAAGTTGCACTTTTAAAAGTAAACAAACTCTAATTCAACTTTTCTAAGAAATAGCAAAAAGAGTTTAAAAACTTTTCTACTAAATACTAAACAAAGTTTAGAAGTTTTTTTTGAAAAAAACAAAAAGCACAACTTAGCAAACTACTAAAAATAGAATTACAAAATAATCTTTAAGAAAGAAACAAAGCTATAACGTTAACTAAAATTAATGTATTTTCTAACTTACGACTAGCAGAAGAAATTAAAGAAATATATTTAAAAGAATATCTAGCGAGAATACATACAACTAAGCGAAAGTTTAATAGCTTCGCTAATATTGTTTGTACTTAAGAAAAATAGAAAATTGAAACTGTGCGTAAACTATTAACAGCTTAACAACGTTACATAAAAAAACTAATACTTACTACCGCTTATTTAAAAGCTTATAGATTAACTTTAAAGAGTAAAATAAATTACAAAACTTAACGTACGAAACGGATACTATCGCATTAAAATTGCGAAAGAGCACGAATAGTTAATAGCTTTTAGAACTAGATATAAACTCTATAAGTACTAGGTTATGCTATTTAAATTAACTAATGCACTAGCTACGTTTTAGGCTCTAATTAACAAAGTACTATATAAATACTTAAACATTTTTGTTACAGCATACTTAGACAACGTATTAATATACTCTAAAAAAACGTTTAAAGAAATATTAAAAACATGTTAAGCAAGTGCTACAAAAAATAAAGTAGTACTAGCTACTACTTTATCTAAAGAAGTGTAAATTCCACGTTACAAAAACTAGCTATTTAGAATTTATTATTTTAAGAAAAAGTATGTTTATAAACTTAAAAAAAATCTAGACTATACAGAAATAGCTAACTCTTAAAATAGTAAAAAATGTGTAGTTTTTTTTAGAATTTGCCAACTTCTATTGAAAGTTTATTAAGAATTACTTTAAAACTACAACACTACTCTTAGAAGTTACAAAAAAATTAAAAATTTAAATAAACAAAAGTATAGAAACAGGCGTTTTAAGAACTTAAAAAAAGTTTACTACAACACTAATGCTACAGATGCACAACCTAAAAAAAAAACTTAAGTAGAAACTAATACTTTAGACTACGCATTAGAAGCAATACTTTTACAGCAATGCAACGATAGGAAATAAAAACTAGTGTTCTACTATTCTAGAAAGTTTTTAGAAGTAAAACTTAACTACAACGTTTACAACAAAAAGCTATTAGCAATAATAAACGCTTTTAAACAATAAAAAGCGTAGCTAAAAGAAGCAAAGCATTAAGTACAAGTGTACTTAAACTACTAAAACTTTACTAGCTTTACTACAACTAAGAAACTAAATAGACAACAAGTTAAATAGGCTAAATTTATAGTAAATTACGACATCAAAATTTACTATCGCAAAGAAACTAACAATAGAGCCGCAAACGCGTTTAGTTAAAAATTAAATTTTATAGAAACTAACAAACTAGTTACTATGCTAGCGAATAGGTAGAAAGTACTTATTAATAGGTATAAGTTAAGTTATAAGTTGCATAGATCTTAGGTTAAAGTTAAGTTATAGTTACTCTAGCGTAGGTAGAAGTTAAGTTAGAGTTATTAAAGCGTTAGGTTATAGTTTAGTTAGAGTAATTAAAGCTTTAAGTTAGAGTTAAGTTAAAAGTTACATTTAGATTATAAAGTTATGTGTTAGCTTAGAGAGTTGCTAAAGTTTGTAGAGTTATTACAGCTAGTTATTACATTTAAGAACGCGCAAATAGTATTTACAAAGTTCTATTACTACAGCTACTATTTACGTACAAGAACACAAGTAGAGTAAAAAAAGTTGTATTATTACAAATATTAATTACGGTAGCGTAGAAGTCGAGCGCGCTTTTGTAGCAAAAGTAGCGAATTCTTTTCTTCTAAATTATTATTCGACAAAGTTATTCTTAATCGTAAAAGTCTAGATGTAGGCCTAGGTATTAGCTTAAATGTTAACTTAAGTTTTAGCCTAGATAACGAGCTAAGTATAAGCGTAGGTATAAGCTTAAAAGTAAAGTTTACATACTGCGCTTAAAAGTTAAGTAAGTTTTTAATCTCGTTATATAGTAGTTTCTTATTATTTGCTTTTGCAAATAGAAAAACGCTGTTCTGTTTTTTTTCTTAAGCAATATAGTTTTTTAATATTATAATCTGCTAAATCGTTTAGGCAGCAAGTTAGTGCTTTTTATTGCTAATAACATTCTTAGCAACGTTGAATTTGCGCTTGACTTTAACCTAGGCAATTTGTACTACAAGTATATTTTTTGCAACTTGTAATAAACGTAAATACGTTTTTTTATTTACTTGCTACTATTTAAGGATATTAAAAGAAGCACTAGCGCGTACGCAAGCAATGCTTAGATAAGCTTTTTCTCTTTAGCAAGTTAAGCTTTTTTTTTTCTATTTTGTTTAAGTTAGTAGATAAAAAACTGCTTAGCAGCAACTAAGGCAAAAGCTTTAGTTTCTAAAACTATTTACTACTTTAAAGTCTAGTTGTACAAAACGAAGAAATAAAAGTAAAAGCAAAGCAAGTATTGTCGTTATAGCAATTAAAGTAATTAAAAAACTCTTCGTAGTAAGTGTGCTTGTTTTAATTATTTTAAGTTTCGTTTTATACGCGCAGTTAGCATATGACTGTAATAAATAACTATAATAACTATACCTCGTACGCCGTAAGCTTTTAGCTAAAGTCTAGAATAGTAGCACAATTAAATAAAAACTTTTGTTTATCGCTAGTTCTTTTATAATACTTGCTAAGTTTAGCTTTTTTTTATTTGCAGCAGTTCGTACAACTGTAGGCTACTTAAAAGTATCTCGATTTTTTATATTATTGTTAAGTTCGTTTTGCATACTATCTAAGAAATTGAAAAAATAGTTGTACATAAGCTAAATATACTAAACTTGTAGCTTATAGTTTTTACTTAAATAGTTTGTTGCGTTTTTAAAGTTTTTAAGCATATTAGTAATTAACTTTAAGTAGTACTATTTATTTAGTGTTAATTTTAGTTGCTTAAAGTTGCAAAAGTTTACTTTTGCTGTATTTTTATTATTAAAAATACTGCTAGCACTAATTGTTATTTTAAGTGCAATCTCTTTTACTAGCTATTTGTTAATAAATTTTTAAATTTTAAGTGCGCGCTTGCACATATTGTAAGTTAAATTCTATTGTATTTTAACGTTGCAGATAATAGATATTTGTTGTTTTAGTAGCAAGTGTAGTTGCGTAGCAATAAACTGCTTGTATTGTTAAAACAACAAATTAATTGCTATGCAAATAGCTTAAAGCTAAGTGTATATTAAGCTGTAATAAAAGTATATAATAACGCACTATATACTTTGCAAAAAGAGTTTAAAATAAAAATATTTGCTTGCACGTTGCTTAAATAGCGTCTTTGTAGTATTTCTTTTAGTTTAACATTAGCACTTACTAATGCTGCAAGCTTAAAGTGTAAAATAATATTTTAAATAACAAAGTTAATAATGTAAGCAAGACACAAGATTGAGTTTTTTAATAAGCTTTAAAGTATGTTCTTTGCTTCTAGTTGTTGTTTAATAACACAACTAAGCGTTTTGTTTTTTTTAGCATTATTTGTAGTAATTGCTAAAAAGCGTAATTTAATACTAGTATTTAAGAGTACTTGCAGTATATTAGCAGCTGCAGCAGCACTAGTATGTTTTTCGCGTAAAAAAATAAAATCTAGTAACTTTTTTTAAAGCTGCTAGTTGTAGTTAACGTAGTATTCTTTAACTACAAAAAAACTAAAATAATTAGAAGCAAACTATCTATCTATCGCAATTGAGATTTTAGTTAACTAGCTAATGTTATTAAGTAGTAATGCTTTAGCTTTTTTAAATCGTTTATAGAACATTCTCTAAAATTTGAATTAGCTAATACTTAAAATATTAGGTCGAAGAAATTAAAGAAATTGCTAGAATAAAAGCTGCTTAATTGTTTAAAAAAACTAGTTGCTATATATAACTACTTGTAACGTATTCTACTATTACTTTAGCTAACTTATTACCTCGGCTAAAAAGGCTTAGCAGCACCAACTTACGTTACGCCTTTTTAATTTTATTACTATTAAATAAAAAACCTACGTACGTTGTGCTTGCATCTAATTTAGAATATATTTCTATATTTTTTTTGCACGTTTGCGCGTTATGCCTAGTTTTGCTATAGTTTCTACAGCGCCGTAGAGCTAGTTGAGCTAGTTTTTAATTACTACTACTACAAGCTTTCTTAGATTGCTAAAGCGCTGCAAACGCTTTAGTAGCTACTTGCGCTGCAGTAGTTCTATACTTTATAGTACTACTTTGCTAGATTCGCTTGCGCTTACGCGATTTCTGCTTTGTAAGCTTTGCTAATTGCTTTTTAAGCTTTTATTGCAAGTAGCAAGAAGCGCGTTTTAGTACAGCATAAGTTTACTACCTTTTATAAGCTACAAAAAGCTAGTCTAAGCTATAACAAGTAATTAAAGAAAGAAATTGCGTACTAGCTTTAACTAAGATCTAAACTCGTGCGTATTGCTTAGAGTTTTTAACTGCTACGGCGTTTCTAGGTATAGAAGTGCTAGTAGAGTACGCAGCTGCACTTTAAAGCAATCTAATACTATCTACGCGTTAATAGAAACTATTTTTAACGCTTTAAAAGTCTTGCAGCAGTTCTTTTCTGTAAATACGTTAAAAAACGCGTTTTTAAAAGCTAAAAGAAAGCTTTTTTTGTTAATATAGAAAACGCGTTAGCGTGCTAAGTTTCTAACGCGCTAGAAGTACTTGCGCTTTAGCAGCGAAAAGTAAACTACGTTAAGCAGCTAGAGAATATGCAACAAGTAGAAAAGTATGCAAAAAGTTAAAATCTTGTTCTTAAAGCAATAGTTTTTAAAATTCTAAAATTAGTAGCTCTTATAGCTGTCTAGAATAAGTAGCTAGTATACTTCTACCTAGCGCGTTTTTGTATACGCGTTAAAGTGCTTTAACTACTCTAAACCTAAAGCGTTGTTTGTTTAGCTATTTTTTAACACTAAGAGCTTTTAATCGCGTAGTATTAAAGCTTTTTTGTACTACGCAAAGATATAAACGCGTTTTTTGTAAATAATAAAAAGCAAAGTTGCGTACCTAGCAGCGCACACGCTTTAGATAACTGTAACCTACTTGCAATTGCCTAGCTAAACAAGCTCTAGCTAAGCGCGTTTTTCTACGCTTGTAACAACTTTTATAGAGCTAATTACGCTTATTTAGAAGCTAGTTTTGTTAGAGTTGTGCACATCGTCGTTGTAAACGCTGTACTTAGCTTTAGTTTTTTCTACTAGCTTAAACTACGCGCTAATTATCTCTAGATTCTCTTAGAGTATTCTCTGCCTATTCTTTGCTTAATTAAAAGCTATTTTAAGTTTATCTAAGTGCGTTACAAAGCGCTTAGCTTAGTGTTTGCTAACTAGCTCGCTACTGCGCACACCTAGCACTTTATTAGCTATATCTACTACCTCGCACAGCTAGAGCGCGAATTCTTGCAAATTAAAGTTAAAAATATATTAGACAATTGTTTGCTTTTTAGTCGTAGTAAGCTTTTGTTAGCTGTTACGTTTTTTAAAAATGTGCGTAATTTCGTTGTATTAGTTAGTTAAAGTTAAAGAAAGTATGCTAAATACTTTAGCAGCGTAGTAAAAGCTTTAAAATTAGCGTGTAGTACAGGCATAAAGAGCAAGCTAAATTCTACTTTCTTAATTAAATAGCTGCGCGTTTTGTTGTTGAAGCATGTTACGTTAATAAAGAAGTTAGTACTGCTAAGCTTTTTTAGCCGAGGTAATAAGTTAGCTAAAGTAATAGTAGAATACGTTACTAGTTTTTATTCAAAAGCCTAAGTTAAATATAGTAGTACAATAGTAGTAAATTAGAGTTAACGTAGTGCTAGCTGTAAACGAAGTTAAAAGTAAACAAAAGTAAGCGTTTTCTAGCAAGCCCTAGATTTAAAGTAGTTAAATAAGTATTTAGTTCTAATAGTCTTAACTGCTAGGTGCTAAAAAGCAAAACTGCAATTATAGCAAAATACGTAGAAGTAGCTATTACTAGAATTAGTAGCTTTTTTAAACTATAGCTATACCTAACTAGTGCGTACAGCAAAGTTTTATTGCGAATTTGCTATTTCTAGGTTTAAAGCCTACTTAGTACAACTCTACTACATTTTTTACGCAGTTACTACTACTTCTTGTTCTATATTATTCTTAATATGCGTAAAAAAATATTTTACTAAATGTCGTTTATTTTTTTCTCTTTCTCGAACGAATTGCTTAGCGTTGAATTTAAATAAACGAATAAGTAGCGAAAGTTCTGCTATGTTTATAACAAAAAGTATAGTACAAAAGCGCAGGTACTGTAATAATAAACTATAATAATTAGTATTAAAGTAAACTAAAGATAGAGAATAAGTATATTGCAAAAAAAGAACACGTAGCTTGTTAAAGAAAAATAGAACATGCTTCTTTGCTTGCGAAATATTGCTAACGTTCAAGCGCAAAAGCTAAAGCAGTAATGCAACTAAAATTAAAGCTAAAATTAAAGCTGCAATAGTAGCGCTTTTATTTTACAGTTCTAATTAGGTTATACTTGCTAATTTGTTAATCGCAATGTTATGCACGTTTTAGGCCGCGTTATAAATAGTAGATACTAGCTATGTTTATACTAGCAACGTTTTAATTTACATAAAAAAGTAAAGAGCTTTAGATTTGCGCTTTTTTATAAGCGTTACTATTGTTCGAGAAACTTTTTTAATCTAAATACTCTACTAACTTAGTTTACTCTACTACTTTATCTACTACTTTATTCTACTCTTTATTCTTATCTTTATTTTCGACTTTTTTTTTATCTTTACTAGAGGACTTGTTTGCTTCTGCTAACGCTTTTTTTTACTAATTTTTTGTTTTATATTCGTCTTTATACTTATTGTAAAACGCATTAATTTCTAAGTTGCTACTTGCTTTTTCTTTATACTTATTAATTGTAAGCGCTGAAATATACAAGCTGTTGATATTTTTATAAGCATTATTACTATTAACGCGTAGTTTAGAAAAAAGCGTAAGCTTGCGTAAGCTAGTATAGTTAGTATAAGTATGTAATAAACTACTGTAATAACTTACTTCTAGTTTTTAGCAGTTACTAGTATTAGATTCTTTAGAGTTAACGTTTTTACAAACTTTTGCTAATCTATTTTAGCTTTCTTGTTTTTAAACGAATTATTCTTTAACTTAGCTAATTTGTTTAAGTAGATACAACGCATAATTCTATTAGTAGCCTCGCTAGCGCTAAATATTCGCGACATTAGCTAATTCTTAATTTTTCTTTTGTTTTTTAGTGCTTTGGTAATTTGTTTAAGAATTTTTTTGTGCTGTTAAAAGTTAACATTGTAATAAATACAAGCTTAGTTTTTATAGACAAAGCTAAGTTTTGCTTAAAACTACTTAACTACGCATTGTAAGTACAATAATGTAATAAACTAATGTAATAGCTTACTACTTTTTTGTTTGCAGTAGCGTTGCTTATTTAAAAGCTTAAGTTTAGTTGCTAACTGCTTTTTTTAGTTGTGCGTAAACAACGCAGTAAACTTTTTTTTCGCTTTAAGCTTTTTTTTAAGCTAGTATTTTGCTTGCTAATTTCTTGCACTAGCATTTGCAATTGCTTTTCTTTTAGTACTTAAGTAAGCTGTTTGATTTTTCTAAGCAGTTGCGCAAGTAGTATTGCTTAATTAACTTTTAAATAGTAGCTTATAATGTGTAAAGCGCTTTTTTTGTAATTCAACGCAACTGCGATTTGCTAGTACGCTAAGAACTTTGTGCTTTTTAAACTTAAAGCTTTAGATCTGTTAGCAAATGCTGTAATAAACTTTTGTAATAATTACATTCGTAAGCGCTTTCTACTTTGCTAGCTTAAACTTAGTTAAAACTTTAATTTCGTAAAGCGAAAGCAACTTATTATTAAGCTCGTAGTTTATTTCGTCGTTAAGCTTTTGCTTAATTGCGGCTATCGTATTTGTAATAAATATAAATAATAATAAAGCTAGTTGTAGTACGTAGGTAAGTAGAAGTAGAAAGTAAAGTAGCAAAAAGTTAAGTAGCGAATTTATAGGCTAGATTCTGTATAGAGTAGCTTGTACGCTACTACAAAAGCTACAGCTTTAGCTAGCACTTTGCTACTAGCTACTTAAAACACGTACTTTTGCTGCAGCTTCTATAGCTTTCTTACCTACCGTAATTATTACGAATAATTATTACGACTTTTTACTTTCTATACTACACTTACTACGCAGCAATTTTTCTACAATAGCTCGCACTAAGCAAACTAACTACTACTACTTTGCTACTAGCGGCAAGGCTTTGCGAAAGCTTTTTGTAACAAAAGTAGCTTGCAAATCTAGCAATCTATACAAGAATAAAAAGAAACTAACAACAAGTAGTATAAAAAAGCTTTACTACTAAAAGCAAAAAAGTAAGTTATTATAGTAGTTAATTACAGCTTAATTTTTAACAACATGCAGCTATTGCGTTGCGCGAAATTCAATAATACTAGAAATTAACTAAGCTTTTTATGCGCAAACTGCTATTTAGTTAGCTAGTTCGCAAAATTGCGCAAGAGTTTAAGCTTAATCTACGCTTTTAAGCTAGTGCAATTAAAGCTATACAAAAAGTAACAAAAGCTTTTTTAATTAGTATCTTTGAAAGTATAGCTTCTTACCTATTGCTAAGTGCAAAGCTAACTTTAACAAATACTAATATAAACGCTATACACGCGGAATAAGTAACAATTAACACGAAAAACATAAATTTAGCAAAGAAATACTATAGAAAGTACAAGAAAAGTTTGCAGCAAATGTAAAAGCTAAAGTCTAGTTGGTACTTATTCTAGTAGTATAAAGCTATAATAATTTTAAATTTTTTAGCAATACCTAGCGTAGACGTTGCTCTATATTTAGCTATTAAAATGCAACTAATTCTACGCTGTAATAACAATTTGTAATAAACTTAAGCAACTTGTACTTTGCTAACGTTAAAATAAAATATGTAAACTCTAAATATAATAACTTAACTATAACTCAACTATAACCTAGAGCTTAGAGCTTATGCAAAATAACTTAACTTTAACTTAAAATCTATGCAACTTAACTTAACTATAACTTTGTACTAGCTTTAAAAAATTAAGTATATAAGTAGAGTTAAGTTAGAGTTATAAAAAAAAAACTTAATTTTAACCTAACTTTTACTTATTCGCTAGCTTACTAGTTACGTATAACCTAGTATTACAACGAAACTCAAACAAAACTTTCAAATACAACTAACTACGACTAGCTAAAATAGCTATAGTTACAAGCATTAAAAAAAAATGCACAAAGAATAAAGTAAAAAAAACTAGCAAAGATAAATAGTTACGAACAATACTTAAGCTATATAGTTTATTTAGAAATTACATGCTTTACAAGCATATAAACACTTAGAAATTAACAAAATAGTTTAACAAATTTTAAACGAGTACTTAATGCTCTACGTACAAAATACAGTTTAAAAAGCAATAAGCAACTATTTAAATTATTTAAAAAACAAACTTAAAAAACATAAGCTCTACGAATTACTTTAACTGCTAGAACTACTCGCACGCTTATAAATTAGCGTTACAATGAAATTTATAGTAAAGCTTTTGAAATTGTTAAAACCTAGATTAGCACGGCTATGCAACTTAATCTTGGTAATTGTAAATTAATTAACTAAAAGATTACATTTCGTACTAATAGAAGAATTAATTAAAGTAAAAGAAATAGCTTACGAAGTTACAAAAACACTCGTTGCTAATTACAAATTGCTAGAACAGTTTATTACTAATAGAAACAAGCTATTTACGTTAAAGTTTTAGAATACGTTTTTATCCTAGTTAGAAGTTGCAAAAAAGCTATTAACTAGCTTCTACTCGCAAACAAACAGCTAGACAAAACAAACTAACTAAACGCTAGAATAGTACCTACAAATGTACGCTAACAAGCTACAAAACAAGTAAGTTAAACTTTTGCTAACAGTACAATTAGCTTACAATATTACAAAGTTTACAACTACAAAACACTCGCTATACTACGCAAACTATAAATATAAGCTAGTAGCTTATTAAAATTTGAAAAATATTAAAAGCATTTTGCTAGCAGCAAACGATAAGACTTTTAAAATGCAAAAATTACACAACGAATTAAGCTAACGAATTGCTTAAAGAAACTTTACGATAGCTAAGTTAGCAAACAAGAAAAAACTTAAAACCCCAATTTTTAAAAAAAGAAATAGAGTTTTTCTCTTACGAAAAAATCTAAAAACTAAACTACTATGCAACAAGTTAAACAACTTTTAAATAAAACTATTTAAAATCTTAGAAGTTAAAAAACTTGTGTTATTTAAACTACAGCTACTTACAAGCATGCGCATACATTTAATTTTTTACAAATTACTTTTTAAACTAGCACTACTAAACGCTAAAGTAGCAACTAACATTAAACTTAAAAACAAAAAGTACAAAGTTAAAAAAGTTAAAGACCTATAGAAGTTTAAAAGTTAGTAGAAATACTTAGTTAAATAGCAAAAATAGCTAAAGAGCTAGAATACATAGAAACTAATATAGAATTTTACAAACTACAAGAAACTAGTGCGAACATATTACTAGCAAAATCTAAAAGCAAAGAATTAAAGTTTTTTAAAAAAGTAGAAAAGTTAAAAAAAAAAAGCAAGTAGAGAAAAGTTAGTTTGTAACTAGCTTAAGTTAGTTGAGAGTAGTTTAAGTAGTAGTAGCATAGAACTATTAGTAGAATCTGTACTTTTAAAATTAAAAAAAGCGCAGTTAAGCGCTTTTTTAAGACGTTTTATTTTTTCAATTGTTGCTAGCTTACAAGCAAACAACTTTTTCTTTTTACTAATAGCTGCATTAACTTAAGCACGAAGCTCTAAAACACGCTAACGAATTTTAAGCTTTTAAAACTCTACTACTAAAAGCTTGTAACGTAAAAACTACTGTTTTTTAGCAACAGCAGCAAACTTTTCTTTAAAAAGAAAAAAACTACATACTAAGCTAGAAGAGATACAGTCTAAACAAGTTTTTTTAAGCAAAAAAAAAAACTTTAGACTCTTTAACAAGTAGCAACGGCAAGGCTTTGCTACAAAATAATCTATTGCACGAATACGCGCAAAACAAGCGTGTTTACAAGTAGTTAATTTTGCAAAAGAAAATACAAAGACTTTAAGCATAGTTAAACTTTAAAACTCAAAAGAATACAAGAAAAAGCTACAACACGACAAAAATTAAAGTTAACTTATTTTTATACAAAAAAAACACTTTTGATGCAAAGCACAAAAAGAACTAGCATAGTACAACAAAACAGCTATTAAGACAATATTCTCTAAAAAAAAATAATGTTACAAATAAAAACGATACTAAGTATTATAAACTAAGCAACGACGTAAGAAAGTTGTTAAAACTTGCTAGTGCGCAAAGTAGAAGTACAACAACGCGCAAAGCAAAATTAAGTTAGCAAAATTACGTAATGCGCTACGAGTGCTACAAAGCTTTAGCACGTAGCATACTAAGCAACAGTTGCTACGAGCGCTACAAGTGCTACAACGTAGTAAAACGTAGCAAGCAAAGTAAAACGCTTTAAGCAAAAAATTATAAAACTATATAAATTAGTAAAAAAAAATTTATAATTTTAATTCTTTGTAGTTAACTCTTTTAAGTACATTTTATACATATATTAGATCTATAGGCAACAGATTGTTACTTTGTTATTTTATTTAATATAGAATTAAGATTATTTTTCTTTGTTGTTATTAAGCTTTCTAAATATAAAACAATTTCTTAGGCGGAATTTCTAAGTTCAATTACAATTACCTTTGGTAAAAGAATACTTCTAGTAACATATAGCTGTTAAGTATAAAAAAACGCTAGTTTTTTTTTTGCGCGCTTTTTCTTTTGTGTAGCAGTTAAAACCCTGCTTAAGCTATGCTAATTCAATGTTATTATTTGTCTAGCTAAACAAGAATAAAGTAATAAAAACGTTGTGCTTTTTTGCTTTAACGTTAGCTACCTAGCTTAACTACAGTAACTTTAATAACGCTTAAAAAATAAAACTAAGCAGTAGAGCGCTTTTATTAGCGCAAATAGCTGCTAAAAAAGTTATTTACTTACAAAAGCTATTTTAGAGTAATGCTTGCACTTTTTTTTTTTTAATTGCTATTAAGTAAACACTTGTTTTAAGTAACTTGTTATACATTATAAAACTTTTTTAATTTATATTATAGTAGTAACGCGGTTGTACGTTGTACTACTTTATTTTAGCATGTAGCAAGTTAAAATACAACGCGTACTTAACGTTTAAATTAGCGTTGTAGCAAAAAAAGTCTATTCTAAAAAACTATTTAAAAATTAAATAATTGCTTTGTTAGTAAAAAAAGCGCGTTACTTAAGCGTTGCTTACTAGCTTTGTAGCTATCTAAAATGCAAAATTTTGTATTATCTCTTTTGTAAAAAGCAGCTTTTTTTTGTAAAGTTTTTAATATAGCTTACAAGTTTTATTTCTTGTTGTAAGCAAAGCTTTTGTTAGTTAATTCTCTAAGCTTCTTGCGTACTCTAACGGCTTTAGTATTTTTAAAATAGTATAGTTCTGTTTACGTTAAACTTATTAGCTATTGCTTAGTATGTAAATTTTTTTTTTAGTTTAAGTAATTTAATTGCTGCAAGCGCAGCTTTTATAGCTGTTGTAGTAGTTAAAATGCAACGCGTTAAAGTTAGTAGCTTGTCTAGTGTTTTAGTATTTTTCGAGCGCTGCGCAACTTCGAGCGCTGCGCGCACAAGCATAGTATTCTCGTTTATACAAAACATTACAGCGTATGTACTCTAAGAATTATGTAATCTAGCTTAAAGTTTCTTCGAAGAATTTTCTAAATTGCTTGTGCGAAAGAAACAATAAAGCTTAAGTAAAGCTCGTACGAGTACTAGGTATAGAAATGCTAGCTAGTTGTGCGAAGTTAAGCAGCTAAAATCGTTGAAATGCTTAGCTGCATTGCGAAATACTAACACGCTACTATGCTTGTGCGCGCGGCGCTCGAAGTTGCGCAGCGCCTAGAAAACACTATGCTTACTACTTCAAAGATAAAGTTATTGTAGTAGCTACAATAGTTATTATTACGATATTGTTTAGTAAAGCAATTGTATACATGCTTGCGATTAACTTATACTAATTATATTTACGTAGAAACTTAATAGCGCGGTGTAAAAGCTAAGCGAACTTGAAAAAATTGTTTATTAAGCTTAGGTTAGTTCTCGAGAAATAAGTAAGTTCAATAGACTAAGAAGTTTGTGTAGCGTTTAATACTAAGGCAGTAGCAAGCTTCGTTTTCCAAAGAGTATTAAAGTTAAAGTAAAAGTTAACTTGTAGGTTGTAAAATTAAAAACAACAACTATAAAAGTGCGTTGTTTCTTTAGGTTTATATACTTTAGAAAGTGTTCTTGCTTATTCTTAAGCGTTTACTACTAAGTAGTGCTTATTGCCAAGCGCTTACTACTAAGCACGCTTATTTTTAAGCGCTTATTATTAAGTAGTTACGTAACTAAAGTTTAGTTAGCTTGCTATGTAACTTTATTAGTAGCTTATAACCTAAGCGCTTTGCGCTAAGCCTAGTTGTAATATTAAATTGTAACATTATTTTTTTTTTCTAATAATTTGTTTTTGAATTGTAGAAGCCGTTTATTTTGTACAAGTAGCTAAAGTTATCTCGCATCTAGCTAGTAGCAACTTGCGATATTTTTGTTAACTTATTGTTGCTTTTGTCTTAGCTCTAAAATTTGTTAAGCTAATACACTTGCTAAAATTGCTTATAATTATTGTTTTTTGCAAAGCTTAAATTGTTTTGTTATACTAGATTTTTGTTTAAAGTGCGCTAAGTGCACGCGTTTAGGTTAAGCGTGTGTTAACATGTCGTAGAAATTGTTAAATCGTACTCGTAAAGAGTATAAAAAAAAAGTAAATAAAAATAAAAAGTTGTTAGCAGAAGTAATAAATTGTTTGCTGCAAAATAAGAAAATTCTAAAGCAAGCAAAAAAGCGAGCGCGCAAAAAAACTCTTTGTTTTGCGTTAAAAATAAAAGCGTTATGTTAAAAGATTATTACTTTGTAAACTACAGCTCTCGACTAAAAGAACAATTAATTCTAACGCAATTCTTTGTTCGCTTTCTAGAGCTCTCTAGAGAGTCTATATACTAAGCTAGCGTGTAAAAATTCTTCAACTACCTCGCGCTAGCTATTTCTAAGCTTTTTTGCTTTTTTTAGCTTTTTTTAAGAGCAGCTTGAAAGCTTGTTGTAACAAAGCTTTTTCTTTTAAAATAGCAAGTTCGCGCGCTACTAAGCAAGGCAAAGTAGAAAAAGCGAAGTAATGCAAAGCAAAGCGCTAACGTAGGTAGTAACCTATACTATCTAGCGCGTTATGTAACGCGCTTCTAGCACCAAAGCTTTCTACGCTAGGTTTCGCTAGCGTAGCGAGGTTAACCGCAGCGCTAGCTTAGAAAATTCTATTTTTCTAATTTTTTTCTTAAAAGCTGCGCTAGCGCAAAGTTTTGCGCTGCGCTATAGTAAGTAGAAATCTCTTTAGCACTATTGCAACAAGCGGCGAAAGTTATTCTAGTCGCAAATCCTAGCTAACTTATGCGATAAATCTGAAATAACAACTAATTTAGAAATCTAGCAGCTTAATTCTAAAGAAAATAGCTTTGACGTTGGTAGCTAGGCAAACACGACTCTCGTAGAGCGCTAGGCGAAGAAAAAGCGTTTCGCAAACAGTTTATCTTAGCCTAGAAGCTTTAAAACTAGTCTAGCTCGTTCTAGAGTTTTTCAAAGTAATCTAGCTTCTGCTGCACTTTTTTAGCTCGCTTTAGTCTTTAGCGAGTAGTTTATCGCAAGTTGCTAGGCGCACTAGATCTAGTTAGCAGCATCAACGGCGAAAGCTTTCTACAACTACTGCATTTCGTGCGTAGATATAGTTATCAGCGACATTGCTATAAGCAAAGTTAACAAAATCGCTTTGTGTTACTTTCTAATTAAGAAGTACTACAACGTACAGTTTCAAAAAGTGTATGTAAAGTTAAAGCAAATCGAGTTAAGTAACACTAAGTCGATTAGTTGCTGCGTAAAATGCTTAAAAATTAGCTGCGATTGCTTTTAGGTAAGTTCTCTAGAGTTTTCTAGAGTTTTCTAGACTAATCTAGCCTAAGCTCTAAAAAACGCGGTAGAATTGATAGTAACTCTACTTAGGTCTTTTTTTAAAGACAACGTTAAGACAGATAAAGTAATAAAAATAAAAGAGTTTACTAACAAAAGCAAAAAAATCTTTATGCGTTGCGCTAACAAGATTCTAAACTTAATTGTTAAGTAAGTTCTCTCTTAGGCTCTTTCTAAGCTAATCTGCTTATTTTTAGTGCTTGCTAACTTTTGTTAGAAAAACTAATAGCAAGTACGCAAGCAATCTAGACATTTTGCTGCACTCTAGCTATTTTGTATTTAAAAATTTCAAAATCGTAAGCTACATAGATTCGCAGAAGAAAAAAGTTTGTAATTCTAAAAAAGCAGTAGGCTAGCTAGTAGAAGCTTAGTTTCTAAGTAGCAATAGCTTTGCTCTAGCTTTCTCGTTCGTAGCGCTAACTAAGCGCAAGCGCGGTGCTAAGGTATATGCTTTTCTAGTTCTTTCTAAACCTCTCTAGGCTCTTTTAACTTTAATTTCAAAAAGCTACTCGTTTTAGCGCCGAAACTAAAATCGCTAATATTTAAAAGAGTTTAGACATTATTGCGACTAAGTGTTACGATCAATAATCTGCTAAGCTGCTAAAAAGAAGAAAATGCTCTTACCTTAGCGCTTAAAGTAACAAAGCACGGCTAGACCTCGAGTAAGCTTAGCACGTAAGCTAAAAACCTTTCTCAACAACACAGCTTCTCTATATGCTCTCTCTAATCTTACGCTCTCTATAGCACCTTAAGAGCAAGAAATTAAAGTGCTTTCATTAATCTGCTAGCTTTGTAAGAGCAAGAAGATTATACAAAGCACACCTACGTATATAGTTAAAACGATAAACCCTTATAGCTTATCGTCTTCAATCTCAATTACCTAAGTTAACTTTTACTTTGACTTTTATACTCTTTGCAGAACGAAGCTTGCTACTGCCTTAGTATCGAACGCTATACAACTTCTCTTAGTCTATTAAACTTACTTCATCCCTAAGAACCAACCTAAGCCTAATAAAAAACTCTTTTAAGTTCGCTTAGCTTTTACATATTAAAGACCTCTAAGATAAGTAATACTTCAATAACTACCTCTCTTTATACCCGCACTGGCGGTACGAAAGTAGCAAAGCTCGACTTCTACTATAGAAATCGCTTGAAGCTAGAAAACTAGTTACTCTAGTTCGACTTTTTCTTTAAGTTCGAAGATAACTATGTTGACAACGTTAACAAGGCATCTCTAATAGCTTTCTACATAAAAGAAACAGCTCTTAAGTAAGTCTAACTCTACTTAAAAAAGTACCTAGATAGCGACAACAACAAAGACATAATTACACGCATGTTCAAAAATCGCGCTGTGTTTAAAGACAAGCTGCAACAATTCTATGCGATCGCCAACAAACTCGCTATCGCAGAAAGAACTATCTAACAAATGCGCTAGACTAAGTTAGTCGAAGACTACGCTAACCTATTTCAACAGTACTCTATTTAGACTAACTAGAACAACAAAGCACTTATGCGCATGTACAAGCAAGAGCTAAAAAATAACGTTAAAGCAGAACTAATGCGCTCCAAAGCAGCCACAGACACCTTAGACAACCTAATTAAAAAATCAATTTGCTTCGACAATAAGTTGTACGAACTCGCGATTAAAACGCGAGCTAAAGCAAAGTTCTACGCACTAAAAAGCAACAGAAGTTATACACTTAACACTAGCTAGCGCTAAGTGCAAACTTAACACTTACGTCTAGCAAGCGTATACAACTTAGCTTAAGAATACGAACCTATGCACCTCAACAACTTTAACAAAAGCAAACTAATCAACAAACAATCGAAGTATAGCAAGGAAACAAAGACCTGCTATAATTGTAGCAAACCTAGCTACATCTCTAGCAACTGTTACTAGAAAAACAAAGTTGTTTAGCAGTTAAACGTACTGTCTAATACTACAAATAGTATTAATAAAGAATAAAAAGTAATTACCTCTATAGATGTTAAGAGTTAAAGAGAACAGTCGCCTAAGAGAATAGGTTTAGCTAAAAGAAAATTGCTTTGTAACGATACTAACTCTTTGATAGATAAAGAATACGAGTTACTAGACGAGCAACTAAACCTACCAAATACTACAGAACATCGAAACTAGATTATTAAAGAAAAACGAGTACAAAGAATCTATTAATCTAACACTCTACTTCAAAACAATGTACCCAATTACAACAAAGCAGTGTAGAAATATTTTAACGAGCTCAACTAATAGCTTACAAAGAAAGACAAACAGAGAATCTATTAAAAGCTCAAAAAAACAAAACGCCTTAAAGAAAACATCTTACTTCTAGATCTAAACAAATCAGCTACTAAAGAACACTAGCACGATAAAGTAGCAAAAGAATCTTAACGAAGCTTTAAAAGCAACCGCAAGAACGCGAACTCCTACAAACCACAGTACTACCTAAACTACTAAAATCCAGAACACGCAAAAATGTTATAGACAGTGTGCTTTTACAATTACTATCTTACTTACTACTTAGACAAGCAAGGCACAAAATAGTTTTCTAAAAAAAAAAGCCAATCCTGCTCTTAGAAGTAGTTTGACTGCAAGAACGACACTTGCGAATACTACCTATAGAACAAGCGCAACATACTGCACTTCTCTAAAAAAAACAACTTAGCAGAACTGCTCGCAATGCAAATGCTTGTAAACAACAACTGCACTTAGGTTCAATAGCAAACCTGCCTACACTCTAACTGCGCACAGCATTAGACTTTCAAGAAAGTTAACAGATTCGATACAAAGTTTTTTTTAGGCCAACAACGCCTAACTCTAAAGTTAAACAAATTAACGTAATTAACCTAGTAGAACAGATTAAGCTCTTAGTAAAGCTTAACGATTACTCGATAAAAGCCTTAATTAATACAAAAGCACAAGATAACTTTGTTTTCGCTTAAGCAGTGTTTGTAGCCGGTTTACACCTACTAAAGAAACAACAGCTCTATCTACTTGCTAGTGCCAACGAACAGCTTATACAAGCGCAACTAGTAGTTACGCATAAAATAAGTAACGTACTATTGCACATTAAATAATACCAAAAGAAGTTAGCCTTCGACGTCTTTAGACTAGCTATCTACGACATTATTTTAAAACTTCTTTAGTTAAGAAAGCATAATCTTTAGATTAACTAAAGGAAAAACACGCTTTTACTAGAGTGTTGTAGGAACAGCGCTTCTAACACTATGCCTACGCATTAGCAAAGTTTAATAGCAGATAAAAAAACAATTAATGTAATTGCATCAACAAAGGACAGCTTTAGAACACAAAAGTCCAACTTAACAAATACCAACTCAAAGCCTTTAGATTAACAAGTTAGAGTAAAGAAAGAAATTAGCGCACTTTCAAGAATACTCTACAAGTACAAAGAGTTTAGACATCTCTTTTAAGAAGTAGTAGATGCAGAAGCATTACCAAAACACAAACTTTAGAACTACAAAATCGTCTTACAAGAAAGAAAGCAACTGACTTTTAGCCTAATATACGAACTATTAGAAAAAGAGTTAGGCACACTTCGCAATTACATTAGAAATAACTTAAAAAAAAGTTACATACGACTATTACAGTTACCTGCAGAATACTTAATTATTTTCGTACTAAAAAAGAACAGCGTACTACGACTATGCGTTGACTTTTAAAAGCTCAACAACATTACAGTTAAAAATTAATACTCTTTACCGAATATTACAGAATTACAGAATTGATTATTCTACGCAAAAGTTTTTACCGCGCTCGACTTACAGAACAGTTACTACCTTATTAGAATTAAAAAGAGTAAAGAATAAAAGACAGCGTTCTAAACGAGATACAGACATTACAAATACACTGTTATGCTATTTAAGCTTACGAATGCTTTAGCAACTTTTTAAAAGCTTATTAACAACGTGTTGAGAATGCACTTAGACATCTTTGTTGTTGCCTATCTAGACAACATCTTTATCTATTTTAAAACTTAAAAAAACTATGTTGAACATGTTAAAACAGTGCTAAAGTGCCTTAACAAGTTTAACTTTTAACTTAAACTAAAGAAGTGCGAATTTTACAAGCGCGAAGTTACATTTTTTAGATACGTAGTAGAAGCAAACGAAGTACGCATAAGCGAAAACAAAATCAAAGTAGTTAAAAAATAGCTACAACTTAAGAACGTTAAGGAAATACAATTCTTCTTAAAGTTTTTAAACTTCAACTAACAGTTTATTAAAGATTACTTGAAAATTGCTATACCTTTGACAAAGCTTACGCGAAAGAATACAGCCTTCGCATAAAGTAAAAAAGCAAAAGAAGCTTTCTAACAGCTCAAAAACGCAAGCATTAGTTTACCATGCTTTCGAATATTTTAAGCAAAACAACTTTTACGCTTTAAAACCAATGCGTTAGATCTCGCGCTAGGAAAATGTGCTAGCTAATTGCACGAAGGCAAATAGCACTCTATTGCTTACTACTTACGCAAGTTTTTAAAACTTAAAGAACAATACAACGTGCACGACAAAGAGCTGCTAGCTATTGTTGCATGCTTACAGCATTAGAGAGTATACGCAGAAAGCTGCTTAGAACTTACAATATTCACAAATTACAAGAACTTAGTTAATTTCACGACTACTAAAGTACTTAACTGAAAATAGGTTAGATAGTTAGAAATGCTAGGCTAGTACAAGTTCAAGATCGTGTACACACTAAGAAAAAACAACGGCAAAGCTAACGCTCTTAGCCAACAACATAATATTGCTAAAACAAAGAAAATTATCGACACCGCGATACTTAAGGTTAATTAAGACGGATTACTAAAACTAGCTAGAACGCTGAACGTGCTCCTAAAGACTACTATTACAGTTTCAAAAAAATTGCAAAAAACAATTATACAACAATATTACAATAACCTAGTTCACGGTTACTTTAAAATTACAAAAACAATAGAACTTATTAAACAAAACTACAAGTTTAGCAGAATAAAAAACAAAGTTACTGCAATTGTCAAGAAATGCGCAGACTGTTAGAAGAACAAACACAGTACCTACGCACAATACAAAGAAATGCAGGCCTTAAAGCTACTAAATAAGCCTTAGACTAATATCTCTATAGATTTTGTAACAAAATTGCTTTTGTTAAAAGACTCTACTACAGGAATAGCCTACAACGCTATTATAGTTATAGTTAACCGATTTACTAAGTACGTAGAAATGATACCATTCAAGAATACGTACACTGCGCAACAACTAAGATTTATTCTTTTAAATCGACTTATTTAATACTACAGAATACTCAAATTGATTATTAGTAACAAGAACAAGCTTTTTACATCAAACTACTAGACGACTCTGTTAGCCGCAATTAGAACGAAACGCAAGCTATCGACAGCGTATTATCTACAAACAAACGGGTAAACAAAAAGAACAAATTAAACTATAAAAACATATCTAAGAATATACAGCAACAAACGACAAACTAATTAAGTAAAGCTTCTACTAATAGCATAGTTAGCGTATAACAACAAGTTGTTAAAGTTTACAAAACAAACACTGTACTACGCAAATTACAGGAAACACTTACATTTCTTTAAAAAAACGCTTTTAAGCGCGAAAGCCGAAACTGCTACAAAAGTAGTAGAAGAGCTTAAAAAAGTACATAAGTTACTACAAAGTAAACTTAAGATAGCGCAACGCCAAAGCATCTTATATGTCAACTAAAAACGAAAAATAGCACTTTAGCTAAAGAGAGGGGATAGAGTTTATCTCTTTACAAAAAATTTGCGCACTAAACGACCAAGCAAGAGTCTAGACAACGTTAAAGTCAAACTATTTTTAATATTAGAACAACGAAGCCTAGTTAATTACAAATTAGACTTGCCTAAAGACGCAAAGATCTACCTAGTATTCTACATATTCTTGTTAGAACTAGCTAACTTACAAACGCCACTCCAGCGAACCTTTCGCTATAAAACCAAAAAAGAAAACGAATTTAAAGTCGAAAAGATTATCGCACACCGAGTTGTGAATAACTAGAAAAAATACCTAGTCAAATAGTTAGGCTACCTAGACAGCGAGAATACATAAGAACTAAACACGAACTTTACAAACTGCTACTAGATCCTAGCACAGTATCGTTAAGACTAATTAGGTACAACGAAACGTCGCTTTCTTATACCTCGTTACTAAGGCTATCCAACGCACTCTAAGTAAAAGGAGACATTGCTAAACTATTAGAAAAACCTGCAGTCGCTTCTTGCTGTTTTAGCAACAAGATGCTCGCTTTCTCGACTGCGATCGCTTTCGCCGCACGCTTTACATTTTCGCGCAGCGCTTGCTCAACTTCTGCTGCTTCTTTCTTTACCGCTTCTAGCCGAGCCTAAAGACGCTCGCGCTCTTGACAAATAAGCACCCATTTATTTTCTAAAATCTAAATATTACAATTCTTAAGATTTTGACGATTACACTTATTACACCGTTCTAAACAAACATGCACTTTGCAAACTAAGCCCGCAAAACAACAGCTTTAGCAAGCAACAAGCATAATGTTTTTAAACAAGTTAATAAATATCGCAAAGTTAAGACGTTGTGTAGTACTGTTAGAAGAAAAAGCTTTTAGCATAACAAAAAAAAGCTTCAAAGACGAAGCATAAGAAGAGGGGAATAGTGTTACAATCAATAATCCGCCAAGCTGCTAAAAAGAAAAAGATGCTTTTACTTTAGCGCTTAAAGTAACAGAGTACAGCTAGACCTTAGGTAAGCTTAGCACGTAAGCTAAGGACTTCTCTTAACGACACAGCTTTTCTATATGCTCTTTCTAATCTCACGCTCTCTGTAGCACCTTAAGAGCAAAAAATCAAAGTGCTCTTATTAATCTGCTAGCTCTGTAAGAGCAAGGAGATTATACAAAGCACACCTACGTATATAGTCAAAACGATAAACCCTTATAGCTCATCGTCTTCAATCTCAATTACTTAAGTTAACTTTTACTTTAACTTTTATACTCTTTGCAGAACGAAGCTCGCTACTGCTTTAGTATCGAACGCTATACAACTCCTTTTGGTCTATTAAACTTACTTCATCCCTAAGAACCAACCTAAGCTTGATAAAAAACTTTTTCAAGTCTGCTTAGCCTTTACACTAAGGCGAGTATAGAAAGTAAAAAAGTAAAAGCTTTTAAAAAGTCTTAGGCTAAGCTTCGTAGCAAGCTTAATTTCTTTAAGAAATAGTTTAGTTAGCGTATAGCGTGCGATAGTTTTTTTTGGTTTTCTTTAGCGTTCGCGTAGCCGGCAAGTGTTTTGCTCTTACCTAGCCTTTTCTAGAGCTTTTTAAGAATTTCTTGCTTTTTTTTTTTGCTTATAGTGCTTGTTTCTAATGAACTTTCTTAGTTCTAAATTGCTATTAGCTTTTGCTTTTATGAAAACGTAAAGTAACTAAGCAAAAGTAAATAGCTTAATAAAGTAACTTTGCTGCAAACGTGAATTGATTTCTATTTCCTATTTCAAACATATTTTAGAGGAATTTGAGTTATTCTTAACTTATTTTTTTCTTTTTAGGAGTTAACCTCGACTGCGTGCTTTGTTTAAGCTAATTCGTTTTTAAAAGTAGTCTATAGCTAACTTAAAAATCTTTCTAGCTTTAAGCTATTAGTTTTTCGAGTTATTATACTCTTTCTACTTTATCTAGTACAGCTAGGTATTATTTTCCTTGCGCTTCTCTACAATTTTTTCGATCTCAAAAATATTCTCGCTTTTTTGAGTAACAATTTGTTTTAGCGGCGGTTGATATCTAGGCATAAAGTTCTCTAAAAAAGCTTCTTTAAAGAAAGAAACGTAAAAAACAAAGTAGATAGCGTAATTCTTAAGCAGGTCTAGCTTGTAAGCTTGTTTGCCTATTATTTCAATAATTTTAAACGAGCTCTAATACTTATTGTCTAGCTTTTTTTTAAAGCGAGTAGATTTAATGTATCTAGTATCGAGCATAACTTTGTTTTTAAAATTAAACTAGCGTGCTTTGTGCCTTGCGTTGTAGAACTTTTGTTAGTATTCTTAAGCTTTTCAAATCTTTTTTGTTATTTCTAAACGAGTGTTTTTCTATTCGCTAGCGTTATCAATTGCCTAGACTACTTTGCTTTTTAGGTTAGTTAGCTTTTTTACAGTAAGCAGGTTTTTTCTGTAAACAGCTTTAAATAGAGAAACTTTAGTAAACTTATAAACAGCGTTGTTGTAAGCATATTCTACTTCGAAAAGTAGCTTAGCTTAGTTGTTTTGTTTATAGCTACAGTACATTCGTAGGTACTATTCTAGAGTCTAGTTTATTCGTTCTGTTTAGCTGTTAGTTTGCGGGTGAAAAGCTGTTAACAACAAGCGTTTCGTTTCTAGGCACTGCGCGAAAGTACTCTAATAAGCAGAAGTAAATAAAACTTTTTTATTAAATACAATCGAACGCGAGGAGCTATAGAGCTTTACAATTTTTTTTAAAAAAACTTTAGCAAGCCTAGAAGCGTCTAGAGTGCCTCTAGTTAGTATGTAATAAGCTATTTTTAAGAAGTAGTTTACAACAACTAGAATACTATTGTACAGTTTTTTTTTAAAAGCGCTTTTAAAAAGCTTCGTAATGAAATTTAAGAAAATGTCTTGCTAAGTTCTTGTAGAGATAAAGAGAAGCTGCAGCTTTTCGTGCTTCGCATGCCTAGTTAGCTTAGCTTAAGAGTAAGCTTAACAGGTTTTTGTATAGTTTTTTACAAAGTTTTGCATTTTAAGCTAGTAAAACTTTTGTTGTACTAGGTTAAAAGTTTTTTTAAATCTAAAATATCTAGCGAGAGAGTTATTATAACACTTTTTTTAAAATTGTTAGCTTAGCTTTTGCGAGTACGTATAGTTTCTTGCAGAACGTTAGCACTTTCTCTAAAAATGCCAACTAACAAGCAGCTTACTTTAGTTTTTTAGACTTAAGTAATTTTAGCTACTTGCGCACAACTTCTACGTGCTTGTTTCTTTTTATCTACTTTTTAACCGTCGTTAAAAGTAAACGTTCTAAAGCTAGAACGTTCTTAGCTACTAAAGCTGCGAGAAAGCAACTAAAAACTATTGTCCGTGCCGTTGCAACTAATCTAAGCTCTTTTTAAGCATTTGCAGGCTAAGTAGCTTCTTTTAGGCTAAACTCTGTTCTACTTTTTTTAGAAAGCTAAAGTTTTGTTTTAAACTTCTTAAGAAGCCTTGCTTTCTAACTTCCAAAGTTCTGTTTTTCTTTCTTGTTTTCTAGTTCGTAGTTCAGTTAACGTAAGAGCTTATCTGCTAGGTTTGATTTACCTAAGCAGTGCTAAATTTAAAAGTAAAATAATGCTAGCTATTTAGCTTATCGCGCTTGCTTACGAGTAAAAACCTTAGTACTTATAAACTTCTATAGGTTGTAGTAGTTTGTTAAGAAATTAATTTTATAAGCGAGCTTTTCTAGGTAGTGCCTCTAGTGCTTAAAGGCTTTAACAATAGCTAATAGCTTACTATTGTGCGTGTCGTAGTTGCGCTTTGCAGCTATTATTTTTCTAAAGAAAAAAGCAACTAGGTGCTACAACTGCTTTTTTTTAGCCTAGATAAGCCTAGGCTAGCTTAGAATACCTAAAATTGCGAATTCTAAAGCGTTAGTCTCTACTCGTATAAGTAAACTAGAGTTAAAATAAGTCAAAAGTAGTTCGCTAAAGAACTTATTCTTTAATTTCTAAAAGAAATCAAAAGCGTTCTGCTTTAGCACTAGCATCTTAGACTTTTTCTTTCTTTAGGCGTAGCTTTCTTTAGCTGCGCTATTCAACCTTTGAGTAAAGTTATGCAGTAGAGTTGCTATCTTTAAAAACCTATTAATAAAACGCTAATAGTAATTGGCAAAGCTAAAGAAAATTTGAACTTCTCTTACAGATTTTGGTATAGGCCAATCTTTAATTAAGCTTACTCAATTTTCTTCTATTATTACCTCGTCGAAAGTAACTACGAACTTAAGGTAGTTTACTTTTTAAGTGTAAAACTCGCACTTCGAGAGTTTCGCGTACAATTTGTGCTAGACTAGCTTGTTTAAAACTATTCTAACGTGTTCTACGTATTCTTTTTTGTTTTAAAAGTAAATAAAAATATTGTCTAGATACACGATGCAACAAATGTCTAATAAGTTCGCTAGTGCCAAGTTAATGTAGTTTTAAAAAACTACTAGAGCGTTGGTTAGCCTAAAGAGCATTACTATGTACTTAAAATAGCTATAGCGAGTACAAAACGCTGTTTTCTATTCGTTGCTCTCTTTAATTCTAATTTAATAATAAGCGTCTCGAAGATCTAGTTTTGTAAAAATCTTAGCTAATCTAAGCCTGTCTAGAGATTTTTAGATTAAAAAAAGAAAGTAATAGTTCTTTACTGTTACAGCGTTTAACCTACGGTAGTCTACGCAAAGTTTTAAAGTACTATCTTTTTTTTTTGCAAAAAGAATAAAAGCGCTAGCTTTTAAGGTTAACTGTTAGATCTAACTTTTTTCTAAGTTCTTTTAGATGTAATTTCTAAAGAGCTTAGCTTTTAGAGTAAAAAAGCTGTAGAGCAGTTCGTAGAGCAAGGTTTTTTTAGATTCAACGTTAATTAACATTTTGTAAGAGCTATGCTTTGCTAGCAGCGCAGCGTTTTTCTCAAAAAACGCTTGCTTGTATTCTCTTTGGTATTGCTAGAAGAAAGTAACTGTACTATTGTTAGTAGAGAAACCTGCGGCTATAATATAGCTATTTTAGTTCGAGTTTATAGCAGTAGCTGCAAAGGCCTTTAGATTTTTAATATCAATTTACTTGTAAAGTGTCTAGCGTTTTAAGAACCAAAAGGTTTTTTAGACGAAGTTTAGAACTAGATTCTATTTTTCTAGCTATAGCATGCTTAGAACTATGTCGAAACTCGCAATCTCGCCTACGTAGAAAGTTCTCGTAAACGAACGTTCTTGTCTACGACTATTTTTAATTTTGTAACGCACCTTAGCATAGCCTAAAATTTTTAAGTTTTAGTTGTTTAAGAATACAAAGCGCCTTCGGCTAACAGCTGCGTGTATTTTGATCTTAGCTTTAATAGCGAGATCTTTGTTGAAAAAACTCTTTTCGGCACTACTATCGACGAGAGCTTAAACTAGAGCTTTTAATTCTAGCTCTATTACAGTTTCTTCTACCTCTATTAGAGTAAATCTAGGCTTTTTGACTTTTCGCAAGAATGTAGCAGCGCTAATAAGCTCTAGGTCGTAGACTACTAAACTCTTAAAAGAGTAGAGAATTTTCTCTAAAGTTTAGCTTTTTTCTAGAAGTTAAAGAAGCGCTTAAAGCATTTATCTTAGAAGTGTTCTACTTTGTAGCAGTAGTAATAGCTACTATCTTTGCAGTTCTGCTTTTCTTAGGCAATTTGTTTAGCGTCTTTTTTAAGGCGAGAGTGTAGAGTGCTAAAGAAAAGTTTTCTTAACTTTTAAGTATTGTCGCGGCTTTTTTAGAGCTGTCTAGCTTTCTTGTAGCTAAAAAGTTTGCGAAAAGCGTTTTCTACGACGTGCTTACTAAGAGCGAACAACTTGCTTCTTTTAATAACACGCTAGTGCTAATTAGCTATTGTTTCTAAAATAACAAAGCTTTTTTAGCGTTGTAGATTTAGTTCTAAGCAGTTTTAAATTTTAACATCTAAAGCTAAGTAAAACTTGTGTATATGTTAAAAGTTCTAGTTGTCTAAAGCAGTTTCTAAGTTAATTTTCTCTTACTAGACTTTTAAGAAGTTTAGTAGTTTAATAGAGAATTAAAAGCTTTAGCTTGCTTTTTTAACTTTCTAGCAAGCGAGTTGTTTTTGCTTTTAAAAGCTGCTAAGCATGTCTATTATAGTTTCTTTTATAAGTTTTTATAACAAACTAAAGTTTTTTTTCTATAAAAGTAGCGAGTGTACTGCTCGCTTCTAGTACGCTACCTAGTAGTTACTAAAGTACATCTTAGCGAAATTAGTTCTCTATGTCTTTAGAAAGGTACTAAGAAAAAAGTTAGCGAGAAACCTCTCGCAACCTCGTACCTAAGCGTTTAACTAGGTTTGATTCTTGCTTTTGAACTTTGTAGAAAGTTTAGGCTTTAGAAGAAAGAAGTTAAACGTTGCTAGAACTAGAACTACCGCTTAAGCTGTGTGTTAAGGTTCGACTATAGAAATTACAGCTAGTTCTCTTAAAAAGCGTACTAAAGAAGCACTTCTAGACTTTTCAAAAGAAGTCTTAGGTACTTAAGCCTGCTAGCTTAATTTAAGCGAGCAAACCAAGCTACGAGACAAAACTCGTTTTTGTTTTTTAAGTTTTGCAAGTTGAGCGCGCTTTTCCGCTAGCTGTATGCGATAGTTAGCAGCAGCAATGTTTACTTCTAGTTGCTTAAGTTCGTTAAGAGCAAGTTCAAAGTTTTTCTTAAAAAAGCAAACTGTTTAACTATTAGCTAGGCTTTTAGATACTACTTAACAGTTAGACGATACCTGTGTAGCGCTTTCGCTTTAAAAGTAGCTTAGTGCTAAGTTCTTAAGTGCGGTAAACGCTTTAGTTCTAGTGTTAACTATTTTAATTGTAGGTTTCTGTAGTTAGAAGTAGAGAATTGTATTGTTAAAAAATTATTACTTTGTAAACTACGGCTCTCGACTAAAAAAACGATTAATTCTAACGCAATTCTTTGTTTGCTTTCTAAAGCTATTCAAAGAGTCTATATACTAAGCTAGCGTATGAAAATTCTTCAACTACCTCGCGCTAGCTATTTCTAGGCTTTTTTGCTTTTTCTAGCTTTTTCTAAAAGCGGCTCGAAAGCTTGTCGTAACACGTTAGGCAAAACTAAGCTAGCAGAAGAAATTAACTATTTTACAGCGTTAATTAGAATAGAGTTTTCGCTTGCAATGTAAGCTACAATAAGCTTAATTGATTTTTTCGTTTTTAGTTATAGTGTTGGGCTAGGAGCTAGTAGTAGTTTGTAAAGTTCATGCTTAGTTTCTATGTATTCTCGCTATCTAAGTAGCTTAACTATTTAACTAGGTACTTTTTCTAGTTGTTTACAACTTAGTGTGTAATAATTTTCTTAACTTTAAATTTATTTTCTTTTTTAGTTTCGTAGCGAAAAGTTCGCTAGAGTAGCGTTTGTAGATTAGCTAGTTTCAACAAGGCTATGTAGAATACTAAGTAGACTTTTGCGTTTTTAAGTAGGTTTAACTTGTAATTAACTAGGCTTCGTTGCTTCGATATTAAAAATAGTTTAACTTTAACGTTGTTTAGACTTTTGCTTAGTTATTTAGTGCGCAAATTCTTTGTAAAGAGATAAACTCTATTTTCTCTCTTTAGCTAAAGTGCTATTTTTCGTTTTTAATTAACATATAAAATGCTTTAGCGTTGCGCTATTTTAAGTTTACTTCGTAGTAACTTATAAGTTTCTTTGAGTTTTTTTACTACTTTTGTAGCAGTTTCAGCCTTTGCGCCTAGAAACGTTTTTTAAAGAAATATAAGTGTTTTTTGTAATTCGCGTAGTAAAGTGTTTATTTTGTAAACTTAAACAACTTGTTGTTATACGCTAGTTGTACTATTAGTAAAAGCTTTACTTAATTAGTTTATCGTTCGTTGCTGTATATCTTTAAATATGTTTTTATAGTTTAATTTATTCTTTTTATTTACTTATTTGTTTGTAAATAATACGCTGTTAATAGCTTGCGTTTCGTTTTAATTGTAGCTAACAAAGTTGTTTAATAGTTTGATGTAAAGAGCTTGTTTTTGTTACTAATAATTAATTTGAGTATTCTATAGTATTAGATAAGTTGATTTAAAAAAATAAATTCTAGTTGTTGCGCAGTATACGTGTTCTTAAAAAGTACTATTTTTGCGTACTTAGTAAATTAGTTAACGATAACTATAATAGCGTTGTAAGCTATTCTTATAGCAAAGTCTTTTAACAAAAGCAATTTTGTTACGAAATCTATAAAGATATTAGTTTAAAGCTCGTTTAGTAGCTTTAGAGCTTGCATTTCTCTATATTGTACGTAGGTGCTATGTTTGTTCTTCTAATAGTTTGCACATTTTTTAACAATTGCAGTAACTTTTTCTTTTATTCCGCTAAACTTGTAGTTTTGTTTAATAAGTTTTATTGTTCTTGTAATTCTAAGATAACTATAAACTAGGTTATTGTAATGTTGTTGTATAATTGCTTTCTGCAATTCTTTTAGAACTGTAATTGTAGTTTTTAGAAGTATACTTAGCGTTCTAGCTAGTTTTAGTAATTTGTTTTAGTTAACTTTAAGTATTGCAGTGTTGATAATTTTCTTTGTTTTAGCAATATTATGTTGTTAGCTAAAAGCGTTGGCTTTGCTATTATCTTTTTTTAGTGTGTACACAATTTTGAACTTGTACTAGCCTAGCATTTCTAACTATCTAACTTATTTTTAGTTAAGTACTTTAGTAGTTGTAAAATTAACTAAGTTCTTGTAATTCGTAAATATTATAAGTTTTAAGTAGCTTTCTGCGTATACTCTCTAGTGCTGTAAGTATGCAACAATAGCTAGCAGCTCTTTATTATGCACGTTGTATTGTTTTTTAAGTTCTAAAAACTTGCGTAAGTAGTAAGCAATAAAATACTATTTGCTTTTGTGCAATTAACTAGCACATTCTTTTAGCGCAAAATCTAACGCGTTAGTTTTAAAGCATAAAAGTTGTTTTACTTAAAATATTCAAAAGCATAGTAAACTAATGCTTGCGTTTTTAAGCTGTTAGAAAGTTTCTTTTACTTTTTTGCTTTATGCAAAAGCTGTATTTTTTCGCGTAAGCTTTGTTAAAAGTATAGCAATTTTCAAGTAATTTTTAATAAACTGTTAATTAAAGTTTAAAAACTTTAAAAAAAATTGTATTTCCTTAACATTCTTAAGTTGTAGCTATTTTTTAACTACTTTAATTTTGTTTTTGCTTATGCGTACTTTGTTCGCTTTTACTACGTATCTAAAAAATGCAACTTCGCGCTTGTAAAATTCGCACTTTTTTAGTTTAAGTTAAAAGTTAAACTTGTTAAAGCACTTTAGCACTATTTTAACATGTTTAATATAGTTCTTTTAAGTTTTAAAATAAATAAAAATGTTGTCTAGATAAGCAACAACAAAAATATCTAAGTACATTTTTAACACGTTGTTAATAAGCTTTTAAAAAGTTGCTAAAGCGTTTGTAAACTTAAATAGCATAATAGTATATTTGTAGTGTTCGTATCTCGTTCAAAACGCTGTTTTCTATTTTTTACTTTTTTTAATTTTAATAAAGTAGTAACTATGTTGTAGGTTAAGCGCTGTAAAAACTTTTGCGTAAAATAGTTAATTCTGTAATTCTATAATGTTTAGTAAAAAGTATTAATTCTTAACTGTAATATTGTTGAGTTTTTGATAGTTAACGCATAGTCGTAGTACGCTGTTTTTTTTTTGTACAAAAATAATTAGGTATTTTGCAAGTAACTGTAATAGTCGTATATAACTTTTTTTTAAGTTATTTTTAATGTAATCGCGAAGTGTGCTTAACTTTTTTTTTAATAGTTTATAAATTAAGTTAAAAGTTAGTTGCTTTTTTTTTTGTAAAACGATTTTGTAGTTTTAAAGCTTGTATTTTAGTAATGCTTCTGCATCTACTACTTTTTAAAAGAAATATTTAAACTCTTTGTACTCGTAGAGTATTTCTAAAAGTGCGCTAATTTTTTTCTTTACTCTAACTTGTTAATCTAAAAGCTTTAAGTTAGTATCTGTTAAGTTAGACTTTCGTGTCTAAAAGCTATCTTTTGTTAATGCAATTATGTTAATTGTTTTTTTATTTGCTATTAAACTTTGCTAATGCGTAGGCATAGTGTTAGAAGCGCTATTTCTACAACACTCTAGCAAAAGCGTGTTTTTTCTCTAGTTAATCTAGAAATTGTGCTTTTTTAACTAAAAAAGTCTTAAAATAATATTGTAAATAGCTAGTCTAAAGACGTTAAAAGCTAATTTTTTTTAGTATTATTCGATGTGCAATAGTACGTTACTTATTTTGTATGTAACTACTAGTTGTGCTTGTATAAGCTATTCGTTGGTACTAGCAAGTAAATAAAGCTATTGTTTCTCTAATAGTTGTAAGCTAGCTACAAACACTACTTAAGCAAAAACAAAGTTATTCTATAGTTCTATGTCGATTAAAGCTTTTATTAAGTATTTGTTAAGCTTTACTAAAAGCTTAATTTGTTTCGCTAGGTTAATTACGTTAATCTGTCTAACTTCGAGGTTAAGCGTTGCTAGCCTAAAAAAAAACTTTGTACTAAATTCGTTAACTTTTTTGAAAGTCTAATGTTGTGCGTAGTTAGAGTGTAAGCAAGTTTGCTACTAAGCCTAAGTGCAATTGCCGTTTACAAGCATTCGCATTGCAAGTAGTTTTACTAAGTTGTTTTTTTTAAGAAAGTGCGGTGTGTTGCGTTTGTTTTATAAGTAGTATTCGCAAGTGTTGTTTTTGCAGTTAAACTACTTTTAAAAGTAGAATTAGCTTTTTCTTTTAGAAAACTATTCTAAGCTTTGTTTATTAGAGTAATAGATAAAATAGTAGTTATAAAAGTACACTATCTATAACATTTTCGCGTGTTCTAGATTTTAGTAGTCTAAGTAGTACTATAGTTTGTAAGAGTTCGCGTTTTTGCAGTTGCTTTTAAAGCTTCGTTAAAATTCTTTTGCAATTTTGTCGTGCTAGTGTTTCTTAGTAGCTAATTTGTTTAGATCTAAAAGTAAAATGTTTTCTTTAGAGCGTTTTGTTTTTTTGAGCTTTTAATAGATTCTTTGTTTATTTTTCTTTTTAAGCTCTTGTTTAGGCTTGTTAAAATAATGCTATACTAAATTCTCGTAAATCGAAATTTGTAGCTGTTTATTGAATAACTTGTATTTTTTATTCGTTGATTTGAGATAGTTACACATTAACTTTTTTTTAGCTAAACTTATCTCTTTAAGTAACTATTCTCTTTAATTCTTAACATTTATAAAAGTAATTACTTTTTATTTTTTATTAATACTACTTGTAGCATTAGACAGTACGTTCAACTATTAAACAACTTTGTTTTTTTAATAACAGTTGCTAAAGATGTAGCTTAGTTTGCTACAATTATAGCATGTCTTTGTTTCTTTGCTATACTTTAATTGTTTTTTAATTAGTTTGCTTTTGTTAAAGTTGTTAAAGTGTATAAGTTTGTATTTTTAAGCTAAGTTGTATATGCCTGTTAAGCGTAAGTGTTGCGTTTGTACTTAGCGCTAACTAGTGTTAAATATATAACTCTTGTTACTCTTTAGTGCGTAGAACTTTACTTTAGCTTGCATTTTAATTGCGAGTTTGTACAACTTATTATCGAAGTAGATTAATTTTTTAATTAAATTGCTTAAAGTGTCTGTAGCTGCTTTAGAGCGCATTAGTTTTGTTTTAACATTATTTTTTAGCTTTTGCTTGTACATGCGCATAAGTGCTTTATTGTTTTAGTTAGTTTAAATAGAGTACTGTTAAAATAGGTTAGCGTAGTCTTTAGCTAACTTAGTCTAGCGCATTTGTTAAATAGTTTTTTCTGCGATAGCGAGTTTGTTAGCAATTGCGTAAAATTGTTGCAGCTTGTTTTTAAATACAGCGCGATTTTTGAACATACGTGTAATTATGTTTTTATTGTTATTACTATTTAAATACTTTTTTAAGTAGAGTTAAACTTACTTAAGAGCTATTTTTTTTATGTAAAAAGCTATTAGAGATGCTTTGTTAATGTCGTTAACGTAGTTATTTTCAAACTTAAAAAAAAAGTTAAACTAAAGTAACTAGTTCTCTAGCTTCAAGCGATTTCTATAGTAAAAGTTAAGCTTCGCTACTTTCGTACCGCTAGTGCGAGTATAAAAAAGAGTAGTTATTAAAGTATTATTTATTTTAAAAGTTTTTAATATGTAAAGGCTAAGCGAACTTAAAAAAGTTGTTTATTAAGCTTAGGTTAGTTCTTAGAGAATAAGTAAGTTTAATAAACTAAAAAGTTTGTGTAGCGTTTAATACTAAAGCAGTAGCAAGCTTCGTTTTGCAAAAAGTATTAAAGTTAAAGTAAAAGTTAACTTGTAGGTTGTAAAAACAAAAATAACAACTGTAAAAGTGCGTTGTTTCTTTAGGTCTAACGTACTTTACGAGTTCGTGCACTACACAAGTTCGTACACTACTTTTGCCAAGCTTCTACTAACTCTACTTCTATACGTAATGCTTTAACAACAATACTAGATAGAGCTTTCTAATAAGCGTTAGATACAAACTGCTTTTTAAGCTTTTAAACAAAACGCGATACTTTCTTTGCAACGCGCTGCAGCTATCTACAAAGTTACTTATACAACACTAAGCTACTAACGCGCAAAACAAACTCTACAAGTAGATTGCTAGCTTAAATTAAAAAATCTAACAAAGACTAAAGAGAGCGTAGTTGTTGAGCATATACTTAACTTTATTTTGCGTAGATTTTTCTTTAGGCTCGCAGCTGTAGCTAATATAGCTAATTCTTTGCGCGCAAAGCGCAATCTAGGCCAAGTTAGCTTAAATTAGCTTAGTACGTAGGTTATGCACTGCTCTAAGTTTATAATAAAGTTTAATCGCAAGTACAATTACAAAAAAGCACTTTGCAAAAATTTTAAAGTTATCTAGAGCTAGTTTCGCCTAGTAGCTAACATAAAAGCTAAGTACAGTATCTAGAATAAAAACACGTACAACTTTAACGAGTTAGGCTTTATAATAGGCTAGATATCAACTAAAGCAGTTGTTACAGCTTTAGAGAAACGAGAATAACTAAAGGCAATACAGCAAAGCAATAGAAAGTAAACAATAGTTATCCAAAGCATCAACGCGACAAAGTAAGCTATTCTACTTTTTATTATTTTTAAAAGCTGCTATTACCTTTTTGCTTAGTACAAGAAAAAGAATTTGCTTTAAAACTAGGTTATTGTAGTTTCTAAAAACGGCTAGACTACAAACGAGCTTAAGCTGCAGTAGTTAAAGCACTTTGATAAGCATACAAAAAAAAAGGTTTTAAGCGCTTATTAGCTCTTTATTATTAACAGCTATAAAAGCTACGACTCGCTTGCATTCTAGCAATACTGCAAAGAAAACAAAATTATTACTATTTGCATGCTTCCGTACTTATTGCATTTTTTACAGCTTTTTAATGTAGGTTGTTTTGCTTTTCTAAAGAAAGCGTACAAGCGCTAAGCCGAAGATTTTATGCGTAACCAAATTACCTACATTACAAAGCTTAAGTTTTTACTATGCTTTATACGCGCCTACAATGCTGCAATTACTTTTAGTAATATTCAAAAAGAGTTTCGAGGCGCTAGATTAGTTCTATTTAACCTAGAACAAGTTATAATAGCTTTAAACGTTTAGTTGCGTACTCTATTACTACTACTGCTTATTAACTACGAGCCTTAGCAATTGCAAACTCTAAGTAATACTTTTAAACTAGAGTTACAATTAACGCTTGTAAAAGCAAGAATTTAAAAGCATATAAATAGCTCGCTTACTTCTATAGTAAAAGCCTTTAAGAAAGTTTTAAAAAAAGCAGCAATTATCGCGCACAAGCTAGTGTTAGCGCAAAAAGAAATCGCAGAGCTTTGAGCAGCAAATAAAGCTGCTACGCAACAGAAATTGCACAAAAGAAAGCGAGTTTAAGCAGAAAAGACTTTAATAGTTGAAAATAAAGCTTGTCTAACTGCTCTAAAGGAGTTTAGAGCGCGTAGTAATAAAAAGAAAGCAAAAAAGCAAGTGCGCGCTAAAAGAGGTAAGCTAACTTAAAAGCGCTGTAAACAGTGTAATTAGACTAGGCATAACGCGCGTACGTGTAAGCAAGCAGTAAAAGTAAACTCTAAATAATATCTCGTGTTATATTGCTCTATACAAGGCCAAATTAGGCTGTTTTGCGCTAAAATAGAGTGGTTTTGGTAGGGGCTTGGCAAAAGTAGTGCACGAACCTGTGTAGTGCACGAACTCGTAAGGTACGTTATCTCTTTTGTAAAAAGCAGCTTTTTTTTTGTAAAGTTTTTAATATAGCTTACAAGTTTTATTTTTTGTTGTAAGCTAAGCTTTTGTTAGTTGATTCTCTAGGCTTCTTGCGTACTCTAACGGCTTTAGTGTCTTTAGAACAGTGTAGTTCTATTTACGTTAAACTTATTAGCTATTTCTTAGTACGTGAATTTTTCTCTTAGCTTGAGCAATTTAATTGCTGCAAGCGCGGCCTCTATAGCTGTTGTAGTAGTTGAGATGCGACGCGTCAAAGTTGGTGGCTTGTCTAGTGTTTTGGTGTTCCCCGGGCGCCGCGCGACTCCGGGCGCCGCGCGCACGGGCACGGTAAGGCACAGCGCTAAAGGGGGTGGATGGAAGCGAAGCGAACCGGCCTATTAACAGAGTGTTCGTCCCGAAGAGCTAACAAGGATTCCTTCGACTTCGATTGACTATAATAGATCATAGATATATTGCAAAAGCTCTTTCGCATTGGAAAGCTCCTACGATTTCTCATTATTTTCCTATATCACTAAGGCATAGGCCAGACGACAATTCGATAGCCCTGTATAGATCCAGTTGAAATATTAGGATCGCGGTCCAAAGAGTTGAATGGCGCATTATGACGCCGCTCCTTGAGTGTTTCGCTTGCGTCTGGATGATTCATACTGCTCGTTCCAACGCCACTGGACTATTATTCTGTTACGGTCTCTGCTCTCATTACCGTTTTATTAGACGGCGACGAATGGAATCTAGTTTTTGCTTCTGTTAATTCGCTCGACACTGGTGAGGGAGGACCTGATAATGGTGCTGCTGCGGATTGTACTGGAGCTTGTGACTGTGACTTTGAAGGCGACGGCGAAGGCGACGGCGAAGGCGACGAAGCATACCTTCCGGGTGATACATCCGCTATCCAAGATGGGGCCGATGGTAATGGTATTGGTGTAGGATGATAATCTCTAATTAAGGAAGGCGAGCGAGAGCGAGAGCGGGGATCAAACTGATGGTTCCCGAGGAGTTCGAGACGGTTAGAGGCCCTTTCTTCCGCACGTGTCATAAACGTTGTGTATTCTTGGAATGGTGCCGTGAGGGGCGGCTGCGTCTTCGCCGAAACATGTACAATCTCATCGAGACAATTGACAAAATCCAGCAATGGTTTGGATTTGAGAGGTCGACCAAACCAGGTACACCGTGTCCAAGCCTGAAGGCAAGATAGCGTAAGAGCTTGTGAAGAGACTTTAATGGGCTCAACAGCATCTGAAAAACGATGCTGTGGGAAGACTTCCTCAAACATGAGCCGGTATGCTGTTTTGTCGCCCTTTTCAGAAGCGGTGGGCACTCGGCTCGTTCGTATCGAATTCTTCTTTATGTCAATTTCAACAGTAGAATTGCGATAAGCCGGATCGTATGCCGCAACGTCATCGATGAAAGTTCTGAACAAAGGAGATGAAAGGTACAGGACGCCTATGCTTCTTTTTACGATCTCAGGAAAAGGTGGGAGCAACCCAGTAATGCAGTTGTCAAGCTGAGACAGATTCTCCGAGAAGAATCGACCAAAGTCTCCGAAAGGGTCAATGTTCGAAATAGCACTAATTTCATGAACGAGGCTTCGTAAGCTGTCGAATGAGGCTAGTTCTTTAACAGTTTCCCAATGGGGAAACATCTGCTCAGCTGAGTTGAATAGCTGTGTTCGTTTTGCCCAAGCAATAGTGACAAGACCAAACCCAAACGCTGCACGTTCTTTGTTGAACAGGTAGTGGCGGTGGGTTGCAGGGATGAAGAGAACGGAGAGACAAAGTCGATGAAGGTCTGTTCGTAATATGAAATCATTCGGGCCGGCTTCGACGATCGCCAAGTCACGGTTTCGTATCAAGTCGGAATGTAGGCTCCTGATGTGCGCCCATTTGGTCACTGTGAAGCGATCCGTCCGGGTCTCCGTTTGTATCGCTTCAATAGCCACCCTGCGGTCTGCATCTACGTAGTCGTAACTGTTGTCCAGTTCAAGTATCCTAAGGCTGGAAAAATCACAGCTCATGGCTTCCGCCCATTGGCTCCAGCGGGAGCTAGGAACGATGTTGGAGATAGGCTTGAAGCGAAGCCAACAGCTTTGCCTCAACCTAGACTCATAATCCCGTTCAATAGGAGTCTGGGACGTGATCGGATTATTTTCATTTCTTCTCCCTCTTCTCCCAGGGTAGCCTGACGATGACGGCTCAGCTATCTTCCCCTCAAACCCTCTGAGGGGTGTCAGCTGGGTCTTCAACTCCCTAGCACTGGCGGGATCATAGCTGAGATCGTATACACACGATGGTGTAAGTGGTAGACACCCAACCGAGAGCCAGAACAAATTAGGAAGTGGCATCTCATCTCGGTCCAGATCGCCTCGAAGCTGAGAACTATAGGGATTCAGGTAAATGTTGTCGATATTTCCTATACCTTTGCTTCGGGTCAAAACCCCAATACTGCCATGCAAATTTTCAGCAGGTGATTGCAAAGGTATATGCAAATCTTGAGCTTGTAAATGCAAAAGCATATGTAAACCTTGATCATCTAAATGCAAATCTCGATCATGTAAATGCTGGTCTTTGCTCTTGAGGACTTGCTGGTAGTCCAGTCGGGAAGGATTGGAAGTTTGAATGGTTTGACCTTGGTCCCGACGCACTGAATATCTGCCCAAAAGCCCAAATGCGAGGAGCCACAGTTTGTGGAGTGGAATCCAGGTGTCTCGGTCCCGATAGATCAATTCCCCGCGTCCGGGCAATGGAATAGAATAAGCCTCGAGCGCTTTGATCATGGTAATCCAGCCTGTTCTCGACGGAGTTTTGGGTAGCACGGAATCTCTTCGGACATAGTCTCCTGGATTGGGAAGTTTGACATCAGTGCTGTTTGGCGGCCTCGTGAGATCCGGTACTACCACTCTTCGAAAGATAGTTGTGCCACGCCAGATAGTTATACCGCCTTTAACGAATTCGTGGGTTTCATCATCAATGGCTTCGATAGCAACGTGTCTCTCGCTGCGAAGAGTACGCCAGATCAACCAAGGCCCTAGAATACCGAAGAGAGCAACAACGGCGAGAAAAGCCGCGACCCATGTTCCGATCGTGGATGCTACGTCGAGGGGCTCTGCCATTGATGGTGGAAGAGCTTAAGCAGATGAATGAAAAAGCGAGGGGTCGAAAGGGACGAGCGGGAGAAAAGGAAAGCTGGAGCTTTTCAACTGCATGTTCGTGCAGCCGGCCTGAGCTTTTCCCAGTGCGGCGGTAGTCCTGCATGCTTTGCTGCTGAAAAGAGCTGCGCACAGCGCCAGCTGATTCGTATACATGCGGAGGTCATCGTGGCACGACATGCCTTCGCCCATCTGGACCACTCAGATAGGGCCGTTGGTAAGCTCGCGTCTAGGCATATGCGTATTGTTCCATTTGTCGACTCGGGTTGGCGAGTGAATGGTGGGTGAATGGGGTTGCAGGTGCAGCGGAAAAGAACTGCGATCATCGATGACCGGCAGGGTCGCTTAGTAAGCAAGCGGGGCCCCAGCTAACCGCGCTAGTACCGCCTTGGACACCACCGAAAAACAATATTTTTCTCCGTTATATGTTTTCTAAAATAGCCAAATATCAAATGTAATCGGGTTGTGAGCCCATGTTTAAGGATCAGATCAAGAGATGGTTCAGGCCCCTCCCTCCAGGTTCATTTTTTTGCCCCTACTTCGAACCCAGGCTGGGTCTTGGCATTTGTTTTTCTCCACATTATATCAGGTACTGTTCCCTATTACCAGTACTGTATACTGGCGCGCGTCTAAGGGAGATCCTAGGGAGCGGGCCCACGAGAGGGCAAGGTGCTTCCCTGGTCGCCGGGTTCACTCTTTCACCACGAAATCCAGAAAAGGATATGCTCGGCACGATAAGATAGTGTAAGCGAGAGCTAGATACCTACTCTCTACTAGGTACTTAAACCCTCCTCCAAACCCAAACCCAAACCCAAACCGAAAGTCTCCCCAGTCCAGATACATATGTTCGCACAACAAAAATCTGCTACATCTCCAACCAAACACAATATGCAGAACACCATAGCCCCTCCCCACAAGCGGTACATAACCTCGCCCTCAATCTCTCCATCCACTCCTAACCCAGCCCGCTCAACAGCAACGGCCCCAACGGCTGGGACTTCGAAGACCTCCGCGGCATATCCGCCCCACCCAACAACCTCCGCTACGCCCCCTGGACTCACTGCGCCATCGACCCCCTCGCCGACGACACGACCGACCAGCCGGTCCAGAACCCCACCACGTTGATCCTCGGGCAGCTCGCAGCCATCGCGGACGAGCACAAGGGCTCCGGCGTCGTCGTCGACGAGGACTCGCTTGTGGTGGTCGGCTGCTACAAAGTGTACGCCGTGGCCGACAGCCGCGCGCAGGAGACGGACGCGGACATCCTACGCATACTGGACGACGTCGATGCCAAGGAGCGGGGCATGGCTGCGCTCGAGGCGGTTGCTGAGTCGGAGCGCGAAGCGGACCACGCGGCGCACGTCGACGCGTTAAAGCAGGAAGTAGTTGAGATACACAAGGAGGAGAAGGTGCTGCGCGGCCGCCGACTCGACCAACGGCCCGTTCGTATTGCGAGGCACGACCCCCCGGTTTTCGCTATCAGCAAGAAGATGAATGGCGCTGCGCTTGGCAGGTTTGCGAAGCGCTACGATGAGCTATGGGCGGAACATGTGCAGCGGCACGGGTACGATTTGGATCTGGAGGACGAGGACTTGCCGCTGTGGCGGGAGCCCGAATTTGGTGTATGAGAACACTGTGACTGACCTGGGACCATCAATGCGGGAAAGGCTGTGGTTTGGAACGAATTAGTATACACGGAACAGAATCGAATCCCACCTCTTTGTATGATGGCCTTTCCAACCGCACAAGTGCTACTTATCCATGTTTCTACCACTTTCGTACTTTTCAACCCCGCTATTCTCCGTATAGAAGCCATACTAGAAAAAAAATCTGTGTGTATATGTGTTTAAAAAGAGATAAGAAAGACGAGAGAAGCGAAGAATTTATAAGAGCTCCACATAACGGCCTCCAGTTCCGCATACGCTGAAATAATCTAGCTTAAAAAAAGTTTAACTCTGTCCTAAACAGTAAGTATATGCTTCCTCACCATACCATCCCATCCGTCAATAACAAAGCAAAGCCCAATTCCTTAAATACTACACCCCGCCCCGTGCCGCGCCGCCCCCAAATCTCTCTCTCAAGCCCACTCGCCTACAAGCTCCGTCGGAGATTTACCAGGCAGTCAGCTCTAGTCAGCTCCCATTAGCTCTACAAAGAAAAAACGCCAAGCAAGTAAGCAGACACCGCAGTCTGAGTACCCGACTGTCACGTCGTGTTATGCATGCCCAGGTGCATGTACTCCGTAAGTCCAGTCGACCTACTGCTTACTCCGCCTATGAGATGAGATGAGATGCGATGAGATGAGATCGGGGCTGAACACGACGAGCGTTGTCGTTGTTGTTATTCGCGGGGCCGGCGCTCGACGCTAGCACGAAACAAGGTAAGCGGGACAACGGATACAGCCCATTCTCCCGATGGGGGAAGAGGGCATCACATCACATCATATCTTGGGCGCGTAAAACTTCAGCCTTACTTCATTTGCAGAGAATTGTGTTCTGTCTGTCAATCAATTAATCCAAATAATCAAAGAAGATAATCGGGCTTGATCGGTTAGTAAGAGATGCTGCTACGAGCTGCGTTCTCAACATGTGCACGACTACTGCTGCTATCGCTATGCTCACCAACTCTTCCATTTCCAAACCTGTGCCCCTCCAGTCAACCTACTATCTACTATCTACTCTCCCTATCACCGCCGCTAGACACTACAGAGTATATTCAAGCTATCGCCTCAGCCCTCAGCTCCTCAGCCCCCACCCCCTACCCACCAACCCACCAAACAAGCATATGCGCCCCGCCCCGCCCTCGAGCCCTCCACCATGCACCCGCCCCCAACCTTGCAACTTATTTAAGCAAACCCAGCCAAGTCCCGCCAAGAACTCCCAAGAATTACCCATATCCCGAACCAGAACTAGAGCCCCGACCCAGCAACCCAGAAAACGACTAGATATCGAAGCGATCAAACCGAGCGGAACCGAGCCATGCAGTCGGAACTTAACTTAACTTAACGTAGGTTTCCTTTTTACGCGAGTACATAACGGTGATGGATGAAACCGGTGTATGCGTATATGCATGCAGTAAGTAAGCAGCCTTGGCTTATTTTGACTTCGCTCCTTACCGCCCACACGCTGGGGCTAGGGAGGTGTGTATTCCAGTCATTCCAGCCCCCACCCAAGCTCTAGATAGACAACACACAGACACAGACCCAGACCCGCCAGCACACACCCACCCGCACAAGCCCATCCCAAGCGAGTAAATGCCCCAACCCCACCTCCGCCTCCGTCTACCCATCTCTCCCAACAGCGCAGCCAGCCACCGCGCCAACCCAAATGCCACAACGAGGACTTGCGGCTGTCGAGTGCAGACGATGGGTCAAGCCACCGGTCGGAGTCTAGGTTGTGGGCGTGCTTGTGTTCCCATGTATATATCGGGGCATTCACACGCCCATCTTCTTGCTCATCTTCATCACCTACCTTCATTGACGTCGAGGTTTCCTTCAGTTTCCTTCCGTTCACACTCACTCTCGTGATAACCGGCGGCTCTTCGTTTTCGTTTGTTCCGGTTTCTTTTTTTCCCGGGTCGTGCGATTCCTGGTCTGCGAGTTTTTAGACGTCTCCTTTGCGCGAGCAATAGAGCCATATTGTCCGTGTCGGTTCTTCTCTCGGCATCCATCCATCCATCAGACATTCTCCCAAACACCTTTTCCGCATCCATCACCGACCATGGGCCACGAAGAAGAAGAAAAGCCGCTCGGCCTCTTCGCCTCGCCGCTGCACGAAGGCAACCACCAGCACACCCACCCCTACACATCGCCCTCCTCAGACATCGAGCTGCAAAAGCCCGCGCCCGCCGACGCCACCAAAGTGCCCTTCGAGAACAGCGACTGCGAGCTGCACGCCTCGCCGGCCTTCCACCACCACGCCGAAGCCACCACCGCCGAGCTCTTCTACGACCTGTTCTTCGTCGCCAACCTCACGACCTTCACGTCGGCGCTCGAGATCAACAGCTCCAACACGCTGACGGCCTACATGGGCTTCTTCGCGCTGCTCTGGCTGACGTGGTACCAAGTCTCGCTGTACGACGTGCGCTTCAGCGCCGACAGCGTGTTTGAGCGCGTAGCGAAAGCCATCCATTTCGGTGTCATGGTCGGCTTCGCCGTCATCGGGCCGCAGTGGAAGCCCGGGCAGGAGATTGACGATTACAAGATCTACAAGGCGTTTGGGCTGATTTTGATGGTTTCCAGGATCACGCTCTTTTGCCAGTACACCGTGACGCTGCTGTATACGAAGAAGTACACCAAGACGATTCTGCCGCTGGCCCTCGTTATGGGATCGACCCTCGTGGCCGCAATCTTGTACGGAGCTCTTACACCGGTATTTCCGAACATCCAGTCTGTTGTGGATCAAGCCACAGGCGAAAGCACCCCCATTCCCCAAATGTCCAACGTGTACATCGCGTGGTATATCATTGCGATCTCGGAGACCATCGTCACAGTTGCGGTGTCCTGCATTTGGCGGGTCATCTCGTTCAAGGGCACGCACATGGTGCAGCGCATGTCCCTTCTTACGCTCATCATTCTCGGCGAAGGTATCATCGTCGTCTGCAAGTCGATCTCCAAGATCATCAAGAACGAGTACCTCTGGTCGGCGAACGTGGTCGGACAGGTCATCGCCTCAGTCTGCATCATCTACTTCCTGTACATGCTGTACTTCGACCGTCTCCAGGAAGAGCACTTCGGCAGCATCAAGCAGCAGGCGTGGTCATTTCTGCATTTCCCACTGCATACCGTTCTTGTGCTGGTGCTCCAGGGTGTCTCTCTTCTAATCATCTGGCGCCAGGCCATCGATGGTATGCAAATGTTCTACACGGACATGGTACTCTGGGAAAGTCAAACTTATGCCACTGGCTTGGAGTTTGCAACGGCGATGAACGAATCGGCGTACAACAACGTCTTCTACTTCATCCCTAAAGGCGTAGACGCTACAAAGGAAATTAAGGTTGCAGAAGCGGCGTTCTACACACTGGAGTCCGCCTATGACGCTCTTACCCTGGATGCGACCAACGAAACGGCTCTTGCTCAGTACACCGACGGCATTAACGATTTGTTCTACGCTGGCACAAAAACGATCTTCACTAGCCTCAGTGTCACAACGCCCAAGAAGAAGAAGGGCGGCGACAGCAAGTCTATCGGCTTCGAGGCGCTGTTTACGGAGTATGTCGGTATCTTCGAGTTGGTCTTCATGTATGTTTTCATCGCCGTAAGTAATCCATCTCACTGAAGTAATCTTTCGACTCGCTCACAGTACTAGGGTGGTCTCTCGTTGATTATTACCACGGTCCTCGGCTTCATATCTCTTCCCGTCCATCAGCGAACTCTGTCCCAGCGCATCCGTCTAGGGCTTAACGCATTCTTTGGGGTCGGCCTTTGCTTGATCTCGCTTTTGAGGTACAACATGGACCTGAAGGTCAACTACATGTCTTCTGATTGGATGATACCGACTATTTGCATGATCTATTTCATTTGCGTGGTCATCAACCATGTCTCTCTGCCGAAGAAGAAGATGCACTGAGTCGATGGAGTGTGAAGACGACGCGAAATAAGCGAGCAAGATGAAGTTTTCAGCGGAGCATTATCATGGATAGAAGGATACAGTGCAGAGCTCGTGGGGTATAGCGGTGGAGGGTGAGATCGGGTATTTCCTATTCATTGTTTTAATAGAGGCGGTGTCTAGCGGTCTTTCTTAGGTCTTGCGTAATTTCAGGAGGTCCTCAATGCAACTCAACTTGACTCTCCACGGTAACCACTTCATGTTGACGATTAACTCGACCGAGTGCTGAAGTGCCACCGGCCGCATAGGGGGGGGCAAAGGTGATTTCACGAGGCCATTCCCTGCCAATCTTCTCCTGATTATGGACCAACTCGGTCGTCCAACCGGCATCAACAATCACGGCAGAGCATATCTTTCAGTTCCAGTACACGGCTTCGTGAATGTAGAATGAGCAAAAGTTGGTGAACAATGATGAACGAGGAAAAGAGCTTCCTTCCCACTGCCGGATGTCAATGTGCGTCTTCGGGCTCCTCCTCCATCTGTATTCGAAGCGCCTCTTGCTCCCAAAAATCGGCCTCAAGCTCAGCCCCACGTCGTCCACCAAATCGGCCCTCTGGCTGATCGCCTTCGACCATCTCGAAAAGACGCTGAAAGCACGCCTTGATCTTTGGATCGTTGAAATGTTGGTATGGATGGTCCGGATTCAGCCAGGCTGCGCAGAGGTAACAGAAGTGAGTCTTGCACTGGAAACAGATCATATGGTTGCAGCCAAACGACTTCTGGCAAGGCACCGCACAATCTGGGCAGGGTGAGGTATTCTTCGAGATGAAATTAAGCGAGGCCTGGTCTTCCTCGGTCAGTTGCGATTCATTCCGCGGTTCGCAGCGCACAAAATCGCCGTGCCATGACGCGAGGCACACACGGCAGAATGCGAGATTGCAGTCTTCACAAACAGCAAGACGATCCATGCCATTTACACCAGCAGGCCTCCTCTCGGGTCCCTCTGGAGCCGGAGTGCTTACTGGGAGCTCAGCAGGCTCGTCGTCTTCGCAGTCGGACTCGTCCATTTGGCTGACGTCGGTGATCTTAGGATACTTCTGTGTCCTCATGGCGCCTTGGCACCACGACCGAGGACAGAAAGCGATGGAGGAGTCGGCTTCAATCTTCTTCTTGCGTTTGATGTTCGCAAACCGCCGAACGGTGTCCAACGACAGCGGGATCTGTAATAATTCTTTCGGCGAGAGCAACCGGTCTTTCTTCCGGCGGTCCACTGCCGGATTGCCAGTCTTGCCACAGCCTGGCGCCAAACACTTGACATTGTCCACGTCGCCCTCTCTTATGCAGTTGTTGTAAAAGTCTTGGAGACACGCCCTGCAGAAGACATGGCTGCACCGCTCCAGCCGATAACAGGCCGACCCTTTCTTCGGTTCTAGACAGATGCCACAATCGAAGCTCTCCTTGTCGAATATCTCACGCTTCATGCGGCTGCTGTATTCTAATAGGTCGCTCTTCTCGGATGTTGGAAGCGAGACTTCGGTCAATCCGAAGGCCATCGCTGCCGCTTCCTGGAGATAGTCGATGTAGTTGAACAGCACGGCCATCCCTCCGTATTCTTTCCACTTGGCTCGGACCTCTTCCACTAGCCTGTCCAATACATGTTCCGGCAACCACGATGGTGTGGTGGTGAGCTTTACGGACGGTGGTGCATTGGCGGGGTAGTCTGGGGGGAGGGTGATGTCGAGGTGTAGAGGCGGCAGATAGGGCAGCCGCTCGACTTGTTGCTCGGGCTCGAAAGTGACGGGGAGAGGCTTGACCGGCGCTACAAGCAGCTCAATATGCGCAGTAAGCGGGTTGCTGATCTCGAACGTGAATTCGGGGTAGATGGCCTGGAGCGTGTTTAGTTCTTCTATGCGCTCGTCGTCTGGGGCGATGTCGGCCATTATGGTGATTGCAGCCTGGGGAAATCGAGCGGCCTCTCAGGGTGAGACTACTTCCTGTTCTGAATTTGGACACCGCTCGCAGATTGGGGAGGCGATAAGAGATGGTGTTATGCGGGGTTGGTTGAACAGGTGAGGGAGGCCACAAGCAGAGGGAAAACGGCATGGACCAGGCGGCTCTTATGGACGACCATTCTGAGTCAATAGTGGCCGGCACAATCACGGCGGGCACCGTTGGAAAGCAGCAGAAGCGAGTCGAGAGTGCATGAGGGCGAGGAGCAGTCACAGTAGTGAACCGCGGTCTGACGTCGGCGCCACCGGTGAATCGCCGACGAGCTGATGACGTAATCCCGCGCTAGACCGACTGGGTAGACGGCCGGCCGAAACCCAACGTCCGAGGCTGCTGTTGCAGTCTGTACATACTACATGCCAACAGACACAGTCGCGGCCATGGAAGACCCCCCCGTGCTGGCCTCCTTCTCCCTGACCCATGTGCACTATGTGAGGCCACCGCCCTCCGCCGCGCAGCAGCCCACCCACTAACGCCGCGAAGAATGCCGCAGACCGCCTCTCATATCTCTGCGCCTGGCTGGCGCTCGCGCCCCAAGCGCTCTGCGTCATCTACGTGACGCTGATCTGGTCCAGCCGCGAGGCCGAGATCCTGCTGATGGCGGCCGGCCAGTTTGTGTGCGAGGTGCTGAACTGGGGCCTCAAGCGGTGGATCAAGGAAGAGCGGCCGCCGGGTATGCAAGCGACGCCTCAGATGCATGTGGCAAGCTTTGGTATACACGTGCTGACTCGCTATGCTAGAAATGCACGGAAAGGGCTATGGGATGCCGTCGTCGCACGCCCAGTACGTGACCTTCTTCTCGCTGAGCCTGACGCTGTTCCTGCTGTTCCGCCACGACCCGCACCCGACCGAAACCCACACGCCCTTCAGCTTCCTGCAGCGCCTCGCCCTGTCGGTCCTCGCGCTGGTGTCCGCGGCCGCAGTAGCCGTCAGCCGCATCTACCTCAGCTACCACACGCCACGGCAGGTCCTGGTGGGGTGTGCCGCGGGTGCGGGGTTCGCAGTTGTGTGGTTCGGCTTCACCACGTATCTGAGGAGCGCGGGCTGGGTGGACTGGGCGCTCGAACAGTATCTGGCGAGACTGTTCCGCGTGAGGGACTTGGTTGTGCAGGAAGATCTGGCCGACTCCGGCTGGGCGCGGTGGGAGGAGAGGAGGTTGAGACGGCAGGCTATACGGGTGCAGGGGAAGAAGAGTAGATGAGCGGGGACGTGGTGTACACGCGTCCAGCTCTGTATATCAGTATATCATGTTGTAATGCAGCTTTGGCCAAGGCAAAGTATCGGAGCATTCTCTCGCAGGGCAGTATGCTAACAAGTTGAGAAAAATCGGATATAAAAGCACCCAAACAGCTGCAACACAGTATCCCTATCCTGCGCCACGTTACGCTTTCGACCCGCCCCCACTCACATCTCCATACCCAGCGAACATCTCACCCCCATGAATCCGCTCAAAGTGATCCTCCATCTTGTCCTTCCTCGGAAACGAATGCCCTCCGCCGTCCAAGCTGCGTACGCATCCCTCGACAGGGCACCAGAACTCTGGCTTTGTCTCGGCATGGCGAGTGGCATGGTGACGTTTCAAGTCTGCTAGCCGGCCGAACGTGGTGCCGGAGCAGGCGGGGATATGGCATTCGTATTTGTCGTTGCGAACGGTTCCGTTGCTGAGGATGAGGCCGATTACTTCGTGGGGAGAATGGGTGAGAGGGGGAGAAGCAGTGTGGGTTTTGAACGTAGTGCTGGGACGACGGCGCTTGGTGACGCGGGTGGGGTTCGGGAGTTGTGAGTCGTTTGAAGGTGTTGGCTGAGTGGGAGGTGGCAGATCTGTCTGTGAACTGGATAAGTCAGTACTCGGTCTTGAAAGTGATATTTCCGGTATGGAAATCAATGCTGTAGTTTAGACATACACTGTTTGCAACGGTCTGCACGGAGACAGCGTTCTCGGAGAGAGCGAGAACGCTGTCTCCATGCAGACCGCTGGTTAGAAGAAGCAACCACCAACCAAGCAGATATCTCATCTGATATCATACGTTTCCCTGTCCTGCGCGCTCTCAAAGGGAAAGAGCTTCATGAGCGGCTCGTAAGGAGCACTCTAAGCTCGATGGTTCGAGTAGACTGACTACATTCGGGAGATGGTGTAGCGTAGTGTAGTTGTTTATCATGCTTGTGCACTATTCATCCATTAACCGTTGCAACGTTAGTTAGTAAAAGCACATGTGGAAGAAAGACTAGGCGGAAGTTGAAGTAGTTGGGACTGGGACTCAACACGCTAAATCACGCACCAGAGTCGTCGACGAGAATCGATAGCCTATTGAAGGTTAGATTCGGCTTTCTAATTATTTCATGCAGCTCTCACGTCCAAGGCACAATCCATGGCAAAACGGGTTGCTCCGAACGCTCGCCTAGGAACTTTGTAGAGGTAATTCCAGTAGTCGTGAATAAAACTAAGAAGCATCAGTTCTAAAGATAACATATCCAGAACCACAAGTACTCACGTTCCGTTTGTAACAGAGCACTCCAGATGTTGTCACTATTGCAACTTTATACATACTAGTTTGGAGGACGAGGCAAACCGTATTGGACCCTATTCGCCATTGTGGGTCATGTGTCGAAGTCTGGCCATGATTCTAGAGATGTAGGATACGCAGGATCAAAGGCGTCGAGAATAAAGTCAATAAATGTAAACTTTTCTGAGCATCTTCTTCAATAATAATTACTGCCCACGCCATCCATTGTGAAGTTGGGATAAAGAGAAACTGATTGGTTTTCCATCATATCCCAATCGGCGAGATCATAGGGTTGGAAACTCAAAGAGGTTGAGAGAGACGTGTCCCCGACGAACGGAACGAAGCTGTTCATTTTGATAGACTAGACGGGAATGTTTGGGAAGTAGTATGGTGAAGGGGAAGAAACTAGAGGGCTTCTAAAGAGGACTAAATAGCATTGGGGCGCCACATGATAGCTGCAAAATGGCAGCTTATCTGTGAGACTTTCCGGGGGGGACTCCCAAATGCGCCCTTTTGCGCCCTACCATCTGATGCAGCACGGATTTGCTCAACCTATCGCGAAGCGTGCAACAAGCCAGGCTGAGATCGCGGTAGGGTCGTGAAAAGATCACGCCGCCACGGTCCCCTCGGAAGGGCAGGATGGACAGCGCGGCTACATTAGCGAATGTCTCGTAGCTTCGTAATGACTACTCAAGAATTGAAAGATTTTGCATGTTATGTTCTGGGCATGGAGGAGGCGCGCGGAGTTAAAGTGACCCTGCCGTCTCCTATCTCAGCCGCCATGACGTCAGATTTAGCGACGCTAAGACCCGGGCAGACTCGCGCTTTCACCCGACCCATGTACACCACCTCATCTTTCAACACCTCGATCCCATCCCGCATCCCGACCACTCGCTCGCCATCTCCCAAATATGCAGCGAGGCTGAAAGCGGACGGACGGAAGGCAGAAAACCGGTCAACGATGCCTGGGAACCCAGTCCAATGAACGCTCGACACATCGCGCACGTCTGTTGAAAGCCGGACCAGCCTTGTGGGCGCCAGCTTTCTCCATTTGCATCGAAGAGAACAAAAATGCACACAGATTAGTGCCCTGTACACTTTGGCAAGCTACATATGGCAAGCTCTATCGAAGGACCACCGATGAAACCGTAATCAGATACTATGTCTAGCCGTGAAGGATTGCGCCAACTTCCGTTCCCACAAATCAACGAAACTATGCGATGAGCCCTTCAAATCTATCAACTTGACGCGGTACCTGTTGTAGACGAGATCGAAATCGTTTATGTACATATACCATGTACGTGGCACGAACTCTGTCATGATTGACACGTAGAAAGAGTAATATTTATCTTGTGGTTTAACAATAGAGGTAGTATCCCAATCAGAAAGATCTCCATCGCATACCAAGACTGATTATGTCCATGGTACCAAACCAATGCGGGTAGGAAACGAAAAGCGCAACATCATAATTCATGATTTAACAATAACATCGCGATCTTGTTCGGGTTCTTCATACCAGGACATGATCGACGCTTCTCAGACGGTTCGGAAAAACGAAAGCAACAGCGTAAGCCGAGAAAGAGGTACATGGTGGAATGGCCGTTACAAGCCCGCCTTGAATGGAAGATTTCTGTACGAGAGCCACCACGCACAGGCAAATTCCAGCAAATGCTAGGGTTATGAGTGTGTACCTATAACAGTCAGACTTAAATGGAATGGACAGATAGCGTGTACCACACTTACAGTTTGTGGTAAGCCAGCCGATAACACTGCAGAGACAGATACAAGAGTATCAGGATGGACTACGCTCCAAATACCCTTATTTACTAGTTAGCACTTAGTCTTCATGGAAGTCTCAGCTAATTTACATCCAGGATATTGCTGGCTTGATAGCAGCATCATTGCGCATGATGAACCACAACACACTTGTGACGCCCATCAATGGACCCAACAGACTTCTCACTGCTCCTCCGAGGTATCCTCCCAGGACAAAAAATATGCCCGTAAATGCGCCAGCTACAATCCTCGGCACCTCCTCTTGCAGGACGGACCGGACCGGAGTCCCGTCCGGGATGGCGAATGGTGCTTCCGGAAATGGCACCATTACGGTACCATCGTAGTCCAATCCCGAGGCAGGCTGTATTAATGATGATAATGCCACTAGCAGGACGGCATGGCGGAAGTATCGAGGAACCGAACCTAGGATTCCCGAGCTCGTTATTCTAGGCACAATTTTGAAGATAAAGCCTTCAAAGAATCCATTGAGCTCGGAAAGTTTCAACGCCGTGTCTATAATACGTCAGTCTCTACTATCCCAGCAGCAAGGCCATAACATACCGTCGACTACGCTCAGCATCCGTAACATCTCTATGCCAATCATGATGACTATCTAAGTGCCGGTCAATGCCAGCACTTTGTGGGCGGCAAAAACAACACCAGGCGATGATGACTTGAAATTTGAATTGAAGAAGTGTAGAGTCAGAGTCAAAGCACGGAGAAATTCGGTGACTCTTTGACCAACACTACACGGGGTCCAAGTCCGAGTCATTCCAAGGTTACTAAAAAAAACAGCGAATGCCCCTCTCCGGTCAGCCGAGTCGTGAAATAGTGCGCGAGGCAGAAACGAAGGCTTGGCACCTCACCTGCGGACACAATTCGGCACTTCATCAGCACATTTTCTTCGAGGGTGACAATTATGGACACGTCGTGGCCAATTGTGTCTAAGGACCCACACTCTTCAGCTGGCCAGAAACCCGGCAAATGCGTCTTCCACCGGTGAGATGCGTCTCCAAGAGCAGTCGGCTGACAGCGACTCCAGACCGGTGTAAGGTGCGTCCCTAGGTAAGGAGACACACTATGTCGCGAGACAGGTTGGCGATTCGGAGCTTCGGCGCCTCCTGTTTGCAGGCTTATAAAACTACTATCAGTCCACCATGATTGTATGGCTATTGCTCTTTAAGAGCATTAGCATCCGACATGAATCGCTGCTATGTTGGCCGTACTGTCGATCATTTCGTCAACGCCGTCAATCTACTCTTTAACGATACCCCCCTGTTCATTAGCGATTTCGAGAAGCGATAAAGTACTCGGAGGGTTTCAAAGAGAGCACAGCTAAGACTGATCGATTCCCCACGCTCGGGAGATCGCGTCGACGTAGGAGTGAGCATGCCGGGAGCCCCGTACTTCGAAGCAGGAGATCTCTTGAACCAAGCCCGAGCTGGCGGGATACGCTATTTAGGTAACGTCACTTGGCATGCACGAGCCTGCATTAGCGACCTTATCGCCTGCTGTATCCTATCGTAAAGAATACGGCGCTATGTCAGTCTCGTATGCCTCTCAAAATAGGCGTGGCGCATGCTGCTGGCTTTCTAGAAGCATCGATCACTGCGCGCTTACACAGAGCCGTCATGCGTGATGGTGTTCTGTTCCCTGCTTAAGAGATTGCGCGGACATTCCTCGTCCTTCCTTTCTTATTGCTAACAAGTTCGCCGCGATGGACAAGGCTAGCCGTGTTCTAGCGCAACCCGTTCCTCTTAGCCTATCTAAATCATACCGTGCTCGCGCAGATCGTAGTGGAATCCTTTATACTACCCTGCACCATCGTGCGCGCGGCTGTCGCTCGATTAAAGCAAAGGCCTAGAGCCAGCAATATCTCGCTCCGTACGAGGAGGACGCTCTCGTCCATTTTCTCTTACAAATGTCTGACCTGCGCCAGCCTGTGCACATTAAATACATACGTTTTCTAGCTTTCTGCGTCACCTACTAGCGATCCGAGACCGACCGCCCGCTGAAGAGGCCCGGCAAGAACTAGGCTCAGGGTTTTAAGAAACGCTATCCAGAGACGCAAGCGAGAAGAGTCAAGGCGCTAGACTAAAATTATTACGAGAAGAACACCTATTGGAAGATAACACACTGGTTTGAAGTGATCAGAAGGGTGCTGAAAGACCCAGCCATCTCTAAGGAGAATGTATACAACATGGACGAGACTGGCGTTATGCTATCGGCAAAGAGCACTTTACTTCCCTCTACAGCTCTGCAAGGGAAAAAGCCTTCACTTCGAAGAACATCATAGCTGGCTTTGCTAGAAGTGGTCTGTTTCAGTTCAATCGAGACAGGGTGCTTAGGAGCATGCCAAAACCTCTCGCTGATCTGACTATCCCGAAAGCCGACGAGATGAATGTTGAGGCTTGCTATCAGAACGAAGTTCCACAAACACCTGTGCTCTTGACGAGATAAGCAAGTGAAACCTGCAGAGACACCTCCACAAGCTAGCCAAAGCCACGCAGCTATCTCTTGCGAAGGGGTTCCTCCAAGGAAAACCACATCCGGTTCTTGCTGACAGTCAATAACGAAGCTAAGATGCGACGATCGACCAAGTCGCTAGTACTAGGCAAAGCTAAGGTGATAGGCTACGAGGAGCTCGTGGAAGCACGAGAGAAGCGCGTTGAGAAAGAGACTGCTCGGAAGACGAAAGGCAAAGGGAAGCGAGGCCGGAAGCGCACGAGTGCTGCGGTAGAGGATGATACAGCGGAGCCAAAGACGAAGGCGAACAGGGTGACCGAAGAGCCAGAGCCAGCGATAACGCTAGCGACAACGTCGACCATTGCAGCTGTGGTGGGGATTGAGACTGCACCTGCTCTATGGAGGGCCCCAGCGGCGCGGATGTACTAGTGGATTAGGACATGAGATGAAGCTTGTGATGGCCTGGGTAAGACGGCCGTCATGATCTTGTAGCGGAGCCTCTTGGTACGCCAGCGGAAGGCCGATTGTTCTGCTGCGCTTCTCAAGAGTAATAATCGTATGTGCTACTGTAAGGTTCTTGTTGTCGTAACACCGCTGTTGCGCCGTCTCCTGTGTCCATTGCTATGCCTTGCCGTGGCTATTCGCGCGGTTCTTGTGTCCCTCATCGCATGTTGCCGTACGGTAGGTACCTAGGTACCGCCTAGCCGAGGCAAGAGACCTTACGTCAATTTAGTATGTTGGCTCTACGGTTACTCGACGCGTCTTAGGGATGCCAAGAGTGCATGTCACAGAATTTAGGTAGATAAGGTAGCATGCTCACATCGAATACCTAAGTGCGGCAGGCTCGAGAATAGGGTAGTCGCGATTGGGTACCTAGGCGGCGAAGGCTGCGTGAATGTGGTTTATAGCATGCTGCGCATCAATAGCATTTTGTCGTCAGCGTTAGACCCGCTTCCTTGCGTTGAATAAATGCATCACTTGAGATGCTCCGGGTTGATCTGGACGCTATCGTTGTTGTGTTGCGTTCCGAGCCCGCAACGGAATGAATTATTGTACGGTACCGTAGGTACCGAGGCGCCCGGCGTGACTATCCACCCGGCGTGACCATCCACCCGAACACCAAAATCGACACCACAACATGAAGCTATTGAGCCACGCGCGATAGCTATAATCGCGATATTTTCTAGGGCTTAGTTCTACAGGCCTCAATTAATATATATAGCTATCTATATTTTGCTAGGAGCTTGATAGCTTGGCCGTGTCGTGATTGAGATGGTGGTGGGCCTGCTGCAGCACCTGAGGCTTCACTACCACCCTGAGGCTGCGCAGCTACTCTCTTTTTTAAGCCTGCCTTCGTAGCTACCTTAAGGCGTCTCCTCTAAGCTCTTTGGGCAGTTTTTTGAGCTTGTTGGAGTCGTTGTTGAGTCCTACGAGCTGCCTGTCGTGAGGCTCGATCAGCAGCCTCACGAGCCTTCTCCTCCTGCCTCATCAATTGCGCTGCTGTTCTCGCTGCACGCCTTGCCTCAACAGTCTTAAGCTTCTCCTGCCTCTGCTCCTCACGTACGCGAGATATCTCTGCTTTTTGGAGTTGTTGTTGCTCCGCCTCAGCCTCCTGCTGCCGCAGGCGATCACGTGCCCTATCCACCTTGCTTAGAGTCCAGAATACAGCCCCACCGTGATACTCCTCAGCTGCCTCTAGAGGCAGAGCCTTGCCTCGCTTCCTACGCTGCCTCTCATTGATGAGAGCCTCCTTAAGTCTCACATTCTCATGCTCAGCTAGTACTGATCTGATCGAGAGTCGGTGGATCGTTTGGTTGAGCTTTGAGATCTTTTTCTGGTCTCTATCAGCTACAGCGTGATCGACCAGCCGTCTAATCTTCCTCCAATCTAATGCGCTTAGGGCTGAGGAGTCGCTATCGCTTAAATAGCCTAATAGAGCTGGCTAATTGAATCGTTTGAGTATCACCTTTGGCTCGAAAGGTGAGAGGCCAGTTGCCTTAAAAGCCTTGAGTATAGTATCCTTCTTGAACGAGGCTTCCCAGGCAGCCATAAACATAGAATAGAAGTCTCGTTTGCTCATAGATGTGAGCCCTTGGCACCTCTCCATGAACGCAGCTACCTAGTTTGAGTAGGCTGATAAGAATGGCTTAAACACGACGACGTCAAGCAGCTAGAGAGTGTAAGTTGAATAAAAGGGGTATACTGCAAGGAGAATCCTATTCCGATCGCAGTACTCGATGAAATCCATCGTGAGGTGAGATCCATAGCCGTCTAGGACAAGTAATCGATAGCTCCGCCCTGCCTTCTCCTTCGTAGATCAATCAAACACTTGTTTGAGCTAGGCTAGTCCTATATCGTTGTTTGTCTAGCTAGAAAGTAAAGAGGATATATATACTTGGTCTTTAGGCCTTAGGGCTTGTAGCCAGGTGTCCTGTATCGAGCCTAAGTCTGATTGATATATTAGCGCAAGCGCAAGGGCTGTTCCATCAGCGCATATGCAGGCTAGCAGCGTTATCCACTCCCAATTGCTATCCTAGATGTGAGCCTTGATTTTCCCCTCCTCATATAGCCTCTTGCTGAACACCCGCTTTGAGCGAGTAAGTATTCCTAGCATGCAGCTCTTCTCATCCATGTTGTACATATTGCAAGGCTCTATATCGTATTAGCTAATCTTACTGCGTAGAAGCTCGAAGTAGAGAGTATACTTCAACCAAGAATCAGCCTAGTGCCGTGAGCGATCGATGCCGGTGGCCCAGCGTGAGATTAGATCAACCTGGTGTCGCTTGATATATCGATCAACCCAGCCTTTTCCAACCTCTTTTTTCGCGATATCCGAGGCAAAGCGTCGTATCATAGGCCGTGTAGGAAGTAAGCCTTGCCTTGTAAGGCGCTCTATATAGCGTAGGAGCTCCAGCTCCTGCTAGGGGTGGAGCGCTTGCTGGTTTTGAGCCTTAGTGCTGCATGAGGTTGAGACGCTTCGGTGTCTTCGGCTAAGCGCTGCGTGGCTGCAGCCATAGATGGCTGCTATTTTCCTATATGAAAAAGGTTCTCCTGGCTCGCGCGATTCAATCGCTTCAATCGCATCCTCAATTGCTCCCATATTGGTGGAGTTGTGTCGTGTTGAAGTTATGTAGTTGTCAGGGTTCGGTGTTCGGCTGGATGGTCACGCCGGGTGGATGGTCACGCCGGGCGCCTCGGTACCTAGCGGCACAGAGTCGCCGATGGCCGGAGTGTCCTTGCACGAACCAGCACGCGCTACACAGACATCCTAACGTGCCCTTAGAGCAAACAACGACCTGTGAAACGCATCCTTAAGCAAGAACTGCTTCTCGGTTTGCAGCATGGTGGCTGTCGCGCAATACATGTTGTCAGCCTTGCCCAGCCAGCCTCACGTCACGGCGTGGGCGGGCTGCGCCTCCTGCCCTGAGGTGTTGGAGATGCAGCCTGCCACAACAACGAGGAGGACAGTCTTTCTCACCCCTACCTTAACAAATCGTCACTTAGCACTCGAAACAACCCTAACAGCTACGATCTCCACGCCTTACGCAAGCGAGCCGCCGTGCGCCGTCAATTCCGTCAGCCTGCTTCGAAGCTCTAAGGCTTCCTTATACCGCTCGCGCGTACGGACAAATACACAGCCCGATGCGACTGCTATACACTACAGGCGATGGGAGACTTGGGTGGACCGAGGACTTGATCGGGGACAAGATCCCCCCGTATGCGATCCTGTCGCACACCTGGGGCGGGCAGGAGGCAACCTTTAAGGACCTTCAGAACTATAGCAATATAGAAGAAGTTGATGAGAAGGTCATGGAGGGCTATCGAAAGATTTTCTTCTGCTCCCAGCAAGCTAAGCGCGATGATTTGAACTACTTCTGGGTAGACACCTGCTGCATCGACAAGACGAACAGTCAAGAGCTTCAAGAAGCGATCAACTCTATGTTCCGCTGGTATCAGAACGCGGAGAAGTGCTATGTCTTGCTTTCGGACGTCGAGAAAAACTTCTTAGAAGAGAATGGCAGTTTGCGCCGAAGATGGAAGGCAGCGTTCAGGAAGAGCAAGTGGTTCAACCGAGGCTGGACGCTTCAGGAACTATTAGCTCCCCGCTCTGTCGAGTTCTTCTCGAAAGAGGGAGAGCTGCTAGGGGACAAGCAGTCTCTAAAAGACACTATTGGTGAGATTACAGGAATACCTAGCGACGCTCTGTTAGGGAAGCAAGTGTCCGAGTTTAGCGTAGCTGAGCGGTTCTCTTGGGCAGAAGATCGCCAGACGACACGCGATGAAGATGGAGCATATTGTCTATTCGGCGTGTTCGGCATCCATCTACCGCTAATATATGGCGAAGGCAGAGAAAACGCGCGCGACCGGCTCAGAAGTGCGGTGATTCTAAAGCACAAGGGCCGCAGTCAGGACCAAGAAGAAAAGCTTGGCAAGATCTACAGCTGGCTTTCGGCGCCTGATCCGTCTACAAACTACCACAAAGCGCACAAGCAGCGGCAGGCTGAGACTGGGCTCTGGCTGCTAGAAAATGCAAAGTTTGCCGAATGGAAGGAGAGTGCAGCGTCGCGACTGTGGCTGTATGGGATCCCAGGATGTGGGAAGACCATCCTGAGCTCTACTATCGTCGAGCATCTGCTGCAGCACTGCCATGATGACACTAGCATGGCGACGGCGTACTTCTACTTCGACTTCAACGATAAACAGAAGCAGGACCCAGAGCTGATGCTGCGCTCGCTGCTATGCCAGCTCCTGCAGCGTTCAGTCGTGATACCTAAGGACGTTAACGCGTTGTTTTCGTCCTGCGAGAACGGAAATCGGCCGCCATCACTACATGCACTTCTAGAGGTAGCACCCCAGGCGATGCAACAGTTTACGCATGTTTACATCGTTCTTGATGCGCTCGATGAATGTACCCAACGCCGAAATTTAATGGACGTACTTAAGACAGTGGCTGGGTGGCAGCTTGACAATATACATCTGCTTATGACTAGCCGGAAAGAGCGGGATATCGAGAGCTCGTTGGAGGAATATATTGAGGAAGAGGACGCTGTGTGTCTTCAGAGGGATGTAGTAGACGAAGATATACAGCGATACGTTCAACAAAGGCTGTCTGAGGATAAGGGCTTAGCAAAATGGAACAAAGACGCTGCTATTAGGCAAGAGATTGAGACTGCAATGATGCGTGGTGCTCATGGGATGTACGTGTTTACTTAGTTCTTTACAAAGCTAAAGCTAACAATAGCTTAGGTTCCGATGGGTGGTATGTCAGCTGGACACACTAGAAAGGTGTTGCAATCGAGCGATGCTGCGCAAATCTCTTGCCACTCTGCCGCGGACGCTAGACCAGACATACGACCGCATTCTCTCCGCCATTAGCGAGAGATATTCTGAGTATGCGATGCGCATTCTGCAGTGGCTGACATTCTCTACTAGGCCGCTATCCGTCGAAGAGATCGCCGAAGTCGTCGCTATCAACGTGGCGCGCGACCCAGCGTTGGACCGTGATGAAGTGCTAGAAGACCCGCTAGAAGCGTTGAACATCTGCTCGAGTCTGGTCACTATTACAACGAACGAAGCGGACGGAAGATCAAGGCCTAGCCAACAGATCATCGCTCTAGCACACTACTCAGTTCAGGAGTATCTTGTGTCGGATAGGATTAAGCAAGGGTCAGCAAAACAATATAGCATGCAAGAGGCCGAGTGTCACAATGCGATAACAAGAGGCTGTCTAAAGTACCTGATCCAGCTCCAGCAACCATTGTCAAAAGAGGCTCTTAAGGCGTCCGCACTTGCAAGGTACACAGCAGAGTTTTGGAGCAGCCATCTACGAAAGACAGGAGACGAGATAGCACAAGTCAGTCAGCTAACGATGAGTTTAATGGCCATTGAAGAACCTGGATATCTCAATTGGATCCGGTTGCATGATCCAGATCGTCAATGGGAAGGAACGAATTTGGAAAGAAGTCTCAGCAACTTACCTACGCCGCTCTACTACGCAGCGTTGCTAGGCTTAAGTACGATTGCAAGAATGCTACTCGACAAGGGCGCCGAGATCAACGCGCAGGGTGGACGCTACGGCAACGCACTGCAGGCAGCTTCAGGGGGAGGCTACGAGCAGGTAGTCAAGACGCTGCTCGACAAGGGCGCCAACGTTAACGCGCAGGGTGGAGACTTTGGCAACGCACTGCAGGCAGCTTCATACACAGGCCACAAGCAGGTAGTCAAGACGCTCCTCGACGCAGGCGCCGACGTTAACGCGCAGGGTGGAGCCTTTGGCAACGCACTGCAGGCAGCTTCATTCAGAGGCTACGAGCAGGTAGTCAAGACGCTGCTCGACAAGGGCGCCAACGTTAACGCGCAGGGTGGAGACTTTGGCAACGCACTGCAGGCAGCTTCAGAGGGAGGCCACAAGCAGGTAGTCAAGACGCTGCTCGACGCAGGCGCCAACGTCAACGCGCAAGGTGGACGCTACGGCAACGCACTGCAGGCAGCTTCATACGGAGGCTACGAGCATGTAGTCAAGACGCTGCTCGACAAGGGTGCCAACGTTAACGCGCAAGGTAGAGACTTTGGCAACGCACTGCAGGCAGCTTCATACACAGGCCACAAGCAGGTAGTCAAGACGCTGCTCGACGCAGGCGCTAACGTCAACGCGCAGGGTGGACGCTACGGCAACGCACTGCAGGCAGCTTCAGAGAGAGGCTACGAGCAGGTAGTGAAGACGCTGCTCGACGCAGGCGCCAACGTCAACGCGCAGGGTGGACGCTACGGCAACGCACTGCAGGCAGCTTCAGAGAGAGGCTACGAGCAGGTAGTCAAGACGCTTCTCGACAAAGGCGCCAACGTCAACGCGCAGGGTGGACGCTACGGCAACGCACTGCAGGCAGCTTCAGAGGGAGGCTACAAGCAGGTAGTCAAGACGCTGCTCGACGCAGGCGCCAACGTCAACGCGCAAGGTGGACGCTACGGCAACGCACTGCAGGCAGCTTCAGGAAGAGGCCACGAGCAGGTAGTCAAGACGCTGCTCGACAAGGGCGCCAACGTTAACGCGCAAGGTAGAGACTTTAGCAACGCACTGCAGGCAGCTTCATACACAGGCCACAAGCAGGTAGTCAAGACGCTGCTCGACGCAGGCGCCAACGTCAACGCGCAGGGTGGACGCTACGGCAACGCACTGCAGGCAGCTTTAGTAGAAGGCCACGAGCAGGTAGTCAAGACGCTGCTCGACGCAGGCGCCGACGTCAACGCGCAGGGTGGACGCTACGGCAACGCACTGCAGGCAGCTTCATTCGGAGGCTACGAGCAGGTAGTCAAGACGCTGCTCGACAAGGGCGCCAACGTCAACGCGCAGGGTGGAGCCTTTGGCAACGCACTGCAGGCAGCTTCATACACAGGCCACAAGCAGGTAGTCAAGACGCTGCTCGACGCAGGCGCCGACGTTAACGCGCAGGGTGGAGACTTTAGCAACGCACTGCAGGCAGCTTTAGTAGAAGGCCACGAGCAGGTAGTCAAGACGCTGCTCGACGCAGGCGCCAACGTCAACGCGCAGGGTGGACGCTACGGCAACGCACTGCAGGAAGCTTCATGAAGAGGCCACGCACGGATTTTCTCCTGTCTCGACCTTTGCGTTGTTTATCTCTGCCTACTCTCTTCGGTAACCATTATCGCGCATACATACCAGTTTCCCAGTGGTCTTATCAAGCCGCTTCCTTCCGGTTACCGTGAACGAACGTCGTCCCTTCTGAAGCCTCGAAAAGCAAACTGAAAACCCAGTATACGCATCTACACTTGCTATGAACTCAATAATAATGCCTTTGTATGTAACCGAAGTACCTAGCATGCTGTCATTGAAACTTACACTTTCAGGATCTGGTACTGCTGCTCCTGTGGAGACGGCCCTCTGGGCTCCATAACAATGCAACAGTGTCAAGAAGGTTGTTGTTTGTACCGCTCCGGTAGTGTCGAGCGGTCTTTCGGGACCAATGTGGCCTATATGAGCGCGAGCACATGCTCGCTTCTAGTCGGTGTCGCAGCTGGGCTCGAAGCCGGTCGTTACCCTTTCGCACCAAGCTCGTGGCTCTGCGATCGAATTTCGATTGATCCTGTCGAAATACTGGATAGCGCAACGGCTATGTCTACAACCGGACTCTCGCCCGCCAGGAATTCTTGTGGGAACTATCCAATCCCAGCGGTCATTGCCTTCGCCACGGCTACGACTTGCTTCTATCACACAACTATGAACAACTCTGCGACCGACCGGGTTCGTTTCAGAGACCATACCCTCCTTGCCGGCATGGTGTGTGGCATTGGCATCGGCGTGTGCACTGGAAGAGATGCTCGGGCTACGATTCTCGAGGTCATGCCTTGGGCGATACTGAGCGCGCTCGTTCTGGGCAGCGTCCTGAGCACGCTGTGGCATAAGAAGTTGTTCAGAGTGGGCAATCAACACTGGGACTCAGACTGCTCCAACTACAGTGACAAATGCGACTCTGCGCTGTAGTTGAAGCAGCGGAGTATGGAACAGGAAGTGCTACAGTGGTACTTAGTCAGGTATATCGTGCCGAGGATTCAGTTTCTGATGTACTGGTCTTTGCAGACGTTCCCACCTCGGTGTCTCTCAGCTGGGGCTCCATATCCTCATATTGTGTTCACTGTATCCTCGTATTTTGTTCCCTTTTATCCCCGTATTTTGTTCTCCACAACCAGTTCACTGTTCGTCACGGCACATTGATATCTTTTGCTCGGCTCTGTCCTTTCACTGCTCACCTCACGGTGAGGGCATCTTGACATAGATTGCCAGCGCACAGCGCAACGGGATATGTCTCAGTAGTTATTTGCACGTTCTCATCTCTTGTTCCTTTGGCGCCTCAAATCTAGCAGCACATAATGCAATCATTCGTTTTTGCGGTTCTTCGAATCGACTTTGCTCTGGTGAATTGGAAGACTATAGGTGTTGCATATTTAGTACTAGAGATGACAGCAAAACAGACTCAATCTGACCTTCTCAGACAGTGGAGTGTATGCATTGGTAAGTGTCTATGTATGTGTGTACATTTTCCGCTTCTGACCAAGTAACAGTTGACTGGTTCACGGGTTTCGATTCACTCGAGCGACATTGGTCTACTCGTAAAGGTACTGACATAACAACATAACAGATAATCCCAAAACTTTGTATTGAGAATCCAGTGGTCATGATGGAGACTATTGTCGCATCATCGTCCCCGATGTTCTGGGTCCTGAGTCCACGATGATTGTTTTGGTGTTGAGGTTTGGAACAAGACTAGCGTCTTGGCATTCATGCCGATCTCCCGCGACTCCCAACTTCAAATTCAACCTCGAGAACGGTGAAAGTGTGCAACGACGGCACATTCAACGACAACATGTTTGAGATGCCGAGTGCAAAAAGGTACACCGTCTTGTAGTCTAAAACTTGCAGTGCTAAATAGTTATCTTGCAGGGTCCGCCGAAATGAGCTGCAATCCCCCGCCTCGTCCCCGCGATCGTCCCCGGATCCCGACCTCACCGAGCTACTACGGGCGCGTATCGGCGAGGACTATACCTTTGCAGGCGTTACGCAAGATGGTGAAATAGATGAAGTGATGGGCGGCAGCGATGCAGACGAGACGGAGCTCATACTCTTCGCTGCACCATCTTCGGCAGCTCCACAGTCCCAGAAAATTCGGCTCTCCTCGCCAGATGCGGAGCCCAGAGAGCCGGGCATGCTAGTCAAACCTCCGAGGAGCTATTACTTCACAGACGAAGTCACCAGCGATAGGGAGGAAGAACTGCAGGCTGCCGCTGTAGACGGAGACGCAGTCCTCGAAATGTCGCGGGTCCCGTGGGCGGGCTGCGCTGTGCCCTGGAAAGTCACCACCATATCCGCCGCGGGCCTGCAGAAAACTATACGAGTTGGACACCCTCCGAAGCTCATACCCGTCGAGGAGAAGGCGCACAAGAAGAAGAGGAAAGGCAAGAAAGCCAGGATTATCCTGCGGAAAAAGATGCAGGCCACCACGACCAAACAGGAGGAACAATCGCGCACGGCGCAGGAGAAGGAAGAGGCAGATCGCGAGAAGAGAACTAGGAGGAATCGTGAGAAGAAGGTTAAGAAGAAGGCGCGTGAAAAGGCTAAGAAGGCGGTCGACGATACTGTTACGGCAGAGGCACAGCCGGATGGTGAGGAGGGTGGTGGTAGCCATGAGACGGATTGATCACGCTGCTCATCAGGTATGCACTCTACATATATGTGACACGGCCATGTTCCAGCGACAGTCTCTGCTTTCCGGTTTCATCGTTCATATCACGCTCTCGTGTCCCCCTTTTGATGTGCGAGAAAAAGAGGACTCTGATAGTGCGGTGAAAGCAGAGTGAAACCACACTTCATAGGTTGTTCCACGAGCAGTGAATAACCCGATATATGTGGGAAAAACAAGTACGTCACTCTAGGCTCCAGCACCAACATTCACTGGAGCCGTGTTTCGGACGCGGTGAATATGGCTTGGGTTGCCCTATGCAACGGAATCATCATTCACTCTCTCTCGGCTGACTCATCCGCGCGCCGCGTCTCCCACCTGACGCTGTTTACGATTATGAACCGCGCGCTGGACCTGCACTCCATCGTCACAACACCCACCGTCGATCCACGAGCGTGCCTGCGCAACTCCTTCGATACTCGAACGGGGCACTCTTCTACTCGACCACTCTACGTAAGTTGGCTGACGACCAATCTTATCATGGATAACACAAACATCGAGGCCGCTCGCGAGGGCATGGGAGACGAGACGGTGGAGGAGAAAAATCTGTCCAACCCAGCTGACTCCGAAGTGCTTCCCAAGCTTCCCGACTCTGCTCCAAACAGCCCGCGCGAGGCCTCCGTCCACGATACGGCCGGAATCGCAGAGTCGCCTGAACCAGAAAGCTCGCCCTTCGACCACGGAAGCCCGGGTAAGCCAAACTCAACCGACTCCGGTGCTGAAGCCGATGCTTCGTCTGGAGGCAGTGGCCCTGTCGCTTCCAATGAAGGAGGTTCTCCCGACGCATACGATGCTTCTTCTGGAGACAGTGGCCCTGTCGCCTCTAGCGAAGAAGATTCTCCCAACGCATACGATGCAACTGCTCACAACCCCAGTCCATCGATCTTGCCCAATCCCGACCCGACCCAAGCCATCCCAGACATAGCCCGAGCGAAGATGACCGAGATTCCTGAACTCAGGCAGGTGTGGGACGCCTACGCGCAAGGCTACACGCAGCCCGACGAAGATGCCGCCGCCCACATGACGCGCGCCAAAGCCTTCGCGGAGATGCTCCTCGCGCACATCTATCCCGCCGAGCAAGGCTTCAGCGTGGCACCGTGGCAATGGGCGACGTCCGGCAACCGCGGCTGGCACATACTCCAGAAGCCCGAGATCGAGACCAAAGGCAGCGGCAAGAACAAGAAGCAAGTCGTCCTCTTCGAGCGCGACCCGGTCTTCATCCCGCCCGCGAGCATCGCCGGCTACATCGTGCACAAGGACTACACGCTGTTCAACGCGGACAACACGACGTACCCCGCCCGGCGCGTGCACACGTTCCTCGGCATCCTGATCGACGACCTCGCCACCTTCGAGCACTGGGCCCCCGAGTCCGACCAGCCGGCCGCGCGCCCCGAACTCATGAACTGGTCCTTGGGCTGGCACGCCGAGATCGCCGACGGCACGGCCATGCTGCTCGTTGGCCCGCGCATCGAGCTGTACGGCTTCCGCTACGACCGCGACCGCCAGCCCATGCGCCACTACGCCAGCAACAACTGGGCGTTTGATCTGCGCGAGGACGCTATGGCTACCGTGCGCATCACGCTCGAGGCTTTCTGCATGGAGGCGGTGCAGTATCTCGATGGCTTTGTTGGCATCGGCACGCTGGTTCCTAAGGCGGATGGCAGCGGCTTGAAGAACGTCGGGCCGGGCGGCGAGATCATGACTAGGTTTGGAGAGATCGAGGCTGAGTATGAGGACTAGCTAGGTGCTGGGCTCGTGCTCGTGCTCGTGCTGCTTGTGCGATTTGCAGGAATGGGAGTTGGACGGCGTGTGCGTATGCGTATGCTCTGGCGCGGATCCTCTTTTCTGGTTGATACGCTGGCAGGATGGCTCGATCTGACTTGACTCGGCTCGACTCGGTTCGACTGGTTCTACATTACTCGACTTGACTCTACGTCTTGACTGTTAGGTCTTATATGAACATTCGGTTTCACTGCACTACGTCACGTCACAAATGACGAACGATGGGGGGTTTGGGTACTTAGGTACATGCATATGCGTAGTGCATACTCGAAAATGAAAATACGGTATTACACCACTCGTTGGGTCTCTGACTCCATTGTGAATGATTATTGGGATTTGACTAACTAACGCCCTGTGCATAGGGTACCTTGTGAAAGTGCACCCGTATGTGTACTCTCTCTCTCTCTCTGTCTCTCTCTGTACTCTCTCTCTCTCGCTCTCCCTGTCTCTCTCTCTCTTCCGTGAGTTGAGCATAGTATAGAATCCCAAGCTTCATTCTGTTCTGTTCTGTTCTGTCCCGTCCTGTCACCGTCTCGAAATCTCTCGTAAACTTCGTGAGAAACCCAACGCAATCCAATCAAACCCAACGCGAGCAACGAGCAATAAGCCCGAGTAGCCGTAGTCGTAGCCATAGCCGTAGCCGTGAAGACGCCGCGCAGCTCAGCTCAGCTCAGTTCAGCTCGGTGCAGTGCAGCTCATGGCATGCCCGTTCCCCGACCCATTCCCATAGCAGGCGGCATACCACCCGGCATCGGCGGCACGCCCATACCCGGTCCCCCACCCATACCACCCATACCACCACCCTGCATCCCCCCATAACCACCCACACCCACACCCACACCCGCACCACCTCCCCCAGCGCCCCCCAACCCCAACACAAACCCCCACGTCCCCCTCCCCACCTTCTCCGTCACAAACCCCACCTTCCCCAGCACCCCCTCCGGCAGACTCTTCCCCCTCAGCCCCTGCTCGCCCACCGCCCAATTGACCGCCGCGCCAACCTCGCTCCACATACCGCGCTGCTCGTCGGTAATGCGCGGCATGCCTTTTTCCTGGCGCACGCGCTCCAGCACCGCCATCATGGTGCCTTGGATGCGGCTGGTAACTTTGGCGACGTCTTGGCCGGGTGCGGGGAGAAGTAGGCGGAAGGGCGTGGAGGACGAGGGCCGGATGGAGGTGTTGGAGAAGGAGATGGAGAGCGGGGCGAGCGTGTAGGGTGAGCTGACGGGGGGAGATGATGATGAGGAGGAGGAGGAAGGAGTAGGAGTGGTGTGGCATAAGCCCGCGGGACCGATCGCCAGACGCGCAAAAGCCGGCACGCCGTGCGTGAAAGGCGCAAACGGGGAATCGGCCAGCTGCACCGCATGATGGATCTGCGCATCCGACGCCGCGGCCTTGCACTTCTGCCTCTCGAAGCTGGCCGCGTCGACACACATGCGGGCCCAGGCGCGCGCCGTCTGCGGCTTGAGGTGCTGCTGGACCAATTTGACCGCGTCGGCGCCGTACTTCGACTCGCTGGCGCCGCGCAGGCGGAACGCCCACGTGAGCAGCTGGTCCTGAGCGGCGTGCAGGTGCGGGCGCGACAGCGACGGCGGGAGAAACGTGTGCAGGTAGTAAGCGTGGAAGTACATGTACGTGGCGAGGTAGTCGTAGGAGATGAGCTGCGAGGCGGCGTCGACGAAGACGGCGGGGATGGCGAGGCGCGTGCAGTATTCTTCCAGGCGCTGGAGGTCGACGAGCGAGTTGGCTTTGCCGGCAGGTGTCGGCTTGATGCCCGTGGTTGTGGACAGCGCGTCGGTGATGGTGATGGCGGCGAAGGAGGAGCGCATGGTGGGGGTGGTGGTGTTGATGAAGGTGAGCAGCGAGGGGAGGAACGCGCTGTGGTGCCAGACTAGCTTCCTGCTCTTGTCGGAGTACTTGGCCATCTCGAAGACGCGCTCGATGGTTTTGGTGATGCGGCGAACGGCGCTGTCGGCTTCTTTTTCAGTGGAGGCGGTGTTGAAGCCCTTGACCACGACGATGGTGCCGAATGCGCATGCAGTGCCGTCGAGATGTTTCTTGCCCTCGCCGCCGGTCAGATGCTTCACCAGCTCGCACAGACGCGTGTAGTTGTCTCTTCCTTCTTTAGCCCTGTCTTCTGCAATGATGACCATGCCGCCGTTTTTCGGCACATTCCAGGATCCGTCTGCTGCTTTTGTCACGTTGCGGATCTTACCAATGACCTGCGTGAGCTGGAGAAGATTGTCGAGGTCGGAGTCCGTCTCCCAGACGTGCAGGTAGTCGAGGTTGCATATCGTGGTCGCTGTCGCTCGCGATATCTCGTCGAAGGCCGACTTGAACTTGTCTGGCATGGACGCGACCGACTTCTTGAACTCCTCCAGGTTCTTCGACCATGGGCCGGTGAACGTGCTCTCGGGCGCCATATCGTCAGGTGTAGAGAGAGGGGCGGACGGGAGGTATGCTGGACGTCGTAAAGCGCTGTAGAGATTTCGAAGCGCGCTGTACATGGGCTCAGCGTCGGCTTTAAATCGAACACCTGAAGCAGAATGTCAGTCAATGCGTCAGGCTGCAGTTGATTGTCGTGTTGTCAGTAAGGTGTGTGAAGGGTGGTGTCTGGGTCTGTGAAGTACTAGTGATAAGTGACGGGCGCAAACACCATGCCGAGAAATTAGGCTCCCAGAGGAACTGACCAACCCCGAAACCATGCCGAGCGCCAACGTAGAAAGATACAAGTGAAATGATATGTGATTACTGTATACGGTCGACTGCAAAGAAGCACGCCCCTCCTTCCCAGCCAACGATTGGAGCCTTAGATAGAGGGAAGAGAAACCAATCGTCACGTGGAATAATAGTATAAGAAAGCCCAACCTTACCAAATGCCTTTTGCTCGGCCGTAGTCCCAAAACGCCCAAATGCCCATGGCACGTGCAACAGAGAAACTTAAACTAGAATGAATGCGCCGCCTACTGGATCCCTTTCATCGTCGAATAGAAATGAGTGGAACAATTACGATTCGCCCCTACCGCCGTGCTTCGCAATGTCCTCTTTGTCCAGTTTCTCGACCTTCCTACTGAGCAGAGCTCTCAGCTCAGGACTGATCACTTTTGCGTCCTCTTTCTGCTCTTCACCAACCTGCTTGCCTTTGTCGGTGCCTGAAGACGTCGCTTGAGCGCTCGAAGACCCAGCTTCCGTCGCTGGCTTGTCTATTGGCTTGCGTTGCTTAGCTTGTGGGGCAGACGGAAAGTTGTCTTTCTTGTCGATTGTCTCGACCGTTCGTTGGAATCGGCGATATAACGCTTCTGCGCGAATGAGGGTAGACTCTAGGTCCATAGTTCCAGAGAGCTCATTCACTTAATAAAAAATTAGTACAAACACTAGAAAGACAGGCCCGAATAATTCACGTAGTACTTACCGTACTTGAGCACCTCATCAAAGTGCTTGAGATGCGTCATGATCACATCTCTGTGTTTCTCCAAGATGGCGAGCGCAATGAAGATATGGAAGTTGCTGCTGAGGAAGTCCGTCCATAGTGATTCCCAGAGCCGAAGAGTATCAGCCCACTCGAACTCTCGTTTGTACCACACGAGAAGCATGCGGAAAAAAAAGAAGAAGTTCGTAGAGTCAGCTGACTGAAGGTGGAGGTAGAGTTTAGGGTCCATGAGTTGGACCAGCTGGTCCAGAGTAAGCAGCTGCTTGCGCATGCCGGATTGGTCGCGCAGGAAGTTTCTCTCCTAAACAGATGTTAGCCAAGACCAGCATAACTTTACGAATGACAAGAAGTATTACCATGCGCTCCATAAAGCCGACAAACCCCCAGAAGGCCACTGCATCGTCTTGCATGACAGCATAAATAGGAGCCAGTAGATCACTCATTCCCTGGACGTATCCAAGGTCCTGGTTATACTCATTATATGTGAGAAGCATATCCTTCATCTGCTCCAGGTGAACGTTGGTCCCAACGTCGGCGAATGGCGAATCAGGGTCGGGATGAGGGATATCCTCGCCCATGAAGATTGGAATGTTTCGGTCTGTTCGGTGTACATCTTTCTCTGTTGCACGCACCCCATAGAATGGGGAAGAGTTAGTCGAGTACGGAACGCTTTGCGCAAGGGAGATACGAACCTATTCTGTTCTTCTGCTCCTTCCACCACTCTTCCTGTTCCTCTGATTGGTGGCCCTCGACCATTCTCTCCCACCAGGCACCCTTCAATCTGATGTACTCGTCCCGTCTACTATACAAGTTTACGCGTCGCTCTTCTTCAGAGCTATCCCACTCGTAGACTCCAAGGAGGAAGAGCCAGGCTTCTTTGCGCACTCCATCTTTAGAATCAAGACCACCAAGGAATATGCGCTCCTTGACCTCATCTGGCGTGACCTGAAGTCGGCCGGTTTTGTCGAAGAAACCCTTCCACTCCTTTATGGTCACTGGCTTCCTTCGGTCGCCCATGGACAGCTTCGCCGCTTCCATATCAAGGATCTCGAAATCCCCCACGTCGCTCGACTCCATGGCGAGAACGTCCTTTGCAGTCCAGATTCGCTGATTGCGTTCTCGTTCACTTTGTTCTGCGATACCCATGGCCCATCTGGCCAGATAAAGCCTAGCACTGTCGAATTCATCTTGCAGCGTCTGAACTTCGGGGTTTTGAATGAGCCGCCGAACTTGTGGGGGGAGCTTCGGATTCTCTGCGACAGCCTGCGCAGTCCTCCTGGTGAAGGTGGTCACTTGGCTAAGTTTCTCTAGGAAATTCCATCTTGCCTCTTTCAGCGCCTTTGTCACAGGGTCCATCGCGCCATCCCGTTTGGCGGCCTTGGATGATTCGCCAGACGTGGCGCTGTCCTTGTTGGCTTTTGGAGACTGGGGTCCATCCCGACCGAAAGAGCGTTTGTCTTCTTCCGAGGGCTCGACGAGGTAGATGCTAGGGTCAGGACCCGCGCGCTCGATGTTCACATACCGTTTCAACCACCGCAGAACCTCGTCACCACCCCAGAACATGCCGCCACCGTCGCCAAAAGGATCAAAGCTCTCACGAGCGAGCTTCTTCCTCTGCATGATGGTGGACTGGCACTCGCTATCGTGAAAGAACATGGCCGGAAAACTGTCCCCAGCACGTGTATTGACCACTACACTTCCAAACCACCAACCCAGGCTCGGTGGGCGCACCAGTATGGAATATATCTCGCTCACCGGCACGGCAAACGCATACGTGCCGACAGCCGAGCCATGTGAGGTGGTTGTAGGCGGCGGGGGTACTAAGTAAGACTGTCTCGGGGGTGAGGATGAGTCGGAGAGGTCGACCTTGACGTAGGTATCGTATGCATCGCCGAGGGCGGACTCGGGCATCCAGGCGAGGAGTAGCGAGGACGAGTGGAGGCTTTTAGTGGAAGCCGATGACGTGGGTCGGGCATCGTTGGTGGCGGCAGGCGATTTCTGCTGCACCAGAGCGATGAAGCCCGGGATGTTGTCTTTGGAAGATGGCGTTGGGTGTACGTAGACCTGAGATGCTGCGTTAGCCTTTCACGCCACCCTGGCTTCAGACTGACCACATAGGACATACCTTGCTCTTGGTGTAGAGCAGCTTTACACCACGTCCGCTGCTGGCATGCCGGATCGTGTTGTACTCGCCCTCCTCGTCGTCACTCATATCGTAGAAGGATGCTGATGGCGAAGGTGGTCCGTTGGAGGAGGAAGCTGGGGACGCCATGCGGGGCAGCGCGGCCGTGGTGGAGCCGCTATTCACGGACGAGGATGTCTGGACGGTTGACTGATATGCGTTTATGATTTGACGGTAGACGCAACGTGAAGTAAGGCGTAGATAGTAATTGCGAAGGGTAGCTGTAAGAGTGCTGTAGCATGTGCATGTCAGGTAGTCATTCGGCCCATGACGACGCCCGTGGCGGGGGATCAGCAGGTGCACAGCCACAGCACCTAGAATGAGACCGGAGACGCTGCACGACTACTACAAAAACTTCTAGATAAATACGCTCACAGTTCTCGAGTAAAGTGTGAGTAGTTAATTAAGGGATCATCTAAACTTCACCAACGCAAGATGAATAGCTTAGAAGAATGCACAAGGAGTTGAGTAGCCCGTCTCGCCAAGTTGGTGACATTTCTACTGCTTGAGTTTCAGATATTAGATCTCGCAAACTATATCAGAAGGGGTTGTCTAGATGCAATTTGAGTTCTATAGATACATGAATTCCCTTTCAGCTTCATTTCCCCCTCACCACGCCACGCCAAGCCTCACACGGACTAGCGCCAATCCGTGATTACTAACACTCACCTCCCCCACCACTCGCCGACATTCTACGTTACCACCAACACAACACAACACGACCACAACCCCCCGGGCCACGACCTCGACATCCCACCCCCACAATGTCCTCCTACCTCAACAACCTCCTCACAAACACCACCTCGCGCTACAACTCGCTACGCCGCCAACTCCTCTCCGACGAAGCCGACGGCGACACCGAAGACGACTCGCACATCTCGCGCGTGCTACGCGCCTACTACACAGAAAAAGGCCGCTCCTTCCCGCAATGGCTGCCGCCGGACCCGAAGGCGCCGCAGCCCGTGCCCGCGCAGTTCGTCTCATCCTCTGGCCGCCCAGGCCAACCGCAGATGATGGCCGGCGGCGGTGGTGGGCGGGGCAACGCCGGCGGCCTGAGCGACCTGTGGGACGCGCCGCAGCCGCAACAGCAGCATGTGCAAGAGCCGGTCAGTCTGCGGCGGGCGCATCAGGGCCGCGGGGCCGCTGGCGGGCGGCAGACACGCCCGGGCTTGTCGCCGGAGCCGCAGGCACAGGCACAAGGCCGGCCGCTGCCGAGCCAGCGCGCGGGCAGCTACCAGTCCAGTCTCGGGGACCGGGCGTCGTCGAACCAGAGCCCGCCGGCGAGTTCGGGGTCGGGCACCACGGCGCAAGAGCGGTTGAAGGCGAGGCTGTGGGGGTCCGGCAGGTCGAATAGTTCGGGGCCGAGCGCGGCGTCGTCGGCGAGCACGAGTCCGGCGGTAGGGGCGACGAGGAACCCGTTTGAGAGGGGGGGCGCGCCGGCGGGAGGGGGAGGGCGGCCGCCGTATCCGGATGAGCGCAGTGGTGGTGGGAGTGGAGGCAGACAGCAGAATGCGTACGGTGGCGGTGTGTCGGCGAATGCACCCTGGTCTGGTGGCGGCGATCCGTATGCTGATGGCGGGGGAGGAGGAGGAGGAGGAGGAGGATACAACGAGCCGCCACGACGACCGGGCGGTGGAGGTGGAGGGCCAGGAGGAGGCCGCATGGGTCTGCCGAGCGGACCACGCATGCGATAACAACCATCTACCGTTCACCATTCAACCATCCATCATTCACCAACACTACACAGCATACCGGCGTTCAAAAGGAGTAAAGAATTATGTGGTTCGACCGGGTATGAGCGCTTCATACATACGGACCAAGCACGAACGAACACGGCGTAAACGGACAACGCAGGCGTTAACCCGAGATGGCTATAGAGCCACGGGTGGGAATTCCAAACTGTTTTGCAACATATTTGAATGATTGCATATATGTGTGCTTTACCTGCTACAGCTCAGCTGTAGAACCCTCGATTTATATCTCCGTGGTAGTATCTAGGACAGCGAATATCCAGCTACCCCACCCATCCACCCACGCGCGTGCTAAGCAAACGCCCAAAACATGCCATGCCAGAAAACAGACGCGAGGAAACCAAACCAAACCAACCAACCAAGCCCTAGCAAAGTAACCGGAAAAAGTACAGAAAAACAATAGTCGTGACAGACGATTTCGTTGCCGCGGTGCTCGTTCGTGATATCGTACACCGACCCACCAAACGCGGCAGGAACATCCCACCCATCGTACACGACGCCATCGTTGCATTGCCATCCCATCCCACCCCATCCCGCCTCGTTCGCAACCCTTGAACTCCCCAAATCGAAGCACCCATGCCCGTCCAACCCCACCACCTACCACTGCTCCCCATCCTCATCCTCCCCCTCCCCCACCTCCTGCACCACCGGCCTAATCAGCTGAAACGGCGCGCCTTCAACCTCATCCCCACTCCAACTAACATGGACCTCGAACCTCTTCGGCCTTGTCACACCCCACAGCGGCGCCAACATGCGGCCCTCGCAGCGCGGATCGCGAAACCCGTCAAAGTACAGCAGACTGACGCGCACGAAGGCGAGGTGCGGCATCGCGGCGACGATGCGCCACGTTTCCTCCCACGTGGCTTCGTCGTGCGGCGGGAACAGCGCCGGGTTCGAGAGCAGCAGGTGCTGCGCGAAGGGGTCGTAGATGGGCCACGAGAGACACCATTCGATGTCGAGGGTTTGGATCAGCGAGAAGCGGGGGGTCGTGGAGAAGTAGCGCAGGCAGTCGAGATCGGAGAAGGAGAAGGTGTTGGTGGAGTAGAGGTAGTTGATTGATTCGGAGTAGCTGGAGGGGGTTAGTATGGTTTCTGCGGGTAGAGGAGTAGGTGGGGGTCGTACATTTGCCTGCATGTCTGTAGCAACGGGAGGATGTCGCCGTCGGTGGGTTCGACGACGTTGCCGCGTCGAGGCGCCCAAATGTTTGCGCTGTCGACGGTCCCCCAGCAGCACTCGCGGCTCAGCGTGCGCCCATTAAACCCAAGCGGACACTGGATCGCGCTGGGTGCTTTGCACCGCAGATGGCCCAGTTTGTTCTCTTTCAGTATCATATGCATGGTGCTGTCGCCAACCACCGACCGATAGATCATCTGCCTGAGTTCCAGCGGCAGACTCATCAGTCGCGACTGCAGCTGGTCCATCGTCCTGCCTCGCTCGGGTGCGCCGCTCACGCCGGGCATGCCCACTTTCTCCTGCAGTCGCTCGGGCACGGGAATGGTGAGGCTGCGCTCCGGCGGCCGCACAGCCAGCGGGCGCGGCGCCATCTTCTGGCGGCGTTCGAAGCGCTTCTTCTCTTCGGAGCCGCTGTAGCGGCGCAGACGCGTGGGACAGCAACATGACGCAACCGCGATCCAGGCACAAAGGATAGGGCCGCACACGACGCCGACGGCGATGCCCGTCAAGCTGTGGCCGCGCATACCGAGGAGCGACAGCGAGGTAATCGGCGATATCGAGGTAATCAGCGTTACGGGTAAGGTAGTCCGGGGCGCGACCTGTACTCAAAGAAAGCTGAAGACCAAAAAAGGCCAAGACAAAGTATGGTACACGTCAGGGATCTGTGCTCATGGTGACGATGAAACGCAGGCGGTTCGGCTCGCGAAACAAGTTATGGAGTGTAGTCGGTGGCGACGAGCGAGGAAAGTGAGAAATTGCTAGGAGCCTGAGGACGTGACCGATTGCATCGTTAACAGACACATGAATTGAGAATATAGGGAATAGTGGAGTGGATGATGGCAGCGGGACAACAGATGGTGGGAGTACGGCGTGGGGCTCGGGGTGAACGAACTAGAGCCAGGATGGTTTCATTACAGTCGAACTATACTCTGTAATTCCTGTTGAATACATGTTACAGTACGCTTCAGCTGAACTGGCTTAGCTCTGCCTTCTAAGACCCTAGTACTCTCGCTTAGGAGCTTAGTACTATGTATTGAATAATCTAGTAAAGACGTAAATATGTAAAGATGCGCTTTCCCTTTACGGGTTAGTTTGAGTTCAGCAGGCATCAAGATATCAGCTTTCAGCCTGCTCAAACCTCAGCTGGCTTCAATCAAACGCAGCACTCTGGCAATGGTGACCCTGAGAATCACAAGAACCGGGTTCTCCGAGGTATATAGGCCGAAGGATGGAGAGCCGCTTGTCCAGTAGGTCCCGAGGTCGTTTGGTACCCCGTGGCACTAGTGCTGTAATGACGTATGGCGGAGTGGGTCCTAAGCGTCATCCGTCATCCGCTCTTCGTTAGTTTCAACCGTCACACATCAACTAACAACCAGATAGTATTATTCTGGTGCATGGACTCCAAGGCGATCCGTACAAAACCTGGAGAAGCGACCCGGCAAAGCACGACCACGACCAGCTGCTGGACCCCAGTAGGACGGGACGGGCCCTACACAGACTTCTCCGCTGGCGTTCGAGATCAAAGAGTCAAGAGACAGGCAAGCAAGTGCTGAGAGACACCACAGTAGAGCCAGAAAGTCACACAGAGGAAGGCCCGAGAATTCAAATAGATGACGAGAAGCCCTTCCAAAAGAAAGACATATATTGGCCCCTCGATCTTTTGGCCGAAAAATGTCCCCAGGCTCGCATCTGTGTCTACGGCTACGACACGTTGGTCGCAGGGTATCAAAGAGTGAATAAGGACAGCTTGTACCAGATTGCAAAGAATTTCTTCAACGAGCTTCCCAGTCATGGAGCTGGGAACCTTCCAACTGTTTTCATCGCCCACTCGTTGGGCGGGCTGGTAGTAAAAGAGGTAGTACCCGGAAAACAAATCGAACTTGGCGAAGCTCACAACAATTCAGGCACTTATAATGTCTTCCCAATCCCGCCTACCAATTTCGAAAAACATTGTTTCAACAACTGCTGCTGTGGTCTTCATGGGTACCCCACACAGAGGTAGCAAGCAATGGGCTTCGAAGGGAGACAAGGGCCGCAAAATTGCAAGTGCTCTTTTCGCGGACAACAACCCTGCTCTGTTGGATACCTTAGGTCTGAAGAATGGAGAGCTTTTTCGCTCGCTGGATAATTTCACTCAGCTATGGGAAGAATCTGGTTTCATAGTCAAGACATACATGGAGGATCGATCGTACATTGGCGGAGAGAAGGTAAACTAGTTTCGTCTGTCTATGACACGTTCAATCTAACCGTCCTTAGATTGTTCCTGACGAATCTTCTCTCCTCGGCAATCTCAAGGAGCAGGCTATATCGCTCACTGGTGATCACTCTCGGATTTGTAAGTTCAATGGAAAGAACGATACGAACTGGTCGAAGGTAGGACCGCAACTAGAGAAGTACTATGAAGAAGCCATAGCATCTGGAAAGCCAAAAGAGCATGCCTCAAAGGCTAAGGATCAACTTCAAGGTATTCCACCCAGCTTTCTTGTAGCGTTTAAACCAAGGCTTACTAAAAAGGTGATTTTTAGGATTTCTGGAGGTAGCTAGCAACGCAGACTTGGCTAACACGGGGTACGGGATTGACCCCCCGTCCGACGGGACTTGTGAGTGGATCTTCGACGACCCCATATTTAGTTCCTGGATCGACGACCCCAAACAATTAGCGCTGCTTTGTATTCACGGCAGTTTAGGGTCAGGAAAGTCGACCTTGATGAAACATGTAGTTGCGTCTCTGCAGCGTTCGCCACATGCCCGAAAGAACAACGTCGCGGCCTTCTTTTGCGGTGCCTCCAAGGAAAACACTTCTGATACCACGCCAGCAGAGATTTACCGATCGCTTCTCTTGCAAATCCTACGCAATGCATCGTTGCAAGAAAATGCTTCGGAGATCGTGGAGAACATACACACAGCCAGGCTGCTACTGAAACAGGAAGAACATGCGCACCATAAGCACTTGTGCAAGGTTCTGAAAGATCTGTTCCGCGATCCTCAACGTACACAGACCGTCGTATTGATCGATGCAATCAACAAATGCACAGATCCGGATGAGCTCATTGAATTTTTCCAGGATATAGCCTCAACGGCTCCCGCAACGAAGATAAAAATTTGTTTCACCTGCCAGCGGACCTTCCCCATAGTAGACTCGCAATGTCGACATATCGCCATCGAGGATTTTAATCATGGAGACATTGCATCCTACGTTGAGAAGCGACTACCGGTTACCGACATCTTCAGCCAAGAGGACCGAGCTGATTTGCAGCAATCTATCAAGGACAAAGCGTCTGGCATCTTTCTGTGGGTCACCTTGGTGGTGAAACCCTTGCGAAGACATCTGCATGAAGGAAGAGACCTGTCCTTTCTCCATCGACTTCTTGATGAGACGCCCAGTGAGCTGACAAAGCTCTACCGTAATATCATTGCCAGCTCGCTGGAAGCCCATACCATGGTTCGGGTCATGCAATGGGTGCTGTTATCAGCCCGCCCATTAACCCTCAACGAATGGCACCATGTGTTCGCCTTCATCGACAACCCATGCCTGAAGTCCATTGACGAGTGGAAAAATTCCTCCACATACACCGAGACGGATAGCCTGCTTCTCCAAAGGATCAAACATGTCTCCTGTGGCCTCGTAGATGTCAAAGATCGACAAGTGCCGTCCAGACCAACGGATACCCATTCCATGGCCGGTTCACTTGGGGCGGATGCAGGGTCTTTTGAAAGCTACCAATACATCAACGTGATACACGACTCTATTCGCAGCTTCTTTCTCGATGGAGGCGGTTTTGCACTGTTAGACCCAGAGTTGAAGGAACCTATCGGGGAGGGGCATGCCTATATTCTTGAGGTGTGCATTCGATACAGTTTCTTGGAAGAAATGAAGGAAGCGTTCAAAATCGAACCTCAAAGGCGAAGGAGAAGAGAGCCTCACGAAGAAAAGACGGAGGCATTCAAAATTCGGCATCGAGAAGAATTTAATAATGTTCATGAGGAAGACGATGAAGCAGACGAGACCATGAGCCTAGGATCTTCTGCTGGCGCGTCGATTCGTTCGTCCCATTCCAAAGACTTTGATCGTAGGTCTCGATCAATGTCCAGGGGTTCTATCAGATCAACCAGCACCAAAGAATTGCTTTTGCGTGAATCTGATCACGCTGAAAATGGCGTTTCGGACTATCTCGACAGATTAGAAATAACCTCGATACATACCACCGCCAATAGCACATACGATTCAATCTTTGAGCATACCAAAGTAGTTGACCCACCTAGTCTCTGGCAATATTGCCACGACATGGTGGTTTACCACGCTGTTGGTGCAGAGAAGGCGTATACTACCCCGGAAAAAGCTCTCGACTTTCTCCTTTCCCAGGACCTTACAGTTTGGGCAGCAACACGCAAGGACATGCGGGATGGCGCAACACTACACTACTTTGCAGCACAGTGGAATCTAGTATCCTGGCTTCTTTACTTTGGGCTACTAGGCCTTGAAGTTGTTCCAGGTGGTCCGCTTCAGCATCCCGTTATTGTAGCTGCCAATAACGACAACCTGAAAGCATTTGAGTACTTAGTCAAACAGGACTATAGTAAACAGTACTTGGCCAAAACTGATCATCAGGGCCGGACTGCGTTGCACCACGCTGCTATGTTTCCAGACAGTTCGGTTCTATCACGCATACTCGAGCCTGATGAGTTTGAGAGTGACTTTTTACGAGTATATACACTCAACATGGCGCACGGGAACCATCCGACTCCTCTCCATCTGGCGGCATTTTTCGCTTCGAGTAGAAATGTGGAGGAACTCATCAGCGCCGGTGCTGATCTCAATTGCATCGACAGAAGTGATTGTACGCCCCTTCATTTGGCGTGCCTCCGTAAAGAACCTGATCTTCGGATATGCAAGGCGCTTGTCGATGCTGGATGTAACTACCGCCTGCGTGACTGCAACAGCAGGACTGCTTTCGATCTCGCGGCGGAGAATAGGCACTTTGAAATCGTGGAATACCTTGCTGCACTCTCACGAAGTCGGCGCAATAGGATGAAGCGAATAGAATGATGGAAATTCAAAGTGCTACTTCAGCAGAGGCTGTACCGCGATTAGCCAAGGACCGAGACGAAAAGTGACTTCGACATTCCGCTATCAAGCACACTAAACACTCCGCTATTACCACCAACTGAGACCCTACCAATGTCCACGAGTCTAGCCCAGCGATTCCACCCTCCCTCGGGCCGCTTGAATACATGTCGGTAAAACACCGCACCAACTGTCACTGATATCGATCCATTCCGAGTCATTGCTACGCTCCCGTTTCCCGCCTACGGAAGCGTATCAATATTGCCTTCCACCAAGTCACCGACAAGCCCGGCTTCGCCCCGCCCAGCCCAGGGCGATGCCTCCCCTCCCTCATGTCCTCGCCAATTGAGACAATCCAGTGCTAAGCGTACATATTCAACGAGAACGCGCCTCTCCGCTCCGCTATAGCTTAGTGTGCCAACGTCAGAAGCGGGATTCCGACCACTACATACGTACACACATACATCCAGATGCCAGCTCCCCTATCCCGTTATTACGCACGCCACGGCGGCGATAGAAACGTGACGTAGGCAACGTAAATACAGACGAGAAACAGGCAGTGATGGATGCATTCCCTCTGCGAAAAGATCCGGTGCTGGTAGCTTCGGGGGCAGCTCCTACACCTAATTGATTCATGAGTCAATTAATTATTTGATTGCTAAAGTCCATACGGGAAAGATCTAATTACAAACTCGCTCTACATTAAAATGTACAGCCTTTGAAAAGAGCTAAATAGTACCATCTATAGATGCTATTTAGCTACCTGTCCTTTAAAAAAGCATAGCAACTTCTACAACTCTTCTCTCTCTATAGCTAAAAAGGGACACCGCAACAACACAACTATACCTCTAAGATAAAATAAGAGAAGAGTTCTAGATATGTATATTACGCATATCACGTGTTACCTAGCTAGTCTAGAATCTGTACTCTAGAATCTATGCCTAGCAAATAGATACATTAATAGATAGCTATTAACGCAAAGCAGACACTAACTACCTACTAAATAGCTACTCTTTAAGCGTAGATAGACGAGCTTAGCTGCCTACGCAGTAGAGATGTGTTAGTTGATCAATAGCGAGTAGGCTCGGCGCATATATTCACAACAAATCTCAAGACGAACCATCTCATATGCAAGCCAACTTGACAGGACAACGTTGGATGATCGCGGTCTATACCTCTCTCCCCTACACAAACCACGTACTTCTCGCATCTCTTCGCGCATATTTCCCCCCGATTCCCAAAACAAACACTAACCAGCATTTTCTCTACTCTGTTCTTTTCGAGATACCTATCTACATCTACATCTACCTCTACCTCTACGGTCCATAGATATATAGTACTTAGTATTACGACGAGTACGACGAGTGCGGTACAATAAGTGCAGTACAGCGCAGCTCGACGCGACGTCGACGTCGGGGCCTGGGACCAAGTTCGTGACTAAGTACGTACACGTAAGCAACCAAGCAAGCAACGTAAACACACAGCAGGAAGCGAACTCTACTTAACTCGAACCCAACACCAGCCAGCTAGGTTCTCCAGCACAGCTGGACACGGGGCGTGCGTAAACTCTCTACTATACTACCTACCCCCCAACACTAGCCTACCCAGACCCGCCCAGCACTTCGGGGTGAAAAGAAAGAAAAAAAACGAAAAACACGATACCATCAAGAGGGACATTTTGAATGTTTAATTTTGGACCGGAGTTCGGGCATATAGACAGACGCAAAAGTGCTTTTTGCCGCTTGAACTTGACTTGACTTGCCTTGGACCCTACCTACCTCTCTCGTCGGTCCAGTCCAGAACTCCACAACCCAACCCAACCGACACTTATCATGGTATCAAGATCCGATCCGATCCGCCGCGACTCTCTCTCTCTTTCTCCCATGCCCGGCCTGAACAACTAAGCCCAGCCGACACCGCCACCGTCCCCTCCTCTACGACAAGTACGTAGCCAACGCCTGCTTAACCTCCGGCGTCAGCCTCTCCTGCACGAGCCTCATAATGGTGCCATTATGTCTGCGATCCGCGTCCTTGAGATACTGCCCGACCCACGCCTTCACATCAGCGATCTCCGGGTACAGGTCGAGCGGGGGCTTCTTGCAGGTGTTGAGCTGGGTGAAACCGACGCCGAAGCCCGTCTCCTCGACGTCGGCGTCGGGAATCATGTCGTCGTTTGCGGCGGGCACAGGCGGGTTGACGAGCAGCTCGATCAGGCGCTGGGTGGTGAGGCCCCAGCCCTTGGGGTAGCGGCTGACGAAGGCGGTAGAGTCGGCGAGCGTCTTCGTGTACGATACGACGGCCATCTTGCGGTCCACTGGGCGGGGCAGCTTTTGCGTGTCGGGGAGGATCATGGTGAGGTAGATGGCTTTGAAGACACTGTAGATGGCTGTTAGAATGTATCAAAGAGTGGACTGTTTGTGGTCATACTCGTTCTGGACCTGATCGGTGACGGCGATGAAGAAATCTGCGCCGAGGCCCTTGTCCTGGCGGGCGGAAATGAAGTGGTAGAACGCAACAAACCGCTGCTGAAAGAGGTCGCTTCTCTTCTTTTGGTCAGATAGCTTTGTCAGCATCAGCTGAAGGATGGTGGGAAAGTATGACTGGAGTGCTTCGAGTGGAATGGATGAAATGATGCATTCGACCAACTCGAACGAGTGCAACTCATTCGCTTTTGTCGATACTAGCTTCTGGAAAATACCGAGTATGGGCTCGACTTTCTCGCTTGCGACAATGCTCTCAACGTTACGGGGGATCATGGATGTCAACAGTCGGACCAACGCGGGCACGTTGCCCTTCATGTCCCAGACCTCTGGCTTGATTACGATGGCGAATAGAGCCTGGTAATAGTCGGTCAATTGGCCAGCGGGGTTTGCCATCAAAAGCGCCGAAAAGAGCTGGAAGACATATGGAGAGAACTCGTCGATGCCTTCGGAAAGGATAGCGGCGAACGGCTCGTAAAGCCTCTTTTCCAACTCGGCACTTCGAGCAGTGCCAGCGAACCGTATCAAAGCCCCGATACTTTCGAACAGATAGTATTGGAACCGAGGATTGCTGGGGTTATGCCTGATGACCATAAGGATGTTGATGAGGCTATTGAGAACAATGTCGGTAACCGGCAAGACGCCATCGCGAACGAAGATGAGCACTCTCATGACACACTTCATCAGAAACTCGTTCTCCTGTATCTTCTCAGGCGCGGAGTTCTTAGTTATGAGTGTGAACAGGTGCGAGAGAAGTTCCTTGGAGGCGTTTACTACATCGGCCCTCGGAATGATCGGCTGCCGATTATCGTCCGTCATGAACAGCACGCGCTCTACAGCAATTGCGGCATATGTGTGTATGACATAGTTGTCGTTGCCCAGTTGACTGACAAGGAGTGGGAACGCAGCTCGCCATATATCGGGTGTCAGTTGACTACGGAAGTTGTAGATGTACTTGATCGAATCAACCTTCAGGATCGGGTTCACATTTGCAGACTGCAAATCAACGGCAATGTTGTTCTGAAAGAAGTCGAGAATGTTGACATTGGGGTTGATGTTCAGCACACCCTGAGCGGCAGTTGCGGTACCCTTTGCAGCAATCGCCGAGAAAAGATAGACGGCCGTGTCCTTTGATTTCCAGTCGTGGGTGTTCCTTGCAAAGTTCCGGAGATAGTGGTCCACATAGGTTTTCGCAGTGCTGGTCACTAGGTCTTCGTAGCGAGACATGAGTTGGCGGAGGAAGTTGGTCGCTGCGCGTCGTCTTGTGTCGTTGTCAGATCCCTCCAGATCTCTCCGAATGAACTCAATAGGCTCGTCTTCGAACAACTCCTCGTCCGACTCTCGGAGTGCCAAGTTTGGCAGAATGACCTTTTCGATGACCTGCACCATGACGCCCTGGTTGTTGAAGGATTCGGCGTGGGGAGTGGCAGCGACTGCAGTGAGAAATTGGAGGGCCTTGCTAACCAGGATGTCGTACTTGGTCTCTAGTCCGACCAACATGAGGAATTGCCACGTCGTGTCCACGAACTGTGCGACTTGCGGTCCGAAGTGCTCATCGTCGAACTTTTCTGTATAGAGGATCAACGCCTCAAAGATACCCGCCCTAACGTACTCTAGGATTCCAGATTCGCTATCGTCGGTGGTGTGCAATGCAGGGTTGTCGTAGACGAGATATTTGTGGAGCAAGGTACATATGGCAGCGATATTGTCCTCAAAGATTGGTGGCAGGTCCTGGAATGATAGATCGTAGAAGATCTTGACTATCAATTCCAGGGTGGCGAAGTTGCTCTTGAGTGCGTCCGTGTTTCCTTGCGAGTTGGTAATGGCAGTATCGGTGGTCTGCATGAGGTGCAAGAACGGCTCGCCGAACTTTGTGAGCACATGGTTGATCTCGGTGAAAAGCGGGTCGGTGCGGAACAAGGGCTTCCATCGCTTGAAGATGGAGTGGGCGACTTGTAGGACGCCGTTGTTTACGATGGCATTGTCGGGAGTCAGGCGGGAAACGAGATCATCCACCAGCGTGTCCCAACGCTCCCAGAAGTCGGAGTCGGCGATGACGCTGATGACGGCGCCCAGTTGTGCTTGTAGATTCGCCGGCACGCGGACCATCAGGCCAATCAGCTCGCGCTTGATGGCCGCGACCTCTGCCTGGGGCAGCTGGTGGTTGCCGTCCTCATCGGCCCAGTTGCGCGTTATAAAGTTCTTGAAGTACAGGGCGCTCGAGAGTCGGATGGTCGGGGGATACGAGTCGGTAGCGACGATCTGGAGCAGGGCGAGGGAGAAGTTGGGCTTGGCCTGCTCCTGGGAGATGGCGGCCTCGGCTGGGGGAGTTAGCAGGTCCCATGGCAGTGCATCGCGGAGGCCAGCAAGCACGGTGTGACTTACCCTGCTTGTTGTGGCGGGGGTCCAAGCTGGCCTGCAGCAGCTGCGCGAGCGCCGTGGTGTCGACGGCGGCCATGGTGGGGGACAGACAGCGCAGCCAGGAGCCCACTCGTGTTTGATGCGGGGGACGGTGGATACAGCCTTGGATCTGGAAGCGCAAACCGCGGAGGCCACACGGAGCTGGGGGTGGTTGCTGGTGTTGGCGGTGGTGTCTGGCAAGCCCAAGCCCAAAACTTTCGCAGCTGCTGGTTGCTCTGCAGGCCGCTGATGTTGTGTTTTGGTGCGGGACAGAGAGAGGCTAACCAGGCCGGGACTAGTTCAACGGCTAACCAGACCCGGACTAGCGTCGTCGAGCCGCTGCCCCAGACTTTTCGACTCCATCCCATGACAGTTGACTGCAGGCCGCACTGCACGGGACTGCACTGCATCGGACTGCATCGGCATGCTCATTGTTGCCGGCCTCTCTCGCTTTGCCCTTGCCCTTCCCGCGTCCCCGCGTCCCGCCCGGCGTCACGACTCTCTCTCTCTCTCTCTCTCTGCCTCCCGCCCTGTGCACATCATGGCTGCGTGTCGCTAGCTCGTCGCCGCCGCCGCCGCCGCCGCCCGTGCAGTGCCCTCTCGCTGTTCCGCCGCCTGCCACTGCGCACCTCACATCACCATCCCCGCCCTCCGCCTCCTCCTCCATGACGGGCTCTCTCTATACTCGTTCGCTGGCTGCACCGATAGCCCGACCCCCGCCTCTACACCCACATCCACACCGCACCTGCTGCACGCGCGCCCGCCAGTCCATTCCGAGCGCCTCATCATGTCTCCGTCACCAGGACCTCTGCCGCGCACGCCGGACCGCCGCTCGTCCTCGTCGGCGCTCTTTGGCGCATTCAGAACCCTCACAGGCGGCCGCCTCAAAAGCGCGACTCCCCCGCCGTCTGCCTCGTCGGCCACCGCCACACCAACAAGCCGACCTTCGCTAGCTGCTCACCGTCCCCATTCCGTGGCGACCGAGACCCCCGTGAAGCATATACTCGAGCCCGTCGACGAGAGGAGGACCCGGCAGCTTCTCGGAGGCCCGCCCGAACTGGATCCGCTGGTGGAGCAGCTGCGTAGTAGTCGTCCATTCCAAGAACGCGCCGCAGCCGTGGAGAAGATATGCGCCATCCTCGAAGAGTATCCGGTACGAAATGTACACGGCTTGTGGTCCATCGCCAGCGATCTGCTTGCTCCTGACCAATGCGATGAAGTTGCCGGAGTGGGCTACATGCTCCTAAAGAGCTGCGTCGCATTACCTGACCTCACCCCTGTGGAGCGCAAGGCCTTCTTCGATGCCGCCTCTCAACGTCGGGATGACCCAAGCTTCAACTTGCGTCTCCAGATCGTCACCATACTCACCGAAGAAGGCCGGAACGTCGCGGCCTGTGAGTCGTCTACTGCCCATTTCATTCTCGTGTCCTTGGAAACATGCTTCAAAGAGAGCGGCGAGGCATACAAAGCTGCTTCGGCCACCCGTGGCAAAAAGAAAGCAGAGCGTCCCATCCAGGAAGTCGAGAACATGAACCAGCTGTTCCAATTCGCAATCAGCGTCTGCAAGTTCAATGCGAAAACATTCGACGACAAAGACCTCGACTTGCTTCTAGAAAGGACCATGGTAGTATGTCAAGAGACATGCCAGCGATGCGACATCGAGAACGCGGTCAAGCTATTCGATACGATAATTACATACGTCCATATTCCTCCACACATGCTTCAATCTTGCCTAGAGGTGCTCTGTTCCATTCACCGCCAAATCAAGGCTGCACAGGAGCAGACATGGAATACGCTCACCAATTTGTTCAAGTCTCATGTCGGTCAAGCCGCAGTATCAGCCCTTTTGCACACCCTTCTAGACGGACCTACCCGAAAACATCGCCAAGGGAGTTTATATCGAGGCACGATCCAGGTGTTAGAACAACTTCTTCTTGAGGATGGCCGTAATGGGCTGCCCAAGGTTCCCGTATCCTTATTATTTCCCGCGCTAAGATCATCCATTCAAGACGTTGACAAAGTCCAAGAGAGATTTGTCGTCGATCTCATAGCTGCTATATTGGAGGAAGAGCGATTGACCGAAATACTCCTCGAAGAAGCTGATTGGAGTAATCTCATAGATATTATTCGCACCTGTGCAGAACGGGATGACGACCGATACGTAGCCAAAGCCACCACGGCGGCGGAGAAGGTGCTCACCGAAAAAGCGGCATCAGCGACTGACACTAGCTCTCTCACGGCCAGCCAATCCCCCCTTTCGACACATGATGATGCCGACACCGATGCCATTCTTAATTCTGAGCCTAGCAGTGTCCCTCCAAGTCGGACCGCCATGGCTCGTCGTTACTCCGAGGATGAGATTACCAGAATTTTGATCAACTTGGATTCTATGAGTAGCAATATGGAGTTTGTGCAGAAGGCTGCAATAATGGAACTTTTCATGCGTCTCGCCCATCGTTTGAGCGACTCTACTGCAGAGAACATGATTCAATTTTATGCAGCAGAGCGCTATCTCCATCCTTCGAATGAACATTGGTTGGAGGCGTGCCGTAGTCTGGTAGCTGGCATACTCAAGGATTACTCGAGACCGCGCTCGCTGCGCGTCTTGAGCATTAGGAAACTGCGCGAAACATATAACACAGTCGAGGGTCTTTGTGCCAGTGACACTGTGCTACAATGTGGAGCTCTTCTCATAAATAATATTGAGCCTGAAGAGGACGTCGAAGTCCTCTATGAGCTTGTTGATTTCGCCGTCGATGTTGCCGACCGAGCTTCGGATGCCAGCTTTCCTGACACAGCAGAGATCTTAAAGAGACGTCTTGAGAGACAGACCGTATCATCGCATTCTTCCACATCCGTCTTTTCGTCGCCATCTCGTCACGCAAAAGCAGATACATCGCATGGATCAGCCTGTAACGTCATCGCTGCGGCCTTCGTGCGTTTGTTTACTAGGAGTGTTGTAACATCCGCGCGAAAGACCCGTCTTCTCTATGACATTCTGCGATACATAGCGGCGAACGATAGATTCGAAAGTGATGGCCGATTGACAGCGCTCAAACTACTCTTTCGAATGCGTGCCGACTCGAATCATTCACTCTTCGTGAGTGCGTCCTCCGAGGGCGAGAGCATAGCTGCAGTGCTCTGCCGTACTGCCGAAACTGCCGTCAACTCCGATCGGCATGAAGACATCAAAACGGGTGAATATGGTAGACAGGAGGACCCCTCTTCGTGGCGCGATCAGCGCAAAGTTTCTGGAAGCAGCCCGCGCTCTTCCCTGAATCGACATACGAGCCGCCATGGTGCTGGCACAGGCCGAGTAGCACGACCAGTTCCTCCACTATGGACGTATCCAGGACCCAAGGGCCTTCCTGAGGAGCCATCGCCTCAGCCGAGCCGGATGGTGTTCTCGCACATTGATGTGAAAGAGTACCCGCTGAGTGAAGATGTCCTCGACGTCGAAGTAACATTGTGGCTGGAATTGGTCATTTCTTTGCTCCAAAAATCGCCGGACTGGGAGATTTATAGCTATGCCCTGGTGCATCTCGGGCCGCAACTGTCCAACCAGTCTTTAGTACGCAGTTGTGTCCCACAGTTGCAAATGCTGAGGAATGTCGTCTGCGAGCATGTTCGTTCATCCAACTTCCGGGAACCCCCGAGTCATACTCTTCTGAAGAAAGCGGATGTTGCTGTATGTCTGTATCACATCCTCACAGTACTCATCAGCTACCACGACTATTTCGAGAAGAGTGAAGAAGACGAATTAGTCAAGGCGTTCCTCCATGGAGTTGGCTACTGGGATCGCACGTCAAAATGGTGTATTCACGCCCTCTATGTCTGTTGCTTCGAGGTTCCGCTATCCGTCAGCAAGTCTTTGGACAACATCATTCAGAAAATGTCGCAGATCATTACAAAACCTTCCACAGCCATCCACATTCTTGAATTTCTTACCTCTCTAGCACGGATGCCAGAGCTATACAAGAATTTTAGGGAGGACGAGTTCAAGATGGTGTTTGGCGTGAGCTTTCGCTACCTACAGCATATCCGGGATCATCGCGACCGAGTCGCTGCGGCTGTTACAACGCAGAACGGACAGCGATCGTTACGGCACAGTGGTACGTCGCGGGATTTTGCGGCTTCTCCAGATCAAAGCTCCGGGAAGACGGCGTCAGCAGCTGACGACTTACCCCAATACCTATACTCTCTTGCTTATCACGTCATCACCTTTTGGTTCATGGGCCTGAAGATGGAAGATCGCCCAAAGCAAATCCCTTGGATAACTAAGAATCTCCAATATACCGATAGCACTGGCAGGCAAGTTTTGGAAGAGCAAGGGCAGGTCATTGTGGACATGATGAATATGGTAGCCTACTCGGACCGCGATGAGACAACACGCGATCCCAACTTTGCTAGGCCTGCTGATGGCGAGGTGTGGAAGAAGAGGTGGATACTTGGACACAGTTTGATGACAATCGAGACGGCCGCGCGGACTGGGGTTTCTCTCATCACAAGCCGGCGGCCATGTGGTACTAGGTATCTCTACCAGCGCCCTCTTCTCGCTCCAGATCCAAGCCATCAAGTTCCCCTGGTCGTTGGGTCTTCTTCGGAAGCATTCGACACATCGGCCAACGTCGAGATACTGCCCGAGTACATCTTCCAGACCTACTATGCGCCCTTGATCCTGAGCGACCCTCCCATAATACTGCCGGACGACGACATGAGCCGTCGAGCCATTGCGTCCTTCGACCGCATCTCCACGGTCGACAGCTACAAAGTCGGCGTCGTCTACATCGGCGAAGGCCAAACCCACGAAATGGACATCCTGATGAACGACATCGGCTCGGGCGCCTACTCGTTCTTCATCAGCGACCTCGGCACGCTCGTGCGGCTCAAAGGCGCAAAGTTCAACACGGGCGGCCTCGACACGCGCGGCGATACCGACGGCCAATTCACCTACTGCTGGCGCGACCGCTGCGTCGAGCTCGTCTTCCACATCACCACCATGATGCCCACCGACCGCGCCGACGCCGAAATGACATACCCCAACAAGAAACGCCACATCGGCAACGACTTCGTCACCATCGTCTTCAACGACTCGGGCCTGCCCTACAACTTCGACACCTTCCCCTCGGCCTTCAACTACGTGCACATCGTCATCGCGCCCGAGTCGCGCGCCTCGTTCGTCGACGCCCGCCGCGCCGCCGACCCGGACGGCCGCCGCCGCTACTACAAGGTGCAAGTGCTCTCGCGCCCGGGCTTCCCGGATATTTCGCCGGCCGCGGAAACGAAGATTCTGTGCGGCGTGCATCTCGCGGGGTATTGCCGCCTTATCGCTATCAATGCGAGCGTCTTCTCGCAGGTGTGGAGTGCGCGGGATGGCGCGGAGACGTCGTCGTCATGGCGGAATCGGTTGCGCCAGATTAAGCGGTTGCGCGAGCGGTATGGGGCGGGGGATGCGGGGGCGGCGCCGCCTATTACGTTGACGGCGTCGCCTGGAGGTGGAGGAGGACACGTCCATCAGGGCGGCGGGGCGGCGAGTCCGCCGGCGCGCGAGAATCATGGTGCTGGGGCGGCGTTTAATCGTGCGAGTATTGCGACGTTTATGAGTGAGGGGACCAGTCGGAGTAGTGTGGCTAGTAACTCGCATGATTGAATGGTTGATTGATGGATGGATTGATTCGTTGATTGAGCGAGTGAGCGAGCGAGCATGCGTGTTGGAACTTGGCGACGACGACGGGGCGTGGAGCGGAAGTGGCAGTCTGACATGTGTCGATGCATTCGCCTACTTCTCCGTATGTATCTACCATGCGGAACTTTTTCTTTCTTTCCCTTTTTTTTCCTCTGGCGTTTTTGTCTTCCTCTCTGTCTGATACCCCCGGGTTATTTTTTTGTTTTCTCTCTCCTCTCATCTCTGCGCCTCGTCTCTATCTCTGCGCCTGTCCTCTCTCTCAAGCGAGAGGTACAGGTACAACAAAAGTTTTTGCTTCAAGTTCGGTTGCCGTTTTTCGGGTTATATATGTGTGTGGTGTGGTGTTTGCATTGCATTGCGTGGCGTTCAATGAAGCTGGTTGATTGAACTGTCGTCGTCGGCATGGCGTGGCGTGGGCGTGGCATGGCAAGCGCAGTTGTGCGATGCGGTGCGGTTCGTACGGGCGGGGTGAAGATGCGGTGCGGGATGAGATGGCATGCTATATCCAATGAATAAAAGTACTCGTTTGATTGATTGTTCTTTATTGTTATCTTTTGAGGCTGTATGTTCATGGGGTGGGTGGAGTGGGTGCATGGGTCGGTTGAGAGGAAGAGAGAGAGAGACGGGGGGGGAAGGAGAAAGGGGAGAAAGGGAAGGGAGAAAGAGAAGGGGAAGATGACTAGTGGAGAAGGGCGAGGGCATGCAGTGAGTGAGTGGCTAGCGACTAGAACAAAATGAAATTGGATAGGGGAGAATGGAGATACGATATAGGATATAGGATATAGGATATAGGAACCAGCGTTTCGGCCTGTTCAGTTCAGTTCAGTTCCGTTCAGTTTTCCCTATACACTACACTGCAAAGTTTCCATCTAGCGAAGCGGTAGCATTGTAGTAGTTTGTACCTATAAATAGCATAGATAGCTATCTAGACTAGCTATGCAGAAGCCAACCACCTAAACTACAAAAAAAAATATAAAAATAAAGAAATACATTACATGTTAAAAGCAAAGACCCTTACATTTACTTATTTACCTACCTACCTACCTACCTACGACTCTTAGTAATTGACTTTCTCTACTACACAGATTATAGATAGATAATAAATAGATACATACATAGGTTAGTAACCTCTCTCTCCCTCTCTCTCTCCATTTCCCATCTCTCTCCCATCCCTCTTTCCTATCTATCTATCCGCTCTACTCTAGTCTCGCCCCAACCCAACTCAACTCATTAATTCAAAACAAACACTATCTACTCTCTCTAAGCCCTAGCCCGCATAACATGTTGAATCTAGACTTTCTAGACTTACTTACTCTCTCTCCTCAATCGCGACTGCTTGCTTTACATATCGGACACTACGTTATAACAGCATTGTATGTTTTTTTCTTAAGCGGTAGTAGTAAATACAGTTTAGAAGTAATATTAATATATAGTGTATATACAGATACATACACACATATATATACACACATACACATACACACACATACACACATATATACATATATATACACATACACACACACGCAATTAAAGCCTCTTATTTCTCACAATACACACATACACACATATATATATATATCACGTAGTCTTATAAAAGACAACTTGCCATGTCATCACGGACATAGAAAGAAAGAAAAAAAGAACAAAGACGGAGATGGATGTGATGAGATACTTCAGAGTGCAAGAGCACATATAACGTGACAGAAAAACGATTTACACATTTAATTATCTATCCATCTACTCTAAACCCTATCCATGCATGCATGCCCCAAACGGTACCCTCACCCCCTCCTTACTCCTACCCCCCACCCCCACTCCCCTCAAAAATTCATCTTCAACGCGATCCTCGGCCCCTCCACCTCCTCCCTCACCACCCCCCTCCTACCCCCTCCCCCCTCCCCCCTATCCCTCAACACCTCCTCCAACGCCCCCCTTTGCCCCTTACTCAACCCCGCCACCACCCCACGAAACGCCACCTCATCCGCGCCCGCCACCTCCAACAACCGCGCCGCCGTCTCGCTCCTCGTCCCTGTCCCCGTCCCAGGCTCGCTCTTCACGCGCTCCAGCAGCGCGGGAACAACGAGCTTGCCCGCAACGAGGCGCTGCGCAGATGACGGCAGCGCCGCGACGAACGCGACGAGCGTGTGCGCGAGCGCGGCGCGCGTGTCGGCGAGGCCGTCGACGGGTGGGGGACGCGCGAGGAAAGAGAGTAGCTGCGGTAGGATCTGCGCGGCGAGCCCGGTTTCCACGGCGCCGCCGCCTTTGTTGCTGTTGCTGTTGTTGGTGTTGTGCGGGGCGAGCAGCAGCGAGCGGCAGCAGCCGGCAGCGACTTTGCTGGTGAGGCGGTTGCCGAGGCAGTCAAACAGGGCGGCGACGAAGTGCGCGAGGAGCGGGTCGTTGGGGGAGAAAGCCGGCGCGGCGGAGCTGATAAGGACCGTGGTGGCGAGGATGGTGTTCTTTTCGCACGCGAGCGCCGCCTCGAAGTCGCGCTGCTGGGAGTGCTTGAGGATGGCGAGGAAGCGCTTCAGGGTGGCGCGCAGCTGGGTGCTGGTGTCGGATTCGGTGGAGGCGTGGGCGGTCAGGCTGGTGAGGAAGCGTTTGAGGATGGGGAGGGTGAGTGGGACGACGGTTGCTTGGCAGGAGCCGGTTCCGAGGATGGTGGCGAAGATGTGGAGGATGCAGGCGTGGAGATCTTTTTTGATTATTGACGGGAAGACTTGGGAGGAGTCTACTAGGGCGGACAGGGCGGTGGTTAGGAGCGAAACCGCTTCTTCGTTGAGGTCGTGGCGGACTGGGTATGTTAGCACAAGCTATGAATGGTAAGGGTTGTGTAATGTGTACCTCCTGCCTTGCTGTCATCGAGGTTAGGTACTAGACCCGTCAATACTAGAATCATGATCTTTGTCAATTCAAAAAGCTGCTCGATGTCTTCGGAAAGGTTCTCATCTCCGGGATCGGCACTACAAATATTAGTTATGCAAATACAATCCGATCAAAAAACTTACCCATGACTCCTTCTCGCCGACGGATGGCCCAAGGCGAGGTTTCTTGCGATCTCTACAATGACAGTCTGCACACTCATACCCTCGGTGAGCACCAGCCGATCCAGCATATCCATGGTTTCCGAGAACACAACTTCTCCGTAAATCGCGTTCCCAGCTACCGAAGGCCGCAGAATCTTCTTCAGTGCTTGCAGGATTTCCAGAATCTGTTCTTTCGAAGCTTGAAGATCGCCCGGCCGTCCTGCGAGAGCCTCAAACGCGAGACCAAACAGCACAAAGAAGAACGCTGATGGCTCATGGCGGTAGTTGATATTGTCTGATTTGCTGTGGGAGGACTCGGAGAGCTCAGTCTTGCCGTCGAGGGCGTCAAACACGAATTCGCTGTCTTCCTCGATGAGGCTTGCTATAGCGTCCACGAGGTGCAACCATGACTCTTGGTAGAACTAAAATCATCAGCAAAGCATCAATAGAGAGTGCTTGGCACTAACCTTGAGTAATGTTTCCCGGTTCAAGGCTGCATAGATTGTATCGAGACTGCCCGACATCGATGCTGAGCCCATTGAGGAGATTTCCGGCTCGAAGCGCAATCGTGCGTATTCCCTCAGTGAAGCAAGCCACAGAGGTGTAAGCCGAGCAATATGGGGCTTTAGAACATCGACAAGATACGTTTGCTCTGCACTAGCAATCTGGAGTTCCGCCCACGCTGAGAACACCGACATCTTAACCATAACTTGTGCATTTGGGCTCAGCCCTCTGAGGTCCCCGATAGCGGCCGACTCAGATTCGCTAGAGAAGTTCTCCAGGGCAGACACTAGCAGCTTGAGAATGCGGCCCATCCGGTCCACGTCCGTAACGATGCCGGTGGCGATGAAAGTAGCGCAAACGTTGACTGCTTCCGCCGCGAGCTCCGGCGAAGAATCTGCGGCAAATGCTGGTGTGAGTGCTGAGCCAATCTGCGCCTGGTACTGTTCCAGCAGAGTAACTTCGGGGAAGTCTGGGTCTGGTGTCTTGCCGAACAGCTGCACAGTGATATTGTCAGAAGCTGTTACAGGTCTTTGCAAAATAAGAGACTCACCCTAAGGACCTGATCAATGATCTTCAACCCGCGTATCCGCAGTTGCACTACCCCAGCAGTCGACGCTGAAAATGCAATGCGGACAACATCAGCAACTCTCTGCTGAAGAGCCTGCACCGAAGCGGACTCCTCTCGGAAAGTTGCCTCTTTGCTGACCATCGTGAGGAGCTCACTCAAGCAATCCATTCCGAACGTACGAACTTGCCATTTCAGCAATTCTTGGCTTGTTTGCGCGGTTCCATTTGCATCATGGCCAGGTCCGTTAGAAGCCGCAGCAAAGCCAGCCACTTCTTCGTCTTGGACCTCGAGTCCACCCTTGGGTCTAGATTCCGTCTTCTCTTCGGTCTCAGCAACTTTCTTGGTTTTGGTGAGAATGGAGTGGCACCGTTGCACCCAGGCTGCAGTATCGGTAAGACCGGTCTGGTGCAGCCAGTTGCGGATGATATTGCGCACGACCTCGTGGTCGGGTGTACGGTCCAGTACGTGCCACAATTGGTCTTCAAGACCAGCATCTCCAGCTTGTATGACTTCTTCAGTGTTCCGCCTCATGATATTGTGAAGTCCATCGATTCCCATATCTCTTATTTGTGTTGAATTACTTTCCACAGCTGACTGCAGTTGTTTGACGTAGACGGGGAAGTCCATATGACCGGGTGCATATAATGACAAATGCTCCTGACACTTAAGACTCTCGATAAGTACCAAATGATCAGTCTCTGTTGTGAACAGCCCAATTAAAGTCATGATCATATCCCGCGCCTTTCCCATTTCCTGGAGATCTGGACCAAGGACATTAATGGTGCTGTCAATACAGCGAGATATGACAGCAGGCGAAGGAAGATCGATTTCGAGGTTCGACGACGCTAGTGCGGCAGATTCATCGTTGTGAGTGTCCGCCGCATATAACTGCGCCAGCATGCCGAGTGTGCTTGTCACATAGGTGGAAAAGCTCAGGCCTGCGGAGTCAGCGACTCTAGAGAGACTGTCCAAGGCCCAAAAATGCACGACCGGGTGCGGATCATTACTAAGAGACATTAGTATTCCAAGGATGTTCTTAAGGTGGTATCCAGCAGCCATTCCGCCTAGTTGTGAATGAATACAGCCTAGGGCAACGGCATATCCAGAACGGGCGTTTGGTTCGCGATTCGCTACGATTTGGTCCACCAAGTAGTTCACTTCGGTCGTGGTGAGGGAGTTCCCGGAACTGTTACATAACCGGCCCAAGGCTTCACCGGCGATATTGCGAACATAGGGATCGGGTTGTATTACGAATACCTTCTCACATCAGTAAAGGTGCAATCAACCCAGGTTCCACTTACATGTAGAAACTCCTGCATAACCTTCTCTACGGCTGAGCTTTTCAGATCTCCAGGGGCCGACTTCGTTTCCTTGACTGCTACCTTTAGTGCCGAAAGCAATGCAACCGCAATATTCACCATCATGGCTGCTTTTCGATTGGTATCCCTTTGTAGGCTGTTTGCAGAAAGGAAGGACGTCATCTGCTCCAATATACTTTCTTGTATTTTCGGAGTCTGCAATGGTAAACATATAGCGAACAACTGGAGCGCGGAGTTCACGACTTCGGTAGCTGGTGGATCAGGCAGTTCGTCACTGGATTTGCCGATATACAAAGATATCGAATCATGCTCACGGGCCCCACAGATAGGAGAAAGAAGCTTATTACGGTCAGCGCTGTCATCTAGACAATTTCACTCCAACGTACAGTGCGATCAATTGTGGCTTCAGGGCCATGTCTCGTAACCCAATGATGTCTCGAGCCAGTATCTTGCTCTCCAGGTAGTGGTTGGATGTCAAAGCCCTTAACCAGGCCTGTCACGCCGAAACCATGATTGTCCGCCACATCCCAAATACTCTCGAACGTGCCAGCGGAGCTAGCGATGGCCGTACTTAGTGAGCTAGGAGTGTACCTGTCCGGGTCTGCAAATGCCGATACTGCGAAGGGAAGAAGGTTGGTTTGGAGCAGAACCTCGCTACTCCCAGCTGGACTCAGCTCGACGAGCTTTGTGTAGCACTGGAGAACCCTACGTCGCACCATGAGGTCGAAATCATGGAGTTGAAGTGCGGGAGAAAGACGTTGAGAGAGATCGTCAGTGGTTTTCTTCGCTGGTAATGTGTTCAAAAACATAGTGGTATTTTGTAGCATCGTAGCCAGTCGTTTTGTTACATCGAGCGTCAACAGCCGGCTATTGAACTCTAAGAACGTCAATATCGAGCCAAGAGCGCATTCCCGGACATGTGCTAGGAAGCTGAGTTCCAAAACGTTTCGCTGGACCATGTTATCTCTATTGAGCGGTTTTGGTAACGCATTCTTCCAAAGAAGTAACAACTGCGAAAGATGTATCTTGACGAAGTTCGGGCCGAGGGTCATCAAACCGCCGATTAGTACCCATGCGACCTGGATCTGCGTGGATGACACCCGTAGATCCGAGTTACTGCTTGATTTCAGCAGGGTTGTCGCCTGTGAGAGAACTCTTGAGTTGACATCAACGGAGCCATGTAGTGGCTGCATTGTTGATGTGCTAAGAACCGCCGAGAGACCGTTTGCTAGACCAACGCATCGTCGTGGGGACTGGCGTGGACCACCGAGTAGACCAAGTTCGCGATTTACACTATTCATGCATACGGTAACTGAAGGTAGAAGCTGCAAAGGACATGCGAGCACGAACGACCGCAGACATGCCGATGCGTACACCTGGACTGTGTAACTCGGATGTTGGACGACCTGGAGCAGGCCATCTCGACATGCATCTGCGATGACGTTTGTCGCCGAGCCGAGACTTTTTAGAAGCGACGAAAGAGTGTTAAGGGTCCCAATCAGGGTCTGCTTCGAAGGCTCAGGGCGTTCCTTTAAGACTTGAGGATAATCTTTGAGGATGTCGTTTACGAGAAATCTCGCGGCATTGAGCTGCCCCGATTCTCCTAACATTTCGCGACCAATTACGGTATCCAGCACAACTGCGACGAACTTCCTCGTACTCAAAGTACGATACCGATTTTGAACGATCGTGGGGTTGCTGAGAACATCGACGAAGAAGTGTCGCGCGATATCAGCGTACTTCGCCTCAACCACATGCTCGCCCAAGCCTCTGACGGTCTTCATATAGCAGATTGCTATCGCAGCTCTCGCACGGTTGCCGGTCGTAGGCCGACAGTACTGAGAGGACAATTGCTTAAGAAGACCTGACATGGTGAAGACAAGCTTGGTAGCTGACTTCTTCGGCGCAGGCGATCCTGGCCTTTCCATGATGTCCTCATCGCCGTCCATGTCTGATGGCTTTTTGTTTTTCTTCTTCATCGTTTTGGCTCTGATGAGGGGCATATCCACAGGTGCACTTTCAGAGTAGTTTTTGACCAGCGCAGCACTGTAGCAGGAGGCTGCCGCATGCCGGACGGAAGAAGAACTATTCTCAATCGTCTTCCAGATAGCAGTCTGCATCTTGTCAAAGTCGTTGGAGTTGTCAAAGAATGACGTGTGTCGAATAAGCTGCTCCAAGCAGTAGCAAGCGCTCGTCTGAACCAGCACCGACTTGTCGCTGGCGCATATCGAGCGACATTGTTTCCACGTGTCTCTCGCAACGGTCTCGTCAGCAGATGTTCCCACCCCTTTGAACACCTTGCCGACAGCCTTGAAGAGGGTCGCTCTGAGGCCGGCATGATTCTGTGCTAGTTTGACGAGGCGCAAAAGCGAGGTGGCTGCCAACGGGGAAAGGCCTATCGCACTATCTCCTGCGGCTTCATAGACAGCTCCCAAGCAATATGCCGCCGCGTGCTTCACTCGCATGTCCTTCTCGGTCTTCCCAGCCGCATTGAGAATGCCGACCAGCTCATTTATGGACTCGAATAGCAGCTTGCGGTCGCCCTTCCCGAAGATGCCTGCGAATGTTCTCCCCAGGTTGTTCCGGATCACTCTCGTTGGAGCGGGGGAGGCGAGATTGATGATCTGGAACAGCTCCTTCTTGATGTAGATCTGGTGCGCGGAAGCACCGTCGGCGTCAAGCAAGGCGACATGGCGGGCGAGATCGGCCGTAAACGTCAGCAAATAGAGGTCTTGCTGCTCAGAGGGAAGCGCGTGCAGCTTCTTGACGTCGAGCTCGTGGTTGGAGGAGGTGCCGTTTGGGGGCTGTTCTTGCGCGGCCATAGTCGCAACACAGGCCTCGCGGGCTCAGTCGGATTGGGATATGTGGTGGAAATGCTCACGGCTTACATGCCGCCGTGGAGACTAGCAATAGGTAGCAAGATTCGGCGTTGTGGTGTTGATCGGACTCCCGAGACGCCAAGCCGAGCCCATGGATTTTACTTGAACGTCGCAACACCAGCTGAATAGCAGCTTCCCAATGTCACAACCGTTTCGCCGCCTGGCCAGACCGCTCTTGTCCGCTGAAAGAGCCGCAATTCGGCCAATCCGATGTTTCCAACATCACCAGGTTGAGCAGGCGCGAAGCTTCTCAAGCTGCCCGGCTGTCAACTCCGGCCATTCGTATGGGAGACTCGTAGTAATAGCAGTATTGCCAGACTAATTCGTCCAGGAGATGGTCCACAATCAAGCACGACAAAGGCAAAGCTGATGCCACGAAAAGCAAGCAGCGTGCGCAGATGACCAAAGACATCACCAACGCCGTGAAACTGGCCGGCGCCAACGCGAACATGAACCCGCGGCTCGCCCTCGCCATCACCACTGCAAAGAAGAGCCAGGTGCCCAAAGCCAGCATAGAAGCGGCCATCGCACGAGGCCAGGGCCTCTCGGCAACCGGCGCCGCGCTCGAGTCCGTCATCATCGAAGCCATCCTGCCACCCTCCGTCGCGACCATCATCGAATGCCAAACCGACAACAAGCTGCGCGCGTTATCGGACATTCGCTTGATAATCAAAGAAGCGGGCGGGACGGTGTCGTCGGTTGGATACATGTTCGAGAAGAAAGGGAGAATAAGATTCCAGCAAAAGGACGGCGTAGGCGCTGACGAGGTGCTGGAGCCCGCGCTCGAAATGGGCGTACTAGACGTAGTCGAAGACGAGGAAGGCAGAGTGGTCGTGTTCACAGATCCTACGCAAACGAAGACCACAGCCGAGAGCCTGGCTAAGATCCTCGAGTTAGAGATCGAAGACAGCGAGACTATATACGACCCGAGCGAGAATATAATGGTTCCCTTGGATGATGAGCCCGCGGCCAAGGAGTTCAGCAACTTCCTCGACAAGCTAGAGGACGTCTCTGGCGTCCAGGGCGTATATACAAACTGGTCGAAGGGATCAATCTCGGAAGACGTTTGGCAGGATCTACGTAGCAAAGTATCCGTGTAGAGGCTTGAACGTGGATGCGGCCTGCAATACAAGTGTATGATACTGTAGTGTGCATACTGTACAAAACGATACCCAATCCCAACCCTAGTGGCACCGATGTTGTTCCCAAACGCCTTCAATGCTGATCTTGGCATATACCTCCATGCACATCATCAAACGCCCATCTCTTCCCTTCCCCTCTCCCCTCCTTCGTTATCCCAACCCTCCCACCCAACCCCCTACTCCTCGCCCCTCCCCTCCCTCTCCGCCGCCACCGCCCCCGCTCTCTCCCTCGCCATCTTAACCTCCAAATTCCTCGCCTTCAACCGCTCCAACTCCTTCTTAATCTCCTCGCGCTCATACGGAATCTTGTGCGTCTGGCCCGGCTTGGGCCAAAAGTCCGGCACCGAGAAGCGGCCGTCGAGGTTCGTGCCGAAGTAGTACATTGTGCCGATGGGGAACAGGATGTACATGCCGAACTGGCGGAGTTAGCTTAGTTTGGGAGAGGAGGAGGGGAGAGCGGAGGGGAGGGATAGAGGCGGACGTACTTTGAAGATTTCGAGATTGGGGCCTCCCATGTTTTAGGAGGATGGGAGGTTCGGAACGGCTGTGCGATGCGCGCCGCGTGGTGTGGGGATGGCGGGCAGCGGTGGAGTGGGTAGTTTGCGATGGATGCACGGCGAACTGATCAACGCGGTGATGGTTCGGTGGAGATTATTCGGCCTGAGGCACTTATCGATAAGACCTGTTATCGCTTATCTCATGCCTCGGCTCAAGTTCCAAAGCTTCATGTATTCATCGCTGTGCAAACTGGGCGCAATTAAATGACCATATACTTTCATGCACCATGGCCAAGGTAAGCGCGTTCGTTACATTCGTGCCACATGGGGAGTTTGTGAGAGAGGAACAATCTCAGGAAGATTGCGAGCGGTCAGGTGAAGCACAAGCTGTGAGACCTTTGCAGCGAGCGTGGTCATGTTCTACGAATGTCTATGTTTCAACCTAGGGATACTCCTCCGGTAGCGCTCAGTAGCTCTCCCCGTGAAGCCTCCCCATTAGCCATCGGGTTGGGTCCTCCTCCGCCTGAGTTATTCAGATCCTGATCCGGAGGTGGCCTTCTTCTTTGCTGTGCTTTCTTCTTGTCTTCCTCTGCTTGTAGGTGGCTAAGGTAGCTCGAGTACCGCAACGAGAGAAAGAGCATAAAGGCGGAAATGCCAATAGTAATGGCAGCTCGTCGGGTCAGTACCCATCGTACTCCTTCGACTTCGCTGCGCGCGTCGGAATTCAATGCGACCGTGATCTTGTAGTTGAGTTCCTGGATCTGTTCTACTGTTAGCGAGGATATTGTGATAGACACGCATGCGTGTTACCTTTGTCTCCATGGCCCTCTGCTCCTGCCTTACAGCCATCTTACGATCATCAAACAACCCCTTCAGTTCATCCTTCAAATGACCCGATTCTTGGCCCACCCTTTGACTCAAGATATCCACCTCGTGTTGCAACTGAGTTCTTTCTGACCGCATCCTCTCTAGCTCGCCCTGCCTGTTGTTGGTGAGCTCGGTCCGTAGCTCGCTACATGCGGCTCGGAATAGATACGTCCCGTTCTCGACATTCGACTTGCTGACCAACCCATCCCGCGCCAGCTTCATGTTATCGGTGAGTACACTGCGTAAGCCTTTCATTATTGTGATAGATTGATCCGGTGTGAACCCAGACTTCGCAAGGCCTTTGACCAGACCGTAGGTGTCAAAGTGGTGCACATAGGGCGGAGTTATAAGGTGGGGAGGCTTTCGCTGTTCTTCTTCTTGCGGCGAGGGCATGTGCAACACAGTTTCCATTGGCTCCTCTTCGGGCAATTTGGGGGGTTCTGGAGCGGGCGTTATCGGGGTTTCGAGGACCTCTTGCGCCTTCGACAGCAACGAGGGAATGGAGGCACTCGGAGCTTCGTCTGTTGGTTGGTCTACTGGTTCAGAGACGCCCTCTTCCGGTGTGCTGTCTGTCTCAGTCTTGCCATCTTTCTGTATCTCCTGTCCTGGTAGGTGCTGAGAGAGTTCGTGGGCAGTGCCATAGCGTTGCGTTAACGGAGCCTGCGCATGGCGGGGCGTGACGGCGAGATTTCGGCGCGCCGGCGCGTTCTGAGGGGGAACTCTAGAAGTTACGTGAGGAGTTTTCAGTGGCCGGAACAGCATAGGCCACAGGAAGGGTAGCCGTGGAGCTGACATGGTGTCGTGCTGTCAGGGCTCAACAAACGCCCTGGACTGTAGATGGTTCAGGAAATTGTTGCTGAATCAGCGCCTTGGCAGATGTGATGTACCGGTAATCGGACTCGGGAAAGCCGAGCCTAGCACAACGACAACCTCTCACACTCGACTTATCAACCCCCGGAGTTCCACTAAGGTTTTCTTGGCTTTCTATATTCTTTGCCTGAAGCCTTTCGTCGCGGAATCTCGAATTCCGGATACCAGGTCACACAGAAAAACATGTTGAGCAAGTACACAAGCAGAGCGACAACTCCGAGAAAAGCCACCAGATTCGAGGGTAGCAACCAATGGCAAATGTCGATATTGGGCCCGAAAGAGAGCAACTAACTATATTATCACGTACTGCAAACGTATAAGCTAGTTTAGCTAGAAGCTATCATGACAGCATGAAGCCAGAATTCTCAGAGCTGGAGACTGTTCCCGATCCTCAACACACCTATTGCTAATCTCACAGCGAGCTCAAACGCCTGCTATGGTAAACAACCTCTCTGCTAAGCAACCTCCTCAGCAGTAATTCTTCTAGCTGGTCCCTGGCTCCAGTCGACTGTACTTCCCAGCAATGGATCCTCTGCCCTCATACTCCTCCAGCGATTTGTCGATTCCAAAGTTTCTGCATAACAATCTTGGAACAACCATCCCCATTTTCTCAGGAACCACGGTGTAAATTCCCAGGAACTCGCTTCCCATGGCTCGCCCCAGACCATCATCCCAGTGTGTTCTTCGTCAGCACTTGGTCGGATCAAAGGCCGGTCGGCCGACATGGCGCCAATATTGTCAATAGTATATGCTGGCAATGTGTCTTCGCACAACCCGTCCTCGAAGAACAAGCCCAAATTTCGAATGAGCGCGTCCCGTACTGATGGTATTGGGAACACATCGATCCAGGATGGATGTTTGGTTGTGAGCTGGGCACGAGTCGGATGAAGTAATGGAGGAATGGAAGTGGGCAACGGTAAAGCCGGTATGCCGTACAGGCTTTTACTCGCCATTCTGCAGTTGGCGAATGTTGGCAGGTGCAAGAGTACCATATTCGTCAACAGAGCGCGGTACACATTGTGGGCTATCAGGGTGATCAGATGATCGCTGGACAGTGGAAAGACAATAGGAGAGTCCACCGCGTAAAACCCGGACCGGACCCGGACAACCTCTGGATGGCTGGAATGGTTTGGGAGCGGATACACCGTTGAAGGCTGAGGCGGTGCTAAGGATAGTACCATCTTACGAGGTGGTAGCTGCAGCGTTGAAGAGGATCTAGTTGTGGTGTTCCACGACTGATCTCCGCTGCGTATATCGTCGATTCTGGACCGCAAGTGCGTCGATTTACCTGGGTCCTTCCGGCGTCCTACTGGAGAATTAGTGCAAATTTCTGGCGCAGCTGATTTACTAGTTCACGCAGCCAGAAAGCCAGACGTGTCCCTAAAGATGAATCAGCCGAGGGGAAAGAATTGCGTACTTGCGGCTCTTTGGTTCAGTCGATTCTGCGCCTTTTTCCTAGCCTTTGCATCTCGGATCTCGGTCCAGTCATCCTTTTGCTCCAGCATCTGCACAGCCAGCATGAGTATACATGTCTCCGCTAAACACATCGACTGTCACCTACCTCGTTCAGAAGAGGTACATACTCAATTGTGAGTCTTGTTTGTTGCGTGCACATGGTTGTGGTCCGTTCCTTGGGCATCCGCGCTGCTACTATATCGAGGCCGCCGACTCGGGTCATGCGCACAACAATCGGCGACTTGGTTACTATTCCTTTGCTTGGTCGATTCCGAAATTTCGTCGATTATGATCAGAAATGTGGATGACCAGAGTTGGTCGTCCGTCTCAGGAGCGGTATAGGATGGTTAGCCCTGTCTAGCTTCATGCATTCGCTGACGCGCTAGACCACTTATTGTTAGTATTAGATTGTCCCTGGATGTGCTGAATACCGAGTCGACGGCGAGTACAGCCTCCCAAATAAGATGAGCATTCCTCTCTGCAAAATACTCAATATAATCGGGACAATCTCAACTCCGACCGCTTTGTCAGTTTTGCTTCGGTCAAAAAGCGGACGTTCATATTTTGTTAAATACTGCCATTACTCAACATGTCCAACCCATCATCACTGTTCTTGCATTGTCCAATTTCAACTACTATCCCCTCCCTAATTACTGTCTACCCTCAAAAATGCCTAAAAGTGTTCTTATCACTGGATGCAGCACTGGTGGCATCGGCTACGACCTTGCCGTTGCATTCCAGAAGCGCGGTCTGGTCGTTTTTGCTACTGCGCGAAAGACTTCCAAGATGGTGGAGCTCGAGAAGCTCCCTAACTTGCACCTACTTGCGCTGGACGTTACGTCCGACTCTTCCATCAATGAAGCATGCGCACAAGTCAAGACGCAAACGGACGGCAAACTCGACTACCTTGTCAACAACGCCGGGCGAGGCTATGTGTTTCCCCTGCTCGACGCCGACATCGAGGAAGGCAAGAAGATGTTCGATGCCAATCTCTGGGGCGTGTTGAAGATGATCCAGGTCTTCAGCCCGCTCCTCATCGATACCAAAGGCACCGTGGTGAACATCGGCTCCCTCTCTGCGTCTTTGTACTTCCCATGGTCAGGTAGAGCATCTCACATCTACTCACATCTTCAAACATCACTAACTGCCACAGGTCTCTACTGCGCCAGTAAAGCCGCCCTCCACCTGTTCTCCGAAACCCTCCGTCTCGAGCTCGCCCCGCTCGGCGTCAATGTCATCACCGTCGGCGTCGGCGCCATCCAGACCAGCTTCCACGCCGATCTGCCCGAGGTCACCCTCCCACCCAACTCCCACTATCAATCGATAGAAAAGCAGATTCAGGCGCGGGGGAGGGGCGAAGATGGAATGGTGCGCGGTAGCAGCGTGGACTTTGCGGAGAAGGTTGTGGGGGATACGCTTCGAGGTGCGGAGGGGTTGGTGTATAGGGGGAAGTTCGCATCGTATGGGCGCATGGCAGCGCATCTCCCTGCCCGCATTCTGGTGAGTATCCGCCTGTGGCCTACGGAGAACTTGTTAGGCTAATTGTTGTGTAGGATGGTATGCTGGCGGATCCAGGAACGGGCCTGGCTGATCTGAAGAAGCATAAGAAACCGAATTAACGGGGACAGTAAGACATGGGTTAGGTTGTACACTTTCGGCAGTATTTCACTGAGCAAGTCAGCGAGTGGTGGATTTGTGCAAACAGCTTTTCTTTTTCTCATCAGAATCTACTTTGCTGCTATGCAGTTCGCCTTTAATACAGTTCTTCTCGCACAGTCATTAGAAGAACCCTTGCACTCTCAGCCATTTCTTCTTAGTCGACATTTCAAGCCTTCCGTATACTCCGTCAAGCGCAACTGCTGGAGAGACCAGAAAGAGCCGTAAAGCAATATCGAAGACCATGCCCACCGCGGCGTACACCTGAGCTGAGCTGAGCTGCGTTGCACCCTCGTACATTTTCCATCCCCATCTGCGCCTCGCACCCGTCCCTCAATTTCAGGCGTTCCGTTCACTCCCACACACCAGCCAGCTTCATCTTCTTCGCCTTATTCCTCTTCTTCTTCTGCTTAGCCCAGTTCGCAGCACTGATATCAAACGCATTCGTGTACCCGTCCTCGGCGTGCGCAAACTTGCAGTCCTCGCGCTGGCACGGGTACGCCCCGTTCGTCCACGCGCTGCATTGCTTCCGCCTGCAGGCTCTGTTTGTGGCGGCGCACGAGGCGCAGGGTGTGCCGCTGTCGCAGGCGAGGTCGCGCCCGTAGCATTGCGTACAGACTACGAGGGAGCGTTCCGCAGAGGAAGAGGCTTTGCGCTTCTTGGACGGCGGGGCGGGGGTGCCGACGGCCCTTGGAGGAGTTAGTACAGTCGTGGATTGGGTTAGTGGTCCAGCGTGGTTACGGCTTCGAGTCTGCGGCTGTATCTGCGTGCTGGGTTTGCGGCTCCGAGTCGTTGCTTAGGGCGTCCGCGTCCGCGTCCGCGTCCGCTCCAGCGTTAGTACTCTGCTCCAGCGCGTCCGCCGCGTCCTGTCCGCCGTCACGTTGCGCGCGGAGCAGCTCCTGGTTCCAGTCAAGCAGGTCGTCCCTTTGCTGCAGCAACATGTCGTATCGGATCTTCTCGCCGACGAGGTCGTCCGTCTTGCGCTCCAGCAGCGTCGCCTGGCGCCATGTCTCGCGCTCCAGCTTCTCTTTGTCGACTATGTGCTCGAGGATGACGGCGATGAGCGATGGTTTGCTGAGTTGGCTGTAGTACGCGGTGGCTTCCTTGATCTCGGAGATGGACATGGACATGGTGGCGTGGGTGGCTAGGTGGATGGGCGGGGCGGGGCGTGACTGGGCGTGGCGCGGGAGAGTGGACGTTTTGGAGGGGAAGGGGACGGGGGAGTGTGGGGGTTGAGGAAGGTAGAGGTAGAAGTAGTAGTAGAGGTAGGATCAGTAGCAGACGGCTGCTCCCGCCACGAGTCTCGGCCCGAGGGTTGGGTTGCTTGCCGCCATTCCGCACTCACTCCGGCCCACTCCACCATCATCATCATCACGTGCAGCCAGGCAGGCATCCACCCAGCGTCACGTCACGTCACTCATCTCCCTAGCCCCACTTCCCCCCCCACTTAAATCCCACACTCAAACCCTTCTATATATATTTCGCCCAACCCCAAATCTTCATAAATCTCACAAACAACATGGCCGAGCTGGTTAGCGTATGTGACACAGACAACCATGGACCCCTGAAAGACCTATGTGGGGTGAGGAGCAGTTGTCGCCGCTAAACAGCGAGGCCTTGGGTTCGATTCCTGTAAAAGTTGTATTTTTTTTAGTTTTTTTTTTGGGGGGGGGGGGGGATGGGAGGGGGAAGAGTAGAGGGAGAGGAGAGGAATAGATGGGGTAAGGAAGAGAGAGGGGAGTGGGGAAGATGTAGGCTGTATAGCAGTTTAAGCAATAGTGTATGTATTTAGTAAGGTAGTAGTAGTAGTAGAGTTAAGGAGTATTATCATCCAGGAACTAAGGAACTCAGAGATTGTAACGTGTTAACGTAGTCTATTGCTCAATCTATTCGTGTCCAATGGCAGGGCTACTAGGTAGTATACTTGTATGCTACCCTTCTACCTTGTAAGCTTTAGTAGAGCAGCACAGCAAATCAAGTACAAGCATTTAGTATTATTACTATGACCTCTGCAGCTGTACCGTTACTGCCGTATCCAGTCCGCCATTGCTCTCTTATCATTCGTCATATAGCTCAAAGTCAAAGTCGCAGATTGACTCCGAGGCCATAACCCAACACGCGGCGTTCCCACCTGCACGCCGCTTCTCACGCACTCACCTAACCACGCCATCCCCCGACTCCCGTCTCTGCACGTCCTCCACCTTCTCCTCATAGCGGTGAAACGCCGCCGTGTCCTGCAGCTGGGTTTCAGCAAATACATCGATCTGCGTCGTCGCAAACTTGCGCGCCGGCACCCTCTTCTCAAACAGCAAATCCAGCTCGGCGAAGCTGCGGCCCTTTGGCTCCGGCAGCCGGAAGTACGCGTAGATGAGCGAGAGGAAGCAGATGCCGCCCCAGAAGAAGCCGGCGAAGTTGCTCCAGTCCCAGGCGTCCGGGTTGAGCATGTAGGGCGTCAACACCGCGCAGATGATGGCGACGATGTTGTACAGGTTGCGGCCGAGGACGACGGTTTTGATCTGCAGGCGGCGCGTCGAGAGCTCGGCGACGAGCGAGTAGCACACGGTGCCGACGGTGAGTTGGTAGAACATGGCCCAGATGATCATCATGGCGCCCGTGGCCATGGCGCCCTTTTGCCGGTCGGCTTCGGGGACGAGCCCGAGGAAGCCCATGATGAACAGCATGGTGCAGAGGCCGCAGAGGCCGCCGACATACAGCGTTCGCCGCCCTAGACCGACCGACATGAGGAACCAGGCGCCGATGACGCCGGCCATGTTGATGCCGTACTGGCCGAGTGCGAAGTCGTAGCTCGTGGCTGCGGAGAGACCGGCCTGTTGGAGGAAGTAGGACGAGTATCCGGAAAAGGCGTTGCCTGACAAGTTCTGTATGGCCCAGGCCATGCACACGATCTCGGTTCGGCGTAGGTCGGTTCCCTTGAAGCAGTCGATGTAACTGGTACCTTTGGTGATCTTCTCTTCTAGCGCTGTCGTATGGACCATCATGGCAATAGTCTCATCGGCATCGAAATCCGTCTCACGATTCAGACTGGTCAGTCGAAGTAGTGAGATTTTGGCATCCTCTACCCTCCCCTTTCGTACCAACCACCATGGGGATTCTGGCGCTAGGAAGATACCAACGATGAGCGGGACCGGCCACATCCATTGGAGGGCGTATGGAATCCTGTAGGACCATTCGTCGTTCCTCGGAAGCATGGATTTGATGACACCGATGCCGATGACCTGGCCCAGACCCCAACAAAAGTTCACATACGTGGTCACTAGAACTGATGTTAGTCATAGAAAATTCCTCAGCAGTCAATATAGGCGACTTACGGTATCCACGAAGCGCAACAGGGCACACCTCAGATGCGTAAGTAATAGTCAACGTTTGGAAAACCCCCCACGGGATACCACACAAGATCTCAGCAATCAAAAGATGCACCACCGTCTGCGCCGTGAAGAAGATAGCCGTAAACGCAATTATGAGCGTCAAGCACGCGATAACCGTATATCGATAGCCATATCGCTCGCTCACCCATCCGTTGATAAACAAGCCGATGATCTCGCCCACAATAACACCATTGGACAAACCGGCCTGCCACGGCGCCGGGATCTCATAGCTGCCATCTGCAATCTGCACGCCGTACTTGCGCTTGAATTCTGGAAATCCAAAGAAATTGTTGAGCAAGCAGACATCATAGGCCTCCATGGTGATGCACGTGCTGATGAGCATCGACCAGCCGACCGCTTTGGGGTAGAGCCTGACGCCCTGCATCAGCGTCATCGAGTGCTCTTTTTCCGTGGCGAGGCGCGCATCGTTGGTGATTTTGTCCCGGGCGCTTTGGTGGCCGATGTAGCCGCCTTTTTCTTCAGGTACGCCCGATGGCTGGATTTCCTTGTGGTCGGCCATATCGCCACACGCAGGGTTGTGGTGCGACTAGCGAATGGGGTGGGCGGGGCCACGATCCGGGGAACTAGGGGTCGTAGAAGTCGTACAAGGGCGTCCGGGGAAGAAACGGTGGAGGTGCATGGTGAAATCTGAGGTCGCTTTATACAGATGAAAATTTGCGGGGTGCAAAAGCTTGGTGTTAGGCAGGGGTGGTGGTCGCGTGGTGATGGAACGGGGCCGGATTATCTGTATCGAGCATGGTTGGTGAAGTTCATGTTCACCTTCCTTTGTTGGGTTAGACGGGTGGAGTAACCGAGGCGTTGGTGTGTGGATATCCGTTCATCACTCCATCTCGGGGACGATACGGGCAATTCGACCTGAGCTGCAAGCGTGTGTGAAGGTCACGCTCGTTATCTATGGTTTTTCATTGTTGTCTAACCTCCTTTGGTAAGCTTCGCCGAGAACATGACTTCGCTGCAAACCCCTCGCCCGCTGGTGATCATTGTCTTCGTACAGTTGAGCGTTTCATAAGTATGATGTGAGTAAGATCTATGTGTCGGACTGCGAACTACGTGCTCAGCGGTAGGTCCTTCGAATTGATCTGTCCCTCGCTACCCTTCACGTCCACCTTTTCCTTAATTCCAGCATCCTCAGCCTGTTCAACACTACCACCAGGTTTTTCAGCAAGCCGTCCTTTATCTCCCTTGTGGCCCTGAGTACCTATCCTCAAGAACGGTACGAGGAATAAAGCTATCACAGCAGCGCTCGCTGAGAACCAGAAAGTGGCCGCATACGGCTCAGCGGCGTTGTGTGCATAGTAGCCAGAAGTCGCAGGAGAAGTCTCCACGGCCTTAAAGATTGCGGTCGCGATTCCATAGCCCACCGCCGTACACAATCGAGTGAGGGTCTGGAATAAGGAGCCCGCGACGGACTGTCGATTTGCTGGCATCGAAGAAAGGACGTACATCTATGAGATCGTGAGTAAGAGGGGAATCTTTCGAAGTGTATGGAAATGTCCTTACATTTGCGACAATGAATTGAAAGTCAGCTCCAACGACACACAGACAGAAAGCAGGGAACGCAAAGGCCCAGTATGAGTCTCCATATCGGTTAACGGCGGCGAGGACGAACGCAGTGACGTATGCCACTGCCCCAATAGCCACGAGTAGCTTGTTGGACACCCTATGCTGAATGAGTGCTGCGACAAGATTGGCTAGCAGTCCACAAACGAACATGGGCATCATGTGCACCCCTGTCTCGAGCGAGGAGTAGCCCAGTTCGACTTGGAAGTAAAGCGCGATCCAGAAGGAGAAGATAGGAAAGCCAATGAAGCCCGTAGCGAGGATGGCGAGTAGCAGCGAGAAATCCCGGTCTTTCCAGATGTTCATATCAATCATTGCGTACGGATATTTGATCTCCCAGACCACAAACGCAGCAATCAACAGGACACCCAGAATCAGCATTATTAGTACATAGGGGGTCTTCCACCCATTAGGCGCGTCGCCTCCGAGGCTATCGATTGTTAGTAGATGTTCAAACTTATACAGGTGGCGAACATACCTCAAGGCTGCACAGAACATCCCAATACCCAGGATCGTCATTGCAGTGCCAGGAAGGTCCAATCTTTTCAGCGTTTCTTCATTGACAGGCTGTTTTTGCGCGGCGTCGTTAGGGACCGTGAAAATGGCCAAAACTGTAACACCCAGGTATACGATGGCAAGTAACCAGAAACCGGCTCTCCAGTTGAAGATCTGAGTTGCGAGGCCTGAGAAAATGATTCCGAACACAAACCCCATCGGGTTTCCTGCCGAAAAGCATCCAAACGCATAGTTTTTCCTCTTGGACGGCTTTTGGTAGATCACACCCAACATGCCCTGGGCCGGAGGCACGGCAGCGGCAGACCAGATCCCAAGGACTCCGCACAGAATATCGAGAGTTAGGCCGGATTTCGAAAACCCAGCGCTCAGGCAGAAGACCGAGAACAGGAACATGGAGCCGATGAACATGGACTTGCGGCCGAAAAGATCGGCTATGCTGCCAAAGAACAGCAACAATGCACCCGACGACAATCTAGAGAGAATTAACAATTCAGAAGGATGAAATGGATGTCAAATACGAACGAAGTCGCAGCATTCATCCAAGTAATCTCGGCCGTGGTCATATGTAGGTCCCTACCCGCGAACGACGACATCACAGTGACGGATCCTGTAAGAAAAGCTGACATGGCCACGGCCATAGTGACAGAAATGACGAACAAACATTCATGAATGGTCGATTTGAAGCACTCCGGTCTTGCATTAGGGTCCTTCTCTGCGATGGGCGCGGTCTCGGCGCCGAACTCGGGGTCCACAGTAGCCATCTGGGGAGGAGAATGCTAGAGGGGGAGAGGAATTGAGGAAAGAGGTTGCTGAGGTGCCCACGAGGGGGGCGACACCCCTTATATACAGCATAGGTGGTAGTCTTCAGGCACTCCAGACGGAACTGAAAAACGTGAGGGCGCTGCTTAGCGAAGGGCGCTACGCGGAATTGTGCCGCTCCGGCAAATCTGATAAGCTATAAAGCTAGCCCGAAAGAGCAAGGACTGCAATTGAGCTCAACAAATATGACTGTTAACTTTTCTTTCAGAATGCTGGTACATCAAGCAGGAATTGGAGTGTGGAGTGTGGAGTGCTGGATGGTACACGTTGCGGTATTGAGTAGAGGGGATCATATGCAATATAGACGTACATTGTCATAACTTGAACACGCTCCAGTCCTTCAAGTCTAGCTGACCCAGCACCCCTCCAAGCGGACCCTGTGTTTCTATGCCATCTATCCACAGCTTCTTACCAGCCCAGTACTCGATGAAACCATCAGGGCCCGATACTAAAATAAGCCTCGAGCCTTTCTCCTTGGATGCGTCAGGCTTCAGACGACTGGTGACGTCCCCAGGCTTTATCAATGTATTTTCTTCATCGACATAGTAGAGTACGCTCAAGCGGCGTGTATGTGATATACTCCGCTCTTTGAGAGCTTCCAACTCTTGCACTAGGGCTCCTTTAACTTGACTGTGCTGATCTATAGCAAGCGCTTCTTGGGCAGCAGCGTCTGGTTGAAGTCCGAGTAAGCTCTTCCACCAGCTTGGCCTGATTTGCCCCATTGTGTTTGTGCCCTGGGCATCGCTAATGCCACCCATACACTCTTCTCTACGCCGGTTGGCCCATAGTATGTGCATCCTGCTGTCGGTACGCTGAGCTAACGCGTGGGCAACTTGCATCGCAGGCGCAATTCCTGTACCGCCAGCGAGAAATAAGATTTCGCGTATATCGTGCGGCAACTGGAATTCCGTGTTGGGGCCCCGGAGCTCGATCGTGGACTGTTCTGGCAATCGGTGCAGGTAGGTCGAAACCTCTCCTCCCTTCTCCTGCCTTATCAGTAATCTCACGTTTGCAGACTCCTCTTTGCTTCCCTCCTGCCCGTTCGCGATGGGAGGCAAGGGCGTATAGGCCCTGGCGATCTGCAGCTGCGGCTGCTTTATCTGCACACTCCATACGCCGCGTGCCCAACTGTCTTGTGCATTCCCCGAGTCCACTCCGCCATGTGGATTTCTCAGAGTGAAGATAGCGCTCGTAGACGAAACCGGCTGTTTATCGGCGAGTGTGTACGGCGTGAAGGTGTGCGGGTTGAGCGACGCGTCGGTCAAGCTGGAGGATTTTGCGTAGCGATACGCGGCGCCGCCTATCGCCGAGGTGCCGAGGACGATGAGGGCGCCCGCTCGGGGTCGGAGGATCCAGGACATTACGCAGTAGACCGGATCATGTAAGACAGTAGGGTAAACATTTGTGAGGTTGGGCGATTGGAGGAGGTGTCGACTGCCAGACCAGATGGGATGACGCCACAGGGCCCAAGCTTTAGGGTACCCGTCCTCGATCAAACCTCGCCGCACCTCCTCAAAACATCCATCGAGACGTATTCCGCATACCATGGTTATCGCCACAAAAACAGGGTCAGCACGCAGCAGAAAGACCAGGATGCACCTCAGCTCAGCCGGGCAGTGCCCTTGGCGGCCAAGGCATCCATCTCAGCTTCGCCCATTGAACACCTGTATATCATCACAATATCTTTATCCATTGAAGTCTCTCCTCAATAATCTTCAACGGAAACCCCAACTGCGACACTCATCCTTATGATGATGTATCAACCGCTCCCTGGACCCGACTACCTCCGGGTGATAAAGCTGGAGCCTGGCCTTGAAGACGACATCCTATCTTGCAAACTGGAAACAGTATCCCTGGATGGCTCTTTGGATCTATATGAGGCCATCTCATACGTATGGGGAGATCCTACAGCTACGGAAGAAATATGCTGCAATGGTCTTTTCGTCGAGATAACAAGTGGGCTGGCGGACGCCTTACGAAGGTTCCGTTATCCTGACAAGCAAAGATTGTTATGGGCAGATGCTCTATGTATCAATCAACAAGATAACCAGGAGAAAAGTCGTCAAGTAAAACAGATGGGGCGCATTTATGAGAACGCCAAAGGTGTACTTGTCTGGGTGGGACGAGATTCGCAAGGATTTGCAGAAGCTTGCTTCCGGCTTCTTCAGGAGATGAATCGATACCTGGACGAGGTATTCATAGAGTGTGAGAGCAAAATGGTCGACATGCCTCTTCTCACCGCACCGTATCCTATCTGCGACGATCCTGAACAGTGGATCAAAGTCCAAGAGCTCCTTGATCTACCCTGGTTCGAGCGTGTATGGACGATCCAAGAGGCGGCACTCGCTAAAGAATGCCAGTTGTGCTGGGGGGCACACTCCATCGACATTGCAGATATATTCGAATTCGTTATATGGCGTCATTACAAGGTGGACTTCGACTCCATACTGGTGCAGTCTACACATGGCCTTCGGACGGCAAAGTTGCTTCAATCTCTCCTTTTTATTCACGCGCAATATCAAAATAATCCTTCCTGGCGCTACACACGCCCGTACATGAGTAAAGAGTGTGCCAGGTATTCAGAAGCTGGTCTGTTCGTCCATGTTCTTGCATGTGGGCAGCACTTCAAGTGCACAGATCCACGAGACCGAATCTATGCATTCCTAGGGAACCCTCTGGCGAGATTCAATCAGCAGCCAATTCTCGACACCAACTACGATGCTCCCATGGACGAGATTCTTATGCACACCGCATCTGCTTTGATCCAACATCCTAGAGAAGGATCGTGGCTTCTGTCCCAAGTCGAACATGTGAGCTTAGACGACTTAAGGCTTCGGAAAATGCCGTCTTGGGTGCCTCGCTGGGCGAAATCCCTGTATACACTCAACGCGAGCACGATGTTTTGGTACGAAGCTGCTGGAACTGGAAGTACCTTTTCACCAAGTATCCTTGAAGGCAATGTCCTTCAAGTAGAAGGGTTCGTATTTGACAAGATCGTTTGGACATCTGAATTGATCGAAGGGGATGAATTTACATTGACACCGGAGATTCGGAAACGACGAGTTCATGCTGCGGGTGAGCCCTTCATTGACCTTCTATATGCAGACGTCTCCCATGCAGCTGGTGTGCATATCGATTATGACGAGTATACATGGACTTTGGTCAGAGAGTACCGAGACCGAAAAACGGGCGATGATGAATTGCTGCCTTACCGAGAATATCTTGAAGACTACTGTCAGGAAGCCCGTTCACTTTTGAAGGATATTGGGGATAAGGCCGGTCGTATTCAGGCAAATAAAGGGCACGGCTTGTATCTCGTCGAGGATATCCTCCGGACTACGAACAATCAGCGGCTAATCCGTACAGAAAGTGGAAGATTGGGGTTGGCACCCGGCTTTGTCACTGAAGTAGGGGACATGTGCTGCATTCTTTTTGGGGCCACTGTTCCCTTCATCTTGAAACCAACCAAAAGCGGCCGTTATCAACTAGGCGGAGGCGCTTACGTGTATGGAGTGATGCACGGCCAATTGATGGAGCAGTATGATAACGGGGAGTTCAAGAAAGAATCTATTATGATAGAATGACTTTGGAAAAGGTACGTGTCTGAACAACAGTGCTTGGTCAATCATCTAATGAACCCATAGAACTACAGCGCGCTTAATTATGGTAGACGGGGGCACCCGTCCACCCTTTTGGTCTGCAACAATACCACTGCCAAATGTTAGCTCCTCGTCGTACTTTCGCCACTAGACCATGCGGACTTACCGTATCGTTATCGGTACCATTCGCCGCAGTTTTCTGGCTCATGCTTGCGTAGACCGTCCAACCCTCGCTATCCAACGTCTCGATCAACGTAAGGACCAACTCCCGAACTCGCACCGTGTCCTTGCCTTCTCCCACCCATGGGTTTCCATTGAGATTCAGCTCATATATCCCAGGCGCTTCTTCGCCGTGTTTCTCAACTTTGTACCCATTTGACTGTTGCAATCTGTCAATGAGGAGACGATGCACCTCGTGCGGCGCTATGAACAACATTAGTTTTTCACTCCAACCAAAAACCGGAGCGCCATCAAACTCACCGTCCTGCAATGTCAGCCGATCATACTTTGAAAACGCCACACTGAACCAGTCACACGGTGCCGGAGCCGGAGCCTGGTGTCTAAACACCAACGTATCCTTATCGAACTCCTTCTTGGTCACGTCCGTAGTCAACGTCATAACCCGCCCCTGCTCGTGCAGCGTCTTCAGCATTGCGCACACGACCCGGCTAGATTCAGACTGGTCGCGGAAACCGCCCCAGGGGTGCCCGTTCGTTTTGATCTCCCATGCGCCGGCATAGTCTTGCTCGGAGTCGATGCCTTTGGGCCACGTGGCGCGGATGGCATCGCGGCATAGGTTGATGACTTGTTGGGGAAAATGGAGGAAGCGGACGCGGTTCTCTTGGTGGAGGGACAGCGATGCGAAGCGCGTTTGGAACCGGGTGGGTGGTGCTTGATGTGCGGATTGAGTGTATTGGGGCAGAGGCGGGACGCCCGAGTCGTTGGAGGGACGGCCGCTATCGTGAGAGTGGTCGGATTTTTCTTTCCAGAAGGGCATGGCTGCGACTTTGTCGATTCTGCAGGTTGGTAGGATCTCTCAAGTGAGGAGCTGGAGTAAATGCTGGAGTTACAAGAGTCGGATTGCGAGCCATGCTGGTTCTCCGTCGGCCCTTTTGTATCGCAATCCTTCTATCGCTCAGATCGGCGGATCTGGCAAATCTGGTAAAGAACGGATTTGTCGATCGCACCTGATATAGGAATATCTCCGGCGGCTGTTATAGAGGGATGGCGCAGGCGGGTACTGTCCACTACTCAGCTGCTATCAGTTCTGGTCCGGTCCTCAACATGCGATTCCCGACTCGGCCATATTATGGCCAAGAGCTGAATAGTAGGAAAGTGGCGTTCTCGGCGCGCATGCACACTAGCCGGATATTCCGATACACGGATTATCTCGGTGACGGATAGGTGTTGATCAATTAGGTACACCAGCAAAGGCTTTGTACGGCTGACATGAGGAATTTTGGCTGTCGTGGCTGAAAAGCCCGTATAGTGTACCTGCGGGCTGGTTACATAAGTCGATGCATGCTAGGATGCTTACAAGTACCGGGCGCAACTCAGTTCCAACTTCTAACACATCTAGTCTGCCAACATCCTCACACTTCAACCCCTCGAGACGACATCCATTAGACCTGCGCATCTTCTTATGTCAACTCCATATACTCCGTACAATCTACCAGTGTGCCAAGGACACCCTACCTTCTGAATTGGTTGCCGAGATCGCCTGACATTGGTGCAAGGCTGACTGAGATGGGCGCTGGTAAGGCTGAGAGGTTGTGGCTGCCACGGCTGAGAAAATAGACCAATGAGTTACACGAATACTGCCTGGCCAAAGTGGGCGGAGCAAGGCCGCGCTAAAGTCTCTCTACGCTCCGGTGTTCTCGCTCACTCCTTCATCCTACTATCTGCCAGACGCTTTCGCGACAGTCTAGTGCTCTACGTCTATTATACGCTGCGATTTCATTACTCGTTCGATTCTCCTCATCGCCTGGGTTTGAATATTGCGTTCAGTGTCAATCTTGGCACGACCGCCAGGCTGGCGTCTAACGATGGCGGATCCAATCTCAGTCATTGGAGCAGTGGGCGCAATATGCAACATCATTGATGTCGTCGGGAAGGTCACTTTAGCTGTTAATGATCTCCGAGAAAAATGGAAAGACGCGGACCTTACTTTCCTCAGCCTTGCCTCCCAACTCACAGCTCTCCGGATAGCGTTGACCAAGATCCAAGAATGGATGGACAGCGATCTGCAAGTTATCCACCATCAGCTGGTGATGGATTTGGACGTTTCCTTGTCTTGCTGCAAAGTCCTTGTCGACAAAATCGATACATTACTCTCGGAGATTGGTAGAGCCACAAACACACCATTGGATTTCAATGGCAAGGCCAAACTTATTTTTGGGAACCGCAATTTGAACGATGTGCAGAAGCTGCTTGAGAGGCAAACGAGCGCGTTGACCTTGTTACTGACCGCATGCAACTGGTAAGTTAACCACTCTGTCTCTACACCGCAATATCTAACGGAAAAAGTAAAACCCTCGCAGATCAACAACATCTGCTTGAGAAGCCAAAGATGCGTAAAGCGCTTGATCGAGCGAAGAGTGATTCAGCGTCGCTCTTGGTGCACCACGGCACAGCATCAATCGTTAGCAAATTCTCCGACAACATGTCCAAGATTTCAGCAGTTTTCGACTTTGACCAGGAGATCTTTTCAACTCCTACCTATCAGCGAGTTCTGCACAGGTCCTGGAGAGACTCGTTGAAGATACAGCGAGCACAGAGGCGACGGACGCATAACCCTACTTTGGGAGCAGTCCCTGAAGGAAGCCAACAGGATGTGGTAGACGAGCCCGCGAAGGATGAGGCTGTCACCGGATCCGGGAAACACTTGAACGTTCTCGTTTTTGGAAACGATCCGCACGCAAGATGCCAGCTCGTCAACATGATGAGAATGACCCATCACGACGACTATATTATCCAAAACGCTGGAGTCCTTCGCCTTGCGGTCATTGAAAACTTGATCGACAACGCGAAAAACCTAATCGTGGGCGTAATGGAAGTGCCAGAGGGTCTGCAACCAGCGACGCGTCAAGCCTGCGACTATCTTTGGAACTACTGTCTCAATCCGAACCCAGATGAACCGTTAGAGAAGCGTGTTGCCGAAATGATCGATGTGTTATTGGAAGATCCAAGGGTCAAGGCGATCCGTCAGCTTGAACTCAACAGCGCATTCGAGACTCTGGAGAGTTCATATTAGTAGGTCCACCGCAGAAAACAGACTACAAACAGCGTTGCTCACCATGATCAGTTTCTTTGATCGGCGCCAGAGCATTGCCTCTCCGGACTACGTTCCCCACGAGATGGACGTATTAATGGCGCGAACCACGCTCACCGGCATATACGATGTCCAGGTCCCGGTTGGCGGACACACCATGAGCCTCTACAACATCGTCAAACGCTGGGAGACAGTCTCATCCCGCGTCCCCGCAGACATAACATCCATCGTCTACATCGTCGACATCACCCGCTACGCCGCCCCACCCACAACGCGCCTCTACGCCAACGCCCTCGAAGAAGACGTGCAGAAATTCAAACAACACCTCACATGGCGCCTCCCCTCCAACTGCTCCATCATGCTAGTCTTCAACAAGTTCCAGAAGTTCACGCACATGATACCGCGCACGTCTCCCAGCAAGCACTTCAAAGACTACACCGGCGGCGAGAATGTCTTGGAGGTGTATGCGTATATTTTGCAGCTGTTTCGCGATGTTATACCGGATGGGGTTGCGTCGTTCCATTTTAAAATGGATCCGTATGATAAGTCGATTGCTGGTCCGCTGGCGAAGACGATATTGGGGGCTGGTCAGCAGAAGGAGACTATTAACACGGGTGTGGTTGGTAGAAAGGCTGATGTCCGCCCTGTGACGAATCTCGTACCTATACGATGGGTTCCGGGTCTCTATCGACAACGAAGTTCGACTTAGCGCCCGGTGTTGTGTTCTACGAGCAACGTTGGAGTATCGGAGTCCGGCATCGATCATCACAAGCTGCTGGACTTCACAGTCGGCCCACAACCAAATATCGGGCCCGAGCGTCGACTCCAGTTCAGGAAATCACGGCACGGGCTGATCTAGAGTCCCAAGACGGCACTTTGGAAGCCCGGCAGTGTAGCCACTACAAAAACACACGACACGGTATGATTAGTACGCCTCCCTCGCCCATCGGCCTGCCGTCACTTCGTCTATGGAACGCTTACCTATGGGCCAGTGATGGGTCACACGGTATAGGCCACCGAAAGCTTCGACACATCCATACAAAAACCACTTGACGTTTCTACGTTCCTTGCACGTTCAGCTGGCAGTTAATGGCTTGCTGCGACCCTCATCGCGCATGCTAGTCATTGGTGGTTTACGGCCCCCATCCATTCATTGCCAAGTTCTCTACGCCAATCAGCACTTCCGTCTCGATGCAGAAAAGCACTAGTGGCTGCATGAAAACCAGCCACGATGTTAGCCTTGCCTTATCACGTCCTATTCCAGGTCCTGGCTGTAGCTAGTAGGCAAAGCATAAAGGCCCAGCGGGGACGTCCTCGCACACTCTAGGTATTCCATGCCGGGCCTCGACACCATCGACTACGACACCATCTCATTTGACGAATGCCCTAGAAGAAAGCATGCCGACCTTGCAAGCTTCGTGGTCGTTATGCACATGGTTTCTAGCCATCGCATACGCGGCGGCGCAATCAGGCTGCGCGGGCGACACGTCCACATACGACGAACAAGGCCTCAGCGTCGACTTCCAGAATCTCTGTGGCAAGGACATCACAGCCCAAGTCGACTTTATGGACCCGACGAACGAGGCCACTTGGTCGCAATGTCTCGCTCGCTGCGTAGAGAAAGAGCCGCTATGCTACGGCTTTGATTTCACGCCGCTGGACACTGCGCCGTTCAACTGCTGGCTCATGAACGGCACGTTTGCCGTGGACACGGCCGTCTCGCAGCCGTACGCCGTGGATGCAGCGATGTTGGGTTCGGAGTTGCTAGCGGGGCTTTCGGAGGATTGCAAGAGCATGGGGTTGGTGGGTTGCTTTGAGAAGAATGGTCGGCTTGGGACGGAGACTGCTACGGCGGAGAAAACGCCGTCGTCCACATCGCCTCCTGTAACCGCAGCAGCAGCGCCTCCTTCCACCACGAGCGACGCTCTCGGTCCGACTACCATCGTCGTAACAGTCACAGCCGGAGGCGCAACCTCGCCCTCAGCGCCGCCATCACCAGAAAGCAAACGACGAGGACTCTCAACCGGCGCAAAAGCCGGCATCGGTGCAGGCATCGGAGTAATAGCACTGCTCGGCGCAATCACAGGCGGCTTCTTACTACTCCAGCGGCGCAACCAGCGAGCCCTCGGGGCGCCCGCCAACATCGCACACACGGGTGGCGTCTCGGAGAAAATGGTGGACGAGGACGCTCGTGCGGGTGGTGCGCGGTCGGAGCTTTCAGCGCAGCAGGACGCATATCGGAGATCGGAGCTGGAAGATCCGCGCGCTTCGCTCGTTGCTGAGGGCCGGCATGATGGACTACGGCTGGAACTCGACAGTCGCTCTACATCGCGCCAGACTCATGAGCTTAGTGGCAGTGGCAGTGGTTTTTCTCGTTAGGAGAGCGGAGGGCGCGGAGGCGTTCACAGTAGCTGAGATGCTGGTACGGCTGAATAGATTACTGGCTTTTGGTTGGGTTGTTGCACTGCACAGCGAACGAAGGACTTGCAGTCGCTGGACTTTGTATACATGGCTTCGTGCTCCCAATCTCCCATACACACAACGATGCTTCCGCGTCGGAGCAATCGCGCGTACTAGGTTGGGCCCGCGGGACGCTGCACGTATCATAGCGGCAGGATAGGATATTCTACCAAGTCCGGTCCCGTCCGGTCCGGGCAGCGACAAGAAAGATGAGCGATAAGAGAGTGATAAAGCATCGTTCGCTGGACGAGGGACGAAGAAGGGGAGAATATTCTACGCAGTCCGTCCGAGGCATAGCTTGGCAATGTAGGAAAGGAAGAACGATGCAGGATGCAGGATATCCATGATTTACTATTGGTCGCGGGACAGAGCCGGGGGATGTTGGTATTATGTTATGTCATGTCCTATCCGACCGAATCTAGATAGTAGTAGTTGTAGCACGGTAAGAGTTTGACTAAAGGGCTGAAAGTTACGTATGTGTGTATATATAGGGTAAGTGAGAGAAGGAGAGAGAAATATATAGACATGGTAGAGAAGAAGAGAAAGTGAGAGAGAAGGGAAAGAAAGAAAGGAGGCATTGATATACCCGTCGCTTAAAAGTAGTCGCACCGCAGAACCTCCAGTTCGAATTTTGAATCAGAATCGGCATTTCCTATATCCCACCTCGCAGCACGCGACATAATCGGTTATTGGGGTGGGGGTAATTGCGCGCCTAAACATAAACGTATTGTACCAGTGGTTCCAGTTCATATCATATCGTATGTACGTATTCTACACAACCGCACCCACAAACATACAATACAGCACTAAGCCCAGCCTCAACGCCGACCACCTCAGCACAACGACCTCTAGCTCTCCCTCCCTCCCTACTAGCAACAGCAACATTCATACAAGTCCTCAACACAACAAGAGCACACAACACAACGCAAGCAACACATGCGCATACAGCAAACAAAAAACGCAGTCTTTCTCAAAACAAGGCAGCCCAAAGGACAAGAAAAAAATTATTGGTAGGTAGGTAGATGAGCAACGGCAAGCCAGCCAACTAGCTAGCGGAAGCGACGTAGCGACATGGGGGGGACAAGAAGAGAAGTGCGGTGGCAGAGATGTAGTGAGTGAGTGCGTGAATGAGTGAGTGAGTGACTAGCACGCAGACAGACAGACAGACAGATAGTATGTTGTGTTCAGAGATCGAAGGCGAAGGCGTAGGGGTGGGGATGGGGTAGGACGTATATGCGCGTATCGATAGACACAATCGACCAACCGACCGACCGACCAGGAAAGGAAAACTTTAAACAAAAAGATGAAACCTCGGAACGCCACAGATCCGATGTGCTGTTGATATGCATTCGCCCTTTCCGCTCTTCCGCCCACGAGTCGAGTCGCCTCAGCTTCTTTTAGGCGAGAAAAAAAATGCAGAATCAGAAAGAAGGCGCAGATCCAGTCAAATCAAATCATGACAACGACAATGACAAATTGGTACATACACACGTCACGGGCTCCCCGCCCATCCCATTTACAATGGCCTTTTCGTCGTTTCCGTGGTATCGCAAGAGAATTTGGCCATCATATCCAGCCATTCGGCGGCGGACTGCGCGCCATGGTCCCCGCGCCGAGCCCTATCCGCGCCGTCGGCGAGAGTGCAGACCGCACGGAGCGGGGCGGCGACCCGGGTGTGGAGGGCGAGTCGGGCGCCGATGTCGAGGCCGGCGAGATTGGGTTCATTCTCAGTCCACTTATGCCGAGAGCTGTGGGAGCTGCAGGCTGGCTCGATGCTGGCGGTGGTGGGCCAGGTAGTGCGGTGCGGGGGGTCGGCGGGAGGCCTTTGTCCATCATGACGAAGGCGGGCTCCGTGGGCGAGACGCTCCGGCGGGGGGCTGATGGGAACCGGTATGGCTTGAGCTGGTACTCGGAAGAGGAGGAGGGTGAGGGTGAGGAGGGCGATTGGATAGGGAGACCGAGACTGGTGTTGCTGGACTCGGTGTTCTCGCGGCGGAGGGGAGACCGCTCCACTTTAGTGCACTTGGCTGCTGCGAGGGTCGCGGGGGCTACTGAGAACCGGAGCCCGATTTGCACCGTTGCACTGCTGTCTGTGCTGTCACTGCGTTGGTGTCGTCCGCCGAAGAGGGATGGGGGCTTGGTCAGGAAGCTGAAGGCTTCACCGATGTCTGTGATTGACTTTGCGTCGCCGAGCGAGCTTTGGCGGGTCTGGCGTCGCATAGCTAGCTTGGACATCTTCCTGTCGTCTGCTGGCTTGGGCGGCGAGTAGACTGTTGGCGGTAGACGAGGGATATCCTCAGCGCGCGTGGGGAACAGGGAATAATTGGACTTGTTTCGCTTGTGGCCACCGGTTGCGCTCTGCTTGATGTCTGGGACATAGCCGGTCTGAACGGGGTCTGGCGGTAATGGCCATTTCGTCGGGTCAATGGGGCCGTTTGACTTGGTAGATCCGGGGCTTAGTGGTTTCTCTGATGCAGCGAAGTACTCGGGGTCGAAATCGTAGCGGTTCTTCTCAGGGCCGACATCGATGAGGCCTTGGCGACTATCCGGACGCCGTCCACCTTGTAAAGCGAGAGGCCCGCTGATGGTCATGTCCAGGTCGCTAGGTCCGAAGAATCGAATCCTCGGTCGCTTCTGCTGTGATGAAGTTGTCATTTCGGCAATGGGCTTAATGACCAGCCGGGTAGCGTTCACTCGGAGGAACAGGTGAAAGAAGGAGATGACCATTCCGGACGTGAATAAGGAAATCTCGGCAATACGTGAAGTTGCGAGCGTGTTCATAAAGTCTCGTCGATGGGCCTGAATCTCGACTGGAAGTACCAGGATCTGTCTTCAATATTAGCTTTGGTACCAACGACCCTTTGTACAGACTCACGTAGATTACCGCCGCAATGAGCAGATAGTAGCACATGCGCGATGCTGCAATCCGCTCATTTTGGTCCACCTTTGACGTCCTCATCAGCTGAATGCTAATTGCAGCCGCCAGTATTAAAAAGACCGACACCATAATGCCCAATATGACGATTGCGATGAGCTCGTATCGAACAGGGAACCAGATCAAGCTTCCGAAGCACCGGTTGTACATTGGCCAGGCGATGGTCGGTATCCACGTCAAAAGGAGCATGAACGATGTCACTCCGATGCAGATAGGCGTATTCCACTTCCCTCGCGGGGCGAATCGTTCGTACTTGAAGGCCCGTAATGCCATTTCGATGCCGAAAACCAGCGTGATATAGCCGATGATGAAGAGCGCTGCAGGAGTTAGCCCATGTTCGACCAGAGAAACCTTTGCACCTACAAGGGAATGTAATCATCGCCAGCCCTCGACAATTGTTAGATAATACACTACGAAGAGAAGTGCTCTGCACTGATACGAATATAATTTGTTGTATAGCTACACCGCAAGCCAGTACGAGTGGAAAAGTCTCGGCGGGATGGACGTTTTGGAGGGAACTGAAGCGCCTGCAACTGTTATTTACTGAATGATTTGCGGAATTCTGTGGCACTCACTTCTTTCTCAGCGTAACCTGTACCGAAGCGGCCCTCTTCGCGTCCGAGGTGATCCGATGGACTATTAACAGGGCCAACGCCAGACTGAAGGCTCCCAAAGTCAGATGCATGGTCCGTATCGTCTGTACTTGCGCCAGCTGGAGGTTGGCAATCAGCGTTCTTGTCCCGTTCTGCGCTGTCCAGGGCATCGAATCACGCGCGGACGATGTGTTGAGGGTCATGTTGAAGTGCGACCGCGCGTTGAGCTGAGGAATGTTGAGGCCCCATGCTTCCATCTTGCCACTCCCGCGAAGAATATACAAGAAGTTAGAGGTCTCGCTGGTAACCAGCAGCGGCTAAAGAAAGTTAAGTCTAAGTAATCATTGAGGCAACCCGACTGAGGTTGAACAAGAGAAGGTAGCCTGCCCAGCGTCAGTCGTGCAAAGTGCCTGAACCTGCCAGCGGTGAGAAGAGAAAGAGAACGAAAAAGAGCGTAGGCATGAAGCGTGGTGCCAGGAGGTGACTATGAGACGTCAAACAGTATATGAGAAGACTTGGGTAAGGGCCCGTCGCGCAGGGTTTCGGGACAGCGGTCCTGAGGCGTCAGTCATTCGGCGAGGTGGTGGGGGAGCATTGGCATAGTCCGCGTCGGGGTATACTAGAGGTCGTTACGATGGACGCTAGGTCGAGGCAGGGTTTCAACCTCATGCACGCCTCATACCCCGGGAAGCCTGGGCAGCGGGAGCTGCTCGACCCGTCCAGAACCCGCGGTGCTGAGGCCCTGACAGGACCGTGGCTGTGGAGATTGACCGTACGTGGATCAGTGCACGAAGAGACCGGGTGAATAGTAACGCGGGGAGCAAGTTGAACTGGCTCTTGTTCAACATGCGCGAGTTTGTCCCGTTCGACGCGACACTGGACAATTCACAACCAAATCTGGAGCACCTCCTTGAGCGCTTGTTCAGCAGACGATGGTTTCGTTTCTGCAAAATGATGCCAATTGTGGATTCTGGGAACCATCGTCGAGGCGCCGTGGGAAACGATTGACGCCTGCGATGAGCGTTGGCCGGTTATGGTGAGGTTGAGGAGGCTGGGGTGGAGCTCTGACGATGCGTGGTTGAAGTGTGGTCTCAGAGTCTCGCTTCAGGGATCCCGAGACACTAGACGTAATGCGGCGCAACTGGGGTCCAGGGGATGCTTGCGCCCGGTCAAGTCGACAGCGCCTGCACCGACGGCTTCGTAGAATATATAGCCATTGACGAGGCGCAAAAAGCATGCGGTGTGATGGGGCATTGGCGCTGCCCGATGGTGTTCACGCTCGTTGTTCCCAATCGGGGCGTTGAAGCGAGTGCAAGAACGCGGTGGAGAGAGCATATTGTAACCTCCAAATACTGGGCTATTATTACACCACCAAGTGGTGTGAGTACAACCTGATGGACAGGCGTCTTGCATATCCCCTAATTCTCTACCGTTTTTCCCGATGACAATTCCTGAACATCGTCAACATACAGAGCGAGATCAACCTATAAGCCACATGCTTCCATCGCCAACAATAAGCATACCTACTCGCTCCAAGTCAGCACAGTTTCACGCCGTCACCCCGTAGCCGCTCGAGCTTTTATCAGGCGTGCTAAGGCCCGTTAGAGATGCTGCAGCGGAAAGTTCCATCCACGGCGGAGCTGCAGCACGCACGCACTACCAAAAGCTTGGCTTGACCTCCGCGCTGCGCTGGTGACCACGCAATGCGCGTCTCATGACGTGGGATGCGATGAAATACATAGAAGGAAGTCAGGATTTGCGGCGGCTGGGTTGCGACGATGACTTCGGGAGGATTCAGAGGGTAGGACCCCCGCGTGGAGGGAGACGCTGACGGGCGAGTGATCTGCGGTGCTATGGAAGGCGTCATCGTTAATACGGCGTTCTTTGGGGTTTCCAGAACACTTGGATAGTGATCGTCGGTACTGCCTGATTAGTGCTTGATGTGTCGTGAAGGAGCCGAATTGCGCCGTCGTAAAGTCTACCACCTGGTCAAGCGGTTGTTTGTGGGAATTGTAGTTGCGCAGTATAGGCACAATGGAATCGGAAAGACTGCAACGAGTAGATTGCCTACATCTACTGCCAAAGAGGGTATCATGTTGAATGAGGCCATCACCAGCCCAACACGCCACCACAACGTGATGTATTGTGCGCCGGGATAGGAAGGCAAGAGGCCCGATCACAACGTGATGTTTGCCAACTACGACCATGCTGCTGTGACCTCAAGCCGATTTCGCAAAGTCCTCCATGTACGCTACCAGCAGTTTCGCCCCCTCGAGCGACACCGCATTGTCTGTTACACGAAACTGGTTAGCCTAACTTCTTCTCACAATTCAGCAACCGTTCATGCAAGTCTGACAGAAGCAGCAGCCGGCGCGCCCAAATCTTGGAACAGGTCCATCCGAGATGTCGCTTCGCTTCAGGCACCGGTACCGTCGACTTGTCCAGCCAAGTGCATATACTGGATATGCTGGTACCTGTACATAAACTTTCCACCAAGGAGCCTGGATGTCGTAGGGATGATAACACGGAGATTATAGGGAGACTTACAATTGCTCGCCCGGATGCCACCTACGCTACGATGCCCTTTGAGACCGAGCAAACCCTTCTTCTCGGCACCCGCGAGAAACGCCTTCTCCTTGTCCGCGTCGCCGCCGTGCACCCTGAAGCAGATGTTCATTCTGCTGCGGACTGTTTTGTCCGGAACGACCCGGTACACATTTGAGTATTTGTCAAGCGTGTCGTAGATCAAGCGGGATTTCTCGTTGGATATCTCCTCTTGGCCGCCGATCCGCTTAGCACCATACGCGTCCACCAAGCCAGCCATGACCTGACCCGCGATCCACACATCGAATATAGGGAGGGTGTTGTAGAGTGAGTTGTTCTTCGCAATAGTAGGGTAGTCGAGGACGATGGGACCGACGGGCAAGTTCAGCTCCCTCAGCAGATCCGGCGAGGCACCCTTCGAGCTGGGTGGGAGAAGCGATTTGCGCAATATGACAATGGCAATTCCAGTGTTGCCGACGTTCTTCTGCGCACCGCCAAAGATCACGGCATACTTTCGCACATCCACCTTCCGAGAAATAAAGTTTGAAGACATGTCAGCACAGACCAACGGGGCATCATCACCCTCGAGGCTCTTGGGGAAAGCCGGGAACTCGACGCCGTCGACCGTCTCGTTGTCGCAGAAGTAGACAAAAGCGGGGCCTCCACCGGACGCGCGAGGTGTGAGGGACCATTGATCTTCAGCGGATATGACACCGAACTTGCCATCGTTTGCTTTCCGCGCGTCGAGCGCAACATTGACGTGTTTGGCTCCGATAAGGCGGGTTGCTTCTTGCGATGCCTTCAGCGACCACGAACCTGTTACCAGGTAGTCCAGCTTCAGCTCTTCCGCCACCACTTGCCTCAATCGCTTGAGCACTTCAGCCTGGTCGTCGCCCACCTCTTCTGCAATCTTTGCGCGCTTCTTCTCGACCCATATTGAAACCAGGTTGTAAACCGTTGCGCTGAACTCGCCGGTGCCGCCACTCTGGAGGAAGAGGATCTCGTAGTCATCCGGGATGTCGAGAAGCGTAGTGATGGCCTGCTTGGTGTCGGCCAGGATCTCGTTGGCTTCAGGCGAGCGATGCGATATCTCACACAGGCCGACGCCCTTCTCTTTGTAGTTGAGGAGGACCTGCGACGCCTTCTCCAGGACGGCCGTGGGGAGAGGTGCGGGGCCAGCGCCGAAGTAGTGGACGTCTGAGCGGTTGACCATGTCGGCGGTAGTAGTTTCTGTCAATTAATAGGGGGGTCGAACTGGATTAGTCGTGCGGTCAATAAATACAGAGGAGAGATGCCCGCTTCGGAGAGAAGTTCGGGGAGAAGTTGTACACCGGCGTCATGCGCGAGTGACTCCCTCCCGCCTGTTGCGAGCGAACACGTCCGATCTCGGGTGAAGAGTGCGAGCCCGCCGCATGATGCAGATTGAGGGGTCGTAGTAGCCTGTATACCAAGCAAGCAGGTCAGTTGACGGCGCTGAACGCTACATGATGGTAACGGTATTATTAGCTGAAGCAATTAGAAGCAGCCGCGATGGGCCAATCCGGCGGCCCGGAGTGTTGATGACGGTTGTCCGATAACGGCGCCTTATGTAAGCAAAAAAACTTGGAACTCGGCTTGAGAGCACGCCTCGCCCACACCAATCCGCTGTCTTTGATCGCCAAATCTGTGACAATGGCACTGTTTCTGCGGGCGGGGCGCCTGCTGGGCCGCAGGCAAGCTCTGGTACGTTTTGTAGGACAGTTCTTCTGTCCAAACACCTCTAACATGACACCTAGCTTCGAACCTACGGGCCTCTCCGAGCGACGACGCAATTACCTCGTATAATCACAGCCCAGCGCACGTTGTCTACCACCCTCTCTCGATGCGACGCTCCTGATGTGTTTCATTCGCTCAAGGAAGGCCCTGCGGCCGAATTCCTCTCCACTTTCCAGCACAAAGCCAAGGTTCCCCAGACGTTAACGGAGAAAATCGTACAGCGACATGCTGCGGGTGTTGCAGCAGGCAAGGCACTTAGATCCGGCGACTATGTCACGCTGCAGCCGCACAAGTGCATGACACACGACAACTCGTGGCCGGTGGCACTGAAGTTCATGTCGATCGGGGCCACCAAAGTACACGACCCGAACCAGATTGTCATGACGCTGGATCACGACGTGCAGAACAAGAGCGAAAAGAATCTGAAAAAATACAGTCAGATAGAGGAGTTTGCCAAGAATCAGGACATCGTTTTCTACCCTGCCGGCCGAGGCATAGGACATCAGATTATGGTCGAGGAGGGCTATGCATGGCCGGGCACCTTGGCGGTAGCCTCGGACAGTCATTCGAACATGTATGGAGGCATTGGATGCCTAGGAACACCCGTCGTACGGACAGATGCCGCGAGTATCTGGGCGACGGGCAGGACTTGGTGGCAGATACCACCAGTCGCGAAGGTTACGTTTACCGGCTCCATGCCTCCGGGTGTGACTGGCAAAGACGCCATTGTCGCTCTCGCAGGTCTCTTCAACAATGACGAAGTGCTCAATCATGCGATTGAGTTCACAGGGAGCGATGCCACCCTTCGGAGTATACCTGTGGACGACCGTTTGACGATCGCGAACATGACCACTGAATGGGGTGCTCTTACGGGACTTTTCCCAATCGATTCCGTTCTCCACAGCTGGCTAAGAATGAAGGCTACTGATGCCGCCATGTTTGGCGGCGAGCAGCAGGACCACCACCAACAACAGTTCGCTCATGAACGCATTGACAAACTGTTCAGTGCCACGGGTATTGTAGGCCAGAAAACGGGACACATATACCAGCCGGCTTTAGCTGCTGACAAGGGAGCTGTGTATGCCAAGGAATTATTCCTCGATCTTTCCACACTGTCTCCATACGTCGCAGGGCCTAATTCTGTCAAGGTCGCTACGCCTCTGCAGGAGCTTCAGAACCAGGATATCCAGATCAACAAGGCTTACTTGGTATCCTGCACCAACTCTCGTGCCTCAGATCTCGCGGCTGCTGCCAAAGTCTTTAAGGATGCGGCTGCTGCCAATAATGGGCAGATACCCAAGATTCCAGACAGTGTCAACTTCTACATTGCTGCCGCTTCGCTCCCAGAGCAACGGGCCGCCGAAGAACAAGGCGACTGGCAAGCCCTCCTAGAAGCTGGCGCAAAGCCGCTACCTTCGGGCTGCGGACCATGCATTGGTCTCGGCACTGGTCTCCTTGAACCTGGTGAAGTTGGGATCAGTGCTAGCAACCGTAACTTCAAAGGCCGCATGGGCTCTCCGGATGCCAAGGCTTACCTTGCGAGTCCTGAGGTCGTAGCTGCGAGTGCATTGTCAGGCAAGATTTCTGGCCCCGGATGGTATGAGGCCCCAGAAGGCTATACGGGCGTCCGTCGTGGTGAGGGCGATGGCGTGCCAGAAGAGGAGCGTATGATGACTATTGAGGACATGCTGGAGAAAGTCATCAAGCAAGCAGACGATATGATTGGGACCATAGAGAATCCCCCAGCGGAAACCCAATCTGTTAACCCGCCCTCTCAAGAGTCTGAAAGTCTGACTGAGATCCTCCCTGGTTTCCCGGAGAGGATCAGTGGCGAGGTTGTCTTTTGCGACGCCGACAACATCAACACGGATGGAATCTACCCTGGTAAATACACATACCAGGACGACGTTAGTCGCGAGAAAATGGCGGAAGTCTGTATGGAAAACTACGACCCAAGTTTTGGGTCGCTGGCCAAAGCCGGTGATATCTTAGTGTCCGGCTTCAACTTCGGGTGTGGCAGCAGCCGCGAACAAGCAGCAACCGCCATCCTAGCCAAAGGCATCCCCTTGGTGGTTGCAGGCAGCTTCGGCAACATTTTCAGCAGAAACAGCATCAACAACGCTCTCATGGGGGTCGAAGTCCCCAAGCTCGCCCACCGTCTCCGCGAGGTCTTCTCGTCGTCGTCCCCCTCCTCCTCTCAACAAAACATGCAAGAGCCGTCGCAGAACCGCGAATCGCTCGACTCGCCTCCACCGGGCGCTGTAACACAGCCAGCGCAAGCTAAGCAACTCACCAGGCGCACTGGCTGGACGCTCGAGTGGGACGTGCGGAGGAGCACCGTGTCGGTCCAGGAAGGATCAGATGGTGCGAGGTGGAACGTCAAGGTCGGCGAGCTGCCGCCCAATGTGCAGGAAATCATTGCTTTGGGCGGACTCGAAAGCTGGGTTAGGAAAGAGATTGGAGGGACTGGTTGAGCGTTCTCGGCATAGCGTTGCAGGATAAGTCCACCGTACGTTTTATGTATACCCATCACGAATAGCTGCATTGGTTGGAGTTTTTATGTATATCATTATGAGCGCTTTATCACTCACATTAGAAAGTTGAAGTGACAGCTGGTATGCCGTTCGGTGGTTTGTTTCAGAGCTTGTTGCTATGGGCGCTGGAGCTAGCAGGTGAAGTGGGCCCTGGAGAGCCGGAACCATGGTTAAGATACACACGCAATCGCTGCAGTCTAATACGTGCTTGTTTCAAGCACATATTAGAATGGCTTCGCTGACCTGGTTGCAGAAGCGTTTTCCATCCTCTTGCAGATGTCGTAGCATCATGTATGACGTCTACAGCTTCGCGGATTCATTCAAGAGCTTTGCTTGGAAGTCGTATAGATGACCGACTGATAACGTCTCGTAGCATGTATAGCTACTGGCATACTTTGTGTTGCTGTAGATGTTTGTTGCCGTTTTTTCTCTCATCAGACTCAGAGTCGAAAAATCGAGTACGTATACGTATTCAGCTAGTGGGGACCACACTTCACCTCTCATCACCCCAGAAACGCATCGCATTGGATAACCCCACACATCCGCATCCGCATACATCACCGTTGCATACATCTTACAGCGACACGGCCCGCAAACGGTGTCAATAAATCACTGCAGCCCGTTCCGTGGACCTTGTGATCGATATGAGGAAGATACTGCCGGTCCACTGCTGGACGACTTGATTTGACTTTACTGCGCGCTGTGTGGTCGATGCACGATACCTACTCCGCATCAACATGTCAACGGAACGTCGACAGTGGATGGATTGGGACGTGTTGGCTGGGTGATTTGGTTGCCACCCCGCTCGCTCTGCTGGCGAAGATAGATGCATATAAACGGTGTCTGCTCTACGGGTCTTTCTCTCCCATTTCTCTCTCACGTCCCACCCCCTTCCAACGCGTCTGAAACCCTTTTCTTTTCTTTTCCTTTAGAGAAATCAAGCCCTCCCCCTCTCCCTCTCTCTCTCTCTCAAAACTTCTCACCAACCATGCACGTCTCACTCTCAACCCTCATTCCCCTCCTCCTCGCCCTCCCCTCCACCTCAGCATTGGAGTCCGACAACCGCACCTCCACCACCCCAACACCCTCCACGTCCCAGCCAGACTCCTCGTTCCCGTGGGACACGCCGTGGGACACTGTCATATCGGGCCCTCCGTTTCCCACGACCACGGCTGACGCTGTCGTATCCCCAGCGTCCAGCACCGCCATGCCGCCCATGGGCCCCTACATCATCTACCCCCACCCGCGCCTAGGCGACCCTACCGACCTGCCCGCGCCCTTCGCCGTGACGCTCACGGCGACCATCACGACGGTGATCACGCCGACGCCGACGCCGTTGCTGAAGGCGTGGCCGCTCTATGCCGATCTCGATAAGTACTTTGATAGGGACGTTTTGTGCCAGCTGGCGTCGGCCCGTACGAGCGGGCTCCCCTGGGAGCTGTATCAACCGATAATCGAGCAGTGGTGTGGGACGGCGACTACGGCAGCGGCTACGTGGTCGTTGCCTTGGTATCATTGGGACGAATGCATGGAGAGGTGGGGGCCGGATTGGCCGTGTCCGAGGTTACCCATTCCGGTGAGGACGCAGCCTGTGTCTGATGCTGCTGCTGCTACCGAGACGGCTGCGTCGACGGCTGCTACTACTACTAGCGGGGCCGTCGAGTCGTCTGCGGTTACGTCGGCGGCGGACGTCCTCGTGCCATCGGGGATCGTTGTGCCGTCGGGTGGTCTTGGTGGTATTTGGGGTGGGCCCAACAAGTATGGGAGTCTGACAGCTAACAGTACGGCTGCTACTGCTACTGCTACGTCGACTACCCCCGAGTTTCCGATCACGCCAGCGGCGCACGTCGTCGTGCCGTCGTCGTCGGCCGTCGGGCGTCGCTGCGAGGGCGGCTGCGCCGCTTATCGACATCGAGGCTATGTGTCGGTCGGGGCTCGTGAGAGAAGATTTCCCGTGTCCGAGTAGCATAACGGCGGGTACGGACACGGATACGGAGACGGAGACGAAGAGCAGGGCTGCTTACTCGACGACGAGAGGGGTTATTGGGGGGGTGGAGGCTGAGTGGCGGATTGGGGCGGTTGAGAGTGTTGCTGCGAGGGCGGTTGCTGTGGAGGAGGGGGGAGAGGGGGAGAAAAGAGGGAGAAGAGGACGCAACAACTACGGTTAAGGTTACGAGTACGGTGGAAGTCACGGCTACGCGGAGCGCGACGAAGAAGGGGGGTAGCGAGAGTGCTGTGGCGACGCTGACGCCGAGTGCGGTTGTGGAGGGCACGCATGGGATTGGGAATGCGAAGGCGAGTGCGAGTCAGCCGGTGGAGGTACGGGGGCAGATGGTGGTGGTGGTGGTTGTGGCGGCGGGGGTGGTGGGCGTGCTGGTGGGGTGTGGGGGATTTTAGGAGGGATATGGACGCGGTACTAAAGGGGGGAAGAGGAAGGGGAAGGGGAAGGAGAAAGGGAACGAGGGATGGGGTGGGATGGGAATAAGAGGAATTGATACTTGATACTTGATAATCGTAATAAATAGAGAACACCATGAACGCAAGTAAGTTTTTCAAACACTCTTCCTCTGCCTTTGCACATGGACAGAAAGAAAGTTGAATAAAAGCTATCCATACATGTACATCCACGTACTACGTACTAAGTTTGAAATCAAATCAATCAAATCAAAATTCAGCGGTTGGCAAAACCGATTTTTGCTAATCCTATTTTGTTCTTATCTCTCTACTCTTTCTTCATTGCACGCTTGATTTTCTTTCCTTCTCCTTCTCCCTCTCCTCCTTTCTCCTTCCCCCTTAATTCCCCTTCCTCCAACTCCGCCTCTCAAAAAACAGTAGCTACCAGCTACAACGTCCTCTCTCTCTCCTACGTACTTATTTACTTGGTTACTTATGCATACATATATATTTTCTAAACATCTACCACGTCCGTCGCACTCTATCTACATGTATTTTTTTCTTTTTTTCTTTTAAACAGAAAGCCTGCAACGCGGAGCTCAGCTCAACTCTCCGCCTGGTTAGGTATTTGGTCGTCACTCTCTGTGTTGCGTATTACAGTCGACTGTGCAACTTAACCTAATCTCCGTGTTGGCTCACTGCTGCACAGATCAAGTCAGCTAGCTAGATTCAAATAAATGGTATTGTATTTCAAGGATAACAGCAACAACATAACGCTCCAAAAACATGCATGCATGGGCGTCGACTCATCTCGTACAACAAGCTAAGCTCAGCTAAGCTACGCTCTCCCCGTCTAATTCTCTTCCTCTTCCTTTCTATTTTGCTCCCCTCTCTCTAGATACCCGCTCCACTCACATCACCTCACCGTCTCCAGCGCTTCCAAAACCGCCACCCCACCCCCTTCTCCGCATCCGCACCCCCATCCCCCCCGCCCCCGCCCACACCCATGCCCGCCCTACGAAACCTTTCCCCCTCCTTCCCCCTGCGCCGCCCCACCCACGCAAACCACACCACCAGCCCGACGACCATAAAAGCCACCACCAGCAGCGTCTGCAGCGGCTCCGCAAACACGGCGCGACTCAGCAGAAACAGGCTCACGCAGCAGAAGATAATGGGCGTGGTGATCCACGTCCTGTACGGCCGCTCGAGCGTCGGCTCCTTGACACGCAGGATGATCAGGCCCAGCACGGTGAAGAAGTAGAACGAGTAGCCCGCGACGCCGTAGAAAGTCACCAGCGTGTCGAAGGAGCCGATGACGATGTACACGGCGGTGAGCAGCGCGTTGAGCGCCATGGCCGCAATGGGCGTGAAGAAGAAGCCTGCGTCCGCGTCGGCGAACCAGCGCACGAGGGTCCGCGGGATCACGCGGCGCTTGTGGGCGGTTGCGCTGGCGTTGAGCGTGTGCAGGCGGATGGCGCGGTGGCTCTTGCCGAGGCCGATGGTGCCGAAGAGCGCGGGCAGGTAGCCTTCTTTGCCTGCGGCGTAGACGAGGCGGCCTGAGGTGAAGGTTGTGGCGTTGAGCGCGCCGAAGCAGGAGCCTGAGACGAAGAGCGCTAGGATGAGCGAGCCGAGCGGGCCGAAGACCTGCGAGCCGAAGGCCACGGCGACGGTGTTGGAGGATTCGATGACGGACGTCGGCAGCACGAGGAAGTAGGCGACGTTGCAGAGGAGGTACGACACGATGACGACGGGCAGCGAGGTGTGGATTACGCGGGGGAGGTCGCGGGTTGGGTTTCTGAACTCGCCCGTGACATAGTTGACCTGGGGTTGATGTTAGTTGGAGGGGCTCGAGCGGTAGTGTAGTGAGAGGAAGGAGGGGCTTCGTACGTTGTCCCAGCCGTCAAAGGCCCAGAGGCCGGCGTAGAGGGCCACGGCCAGGTTGCTAATGTCCGTGTTGGTGTTGTCGAACCAGCCCTGCTTTTTCCAGTCGTCGCTCGCTTCTCCTTTGTATGAGAAGCCGGTCACGGCAACTACGATGCCTATTACTGTGACGGCCAGCAGCGCCACAAACTTGAGAATCATAAACAAATCGGCGCTCCGTGTGCCCAGCTTGGTGGAGACACAGTTCAGCAATGTCACCAGGATGAGACCTGCTAGCGCCACGCCCTTCTCGAGCCACGCGCTCGCGTTTACCGTGTCTGCGCCAATTACGGCGCGCACAAGGTACTCGCCGAAGATGATAGCAATGATAGCTGCCGAGCCCGGTTTCAAAACGCACACGGCGCACCAGGTAAAAAGAAAGCCGGCCCACTCGCCGAAGATCTTGGAGAGGTAGACCTGGGCGCCGCCATTCAATGGGATGGCACCTCCGAGCTCCGCATAGCTGGCCGCGCCCGTCCACGCCAGGACGCCAGCAACGGACCAGACCACGAGCGACGCGCCTGGCGACCCCGCGTTCCGGTTGACCTGCGACGGCGACGAGAAAATGCCACTGCCTATTATGAGGCCCACGACCAGCGAGAGGCCGTTCAAGTACGTCAAGCTCTTGTTCTTCTCCAGCGAGCCGCCATTGAGCGCATTCGAGGGGTCGAGCGAGGGGTTCGAGGGCGCGCCGAGTGCCGTGTAGCCCTGCGCCGTGCTCGACAGCGGGAACAGGTTCTGGGTGAAGTCGAAGGCCGACGACACGCTGTACGAGCGGTTGTGGCGCGGGCGGTTGTCGCTGTGGCCGGCGGGATTGAGCTCCGACAGCGGGTCCTCGTCGTCGAAGGAGAGTGCGCGCGACGACGGCGCGCCCGAGGCGGACGACTCGATCGAGGTGCGCTGCGAGGGGTGCGACGACGAGGCCAGGCTGGCGAGTTCGAGCGAGTCGCGCGTCGGGGGTGGGAGGGTCGAGTATCGGCCGGCCATGCTGCGGCGGGGAGGGGGAGAGAGCGCTACCTGGGGTCGTTGCGGGTTCGAAGAGCCATGGGCAGCTGGAGCGAGGGCGAGCGGGGAAGATGGAAGATGGAAGATGGAAGATGTATAGGGGTGGCTGGACGGTGACCCCTTTGCTGTGCGTGCTGGATGTGAAGAGTGGCCGGCCCTGGCAGCGTTGATCGTTGATTGACTGAAGACCTCGGGATGCGGAGTACGATTCGACGCCGCAAACAGCGCTCGCCCGGACGCAGCACTAACGTTAGCGGCCGAGGAATAAATCCATGGCTTGGTCTCATCCAGGTCGTGCTGCGAGAACCACGACCACGACCACGACTTAGACTTCGACTCCGACAAGACCCAATGCTGCTGCTCCCGCCCCGCCATGCGCACTCGCCCAGGCCATGTTGATGCGGGCCCTCCATGTGCACCGCGGCGGCGGCTGGCGGCGGGCGCCCCGGCCACGGCTGCTGTTGCGGGCGCCGCGACGAGGCCTCAAGCTCTCGCCCAACCAGGAGGCCCATCTGCGCGACAACGACCTGCTCGGGCTCACGGCGAAATGGCAGCGCACCTGGGACAGGCTGACGCCGGAGTGGAGCACGCTGGGCGGCCTCAAGCACAAGGAGGCGTACATCCTGCCCATGTTCCCGTACCCGTCGGGCACGCTGCACCTGGGGCACCTGCGCGTCTACACCATCGCCGACGTGCTGGCGCGCTTCAAGCACCTGGACGGCTTCCGCGTGCTGCACCCCATCGGCTGGGACGCCTTCGGGCTGCCCGCTGAGAACGCGGCCCTGGAGCGCGGCGTGCAGCCCGGCGCCTGGACGCGCCAGAACATTGCGGCCATGAAGGCGCAGATGCGGGCCATGGGCGGCCAGTGGGACTGGGACCGGGTGCGTTTGGTGTTTCCTCGTCGATAGTCACTGCACTTGCTTCTCGAGAGTCGCGTCGCTGCCCTTGCTCCGTCTCGATGGTCCCTTGCTGCCTCCACGGCGCCTTCCCTTGCTCCGTCGCGAGAGTCACTTGACTTCCTTCTCGGGCGCCACGTCCCTGCCTCCTTCTCGAGAGCCCCCCCGCTGACGACGCCTGCCAGGAACTGCGCACCTGCGACCCCGCCGTCTACCAGCACACCCAGCGCCTCTTCCTGCTGCTGCACGCCCGCGGCCTCGCCTACCAGGCCGAGGCGCTCGTCAACTACGACCCCGTCGACAAGACGGTGCTGGCCAACGAGCAGGTCGACGCCCATGGCTGCTCGTGGCGGTCGGGCGCCAAGGTCGAGAAGCTCCTGCTCAAGCAGTGGTTCCTGAAGATCAAGCACTTCCAGGACGCCCTGCTGCACGACCTGGACGCCCTCGCCGAGAGTGGCAGATGGCCGGAGAGAGTGATATCCATGCAGAGGAACTGGATCGGCCGTTCAGAGGGCATGAAGCTGTGCTTCGATATCCAGACTGGGGACGCCGGCGAGTCCCAGCACGACCCCCTTGAAGTCTTCACCACACGAGCCGATACCCTGTTTGGCGTGCATTACGTCGCCCTCTCGCTGCACCACCCTCTGGTACAGGCGGCGGCCAAGCACGACGACGCTCTCAAGGCTTTCCGCCAGCGTGCACACCATCTTCCGCCGGACAGCAAGGAAGGCTACCTGCTCCCCAATCTGCAAGCCATAAACCCACTGTTCGACGTGTCCAGGTCCGAAGACGGTGGCCGTCTAGTTCCCATCTATGTTGCCCCCTATGTCCTGGAGGACTACGGCTCAGGCGCCGTCATGGGTGTGCCCGGCCATGACACTCGTGACCATGCCTTCTGGCGAGCCAATACCGACGCTCGTCCTATCCGGACAGTCATCACCACTGAGCCAGGAGTGTCCTCAGGCTCGCTAATCCCAGGCCAGGACGGCGACAGACCAGTCACAGCCAAAGGTTTCATGGCTACGGACATCGATGGTTTTGCTGACCTGCCTTCGGACGAAGCAGCCCAACGTATTGCCTCGCGGCTTCAACAATCTGGCAAACCTGTCGAGAAGACCGTGAACTGGCGTCTGCGAGATTGGCTCATCAGTCGGCAGCGCTACTGGGGAACTCCCATCCCCATCATTCACTGCAACACGTGCGGCCCGGTCCCAGTTCCTGTCGCCGACCTACCCGTTGAGCTTCCCCAATTACCAGACGCTTCTTTCCGTGGAAGAACGGGAAATCCCCTTGCCGATGACGAGACGTGGAAGAAGACCACGTGCCCAAAGTGTGGCGAAGCTGCTGAGCGTGAGACGGACACCATGGACACGTTCATGGATTCATCCTGGTACTTTTTCCGCTTTCTGGATCCTCAAAACTCAACATCACTTGTCAGTCCTGACAAGGCGAATCGTGGCATGCCCGTAGACGTCTACGTCGGCGGTGTGGAACATGCTATCCTTCATTTGCTGTACGCCCGCTTCATCTCCAAGTTTCTTGCTACCACGCCACTCTGGCCAGCAGGCCGCCTTGTCCACGGCGAGCCTTTCAAGCACTTGTTGACCCAAGGCATGGTCCACGGAAAGACGTATTCGGACCCAGATACCCGCCGATTCTTGCGACCAGAAGAAGTCGATCTAACCAACCCTTCTGCGCCTACCATGCGGCCACACGGACAACCTTGTACCGTCAGCTTTGAGAAGATGTCCAAGAGCAAGCACAACGGTGTTGATCCCGGCGAAACTATAGCCCGCTATGGCGCTGACGTGACACGTGCTCATATGCTGTTCCAAGCCCCGGTCAGCGCCGTGCTTGAATGGGATGAAACCAGCATCACCGGGGTACAACGCTGGCTCGTACGTGTTATTCGACTTTCCAAAGCAACCTTTGTCACCCCTGAAGACCACAGTAGGGGCTTTCGACCGCCCAAGAACATCGACATGAGCCTGACAGACTTACTCTGGTGGCTTCATGAAGAAGGGCTGATCAAACACAAGATGTCCATGGACCAAGACTTCAATACGCTGAAACTAGCCTGGGTTCAAAAGTTGCCGGACGGCGAGAGATATTTGTGGGGACAGCTGCAAAACATTATCACGAGCGTCCGGCAATCCTATTCCGAGACGCATTCATTGAACACGGTAGTCAGCCATCTCATGACTTTGACGAATATCATTTGGGACACTGCACACACTTCTCTTCACGTTGCTTATTTGAAATGGTTTGCTACGGTACATCTCCTCCGTATGGTCGCCCCGATCGCCCCTGCGGTGGCTGAAGAAGGCTGGAAAAACATCCATACCGCTACCAGTGCTCGCATAAATCAAATTGTCGACCACCCCCTACGTGATTGCGGTAGACCTTCCGTCTTCGCTTTCGGCTTCCCAATAGCTGATGGGAACACCTCATCCAAGCTTCGCCTGTTCACGACCTGCGTGTTCCAGATTAATGGGAAAAAGCGCTTCGAAGTCAACATCAGACACATCCCGGACTTTGTTTCTAATACCGACGGCCCTGAATTAGCAAAGAAAGTTCTAGAAGCGATCGTAGCCACGGACACTGGTAGCGAGTGGCTCGAGGTGGGAACGGGGAAGCTGTGGAAAGCTTTTGAAACAAGCGAGCCACATCCGTTCTATGGCTTGATCCCTAAGGACTTTAAGCTCATCGTCGTGAAGAGGGGCCAGGTCGTCAATGTCGTGTCGCCAAACATATCGAAGGAAGACCGAAAAAAAGCGAGAGAGGAGAAAATGGCTCAGAGACGGGCTAAGAAACAAGTATCCGAAAAGCTGCAGGTCCCGGCAGAGACTCCCCAGCGTGTCGAGGAAGCAGAAACCGTCCCAGAAGAGCCTCCCCAACTGCTCAAGAAAGCGATCACCCAACTGACAGAACCTGCCATGGACCCCCCGCGAGCCACCGTCCTACCCTCCCCGCGCCTCAAATCCCTCATGGAGAGTCTCCCCCGCCAACTCCGCCCCACATACCTCACTCACACCGTCTACCCCATCCACGGCAGCGCCTTGGTCCGCCTCCACGACCTCGGCCTCACCGTCCCCAACCCCAGCTACCGTCCGGCCGTCTACTCGGGCCCGCCGACGCCCATCCCCAGCAGCGAGACGCACCCGGTGCTGCTCAACCCCGGCTCGGTCGTGGTGCCGACGCCGCCCGCCATCCCGGCCTGGCACATATCGCGCAGCAAGAGGCTCAAGCACAAGACGCGCGACCTGCTGGCCAAGAAGCACAAGGCCGTGTTCCCGGAGCAGGTGCTGGGCCGCGGGCCGCCCGTGGGTACGCTCTACCAGTATCAGGTCGACGGCCTGAAGACGCAGATCATGTACATGCGCCGAGGGGTCAGCAGCAAGGAGGTCGATGTGCTGCGCCAGTTGAGGGAGGTGGTGACCACGTGGCGGGAGATTATGAGGGAGTGGGGGAAGGGCGTCGAGGGGAATGAGGGGGAGGATAAGGGAGGAGTGGGTGAGGGTGTGGTTAGAAAGGTTTGAGTGTGTGTGTGTGTGTGCCTGCATGTGTGGGATTGGTTTTTTGGGAGTTTAGAGCGGAGGGAAACAAAAGTTTAGGGGTTGCATGTGTTGCGATTGATATAGTGTAGTATAGTGTAGTATAGTATAGATTCTGTCTTGCCTTATTCACCGGTTCGCTGTTCACCCATCTATGCTTTGATTTGATTTGATTTGATTTGGCAACACACCAAAAACTGGTTTGTTCCTCCTTCGCCTCGTCTTCTCTTCTCTCCCTCCCCTACCACTCTTTTCGTAACGTCTCCAATTCAATCTAATCTAATCCAATCTGACATGGGGTGGTTTTTCGGTTTTGTTATGAAAAAGCGCTACATAGATACATGGATGGAAATTCAACTGTCTCTTACGCTTTTTTATCTGCATGTCGGTCTATTACTGGCTTGTTTGCTCTATATACATACACACGAAAGAAGAATATACGTACACACTCTCTCTATCTATTGCTCTACTCTACTATCTGTTATACGCATACACATACACACACATATATATATACCCGCCTACCCTCTCTTCTTCGGCTTCAACGCCAATCGCCCTTCCTCTTCTTCCCCTTTTTCGCGCTTCATCTGCGCCTCCAACTCCCTGCCCAAATCCCCGCCTCCGCTCCTCACCCCCCCGCGGAACAACTCCGAGATTATGCGGCCCTGGACGACCGTCTCCTCCACAATGCCCTCGACGTGCTCGGGCCCCACGCGCCCGTACCACACGCCCGTGCCTGCCAACGCGTGCGGCGCTTCATCACCACCACTGCTGCCACTACTATTCCCACTACTACTACTCCCACCATCCCCCCCATCGCTGTTATCGTCTGCCCGCCCCCGCCACCACCACCCCGGCGGAACATACACAACCACATTCCCCGCAAACTTATGCCCCCCCACATGACTCACGACCCCCACCTCCGCGCCCCTGACCCCTCTTCTTGCCAACTCCCGCCGAAACCCGTCTTCCAGCAGCGGGCCCAGCACGCCGCAGCGGCGGTCGCGCGCCCCGTGGCCGCAGATCAGCACCGTGACGCTGGCGATGGGCTCGGCGGGCGGGAGGCGCGATCGCGTTGCGGGTGAATTGTCGCGAAGCAGCGCGGCGCGTTGGGGGGCGGGAAGTGCAGAGTGGAAAGGGGAAAGGGTGCGGGCGGCGAGGTGTGCGGATGCGAAGGCGGAGAGGGAAGAGGGAGTGTGTGCGAGCGAGGCGTGGCGGGTGAAGGAGGGGAAGAGCAGGATGTGCGATGTGTGCGGGGTGCGGGACGCGGGGAGCGAGGACGCGGTGGTGAGGAGCGGGTTAAATGGCTGGTGAACTGTTAGTTTTTAGTTTAGTTTAGCGCGCGTCCCCCCTATCGTCATATGTTCTGGGGGAAGACTAGTTTCAGGGACTGCGTCTCTGGCTGGCATAGAGTCAGACTCAGAGTCAGGGACCGGGGGCTTACAAACATCAAACGCCTTGCCGCCCTTGCCCACCACACCCTTCAACCCCCTAACAAACGCGCCCGTCTCGCCCTCGTCGTCCTCGATCCGGCTCGTCCAGTCGCGCTGGCCAGTGCACACGACGATGTGCTCCGCGTACGCGGCCATGGTGTTGAGCAGCGGCGTTGCGCGGTCGATGTCGAGGTCGGGCGGCGTGGCGGCGCAGGGACATGTTGCGGGTGGGCAGGTCGGCGTGTAGGGGATGGTAGGGGTGGTGGTGGATAGTGGGCGGAGGGCGCGGAAAGGTGGGGGTCGGAGGCGGAAGCAGAGGCGGAGGGATGGCAGTGGCATTATCATGTTTTGGGGGCGAATTGAAGACAGAGGAGGATGGGCGGCAGGTGGTGGCATGGCATGGCATATATATTTACAAGTGACGTCGGAAGCTTGCGGATTTCCGCTGGTGTTGCTTGGAACGAGTTCCGCATTAGCCTCGGAGTTATTTTGCCTAGAGAAATTGTTAAAGCCGAGCTTGACTCCGAAGCCAAGGGCAGTTGCAGTCTGATCTTGATTTGCATACTGTCACCATCTTATCTTGACTCTTCCTGAAATCTAGCGTTTGATCATCGTGGAGGTTCCTAGACGATGAGCGTTGCTCGGCTTGGTTCTCTGGTGCGTGACATCTAGAGTGCTAGTATCAGGGAATTTCTATTGTGTTGCCGAATACAAGTCCCCCTCCCCCCTTCGAACTGAAAAATCAAGACTTCATCCATATCCAAAGATTTCCCGTAACATGTATGAAAATCTTCGCCCGAAGCCATACCAGCCGCAATCCAAAGTTCTCCAGAAAACGTGATGCCATCAGTCGTAAAAAAAAAATATCCGCACAAAGTGTGAAACATCGTCGTTGTCGATAATAGCTAACGAATAGTCCCACACCAACACACACGTAGCCCAGATCCGATCCCACAGTACAGCCACTACATAACCGCGCCTCTCGCGCCCCTCGCCCTCAGCTCCCGCTGCGCCTGCGCCCACCTCGGCCCCGCATCTCGCAGCACGCGCAGCAGCTTCTCCCTACTCTCTACACCGAAGAACCGATCCACGATGTCCGGGACCGCGAGCCGCCGCTTCGTGTCTCTGCCACCCGACGTCGACGTCGGGTCTAGCAGCTGCTCCAGCCGCTCGTGCTGGAACGTGATAACCTCGTGCGGATTTGCGCCGTTGCGCAGGAAGAGCGTGAAGGCGCGGACGTGAATGGGCTCGAGGAGGCCGTGCGTGAGCTGGTCGGTGCAGGTGTGCCCGAGCCACTGCTGCCAGATGGTTTTGTCGTGGTGGCGGGCGTTTAGGTTGACGCCACAGTTGTTTGTGAGAGCGTCGGCGTAGGTGTCTAGTAAGCTGTGGTAGTGCCATGAGAGCTGTACCGGCGACGCGTCGGTCGTTCCAATAAGCGATAGCACCACCTCTGGATCTTTTAGGGCTTTGTTTGCGTCGGCCCCCTGAGAGAGAACGGTGGAGAGGGCGTCGTGCCAGCGGTTTTTCATGAGCAGCATCTTTAATACACGGTCGGTGTTTGCCTGGTCGCAACGACCAATCGCCCTATCGATCAACCAGGCCGAGATGTCGACTGCCCGTTCTGCTCCAGCGATTACCTTCTTGTCGTAAGACGACGAGTCGCCAAGAAGTGCAGATGCCACCATGGCAACCCCATGACGTTCAATCGAGGCAGACGCCTCGTCTAGGTCGTTTATCTGGTCGATGCCGTCCGTGAAGCCGTAACGCGCAGCCGTCGTTAGGAAGGCCTCATCGGTGCCGAAACTCTTGCGAGCGGCATGCATCATCTCGGTCACAATTCCGAAGTCGCCCCTCTCGAATCTAGCCCAGCCGGCGAAAACCATGAAGGCCTCGAGTGTCGCCTCACGGTCGACATCTTCCGAGCCGAACACAGTCATGTAGAGACAGAGCCCTTCACAGGCTGACCTGTATGTGTCCTGGAACTTTGGCAAAAACCTCTTGGAAGCCCAATTGGCTTTGAAGGAGTCGTGCACAGTGTGATGGAAGAACATGACTTGCCGTCGCCCTGGTGTCCCACAGACTTTTAAAATCCCCTTGTACCTGCCAGAGCAACGGGTTGTCATTTTTTCTTCCCACTCCAGTCGAGTGGTCTCTTTGGCATCAGACGTGGCACTTGAGAGAGATTCGCGCTGGTGTTCTCCCAAACCCTCGTCTAGAAGCCAAAAGGTCACCGCGTTGATGGGTTCGGGCGCACAGAGCAATGTGACACAACATGGCCATCTTGTCCCGGTACAAGCGGTCTACCGATCCACTGAACTGATGGAATAATTCGTGTAGATCGTATGGAAGATCTTCGAGCCGTTGCAGAAGTAGGTCTGCGTTGTCTTCATTACTCAGTCCATCGCAGAGCAAATGTACTGCTAGGGATACCCAGACAAAAACTCCCACTGACTTACGAACTATCCCTTCGACCAGATCAGAGTACATGCGTAGAGCGTCCGCGTGCTGTTTGATTTCTAACCTTCTTTCAAGTTCGTCTTGGGCCAATTGTTGGATGTCTTCGCGGTGATTCCATTGTACGCACAGCTGTTGATGTGGGATCTTGCCGAGAAATTGGATAAATGGGCGCGAATATCTGCTAGAGACACATATCTTGATGTGCGGTATATTGGAAAGTTTGCGTATTATCCGTAGCAATTCGATAGGCTTTCCGTCAAATCTGTCGAGGCCGTCAATGAAGAAACAGAAGTATGCGTTGACGTGACATCTTCCAAGCCGGGCAAGAGCCTTCTTTAGTTCATCAATACTCCACGATGTCTGGGTTATATTTATCAACTCCGTCCAGCCGAATGGAAATAGTTGAGGGACAAGATACGGTGGTTCTCGAATGAGGTGAAAAAGGATGTGTCGCAGGAAGGCTTCCAACTGTGGGAATGTGTTACCGAAATAGTATGATGCAGTTGATAGTTTCGTTTGTCCTGCCCATGATTGAAGGCAAGATCGAGTCCCACTACAGTTGCCAAGGTATCTCATCAGTGTCGTTTTGCCAGACCCAGTTTTACCATAAAGCCAATACAGACCATTCCCGGCATTTAGCCACTGCCGAAGTTTTATGTGTGGGTGAGGATCAGAGGGCGGTAAAGCGGGGTCGTCGAAGATCCGTTCGAAAGTTCGCGGATAAGCCTCGTCATTGTTGTTGTTGTCGTTGTTGTGATAATGGTCAATGGGGTATCTTAGTCCGTTCAGAACTTTCAGTTCTACTTCCATATGTGTTCGCTTCAATCCAACATCTGCAAACACCTTTTCGCACGCATATAGATATGATTTCGCTAATGTATCGCCGTTCAGGCCCTTCACTCGGGAAATGAGATCTTGAACTAGATCCACGCGTGGGCAATGCAGCTGCTGAAACTTTTGTTGAAGTGTCTCTAGCCGTCTAAGAGCCGTTTGTTGTTCTGAACTAGGTAGATTGTTAACAAACATCACCTGATAGGTATATCACCCATGATGAGCAACTTACACGATATGTTCCCGCATATTCGTACGCAGTTGGTCACGCAGCTCATGTAGTCTTCCCTGTATGTTTCTAATATTGTCTATGTTCCACTTTGTCGCTAACGCTTGATGAATACTGCGCCAATGTCGTTTCCGTGAATCTTGTGATCTGAGCTTGTCGATGGCGGTTATCAGTTCTCCTGTCATTGCCTTTGCCGACAAGGCGATATCAGCAATCTCTGGGGCCAACTGTGGCAATCCTCCCATCGGTAAGATATCACACATTCGTGATAAGACCTACGAGACAGTATAGAGCTTGACATGTTCTTCGGTCTGGTCCGTGTTCGATTGGTCGCTCTCGTGCGTTGTATCCAGTAGCTTCGCGCTGAAATCGATAACCTGGACAGTGTTTACTGCCAGGCCAAAGATGGTGAGCGGCTCCATGAACGGTCAGAACAGCGTAAGTCTCTTCAGATAGATCCGTATCGTAGAAGTCGGGGGGCGCGCAGGAGTAATGAGTAGAAGACGGAAGTTCGTCCATGATCAGGTCGAGGCAAGGGGCAAGGGTGCGGTCTCTCAACCCCGCAGCGCTGGGCACCACTAAAGGCATCCTGGTACAGCTCATCATGCATCCATGTCGGAAGATAAGCGTTAGGCTCAAGTGGGGTTCTGGTGTCACAAAGTGACAAAGTGACAAAGTGACAAAGTGATCAAGTCACGAAGTGACGTCAAGTGGGGCAAAATGGAAAGAACGGTACCTCTTGGCGCTGATCCAGAATCATCCAGGCTTGTTCGCTCCAGCAGCATCTGAGTTCTGCCAATCTGCTATTTGCAGACGCTCTAACACTTCAGGGTCAGCTAATAACTATTGGTTAGCGTCGATAACTGGGTTGGAACTCTAAAACATACCATCCGTCTTCTTGCTCTTCTCCAAAAGATGGAGATAGCCATTCTCTTCCCACCCGAGTAAAATTGAGGATGCTTGCTGCGGAAGCAACAAGCTTAAGATGCTATCCATGTAGCTCAACGCCGTAAAGCAGAGCGACAGGATGACGACAAGCAAGATTCCGAACACGCTCAAAGTGACATGTTTCGACGAGCGGAACTGGACAGCAGAACACGCAGTAGCTGCCCGGGCCTCGCTCATCAAATTCTGCACCCGACTCTTGTCAAGCTCGGGTGTCGAGATGGTTCGGTAGGGCGACATCTGCAAGATAGCAAGACCGATCCTAAACCAGTTTTCGAGTTCAAGCTTCCACTGGCCGTCGGAGAGGAGATACTGGACGCCAGACATGACGTGTCTGCTTGCTTGGAGAACTGAACCGCCGCGATTGTTCAACCCGTAGTACGTTGTTGATAACATCAAAGGTAGAGTTGCCATCCCATATGCGGCCAAGGCCTCCGTGTTGTTGCGAAAAGGGCCTAAAACTTGAGAGGCATACAGCGCCATGTATTCAGGACCTAGCCAATCGCTGCAGTAGCCTGTGATGTTGCTGCATATCATCGCTGAGTCGAGACAGGCTATGCTGTTGATGGCTCGGCTCATCGTATAAAAAGAACTGGTCGAGTTCTCTAACTGGATCGTGGGTTTGGTTTGGGCGTAGAAGAAAGGGTCACTGGATGGGGCGGGGAATAAAATACTGCGTCCACGAAGAGTTATAACTGTAAGTTCCGCCGAGAGATCTCGAGGTCTCAATGCGTCAATAGCAAAAGTCCCGTCCGCAGCCGATACCAGCATCAGGTCGTATTCTCCAGCGTCACCTTGTCGGTATAGCTGGGTTACGTTGCGCCCAATTTCGTCTACCGTGAAGGCATAGCCTCGCAGTTGCTCTGGCTTGTTGACATCTCCATGTATCGAGTCTTCCGTGTAGTTTCGGCTTGCCTCGTCGCTGCACAAAAAGGGCTCGGTGTCTAGTGGTGTACAAATAGCGCGCCGCCGAACAGCAACACCTCGGGCGAGTTTCCAGTTGATTCCTAGATCCGAGAAGGATATGTTTCCAGTTTCCATCAAGAGTGCTTCTTGAGTGGAGCCGGAACATAAGGAAGAGTCGTAGAAGGGACACTCAACATTTTTCGTGAAATGGGGAATAGAACGTTGTACAAACAAATTGCAATCCGATATTGACGCTCCCTGGGACACGTAGCAGTTGCGGACATAGTTCTCTGCAGCGATTGAGGTGTTCGCGAGCAGTTCAGCGCCCGTTGCACTGTATAGATCGGAACTGAGTGATTCAAAGGGAAGCCATGTACCACAGCTTGGGGTGTTAATCGACCGAACAATGCTCCCAATGTTGATCTGAGTGGTGAGAATGCCGAGTGCGAGGAAACCAATCCAGTGTAGAAGCGCAAATAGGATTAACGCTGCGGCGATGAACTTAGTGCTTGACACTGGCTTTGTCGTCTTCTTGCGCGCCCATGCTAATTCGGTAAAGGAGAGCAGTGCGCCGCCGGTCGTTTCTGAGTTGCGTAAAATTGCTTGCTGTTGCCGGATTGGAAAGGCCTTTTGAGGCCGAAGCCGCGATGAAAAAGCGTTCAGTAGCTCATGTAGCAGAAACCGCCAGATCTTCCAACTTCTGTTTGCTGTGAATGTAACCAGAATAGCTAGAAGTGTAACGAGAATGGTGCCCGTACGGTATGGCACAGTCAGTACTTTATTAAACACGGAGTCACGGCCGTAGGCATTCCAGATACCGATGTATACAATATCTGCCATGTTGGGCTTCTTATAGTATAGGGTTAAGACGACATAGGTAGATACTTATACGTAGAGGGGACTGAACAGCCTCGAGCAGCTGAATACAGAACCAAGTGCATGATTCGAAAGGCTGTGCCCACTTCGCCGAACTTCTTCGTATTCGAGCAATTTCCAGCAGTCAATTCGCCGACTCTTGCAGCCTGACGATCTGTGACTGGATGACTCAAGCACGCCCAGTGCCCAAGCCTTCGAGTTGACCATTCGCCACGAAGTGGCTTGATAAAGACGCGTGGATCGCATTCTTCGTGGCGCGAACATTGTGGGCGTGATATGCTGTGAAAGTCGACACAGCCTGGGTGAACGGAAAGAACATGCAAATAAAAAGGCTGAAAGAACACGTGCTACGGGGTTAGGTAACTATATCCAGCCTAGCGCAGAACGTCATCTCCACAACCCAATTCACATCTTTCTTCAACCCTTATTTTGTCACTACACTGCAATTAGAAGTGAGGTATCTTGCAAGTCTCACTAGAGATGACAGTGCGAAGTTACACTCGCATATAACATTCCGACCTTGGACCTCGACCCATCCAATCCCCGCACCCAACTTGAGGATACTGTACACTCACCCAACCCTCCAATCCCCAACTGAGGAAATGAACAGAAAAAGACAAGGTGGGCACTGTGCAACTACAAGCTGAGACTGTGCGACTTGACCCACTTGCGAGAGTCCTGAGAACCTCTTCATCTTGTATCATGTACACGGATAGCTTTCATATATAAGGACGACACGCCTGGCTACCGGGCTTTGACAACGTCCGCAGACCAACATGGTCCTCATCCTCACATCACCACAATCACCCAACCCCCTTCCACACCTCCTCGCGATAAATCCTCGACTCCAGCACCACGCGCCTCAAACCGCGCTGCATAAACTCCGACCACATGAAAGTCCACGTCCCACCATACATCAGCGGGCCAACAAGTACACGTCCGTCTCGCAGGATGCCCGCGCCGTGAACAACGCGAATCCGGATATGCTGACTGGCGACAGCCGGGCACGCAGCTATTCCTCCCCGACGCGTCGTTCCCGCGCAGCAGCCAGCCATTTCACCGCTCGTGCGTGCTTCGACGATAAACTCGTGTACGAGTAAGCGGAACCAGCACACGTCTTCGCCGCCGTAGATCGCGGGAAGGATGGTGATTGGGCGCTGGAGGTGCTGGAGGGGAATTGCTGTGTGAGGTATGAGGAGGTGGATAACGATGAGCCGTGGAGTTGCTGAATAGGGACGGCGTGGAAGAACCCGAGAGTAAAGTGTGTGCTGGCGCCGCTGTTTAAAGTGACGCAAGGGCCGTAGAGAGTATATTTTCTCGCCGACATCGCACTCAAGTGCCGATGCCATTATCGTCGTACATCTTTAATCTTTGCGTCGTAAATTCGTAGCTCATCACATCATATCTTCATAACCTCATAATCTCAGTCGTGACCGTGTGCTCCTCCTTCTCCATCTCTTCACATCACATCCCCATGCCCAACCCAAACATCACGCCCGCCAACCCCACCACCACAGCTATCCTTGCAGTAGGCCGTTCCGCCGCTCCCGTATCCCAAGATGCTGGCCGCGGCGCATTCGCATTCGCATCTGCGTCCGATCGAAGCGTAAGATGCTGTTCCAGTACCGCCGGGTCTGAATTCGTGCTTGGTGATGACAGCGGTGGCGCGTATGCTTGCGGAGCGTGCTGTTGCTGTTTGAAGTTAGTACTGGGCGGACTGAGGGTTCGATGAGGGGGACGGCGAATGCGCTTACGTTTTGGGCTATGACGGAGATGGCAGAGTGTAGCAAGATAATGTTGAGGCAGATGTAGAGACGCATGGCGTGATATGAGGGCTCGAGAGTGAGTGGCGAGTGTCGCAAGAGACAAAACGTGGGGAAAGTGGAGACTCTTAGCAATATTGTGGAGAACAACGTGGGTGGCTAGGTTTGAAACTCTTGAAATATTGCGGAAACAACGTGGGCAAGTCGAAACTCTTAAATATGGCCGAGACACCAAGGCTAACCAGTTCGCAACATCAACTTAAAGCATCCACATGACACAAGGCGCACCAGAGCCAACATAATATACTAAACCCAGGCCGAACGGCGCAGCCAACGCGCAGTCGCAGTCGCATGACGGTATTCTCGCATTTTCGGCCCAGTCGGGGTCCAGAGCGCCTGACTGCGCCGCTGACGCGTACCCAAGGCCGCGCAGCACGCACGAGAAAAGACGCCCCAAATCTCCGCCACGCGCAACAGCAAGGCTGATTAATATACCGAGTATCAGATATTCGATCGTTCAAGAGCCGAACACCAAGGGCGAGAAGTTGGTTAAAGTGGGCGATAGAGCCGCATTCCAGATATTGGTCGACCCGATGCGTTTTCTGACTCTCAGGAGGAGATATTCAGTGTACGCGATGACTATGGCTATATGCTCAGCGGTTGCGGAATAGGGTTGCGTCCTGCTGATACTGAGCAGCGCCTGAGCAGCTTCAAGCATACTTGCGGGGTCGATATCGCGTAGCCATTCCGTGTTCACCGCCACGACGCCTAATACGGCGCTGTCGTCCTTTTCGCCGGTTTCGAAGTCTGCGAGACGAGCAACTTTGCCGCAATGGCAGGCTGTCGGGGCGCATTGCTTGTGGCAAAGCGGTGTGCATTCGATGGAAACTTGGGTGCCTTCTAGGGGTGGGAGGAGATCTTCAAGAATCCCACGCCATGGCGGTTCGCAACCAGCGACCAGGGTATCTAATCCCTTGTGTGACCACACGTTTCCCAAAGCGAGAGCAGGCCATCGATGCAAATCTGGTTTGTAAAAATCTGCGTCTTCTCGATAGGTATATGCTTCAATTGCTTTTTTCTCTTTTGCGGCGACCTCCCATTCGTCGCAACATCGGCTACATGAGCACGAATTAATGCCTTTTCCCAAGGGTCCCCAGAGAACCCCGATAGTGAGCGAAGACCAAGATGTGGAGCCTACACCCTGGAGATTCTGTTGTATGTCTCGAAAATATTTGGTATTGAAGATCCACATGGCGTTACCACAAGAGTAAGGAAGTTGAGCATCAAACTTGGTCCGTTGGCGAGCCAGTTGGGATAGAACCATGTCCAAATTCTCGACTGTAGGAGGGATGTCTGGATTCGTTGTCGAATAGTGTGTGGTGACCGAGAAACGGTCAGGCTGTCCGTTCCGACAGGCTTCGATGCAATAATGTAGCCATTCTGACGATGTGTTTGGCGGGTTGATTGTGACTCCGGTCCGGATGTTTTCTCGAGTTGACCGGTAATACGCGACTAGGCCTAGGGCATTGTGCTGGCTGAAACTAATATGTTCTCCACAAGAAGTAGCAGCAAGCAGATGCGTATCCTCAACATAATGCATGCCAGCCAATGCAGCAACGAGTTGGAGATCAGCAATTGTTGTTTCCAAGCTAGCTCCATAAACGTCTGCAGGTATCGTCGAGGCAAGTCGCCATTCCCACCGGAGGTCTGCGAAACCCCACCAAACACGTTGATGGTTCATAAGAAACTGTACCCAGCTGCCCGGTTCTAGCCCTGGTATTTCCGACTGTGCGATATCAACGTCGAGCCCGGTTGTTTTCTGGTAATGTGTCGTCCGTCGGAAGGGCTTCGTGATCGACCCGAGCATGCACGACGCGAAGTCGGATAAAGTGCATGTCAAACTCCCACAATCATTGTGTTCAACGTCATCCTCTTCACTATTATTGAGCATACAGAAGGTGAAGCAAGGACAACATAGGACGCTCATGGCGAAGGAAACAGCGACGCCGAACGGTGTCCAAAGTATAGCGGTCAAGTAATGAAGAGAGGTCTTCCATATGATCAATCTTCCATCACCGCTTTTATGTGGTCCATGAATGCGTGGCCTTCCGTCGTCAATGTAGCAGTTTACTGCAGCGTCGAAGTTTTTGCCGACTCGAAGAAGGGGTTTCTAAGTGATAGACTGGGTCATTGTCGGAGTTGGCCTGCGAAGGCTGGCAATAGTTAAGACCGGCATCCTATAGCGAGGATTCACCGTCAAAGTGGCTACCGAGAACCACAATCCAGCGCCGAGATCGAAAGCGCCCGTTATGGCTCGGCCACAGCGGTTGCTTGATGCAAGCAAAGTCGCTATGGCGGACACGGACTGAATGAAAGCGAAGATGAGAGCTGCCGCAGCGAGCGCGGCCGCTGTGATGGCAATAGTGAGGTCGGCGATACCCATGGCAAGAGTGATACTGCAACTCTCGTTTGCTTTGTTCGTAGTCAAGGGGGAAGGCCTGAACGATTACCTGGAGGGGTGGTCCTTGTTCTCGCTTAGCGAGGCTTAGACAACGAGGCTGAAACAATTAACGGGGCTGAGACAGTGAGGCTGGAATCAGGGACCAATGCCAGTCTTCCGAGTAAAGCCAGAACATTGCTATTGAGAGCCCCTGCGGGGCAGGCGCTTGACGAGTTGATGGGGGAACCAACAGCGTGGACCAGAAAAACGAGAGAAGGTGGGCGGTAATAGACGTCAAGCGATTTGCTTGCCTCTCCCCAGGCCCCGGCCGTGTCATGTTCACGTGCAGCCGAGCACGGGAGATTCCACACAGTGAATGTCCATGAGTAGCAAAGTCTGGCCGCGGGTGTTGGCGTCTCGCGATGGCTTCCGTCACCACGAACGGTCCGTGTAGCTGCTTTTGAAGAGCCGTTTGGCGTCCGTTGCATCGTCGTGTTCGCCGAGCCCTTTTCGTAGCCAGGCCGAGCCTGCGCCGCGCCAACAGAACACTGAGCGGCCATTCCCTTGACCGACGACGGGAAAGTCGTCTAGTATTTCGTGGTCAGTCTCGTTGGGCTGATCTCTCCATATCTCGATGCCGTCGAATATGTCGAAGCGTCGCGCTTGTTTTGCGATTCGGAGGGCCTGGCCCAGATCCGCAACCTCGAATAGAACGATTTTGGCTTCCACGTCACGCGCTGTTGCCAGCAGCCTAGAGTAGAAGGCGTCGGCCTGTTCCGTGTCGTTCTTCTCGGGACTGGGAGGGGGAACAAGGGCGAGCTTTGGCTCGTATCCACGGACAGAGCGAGAGGTGGTTTTCCAGTATCCAGACGGCGAGATGTACGGTGGATTGGAGATGAGTATGTCCCAAAACGGCTTGTTGACGAGATTGAGGGCAAACTTTAGACTGGGCTGGGGCTGATTCTGGTCTTCGAAGGGGTCAATGAGCACGTCGGCTACCAGGAAACCTGTGACGCCGTTTCCCACACCACCATGTTCTTTCCGGCGCATCCGCTTCAGATTCCGACACGCTAGCTTCATGGCCTTTACGGAGATGTCGACACCAAGGAGTTGCAACTGGACTTGGTGGTGTGTAGAGCGGAACTCGCGCTCGAAGAGGAGGGGAATGCAGCCAGTGCCAGTACAGAGGTCGAGCACGCGCAGCTCCGAGGGAAGCTGCAGGGCATTGCGCATCAGGCGCACGAGATGGGTTACAGAGGCTGCCGTCTCCTGTCTGCCATGGCCTAGTCAGCTGCTGTCGTGCTTGGGAAAGAAGGCTGCTGACCGTGGAATGAGCACGCCCGGCCGTACGAGTATCTCCAGGTCGCCAAAGTGCTCGGTGCCCAGGAGGTACTGCAACGGCGTCCCACGGGCCCTTCTCCGCACCAGGTCGGCCAATATGGCTCCCTTGGACCATGTCGCGCCTTTCGCGCTACGCGTCGTGGCGACTTTGCCGGCGTGTTCGCGGAGCCATCGCAGCTCGTTGCGGGCAGCGGCGAGATCGCGATTTGGGCCGAGGAGAGCAGGAAGAAGCGCGTCTATGGCACCGGCACTGCGCAAGAGCGAGGTAGGGATTCGCGGCATCGCAATCGCAATCGCAGAACCATAGCGTCCGATGTCGCGTCTGAGGGTGGGGTGGCGTGGACCGACGACGTTTCGACGCGCCTGGACCAAGCTTGAGCATCTATCCACGTCAATGTCTGTTCACAAGCTGCAGATGGTTCGTACGTACCTATCCGAAGCTGGAAGTACCTATCCGAAGGAATCAGCTGGGTGCAGACATCGTCCTCGGTGGTGTCTGCAGCACGTCGAGTTGCAGAAACGGCGCTTTGCCCAAACCGGACCGCTAGGTAAGCGCCGACGTTCTGAGGTCATCACGGGTGACCTTTCTTTCCAAGGTTCCTCGTCTCATTGTCCAACACCAATCTTCTCAGCCTACCCTCGATTTCGTATACACTTGGAGTAGTCTGCCATATCTTTCGGGCCCATACAGTTGCCATCCGGAATGGTGTGCTTGTCGACCCTAGACATCGCAACATCACACCTATTCTGAGCATGCTCAATGGAACCCTGCGCGAGGGCTTCATTTACATTACTGGATCCATGGCCAATATATTGCATATGAGCAACTCGGTCCATTCAGCGTACCAATAGCGAGCCTTCGGGACGTGCCCGAGTACAGCACCGCACCGGCCATGGAGCATCAGAAGAGCAAGACCTTGTGGCCACCGTGTGATCTGCCAATCTCTTACATCTATATAGCCTGGGTTCTCTCGTTATATTCCATGTCAAGAGTCCTTTTCCCGTTCTAAACTCGGTAGTCGATATATCACTTCATATGCACACACTATATCGTCAATCAAAAATTCACCGAACATCCCGGTTGTCACATCATTGTACAACTGCAACTCCATAATGCGACATCCGTTACTTTAGTGTAAGGTCTAGTAGCAAAGATGATTTACATATGTATGTTTGCCATCTAGACTAACAAGTACAAAACTAGCCCTGCTCCACGTACCATGTGTTCTGCTATCGGACACTACTCGTAACTATCGACTATGCAACTCATTCAACTTGGCCTTCTCACATCTAGTCTAGTGCTCCATGGGGGGCCGACTACGTCGCAGACGAAACGAAGTCTATCCTCCGAAGAGACCCTTGCACTCCCCTGGCGAGTGGCTACGAAGCAATCGATGACTCGCCAGCCATCAACGATGCCCTAAAGGCCTGTGGCTCTGGTGGGACAATCGTCCTTCCGGCCGATCAAACCTACAGCATCTACACGCCCATTGACTTCACCCCCTGCAAGAGCTGTGACTTCCAGATCGAAGGCCAGCTTATTATTGCCGGCAACCGATGGGAGTACTGGGCGGGCATGGACTCTGTCTTCACCCTCTCCGGCGTCCACGATGTTCGAGTCCGCAGTCTGTCTGGCAAAGGCCTCATCGACGGCAACGCAATCGGATACTACACGACTCGCTTTGATTCCGGAGTAAACGCTGAAGTACCCTTCGCACGCATCACCAATGGATCATCTGGTATCAGTATCGAGAACCTCACCATGAAAAACGTTATGCACCGCTTCTTCCGCGTCGAGCGCTCTAGCACTAACATCTCCTTGTCCAACCTCAAGCTCAGCATGGAGCAGCAATGGGGCTTGAATCCACGCAGCCAGCACGACGCTGTAGGCATCGAGCTCGTCGACACGACAAACGTCGCGATTTCCAATGTTGACATGAACGTCAAAGTACGGCAAGCTCACGCACCCGGTACAGCAGGAATTTGCGTTGCTATCGACGTCCTTACACATAATGTTACAGTCAGGAACATGACATGCACTGGAGCCTTCGGCGGTGCCCTCATCACGCTCGGTATTGCCGGCAACACGCGACTCACCCCCGAGCAGGAAGCAAACACCGTCTCCAACATCTACGTATCTGACCTAACATTCGACGGCCAGGTCGCGACTGGATTCCTTTCCCTCGGTGTGAACAGCGCCATGACGAACATCACATGGGATGGCGTGACGGTGCTCAAGGGCACACCTGCCGAAGGCTTCCTCTGCTATTTGAAATGCCGCTGCTTCACATCATATGTCCCCAATTGCGACCGGCAGCTGAGCAGCACGGTGACGGGCATCTGGTTCAAGCGGTTTCGAGGGAGATTGCCGGCTATGCCGACGGACTTGGGAGCTGAGGGCTCGACGCCACATACTGTCCGTGAATACCATTTCGAGGACTGGCAAAATAGCACCGTGGTGTAGGCAGAGGTTGCTACGCTGTCCATCGTTCGAGCTCTCCCACCTTACTTGTATGATCTGTTGGGAAATCAAATGTTACATTGACATACTACATTCAATTCGATCAGTATTTTCTTTGCGCCGAGCCCAGGAATACCTGTTCGCCTTCCAAAACAAAATACCACAAGAGCCATCAAGTCGCCCAGGTCTTCTAGATGTGATCGTCTTGGCCCATTAATAGTGTACCTTCCTACTTCCCACGAATGGCCAGCCACTCGGGCTTATTTCTCTGTATAATGGTGCCGATGATCAGGTAGTTGACGATAGCGTGGCAAGTCGAGGCCGCGACGTGTCCTATCGTTGAATCGACAAGCACACAAGCTTTCTCATTTTCACTAGCCCAGCCCTAAACCCCAGCTTCGTCGCGCCTCGCCTCGCCTCGCCTCCACTAAACCTTAACCCCATCTACCCCAACATTCATCATGACGCCTCCCCAGTCAGGCGTACCGCCAACTGCCGGCGTGCCTAGACCAAACCAGCGACTCTCACCCCGTACTTCGCTTGCATGAAGCCGAATATGTGTGTTGGCTCCGTTCGCACCACGGCGACGACGATGGCGAAGAGTCGCGGTCTTCTCCATTGCGTCGAGGGCGAGATGGATTGAATGAGGTACGAGCAGTAAGTCGAGATCAGTTGTTGTACCACCGCTGATCATGGAGAATTAACGACCGTTTGGAACATTTCAATCCTTTAACCCAGGGCGCTGGAACGGCTGCAGTCCTACACCTTTTCATCAACCCGGACAGACGGAGATGCGCGTGTAGTACGGATAATAGCACGAGAGTTACAAAATGGCACGCTGTGCATATTCGTTATCGACTATATCCACTTCCCCACATCCACGTTGAGAAAAGCGCTGAAGTGCTTCGACCCTTGGCGCACTTCGCCCTGTCATTTGTGGGGTCCCCGCTCGTATTGACCCTCGCGACTTGGCAATGCACCTTCGGCAGATGGGGGTAAATCTATTTGCCTGCAATCCAGCTGGGGTAGCGATGTTCATGGACATACATATAAGGACCCCGGCCGCGAAACAAACGTGCCTGGTACGATCGGTCCACTCTTCGGCGGATTCTCTTCGCCAACAACACAGACGACACCATGGCGGACCTCAAGCATGAACGTTGGACGGATCATTGGCGGCTGTTTCTCGCATGCGGAGTGATGATCCTATCTCCTTTCCAGTATGGAATTGATTTCGGGCTGATCGGTGGTCTGCAGGCCATGCCCGGCTTCCTAAAGGTATGCAAACGGCGGAGTACACGTCCGATAAACCACCCGCTAACTTCAAACTCCAGATCTATGGTTACCGAACCACCAAAACCGCCATTGGGTGGAATCTTACGACGGAGCGCCAGCAACTGATCTCGTCTCTCATGACACTTGGTGCTTTCATCAGTGCCGGCATGGCTGGCGTTGCTGCGAAGAAGCTGGGACGACGGGCCTGTCTTGCAATCGCGTGCGTTACCTGCTGCGTCGCCAACATCATCATGATGTCCACCGAGCACATCGCCGCTCTCTACGTTGGACGGCTCGTCATTGGACTTGCCAACGGCTACTTTATGACGTTTTCGCAGCTCTACATCCAGGAGTCAAGCACAGCCAAGTACCGTGGTCTGTTCCTGACGGGCTTCCAGTTCTTCACGTCGTTTGTAAGTCTAGCAGCATCACAGTGTTCCTTCTCGCATTAATGATCCGTGTAGGGCACCTTGATCGGAACCATCGTCGACTGGGCCACGGCAAAGAGACCGGACAAGTCCGCCTACTTGATCCCCCTCGGGCTCATCTACCTCGTGCCCGTCATTCTGATGTGCAGCATGTGGTTTATACCGGAAAGCCCGCGCTGGCTCATCCTCCAGGGCCGCTTCGAGGAGGGCAGAAAGTCCCTGGCCTGGCTGCGCCCCGACGACTACGACGTCGACACGGAAGCCAACGAGATCCGGGCTGCCATCGAGAAAGAGCAGGAGCTAAACTCCAGCGTCGGCTTCATCGACATGGTCCGGAACCCGACAGACCGGCGGCGCACGATCCTCGCCGTGTGCGCCGTGACGCTGCAGGCCGCTTCAGGCGCCATGTTCATCATCGCCTACAAAGCCTACTTCTTCACCATGGCCAAGGTGACGGACCCCTTCGCCATGACCAACGTGCTCAGCTGCATCGGCATCGTCGCCATCATCGCCAACTCGCTCATCATCGTCAAGTACGGCCGGCGGCGCGTGCTCCTCATGACGGGCCTGATCGGCTGCGGCGTGCTGCAGCTCATCATCGCCGTCGTCTACACCAAGCAGCCCGGCACCAAGCGCACCGGCACCGTCATCGTCGCCCTGTCCTGCATCTACATGTTCAGCTACAACGGACTAGTCGCGACCTACGCGTGGCTCGCGGGCGGCGAGTTACCCACGCAGCGCCTGCGCTCCTACACGTTCGGGCTCGCCGCCGCCGTCGGCTTCGCGGGTGCCTGGCTGACCACCTTCACCGCGCCGTACTTCATCAACCCGGCCGCGCTGAACTGGGGCCCGCGCTACGGCTACATCTGGTTTCCCTCGTGTCTGGTCGCTGCCTCCTGGGTCTTCTTCTTCCTGCCCGAGGTCAAGAACCGCACGCTTGAGGAAATCGACGAGATGTTCGAGGCAAGGCTGCCGGCGAGGAAGTTCGCCAGCTACAAGTGCGTGGGCGTGCTCAATATGCTGGATGAGAAGGCGCGGCGCAGTATTGAGAAGGAGCATAGTATTGACGTGTTGAGGAGCGAGAAGGTCGAGGCGGAGATTGCTGTGTCGAAGGAGTAAGGAGGCGGAGGCGGACGCGCGGGGAGGGGGTGCGAACAGGAGTAATGCGACTTCGACGTGATGATGATTGATGATGGAGTATGTCAGTTACACGAAGAGTTTGACGACTGTCACGCTGGCGATGATGAAAACAATGAAATATCACTCTGTCTTCCAAAAATGGCTTGAACGTAGTGCTTCCAGCTCAATGTGCAAAATCCGGCTCTGGAAGGAAAGTCACGATGACGAAGACGGTATGTGCGTACTAGAACCAGCGGCCGAGGATTCTTCCTAGGAGCAGAAGTGCACAAAACAATAGCAAGACACAGGCTCAGTCTTAACAGCGCGTATAATCCTGCCGATGCCTTGACACCAATCAATTTGCATAGTATCCGTTCTTCCAAATGTAGATACCGCCACGTCCCCTCACCCTAAAATCTTCTCAACATCCCAAGGCGCCGTAGCTCTATCTCTCCTCTGCACCACGCGCCTAACCCCCAACCCCCACCCCTGCGTCCCCTTCTCCCCCACAAGACTCAACTCGACCTCGCACTCTCTCTTCTCCGGCCCGCCCTTCTCCCTGCCCAACTCAACAATCTTGCCCTTCGGCTTCGACACCTGCAGCAGCGGCGTGCCGAGCGTGATATTGAGCAGCTGCGGCCGCGTCACGGGCGTGAGGGCATGCATGCGCGTCTTCGGCGCCTTGCTTCCTTCGATGGTAGACGGCGTGGCGCGTTGCAGATGTGCGTAGATGAGGAAGCCGGGGAGTTTGGCGGGCGGGGTGCGAGCGAGGAGCGAGGATGGGTGCAGATAGACGTATTGTTCCGACGGGTCGTCTGTGTTGGGTCGCCCGACTTCCGAGCGGAAGAGCGTGACGTAAGGGACGTCGACGGCGGTTTTGGGTTTGCGGGGGAGGTCTGGTGGGATGGGTGCGAGGTCGGCGCGCATGGCGACTTGGTCGATGAAGCCTGCGGCGCATATCTGCGAGAGGAGGTTGACTGCCTTTTCTGAGGGAGCAGGGAGTCTCGGCTGGTATGCGCTGATGGCTGCGGGTTTGTGGGAGCGTACGATGGTGGTGAGTTGGCGGCGGAGTTGGCTGGCTTCGTTCATGGCTTTGGAGTTGAGGAACATGTCGTCGCAAAATGCGTCGGGATTGGCTTCGTGCGCGTAGGCACAGACAGCATTGTTGAGCTTGATGCAGTCACTCTGTTTTGCGTTCAGAGCCAGCTTCGCCTGTGCAGCATTGTAAGCTTTGCGGAGCCTTGATCGGTCTTCGGCTTCGAGGTTGTCTTGCTCGGTGCGGATCGCTTCGGCGTCCTGCGTGCGAGGTTGGTCACGCAAGCCAAGCTTGTTTTCGGGAATGATAAGTTCTGGGACAGACAGTGCGGCAACAAGCGCGATCGTCTCTCCCGTAAGGTTCTGAGCAATGCCCATTGACAACATCCTTGCGAATCGCGGATTGAGTGGGTACAATGAGAGTTCGTGACCCAGTTTCGTCACTTTGCCGTCGGACGATATCGCTCCTAGATATGACAGCAACTGTTCCGCCTTCTGTAAGCTGTCACGATCTGGCGCCGTGGGAAATGGAAAGTTGACGACCGGAGCCCCCATGCTCTTGAGCTGGAGGACTACGCCCTCGAGTGGTGTCCGTGATATCTCAGGAGCTGCATACTCTTCGAAATCTCGCTCGAACACAGCAGACGAGTAGAGGCGATAGCAATGCCCTGGACCCGTTCGTCCAGCACGACCTGATCTCTGATTGGCACTAGCTTTGCTGACCCATCCTACCTCGAAGCTTTGTACCCCTGTTATGGGATCGTATTTTTTCTCTTTGGCTCGGCCGCAGTCGAACACGTACCGAATGCCGGGAATAGTTAGACTAGTCTCAGCAACGTTTGTAGCGAGGACTATAAGTCGTGAACCTTCCGGAGGAGGTTCAAATACACGTAACTGTTGGTTCGTAGGTAGCTGCGAATATAGGGGGAGAACATGGACTTTCATGACTGTTTCCTCGGCCTTCTCTTCGTCGATCTGAAACTCGCGGTCGTCGTCATCGTCTAGACCTGTTATGATAGAATCTTCAGAGTCTGACCCATCGTTGTCTTCGTAGTCATCATTCTTCGTTCCCAATTCGATATCCTCTGTCTCTAGGGGAGCCTCTGCAGGTGATCTCTGAACTTGTCCTGCACTCGCATCGTGTCCTTGGGTGGAAGAGAAGGTCTGTTTCAATCTTTTGGCTAGCTGCGATATCTCATCCTGCCCGGTGAGAAACACTAACATCCCCCCTCGCGGAAGCTTTTTGTTCCCCCGGCAAACCTTACTGAACATCTCTTCCATGTAATCTCTTTGGGTGCGCCGAGCGAAGTGATTTGTGACAGTATATTGTCTTCCTTCAGCTTTCAGCAAGGGAGGTGGATCGTTTCGGAATAGCCGTTTGTTCTCTGTGAAATCCGATATGCGAAGTGTAGCGGACATGATTACAAGCTTTAAAGGTCGTTGCTTAGGATTATCCCGCGCCATCTGCGCCCGTAGGTCAACAATCCTGCTAAGCATGCCGACCAAGATGTCAGTGTTGACGCTACGCTCATGGGCTTCATCAATGACAATAGCGGAGTACTTAGTTAAGACAAAGTCTTGTGATATTTCACGAAGTAGCACTCCGTCCGTCATGAACTTTATGGCTGTCTTCGAACTTGTTGAAGTATCGAAACGGATTTGGTAGGCGACCTTAAAGCCGTCCTTTGCCAGCTCATCACCGACACGTTTCGACATGCTAACTGCAGCGACCCGCCTCGGCTGGGTAACTCCAATCATACCTGGGGTAGGCCCGCCAGGTGAACCATATCCAGCTTCGTAGAGGAATTGAGGCACCTGTGTGGTTTTACCACTACCTGTGGAGCCCCAGACCACCACTACATCGTTGTTGTGTATCGCTTCCATAATCTTTTGCTCCTCCGCGACGATTGGGAGATGCAATCTCGATTCTTGTATGTCGGCTGATCTCTGTACAGCGACGCTGAACGATTTCCTTGTAGCATCCGTAGTGGTGTTCGTCTCGAGTTCGCGTGGCAGCGGATCTTGCTCTGGGGCACGCCGTGTGAAATTCGCCGGTTTAGAAGGCATCGCTTGTGTTAAATTGTTACTAGGAACAAATCCAACAGCTTCATTTCTCTGCTGTGTCGCCCAGGCTTTGAAGGCCGATGTCCGTTCCCTTCTCTTCGCTTTTGTGTTGTCATCGCCACTACTCTCGCTTTCGCTGTCTTGGTCCGACTCCGCATCCGTATTTTCTGAACGACTGTCTTCGTCGTCGTCTTCATCGGACTCATCCGCTATAGACTGGTCCGATTCTGAACTTGTGAGTGCAGGACCACCATCGGCAGCATGATCGTCCGCTTCGTCGTCGTCCTCTTCTGTGTTGAAACCCTCCCATTCCACCTCTTCCTCGATAATTACTCGCTTGCTCTGTACTTTCCGGCGTTTTCTGATCTGAATGACCGGTTTCCCTGCCTCGTCTACCTCCAATGGCCTCTTCAGCCCAGTTCCAAAATCCCCAGCGCCTTGTATAGATGTTGTCCGGAGCTCCGTGGCTGGCTCTGTATGTGACTGAACATCATCTGTCTCTGCAGATGATCGTTTGCGTTTCGGTGGCGTGGGCTCCTGTGCGCGGATTCCGTTCGTATGGTCTTTCGGCGCAGCGTTCGGTAATTCGACGGGCTCTTCCTGGCTGCTCTCTGCGTCTGAGCTTTGCTCTTCCACAGACTTTCCAACCTTCCTTTTCTCAAACAAGAGCCCTTCATTTCTCTCCACGTCGATTCCCGCTCTTCGTTCTGCCAACGCCCTTCTTAACCGTTCTCGCTGTGTCTCCGCTCCACTACCCAATCGCTTCGAGCTCTGGAAAAGGCTTGTGTCGATTTTCTGTGCGGCTAACTTCTGTAACAAGTCGATATTTTCCTCTTTCTTCAGTTTGGTATCCTACATCTTCACGATTAGAAACAACTGAACTCATGTAGGTTGTGTGAGACAGGTCACAACGTACGATGTATTTGTCTAGTCTCTTCTTCTTCTTCGAACTCATTTTCCCCTGTGCCTCTCGCGCCAGTTCATCTTTCAGCGCATTCTTTCTCTGCTCGCGTTCTCGCTGCTCAAGCGGAAGGATCAGCGTCGCATTGGCGTCGGCTGTCGCTCCATGTTGTTGGCCTGCAGCCTGCTTCTGGCGCGCAATAACCTTATGTTTTCGTTGTCTGGGTACGAATTTGGGCATCGCAGTAGGTTGCGGTTCGGAGTAACGACGAGGCTTGATTGAGTCGCAAATTGTCGCGTGTGAGACAAATTTTGGCGGGGATCGGTGTTCCGGCACCATTGTCACCGAAGGCGGAGTGGAGTGGCAAAAACGCGCGTACACTTTCCTTGTAGGTAAGCTACAGGCAACATGAACTGCGCCCTTGGACCGGCTCTCTGTTTGAAGTTATCGAGCCTTCCACGCGTTTATCGATATGGCCGGCGCAAAAGAATACACGGTGAAGCCGTCGCCATTCCCCGCAACCACGAAAACAGCCACGGCGATTATTAAAGGCGCAGAAACAACGGCAACGACCGTCTACTTCACAGACAAGATCATGGTCACGGTGACGCAGAATGGACGACTGGCACATTGGGTACGCTCTTGAACCACAATGCTTCAGGCGGCTGGTGATTGACTTGTGTCTAGGTACACGTTCCACTCGACGTTGCTGCAACGGATGACTCCCTGACCTCGAATTACTACCTCGACCCTGACGATGATACCCCTCCCTCCGACCTGCTCCCTATGCATCACCTCACAGCAACGACTATACTCGGTGGGACCATACCTGAGATTGATGTCTTGGGACAGACATTGGCCACTCAGATTGCAAGTGCGATCAAGACGCGGAGTTCGGGCGAGATGCGTACGCTGGTAGTAGGCACCGGGCTTGATAAAGGCATGAGCGGGCGGGAAGAGTACAGTGAACTTGTGGGATTGATACTGGGAACTCTATGATTGCCTAAGTGCCATGAGGAAATCAAATTATAGACGCGGTCGGGAAGCCATGTGCTTTTCGTCATACGGGAACGTAAGCATCCAATTCTCCTCGAGCGACCTTACTCCTGAAAGCGCCATCCGAATATCACTGACCGAAAACCCAGTACGAAAACGCCTTCCAATGCAAAACGAACCGTCGTATACTCGGTATCTTTCAAGCATTCGCGCGAAGCTTGCTGATCAACGAGTCTACCGAATCCATGTCTGTCGCGTCGAGTTTCTCGTTCGAGTTGAGATCCTCTGGCAGGTGGGAGACGGCAATATCAAGACCTGGTTGGAAGTTTCGGACGATGGACGACAGGGCGAGAATGGATTTCTTTCGCACTAGTTGCTCGGGGTCTTGGATTGCCATTCGTGCAAGTGTGGGTATGGCGCCTAGCACTAGAATCTGTTTCTTGTCAGTCGATTATTAGGTACGAAGGCGTCTGACCTACTCGTTCTTGTGATTTGATGTTGTTCTGGACGGCGATAGCACAACACCAAGCAGCGCGGCTCCTTATCTCGGCCTCAGGATGTTCCAGTTGCGCTACAAGTGGGGTCCAGAGCTTCAGCGGCTCTAGGTTGTTCGCATTGTCGATATGCTCGACGAGTTGCAGGAGATTGTCGAATGCCTGGACCTTGATCTTGTTGTCTGCGTTGTCGCTCTGCACCACAGCCATGCTTTCCCTCATCATTTTAGTATCTGATACGACGCCTACGAGTAGTGCGCGTAGGCCTTCGGGACTGAGTTGGGTGTGCGGTCGATCTTTGATTCCAGTTTGTGAAGCTTCAGAGTTTTCGACGCTCCATCGCAGGAGACTGTTCATAGCCGGGTCGCTCATGTTGGCGGGTTTGACGTCGACAAGATGACAGTAAGCAGGCTCTGGTTGTGTATGAGATGGATGTTGAATGAGCCGTGCAATACTTTATTTAGGCGTCTTAGATATTTTCGGCGCGGGGGGAGATGACGCGGGTGGGCGGGCGCCGAAAGACCCACGGTGTTCGAGAGCCTTCGACAGCGGCTGTCACCCTGCTGCCAAATCAGTTTGGGTGGTAGGTCGAGGCGACTCGCCGCCGCAGCGCCTATTAGTCTCAAGCATCAGTGTACTGCTCGCAGTGCACTATCATCGCATATCCAAGTGCGTGGCAGACGTGATGGTGCGCATTTCCGCCCCGCCTTCCAGACGCTCCGCGGTCGCGGTTCCACCTGGGTTCCGCCCCGCCTGCCCGCCGTGCCCCTCACAGGGCCTCGTATTCGCCTACCACTATCGCTGAGTTGGCGGTGAGCGACCAGCGGATGGCTGGGGAATGCGTGCCAGAACAGGCTGACCACGACGTCGGCCTGCTGGAATCAGCGGGCCAGACACGCAGCACGTACTACGCGGCCAGCGCTTTTCGCTCTTCACAGCCAAGCGTTTAATTGCGCTGCCTGACGCTGAACCGCGGAACTAGCCCGGATGTGACATGCCCGGACGCGGCTTCTTCATGCTGGTGGCGGAGAAGCTTGCGCGGACAGTGCCAGCCAGAAATAGCAGCGACAATTGTGCAGCCTAGGTATGTAGGTGGGCGTAGGCATCTACAGTGCGTATAAGTAAGTCCCGGCGGCTCTGCTGTACGGCCATCCCCCAAAAGGCTGCTGGCTGCTGCTGCTCGTGCTGCTCGCGGAATCCGTTTGACCTGTGCTGGCGTTCGTTGGTTCGTGCAAAGCCCAAGCCAAAGCCTCCCTCACCTGCAGTGTGCACCAACCTCTCGCTCCTGCTGCCGCCCCGCTAAACCTGGGCAAGAGTCGGTGCATCGACGCCCGCTTATTTAGCAGCACCCACCGACTTCGCCTTTCGCACAGAACCAGCACCTCAACCTCACCATCGCCCGCAACCTGTAAGCCCCCCCGACATCCGCGCACCTGCTCTCCGACCGCCAGTGCAGACGCATCTTTCGCTTGCTGGAGCTGACGCCCAATCCCTACAGCGCTTCCAGATCTGCATTCCGCCTTACCCCTCTACACTCCTAATCTCGCACCCTAATCAGTCAACATGGAAGGTGAGCAGCTGAAGCCCGGGCATCCCCAACCCTCTCCCGCCATCGCCGCACGGCTCTAGATGCGCGCTATTTGTCTCAATGAGCTCTGCTAACGTCTATCTTCACCGCTGCAGAGGAAGTTGCCGCCCTCGTCATCGACAATGGGTGAGATTCCCCCCATCCCCGAATTTCAACACCGCCAGCCCCTGCTGTGGGCCAGCTGCATCGGCCACGGCCACAACCACAGCGACCGCCCGCCATACAGTTTCTCCACAGCAGCGGGCGCCGGCTATTGATAAAATGGACAAGAGCTGACTATCGCCAGTTCGGGTATGTGCAAGGCCGGTTTTGCCGGTGACGATGCGCCCAGGGCCGTTTTCCGTAAGTCACCTCGCTCTACCCGCCGCGGTTGATTCTGCAATGGTTGCTGCCGCGTGGCATTTGAAGATCTGAGACTAACATATCACAGCATCCATCGTTGGCCGACCCCGACACCATGGGTATGCTCCTCCGCGATAGCTCGCATCTGAATCGCCGGCTGACAGACAACACAGTATCATGATTGGTATGGGCCAGAAGGACTCCTACGTTGGTGATGAGGCACAGTCAAAGCGTGGTATCCTCACGCTGCGATATCCCATTGAGCACGGTGTCGTCACAAACTGGGATGACATGGAGAAGATTTGGCACCACACCTTCTACAACGAACTACGTGTGGCCCCCGAAGAGCACCCCGTCCTTCTCACCGAGGCACCCATCAACCCCAAGTCCAACCGTGAGAAGATGACGCAGATCGTCTTCGAGACATTCAACGCCCCGGCTTTCTACGTCTCCATTCAGGCTGTGCTGTCTCTGTACGCCTCCGGTCGTACCACCGGTATTGTTCTCGACTCCGGTGATGGTGTCACCCACGTTGTCCCCATCTACGAGGGTTTCGCCCTTCCCCACGCCATTTCCCGTGTCGACATGGCTGGTCGTGACTTGACCGACTACCTCATGAAGATCCTGGCCGAGCGCGGTTATACCTTTTCTACCACCGCCGAGCGCGAAATCGTCCGTGACATCAAGGAGAAGCTCTGCTACGTCGCCCTAGACTTTGAGCAGGAGATTCAAACCGCCAGCCAGAGCTCCAGCTTGGAGAAGTCGTACGAGCTTCCTGACGGTCAGGTCATCACCATTGGAAACGAGCGCTTCCGAGCTCCCGAGGCACTCTTCCAGCCTTCTGTCCTGGGTCTTGAGAGCGGCGGCATCCATGTCACTACTTTCAACTCCATCATGAAGTGCGATGTCGATGTCAGGAAAGATCTGTACGGCAACATCGTTATGGTATGTTGTGCTTCTGCTGCACGTAGACATTGAGCTAATATGAAGTAGTCTGGTGGTACCACCATGTACCCAGGTATCTCCGACCGTATGCAGAAGGAAATCACCGCCCTCGCCCCATCGTCCATGAAGGTCAAGATTATCGCTCCCCCAGAGCGCAAGTACTCCGTCTGGATCGGTGGTTCCATCTTGGCTTCCCTCTCCACCTTCCAGCAGATGTGGATCTCCAAGCAGGAATACGACGAGAGCGGTCCTTCAATCGTTCACCGCAAGTGTTTCTAAGGTACGCCCATTTTGAAACGATATGGATAGTACGCGCGACTAATCTCTGTCCAGCGTTTTCTTGCGTACGATCTTAGACATCATGACAAGCCTAGTAGTGGAGGCATCATTTTGTTGGCGCCCTGTTATTGCCCGGATTTCCAAACGATGGTTGTTCACAAAATGGCTAAGCGTGCCAGCGGTTGGGTGGTTCACTTATGGAGGAGCTTGGGCTCATTCATGGAGATGCGAGTAAGGGTTCAAGAATGTAGCCTAGAACCTGGACACTTTTTCATCCCCCACAATTAGCTGATTTTCTATTCCCACTCTGTGGTAGCTGTCAAAGCGTTTAATGTGCCTTGCCGTGAACTCTCGCGCTCAGCAAGAAACGAATATCGTGACAATATCCAGGTAGATTTTAGTTAAGTGGACGGCGTCAATTCCTCGAATCCACGATGGCATGTATTTGTTATGAGTTCAGGGTCATTCGAAAGCGTGAGGTCAAGAATGTTAATCAGAACTTTGACCTTTGATATACTTCTGAAGGTCCATAGAGACCTTGCTGCTGATGATGGTGCCCGTTGTGCCTTCCTGCTTAAAAGAGTGAAGTGACTGACTAACTAGCGCTTACCCATCTATGACTAGTCACGCTGCACCTGCATCTCTCCACCTTGACTCACCATCACTTGAAAACTTCCCTTACAGCTGTCAGTTTGTTTGAGCGAGAACATTTTTGCATATATTTTACGATATCCCATTAGTCCTTTTGTATCGAGCTTCCTTGCGTGCACATTCTTGCTGTTTTTCAACGATTGTTGGGTTAATACCTCACCTCGTACCCAAGAAACCTCGATACTCAAATATGCCCAAGACCCCAAGCAATCAGTACGCTTCCGAGAATATAGCCGGCGATGAGATAACGCCCTTGCTTGCAGCCACAGCCTCCGGCCCAATAGCCGAGCCCGCCGTACCATTACCTCGAGGCGACGATGTCAATGGCGCTCTGGACGTAGATAGCGAGGAAGACGTACCTCTTCCGCGAAAGCAGATCTTCTTACTTTGTTACACGCGGGTTGTAGAGCCAATCGCCTTCTTCTCTATCTTCCCCTACATCAACACAATGATAGAGAGGACCGGAGGCATCAACAAAGAAGATGTCGGCTTTTACTCGGGGTTAATTGAAAGTCTCTTTTCACTAACCCAAATGTGTTTTATGATCTTCTGGGGCAAGGTATGACCTTCTTTAAATAACTGATGAGTGGATTTTTGACAGGCACAGATCGCAGATAGATTTGGGAGGAAACCAGTCCTCGCGTTTTCCCTCTTCGGTGTCACCATTGCTACAGCTCTATTCGGCATGAGTAAAACGATATGGCAAATGATCCTCTTCAGGTGCATTGCTGGCCTGTTTGGAGGCACGTTGCTGTAAGTGATGTTGGGTTATTCTGCTCACTATGTGCTAACACGCTCGAGGACGGTGCGGGCAATGATCAGCGAGAACAGCACGAAGAAAACCCAAGCAACAGCGTTCAGCTACTTCGCATTTGCCGGGAACATAGGAATATTTGTTGGTCCACTTCTTGGTATGTGTTGGTCTGTCGTGGAATGATGTCCCCTAACCCGAAATTAGGCGGCTTGTTTGAAGACCCAGCTACGAAGTTCAAGTCGACCTTCGGCCGTGTTCAATTTTTCCACGAGTACCCCTATGCTTTGCCAGGGTTTGTGACAGCTGCTATAGGTCTATCAGCGGCTCTTGTCGCCACGTTTTTCATTGAAGAGGTATGCTTCCTTCCTATCTGGATATCAACATTGAACAGTCATTGACATGTCGAACAGACCCTGCATCTTCACGAAAGCAAAAACAAGTCTATCGAAACCCCTTTATCAACAATGGAGTTACTTAGGTCTCCTGGCGTTCCACAGGTTGTACTGATATACATATACACTCTCTTGCTCGCCTTTGGCTACACTGCAGTCAATACGGTTTTCTACTACACTCCCGTTCAACTCGGCGGACTAGGGTTTCCACCGGAACTCATCGCCGCGGCGATAGGCCTCTCCGGCGCCTCTCAAGCACTATGGCTCCTTTTAGTTTTCCCATCAATGCATCGACTCATTGGAACAGGTGGTATCCTTCGCGCATGTGCCGTCGCCTGGCCTGCATTCTTTCTTGCGCACCCAATCTGCGCCGTATTCCTGCGTCTTGGGCTGAAAGTACCCTTCTGGATCGCAGGTCCCACAACTCTCATTTTCGGAAGCGGCGTCGCTATGGCGTTTAGTATGTCCTCCTTTCACTCAGAATTGGATTGCTTAGTTGACCAAATCTAGCGGCTATTCAGCTTGCAGTGAACGACATTGCGCCGTCGCATAACAGTTTGGGGACCTTGAATGCTATTGTGTTAGCACTCGCATCTGGTCTTCGGGCTGTTATCCCTGCACTCTCTACGAGTGTATATGCGACAGGTGTGAAGTATCATATCTTCGGAGGGCAACTTTTCTGGGTCGTGGCGGTTGTGGCGGCTGGAGCGCTAAGCGCAATAGTAAGATTGTTACCAGCAAAAGCAGGGGGGAAGGCTCACAAGCAACGAGACGGCCAAGCTTAGTGTGAAAGTAGGTCTCGCCATATGGTTCACTACCCACGCCTGGTTGCTGTGTAATCAATCAGAGAAAAGAGAGTGTCGGCGATGACATGGGTTGTATAGCAACAGGTGGATACGACTGGTCTGATCTCACTACTTTCATTTCACTGCACAGATTAGATAAGGTAGACGCATATGGCAGAGCTCGGCAGCCCGCCAAACACGCCAGCACCACAACCAACCCAAGTCAACAGAAACACAACTGCGCAGTCGACCTCATTCATGACCTTCAACACGATGGCTGATCATACTAAACAGCTCCTTAGCTGTTTCTGTCCCGAAAAGCTGGCAATCGAAGTCTACGCCGGTCGCGAGCTCGTACGTGCAGTCCTCAACGCCGTTCAACAGGCAGCGCTCTCACAAGTCGAGGTCAGACAGCCCATCAGCAGTGGAGATGTCTTAGCCTCTGCGGCGGATCGTGCTGCTATCGCCGTCCGCTCGATCGAAGCAGCCCTTCGCGAAGTCGACGTACCTGGGCTTGCCAAGGAACACCATTCTACAGAAGACGCTATCCGACGCGTCCGAGACGGAATCCTGGACCGCGTCCACAAGGTCTCATCTGATCATGACGCGCGTATAGATCCAAGTACTCCCGGTCTATCGAAGCTGTCTTCTATGCTCTTGCCAGCGGCGCCTGCAAGTCATCTCGGTGCGATCGAATGGCCGATGTCGATTCCCGCTCATGCCAGCATGCTGGGCAAAGCTCACGATCGCCTCTTCGAACAGCGTGAACCGTACAGAAAGCACGATGCTATCATACCGCTTTCGGATCTGGAAGTTCTCAAGAGCGGGGCAAGGCTGTTGGATGACAAGATTGCACATGTCTGGACAGATCTTCTAGACACACTACCCGAGGAGGCGAGAAACGAATATGCGGTAGGTAACTGGTACCAAGGCCTTATTCAAGGTCCTTCTCTAAATGGTGTCACTCAGGAAGCCCCGTCAGCAAGGCAGGTCAAGACGGCCGGAAACACCCATGACGTGCAGCCGAATACTCCGCCGCCAATGTACACAGACAAGTCTATTGAGGGGTCCTCTTTGCTGAGTAAGGTAAGCCACATATCTCGTTCTCTCAAAGAAAACACCAATCCGGCATATCCCCCACATCGTGCTGATCAGACTTTTACTAACACTATGGTAGCAACCATATCTTGGAAATATCAACCAGAGTACGCAACCTAAACTACCTAAACTTCTGAACAATCCTTTTCGAGAGGCGGCACCGGAAGCTCATCAGACGGTCAACGAGTCGCTGAGCGGAGACCAGGAGAAGAATCGAAAGCGCGACCTCGACACGACACCGGGTAAGAGTCCCGCGAGGAAGAAGCTAAAAGCTCGCAATAACGGGCCCCCAACCCCTCGACCGAAGAAAACTGTGAACATGTACATGCTCTGGTCAACCGTGGAACGCGCTAGGTTAGCTAAGGACTACCCGGGTGCAACTTGTAAGTGCAATTAGCCAGTGCTACAGAAATTCTTCTTCTAACTCCAGCAGCAAGCGGACGGAGTAAGCAGCTATCGGCTATCTGGCATGCAATGACACCCGAGGAAAAGGCTCCCTGGGAAGCTCTACAGCACGAAGACGCAGAGCGCTACGCAGAGCAAGAACGAACTCTCAAGACTGGTGGTAACATTGACCTCAATGACGACAAAGAGTTATTTGAGAAGTTGAGAGAGAAAGCCGAGAAGATTCCAAGAGCTAAAGGGGTGTCAGACTGGGTGGGCCCTCTCGATGGCACGTCTGCCTGGATGGTCCCTTCTGTCCCCACGCAAATGCAGAATCAGGAATTTTCCAAGGGTGTTGCTTCCAACACGACCACAGGAGAAAGCACGAAGCCGAAAGAAGCTATGTACGGTGCGAACACTCTCGGATTATCTCGCTCACAGCATCTTGCATCTCCCCAAGCCATGAAGGATCACCAGAGCGAGACAGCTCCTAGCAAACATTCGGAGTCATCTATGACTGCAGGTGATACTGAAGAGAATGCAACAATGACCAATCCGCAGGCCGCTGTCCTACCAGTTCAACAGGTACCCCAGGTCTCCGCTTTGCACAACCGCAGGCTTGCAGGTTCCCGCACTAAGTCATCCAAGAAGGCTCCAGTGGTTACCAGGGCTCCTCCTGTTACGTTGCCATCGTTGTCGCTGATTATGAACAGCCCTATGACTTCTACCCGTCCTTCCAGTGCCAGTCTCCAAGGACTTCTTCACGGAGTTAAGACAATAGCAGAGGCGGAGGCGCTTCTTGCCTGGCTCAAGGAGCAAAATACCGAGGTGAGCCGCAATCCTGTCCAAGCTGGGAATGTATGATATACTGAAACTCGAACAAGCAGGCCCGTAACTAAACCCCCGGGTGTGAGACTTCTGCAAGCACATCAATTTCCGAGGCTAGCGTCGACATTGAAGACAAAGAAGATAACTAAGAGTACCATTTCATCAGGATGTCGACGTTCTTCGGTCTTTGTCTATCCCCAAATTGTCTGTATGATGCGGTTGTTTGGGCATTTTCATTGTACGCGGATCTGGATGCAAATTACCTCTGCGTGGTAAACTTGTTGACACACTGGATGCATGCCACATTTACCTAGTCTTCTACTTCAGGTTACATGTACGGCTGTAGAACTCTTGTGGTATAAGCCTGTTGATTTGACTAGAGTCAATACTGAATGGAAAGGACTGATAGACTACTTACTTTGACACACTGTTTCTAGTGACTTACCGTGCACATGTCTTCCGCTCAAATGATGATGTTGCATACTCTTGTTCGACCTCCCACTTCGAGATAAGGCATGCTGTGCCTCACATCATCCATGTCCGTTTCTTTTTCAAATCTCGCATATTGGTGATTCCAGAAATACCTTTCCCATGGACCGTGCACCTTCTAGGTACCGTGCCCGTGCACGCGGCGATCGGAGACGCGCGGCGATCGCAAAACAACATGCTCACCACCACAAAGACGAGGTTATTGCAACAGCAACAAAAGCGATTATCACGAGATTTCTTAGTGTAGCTACTCTGTATAGCATAGCCAACAGTTCATACTATCTATATTTGGCCGGAAGATTAATCTTCCGGCCGCGGGTGTTGTCTTTAGGTGGAGGTGCTGGTGCAGCTTCTATAGACGCCGGGACAGCTGCAGCAGCGCCCTTAGGCTGTTTTGACTTGGGGTTGCTTAAGGGAGGACGTCAAGCTTTGCGCTTGCCTGTTTGAGTAGTTGTAGATAGTTTCTTGGTGTTTTGGGCTTCGATTCGAGCAGCGCGCGCAGCTAACTTGCCAGCTCTCTCTCTCTCGCGCACTACCTTCTGCTCCTCTCGCGCCACACGTCGTTCTTCCTTCTCCTGCTTTTGGAATAGCTTAGCAGCAGCTTGAAGCTCCTTCCGGTTAGCTTTTGCCGCAATTTCAGCCTCCTCTTGTTGTTGCTTTTCAACCTCACGCGCACGTGCCTCTCTCATCTTGCGCGGCGACCAGAAAGTAGCACCACCATGGTAGCTCTCTTCACGGCGCAAGTCGAGAGCTTTGCTAGGCTGCTTGTGCTTCTGTTTAAGGGTTGCTGCCTCCCTTAGGCCCTCATTTTCGTGCTGAAGTAGCTCGTTTTGCACCTGCAGTTGGTGTAGCGTTTGGGAGAGCAACTTTAACTCCTCTGCAGCAGTATCCCTCACTACAGAGCGTACAAGACGGTCTATTTGACGCCAGTCGCTTAGCTTGAGGGCTGAGGGAGCTGCTTCACTTTCATCCTGTTCCTGGGGTTGGTCTGGCTCAAAGCGTTTGAGTATAGCTTCGCGGTTCATAGGCCATATACCAGTAGCTTCAAAAGAGCGTTTAATAAGCTTAGTCTTGAACGAAGACACCCACGCTCTCTAGAACAGTAGGAAGAAGTTTCCCTTGTAAACAGGCGTCATCCCGAAGCTCCGCTAGAGGTAAGTAGTAAGCTCCTTAGTGTAGGAGCTGCTAAGAGGTTTGAAGCAAACAACGTCAAAGAGCTGCAGCGAGTAGGTTGAATAAGGCGGAAACACTAATCATATGCCTTGGTTCGTAAACAGTACCAAAAAAAGGGGCTTGCGAAACGGCGCATATGAAAGCCCTGCAAGGCACGTACAGAGCTAACGTATCGTCAACAGTTACTCAAAAGCGCTATCAATTTGTTAGTCAATCAAAGGAGCTGACGACAGAGCGTCAGCGCAGCAGGTATTGTAAATGGATTTGATTCATCTCATTGCCGATCTCATGGCCGATCTCATAGCTAATCTCATGGCTGATCTCATCGCAGCGCTCGTTTTTCGACTAATGTACACGTTCATGAAGCAGTTTCCTGTCCTGGGTTAGCGCAAGGAGCGGGAGGCGGGGCATCAGGGGGCTTACCTCCAGCGGCCAAACCGCCAATGCCGATTTAGACATACTCAGTCTCATCCATAGGCGCGTCGTCACCAGGCGCCGGACGTCGAGCGGGCGTCGGATCATCGTAGAGCTCGTGAGAGGAGACGCGGCGATGGCTCACGGGAGGCCACGATGAACCCTGACCCTGAACCTGACCCTGATTTCCGACTTGAAGCACTGAGAAATCGCTAGAGAGATCATGGATCATTTCACTCGGGATTTGCGACGTTGGCACGCGCCGGTCGGAGCTCTCAGGGGGTCGGATAGATGGCAGGTCGGGCAAGTCACCGAGATCAGGAAACTCATCATCACCCTGTACGCGATTAGTTGACGAATAATGAAGGAGCCAAACTGGATTAGGAAACTGACCTCTGCTTGAATCTCTTGAGCCAACCGGCGCTGATAATCAGCGTTTCTCATGACGCTGGTGTCGGTGACGTTGAATTTGAGCCGACGAAACTCAAATAGTTCCTCGAACATAAGACCCCCGAGTGACCGAACACGGGAGATGGCAACGTAGGTAAGGCCTAGCGCGAAATCTTTGCGTCCAGAGATGTTCAAGACGGCCTTATCTACGCTAATACTCTAGCTTTTGTGAATTGTGATCGCATAGGCGACAGTAACAGGAAATTGAGTTTGAATACACACTGTAGTGCCCTTATACCATTCACGCTTCACTCGGAGAATAGAAACCAGCCTCTAATTCGTCTTAGGATCAAGGAGCAATTCAGGACCGTCGTATTTATCGAAAGCAACGAGCAAAGCTAGGAGTGGTTTCTTTCGGAGATCAACTGTACCAACAGGCTAAACAATATTACGAACAGTGCTTACCGCCTCGTTGACGAGGGCTGCTTCTGTCTACAAGTTCTCCAAAAGCATAATGCAGCAATTGATAAAAAAGGAGAGAAACTAGTAGAGGTTTCTAGCTTCATTACTGTTTGCTTTTTCTGCCTAGGGACCTGTGTGATCGGCGGCAATACGAAGGACAGAGTAGTTGTTCAACCGAAGCCGGAGATAATTGAAAGCAGAAACCTCCTCTCGTTTGGCGTAAATATGGACAGCGTCTTCGAACTAAGCTCTCTTATCAATGGACAACTTTGCCTTTACTCAAGAAGTTAAGAGCTTTTAATTCTCTACAGTAACGCAATTGGTTCGGAGATAGTTTAAGGCCGTACGAAATAGCTGCTAATCATCGCCTTGTTGTCTTATAACCTAATTCAACGTAACTGTACAATTAAATAGCTCATACAGGCGCTAGCCAACGACAGAGTTAGTATTCGTCGTTAGTTTAGTGCTGTACAATGGACTATTACCTACAAGCAGCAATTGACAGAAATCTCCCACAATAATGATGCTAAGGCTGCCAAAATCAACGTCGGCGTTTGCAGGGAATATCTCACGGCAGCGGTAATCGATAAAGGCGAGTTGATTAAGGCTAACTATTGATTTCTCGTTAATAATAAGATACTGGACGCCACGAAAGGAAGCCTAGATGAACTAAAGATTTTAACGTGTCAGGGGCTCGTAATTCTTCCGCTTAATAGGCAACTGAAACAGGGCATAGAGAGTTCGCTCGATAACGTTGTTAGCAGCAACTCTAGTAGAAGCTGCTCAAATAACTAGTACACGCTTTTCTGCCTCTTTAGCCCGGCGCTCAAGTGCAGTACAGATTGCCATAATAATAACTAACTTGCCTGTACCGCTAGGGCCCTCCAAATAGAGTCGAATAGAAGCGAGAAGTAGTCTAAGAATTCTGTTTTCATAATCGTTGATAATTACATCGTATACCAACTTCTGTTTGACTGTAAAGTTAGAATACTAAACATTAGACTTCGCCTAAACAGCGATAGAATAATTCGTCTTCTGCTCTTTCTAGTAGTCTCGGTTGATAATATAAGTTCTAATTCGGTTATCCCAAACGGCCTAGAGGTCCATAGGGCGATTTCCAAGGCAATCTTCTGCGTCTAGATTATCTCCAGCGCGATTAGGCAAGCGACGCGCAAGTTCACTCTATTCCGCATTAATGTTATTAGCTTCGTCTGCGACAGGATTATTTTCAGCTTCTTCATAAACAGATTTAGAGGGATCTAGTAACGCAACGTCGAGTCCGTTAGAGAGATAAGCACAAATATCAAGGCAATTACTGTAGGCTTCTATAAATGAACCACAACGCTTATAATGTAAACCTAGAATCTCGAGAAAGTCATCGATGTAACAAAACGGATAATGCAACATAAGTTTGATGCGGCCGTAGTTTTCGACGTTGTTAAGCTTGTAGCGAGGCCAAAAGTTGAGTACTCGCTTCTTTGCGCGAGGTCGAAGATTGTATGGCCGCCGATAATTGTGTAACCGCAGGAAAGTAAGATAAGTAACTAACTCTAAATCCTTAGGCCTCTTTTGATATTTCTAAAGCAATAACATGCTACGTCGGGTCTTCTCTTCTTTAACCTAGTAGAAATTAGGCTGCTTACGCTCTAGTCGCAAATCTACACTAATTGTAGTACGGAAGCACTAACTAAGTGGAAAATCAAGCAGGTAATGAAACACCTCTTGGGCGAAGTAATCGCAATCTCTAATAAGTTTGTTTATGAGTTTGGTAACAAGCGACTAAAGAAGCTAAGTCTTATTAACGTACGGTACCAACTTTGTTGCTATCTCCTTAAATGAAAAGGACTTCTTCTCAGCCTTAGCAGCGTATTTGACAATATACTCGATAACCGCTTTCATATTAGTGCAGGAAGAGGTGTCGATATTAGCTATCTAGGCTATAATAAAAGTACGATTGTACTTGTTCAACATAGAATCATTCCGGATTGGTAGAAAGCGCAGCCAATCTTTGCTAGGTTAGGGGCTAAGTATTGCTCAATCGCGAAGATCCTCGGGCATGTGAAAACGGCACTCTTGAACAGGTAAGCAGCTGTTTTTGATAGTGCGAAAGCAGTAATACTTGCTGTGTTCGTAGCCCTAAACTCGGTTAACGAATTAAAACAGAAAACTAAACTTGTTATCTAATTCGGTACTAGGAATCGACATTGGCGATCTCTCCTCGTAGGTTTGCTAATATCCACGAGTAGGCTTAGAATTCATTGCGACGACATGCATACCCCAATGATCAGCAAACTCCTGCTGCAATTTAGAGGTAAGAAGATTTTTAGGATCAAAAGCGCTATCAATCTAGTACAAACCATAATCATAGGCACTGCCACGCGCCTGCCACTCATAGCGATGCCAATAGTTAGTAATATTCAGCTTTGGTTTGAGAACTTCCTTAAGAAACACGTTGAATCGGCGATAGAAGTAATAGGCAACGATAGCAGGATTATCTTTAACTACTTTCCAAGCGATCCGGACCCGCTAAGCAGGTGTAGCTTCTTTCTACTTATTATATTTTAGCATGTGCTGCATGAGGGAATCCCAATAATAATCCGCAGCGGAGAAAGTTAAAAACACGTAGGAACAGCCGATTTGGCGGACCATTGATTCGAGTTGCTTCATTTTTCCGCCCTAGAAAGGTCGGGTGCCTCGAAGACTACCGAAGTATCGAGTAATAGAGTTGAGTAACTGTTCGGCCTCTAGACTATTATCCTGAAATGCCTAGCGAAGATTATCTAGAAATAACTCCCGCTGCTCTTGTAAAGCGATCTTGCGTACAAAAAACCTAGCGCGAGTATTAACCTGTTTCCTCATGATAGTGTTGAAAACGACGTACCAAAATCGAGAGTGTTAGGCAAAACGCGCGTCTTTGTAAAGCAGAAGATAGCAGACGTATTTCAGATATTCGACATTGCGCAGTCGGGTGCTGACGTACTCCGCATGACTATAAGAAAACAGTGTTGGAAAAGCCTAGCTTAATAGGGGATAGACCTTGTTGAATTCAGAGATAGGAGTACGCCTTAGGGTTGCCATACTCATGGTTGGGCCACGACGAGGCTGTCAACCAATTGTTCGCAAATTAGGATCAATGTCGTTGAGTTGCGCCTCAATTTCCGCCATCTCATTACGCTCGGCATGGAGATCTGGGACGGCACCGACGTCTGGGTTCTCCTCGTCGTCATCGGTAGGGATCGAGCGATCAATCTCGTCTGCATCCTCCAACTCATTGATCATGAGATCATCGTCAACAAACGCGTCATCGGGCAGAGCGTCAAGATTTTCGTCGTTGATTTCAATGTCCTAGTAGCCTGGATGGTGTTGACGCAAGAACTTCAGCCAGATGGCGATCACGAACTTCCTCACGCGGTAGTCCTTGCGAAATTGACGTTCAAGGCGGAGATCATCTCTTCAGTTCGCAGGTCGGAGGATGATGATATCCAGATCTGAGGGCAACAGGGGGAGCTTGTTGTACACCTTTGCCGTATTACACAAAAAGTTGACGACGTGGCCGCGATACTTGTATTGAACGCCACGAACCTAGCGAACCTCGACAAAACAGTGGACGCGGGCAATCAACATCTCCTCAACCTGAGAGAGGGGAGGCAGGTGAGCAGGGACCGCTCCAGGATCCATATTGTTCTCTGCGTGATAGAGATAGGGCAAAGGCTCATCAATGATGTCGCGATCGACACGTTCGCAGGACGCGCAAACACCATCGTCGTCCAAACCCATGTGAAACCAGCGCTCATTACAGCGATGGCAAGTATCCATAGTCTCATTGTCAATCCGTTTGTGGAAATCTTGCAACAATTGATAATCCCGATCGGTCAAGGCAGGATCGTTAGGCCAAGTGTCAGACTCGAGATCGAGACCTGGATCTGGTTGTTTTAGATTGTCGATGTTCTCCTGACGCTGTCGCTGAGTTAGGCCTGCATGGATCCGATGATGAGCACGGGCGTGTGAAACTGGAGGAAATGAACTGAGAGGGATAGACGACCCATATTGTGATAATGTAGGACCAGCTTGTGATGAAGGGTCGAACTCGCTATGCTGAGATAGGCCTCCAAGGGACGCCGGCGGGACAGCGGACGAGCTTCGGCAGTACAGGCAAAGTTCCAACTCTTCGCCTTCAATATTGGGGGTAGCCTCAAAGAAGACGTGACGATCGCGCTCGGTTTTGCAATACATACAATATCGCTTCTCCTCCCCAATTGGAGTACCGTAAAGCAACGTGCCTTCAATACAGTAGGCGCAAACACGGTTGATGATGTCGTGCATGAGTCGAGTCGCGCGTGGGGTGTCACAAGGTCCCTCGCAGATGAAAAACGGAGGCCTAGGAGACAGCGGAGATGGAGTCCGCAACTGAGAGTAGCCACGAGCGCCGACAGACTCATTCCTACCGCGACCGCGATGGGATCGGCCAGACCCGCGGGTGTGTGTTGGTTCGGGTTCTACTCTGGTTCATCGATATTGACATTGAACGGAGTGACAGGCACTCCAAGAAACTCTTGACGGAGCTGCGACAACGACGGCGTAGATGATGGATCCTCCTCAGCGCGACGCTGAGTTCGATGAGTACGCTGGGTTGTTGTCATCTGCCTACGGGCGGCCGCTGTGGTTGGACTGTCATCACTGTGCTGACCGCGAGGGAGAAATGTGGGTATTGGCGGTCGCGACGGCGTACTGGAACCACCTGGCAGGCGACGGGATGGCCTGGCAGGCGTTGATAGGAGTCCGGGAGATAATGCAGGAGCATTGGACCGCCCAACAGTTAGCAACGACTCGCTAGCTCTCCCAACTGTCGCCGACGAGGCTGGAACCGAAGAGAGACCGCTTGAAGAGCTCCCAATGACAAAAGGAGCACCCGCAGTAGTTCTTAAGTCGATTGAGCTACGACTCCGCGCGAGAGATAACCCGGTTGGCTGTAGGAAACCTGGGCCAAGCGTTCGAGGTGGAGGTCCTGGATGAGGCGGCGGCGTCGGTCCAGTTCGTTTCTGCAGTACAACTTCGTTAGCCCGCCCGCCGCGGTAGCGACAGGAGAGGAGAAGACGATAGCCACCTCCAAAGGCCGCGTCAGAACAAACGGGGTTATAGCGAGGTTTTGAGTTTGCAACTTCGCAAAGGAACCTCTAGGTCAAAGACTAGGCTCTATACCGCACCAAACAGCTGTCTGGGGGCGAAGATCTCACTAACTCGTCTTATTGCCGCGCAGACATTGCGGACGCTCAAGGAAGTAAGTCTCGTTAACTATGTGGCGGGGGAGACCCCCGCCGACCCCCCTCGCCTGCAGCGGGCTTTGTCGACTGTAAATGAAAGTGAGAGTCAAAAGTACTAAAGCTGTTACTGTTGCTGCCTTGCCGCGACAGATGTAGCAGAGCGTATAGTACGACTTGCCGTCAGGTTTGAGATCAAGATTAGTAATGGGGTGGTTTTGACTGCGACGGCAGGTTCGATTCGACGGAAGAGGTGAGGGAGGCACGGATTTGTCAGGTGGGAGCTGTTTTCGAGGAGGCCCGCCACCTGGAGGGCCAGGCGGAGGCACTGCACCTGCCGTCGCTATCTCGCGAGCTGCGAGGTGAGGCAACGTTGCAAAAGCGTAGTTAGTGAGTGATCGCAAACGATTGCGCTGAGCGATATATACGTACGATTCAACGGCGAGATTGCTGCGCGCGAGGTTGCTGGTGGCGTAGGTAGTTTGCGAGAGAGAGGTTGTGGGAGGAAGGTTGAAGAGTTTGCAGAAAGTGAGTGAGGTTGCCGTTTGGAATGCTCCACCTGTTTAGGCTTAGTGTGGCCGTGCCAAGGCGGCTTGCGCTATTGATAAGCGAGTATTACGTCAACGCGGAGGTTCGTTTTGGTTTTCCCGACGTCACGTGATGCAAACATGTTTCAGCCAATCAGACGCCTCGCATCCCATATTAGCGCGGATTGAAGCGACCAATTAGAGCGTACGCTTCTTTGCATCGGGAACGGGCTTTATATGCTTGCTTCGCAAGCAATAAGAAGAATCCTGTAAGTGTTGCAATACTCGAAAAACTCTATAGTAAGGTAACTGCCGTGGCCATTAAGAATAAGAAGGCGCTACTTCCTCTCTCGCCGCGCTTTCTGCTTTGTTCTGCGGTTAAAAACCTGCTCTAACTAGGCTAATCCAACGTCGTTGTTCGTTTATCTAGATATTGTTGAAGTCACAAACACGTCGTGCTTTCCTGCTTTAATAGAGGCTACCCAAGTAGACTGCAGGTTGCTAGATGCGCTAGCAAAAATAAGGCCAAGCGGCAGCGTCGTCCTATCTGCACAAACAGTTGCTAGAACAGTTACCTATTTACGGGAGCTATCTTGCAGCAAGTCCTTCACCTCTTTTCTCTCCCAAACGTCCCGACTAAACACCTGTTTTGAGCGTCTTATGACACTAATTATAAAGCCCTTTTCATCTATATTGTAGGTATTAGAGGGGAGTACGTTGTACTCCTTTATCTTAGAGTGCAGCAGGTTAAAGTACTGCTTGTACTTAAAGTTTGAATTAGCTTTGTAGCAGGAAACGTCCATCCCAGAGGTCCATTTTGAGACGAGATGATGGCCGTTTCGGTGCAGAAAGCGCGTCACCCAGGCCTAGCTCACAGGCTGTTCAGCAACCGAAGACGCGTAATTTTGAATTATATCTCTTGTAAAAGGCAAGGCTTGCTTGCTAAGACTTTCAATATAGCGTACAAGCTCGGCTTCTTGTTGTGCGTTAAGCTTGCTCTAGGTGTTGTTTTTCGCGTCGACTGGGGCCTGACAACCGCGGTGTCTTCGGGACAAAGTAGTTCTGCTCACACCCTATTTATTAGCAATTGTAGTATATCAGAGTTTCTCTCCTGCATCTAGCGATTTAATTTCTTCAAGCGCGTCCTCTATAGCTGCCGTGGTGGTTGAGTTATAACGCGTCAAAAGTAGTGGCTTGTCTGAAGTTTTGGTGTTCTGCGGGCGCCACGCGACACGGGCGGCACGTGCGCAAACACGGTACAGTACAGGACCAATCACAACCCCAAACCAACGCCTGCAGGAGTTGCAGCAGCACCACGTCACACGTGCAGCTGCCTCACTGGGGTTTCCAGCCGCACTCCGGTGAGATGTTACTACCTCTCTATATCATCTTCGACAGGCCGATCGCACTCCTGACTTTTGCCACTGCTGATGTGCAACCCTTCAAACCCGATATGCAGGGAGTTGGAACAGTATGTCGCTGTGCGGGACAAAGACGCGAGGCCAGCGTATGTCGGTGGTTCGTTATGGGCGTCCGGGGAGTGTGGTTGCGGGATTTGTGATGCGGTGTGTGGAGTGCTGGGAATGACGGGGGAGGGGAAACGGGAAGGAGGGGATATTGAGGACGAAGATGCTGGGGAGGTTAGAGTGGCGTTTACGAGTACTACAGGGTCGGCGTTGCGAGTTTATAGAGCGGCGTATCAGTATAAGGAGGAAGAGCAGCTGGAAATCTTCGTCGTTGAGCGTGAGCGCCCTTTATCTCCTGGCTTTGGTATCGTCTATCACAATAGCTAAACATAAGTAGCGCACAAGCTCAAACTCTTACCTGTGTCGACATCGGTATCTGGCTATACCGGATCGGAATCAAGTTATAACAAGGCAGTGTCCTGGTTTACAAACTGCCTTACTACGCACAAGATGCTCTGCCCTGGTCTCACACCGCCTGCGCACCTTCCCCGCCGCGTGCTCGACCTCAGCCCCTCATCGCCTCATCCGAATGACTGTATCCAGCTCCGCGAATCCGTCACCGAGACTGCCTACTACGCCTGCCTGAGCCACTGCTGGGGCGATTCCCAACCGCTGAGGACCACTCTGCACCCCGACACCTACACCCAGCACCGACTCGGCATCCCCATCTCCGCGCTCCCGCGAACATTCCAAGACACAGTGGTGTTTACGCGGAGCCTTTCGATCCGCTACTTGTGGATCGACTCGCTGTGCATCATCCAAGACTCGCCTGAGGACTGGGCCGCCGAGTCGGTCAGAATGGCGGAGATATATCAGAACGCTATCATCACGCTCGCAGCATCTGCCGCGCCGGGATCGCAGCACGGGCTTTTCAAAGAGACCCAAGAGGCGTATCAGGACCGCAGTCTTGCGGAGACAACCGGCCGGGCAAGCCACGACGCCATCCGCATCCGCTCCCCACTTCTCCACCGCGCGCCTGACCACCCTCTCTTGACCCGGGCTTGGGTGTTCCAGGAACGCATGCTGAGTGCGCGGGTCTTGCATTTCGGGCCGCAGGAGCTGATATGGGAGTGCTACGAAGACGCTGCGTGTGAATGCGGGTCGTTTTCAAAGCGCACTGGGGAGTGGCCCAAGGGCAAAGCATGGCTGGCGCCGCGGGCGCTGGGCATGCTGAGTGAGGCCGAGATGACAGACTGGTGGCATGGCGCGGTAGCGGACTACTCGCTGCTGGGACTGACGCGCGAGGGCGACGTGCTGCCTGCCATCTCGGGTGTGGCTAAGAAGATGCAGGCGGAGGCGAAAGAAGCGAAGGCGTATGTTGCTGGGCTGTGGCGGGCGAGTTTGCCGTTGGATTTGTGCTGGGCGACGCAGCGGGGGCGGCTGGCGCGGAGACCGGACGAGTGGCGCGCGCCTAGTTGGTCGTGGGCCAGTGTCGTGGCGAGTGAGGCCGGAGGCGTGGATTACGCGCTGACTACGGGTTTGAAGATCAGGATGCAACGGGATGCAGATACGGTAGCTCAGCACGTGCGGGTCATTGAGGCGCAGTGTGTGCCGAAGAGCATAAGCTGTTTTGGCCAGCTGAAAGATGGGTACATCGTCTTACTCGGTACCTTGAGCTGGGCGGATCTGGTGCGCCTGGAAGATAGTACACGGTCGTCTAATTCAGGGGTTGCGTGGTCGGTTGTTTCCTCCCCTGACAGCAAGCAACCTCTGGCAGGCGTGCTGTATCCGGACTACGACTACAGTGTTGACGGCCCGCACCATGTCACCGGTGGTACTCGGGTGCCTTGCCTCAAGATGTTTTCAATCACGAAAACAGTATCCGGTTCCATTTCGCTGTATTTGGTCTTAAGAGTGGCAGGAGACGCTCGAGGAGTAGAGAAGAAAGAGAAAGGGGACGATGAAGTGGTTTTTGAGCGAATTGGATTGCTATATGCGAGAGAGGTTGAGACGGGATTGGAAGATGTGTCGGATGTGAGTGCGAGAGTTGGGGAGGGTGAAGCTGAGGTTGAGGTTGAAGTCAAGATTATTTAGGCTAGGGTGTGATTGGTGGGCGAAGATTGGAACTGTATATGTCATGGTTTGGATCTACCCCAGTCGAGCATAGTTCGTTTTCAAACATTTCTATTTCTTCTTTATTTGACGTCCCGTTCTTCTTGATCATGCCCAATACCGCTTCAACTCATCAATCAACTCAAGCGACAACGTGCTCAACCGTTTCCTCAGCTCAGCATACAACTGATCCAACACGGTAGCGGAAAACGGAAACGCCGTCAACGTCGCCTCACTATCGATCCCGAACGTCTCGCCGCCAAACGTGCGGTTCCGTTTCGTGCATAGCTGCATCTTCGCGCCCAGCTGGTCCACCGATGCTTGCACCCGGTACAGCTCATCCAGTACGCGCTGCGCCGCCATGGGATCCGTTCTGTCTGCCTGCGGCTCGCCAGCAGCGGACCAAGCCGATAGGTTAGACGATGATGCGGATATGCTCAAGCGCCGTTTGGTGGTTTCGCGGGCGCACAGGCCGTGGGCGGCGGCTGCGTAGGTGCTCAGGACTTTGGAGACTACGAGGCAGACGACGACGAGACAGTAGCCGTCCGGGCTGCATGGAGATTGCAACAGGGTGTTGACCGTTTCCATCACTTGTTTGTTCTTGTTTATGACGGTTTGCAGCTCCGAGGTAGGTGTGGCGAGACTGGGGGTGAGTGAGGGGTCGTCTTCTCGAGAGGAGAGTTGCGCCATGAGTCGCAAAGCGAGTTCGAGGTTGTTCGAATGTGGAGAAGTAGCTGGAGTTTGTGGTTCGTTCGGCTGTTGGGCAGTCGGGAAAGCGGATGCGAGAGATGCGAGGTCGAAGTCGAGGCTTTCGATGCCCATGTCTTTTGATGTAAACAACGAGTCGCCATTTGTTGGGAAGGGTATATCGGCTGGATTGAGTGCATAGTTGCCTGCAACGTAGCTCTCGTTGGTATAGTCTGGGGAGGTGAGATGGTTCGGGAGATTGTCGAAGGACGAAGTCGTAGGGAGTGTTGACAGGAAGTCTTCGAGGCCCGAATATAGGGGAGTACTCGTGTCCAGGGCACTGAACTGTGAATCAAGCATCGATATATCTGTGACCGGATCCAACTGAGGCGAGCACGGCGATGCCAACGACAACGGAGGCGTCATCGTTTGGCATGCCGACGTAGTATCTACGCTATCGTTTCTCAGATCCCGACGACGCATCTTCCGGCCTGTCTTTTGCGTCACCAAGTACTGGCACGTTACACCTCTTTCCATGCATCGATTGCATGACGGCTTGTCCTTCGAGCACTTGACTTTGGACGCTGCGCAAGAGTCGCAGCTATCGCGCAATTTGATTCCCGAAGGCGCGGGCATTGGTCCGGCTGGTCCGCAAATCCCTGGGTCGCATCAAGGTCGACGCACGCTGTAAATTACGGAAGTTGCGGGGGATCTTCAGCGAAAAGAAGCCAAAAGCTCGATGGCATGTATTGCACAAGGATCAAGGGTGTAAAGTTCAAGTAGAGCAGTGTAGGACAAGAGACAGAAGCTTGATCCGACCACGACTCGCTTTCCGCCCTCCTTATGTATACCCGTTCGTTTCCTCAGAATACGGATCGAGTTCTGGCAAAAGAAAAAGGATTTGCGACATCCAAGGATGGCTGTTCATCCGCTCGGGCTAAGACTGCTACGCATAGGAGAAATGCACATATACGGCCGGAGGTATATGTATACGAATGCAGAGAGAAAAAGTCTTACGCTTTTCGGTGGTCCACAAGCGTTGTCCAGTCCAAGGTTAAGCTCGGTGCTCGCGGCGTCTTCACCGGTAGGCGTGGATATCGCCGCCGCTGGACCTTCTGTTTTGAGGGTGATTGTCCTTTTGACGGTTACACGGAATGCAGGTTAGGCGATTGACCGCTGGAGACCGGTGGATACGAGGTTGCACAAGTGCCTCACTGTTGCTATATATGGCTTTCGAAAGAACAGATGGTAAACAAGACGCCAGTATAGCCGAATCTCTTCAAATAGCTATGAGTTTCATCGGTTGGAACCGTTGTTTGTTGGTATTCTTTGTGATGTAGCCGAAAATAATACAGCTCAATACCCACGCCAAGTTCAGCCACGCGGCAAGACGCGATGGTGTTGCTGATCACGGATGGCGGCAAAAAGAACGCAGTTTTGGCCTCCGACACCACTGGGCGTCCATATGCTCGATGACGTACCCAGCGCGAGGTGTTGCATGTATGAGGCCAGCCGCAAATCAGATATGGTGGCGGCTCACCGCAGCATGGCATTCTCCGAATCCAGGACAAGCTCAGTGTGCGGTAACATCCGCGAATCTTAAGTGTGCTTCTTTTGGTGATGGCGTTAAATGCTTGATTACACTGGTCGTGTTGGTGTTTTTCAGCTCCCAAGGCAGCACTCTCGCTAAGTGTTGCAGCTGGGCATCAAGACTGCAGCCGAATTTAAAATACGAACCGGTCAACGCCAAGTCATGTACTCCAACGCATCTGATCCTCCGTAAAGATACCAACGAGGAAGGTATATACATACATAGGTGGCCCTACACCATGGTCGTCGGGCGGGTAACACGCTAGCTAGCTATTCAATATTTTCACTACTGCGCGTATACTAATTCCAACATCCTCAGCTCAGCAGCAGCTGAACTGAAGCGGCGCCGAGTGTAACCATCAGTAGCTTGATACGTGTCACACTCCGACGCGGCATACCCGTTCACCTTTTGGGAGTCCACTTCTCTGCATCTCCCCAACGATCTGCTGTCAGACCGGCGCAGCCTGGGTTGGCAAAACCTGCTTCCAGCTGCTTTTCATAACTGACTTGACGTAGTCTTTCAGCCTCCCTGGGTGTCATGCCCAGATATATCTCCACGCCAATGAGATGGACCACTATACAGATCCACAACTTGTGTCGACATCAGTACCTATTTAGAGCGTTCTCGGGGAGGAAAACTCACAAGAGCGCCGAACGGCTGAACAAGACTTGAGCTGAGTTGCTCCGGTTTCGTTTCGATCGCTGCTGCATTGATCGCGACGCGGAACGCACGATTCAACGTTCCATCTGGCAGAAAGCACTGCGGATAGTCTTGCTCGGGAAACGGTAGCTGGTATTGAGTGTAGAGGAACTCGATCTCGTCACAGCTCCACACACCGTAGTATCCACCTATGCGGGTAATGATCGGAGAAGCAGCGAATTCCATGAATCGACTAGTGATGATGGTCCCCATATAAAACATGGTGCGAAGCATCCAAGCCCGATGCTGATCGACTTGCTTGCAACGAATATTCCACCAGGCCATGCTCAGGCCGAGTGTAGTGATGATGACGAGGAAGGCTTCGGCAGACTGAGCAGCTATGCGTGCCCCTCCGCCGTGGTTGTGTCTAAGCACCATACAGGCCGCCGCATTACTTATGAGAATCAACAAGAGAACGGTATATCCATTGATGCGGTGGAAAGTGATGAACTTGTGGCGTATAATAGGTGTGAACTGCAACACCATGAGGATACCGGCTGGTAATATGGTGGCCAGATGCATGATCATGCCGACGCGGAAGCTCCCACTCTTGACGTAATACCAGTACCCGGGAACCATGCCGAAATCTGCCATGTCGTCCTCTTTGAAGAAGTGACTGTAGTTCAGCTCAGGAAGACGAGACAAGGAGAAGCCAAGCATGGCTCCAGCAAATATGACCCCTGAGAACTATGTGTAAGTATAGTTTCAAAGAAGTAGGTAAGCAAACATACAGAGCGGAAAGTTGTATGCACGATTGAAGCCGAAAAAGCCGTACACTTTGGCGTATCTGGCGGCATGGCCCGATCCCGTCTTGCTGTCCTCAGGACTTGAGCTCACAGACGACTCAGACGCAGGTGTGCTGCAGGTGTGCTCCTTGTTTTCCATGATTGGCGGTGCAGCTGGCATATCGTGTTGGGATGCACGTTTGCACTGGATGGGCAAACCGACGCGGAAACTGGAAGGTCGTTGTCAAAGGCGCTTTCGGTTCAACGTACGTATTGCAGTCGCCTTACTTTTATCCATAGCGATTGATTTGTACACATGCCAACCGCCAAATCCCATGTTCCACGCAGAGACCCGAGCGATGCAGTGAAGATCTACGGGTAATCACTTTCGCCGTCTTGTCTCGGGCCGATCTCTGTCGGAAACGCAAAACGTCCCGACTGGAAGAGTTTGAGCGAAGGAGCGCGATTCGATCCTGATGAACTTGGCACGAGAGCCAGAGAGATGCACAGGAAGCGAGAGGCGTGAGTGTGGTCTTACATGCCCTGCCAATTGGGCAAAGCTTTTTGCCTCATCAACGACCAAGGCTTCTCGGCACGGGTCGAGGGATGGAAGATGCATGACTTGCTGGCAGCAGATGCAAAGAACGGGGGACGCATGGTGTGGAGGATCGCAGGCGGGGTTGCCCTCTATGACGAACGTGGCATAAGCTCGGATCTGGACGTTGATTGGCCGCGGCTGGCGGCCCTGCCCTGATTAGCGTCCACCGTACCTATGTGCCAAGTGCCCGCCCCAACGTTGATCTCAATCGTTCCTCCTACCCGTGAAACCGCTTTCGCCGTTGACCAGCAGGTGTTCACTAAACAACATGCATGCAATTTCTCGGCGGGATCCATCATGGCCTCAATATACCAGGTCGCGTTTCCGGTTTCCGGTTTCCGGCAAGGCCGCATTCTGCATTCTGCATCCGCCCTCACCTATACTCTCATCTTCCTTCATCCAGGGATTTGTCACCACTCTCACTACAGAGTATCTAGTGTTCCTTTTCCTCGACCTCCACTATGAACGAAAGCCATGCGGAAAGCCGTGCGGAAAGCCCGAAGGGGATACCAAGCGCAAGCAGTACCGGCAGTTCAGCGACGGATATCGAACGACCTATACCTGAGCCTGAGAAAGCAGGTGAAATGGTACGGAACATTCATGGGATGAAATGGGTCTTAACCGTCTGTGCCATTCTATCATGCGTGTTTCTGTTCGCTCTAGACACGACAGTGGTATGTCCAACCCCATTGCTATCCAAGACAGACGCCGCGGAACTGACACCATGATCTAGGTCGCAGATATCCAGCCAAACATCATCCGATCGCTCGGCGAATTTGAGAAATACACGTGGCTGGCAACGGCGTATGCAATTCCAGGCCTCACCCTCGTCCTCGTACAGTCAAAGCTATATGGACTCTTCAACATCAAATGGCTTTACTTCGGCTATGTTGTTCTGTTTGAAATCGGAAGCGCTATTTCGGGTGCTGCGCCAACGATGAATTCCCTCATCATTGGCCGCTTGATTGCTGGTATTGGAGGTACCGGGATGTATGTCGGGTCCTTGACCTTTTTCAGTGTTATCACCACGCCTAAAGAGCGCCCGATATATACATCCCTAATCACCCCGACTTGGGGAATAGGCACTGTACTAGGACCAATTGTAAGCACCTACAGCATTGAAATTTGCTATCTGCCGCGGCCGAGTTGATATTTTGATAGGTTGGAGGAGCCCTTGCCGAGAGTAAGGTGGGTTGGCGATGGGGTTTCTACATCAACCTTTTCATATTCGCCGCCGCTGCGCCGATCATGCTATTCATCTTACCATCACTCAACTTCGCACCAAAGACATCTACAAAGCAGAAATTGGCCACGGTAGACTGGCTTGGACTTATTGCCTGGACTGGACTGTGCGTTTCCTTCTTCATGGCCATTACATTCGGCGGCACGCTATACGAGTGGGACTCCCATAGCGAGACCATCCTCTGGGTATTCGTCGGTGTTACCGCGGTTAGCCTTGTTCTAACTCACAAGTTCCACCCGTTTGTCCTTGCCGAGGATCGTTTCTATCCGGCCCATATGCTCAGAAACTGGAAGCTCGGGATACTACAGCTCACAGTATTCGCTGCACCGGCCGCTGTTTACATTCCCATCTACTACCTTCCACTCTTTTTCCAATTCGCCAGAGGAGAATCTCCCGTCGAGGCTGCCGTTCGACTATTGCCATTTGTTTTCATGGTCGCGACCGTCTCCATCCTGAATGGCGTCTTCATGTCCAAGCTCGGATATTACATGCCGTGGTTCTTAGCCGGTGGACTTCTCGCTGTCGTAGGCGGAGCTCTCATGTACACCATCGACACCACTACAACCAATTCGGCAATCTACGGATACAGCGTAGTGCTAGGCTTAGGGGGAGGCTGCTTCCTGATGACCGCTTTTGGTTGTGTCTCGGCCGTCACCGACAATAGCGACATGTTCAACGCTATCGGAGTCTTGAGCTTAGCACAATGCATCGGGATCATCTTTTTCCCCGCTATTAGTGGTGGCATCTTCCAAAATCTAGGTGCCAAATTCATCAGACCGCATCTTCCACCCGACTTCTCTGGCAACGCGCGTGCTATTCTTGCTGGATCCAGTAGCCCAGAGTTTCAAGGCTTTTCTCCGGATCTACAGGCCGAGATCTCCCGCGCAATTATCTCGGCTATGAATAATCTCTACATAATGACCATCATTTCCGGTGGCCTTACGGCGATTTTGTCACCCTTCTTGGGCGTAAGCATCACTCCCACTTATGTTCAAACAAATGGTTTCTGACGATGAATAGTTTGATAAAGTTGGTGCCTAAGTCGAGAAGCGGAGCTATCTTTTAGGTACCTAGTTAGGTCCCGATGAGGAGAGTGGTGAAGGCAGGAAAGAAATAGTAGAATCGCTCGCCGAGGAGGAGATGGTTCATGCCTATCTTTAGATATCATAAAGTCAATATGGTTAGACATCGTGGATAGTGTATCAATGTATTTCCAGCATCGTCATGGGCATCGCTTATGAAAGTCACTTTGATCGACTATGGCCCCATTTAACTCGGTCGACAGGCAGTACCATGGAAATTCTTTTGATGCCGACATGATGAATGGTCCTCCAAGCTACTGCGTGAAAGGATAGATCACGTGGTACTCACCAGCAAGTCTGCCCGATGCTTCCAGCTTCCAAAATAACCCCTGCCTATGTTTATTATGGAAGAATAGTGTAATATCAATATCTAAACACGCTCTCAAGTTCTGACGTCACAGTCGCGGACATTTCGGCCGCGGGGTTTCGGGGTCTTGGCAAGGGTCCCCTCTCCGAAACCTTCAGCTCAATCGGCATGCATCGTATTTCCACATCGAGTCTGAAATCATGTGATGGCGAAACCGCGCTCTCCGCTCCTGCCCCGATGCTAACGGTTCTCGGGTAGTGCCATCTTCATAATGGACCCATATGGAAGACGTGCGCATATTCTGTGGTCTTTGCATTGAGAATCTTTCCGTCATTTTTCGCACAGGCAGTTTTATAAAGTCGGCTTATTGTAACCCTAGTCTACTGAATGCTCGAACCGTTGCAACAACAGGACATCGTTTATAATGGTCGCGGTTACGCCCCTTTCAGTTGCTTCGCTGCTCTCCGTGAAGGACTGGGTGGTTGTCGGTAAGTAAACATTGAGCACTACAACTCATATTGTGTGCACTACTAATACCTATCGCAGTGACTGGTGGAGGCACAGGTATTGGTCTGAGTATGCAACAACTTTCCCGTTGAACATCCCGGTTTCATTCTACATGTAATTATGATTGTTATCAGATCATTTGAAAACTCGGCATCATCTTATCTCTGGTAACAGTCCAGGTCTTTTTCTAACGACTTACTTCAACAGTGTTAACCAAAGCTCTGGCCACCAACGGCGCTAAAGTTTACATCACTGGCCGTCGCCTCGATGTGCTTGAAAAAACTGTGCGTGTCCATGGGTCTCTGGAGAGTCTAGGTCCGCAAGGAGGAAGCATCGTTCCGATATCCATGGATGTGACGTCGAAGGACAGCATCAAGAGCGTCGTGGATCAAATCACGCAAACCGAGGGCTATGTGAATTTGTAAGCTTGTGTTTTGACTCGTGTGCAATTATCAACGTTCCTTAGTTGTTAGAGACGCGTAAATTAACAGGTTAAATACTAGGCTCGTGAATAACGCCGGAATCTGGACCACCAAGCCAAATGCAGGTCCGGAGGATGGCCCGGAGGCCTTCAGCAAGGCCATGTTTGAGGAAAGCATCGATGATTGGCAGAGAGGTAAGATGAGGCGTGTTCTGTCCATTAATAGTCAATGTTTACTAACGTGTGATCTTCAGCTTTCCTCACAAACGCTACATCCCTGTACTTTGTCACAGCCGCATTCCTGCCGCTCCTCTCCAAGTCGGTGTCCAGCCCTACTGGCAAGATGGGCAGCGTAATCAATACCACATCTAACAGTGGACTTCTTCGAATGTAAGAGTTTTACCGTCCCCAATTTGATTCGAGACGTTGACCGCCTTGTCTAGGTCGGAAGGATCGCAACTAGCCTACAATGTAGGTTATTCCACATACCCGAACCATCTTCATAAGTCAGCTGACGAAAACCAGGTAAGCAAATCTGCTGCTGTGCATGTAACACGACAACTGGCGTTCGATTTCAGCCACAAAAACATTAAAATCCGTGTCAACGGTCTAGCTCCTGGTATGTGTTGATCACCTACTTCCATAGCCCTGAGTACATCAGATGCCAACAACCTCTAGGATGGTTCCCCTCGGAGATGACCACAGGTGGCTCCGATGACAGAAATGAAAGCACAGCTCAGGAAGATGCTGCGTTTCAGAAGGAAATGATCGATATGGGCGCCCGTGTGCCTCCGGGACGTATGGGAAATGAAAAGGATCTGGCAAGCGTGAGTCGAACCACCCTTCTCAATCACTTGACTTCGGAATCATGTGGAGCCATCGCACACGTTGTTGCTAATGCTGCTACAGGCACTTCTTACGCTTGCTACAAATGAGTATATGTGGGGAACAATATTGATTGTCGATGGCGGCATTACAATGAGCGTGGCGGGTAACATGTGAATGTATGTCGACATGATAGAACTAGCTTTGTAGGAGGTCCGTTATTGCATGTACTCTTCTGGAGAACAAGACCTTCTCCAGTGCTTCTCTTATCTACTAGTAAATAACATTTCATACGTCGAATACATCGTCGTAGCTTGTGCTAGATCCAACATTCACTTCTATGACAAGTGCTTCAGGATCTGTCGTATACCTAGGAAGTCTAGAGCAGCACCAGACCAGTATTCGGGGACGAGTAACAATCTCTTTCCTCATCACACAAATTCTTCTCCTCTTCTTGTTCTTCGTGGCACCCTTTCTAACTCCGTAACAATCCAATGTGGGAAAGCTGCCGCTACAAGATTACACAAGCCTATCAATCTGAGAAGTATGTATACGATGGACCACCCTGGTTTTCTCATCGAAGGTTCTTTAATCCGTCTACCAATGCTTTATCCTTACTAATACTGACTCAAATTGCATCATGAGTACATACTTTACTGTGCTATGGCACCGTGAAGATTCATTTAACCGACCATTATGCAATGCTCATGACCGATTTCGTGTCAGCATACTACTCTGAGATAGATTTGGAAACAAAGATTGACATTCTACAGTTCTAAATACTAGCCGCCATTTCCCGAAAAGTTCCGCTCATAGTCCACTAAACGACTTGACCCCATTGGTCCCCACCTGCTCCTTCTTCACTAAATCAAACGCCAGCCTCGCGGCACTGGGAACCTTATTCTTGTCACCACTAGCCTCGATCTCCATCATCTCCTCCGCCCACGAGCATATCGAGTTCACTAAGGCCTTTGCATCATCCTCGGTATTATGCGCATGCATTATCAGCCGAACGCGGTCTTCCCCCTTGGCCACAATGGGGAAAACAATGGGCGTCCCGTTGATGCCGTCTCGCACGAGGTGGAAGGACAAGTAGTGAGCGTGCTTGGGCTTCGTCCAGATGGGTACGATATGGGTGATTTCGCGCTCGTGCCAGTCTTCGTCTTCGTGGATGGGGATGCGGAGAAGACCTTTCGCGTTGGCTTTTTTGAAGGTGGGGTGGGACGTCAGTGTATCGAGGTAGAATCTCGTGAGGTAGAGGAGGTAGTCGCGGGCCTGCATTGCGTTAGACTTGTCGGTTTCAAGAACGATCAGGGCTTCGCTTACCTTTTGCGCCTTCTCGGTCTGTATCAGACTGATCCCAGCACGACCGGCTGCCACCAACGCAAAGGGAGGTGCTATGGAGCAGATGAAGACTTTGGCCTGGTTGACGAGTAGTGAGCGCACTGTGTTGTTGGACACTATGCAGCCACCAGATCCAGCCAAAGCTTTCCCGAAGGTAAACATCCGAATAGCGACCTTGTCCTCAAGGCCTTGATCAGGGACAAAGCCCAATCCGCCACCTGGCCCCATCGAGCCGAAACTGTGCGCCTCGTCGACAACGAATTGCGCATTTCCATACGGGAAGATCTCCTCAGCAGCTTCGATGAGCTCCCTGAGCGGACAGATATCCCCATCCATGCTATAGTAGCTCTCGACACCAACAATGACGCATCGCTTTCCAGATTTGATGAGAGGAAAGGCCTCTTTGATGGACTCCATGACCTCGATGAAGTGATCCACATCGTTGTGGCGGAAAGGCCTCTGCTCTAGGGCCAGACTGACTTTCATGCCGGCAAGAGCGGTCGCGTGAGTCAACTCGTCGAACACAATGACGTCGCCGGAACGCGGTACAGTTGAAAAGATGGCTTGGTTGGCTGTGAATCCAGAGTGCACGAAAAGCACAGACTCGACGCCCATGAGCTCGGCCATCTCTCGCTCAAAGTTGTCTTGGTACTTGCTCGTTCCGTCCATAAGTCGCGAGCCGCCAGCACCCATGTGAAACCCAGGGTTGGCATCAAGCTCTTTGAGAAACTCCTCCCTCAAGGCGCCTGTATGACCGAAGCCGAGGACATCGCAGTTGGAGAAGTCGATAGTGTGGCTCGGTAGGTGTAGTGGTAGGCAGCGACCGGTTTGCCTCGAGAGATCGAGCTCTTCTTCAATGTTTCGATAGAAGACGGAGCCATCTTTGACTGCGGGCGCTTTCATCTCCTGTGCGTCGGCCCATTCTTCTCTCCAGGTGGCACCGTGATCAGACTCGGATACAGTCATTTTGAGAATAGATAATGCAAACTCGAATGGGGAGATAAATTTGCAGTGAGTATGTCCTGGCGGTTGAAGCGTTGGAATCGTATGCTCTTTAATGAAAACAGAATGTAGTCCTTTAAGTGATCCTTACTTTTTATATATAGCAAGAGCATTATTATTGACGTAGTTGTGGGGTACTCAGATCGTTAACCAAGCTACCTCACGTGACCTTCGTCATATCTCGTGGACCGGTCTGCGGACGTAACCTTTGGAGCAGCCTCAGAGATGACGACAGAATCTTCCTCGGTCTCTTGGCCGCTAGTCAAGCAGTTACACGATCTACGAACCAAGTGCAGATCAAGCCTTCAGCCGCACAACGGGACGGTAGTGCTTGCCTGCGATGCTTCGGTAACTTGGCTTGATGACGCTATTACAGAGACATACATGCACATTACATGCACAGACAACGTCATTCCAGAGTTCCACAACTGCATCCCGGAGCCGCAACGTCGGAGTCGGCATCTTGGCGGCTTGGCTTATGTAAAACGGAGAAACAGTCACCGATGAAGATCGTCGTGCTTAACGACGAAGACGATCAGCGGTACTCTCTGCAAAAGAAGCCGTAGATCTATGCTGGATGGGATCTTAGACCTGGAGATCCATTCCGTCGAGATCACGTGAGATTATAACTCGCCGACGCCGCTTATCTGCGAGACAAGGGCAGAGATTCTACTCGTATCTTCGAGACTATGGGGTCTTAAATCCTGAAATTTGTACCTGTTATTTGTTAAGTCCTTGGACGGGTAGTTCGGGGCGTTGGGAAAAGGTAGCTGAAACTACGACTCACCAGTTGTGGAAATGCAATGACGTAGAAGAAAAAGATTCAAGTGGCTCAAACATCTAAAAGAGTTAACGGCACAGCTTTGGTTCGACGAAAGCAAGGATCAGACAACTCACAGACTTCAAGCGACGACCCTATACTTACCTCACACTTAGCCATCACCTGGCCCTACTATCCACTACTCCTATGAGTAGACGCCTTTCTCACCAAATCAGCTTCGATACAACACCCAACTGTGTTCATTTCGAAGGAATAGGATAGTCTTCGCCGCCGACTTGGACATACGAACTTTATCTCCGATTTAGTAAGTCTGTCCAATCAAAATTTACAACATACTACTTTTGAATCCCTGGATGCAATGGGTGCCAACGCTGAGAATGGTACTTGCGGTGCCTCGCACACTAACGGGGTCAACGGAACTTCATACGTCAACGGCGTCAATGGAGAATCTCACACCAACGGCGGAAACGGAGTATCCAACGGTGACGAAACTTCGCACATCAACGGCACCAACGGCACAAACGGCGCAAATGGTATCGGGGGGGCCACCCACACCAACGATACCGACTATGGTGCCGATAAGATCGAGCCTCAAGTCCCCATCGCAATCTGTGGAATGGCGCTCCGTCTCCCCGGCGGCTCCTCCAGCCCCCAAGAATTTTGGGACTTCCTTCTTGCGAAAGGCGACGCTCGAATGCGCGTCCCGGAGTCGCGGTATAACGTATCCGCTTACCACACGGCGACGAAACGACCCGGATCTGTCGCAAGCGAGTACGGTTACTTTCTAGATGAATCGGTCAAGCTGGGTGCCCTGGATACGTCGCGATTTACACTGAGTCGTGCCGAGCTCGAGTTCGCGGATCCACAGCAACGACGCTTGTTGGAGGTGGTGAGAGAGGCGTTTGATGATGCTGGGGATGTGAACTTTAGGGTGAGTAACGTTACACAATTGAGCTGTAGTTAAAAAGACGACTGATAAACGACTTGTTTTAGGGAAAACCTATTGGATGCTATGTCGGAAACATGGGCGAAGATTGGGGCGAGATGATGAACAGAGATCCTTTGTCGCATGGTCCGAACAGGATCGATGGGTACAACGACTGGATGCTGGGAAATCGAATCTCCTATGAGTTTGGGTTGAAGGGGCCAAGGTTAGTCAGCTCTGAACATTCTTTGCGCGCACAGATCTTAACACTCCAAAGCATGACAATTAGGACCGCCTGTTCGTCAGCATTGATCGGCCTCAACGAAGCTTGTGCGTCGATCCAGCGCGGCGTTAGTGACGGAGCTATCATAGCTGGCTGCACCCTGATCATGACACCCGGCACGACACAATCGATGACTGAGAAGGGTATTCTTTCTCCGGAAGGGTCCTGTAAGAGCTTTTCTGCAGATGCAGATGGGTACGCCCGAGGAGAAGCCGTGACAGCGATTTACATTAAACCGCTAGACGCCGCGGTGCGAGATGGGAATCCTATTCGTGCTGTCATAAGAGCCACAACGGCAAATTCCGATGGCAAAACACAAGGAATCACGCAGCCTAATCCAGAAGCCCACGAAGCCATGATCCGACAGGCCTACAAGCTAGCGGATATCAAAGTTAGTAGCTCCATCGATGATCCGATTCAAAACTTACAACTCTCTAGGACTTCTCCAAGACAGCATATTTCGAATGCCATGGGACCGGAACCTCTGTCGGCGACCCTATTGAAACTGGCGCGGTCGGCAACGTATTCGGCGATTCGGGTATCCACATAACCTCAGTCAAGCCTAACGTAGGCCACACTGAGGGTGCCTCTGGACTTGTGTCGCTCATCAAGGCAGTAATGTCTCTAGAGCATCGTACGATCCCGCCAAATATCAAATTCAATACGCCGAACCCTAAGATCCCTTTCAAGAAGCACAAATTGACTGTGCCTGTGGAACCAACTCCATTCCCTGATGATCGCGAGGAGCGGGTCAGCGTTAATAGCTTCGGGCTCGGAGGCTCTAATGCGCACGTAATCGTCGATTCGGCGCGGAGTTTCAATATTCCCAAGCGGATTAAAACGGACGATTGTGTGGGTGAACCGCAATTGCTGCTCTTCTCGGCAGCGTCTGCCCCGTCTTTGAAAAGCATGGTCGGTCATCACGAAGAATGGCTCAGCACGAGGCCAGAAATGGCAGACCACCTTAATGACTTGGCTTACACACTGGCCAACAGGAGGGAGCATCTTTCTCACCGAGCCTTCAAAGTAATCGGAAAGAGCGAGAGCCCCGCATCTCCAGGCAAGAAGATGCCAAACCATCCATCGAGTCTTGTCATGGTGTTTACTGGGCAAGGGGCGCAGTGGCCTCGCATGGGTCGGGAGCTTCTACTTCGCGACGATCTTTGCTTCCAAAAGACTATCAGAACCCTCGACAAGCATTTAAAGGGAGTTCCTCAACCCCCAGAATGGACAATCGATGGCGAACTGAAAAAGTCAGCCAAGGCATCGGGCGTTCAGAAGGCAGAACTATCACAGCCATTATGTACCGCTATTCAGATTGGGCTAGTGGATCTCTTCGCAGCCATCGGCGTCAAACCAGAAGCAGTCGTAGGCCACAGTAGCGGTGAACTGGCCGCCGCATACGCTTCCGGCGCCCTCACAGCAAAAGAAGCCATCATCGGAGCCTACCGACGCGGTCAGGCCGCGAAGCTTCAGAACAGAAAGGGGGCCATGGCTGCGATAGGCCTAGGCCGGGGAGAAGTGGAACAGTTCTTGAAACCTCCCAAAGTCGTTGTTGCCTGCGAGAATTCGTCCAAGAGCGTTACTTTGTCCGGCGACGCCGAAGAAGTCCAAGCTGTAGTATCGCGCATCAAGGAGGAGTTTCCTGACGTTACAGCCAGGATGCTCAAAGTCGAGAAAGCCTACCACTCATACCACATGCGAGAAATCGGACAAGAATACTGCGAGTCCATCAAGTCGCATCTTGAGGGTAAAGTGGCGATGAAACCCTTCTTCTCCAGCGTCTCAGGTAGTGGCAAGCCAGAACAGCGTGTGCTCGACGCCAAATACTGGCAGCAAAATCTTCAATCCCCTGTGCTGTTTAACTCAGCTATGGTTGGCCTACTGGAGCATGTCAAGAACCCCGCGTTCTTAGAGATTGGACCTCATGGGGCGCTTGCCGGTCCAGCGAGACAAATCTTCGCCCAAGCATCTGCTTCCCCACCTTATTTCTCGGCAATGTCCCGCAATGAGCATTGTGTCGAATCGTATCTAAGTGCCGTCGGCAAGCTCTTCGAGCTCAATATCCCACTCGCCTACGCCGTCGTCTTTCCCGAGAGGACGTGTCTACAGGATCTCCCACGGTATCCTTGGAATCACGAAAGCGAGTATTGGTCAGAATCTAGGATGTCTTACGAATGGCGGTATCCAAAGTTCGCAAAGCATCCGCTACTGGGTCGTCGCCAGCTAGAATGTACTAGTCTCGAGCCTAGCTTCCGGAATATGCTTAACTTAGACGATGCACCTTGGCTTCGAGATCATATGATCCAAGGCACCATTATCTTCCCGGCCGCAGGGTACCTTGCGATGGCTGGCGAAGCTTCCCGGCAACTCAGCGGTGGCGAGGATTCTTACAGCCTCCGCCACGTAGTGCTAAGCCAGGCTCTTATCCTTCAAGAAGGCGTTGACACTGAGATAGTCACAAATCTCCGTCCATACCGTCTCACCGACTCAGAGGACAGTGAATGGTGGGAATTCACCATTGCTTCCTACAATGGGCAGACCTGGGTAAAGCACTGCGTTGGCCAGGTCTCAGATGGCCCTTCGAAGCCAGCTCCGGCCGAAAATGTTGCTCCCTTACCACGAAAGTTGGAGCGGAAGAAGGTTTTCGATATCCTGGCTAAAGCCGGGATGCAATACGGACCCAACTTCCAGCGGCTGCGTGAGATCACCGCTGGGACACTTGAACGCAAGGCAGCAAGCAGCCTGACCCAAGATATCAACGGAGACGAGCACCATTATCACTTGCACCCTGCTGTGATCGACGCGGCACTTCAATCGGGCCTGGTTGCTGCAAACTATGGCAAAATTGATCCGAACAACTGCGCCGCGATGCCCACACTACTCGAGCGCGCAACGATATTCCGGTGTGATCCTAACTCTGATATGAAAGTGACAGCCGCCACTGACGTACAAGCTGGGGGTGGCGAGATTAGCGGCGTTTTTCAATGCATCGCCGATGGGAAAATCGTCTTGGATATGCTAGAGGCTCGGTTTACGCCCCTAGACACAGGCGAGAAGCAAAGCGAGCATCATCTCCCCATCACCGCACGTGTGAACTGGCGTCCTCATATTGACTTTCTCGACGTCTCGACTCTTTTCAAACCGGAGATACTTCGTCGACAGTGGACGCCTCTGCTAGACGAATTGGGCGACCTCTGCGTCGTTTTCTTTCATCGACGTATTGAGAGCGCGACAAACATGTCCGAGAGTTCGACGACACAGCATTTTGCGGCTTGGATTCGTAGGCAGTTCCATGCTCTTGGAGAAACCCATCCGATGATGGCCCTTGACAACGAGACTATTATTGAGAGGGCTCATGGTCTTGGGGACCGGATGGCAAGTTCCCCAGTTGCATCCTGCTCCGAGAGCCTTCTCAGAGTGGGCGGTAATATCGATCAATTGCTGTCCGGTGAGCAGAATATTATGGAGCTCCTCCAGACGGACGACACCCTGACCAAGTTGTACGCGTCAGGTAACGCACTGGATAGATCCGAGTTCATCCAGAGTGTGGCACATGCTAGACCCAATCTTCGCGTCCTTGAAATTGGTGTCGGTACGGTAGAAACGACGGCTTCGTTTCTGAAAGAGTTGGTTTTGCCAAACGGGGAGCCCCAGTATTCCAAGTATACGTTCACGCATATGTCCTCGGCTCCATTCGCCGACGCCAAAAAGCGGTTTGCAGATCATCAGAACATGGAGTACCGCGTGTTAGACCTAAATACGGACCTGGCCGAGCAAAGCTTCGCGGACACCGAGTACGATCTGATCATTGCCACGAATACTATTCATGCCACCAAGAGCCTCTCCGAGTCTCTGGCAAGGGTTCGGAAGCTCCTCGCACCTAACGGTAGGCTGCTTCTTCAGGAACTTTACACGCAGTCGAAATGGATCAATTGCGTCCTTGGCCTTCTTGATGATTGGTGGAACGGCGAGCATGATGGACGCTCTTACGAGCCATACGTAACACCAACTCGTTGGCAATCTGAGTTAGAGCGAGCAGGTTTCGCCAGGCCAGACTTAGTCTTCGACGCCGAGGAGCCCCATCAGCTAAACGCTGTCATGATCGCCAAGCCCGAAGTTGTCATTCCCAGAACGATGAACAATATTGTGACCATCTTATACGACCAGACCAAAAAGAACGTTGACGTGCTATCCCAGGCTTTACAGAGTCGAGGCTATGCGGTGCACCCATGCCAGCTTGGCGATGAACTACTAGAGTCGCAAGACATTATCTCCCTCATTGACGACAACGGACCTTTCTTTGAAAATCCTAGCGATGAACACTTCAAGGCCTTCCAAAACCTCCTGGTTCACCTGGACAAGTCAGGTCTGTTTTGGATCACCCGCCCAAGCCAGGTCCAGTGCCAGGACCCACGATACGCTCAGATCATTGGTGCGGCACGTTCTGTCCGCAACGAGGATCTTACAGACTTTGCAACATGCGAGGTTGACGATGTTAGTGCGTCATTGGACGCTGTTATCGATGCGTTCGTACACTTCCAGAAGCGACAAGAGGATGAGATTCTCCGGCCTGATTACGAATATGCCATCATTGATGGTGTCGTGAACGTCCCGAGGATATATCCCTTCACGTTCGCGGATGAGCCTCGACCCGTAGCAAGTGTGGAAGATCGAGTGGCTCTTGTAGCCAACAAGCCTGGACGACTTGCCTCACTACAATGGAAGTCGAGCAGAGCAGAGCCAATAGCTGCCGACCAAGTAGAAGTCGAAATCTTTGCTGCTGGATTGAGCTTGAAGGTATGTGACTTCGACTCATCATGTACCGTAAACTATGCTGATACTCTTCCTAACAGGACGTTACGGATTTCTTAGGTGCGAACCCATACTCCTCTGAAGGCTTAGGGGTAGGCTCAAGTGGTGTGGTATCCCGTGTGGGTCCAGAGACCAAAGAGCTCGTCGTCGGCGACCGCGTCATGTGCTTGGGTGCTGGCAGCTTTGCTTCGCACCTGACCACATATGAAGCGCTTTGCGTGAAGATCCCCGATGATCTCTCGTTCGAAGAAGCCGCGACCGTGCCTGTGCCGTACGTGACCGCTACCTTAGCGACTTACAGCGTTGGCAATCTGCAACCCGGACAGGTAGGTCATTGAACTCTCAACAGTACAAGAGACACAGACTAATCCCTGTGATGTCTAGTCCATTCTCATCCATAGCGCTTGTAGCGGCGTCGGCATGGCTGCGCTCCAGCTCGCGATATTGAAGGGTGTCGAGATTTATGCCACCGTTGGCAGCGAGGCCAAGATCGAGTATCTCGTCGAGAACTTTGGGTTACCTAGGCATCAGATTTCGAGCTCCAGAGATGCCACTTTCGTCGATATGATCATGCGCGGAACTGATGGGCGAGGCGTTGACCTGGCTCTAAACTCACTATCCGGTGATCTCTTACACGCCACTTGGAGATGCGTAGCAGAGTTTGGTAAGGTGGTTGAGATCGGAACGGGTGATTTACTCGGTGCCGGCAAGCTGGACATGACCTCTTTTCTGGGCGGTCGAAGCTATACCGGCGTCAACCTGTCGGCGGTCATGGCTAGGAAGCAGTCCGTTGTTGGGGAGTGAGTGAATCCCTTCCTCGTAATCTCGATCATGCTAACGGAAGTTCCTTACAGGCTGTTGCACTCGACTACACAGTTACTGAGGCAGGGAAGCATCCGCCCAAGCTCTCCTTGGGTTGCCTACAATGCGTCGGCCGTACATGATGCTATCAAACATGTGCAAGACAGAGATAATTTCGACAAGATCGTCCTGGTGATGAGAAATGCGGACGGTACTATCAGAACTGATGCTCCTCCGGCCAACGTCGCAGAGAACCGGAAACTAGATAGCTCGGCTTCTTATCTGCTAGCTGGAGGTCTAGGTGGCATCGGGTCAGTCATTGCCCGGCATCTCGTGGAGCATGGCGCCCGTCGCTTGGTCTGCCTATCTCGAAATCCCGGATCCCGCCCTGGAGATGCTGATACCATCGGAGAGCTCGAGAGCATGGGCTGTGAAATTCGACTGGTCCAGGGCGACATGGTCGATAAGGCTGATGTGCTCCGTGCCCTTCAGCAAGCGCCAAACCTGAAGGGCATCCTGCACTCGCCTATGCTTCTTCAAGATGAGACGCTCAGAAAGATGAAGTTGGAACAATGGGTCAAGGTCTCGAATCCCAAGGTAAAGGGAGCATGGAATCTACACGAGGCCACGCTGGAGCATGGAATCAGCCTCGACTTCTTCGTCTTCCTTTCTTCAATGTCCGGACTCAATGGTCAGCCTGGTCAGGCCAACTACGCCGGCGCAAACACGTTCCTTGATGCGTTTGCGCAGTACAGAAATAACCTGGGCCTTGCTGCATCGTCCATCGACATCGGCGCGGTCGCTGATATGGGATACGCCGCGCGCGATGAAGCGCTATTACAAAGACTGATCAAGAACGGCTACTCTGGAGTGACAGAGGGCGAGATGATCGAGGCATTCACAGTCGCAGTCTCGTACCAATCGACCAAGTCCAACGTCAACATGGGAGGAGTATCGTTTGTTCACCGGAACACATTCGCCACTGGCTTTAGCTCAATTGTGTCTCTAAGCAACCCTGAAAGTCGTTCGTGGTGGAAAAAAGATATCAGAATGGCTGTGTGGCACAACATTGACGAGGGTGCCGATGAGGAGGGAAGTGGTGGCGATAGTTTCAAGTCGTTCCTTGCTGGCGCCAAACACGACCCGGACATGCTTCGAAACGCCGAATCTGTCAGCTACGTTGCTCATGCGATTGGGAAACAGCTCATGAATCTGCTGCTGAAACCTGAAGATGAGTTAGATATCACGCTTCCAGTCGCACAGCTTGGGCTGGACTCACTTGTAGGCATTGAGATGCGAAGCTGGTGGAGGAAGACTTTCGGATTTGACATTAGTGTGCTCCAGCTACTGGGCATGGGCACCTTGGAGGAACTAGGAAGACTGGCAGTGGATGGATTGCTGAAGCAGTGGACGGAGGGCTGAAGCAGTGGACGGAGGGTTGAAGCAGCGGACCCGTTGAGGGAATAGACGAGTGCGAGATCGAAAACATGTATATAGACAACACACTTAAGTTCATCAGTATAGAGCAATGCACAACAGATTTAAGAATTGGCTGGCTCAAAACGTAGCGATGACTGGCGGTAGGTGTAGGACCGACGTCAGGAGCGAAACAGGCGAAAGATCGAGGTGCAGCGCACTGCCAAGACGCTACGTACTTGTACAGTTAGCGATGTTTCCGCCCCAAATACCCAGATTGGCATTAGATCACGATACCTTAACAGCTTCCTGGATTTTTATGCTAGAACAGTTCCGGTCACAGGTGCTTTGTATTAATTCTACATTATTGAGGTAGCCTTGCTTGTCAGTCTCGCCCCGGCAGAGCATTGGGCGAAACTAGTCTCTCTCGATTTCCCCTCAACTAGGCCGGCATGCGTTTGTAATACCTCGATTCCATGTTTCAAACGTTTGGAGTGTTTAACTCTAAAAAGGAATTGGCTTAGTGTATTACATACTCGAATCACAAACCTAGGGAAGCATCCACAGCGGTTTGTGTCAGTGTCGTAATACCCACTCCCCCAGAGAGTTTCCAGAGTCCAGTTAACAGGGCTCTGGGGATGGAACCTACCATCGTTTGTGCTGCGGTACCAGTGGCTGAGCTCTATTCCCTTTTCCTAGCTGCAGTCGCTGGTTAATAGTCTATTCTATGAAAACTGCACACTCCAATAACGCATCCTACGTCCACTGAAATCTTGACTAGGCACAGGCCTAAGTCTATGAGTTCGCCTTTCTCCTTGCATTTAGCTCCCAACTCTCGACAGCCTTTGCGCTCATTTATTGCTGAAATGCATTCTTTTTGAGCGGGTCATGACCCAAATCCTCCCCTTGAGCATTCGCGCAAACTTTTATCCATGACCCAACTCAACAACCTTGGTACGCATGTGATGATTCCCATTCCTAAGTAGCGACTCTGAGCTGTGACACAAGTTGTTGTTGAGCTGCGCCCTCCAAGATGTCTAGAATCTTCGAGTTTCCCGACTTTCTAGCGTAAGACAAAGTGGTTTCCGCACCTTTGAATTGCCAGAGGCTGGCACCACGCTGCACAAATAGCCCCACGATATCTTCACTACCTGTTCGAATGGCTTCAAAAAGAAGGGAGCTGAGTGCTTCAGAATGTTGGTCGCCAGTTATCAGTTTGTACTTGGACAGTAGAAATTTGACCGTTTCGGTATGCTTGTTTGCTACGGCATAGAAGAGTGGGCTGTTGCCCAAGCAGTCGAGTGGATGCGGGTCATATGAGATACCAGCGTTGTCGAGCAACAGTTTGCAAATTGGTATTGACCCATTAGCCGCTGCGTAGTGTAGTGGAACGTGGCCGTAGATTGTTGGCTCATTAGCGCCCATACCGTTGGATTTACTGTATATCATTCTAGCTGTCTCGTACCAGTTCTTCTGGCATGCAACATGTAATGCTGTTCGACCAAGCATATCTTGTTTGCCAATTTCCAATGACCTCTGCATTGAGTCGCAATTTGAATGGAAATATGCCGCATCAGTAGAGGATGTACTATCCAGTGCTCGTTGGAGTTTGGTCCTTCCGAAAAGGTCGTACGTAGCTACAACGCTAATATACTCGTAGAGATTGTCCGGTATGAAGCCGATACAGCCCCGTGATATAGTGGGTAAATCGTTGTAAATGTTAAGATCTTTGAGCACAGCGGTTGCTGTGTACTGCACAATATCGAAAAGTTCCTCAAGCCATGGGCTCTCATGTAGTTCATCTTGGTTATGGTTGGAATCATTCTCGCGAATTATGTGTTGTAGTCGTTGGATGGTGGACAGAAACTCGCTAGCAAAGTCGTCGTCGTTTCCGTTGGAATATGTGGTAGTGTGAGGGTAGCAGTGGGTACATTCCATGTCCCAGAGTTCATTCGTCATGGATCGTTGCATCAGGCAAGAAAGAAAAGTCGGAGTTTGCATGCATGATTCCGAAGCCTTTATCTTGTCGGTCCCAAGGAGAAATTGGTCATCTAGGAGATACAAGAAGTCGATAAACTGGTGGAAATGCGCAGCCTTGTGCTCAAGTGGTGTAGCGTCTCCAAACAACAGTTTGCCGAATGGGGTTGTCATCTCACGCTTTAGATTATACAGGCTGAACTTCGCGTTCCGCATGATCTTTCGAAAACTCAATAGGAACAGCCTAAGTATATTCAATTAGGGAATAGCTGGCGTACATCGGGAAGTGTTCTCACCAGCGATTGATCTCTGTCGGATGGTCATCAGCGCCTCGTGATTCAACGACTAGTTGCTTTGGTGTTTGCACATCCACATGCTTCGATTTGCGCTCAACTCGCTTGCCTTCTGAGCATGGAAGATCCTTCAAGATACACCGATTGCACTTAGCAGGCCACACTCGATTGTTTGGACCACACTGACTGCTGTTAGCATAACTCCAATAGTAACCTGTTGAAGTTGAATGGACTTAACTTACCTTCTGCTTGTCGATCCGACACCTGTCACACTTGACCAGGTCAAGCTTTCGGCCTTTCCGCGCGGATGCAGATGAGGGACTGAAGGGCTGGCTGTGTGGCCGTTTACCACTTCTTTGCATCATGTTCTTGATATCTGTTAAGAAACTGACACTTCAATATGATGCTATAGGATAATCAATACGTGGACACCAGGATTCTGGAGTGGAGGTGACGGTGTATCGAGTGGCAGGGGCGTCCAGACTTCTCTGCAATCGTTAGTCAGGGCCGTGAAGAAATTCGTCGCTATTCGAGATACACTTACTCATGCGCTCCAACAAGATACCAAGATAATAGTTATCTCCCAAAGGTTTTTGGTACTCAATATGGTAACAGATTAGTTGCAAGGCAGAGACCACTGGACGAAGGACGCTGCAACAATCACACACGACACAAAGAGGCAGAGAAGGTAATGTGGCAGTAGCCGTAAACAGTCAAATGGGACAAGTGCAAAGCTGCGGCGAAGGACGTTGGTGCGAGAGGTGCGAAGAAGCGCGAAAACTGCGAACAAGTGCGGCAGGCAGCCACTGCACTCTTAAGCTCGGCCGGGCACTTCGCCTTCTTCTTGCATATGTAGCCAAAAAATACGAGCTGACGAGTGCGGCTGTGAGGGAGCTCCTTGTCCTATCAGCTTCCACTCGCATTTCGTCGCACTTTGTCGCACCCGCAGCATCGTTTCGCACTTCATCAATCCGGTCGCACTTGATCGCACTTTCCCCTGCCGGTCAAGAAGACGTGACAGCGAGCAGCTAGAGTAGATCTGAGTGACCCCCTGATCCCACGGAAAGCCACAGCGCACTGCAGCAATACCTAGATGGTCAGCCCAATGATCGCACTTTTCGCAGTCTCAGAGCTTTCGCACCTTTTCGCAGGTCAAAATCCCAGCTCCGTGCATGCGTCTTACGGTCGTATCCTTCCGTGCATGCGCCTTACGGCCGTATCTTTTTAGAGAACTAAATTGTTATAAGGCTTTGATCTCGTCTGCTATGCTGTCTAAGAAATTGTAGTCTTGTTAGTCTTCGCAAATTCCACGAGCCGCAACTATTGGTACGCTTCTGCCATCGCTTATCCTGCGATCTTTTAGTGCTGTCATTGCGGCGCATCCTCAGATCCGAGCCAAGCACTCGGCCCAATTCATCGTCTGATTGGAATTCTTGGTGTCTTTACTCTCAAACCCCCCAGACAGCCACCCAATTATACCCGGACGTCTTCAACCCCCAGGCGGATAGACAGCCGCGCAAACCCATCCGCACATCTCCTAACCGGCTGTGTACATTCAGAAAAAGTACTCTTGTCGATATAAAGCGTACGACTCAGCAGTTTGCCGAAACACAGGATGTCTACGGCAACCATCTCCAGCAGGGACTGTTCCGCATTGCTCGCATCGACAGCAGTCAGTTCAGCACTACCAGTTCTTACCATCTTGTCCGCTCCCACTACCGCCGAAACACCTACCATCACCATTACCTTCGGCATCCTCGGAGTTCTGATGGCAGCCATCGGACTGGCGATAGCTGCACTGCAGCTCCGACACATGCACCGACGGAGGAAACGGTGCTATGGGATCTATGAATTGGCCTGATTAATGTAGGTCCGTGGACAATCATTGTGCTGATTGGGGTGAACGCTGACATATTGCTCGATAGTTGTACGGTTTCCTGACGAAGGAACTGAAAGTAGACTTGTGTAAAACTGAGTAGGAAAGCAGGAAAAGGGAATGCATGCTACAATCTCTGTGGAAAGCTCTCTCAAGCAAGCGCATTCCAACGAGCTTATATCCCGAACGAAGGAAACCAATCTGGAATTGGGAATGCTAAGCTCTGGGGTTTGGTGGTCGTTCTTCGTATATATATGGCGATACTACCTCTACTCCCCATTTATCCAACCGTAGCGACCAGGCGTACTCAGTAAACCGGGATCTTCATCGAAGGTCAAGGCGTGAAATGTGACGACATTCCGCTACTGGCGAGTCCAAACAAACGATTGAAGATGAGAAGGACAACCTGGAGGTCGCCCTTGCCGAGCTCACTGTTGGTTGTTCCCCTCCAATATTTGCCTTATACCCGGATATCTTCACTCACAGATCCGTTTGCAGAAGGGATCCGTTACCTGCTGCACGCAGCATCTCCTACCATCAGCACCAATGATATGTTTGCATTTTATGATGCTCTTAATCTTGTATCGCCATGCTCGATGTCTTAAACCCACCCACCCCCGTGCCTCTTTATTCTTATGCCGCCTAACAGCTCAATCGCAGCTAGGACATGCTAGGCCTCGAGCTCCAGTCCTGCCTAACCGCCTCGTCCTGATATCTTTGTTTCAGCAAACTCCCATCTTGTATCCTTTAAATTTCCCGTCAAACACCTGCCGGAACCCGATTCCTATCCTTGTCATAGTTGACCATTTGTTGAGAAGCGAACATTGCTGGGCGAGGGAAACGGTGGTTCGGATCGATACAGCATTGCGGAGCTGCGAGGGAAGAATGCCATGGCACGGCCATGTCGGCGAAACGAGTGTTCGGCGTGTTTTTCGAAGGCAAGTTTTGGGTGAGACCGATGTCTAGTGTCCGTTAGAGAAATAGCGCCGTAGTAGGATTGCTACATACCATCGGGTATTATCACCCAGCTCTAGGACATTGACATACCCATCCTAAGAAGGCGGGGCCAAATGGACAAGCTCAACGGACTCCCGAGGTCGAACTAAACTCAACGCTAGGCACAGCTGCTGCTGTTGTAGCGATATATGTCCCGTCTGCGAATGATAGCATCCAAGTTATCGTAAACTTATGGCCGAACTTAGGAGTGCCTAGTTGAGATGGAAGGCGAGGACGGCTTCGGCGATGCAGTTTCCTGTCGATGAGATTAGTGGATGATGACTAACACATTACTAGTACCTTTCCGGCGCGACCGCGACGTCAGAGGACCTCCAGGTCTACCAAGTCCGTTGAAAGGTATATTGCTTATTCAAGGAATCAAGACACCGTTCCGTACATCTGAGCGGACGAGTCGCATCGGACTTTCGATCAGCCCGGTCGCCGAAGACTTCCCCATGCGCCGGTGGGGCAATCCAGCCCTGGAGTCCGGATACTTCTCCGTCGCTTCTAGTCAACCAATGCCACCAATACAAACTACACAAATTGGCCCATTTAGCCGGGTCTGCGGGCCTTGTTCCACGAGTTTGGAATGGAAATCTCATAGCTTACCACGCTTGCGCAGTTAAACCTAACTACAGCAACTTCGCGAGTCCCACCCCTGCCTCTGACGCCCTTTCCTACATGAACGGCGCCCTCGTGGGTAAGCTTATACTTAGCAGTCAAATACCAGCTTTATCCCTTACCGCGGGCTCTCTCTGTCTTGCATGAAGTGTCCAACTTTCTCTTCCATGTTGTTTTCTCTCTATATCTAATCGAAAGACTCATCTCAGCTCTCGAACATCATGGCGCAGGACCAACTTTCCCCTCGGTCTTTTACATTCGACCACCCAGAGCTGGGTCCCATGACCGGTCTTGTCTCCCCCAACGATGTCGTCCAGTTCCGAGCTGTGCCCTACGCAACCATCCCCGCCCGATTCAAAAAGTCCATACTTCTCGAGAACTTGAACGACACCAATCGCGACTTCACCAAGCCTGGGTATTTACATATCGCGCACATCCATAAACATAGGTACCTAACAACCCCCCTAGCTACGCATGCCCCCATGTATTCAGCAACGAAGCCACCAGCGGCGGCGAACACCCCGACGAACCGGAGCCCCTCTCCAGCGATGAATTCAAATGCCTTATCGTCCAGGTCAACGTCCCACTCGTATGTTTCCAACCCGGATCCAACCTCACCAATCTCCCTGTAGCCGTCTACATCCACGGCGGCGGCTTCCACCTCGGCAAAATCAACGCTTCCCATAACACCGCCCTCATGGTCCAGCAATCCGTTTCCGACTCCAAACCTCTGATATCCATCTCCATGCAATACCGACTCGGCGCGCTCGGATTCATGCGCACGCCGACCCAGGAGACTGGATTTGGGTTCTACGACCAGCGGAACGCGCTCCTGTGGATTCAGAAGTTTATCGGTGGATTCGGAGGCGACAAGGGGAAGATCACGGCGTTCGGAGAATCCGCAGGCGCCTTGTCGATTTGCTATCACATGCTCGCCGCTCCCCCGCCCTCCGGTCCGTTGTTCCAGCGTGTAATTCTCATGTCGGGCATTATTGGGCCCTCGACGGCGCCCATGCCTACCGCCGAAGCGGATAAGAACTATCTGCGGCTGCTGAAAAAACTCGACATTGCTGAGGATAGCAATGATGCAATGGAGCAGCTTAGGAAGCTAGATGTGGAGAAGATTGTGGAAGCGAGCGCCGCGTTGACCGAAGAGCGTACTACGTGGTTCCCCGTCGAAGACAAGGACTGGTATGGCCAGGATGTGGGGAATGTAACTTGGGACCGCATCCCAGAGTTGCTGAGCATATGTGACTGGGTTAATGATATTGTGCTTGGGGGTACGGGGTTCGAGGTATGTTTCATCCCGAAAGTCTGCCGTGAGTAGAAGAAAGCAAGAAAACCCTTCTGACAAACCACAGGGCGTGATGTTCGGAGCATTATCCGTGCTGACACCAAAAAACTTCAGAGACGCCATAGCACAGCAGGTAGGCGAACAGAACGCGGCGCTCGTAATGGAGGCATATCGTGTCACGCCAGGAATGGACCACAATCTGTTTCTCACTTCAGCCGCACAATGGCTTGGAGATGTTATATTCGACGGTTCGTGCCCTAGCCACCCCGTCTCCTCTGTCCACGTATTCAAAAGCTCAGCTAACCCCTCCACAGCTTCAACTCACGCCTTAGCCACGTACCTCTCCACCCACACCAATAAACGCGTCTACCGTTACATCTTCGACGTTCGCAACCCTTTCATAGGGTCTCCTCTGTATCAGACCACGCACCATTGGGTAGACGTGTACTTTGTCTTCAAAACAATGCAATTCCGCTATCCGCTGCAGAAGCTGAAGGATATTTCCACGCGGCACGCGCAGTTGTGGAATACGGTCACAGTAGGTGAAGAGCCGTGGAGTAGGTATCAGATCAAGGAGGGCCATGAGGGAAAAGAGATTATCATGGTGGCAGATGATCGAGACGGGTGGGTGGAGAGGAGTATGGCGGATGATGAGAAGATGAATGAGCGAAACTGGAAAAGGCGAGAGGTGTTGTGGGAGTCGTGGAAGGACTACTGGCAGGGCAAATGGTTTGCGGTGACGGAAATCGAGCCCTTGAAGGGGAAAAAGATGGTCGGTGACTAGATGCAGAGTGAAGAGGTATGCGTCTACCACTCTCCCTGTTTCAGCCGTTTGTCGTAGTGAAGGACCGAATCTAAGAGTATCTGCGCTCCAAGCGCACAATGCTCCGGACTCGTGTACTCGTTCGGATTATGCGATATCCCATCTTTACTGGGCACGAATATCATGCTCGTTGGGCATACCCGGCTAGTCCATGCGCTGTCGTGTCCCGCTCGGCTCTTCATGTCCATGATTCGTTGTTCACCTACTTCGCGGACGGCAGAAGCGCGTACAGCCGCGATACAGTGCTCGTGGAACTTCGACTCGGGGAGGCCCCATGTGCGCTGTACGACGTACAAAGTCCCGTTGCTTTCTTCTTCGATGATGGTGTCGAAGGCTTCAAATACTGCCGAGGCAAGCTCATCCACCATCTCGTCCGTGGAGCACCGAATGTCGATTGTGAAGTCGATTCCCGCGGGGATGGTGGCTTGACTGGACGTGTCGCTGTGGATGACGCCCACGGTCGCAACGCCGAGGTCAGTTTTGAGCGCAGTATCTCGGACTGCTGCGATCAGCCTGGAAGCCGTGACCAACGCATCTGAGCGTTCTGGCATCGGCGTCGTCCCTGAGTGGCCTTCACGCCCCGTCACCCTTACGGCGAACCACTTCATCCCCTGCACGCTCGTCACGATACCCACGCTCTTTCCTTCTCTTTCCAGTATCGGTCCCTGCTCGATGTGCAGCTCGAAGTGGGCTTGCAGTCCGTTCTCGGTGTAGTCGCAGGGAGTCTCTCCCAGGTATCCGGTGTCTGCGAGAGCTTGTTTCATGCGCACCCCGTCCTTGTCGCGTGTCTCCCAGCAGGCCTCGAGTGGTGTTGAGGACTTTGTCGACCAGACACCAGAGGCCATCATTGCGCCGGGGAATCGGGCGCCTTCCTCGTTCGTCCAGTTGATCAACGCGAGGGGGGAATGTGTCCAGACTTGGTGGTCGTGGAGGGTGCGCAGGACTTCGAGGGCGGCGTGAACGCCGAGTATGCCGTCGTATCTGCCACCTGGAGACTCGTTAGCTACAGATGCAATCTTCAGACGTGCCGACTGAGTGTGCGCGACATACCGGCCGGCTGTGTGTCTAGGTGGCTGCCCATGCCTATCGGCTGCCTGAGCATCCTGTCCTTAGCCATGCCGCGCCGTGCTGCGAAGATGTTGCCCATCTGGTCGATTGTGATCCGGCACCCGAGACTCGTGCACTCCTGGACGAGCCAGTCCCGCGCGTGCTTATCCTCTTGACTGAGCGCCAAACGACGCATGCCGGTGGACGGGGCGGAGAGAGCGCCCCATTGCGTGCACGTCGACTGGAGCGTCGAGTTTAGTCGGTCGGCGTTGATTCTCAGCGCGGGAGCAGAAGACATGGTGACCCGAGGGAGAGCTGCGACAGCGCAGCCGTGGGGAGCAAGCGCATGGTGCTGATACTTGGCCACTCCCTCGTCGCGCCTTTCGATGGCATCCTCGGCTGGCGAGAGTTTCCGAGTGACAAATGGTTATGACAGGACATCATGCACTTGAGCTTCCATCGACTGCGGCAGCGGAGGCCGGGGCGGCGGTGGTGTCGATAAGGCGGCGAGCTTCGGACGAAGACGACAGATGGCAGGTGCCGGCTCTGGGTCTGGGCGCGGGGTAAATAAATACAGGAGGGGAGGGGCACCAGGGCACGGATAAGGCACGGGCACCTCAAACAGCACATTATCGATGACTACGACAATCCTTACGGTGACTATCGACACTATGGCTTATAAATACCGAGCCCAATCCCATTTTGAGTCTGATACTACGGCCCGAAGTCCTGCGAGATGGCGACTGAATACGACCTGATCATCGTCAACGGCGTCGTCGTGACGGAAAGCGAGACCAACGAGTATGATATTGCGGTTAAAGATGAGAAAGTCGCGAAGGTGGCCCCGAGGGGTGAGTTGAGGGATGCCAAAGCGGCGAGGACGATTGATGCAGAGGGTGGATATGTGATGGTGGCTTCTCTCTCTTCCTGATCACCGCCACAACTGATTGCTATCCAGCCTGGCGGCGTAGACGCACACGTTCATCTTGACGAACCTCCTCTTTTCGGGAAGGGTTCAACAGCAGACAACTATGAGACGGGTGCGTGGCCGAAATGCGATAGCTGGCTGCAGCTTCAGCTAATTCCCACTCATAGGTAGTCGCTCAGCGGTATGCGGCGGTACCACCACCATGGTGACATTCGCGCCTCAGAAGAAGACTGAAGACAGTCTCCTTGACACCCTTCGAGATACACACACAAGAGCCAAGGATACTTGCTACATCGACTACTCATTTCACGTCATCGTTGGCAATCCCTCCCCAAACGCACTATCGGAATTCAAAACCCTCCGAGAAGAAGGCATATCCTCACTCAAAATATACATGACTTACGAGGCCCTCCAACTTCACGACGGCCAGATTCTCGACGTCCTCCTCGAAGCCAGAAACCAGCAAATCACTACCATGATTCATGCCGAAAATGGCCAAGTTATTGACTGGATGACGGCGCAACTAGAGAAACGGAAACTGTTTGCACCAAAATATCACGGACCTAGCCATCCACCTATGGCCGAGATTGAAGCTACGCATCGCGCAATCTGCCTCTCCGAATTCATGGACACGCCTATTCTAATCGTGCATGTCTCGACTCCCTCATCCGCAGCTCAGATCAAATCAGCCCAAGACCGCGGCCTGCCAATTTACGCAGAAACATGCCCGCAATATCTTTTCCTCACCAAGAAAGACCTCGATCAGCCTGGCTTCGAAGGCGCGAAATGCGTATGCAGTCCACCTCCTCGCGAAAGTGAAGCCGATTGCGATGCTATCTGGACCGGCCTGGAAAACGGTACTTTTACGGTCTTATCCTCTGATCACTGCCCGTTCAGATACAACGATAACGTTACAGGGAAACAGACTTGCATCACCGATGAATACCCGCAGGGCCACTTCAAATATATCCCCAACGGTTGCCCCGGTATCGAGACACGTCTCGCTCTTACCCTTTCCGCTGACCGCCTCAATGTGCAGAAATTCGTCGAAGTGACCTCATCCAACCCAGCCAAGCTGTATGGCCTGTGGCCACGCAAAGGTGCTCTAGTTGAGGGAGAATCGGACGCAGATATCAACATCTGGTATCCACCGGGCAAGATGAAGGAGTATACTTTAACGAACGAAATGTTGCATCACAACGTTGACTACACACCCTTCGAAGGACGCAATGTGAAGCAATGGCCCAGATATACGATCCTGAGGGGAAAGTTAGTTTGGGATAAGGATGGTGGTGGGTTGCTGGGTGAGAAGGGTTATGGCAGGTTTATCAAGAGGGGTGCGAGCGCGTTGGCTGGGCCGAGGAAACAGGGTGAGTGGGAGTTACCACTTTGATTGTAATGAGAGGTGGACGAGTCTACACCCATTTTACGCCACTCCATCTACTCTACCACGGCATTTCCTTCAAAACACGTCACTACTTCCCTGTTCGTGCCGCTCATACACGGACCTAAGCCCATCACGATTCCTCCTTAGTATCCACATACCCAAACCGCTTCGCCGCCTCGGGCTTGTGCCCCAACATCTCTACACTCCCCACGAACTCCCTCACCTCGCGCTCTTCTTGATCCGTAAGCTTCACATCAAGCGCCCTCCAATTCTCCTCCAGCCACTTTATCGTCTTCGTCCCCGGAATCGGAATGATATCCTCGCCCTGCTTCAACAACCACGCGAGCGACAATTGCGATGTACTACACCCCTTCTTGTCCGCAATCGCCTTAAACTTCTCAACAATCTTAGCGTTTCCCTCAAGGTTCCCCTCCATGAAGCGCGGGAACATCCTCGAGCGTATGTCGCCAGGGCTGCTGAGAGATTCCGCAGTAGTAAAGGTTCCTGTGAGTATGCCGTGACCAAGCGGAGAGAAGGGAATGACGGCGATTCCGAGTTCGCGGCACGTAGCTAAGAGGTCTTTTCCCGCTGGCCCTTCAATGTCGAGCACGAAAGGCGAGTATTCAAGCTGCACGGCGGCGACACGGGCGATCTTGCAGGCGCGCCGCAACGTGTTGGAGGACACCGAGGACAGGGCGATGTGTTTGATTTTGCCCTCTCTAATCGACGCTGTCAGATAATGAAGGCTGGAGTTGGTGTACGATCTAGCACTCACGCTTGCAGCTCGGCAAGAGCGCGCATAGTTTCCTCGACGGGTGTTGCGGGGTTGAGCATGTGCGCGAAGTCTAATTCGACCCGATCAGTACAGCACTGGAGTAATGTGTTCCGCACATCCTGTGGAAGGCGACATTAAAGACTTACACAGGTCAATATAGTCCGTTCCCAACTTCTTCAAACTCGCCTCGCACGACTTTTTGCAGTTTTCGGCTGTACTATCCATGCCCTTGAACGTCTTGTCCTTCATGATGACGCCGAACTTAGTGGCGAGGAAGATCTCGGAGCGCTTTCCGGTCCGGGCAAACCATTTCCCTAGCAGCTCTTCGACGTCGCCGTAGATGCTGAAGAACAGTTAGCTTGGTGTACCGCATTCCTCCCGTTGAGCAACAGAAAGACAGTCTGTCATACTCTGCAGCGTCCCAGAAAGTAGCCCCAAGCTCGACGGCACGGTCCAGAAACTTGAAACGCTCTTCATCGCTGGGCTTGGGGCCATATGCTCCGCATAAGCTCATTAGGCCCAGGCCTAGGGCTGGTACGGTCGGGCCATTCTTTCCGAGTCTGTGGTGAGGTATACGGCCGCTGGCAGACATGATTGTATTATAGTATTGGTTAGAGATGTCAATATGAAGCCCTACAGGAGAGGTGTAGACTATAGATAGAGGAGTAGCATCAAGAGGGATTGCGTGCCCTTAAATAGCTGCCACACCGTCTCATGAGCTTGCTTCTTCCGCCCTTCTTCATCTAACTCCGCCCTCTTTGTTCTATTCCGTCGTGAGATCGGTCAAGATCTATCTCTTAGAAGTGTTCAGGAGCGCGTTGGTGATCCACTTCTGAGCCGCTAGTTGAATATGGGCCAATCACGGCCTCGGAAAGCCGATCTTACCAATCAATGCACAGAATGCTTACTACCACGTTTGCTGTCTTACTAACCTTCTGAACAGCGTCGGTCTTGTCTGTGTATAGTATCATGTGATATTGATCTTTGATCACCTGCCTTCCTATTTGTTATTTTGTTATTGGTTAGCTTACCAAGAGGGCACGAAGAGTCATTTTTCGGAGAAGTCGGGCGCACGAGAAAGCAGGTACCGGGCTTCAGCTAATGAGAATGCACACGGCCCGAGCGAGCCAACCACAGCTAAGTACCCCGCCCGACCGTTGACCCTCACCGGAAATTTCGTACCAATCTCACCATCATGGACTCTAACCCAAGTACCAGGAAACCTTCCGGAAGATCCAAGTCAGGCTGTCGAACATGCAGGTGAGTGAGTCATTTAGAGTGTTCCGAGGTAGCTGTTCCCAAAGACACTAGTAACGAAGCTTATCTCCTTTTGACAGGATCCGTAAAGTCAAGTGCGACGAAGGTCGTCCAGCGTGTCGCAGATGCATTTCGACCGGCCGAGTATGTGACGGTTACGGGATCTGGGGCGGTGGTGGAAATGATTACCACCAACGCCGACCCTCCGTGGCTCCAGCCAGAAGCAATGAAATCATGAACAGGCCGTCTCCACCTCTGCTCAAGGTTGCTGGAAATACCGAAGAGAACAGGTACCTCCAGTGGTTCACCTCTCGAATCCTGATGAAAATTCCCGGGCCCTTTGCCTTGAGCTTCTGGGGCAATTTGATCATGCAAGCGAGCCTGAGCGAGCCTGCAGTCTTGCATGCTGTGCTCACGTTAAGCTCCATCCACAAACGAGAAGTGCTTTTCGACAAAGACCAGGTAGAGGGAGAGAACCAATTCATGCTGCAGCATTATATCAAGGCGATCCAACATCTTCGACCGCATTTCTCCGTCGACGACCGAGCATCCAAACGCGTTGCTCTGATTGCCTGCCTCGTATTCGTCTGGCTGGAGTGCCTTCGTGGTCGATTCCAAACAGCACAAACTCATCTGCAGAATGGAATGAAGATTCTTGAGTCGCAGGAGTCTTTTGATGGGTATGCTGGGATGATGTTGCTAGAGTCAACGCGCGATCCCATCGACGATTGCATTGTGGAAGCATTCTTCAGGCTTCGTCTACATATGGAACTTTTTGAGCGAAGCTCTGGGCACCCTCGCTCCTTCCTGGGCATATGGAAACCTAGGACCTTGGCCGTCGTATTTTACACTACGAATCAAGCGTGGAATGCTTTGGAGGTATTGCTGGACGACATATCACAACTGAGCAGTCAAGCACGCCACCAGCAACTTCCTAGCAGTACAGCCCTTGTATATCCAGCCACGTTACTGGAACAACAAGAATGCATTAAAGAAAAGCTTGCAACGTGGTTCGCTGCGTACGAAAGCTGCAAAGACGACCTTCAGAAGGGCGAATACTATCAGGTCACCTGCACACTGATATCCGAGTATCATATTATGGCCAATATCATGGTAGATACATGTCTCCACCCGGACGACGAAATGATCTTTGAAAACTGTACTGCTCAGTTCGTTTCCATCATCTGTCATTCTCGGGATATGTGGCGCAGCCGAATATCCCCATATATTGGAACCCGGGCAGAGATCTCACTAGACATGGCTCATTCTACTGCAGATATGGGCTGGATTCCGCCTCTCTACTACACCGCTCTGAAGTGCCGCATTCACCGCGTAAGATTGCAAGCCATCCGGCTCCTCGAATCCTCACTCCACAGAGAAGGCATGTGGGATTCAATCATTGCTGCACATATCACGCGAAGAGTTATGGAGATTGAAGAACGGGATGTTTATCGGAATTATGACATGAACGATTCTTTTTCTTTAGCGACCGCGCCTGAGGCTCTGGATTTCTCATTTCCGATCTTGCCAGACGGGTTCAGATTGCACGAGATGAAGGTGGAGTTGCCAGATAGCCCGACTGGCTGTGTATGGCTGTCTTACAAACATGCACCGCTGCTCGATGGACAATGGATAGACGAGCTTGTAGCTATCTCCATACACAAACAGTGTAGTAAGAAGAGATAGTAGTGGTGATTGATTATGTGGAAAGCAGGGCTGACAAGATTGTCTAATTACTAAGTAAAGGTGTGTCACGACTCACTCTCTGACTAGACTTTCTCCGTCCGGATCCCGCGACATTCGATGAGTCACATGACTTCCGAGGTGGATTTCGACACGTGGAGCACCACAGCTCACAATTGAGAATCCGCAAATTCAATACAATTGAACAACAGAGGTAAACGTCGTGACTATTGTACTCATTAAGTTCAAAGTCGCTTGCAATGTCGCAAAACAGGTTAGCGCCTTGGCTTCCATCGACGTCATTGATTTTGTACGTCTTAACGCGCGCTCAAGGATTCATCCCGTCTATCAATAAATCTCACTTCGTAATGAAAGTCACGGGCACCTTCATCTTCACCTTCGCCTCCATCCGCACGAGACTATACTTCCATCCAACAAGAACTCGCCTCTTTCCACGCTTCTCTCTCATTACCCTTCCATCTCTTTGTCAACTACACTCCAAATTCTCTACAATGGCCAAGTCATTGAAGCGCAAGGCTACGAATACAGCCTCATCTCCAAAACCCAAGAAACCAAAGTTCGTAGTCCCAGAATACCACCTCAGTCCGTCAAGACGCAATGAAGCTGGCGAGGTCGTGTGGCCGGCTCCGAGCGCACAGATTGAGCGAGCTCGTGAGATCATCAAAGAGTGGTATGTATTTCCTTTCATTTTCCTGTCGGGTATGGGTAGCTAACGTCTGATAGTGCCAAAGCTGGAAAACCGACACTACTTCTACCGGACAAAGATGCTGATGGGCTTTCATCTGGTGCCATACTACATCACACTCTCACCCTACTTGGTCTCTCACCCGAACTCATCTCAGTTTACTTCCCGCCAAAGGGGTCTAACGTGCATGACGAAACCACGCGAGGTGTTATAGCCGCAAAGTCGCCGTCCTTCATCTTCGTTCTTGATCAGGGCTCTCGTCGCACCCCGCCCTTGATGGTCACTCCGCACCAGTGCTTGGTCATTGATCATCACTTTACAGAAGAAGGCGGATTCCCAGAAGGCTCCGATTATGTCACGGCTCACGACTGCCCGCCCGTCGCCACGAGCGCACTCCTAACCTACCACATCTGTCTGCCCCTGCACCCAGATCTGAAAGACAAGGTCTCCTGGCTCGCAGCCTTAGGAACCTACGGAGACTTAGAGGGAACAATAAAATGGCAACCTCCATTCCCCGACATGACCGCAACCTTCAAACAGCACTCGAAAAAGGCCATCACTGACGCCGTCAGCCTCGTCAACGCACCCCGCCGATCCTCAGCCTCCAACGTCCCCGACGCCTGGTCCGCCGTCCTCTCCGCCGACAGCCCGACACCCCTCCTCACGAACCAAAAGCTCAAAGCCGCGTCCTGGGAAGTCCGCCAAGAACGCGAACGCTGGGCGCGCACCGCCCCCAAGTTCTCCGCCGACGCCACCATCGCCGTCCTCACCATCTCGTCCCCCACACAGGTCCACCCCCTCATCGCCACCCGCTGGTCCGGCTACCTCAAGTCCAGCAAGCTGGAAATCGTCATGTGCGCAAACGACGCGTATCTCCCCGGCAAAGTCAATTTCTCGTGCCGCGTCGCGAAAGAAGCGCGGGTGCGCGAGGGCGACGACAAGGTCGATATCATCAAGAAGTTGGAGGGCATAGTGGCCGATCATAAAGATTTGAGAGCACGGTTGGGCGAGAGCTTTGCGAGAGGGCATAAAGAGGCGAGCGGGGGTATTGTGCGGAAGGCGGAGTGGGAGGAGTTGAAGAAGTTGATGGGGGTGGGCGAGAATGTGAGGAAGAAGAGCGACGTGGACGTGAAGAAGGAGAAGAAACCCGTCCAGAAGAACACGCTGACGAACTACTTTGTCAAAGCGTGAGAGGATATGCATCTTTCAGCTCTTTTTCGAGCGTTTTCGAGTCAGCCTGGGCATGGCTGCCAGTATCAGGCATCCCGGGACTTGACTTTGCGTTTTCGATTGCGCCCTTCAAAAGTCAATAACTTTACCTTTAGAACTATCAGCGAGAGAAGACTTGAGGTTTGCTGACGGCTTTGAATTTGAGGACACCAGGGCAAGTCCTGAATTCCTGTTCACCAGGCTTTTGCGAAAGCTGATATGCGGTCTCACACGAGCATTACTGGCCTGATGAAAAATACAGTGAGGATGGCGCTCACTAGGAATGCATATAGACGTCAAAGTAAATCAAAGTCAAGTTCATTCTCTATTCTCTTCATCTAAGCGCCAAGTCCCTGGGTAGTTTTGCTTAGGTTAGCTTCTTCTAGCCGCCTGAAAAGTACTCTTTCTCCAAGTATGCTGGCATACAGACTATGCTCCTTCGTCCAAAGCCAATCTCAACGTCGTCTAAATGTGTTGCGGTTATGAGGAGAAGCAGATCACGTAATGGTGTTCTAGTGCTACTTCCTCACTTATCGAGTACCTCTTACCTCAGCTGTATCATAGATACGTCATGTAAATAGACCCTGCTGCTGGCCCTTCGAGAGGGCAGCACGAGCAAAAAACAACACGACAGAACAATACACAATACTTTGGTTTTCACTGCATTCTACACTCCGACAAAATGCATGCATCCAGGTCCCAGAATATGTTATGGACGATTGAGTACATGAATGCTGCTACTAAATAGTTAGTTAGACCTTATTTCGTCCCCAAGAAGGGTAGGAAAAGCATGCAATAGAGGAACAGCACCTTGTGAAACCGTTCGTTGGTCACGCCCAGATCTCCTCCTATTAGTACGTCTAAGTCATCGGTTTACGGTTCACGAGATCGTTGGAGTCACCTTTACTCATTCAATTTGGGCAAAAGCGGTTTGAGAACATGTTTCATTATGTCCCCTCAGTAGCTACCAAAATGGCGTTCCTCCTCTTGCACGCCAATTCATGCCTCTAGAGTGAGTCGACGCCGAGGTAATGATGATGATGATGATGATGATGATGATGATATGCACGAATAAATACAAGAAGAGTAGCACAACAAGGCACGAGACAAACAAGCCACACCGCTGAGCATAGGCGCTTTTCTAACCACTGTAGACGGCAGGGCCGGGGCTGACGTACTTGAAGCCCGAGTCGTAGATGGCCTTCGAGAAGAGCGCATCGCTAGGAAAAAGTTAGCAAGATGAGATATTGACGATCTTAGAGTAGCAACATACTTGGTCTTGTAGCCACCGGGGAACGAAACACCAGCCGGGGTTGCACTACCACCGCCCGTGACCTTAACCTGGAAGCACGAGACGTACGGCTGGGGCTGGCCCGCTCCGGCATGGAGCGCAATGGCCTCAGCACGCACGAGGTAGTCACCGGAAGCGATGCTCTTGGGGACGGTGAAGGCCCGCTTTCCGCAGTTGGCGTTCAGGATTTCGGTGCCCCACGAGGCAGTTGTGCCCGTGTAGCCGTCCTCGGCGACCTTGAAGAACGAGCCTGATGTTGCGGTCTTTGCGTCGGCGACCTTCGCCATGTAGACCATGACCGGGCCGTAGTGATTGCCGCCGATGGCGGGGTCTTTGCAGGCGCGCGCGCCGGGTTGTGCGTGCATTTCGACGGTGAGGGCAGAGCCAGCTGTTGGAATACCATGTTAGCCTTCCATGTTTAAATATGTGGTCGGACTTGGTACGTACCAGCAACCTCGCACACACCAGAGCTAGCCTTGGGTGAGCGTCCACAAAACATATCAGGCGAAGTGACTCCCGTGATCGGGTTGTTGTCCTTGACGGTTCGCGTGCACGAGTCGGCCTTGTCGGTGCTGCCGACCCAGAGGTCCTGCCATGTCGAGTGGGCAGAGACGGAGGCCGCAGCCGCGAGGAGGACAAGAGCGGACTTCATGTTGGCGATGATCGAAAGAATCTAACGATCGATTTAGGTAAAGCGAAAGTGAGTTCAAGCTCGAGTTCGTGGTTGTCGGTCGTCGTTTGAATGCCCAGCCAGCAAAGCAAAGTCCGTCCTGCGATCGACTATTTATCTCTTCCCTCTTGTGCCACATATTGTCTTTTAATCAGGCTGATAGCACCCGGACCGACAGCCCACTGATCATGGCCCTTGCCTTCTCGAAATTGCCGTCCAGATTAAAGTGTTTTGCAATTTATTCTCCCCCGGCTCCGAACCACGATGGTCGCACGGCCGCCACTCATATGCGCCCCCCGCATTCGCGGAAAATTTCACACGCACCCCGGATTTCCGCATTCGGCCCGGATGCAATGTCAGAGGGCGGCGCTTGGCCACATCAATCGGCGTCACAAGACGCTGCCATATGCAGAGCTGCCCGTGTATATGAATTGGAGCGATTTCGACCGAGTGTGCCTTGCCATTGGGGATAGTGTAAGCCCTGGCGTCTGGAGCTGTTGTAGGTTGCTGTAATATTTCTCGCGCGACGTTTCGTTGGAGTGGACACATCTACGGATGGTGTTGTTGCGGATCAGAGAAGAGGCTGGGCATCGACCGAAGTACGTCATAGACGCGCCCAAAGAGGAAGCTACTGCAGGTGGGCGCACACCACGTGACTTTGATATCTGATTGTCTACCCAGGTCCTTCAACCATCCGTTGTACCACATCGCGTACCTGTCCGAAACACTCGCATCGCACAAATCATTCGCCACAACATGGTACTCGTTCCACCGATTTTCCACCAAGAGCCACTAGTCCATCTCGAAGCTTTCGTAGAAAGTGCAGCCAATCTATATCGACCAGCCACAGGTACACGACACCGAGATTTCCCAGGCTTGAACCCTTTTACACATGCCACCATCGCCGTCCAGAGCCACACACGCCCCATATCGCGAATAGAGAGCACCTGCACGAGCAGCCAGAAAAGACCAATAGACATCGAAACTGTAGCGCACAGATTGTCTGGCTGAGTACAGCATTCACTGACGATTCCAAGGACAGTCGCTCTGGCAGTCAGCAAATCGAGCAACGCAGCCCTACGGAGTAAACCAACCTAGATCTAATCCAGCATATGGTCAAGCGCCAACCCAGCCGTCTGTCTACCGAACCACCCAACCAACGAACTCCAACTCCAACCTCAGCCCCAAAAGAAATGCACCAGTACACGACTCAATCGCAATTCGGTTTAGTATAGGGCTGAATGGGGGGCTGCCAAGGACATGGGGAATTGCGGTACGCCTGGTGCGGACGCGGGAGCCGGGACGGGCGATGGGATCTTTTTGCAAGTACCATACTTACTACGTACCTCCGCTTGTGAAGTCGCTTAGCAAAGTGTACCGTAACAACCACAACGAAACGAACGAGGGAGTCTTCCTTAGGTAGTCCACTTCTGCATGGTGCAGCCTTGTTTCATGGCGCGGATAAGGTCAGGTCTGTGGTTCCATTTTGACGAACTCTTACCCAGGAGGTCATGATACCTATGGCGAACCGTTTAGTGCAGGTAGGTAGGGCGCAATCTTCACTCGACGTGCGTGCGTCCGTCCTCGCGCGAGGAATTGTGGTCTAGGGCTCCGACGTTACACCCAACACAAGCCATCTTGCCTTCCAACCGCGACCCGCGCGAAGCAAAACATGCACTATATGATATCCCTCGCGTCTCAGCATGTAAACTCATCCCCATCATCCCCATATTTGTTCATCGACAAGCTCTCCTCAACACCGGCGCAAAGCAAACGGCGAAAAAAACCATGAAACTCTTTCCCTCTGCCATCCTCGCCCTGGCGACCACCACCTTGGCCGAGCACCATATCCGTCCGATAACCGAGTACATCAAAGCCTCGCCGGCGTTCCGTCTCGTCATCCGCTCCGCCAATAAAACGCTCGACGGAGTTGCGCTCGGCGGTTGCCACCGCGGGGCCGCAGTCGAAGGCCTCTGCACCACCAAGCAAACATACCGAGATGCAGCAACCGACTACACGACCTTCCACTTCAACACGACATCAAGAAGCGAGCCCACAGCCCCCGAGACCGATGGTGCGATAGCCCGCGACTTGCGGTACAGCGACGGCGGCTTGATTGCGCCTCTCGCGATGCTCTTTTCCGAGAACCGCGACTCCGACCTCGACACGCCCATCATGCAGACCAGCCCGTATTTTTACACACTGGTCAGGTTTGATGCAGCGGCGAGCTTGTATCGGCAGGAACAGGGCCAGAAGCTCAAGAACTGGTATGTCTGCGATGCGCTGTACAACTCTTCGTACACAACGTTGGAGTGGAAAACGTGGGCTGGTGAGGAGCCGCAGGAGTCTCTGAACTGTCAGAAAGTGGAGGTGGTGAGGGTTTGGGTCGCAGCTGGTGTGGCTGAATTCAGTGACGCAGGGGAACTCTAATTGTAAATCGATTTAACCAATTGAACGTCATAAGCTTGGAGTTGGGTCTGGGTGGATCTTTGCCATAGGGAGAGCTTCGCGTGTTAGCAGTGAGTATACTGCATGGCTTAGCTTGGAAGAAGATTCAATATCAAATGTTCTGGGATAAACTTTTCCCAAGTTCATCCTGGTGTTTGTTGGTGAGACGTTTCATTATTTGGGCGCAAGATCGATGACGGAACACTAGACATAGCTTTCTTGATCGACCGAGGTCTGTTTTCGAGTACATGGACTAGTTAGGGGAGCGACAGTGGTAGTCTTCAAGTCGGAGTTTAAAATTAGCAGGAGCACAGGAGCTCGAACTTTCCGTGAGAGTGTCCAATACTATAACCAACCGAGGTCGACGTTATTGTTGCATTACTGTGAGTCCTCGGAAATGTTGGAATAGTGTGATCCTGGCGGCGTGCAGATAGGCCCCGAGGTAAAGAACGGGACAAGGGCTGCAATCCGTCACCTACACCCATTCTCGAAACTCTGAGCGGCAGGGGGCAGAGGGCACCATGAGGAATCATCTTGACTTAGCAAGGGCTGATACCTGATAAAGATCTGCGCTTTCTGCCTCTATATACGTATTAGCTACAAAATAGCCTCTGCTTGCGGAATACGTCCGGCCGCTTGCTATGTAAGCCACGGATAGAGGTGCCAGATGACTACACTGCTGACAGGACCTTTGTAAGATATCAGCGCCTTCTGACCGTTCTTCTGGCCAGCCGCCCCCTGCCGCTCAGAGTTTCGGGAACGGGTGTACGGTGGGGAGCCCCAGCCTCATTCTGCGGTAGTAACCGCCAAGACAAGTCGTTGGGCGGCGAGCGGTTGCTAAAGATCCACTCATCCTCTTGAATCATAGCTGAAAGAGCAGACGTAGTGAAAGAGCCATAGTAGTCCGGATACTCGGCGTCAGCGAGTTTGTGCACCTTTATCCGATTGGAATAGCGGTCGAGGGCGACGTAGCGTAACCAAGGGCGTGCAGCCTGCCGCAATCTGAGCTCGTCAAGGTAAAACATCTGGTAGAGATAACGCCAGTCAAATAAGATGTGCTGGCCGACGACATCCACGGTGATGGAGGGAATAACAAAGCTCTTCAACTTCCCGTCTAAACGTACGAAGTGCGACTCTCGCGAAATTGAGGCTTGAACATCACTTGGCTGGCGAAAGGCGGCGAAGAATAGCTTGGCGAGGCAGTCGCACTGAAGAACCTGCTCAGCCGTCTCAATCCGCATTGGACAGGTGCAGCATTGGCGACGCAGGTAGAAGGCGTACGAATACACGGTCGAAGACGAGCGAAAACGTCTTACAGCTAACAGATTGCTGTCGTTCGTGTAGTCGGCACTCTCATCCTGCATCTTCAGTACTGCACTGGCTCTCGAGTGAGCGGGGTGGAAGCCAGATGCTTTGAAGAGAAAGCTTGGAAACTGGTTCTGTAAGGGTTCTTTGTGCTTATGGATCCAGGAGCCCTGAGAATAGTTGTTGAGCTGCCAATGGTCGGCGAGAATTCTTGCCGCGAAGGGGCCACTGAATCGTATGTGGCAGTCCTTTTTGAAGTACGAGGCGAAGGCGCACTCGGTGGCCTGGCGGATGGCGGTGGACACGTTTCGGAGCACAAGCCAGGCGAAACAGCGGTCGTTTAGTTGCTGAACGATGATGAAGAAGAGCTCCGGGGGGAGGTCGGCGAGTAACATGGTGCATCTGGTGGGCGCGAGGTTGGTTGTTGATGGTGATGAGGTCGAGGATGCGACGGAAGGGCCACGGGGCGCGGTATGGATCAGAATTGAGACGGGCGGAGAGGCGAGGAGCGTCAAGAAGGGCTCAGCAACGAGGTGGTGGGTAGTGGGTAGTGGGTGGTGGATGGCGAATAACGAGCGAGGGGCAAGGGAGTTTCGCGGTTTCGCGGTTTAGCGGGGGTGGGGTGCCCAGGTGAGGGGGCGTGCACGGGCCAGTTCCCCATACATCTGATCTCTCCCTTGCATATGCATGGTAAACGCTCTCCGTCTGTAACAAGAGCGCCAGCAAGAGCGATGGCCGACAATGAACACTGCTTCACCAGAAAAACAGCATCTGCATTTTGCGACCGATGCAACCATGCTCGTCACAAACGTCCGATTGGTGGGAGGGCAGCAAGGCAGGCGCGGGCTCTACAGTCACTACCACCCAGTACTTGAGTAGAGCTTTCGTCTCGGAGACAGGCACTACTGTACGTGGATGCAGACGTGGATGCAGAACGCTGACAACGCCGCTTCGTCACTCACCCGACCTGGCTAGCGGTACCGCGCTGCTCCGCGACGACTCCCGGGCGCGCTCGATGGATGCCACTGCTCGCCAGGCTCATCCTTTTGGTCGCCACCAAACACACGGCTCTCACTCGCAAGACGGGCATCTCTATTGCCACCAGACATACTGTCGCGCTCTCACTGGCAAGGCCAGCATATCCGCGCGAGCCATTTTGTCGCTGCGAATGACGTCAGGCGTTGGTGGACCTCGCAACGTCTGAACGTCTGCTAGGCACTCACCACTCAAGCCTCGGCCAGGCAAAGCTTAACTGCGCTGGTCGATGCTTGGTCGCCGCTTCCCGCGCCAGGCTGAGCCAGCGCTGCTCCTTCCGTGTCCGCTCGCGGCCGGCCGCTGGGACGCCATCGTCGTCTCCCCGCCAGGTGCCGGCCAACCCCAACACCGCCAATCAGTCATGATGCACCGCCAATCAGTCATCATGATGCCGCCGCCGGTCCTGGGTCTGGTCCAAAAGTCAGCAGCATCATGAGTTCCCTCAAAATCCCGCACGCCAACCACCCATCTGCCGGCCGCCCGTCACCCGGCCACTGGACCATGGGCACGCCGCCAGAAAGAGAACAGCCTGCACCGGTGAACCGCGCGTTGAGACGTGACGAAATTCGCGCAGTCCCCCCCACGGAACCGATAAAGCGCGACTACCTCTGCCGTAAACCCGCTGCTGCCACTCCCTTCGTCTTCACGACCATCCCCCCCTCCCCTCGCCTCACCACACCATCCATATCCCCAATTGGCTCCGCAGCTCCAGTTTTGGCACATCTTATGCTACCTTCGCTCAATTGGACCACATCCTAGCATTGTTCATCTGGCAACATGGCCCCAGGCCACAGCAAGAAGGCTGTCACCGAGAACGATGACGTCGAAAAGGCTCGCCGGTTCTCGACGGCCACGCGCTCCAAATCCGTCGTGAGCGTCACTGCCTTTGAGGGAATGGACGAGTACACGGCACTACAACGCTACATCCAGCTGTACCGCGACCCGCGAACGGCACCTGCAGCTGACTCGGACGCTCACCAGCAAGCCGCAGATGCCGGCAAAGGCAAGGCCTGGTGGCAGTTCTGGCGGTCGGGAACCTCGAACCTTGCCCAGCCGGCAGACCCGGGTGTTGTTCCCCCGGACTGGCTCAACACCGATATCAAGCAGGGCCTCACCAGCCAGGAGATAGAGAACCGCCGACGACGGGTGGGATGGAACGAGCTCACGACAGAGAAGACCAATCTGCTGAAGCAATTCCTCGGCTACTTCACCGGACCCATCCTCTATGGTAACTGACTCCCCACTATTAGCTATAAGTCACATCCCTAACGGCGCGTAGCCATGGAAGTCGCTGCACTGCTCGCCGCTGGTCTCGAGGACTGGGTCGATTTTGGCGTCATCTGCGGTATCTTACTCCTCAACGCCTTAGTTGGCTGGTATCAGGAGAAACAGGCCGCCGATGTTGTTGCTAGTCTCAAGGGTGACATCGCCATGAAGGCGACTGTGATCCGCGAGGGGGGCCCCGAGACGATTCTTGCTCGCGAGATTGTACCCGGAGATATCGTGTGTGGCCCGTTTTCTCATTATAGATTCCTGCTAATAGCCCTAGATTATCATCGAAGAAGGCCAAACAGTTCCCGCCGATGCTAGGTTGATCTGTGATTTTGAATCTCCAGAAGACTTCGCGACATATACCAAGCTCAAGGAGGAAGACATGTTTGGCGACGAATCTGACCCGGATGACGAGAAGAACGACAAAGATGATGACGACGAAGGGAACCCTGTCACCCAAGGCCATTCTATGGTTGCATGTGATCAGTCTGCCATCACCGGAGAATCACTAGCTGTGGACAAGTACATGGGAGAAGTCGCATATTACACCACGGGCTGCAAACGAGGCAAGGCCTATGCCATCGCCGTCACGTCTGCAAGAACCTCTTTCGTGGGGCGCACGGCTTCGCTAGTTCAAGGTGCCAAGGACCAGGGCCACTTCAAGGCTATCATGAACTCCATCGGCACCAGTCTCCTCGTACTGGTCATGTTTTTCATTCTCGCCGCTTGGATCGGTGGATTCTTTCGTCACTTGAGGATTGCAGGCGCACGACCAGGCACTGGTGACTCGGTCACCCTACTCCACTATGCTTTGATCCTGCTCATTATCGGTGTCCCGGTTGGTCTCCCTGTAGTAACAACCACGACGCTCGCAGTCGGTGCCGCCTATCTGGCAAAGCAAAAAGCGATCGTGCAGAAGCTCACGGCCATTGAGTCTCTTGCTGGTGTCGATGTGCTCTGCTCCGACAAGACTGGAACCCTGACCGCTAACCAACTGAGTATTCGGGAACCGTACGTAGCCGAAGGCCAGGACGTGAATTGGATGATGGCGGTCGCTGCATTGGCCTCATCTCACAATCTGAAATCGCTAGACCCCATCGATAAAGTCACCCTTCTGACCATCAAGCGGTATCCCAAAGCTCGAGAAATCTTGGACATGGGCTGGAAGACCGAGAAGTTCACGCCATTCGATCCCGTTTCCAAACGAATTACGACTGTATGTCACATGGGCGGAGATAAGTACGTATGCGCCAAGGGTGCCCCGAAGGCAATTCTCAACCTTTCAAACTGTGACGCGGAAACGGCTGCACTGTTCAGAGACAAGGCTACTGAGTTTGCACGGAGAGGGTTCAGATCGCTCGGTGTTGCATTCCAGAAGAACGACGGTGACTGGATTCTCCTTGGTCTTCTCTCCATGTTTGATCCGCCTCGGGAAGACACTGCCCAGACTATCATCGAGGCTCAACAGCTCGGAGTCCCGGTCAAGATGTTGACGTAAGTGGCCTCACTGCTCATAACTATCGCTCGCCTAACAGACGCTAGGGGTGACGCTATTGCTATTGCGAAAGAGACTTGCAAGATGCTGGCTCTCGGAACAAAAGTGTACAATTCCCAGAAGCTCATTCACGGTGGCCTTGCCGGTACAACTCAGCATGATCTTGTGGAACGCGCAGATGGGTTTGCCGAGGTCTTCCCCGAGCACAAGTACCAGGTAGTCGAGATGTTGCAACAACGAGGTCATTTGACCGCAATGACAGGAGATGGTGAGTTGTCATTCGAAATCCCCGACGGGCTTGTTCTCGCGATAGTGACAACAGCAACGCCCGGTGTCTATACTACCTATACTAACCTCTCCAGGTGTCAACGATGCCCCATCGCTCAAGAAAGCCGACTGTGGTATTGCGGTCGAAGGTGCTTCCGAGGCCGCCCAAGCCGCTGCCGACATCGTCTTCCTCGCCCCCGGTCTCAGCACTATCGTCCTCGCCATCAAGACCGCTCGCGAGATCTTCCAGCGCATGAAAGCCTACATCCAATACCGCATCGCGCTCTGCATCCATCTGGAAATCTACCTCGTCACCTCCATGATCATACTCAACGAGACCATCCGCGCCGACCTCGTCGTCTTCATCGCGCTCTTCGCCGATCTCGCTACCGTCGCAGTAGCTTACGATGTTCGTAACTCCCCAATTCCAATTCCTCTGTCCTCTCCGAGCTAACACCCTTTCCCCAGAACGCCTACTCCGAAGAACGGCCCGTCGAATGGCAACTCCCCAAGATATGGGTCATCTCCGTGGTGCTCGGCATCCTCCTCGCAATCGCCACGTGGATCGTGCGCGCGACGCTCTTTCTGCCCAACGGCGGCATAATCCAGAACTACGGCTCGGTGCAGGAAATCCTGTTCCTCGAGATCGCCCTGACGGAGAACTGGCTCATCTTCGTCACGCGCGGCGGCAAAACCTTCCCCTCGTTCCAGCTCATCGCCGCCATCTTCGGCGTCGACGCCATCGCCACGCTGTTCTGCGTCTTCGGCTGGCTGTCCGGCGCGCCCTACCAGACCAACCCGGCCGACCTCGCGCAGTTCCGGCCCGATGGCTGGGTCGACGTCGTCACGGTCGTCGTCATCTGGGCGTACTCGATCGGCGTGACGATTGTCATTGCCATTGTGTACTTTTTGCTCAACAAGATCACGTGGTTGGATGAGCTCGGCCGCAAGGATCGCAGTCGCAAGGACCCGGTTATTGAGAACACCATTGCTGCGCTGAGTAAGTTGGCCATTGAGCATGGCACAGATAAGCATGGGACGGAGAGGTATGTGCTTGCTACGCGGCTTGCGGAGGAGGAAGACGATGAGTAGCGGGTGGGATGGTTGTAGGGCTGAGCTAGGGAGGATAATAGAGGGTGCAGCGACTGGATGGGCTTGAAGTGATGTCTGATATAACGGTTGGTTAGCCTTTGTACATTCGCATCGCACGTATACCACTATGAATATTTCTTCTACGACCCTCCTTCGCCTGCTATAGTGAGGATACCGCCGAAACCAAGGTTCATGACCCACGGCAGAGGACGGGATGGGATGGGATGGGGTGGGAAAGGATAGTGCGCTATTTTTGATGCACAATATCTGTCTGCACATAGCACAACAATCAGAGTGCAGGGAACAAAAACTCCAAAAATGCAGGCCATAAGGAACCACAAGTGATATTCCTCCACACACACATCGATCCCCTACCTATGTTTTAAGAAAAAGGTTTCAAGACCCGCCGGCTCGCCCGCCCGCCCGCCTGCCCTCCTTCCCCTCCCCGACCCCTTTCTCCTCGTCCGTCCACTCCAAAATGCGTGCGTTATACAAAAACCAAACCAAACCATCAAAAAAGGGCCGAGCGGATAGCAACGATTCGATTCGATTCGATTCGGCTCTTGCTCTTGCTCTTGCTCTTGTTCTTGCTCTTGCTCTTGCTCTTGCTCTTGCTCTGCTCTGCTCTTGCCTCTACTACCTCTGTCTTTACTCGTACCTCCCACACACCGACAAAATGTAGAGCGAGCGAGCTGTGGATTTCGATTCGATTCGATACGCAAAGCGCTAATGCAACCAATATAACAACAGAACAGGACAGGACGTCGCATAGGTACATGCTCCGCGCACCAGAACAGAACAGAACAGAACAGAGCAGCGGAAAAAGGCGACTAGATCAAAAGACATCCATCACCCCTCGGGCGGCGGGGTGGGCAACTCTTTATCGCGGTCCCGCCCGCTACTGCGCTTCTGCTCCGGACTCGGCGGGTGCACAATCGTGACGGGCGTCGTGACGCCGCCACCACCCACGCCATCGGACCCGTCTCCCGAGTACGCGCCGCTGCCTCTGTGGTCGTCGCCAGCAGCGCTCGTAGTCGTCGCGCCGCCCTCCCACTCTTCGGGAATGGTTGTCGGGCTCATCAAATCCTCGCTCTTGGCCGTCGCCGTGCTACCCGCCTGCTGTCTTCTTCGCCGCCGCCTCTCACGCTCCGAGTCGGCGCTCTCTCTTCTCCGCCGCACGTTCAGCGAGCCGTCTTTGTTGAGTCCACTGCCGGTTTGGAGACCCTCTAGCAGAGCGGCCGCGCGGTCCGCAACGTCTGGTGTATCCGTGGGACTGGTGATGGCATTGCTGCTGCCTTCGCTCTCGCCCGTCTCGGAGCGCGGGCTGAGCAGCCCTTTGCTGGAGTCGCCGTCCTCGCCGTTCGCGGCCTCGACGTTGACGCCGAGTTCGGGAATCTGTTGGCCGCTGGCGACGCGCACCTGGTGGCGGTCCTTGAGGCGGGCGCGCCGTCGTCGATCGCGCTGATCTCGGGCTTCGGGTTTGGCGGCGCGCAGTTTCTGGAGGAGGTCGTCCATGGCGCCGGTGCTGGAGGGGGACCGCGGAGGTTCCAAGTCGGGGGAGAGTGGGTTGGCGGGGCCGCTGTTGCCGGCTTTGCGGCGCATGGATATTTCGTTGCGGCGGTGTTGCTCTTCGAGGGCGATGTTCTTTTCTCTGGATTTCTGTGGTAGCAGTTAGTATATTGACAAAAGGAATGCAGAGCACAGGAGGGATGCGACTGACCTTCCACTCGAGGACAAAGTTGGCCAGCTTGGCGAAGAAGTCGCGTCTAGCGTTGTCGTCCTGCGGATCCTCGCCATAAAATGCAATGATATCGTCGTACGTCTTTTGCATATCCTCCAAGAAGACTTGCATCTGCTCTGCTTTCCGACGTGCTTCTTTCATGCTTCTTTGCACAATGATGGCGACCTTGTCTTCCGGATGAAACTTACTTGGATCCGAAAGATTACCAGAGTCAAGTGACCTTTGGATGTTATTGATGTTGTCAATATACTTCTTCGCGTCGGTCTGCAGCTGCTCGACGTTGATCTTCTGCGCCGTGACAACGCCGCCAATATCGTCAACAAAGTTTTCCCAGCCAGGGTACTGGTTTCTCACGATACGCTCAACAACATCGGCGAAAGTAGACTCATTCTTGTCGTCTTTCAGCATACCCAACCGCGACAGCGTCGAAAGCTTGAAGCCGTTCGCTTGCTTATTAGCGTCGTTCATGTAGTTACCAATGTCCAGAATCAGACCCAACACGCTGATCAAGCTGGACGAGCTTCGGAGACTGTCTGCAACGCGGGATATCTCCAAAAGCTTGTTGGAGATTTCATCGTACTCGGACTCAAATGTGCGCGTGAGAGACAATGCCCTCATCCTACTCTTCCAATAGTGATGCAGCTCATAAGCAGTGTAGAGATAGATCTGGTCTTCTCTTGTCAACTCGATTGGGTCTTGCTCACGCTTGCTTTCACTAGCATTTGGGCCGGTCCAGTCTTTAGAGTATGGTGCCATGAGCTTAGATGTGCTGTCCGGAATGTCGCAAAAGTCGTTTTTCTGTAGAAATTCCATAACGACACTATCATCAAGCAGCTTCGTGTCGCAGTGGATAATCAGTCTTGCCAACTCCTCAACAGAAACCTGTGAGTATTTTGCCATGCTGATCTGGAAGTTGTGCATCAGATCTCGCGAGATAACCTGCTTCTTGTCGTCCTTCTTTGAAGTCTTCTTGCCAATAGCCTTAATCTCTTTCGCCAAGAAGAGTTTCTCGACTTCGTCCAGTACACCCTTCTTGGACAGTTCCCGGTATTTCTCTTCCTTCTCTTCCGAGGTCAGACCGTGCGCAGCCCAGACGGTAGACTGCGGAGCATCGACCTTATCCCAATGTAGCGCTTTGAGTTTCTTCTTTGGTCGGACACCTGGAATGTTGATAGATGGCGAGCCGCCGTTGAAACCAGCCTTAGGAAGGAAACCAGGTCTTTTGCCACCAGGCATTGGTGGAGGAGGCGGCGGAGGCGGCGGGGGACCGCGTCCTATGCTGCCATCCACTTGACCCGGCATGGGAGGCGGCGGAGGAATACCACGGCCTCCAGGGAAGCCAAGCTGACCCGGTGGAGGCGGCGGAGGAGGGGGTGGAATATTAGCTTTGGTGCCAGGCATAGGCGGAGGTGGAGGAATTTTGGACGGAAATCCAAGAGCGCCAGGAGGCGGCGGTGGAGGCGGCGGGGGAATCTTTCCAGCGGGTTTCGGTGCGTCTACTTTCGGTACGTCTACTTTCGGTTCCGTGTCTGCTGGTGTCTTGGGGGTGTCGGAATCTAGGCTAGGATGCGAAGGTCCCGTCGTAACACCGTCATCCCCTTCATCTTCACTCGAGTCATCGTAGGGCTTGATTTTAGACGCGATCTCGTTCATCAAACCACTGGCTTGCGCGGCGTTCACCTTGGGCTTGTGCATTTGGACGAGTCTCGGTTTTTCGATGATGGCATCGTCTTCGTCTTCATCTTCTTCATCCATAGTGTCCTGTTCTCCATTATCGCCACCAACGGGCTTTCTCCGGACCATAGTACTCTTCGCTCTTGCGGTGCCTAGATTATTAGGGTTGAGTCCACCAAAACTCTCCTCCATCTCTCCCAAATCACCCTCCATACGCTCTCGAAGCTCTCTTAGCTTCTCGCTTGGCTGCATCTGAGTAAGAGCCTTGCCCTCCAGGGTTGCCTGCGTCTTTGCGCGCTGGAGCTGGATCTCTAGTCTACCCATCAAGCGTTCCCGATCCAGAATGCCCTGCATCTGCGTCGGATCGTTCACGCCGAGAGTATCCTTGCCTGACTTCTTCGCCGCCGATGCTGCAACATCTTGTGCGTCCCGGAGCATAAGATATAACTCCCTAGTCTCGAGTTCATTGCGTTGCAGTTCTTGGGCACGTATTCGCGAAATCTCGGCTAGTTCCGCCTTCATATTCTCGACCTGTCTGCCACGGAGTTCAATTATGCGGCTTTGTTCTTCCAACTGTTTCTGGAGCTTTTGTACCATACCATCTGCACCTAGCTCAAGATGGGCTTTCATTTCATCTCGCTCCGCAATTGCTGAATCGGCTATTTGCCGTGCTTCGAGAGCTTCGTCCCGCACTTGTCGAGCTTCGGCATCGGTATACAGCTTGTCAAGCAAGCTCTGAACGGTGAAATTTAGACTCTGCTTCAGATCCATATCCGGTAAACGACGATCCATGGCTACGTAACTGAGCATTGAATCCACTAGCTGGAACATCCTAAGGCGGTCTTCTCCGTCCGTGTCCCGGATGAGCAACAAGTGCTGCATAGCAGACAAGAAGTAGTCTTGAGCCCGACTGCCGGAGATCTTGCTCATGATGGCATCGGTGATTTGGGTTGGGTCATTTAGGTCCTTGACTTCGCCCTCGACGCCGTCCACCATGGAGTTGTTTTCCCGCTCGAGGAATTCTTCGTAGTCGACAGCCTCATTTGCCAGATATCGCTCGATCTGCTTGTCGATGACTTCATACTGGAAGCCGTCCATCTTCTTGAATATCCGTTTGATACCACATCCCGTGAATTGTGCACGGATATGCATCCGCAACTGAAGATCTCGCTCGGGCGCATCCACGACCATGTTGATGAGGAACAGGGTTGCAATCGCATACTCCATCAGCAGATTCTCTACGCCGATACCACCGCTGCGGACTTCATCAGATGCCCCCACCATGGAACCCAATTTTCCTCGACCGTCGACAGTGACCTCTACCATGCGCATCCAGGCGTCGAAACGGCTATTCTCGCCATAGAAACTTTTGAGCTGGTCGAGCGCTTGCAGGACTTTCTCGTGGCCTGTGCCTGCCCCCCAGTGGCACAGAAATGTCAGAACATCGGAGACCAATTTTCTGGTGTTCAAGCGCGACGAGGTGAGGGAGCCGACCAAGGCTAGGATGATGGACGGGTGGTGCAGTGCGTTGTCTGCGCCGTATTTGTTGTTCATCAGCGCCTTAAGACACTTGATGATCTCGTACTCGCGCTCCACATCGTTCTCTGCCTTTGCCGCAAGGGCGCTGGGGGGTTGCGCGGGACCCTGTCCTTTGCGACGATTGATTTTTGTGAGCACATTTGTGAGTGCAATCTGACCTTGTGCCTCGATGAAGCCTCTTACCCAAGCAATTGGCTGGGTTCTTAAGCTGATCTCCAGACTTGACATTTGCTTTATAGTGATGGAATTGTCCATGACCTTCCTGACATACCACTCGGGCGAGCCATCCTCGTCAGCCCGCACCAGAATGTCGGGATTGCCCATGTACGTGTTCCGATGCGTCTGGCGCTTCTTTTCCTCGTGCTGATACTCGGCCAATTTGTCCTGGTAGACCAGCGTCCACTTCTTGTCAATCTTGTACGCCTCCATCTGCCGGCGCGCCTGCTCTGGGAGACTCTTCCAACCTCGCTTCACCATGAGGTTCATAAACTCCTGCTCGACTACCGAATCCGGCGGTCTTTGTATGCTAAACGTGTTTTGGTTGAACGACGCGGTGGACGAGAAGGCCGAGGGCTGGTTCGAGTGCAGCAGGTGGCGATGCGAGTCGCGGGGCGTAGCGACCGCGGTGGGGAGGAGGCTTCCGGCATCGAGGCCGATCGAGGAAAAGGTCGTCTGGGAGGGGTTCTGTGGGTAGAACAAATTCGAGGCGCGGTTCTTGGAGTCGTTCGAGTAGACGCTCGCCTGGTCTGACGACGTGCGCGTGTTGTTCGACGAGTCGGTGCCGGCGTACGAGGTTAAGCCCCGCCCTGAACCGGCGCCCCATTGCTGCATCGACACACCGCGGTCGCCAGGCTGGCTAGAGGCGATGGTGGTACCTCCGGCATGCGCTGGAGGGCGCGGTGGCGGCGCATTGGACTGGCCATTCTGCTGCGGCGTGGGGTTGAAGACGGGATACTGGTGGAAGTCGCCGCCGCCCTGGTTGAGATGATGGGGCAGGGGCTCACCGGACCGCAACGAGGAGCCGTCGTCGTCGCCCCGTCGCAACGAGGGATCGGCCTGGTCGTAGGGTATGCTCGAGAGGATGCCGGCCTGCATGGCGATGCCCGGCTCGAGGGCGATGGACACGGGCCGGTCGAGCGAGGCCACCGAGTTGGAATGTCTGTGGGAGTGGGCGTGGCGCGACGACTGCGAGCCTGCTGCAGTGCCCGGCGGACTGGCGTTCGTGTCGTTTGTGTAGTTGGCGGTGCTGGTCTTGTCCTTGTGCAGGCGGCGGCCGAAGAACTTGCCCGCCGATGACTGGCGCCCCCCCTTGGGATCCTGTGACGTGGAGGGAGCCATGTCGTCGTCCGTTCCGGCGTGCGGTTAATGCGTTGCGATGCGTCCCTCGACAAGCCAGCCGGCGGTCCGCTGTCGCCCGCTCTCTTTCCGGCGCGGTCGCGCGTCTTTCGCTGGCTGTGTGTGGTCGCGCGGGCCGACTGTGTGGCGGACCAGACTCTCGACCGCGGTGCTGCAACGCGTGCAGGGCGTGTTCGAATTGGCGGCGCGCGAACGGGTGCGCACAAGAGTGCGCGGAAACGGCGCGGTGGGAAAGGGTGGACGGTGGACGGTGGAGGTGAAGTGGGTGGACGGCCGGTTTGGGACGGCCGGTGCGGGTGCGTGGGTGCGTGGGTGCCCCGCCTGGCACTGTCACTGTCACCACTGGCAGCCGTGGGTTTCGGAGGATAGTCTGGTCGGCGTGGTTAGTCGGCGTGGTTCCTGAATCCTCCTCCGCCTGGCGACGGCTGCGGACTGAGCATGCGGCGGCGACGCTGCATATGCGGAGAGTTTCGTGGCCTTCGACTGCCCCTGAGACGCTGCGGCGCCCCGGTCCGGCAGGGGGCGTGGCCGGGAGAGTTGTGCACACTCAGCACTGCAAGTGAACGCCCGGCCAAGGCAAAGCCGCACGCACGAACGCTGCGCCCGCCCGTCTCCCTCCCATCGACACCACGTCTGCACTGTCACCGCTGCTCTCTGTTATTCCCTTTATTCTCCGCCGATGCTGTAGCGCCGTTCCGAGCGGCCAGCCCTAAAGACACGCGGCGTGCAGTGCCTTCGGAACCCAGCATCTACATAGTCCCCGTACACCTCTCAAAGCCTGCACACCTCCTCCTCAGCTCCGCAGTCCACCGAGTGCGACCGCGTAAACAGTCCATACAGTCACCATGGCGGCCTTCCTCCACTTCCTCAAGGTATGTCAATGTCGCCTCGAGCCCCGGCAGCAGTCGCAACCGTCGCGCTGGGCGCCAGCAGCAAGGAGCGCGACCTGCGACTGCCACTTCCGCGCCCGCCGGCTGCAGCCTGCTGACACGTCCTGCTCAAGACCATCTTCATCCCACTGTTCCTCGCCGCCCTCCTCTACATCGTGCTCGCCTTCTTCATCCTGCCCTTCGTGCGCCGCCATCGCAGCCGCTACAGCCAGTACCTTCCGATGAACACCGGCGTCGCCGAGTCCACTGCCTCGTGGCGGACCACCGTCTCTGACGCACTGTACAATCTCTTTGTCCCCTCAAGCTGGGGCCGGTCCCGGCATCGGCGCGTCGTCGACGGGAGCAGTGGCGAGCACAATGAGGACGAGCTCTTTGACGACGAGGAGGGCGAGGGCATGGTTGGCTTTGACCCCATCGACCAGCGCAGAAGGGAGGCCCTGGAGCAGCGGAGAAGCATCATGGGCGAGGATGACCGGAGGCTAGGCAGGGAGCTGGAGGAAGGCTTCAAGGACGAGAGCGACGACGACACAGACGAAGACCGCCGACGCTCACTGTCGCGGACGCGGGCGCCGGCTAATCACTAGTCATCTATACCCTTAATCGATACATCACACCGCACCGTACGGCTAGCCATCCATGACCGACCGATGTTCACGTGCTCTCGTTTTGGATACGCTTCACTTCTGGTAAGAATGTCAGATTGCATCTGCGACAGAGGTGTGTCGCAGAGGCCCATTTGATTCCTCGATCAGACTCTAACTTGTACCCTTGCAAGGCCTGGTGTTGCACTGGTCTGGTATCGCGTGCACTTCACCGAGTGATTATCAGCAGCACGACGAAGACGCAGCACGATTGGAATGAATTGTTGATTCTCATATACAGTTTGAAGTTACCCAAGTCGGTAGATACCCCAGAGAAGGGAAGAAAAACTCTCTCGAACGGCAACCTGCTCACTTCTTTTCGCGCTGGCCGTACGCCTTGGTGGCATAGTCGCCCTTGTGGACGATGAGGTCCTCGGGCCTGTAGTCTTCACGTCCGGAGAAGTACGAGTCGAGGATGGCCTTGGTGCCAGCGGCGTATCGCTACACGACGCATTAGGAAGTGTCGACAAATGACGTGAACTTCGAGGACTTACCTTCTGGGCATCGATTGAGGTACCCGACATGTGCGGTACCATGGCATTACCGCCGCCCCACGGGTTAGCAGCGTAGCGGAGCACGTGGTCCTTGGGTGCCGGCTGCGGGAACCAGACATCACCACCGTATCCTCGGAGATGGCCGGACTTGAGCGCATCAGCAACGTCCTCTTTGACGACGATAGCACCGCGGGCCGTATTGACCAGCCACGATCCTAGACCATCTGTCAGCAGTGTCGATATCCTTGCGCACCACATTACCCACCCTTCTTCATTTTGGAGATCAAGTCCTTGTTGAACAGCCCGCGCGTCTTCTCATGCAGCGGGCAGTTGATGGTGACAACATCGCATTGTGAAAGCATCTCCTCGAGGTTCTCGACCCGTCGGCAGCCAATCTCCTTCTCCTTCTCGTCCGACAGCGGCTGGTAGTCGAAGTAGAGCAGCTCCTTGCACTCGAAGGGCTTCAGACGGCGTAGCACACGCTCGCCAATGCGACCCACGGCGACGGTGCCGACAACCTTGTTCTCGAGATCATACTCGTTCTTGGCCACAGCAGCGACATTCCACTCGCCTGCAGCGATCTGCTCGTGGGCGGGGACGAAGTTGCGGACGAGGGTGAGGATGGTCATGACAACGTGCTCGGCGACGGAGACAACGTTGGAGCCCGTGACTTCGGCCACGGTGACGCCGCCATTGGTCTTGTTTGCCGCGTTGAGGTCGACGTGGTCCGATCCGATGCCGGCCGTGACAGCAAGCTTGAGGTTCTTCGCCTTGGCCAGGCGCTCTGCGGTGAGGTAGCCGGGGTGGAAACTGTGCAGCAGGCATGGTCAGTTCCAATACATGTGTCATATTCTGACCCCATCCAGGCACGGATGGGCGCACGACGCGCGGGGGTGCGGTGCCGAGCTGTGGTTGCGGGGCAGAGCTCGGCGCGGGTGCAGATGCGGGGTAGCTTCACGTACGGGGTGGTGATGATGACCTCTGCGTCCACCAGCTCCTTGTCGAACTGCGAGTCCTCGCCCTCTTTGTCCGACGTCGTCACGAGTGTGTGGCCTTGCTCCTCAATCCACTTTCTCAGGCCCAGCTCGTTCTCGGTTGTGCCGAGCAGCTGCGGCTCCTGCTTTGCGTGCTCGAAGCCCTGGCGACGTCGTCAGCACTCCTGCTCGCCGTTTCTTCACTCGACGAACTTACATCGTAAAGTACCAAGAGAACCTTGCCCTGTGGAGAGGCCGTCGCCGTTAGCGTTCTGAAGGCATTCGGTTGGCGCAAGAGGGCTCCTCCAGCAGCCGCTCTCGGAGCCGCGCGTGCAGAGAGCACCGAGGCGGCTGGGCGGGCGAGCCGAGAAACTGAACGGAGAAATACCATGATGAATGGAGATGGAAATGAAGCTCAGATGAGGCTCAGCCTGCTCTGGGTATTGGTGTACTTTATACGTAGATGTACTGATGCGCCCTCAGTCAGCGGCTGGGTCAACCGGAACCGCGGGGGGGATGTGTCGAGTAGCTTACCCTTTGCAGCACTAGGTGACGTCGCAAGAAAGATAAGGGGTACCTGAGTGGAACTGTATATAGAAGGGCAAGAGAAGCTGGAAAGGAAAGCTGGCCGGAAGTGAGGGGAGTCTTTTTATACCTGCAGTAACGCATCCACTCCCCCTTCGTCTAGATTCCCACCTCATCCCCACTACCCAGCCCATCTGAAGCGCACCACGACCTACGTACGACACTCGGCAGCTTCCCCACTTCATCTTGCAGCCATCTAGCGGGCAGGCAGCGGGTGGGCTCAATGAACAAGCCTCTGCGGGCATCGCAATCCCTCTTTGGAACGGGCAACGCGGATGCGGGGTCGCAGCGAATGATGGCCGACGCGCTCATGACGCGCCAGGCCAGGTGCTTACCCGTGTTAATTCACGACGCAGCTCCGGAACCACACCGGTAGCGGTAGTTCGTGGGCCATCGGTGGCCAGATTCTAGTTGGTGTTTGGATCCGACACAGAAAGTTGACGTTGACGTTGACATGAATGTCCAGGCGAGTGTAAAGAACAAACTTCTGGGCGTCGACTAGGTACCAGAGCACACGACCGTAAGTATCCAACGCCCTCGGCGTTGGTCTGTCCCGGAAAAGGTTGCCATGTTGAGGTCGCAGAAACGCGCCGGCTGTCATTACACTCGTCTTGAGATTGCTTGCTCCGCTCCGGGCAGCTGCCTATCCCGTACGTGCGTGCCGGAGCCAGGAGTCTGTAACGACCCGCAGTCGTAGTGTTGGTGAAGAGAATGCTGCGCGTCTCGCGGTCGGACTGCGGCTGCGAGATGTCTCCAAGGCTGCGCCGGCGAAACTCGGCGCTGCCGCAGATCGCTCGCTGTGGGCGTGGACGAGGTTCGGGGATACGGGAAATGGTTCGGTCGTGCTCGGAGCACGGTGAGATGACGCCGAAAAGACTGGTGAAGTTCAGTTTTGGCAGACTTGAGCTTGAGCAAAACGAGTAGGCGGATTTTTCGTGGCACCGTGACACCAGCGGGTGTGGGTCCTTCTCTATCGTGCTTTCCACTTTAGTTAGACGAACCCCGCTGTGTTGGAACGAAAACTTTGAAACGACCTCACCATTGACTTCCAGCTCTTCCGTCTGTTACTGATCACTAGTAGAACGGTGTTCTTGTCTATCTGTTCCATAATCTGCGAGTAAATCCGATTTAGCCGTAATTGGGACGTCGATGGAGTCGTAGGCTCTTGGGGTTTCCTCGAGTGACGTACAACTTACAACAAACCCTGAATGTCTACCGCTGCAGATCAGCTAATTCATCTTATATAGTCCCAGTGTTTCTCCGGAGAAACTTTCCCATCTGAGGTTCTCGTCGACCAGCAGCGTGGTCCTAGCCTGAGTAGTTGCACCAGCCGTATTTACGAACTCTGCTGGGCGAGTTTCTTATCTCAAGTCATCAGTCCGTTACTGTTCGCGAGACATGGGCTCGGTTGGAAGCGTAAAATCGATACTGAACTTGAGATCTCCATTGGCTTAAAGTTGAAAGTTGTCCTGCGTATACAACACAACAGCGTTAGTTTTTCCGGTACTGGAAAGTTCTCGACTTTACATCGATTGAACGGCATTACAAAGCTCTGACGGGATCCTCGGCATCCGCCCACGCTGATCTCCTGGTGTCGTGTCCCGCAACAAAAGAGATCACTCCATCGATAAACATCGGCCCCAGAAACGGAAGGAGTGATCTATCTCTGGTGTTGCTCCAGGGTCTTCCTTCTGAGCTGTGGTCATGGCCAGACCAGAACCTACAGATGCAGGAGCCTGAGAAAATCCTCCATCAACCGGGGCAGGGTTGAAGGGGCCAATTCAACTTCAAGTTTCCCCAGTATTCTAGGATTAGTTGCATCAATAATGGTTCGTAATCCGCGGCAAGTGACACCACCCGTTCCGAAACAGCCGAGAATTCCCTGTCAAGCATTCGTTGGTCACCCGTCAAGCAATGCATACCCGGGAAAATCGCCATTGCTTGTGTTGGGGCGTTCGAAAATTTCCGAATCCGCTTCCGCAACTACTACATGAACGCCAAACTTCGATGGAAGATCCGAAGGCGTTCAAAAATAGAGAGATGGTGTAGCTCAACTACGAGGCTTCGAGTAACAAGGTGCAACGGTAAAGAATGCAGTGTTGGCCACGATCCGTGAGGTAGAAGGTCGGCATACCCCGTCCACTCTTTAGTCACCATACGTCTCAACCAAACTTTTGTAGGGGGCGTAACAACAACTTGAATCATAGGCTAATTTAAGCGACGATAGTGGAGCAAGATTTCGAATCTACCTTTGCATTGAATGCGCAAGCTTTGCTGTAGAATGATTTACGTACCACTTTTGGTTAGCTTCACAGTTTAGGCTCGTGTAAATAACTGCACCTCTTGGGAACTCGTATCTAGCTTCAGCTGCTAGATGACTTCCAGAGCAGCTGCGCCCAACACGATAATACTGGATAAACACCCCTCTCCAAAGTACTTCTGGCTCATTACAGCGCTTTCTTGGTGCCTTCACTCTTCGCTTGTCCTGTTTCCTGATTTGCGCCTGCTCTGTGTGGCGCTTTGTAATTTCAAACGTACCCCTCCATAGCCCGGGCTCATATTACCCTCGAAGCCTAACCGTTGTCCCTCCCCTAACCTCGCGCGGGGCATGTAGGTTTATCCTGTCCTTGACTAGGCAAAGCGAGGGAGAAAAGCCGGGTACTGTCTTCGCACGATGTTCATTTGTCGTGAGGTATGCCGACAGCATGGTAAAGCGTAAAGCGACTTTCCTGAAGTAGCTAAATACGGTCTTCGGGTTTCCCCACAGCCACCTCGTAATCTCCAGTCGTACAGCAAAGCTTAACACCACATTCATATATAACCCACCAGAGCTTTCGATCTTCTCACGCCGCCCACCATCATCCCATTACGACAATATCGCGATGGCAGTCAAGCAAGCAATTCTCTCGCTCGTCCTCTTTTCGTCCGCGCTTCTTTCGCAAGCCCAGGAGATCACGCAGCAGGACTTCTCCGGTTCCGGTCACATTCACGTTCTCAACTCCAGCGACTGGCGTACGGGAAATCCGAACCAGAAAGTGGGCTGCTTGGACAACGATGGCCGTTTCGTTGCCGATAACTCGACGAGCAACTGCGGTGTCTTCACCCGCTTGAGCGTCTATCCTTATTCCATGTCAACCAAGAAGGGCAACTGCACATTCCAGGACGAGAACACCGTCACGAACACCGACAGTTACTACGGCAAAAACGACCATGCGTGGACCTGCAACTCTACCTACGTCGCCAACATCAACGATGATTTGTATACTATCGTAAGGCTTCAATTCAGAGTCATGCCCCGCTGCAGGTGCTAATATCCCGCTAGGATGGTTTCCCATACCCATTTATATGCTTCGGCGATGTCGCCTGCTTCTACGACGCAAAGAAGATTCCCCAGCAAGGCGAACTCATTCCGCTATGGCAATTCCACTGGGGCTCGCAACAAGGGGGTATCACACCCGGCCACGTTATGCTGCAGTTACTATGGGACCAAATCGCTCCCCCTAAGACCAAGGAGACCGTGTTAGCCCCCGGTCCGGACATCAATGTTGCGGAGAATTCCCAAGAGCCACTGAAGGGGCAGCAGATCGCGGAGTAAGGCATCGGACTTCGGCAGGGATCGGTATGCACATATCTGCCGGGGGAGGGGCCGTGAGACGTGCTGTGAATGGGGAAGGTGGACGGCTGGGGTAAATGCGTACTCAAGCACGCCTGCTCAGTCAAAGATACCTGGCGTTTTTCACATGCAACTTGAGTTTCTTGGCTGCTTCCAACACTATATCATGTGAGTATCCCGTGTCCATGCCTACATCTGTGGAAGATTTGGCCGGGGTTTTCGTGAAACTTACCGATGATCCTTGTAGCATAGTACAACCGTTGGCTTCCTTGTTTAACTTCTTCAACCAAACGTCGTTCACTCAACGTCATGCTTGAGGATACATTCGCGATCCACTGCACAGCTCTGGAATCTTACCTCCGGTAGCCTCCCAACGCGACCACCTTGATCGAACCAGCCCTCCCCAAGCAACACACCGACACATCTGATCCGTCTTTCCTTTTTCATCCTTCGGAATACGCATCAGCGCTTAAGTATATGTGTATGATCTTCTTGACACGAGAATGTCGTACTTTCGAACGGTATGAACATCTCTTCGATGGGACGTGCTCATTCCATTTCTGGTAAGTTGGACTCAAAATAGCTTAACGGAAGCTCCGAACAAAACCGTCAAGACATAGTCATTTCACAAGTGAGAGGATTCGTGGATTCATCGGGTGCTAAATGGGCCCAGGGTATTATAATAACAGCAGAGGGATTAGCAAACAAAAGGTGTTGGGGCAATAATAAATATCATTGATGCATTATATAGCTTCCTTGTTGAGGTTCACCCCCACGAGTTCGTAAGTTTGGGTTCCAAAAGCTCAGAAGTCCTATGCCATCTATCACACCTTAGGCGGGAGCACGGTAGGCACAGGAGATCGGCTCGTGGTTCTAGGAAGTTCGGGAACCGGAATGGTAGGTACACAGGCGCAGGCGCTGCTCACCCGTGCCACCAGTCCGCTCGAGGTCGAATTGCTACCTCTGGCGCATCCCACTCGGGCATAGTCCGGAATTAGGGTCTCGTCATCCGTTTTTCTGGCCGTGAAGTTTCCACAGAAGTCTTGGCTCTTCTCGAGGCGTCCTTCGATGCTGCTGGCGCGCAGGGACGTTAAACAGCTGTCTGCTTCACAAACGGCCGGTTTAGGGCATTCCTTGCTTGTCATCTTCACCACGAACGAACCACGCTCAATGGTGTGTACGAAAATGAAGCCCGACTTGAAGTTGGCGTAGGAAGACCAGGTTCCATGGAATGCGACGATACCACCCCCTTCTAGCTCGTCGTCTTCGGGGTAGATGTCGAAAAAACCCGCTTCGCAAAGGCTATCTCCGCTGGGTTCCTGCGTGATAGAGCTGATATCAATCACGCTCAAACCAGACCCGTAGTTTGACTGATAGAGGTAGCCGTCAACAACATACTGGTTGTGGTCAATAGAGCGTCTCTTTCCCTCATAATTGCCGCTGTAATGCGGATTCTCAAGGTCGCGGATATCGAAGATGTGGGTGGTAGGCAGACCTTGGGTCATTGGACCAACCTTTGCGTCGCGTTCGTCGAACTCGTCATCTAGGAAGATATACTCTTGGTTCTGCTCGTTGTTTACTACGCCTTGGTGGACGTACTCTGCACCCGGGTAGCTGGTGATGGAGATGATGTTTGTGACGTTGCCGACCTTGTTTGTGACATCGTAAATAGTAAGGGTGTCCTCGTTGTACCCGTAGCAGATATCGCGGCCCTCGTAGCGTTTGTCCGGTCCCCGGTAGATCAAGCACTGGGCGTCGTGGACGTAGCCGTCGCCAGCTGCACAACCAGGACTCCATGGGTTCGCAGGATCGGTAATATTGAGGAAAATCAATCCACCACGGCAGGGTAGATTGCCACGCACTCTGATGGTTTCATTACCGCCAACAGAGCCGACTGCAATAGCATAGTTGAGCTCCTCGTTGACTACTATGTTGTGGGTCCGTCCGACGGGGAACTTGTCCCAGTGGCCGGTCAAGTCAGTTTGAGTGAAGTTGGTCGGATTTTCGGGATCGAGATCGAGCAACTTTTTCATGTCGAATATCTGAACGCCGTGCTTGATGGCTTCGGATCCAATAACAAGGTGGTCTCTTACTACCCGAACCTCTCTCCAGTTCGAGCCGATTGCGTCGTATTGAGGCAATCGACCAAGGTACACTAACTTGCCTTCGCTACTGATCTCAGCGAAAGCAGTACCGTCGTATTGCCCAATAGCGACAAACTCTCTCCCATCCTCGGAGGTCCAACCCCACGATGAAGACCCTCGACCGACACTGCCCAAGTCCGCATGGGACAGGAAGTGGTACAGGTCAATCTATAAGCGTTAGTTCATGTCATAGTGTTTTGTGTCATTCCACGAGACGCACATTATTGCACCGGAAAGTGTTGTTAACATCTCCAGGGATTGCAGCAGCCCAGCCATCTACACACGGGGTGTAGTCGAGTTCAGGATATTGTGTGCTATCCATAGCACCAGACGCGAGCTCAGCGTCCCATTGCGCCTAGAAGGCGTGTTAGCTCGATATGCCAACGGCGGGTTGAACGTTATGCGGTCATACCATCTTGATAGCCATGATGCTGGCATGGACAGAGCCTGAGGCGTAATCTTCAGCGGTGCCCAAGGCAGCTGCTGTGCTCACGCTCACTAAAGCGGAGCATAGAGCGACGTATGAAAGAACCCGGCTCATGGTGATGGATCAGCTATACTGGCGTAGGCCGAGTTTCTAGGTAGACGAAGATGGCTGTATATTTAAATACTCTCGAATCCAACATGCCGGATGCCCGGCGTGCCATAATATGCAGTGTATCATGGCAGCCTTGACGGCCGAGGAAATCTCGTCCTAGATAGGGAGGTCAGATAACATCAACCATGGCACAACCAAAGCTTGAAGCTGCTGTGCACGCTTGGCTGATGGCGGTGGAGGAGATATAGAACTTGGCAGTGGGGGCGGAGTAGGCTCAGCTCCGCCAATTCCGCCCACGCCCCACAAACTTTCTAAGGGACATGTGCTCCAAGTCCCGCAAATGTACCGACTCACACCTTCACCGTGCAGCGGTGCTCATCATCGCATGCTTGGCGACATGCGCTTGGCGTCCGGTTCAGGCAGGTCTCTCCTTCTTGCGCTTACAACGGACCGATATCGAAGCTTTGCAATCCAGGTTGCTCGCTATCTGTTTGCGAAATCAGAGTAGGTCAGGATCCGGCATGCGTGCTTTGCCAGATGACGAGACAAGCGCTGAGATGGAGGATGAGCGGAAGGCGGCGCGAGAGGTCTGAGGAGTGAAGTGTGGGGTGGCGGCCTCGGCTGACTCAGCCGGAACCCCGGCCACACGCGGGCTCCCCACCCGGACACATCACCCTGCTCGGGTCACTTTCCTGAGAGGTTCGTTGGCACAAACACCACAACGATACCAGGGCCTTGTTCTGTAGGGCAGCAAAGCATTGCTTCGATTGATGTAACATACAAACATGCATGGAAGACAGTGGTCCTGTGCATGAAAGACACATTGTGAGAGTGAGCTCCACCCTCAAATCTCTCAACTACAATCTCCTCTTTGTCGCAATCTAACAAGTGCATAGGACATAGGTACTTAGGACTTTGATCGCGGTTTCATCAACAAGATCGACTTTGGATTGACAACCAACCCGTCCCTCCACTCGAAGTTTAAGCCCTCAGAACTCTCGAGTTTCGCTTCGTAATTCTGCATCACGTATACAGCCAAAAGCTTTTCGACATTCACCACAAGCCATCGACCAGGGCTGCAACATGGCGCGTTAGCCATTTCCACTCAATTCTTTGTTGGGTTCGACTTACCAGATATACCGCGGAGCACCCCAGAACGGCCAATCGATCCCTGTGTCCACGGGCGACTTATTCTTGTTCAAGAATCGCGATGGATCGAACTTTTTATGATCAGGATAGAGCGACTCGTTAGTCATAAGACTGTGTTGATGGAATTCCACCGCCTCACCGGCCGGAATTATGTATCCATCTGAGAACTCAAAATCTTTCATCGCCACTCGATGCACAGTGTTACTTTGGAAACACTTTGTACGCCACGACTCCATAGTGAAAGCATCTAACAGCGGCAGTTTCTCCATGCTCTGGGAGATGTCGTAGGGTCGAGCGGGCTCACGGAGCGGAACAGATTCGATTTCCTCCCGAAGGGTTGAGAAGTGCTCAATCTGCAAATATACGTCCTGCAGAAGCTGACAGGCCACGACGGGAATAGCAAGAGTTGAGATAACCCAGGTCGATGTGATCGAATCCAGGTTCTGTTGCGTGCTTCGATCGTCGTGGCAATACTCTACGACTCCCTCTAAAAATGTTCCCTAATCATGTGAGCGAGCATCACTTTAGAGAGATGTATTGGAAACCCACTGGATTCTCTCTAGATGCTTCTGGAGTAGATCGTTTATATTCCTCGCGTTCCGCAATCAATCCTCTCAACGTTTTGGAGAAGAATTGACGATCAGCGCCTCGTCCTTTGATCAGCTTTGTCACTAGACTTAGCCAGGTCAGTGTCGCTGAACGTCTAAATCTCTCCCAGATTATACTCACGGGGCCAGGAACGAGGGGAAAATTCGGACTGCTTCCAGTATGAGCGTGGTTTGTTTCACGAAAGTCAAGCTCCTCGTGATGAACTCGTCATCATTTGCTGGTTCTCGATTACAAATTGCGTTCACTCAAACTCGAGTCCTAACATACCAATGTCCTCACCCAATAGTAGAAGGCTGTTGATTCTTGTTACCGCACGCTGAATGGTTGTCCATATCGAGACTTGAGTCCAACCTAACAAGAGAGTTAAATCGGTCTAGGCAAGTCACCTCAATCTCACACGCAGGTTCATCATACCATCTTTGCTCGGACTATTAACGAAGGCTTTTTGAAACTCCTGGTCCAGAATCCCGACGAATTTGGTCTGGAACAAAGGAAGTAGTTGTGTCATATTCTTGATGGACCGCACGGTTGCGATACTGACATGCTCTCTTGGAGCGCCCCAGTCAAATCCGAACGTATATTTCGGTTGGAACATCTGGCCCAATATATCAGTTTGAGTAGTTATGCTGACCTGACAGTGTGAGCGATCGCGTACCTCTCTTGACGCCGCGTTCGGAGAGAGTCGGTTCGTAGGGGCATTGTTCAGTTCATTCCAATGCTTCCTGGAAGACAGGACGTGGAGGCGGTTACCCGGTATGGGCAACGAGTACGGTTTTTCCGGGCTCTAAATCGTTCTCTCAGCTGCCTTGCACAACCTATTTGAAAGGTGGAGGGCTTACTTTTCGTGCATTCTCCAACATGATCTGACGGCCTCGCAACAGGAATTTCCATGTCTCCTGTACGCGCCAAAGATTGGGAAATGAGTAGACACAGAGTACCAGCAACAAACAAACTGTAGTCGTAACTACGATAGCCATGGCGCAGTAAATCGCCTTTCACGCTCTAGTTGGGACGTGGTAACAGACAAATTGCGATACGAGAGGGGAAAAGATGGGGAGGGGGGCAGCCAGAAGATCCCCCTTTTAGGCCAAGGTGGCACAGCTGGCTGTCTCAACATGCTGCGACACTACAAATGAGGAGAAGCACGCGTTTTCACCTGCACAACCGCGTGCGTACACGGCGCTAGTCTAGTGTCGGTCGGAACGGCACATTCCCGCCTTGGCCTGCAGCGGCGCCACCACACGACAGAAAGAGGGGTTGATAGATCAAAGTCCCTGCCATATCTGGGCCGCGAGATTGGGCTGGTGTTTTGTTATTGCATCCTATATCGAGCAAACTGCGCCCACGGAGTCCGTTGCAGGTCCAGGGTCAAGCTGCATCAACCACAGACATCTCCAGCGCCTACACCCCCTTCCGTTACAACGTCACACCACAGGACCGTCACCACACTCATCTCATTTCTTCAAGCTATCCGGGTAACATATGTATCACCCAATCATGCAGCAAGCCAAGACCACGCAAGAAAAAATACTGGATTCCTAGAGGATTCTGGATGGCTAGCCGCGCATGCGTCTTATCCACCTCTCCACCCGATGCCCGACTCAATCGATGCCCGATTCAATCGCAATATCGCCATTCCTTACAACTAGACCATGTGGCTATCGTCCTCCAACTGCATCCAAGACGATCGTGGATGTGGCTAAGAAAGCAGGCAGCGGATATCAAAGTCCATGGCTAAGAAAGCAGGCAGCGGATATTAAAGTCCGTGGCTGTCATTCTTCTATTGTCGTGAATGCGACCTATCATAGAAGTGATTTAGAAAAGGGGGCAACGGATATCATGATACCCACAGCTGTGAGCCCTTCCCCCCAGCTTGGGTGATGCTCAAGCCATGGCCACTTGTGCTACATGTCTGCTGCGTCGCTCTGAAGAGAATCTGCTGCCTGAGGGGTTATACAGCATGGTGGAAAGCTTTCACTTTTCTACGCAGGACTTATGAGAATCGGAACGACGCAGTCGGACGTGGTATAACTCGCATAAGCCGCCCGAAGAACGCATGCCACTCCGCTTCTTAGTTCGCATACCAAACTTCCAGCTTCAAGCTTCACAACGAAATGCTATCCAGTCTTCTTCACAGTCCCCGTGTGAATATCACCCCCCAGTATATTTTGTTCTTCCTATGTTTTCTTGTTCTAGTCATGGTGCTTGTCCGGTTCTGCGCCATACCAAAAGGAAGCCATCAACGTCGACAAAGCCAGGATTTATCCCCGATGCTTCCTTATCCACTTCCATGTAGGCTAATTCCTTGAAATCTCCTTGTATCCGCCACTAACGGTGAATGATAGTCTTTGGTTAGGCCAATCACACTAATATAGGATGTTCGGTTTGACTGACTCGGGACCTGCAGGCCATACCGTATCATTCATCATGAACTCGGAGAAACTCATCAATCATGGAAGGTAAATCACTCTGAGGCTCTGAGGCTGTGTTCTTCCGTATTGCTGACGCTTGTCTTAGGGAGTTCTTTGGGAACACACGCAACATATTCTCCATTGTCATACTGGGCAAGTCGTTCCACATACTCACCAATCCTCGCCATGTCGCCATTGTCCACAGCAAGCCAACCACTTTTGAGTTTACTGGCATTCTCAAAGATGCTCTTATTGCTTTGGGTGCTTCAAAGGAGGCGGCAAGAGTCCTATGGAGCCCTAAATCAGTTAAGGATGTGCTTCGGAAAGGCGTTATACCCTCATCGCACGATTTGCAAATCCGACAAACTTCTGGGAAAGACTTGAAGACCCTTTCTCATTATATATGTGGATTTCTCAAAGAGCGGACCTCACCGGAAGCCATTACTCTAGCACATAATACTCAAAGTGGAGTCGAGAGCTTGAGCATCATGGAGTGGGCCCGCGAGAACATCATATTCGCCATGCAGGACGCTTACTTCGGGCCTCAACTCCACAAAATCGACCCCACTTTGCCGCGTGCGATGATAGAGTTTTCAGACTTAGCATGGCAGGCTTGGTATCAAGTACCCTGGTTTTTGAGGCGCAAGCAGCTTAGTCTTTGTAAAAGAATGCTCTCATCGTACCAACGCTACCTCGACCTCCCAACCAACGAAAGGAAAGCTACGGCATGGTTTACTGGAGCGTTTGAAAAAAGTTTCCAGGAGGTGTTGACCAATCACACGGATAAAGCTGCACTTATGATGTTCTTCCACTGGGGGTGAGTTTTATAATGAGTCCCTTACGATTCTACTCGACTAATGAACACAGAATTGGCATGAACCCTGCCGACGCAACTGGATGGCTAGTGGCCCACATTACTTTCGATACTAGTCTCACGGAGATCATTCGTGAAGAGACTGCACCAGCATTCAAGGACAACGGCTCTCTGGACACTTTCTATCTAGCCACATCATGCCCGACCTTACTCAGCGTATGGTACGAGGTCCTACGTCTCTACACGTCTGTGACAACAATGAGGAACGTCACTGAGGAAACTAACATCGGTGACATCCATTTCGATAAAGGAGACAAGCTCATGTTTTCTGCTCGACAGCTTGCTTTAGATGAGACTGTTTTCTCAAAGAATGCTGCTGAGTTCGACGCTATGAGATTCTTGAAGAATCCCGAGCTTCAGTATAGTGAAAGTCTTCGGCCTTTTGGGGGAGGCAAAACCATATGCCCTGGAAGGACTCTGGCCATGCACGTTGCCATGGCTCTAGTGGCTATTCTCCTTCGACGTTATAACATCACTCCCGCCTTTCCACAAGAGTTTCCGCAGCCTTTTGAGGGCGATCCATCGATCGGAGTGATGAGAACCAAGGACGGGCTTTATATGCATCTAGAAAAGAGGACCTGAGGAGTACGGTAGTATCTCCTTCACACGCGGACGAGTTTTCCCTGTTTCTCATGTTGGAATACTCAGTTGGTCCTTGTTATTTCTATACTACGTGGCTAATATAAACTCTGATTCGATACTTGCTCAAGCTCTCTCCTTTACCTGCAAACTAGCATTCGTCTCTTATCTCGGATCTCTGTACTTGTTATTGTTTGTTCAAACACACACGCTCGGTCAATAAACAGCTTACTTACCTAGGTACATGCAACTATCTCCTTTTCACATGTTGCGCTATGAAGGAACTTCATGCTGCAGTCATCGCCTAAACCCCCCAAGATAAGTGCAGGGCGTACTGTTGTGCACCCGGGGGCGAAAATGTCGCTGGGATCAGTATATGAGCTACCACACCCTGATGTGCCTCGAGCGGGTCGTCCAGACGCAGAAGCATTGGTGCGGCGTGCTTGCTTGACCACCCTGCTGTGCCGCAATACATAGGACATGTAGTGTAACCGGAGTTGGAACTTGGCCCAAGTCACGGCACAGTGGTACACCACACCCCAACCACACCCCAGCTGTAAGTGTTCTTCAGCCTGTTCTCAACACAGCAATGAGGCATCGATATCTTTCGATTGCTTAATTCAAATCCCTTTGAAGATAATCTTCTTTGGCATCGACATCTATCAATCATGGGCTTAACTTTACCGCCTGGAACGGATCTATTCGAAATTCCTTACCAACAGGCACCTAGTGGCGTCAAGTCTGATTTTGAAAAACCCTCCGACCTGCTGACCCTATTCCGTGTCATTATTCCAATCATGATCTTCGTCACTACAGTCTTCCTCGTTCTTCGTATTCGCGCACGGTTCGGTCGGGAAGAGCGCTGGAAGATTGATGACTGTATGTCGACTCATTGTCGAGTCACTGTAAAGCTCGTTGCAAAATTTTAACACTTATAGGGTTTACTGTCGCTACATGGATGTCTGCAACTAGTCTTGGACTTTTGAACGTGGTCTGCGTGCAAAAGCTAGGAAGATCAACTTGGGACATATCCTTAGGATTCCTTCTCTCGGCCTGGCCTCAGCGTGTAAGAGTCAAAATCCGTCATGATTTCCACGTTGCTAAGAAGTTTAGGTATTAGTTTGCATGGGCTTCTTGGTCATCTTCTCCATGCTACTCGGAAAGCTTTGCTTGCTCACTCTTTATTATCGAATATTCGGGCACATCGATAGTGTCCGGCGACAGCTTTACTTAACGGGAGCATTATGCTTTCCCCTCCTCGCAGTGTGCATAATACAGCCTGTATTAGCATCTCCACCTCATGGGAAGCCTTGGGGGACACCCAATCCTCATAATACCGAGGGTTCGATTGTGGCCATGGGGACAGGAGTCGTCAACATCCTCGTGGATTTGCTTATACTGTACATTCCTATTCCCCCTATCGTTAAATTGAATCTCTCTCGAAAGAAAAGGGCCGGTGTCCTTGCAATTTTTCTGACCGGATCAATGTACGCAACTGCTTATACAAATTGTAATGGTACACTAAAATCTATGCAGAGCAATCATCGCAGATGTTGTCGTTATGTACTACCGGGTACGCTTGTTCCAACAGCTAGACTCTCTCCGCGATGGTATGATAGTTGGTCTATGCAGGTGAGTTTCAAGTTCTGATGAAGCTCTGAGCTCATGTCCCAGTAGCTTTATAGAGGCCTGCATATCGATTGTATGCAGCTCCATGCCCTGCGCTGCTAAAATCTGGAAAGTCGATATTGTCAGCTCAAGCTTTTACCTCTCGCTTCGCTCACGCCTGGGCTTGACAGATGACAGTTACACGGGCAGCGCGGAAGGTCCACAAAGTCAGGAGCAACCTCGAGAGCCACCGAAAAAGAAGAAACGTGGACTTTACTCAATTGGGACATTTCCAACCACAAATATCTCTACCACCCGGCTTAGCAAAGCAGACGGTTTCATCGAACTTGATAGTATTGGGGAAAGAATATCGGAACGCCGATCCTCCCAGAGCAGCTTTCCTGATCATAGAGAGCATAGAACGGCTTACAATCGCGAAAGCTCAGGGACTTCCGAACGACCACCTCTTACAGTTAACGACCCGTCGAACTATCTGTCTTCCTAAAGTCTGGTGGACATAGAAAGCGAGTGTGATGCTACAAAGTCAGAGAATGTATGGGTGCGAGATTTTCGTTACTTGTCGAGTATGCTTTCATTGTAAAGGAAACACAATCACTCTTCTCATGATATCAGCTAGATAGAAGTGCACCATTTATGAGTACTGGGTATTTTGTAGCTTTGTATCGCAGTTGGGGGACAAGGTGCCTTAACCGATACTCGTTGACCTTTCAGCAACTCTGGGGCTTCAAATCCCCTATCCACGATCATGATGAGTACACAGACCTAGTTGTTCGCTGCGCATTGTCGCTGTGCCGCTCAGCGGCTTGGCAGGTTCGGCCGCCATGCTCTACAAGCGTCCAAGTTCCATATGCAGTTGAATTCAATGGGGTCTCCTCTTTTTGTACCACGTATCGTCTCGACAACTGGACTGGCATGTAGGAAGCATGCGTTGCCAATTCTACCTGCTACGTAGGGTACTGTGTTTCGTTGTAACGTCGTTGACTGAAGCGAAAGATCTCACCCGCCTCTTTGCCTTCATGCTGCAGGACAGACGCATGTCAGACTATCAATATTATCTCAGTTGCGTAGCCGCCTTTGCAATGCTATTGACTGCAGATGTACCGTGGTTCGATTGGGCCCAATATCCCGGCTCCGGAGAGCGAACACCCAATAAATGACGGGGTGTTTAATATCGAGACACGTCGCACAACCTTTGCGGACTATCTGTTTAATTACGTTAAAGCATGCGCGAAGGAACCGCAGGCATTGTACTGATATGGGAAGCACCCTACAGAGTGAGTGACTACAAACGAGTGTGAGACACTACACCCACCGAGTGCAAAACTCAACGCGTCATTGACCTTTTGGCTTGGTTCCGCATGAACCATGCATGCATGCATGTAAGTCTTGTCACCTTCGCAAGAAGTCGATACTAAAGGACATAGAAAATCGTTCATGTGCTCTGGGATGTCATTCTAGAGCGGGGTATCAAAATCATGGTTGTTCGGATGCCGTCCATGACATGCCTTCGTTCACCGAGGGTAAAAGAGGCCCTCTGCTCTTTGCCTTAATCGTGCAGGAGACACTACATGGAATGCTGCTTGGGGGCGTAATATGACCACTTTAGACATGCAATGCCTCTAGGGCCATGTCGCCCAGTAACCTGCAAGTAAGCCTTTCGTTACACATACCCGAGAACGGATTTCCGACGGACATCATATACTCCCACACTCCCGAGCAAAGCCACGCTGACGTTGTTTGCGAAACGTCGAAGTATACAAGACGAATCCAGCTCAACCCCAAAGCAGATAGCCTTGCTATTAGCTATCGTCACTTATTGTTCTTGATCTTCACCGGATAATTTCCGACCGACAAGATCAAGACAACCACACACACAACAGTACCAGCATATTCAGCCCAATAAACAACGATATGGGCTCAATTTTACGAGATCATGGAGTTTCCTTTACCCATCTGACAGTTTATGGGGCAAGTGCGACTCGCAATAAGTTCTTCACATTCACCACAGCGCCACTCGCGGCGCTACCCAGGATCTTCGACCGCAGAGCTGAAAAGATCAGGATCTTAAACGAACTGGATGGATTCCTGGAGTGCGGTCAATTACTATTAGTTCTAGGCCGACCTGGCAGTGGCTGCTCTACGCTATTGAAGACTCTCGCTGGAGAAATGGCGGCTTTGACGTTGGACCCCAAAAGTGTTATTCACTATGGAGGTAAACGTTACATTCCCGTATCCACTAAACGAAGCTTACCGTTGGCAAGATATACCCTTCCCTTCCATGCACAAGCAATATCGTGGCAAGTGTATATATTGTGCAGAGCACGATATTCACTTCCCAGAACTCACGGTAAACGAAACGCTCCAATTCGCAGCCAAAGCGCGTGAAGAAGAATGCGCCGCCCGATTAGAGCCGGAAGATCCGATGGAAACCTCGGATAGCCGTTGCGAGTTAGTTGTATCCTCGCTTAATCTCACTTCAGCTTCCAATACGAAGATTGGGAACGCCGTACAACGTGGAGTCAGTGGCGGTGAAAAGAGGCGCGCTACGCTGGGTGAGGTCCTCCTCTCCAATGCGAGCGTTCAATGCTGGGACAACAGTATAAGAGGCATGGATAGCGCTACCGCTTATACAGTCATGAAAGTGTTTCGAGCCAACGTGACTGAGCACCGTATCGCGGCGGTTGCTAGTTTGTACCAGGCGTCTCAAGCGGTTTTCGACCTCTTTGATTGCATAATCTTGCTTTACGACGGTGAACAGATCTTTTTTGGTACTACGCATGTTGCAGTAGGATATTTCACCCATCTTGGATTCGATCTTCCCCCACGAACGAGTGTTGCAGATTACCTCACAGCCTTGACGAACCCGGCAGAGGCCCGCCGCTTTGTACGAGAAGGTGTTGTGTCGGTACCTCAAACGAAGATGGACTTCGTCCGATTATGGAGAACCAGCTCTGAACGTCACGAACTTCTACAGCGCATTGGAAGGAGCCGGAAGTCTGAGGCGCAAGGAGTAGCCTTCCGAGTACAGAGCAAGCAGTACTCAAACTACACTACATCCCTACGCTCACAAGTCACCTTGTGCATCAATCGTTGTTATCTTCGGACAATAAACTCGATCTCCATACCGATTGCAACAGTCGCCGGGAACGCGATCCTGGCTCTGATCATTGGTGGATTATTCTTGAACCTGGACGAAACAGCCGCTAGCGTAACTGTCCGCAGCAACCTCCTGTTTATATCAATCCTCTTAAACGGCTTCATGTCAGGAGCAGAGGTAAGTCTACCTTGAAGCTTATTTTCTATAGATCAGCCTCCATCCTGACACATTGTCCAGGTTTTCGCTATATGGGACCAGCGTCCCATTGTCGAGAAACATGCCCGATACGCTTTATACCATCCGATGGCGGAGTCTATAGCTGCTCTCCTTTGCGACCTTCCCGTTAAACTTTTCTCGTCGGTACTATTCAACGTAATTCTTTACCTCATGGCCAATCTTCGTCGTTCCGTGGCAGCGTTCTTTACGTACTGGATTTTTGCATTCGTTTGCCACGTAACCTTGTCTACTTGGTTCCGTAGTGCCGGATCCTTCTGTAAAACACTGAATCAGTTGACACTTCCACTTGGAATTTGGCACTTAGCCTTGATTACATACTCTGGATATGTAATTCCGGTACAGTATATGCGTAACTGGCTTCACTGGATAAGATACCTCAATCCGATGACTTATGCCTTTGAGAGCATGATCATAAATGAGGTAAGTAAATATCGTTGTACCTTTCACCGCAGAAGCATTGACAAAACATTACAGTTTGAAGGACGTAAATTTCCTTGCCGCGAGTTCATTCCAGCTGGTCCGGCGTATGATCACTCCCCACTCAATAGTCGCGTTTGTGCACAGATCGGTACCAGCGCGAGCGTCAATGAAACCTACGTCGATGGGTCAATATACCTTCACCGCGGCCTCGGTTTCGAAGCTGATAACCTTTGGAGGTAAGTAGCGTGTGTACCCAAATAATCGTTGTTTAACCAATCTACAGGAACCTAGGGGTTCTTCTTGTCATGATGTTTGGATACTTCGCGATATATCTTTTGGCTTCGGAGTTTATACTTGCCAGTGCTCCCGGTGCTAATGTGCTTCGGTTCCCGCCCAATTCCATCGCCGCGAACTTGCATAAGCTCGACGAGGAGAACCAATCATCAGGCAACCCCATTCGACAAGCCATACCAATAAATAAGGTCCAGACCCCTGGTAATCTCCAAACAGCCCCTGGCGTGTTATACTGGCGTGACTTGAGCTATGACATTCCCGCCAGCCGGAGTCAGAGACAAACAAGCCTACTTACCAATAGTAGCGGTCTGGTCGAACCTGGGACCCTTACAGCCTTGATGGGAGCAACAGGTGCAGGAAAGACAACGTTACTTGATGTACTTGCCGGCCGTGTGTCAACTGGTACTATATCCGGTCAGATTGCTTACCAAGGAATGCCATATATCGATACCTTTCGTCGTAGGATTGGTTTCGTTCAACAGCAAGACATTCATCTCTCTACTTCAACGGTGCGCGAAGCTCTACATTTTAGCGCAATGATGAGGTGGGAAGAGGGCACATTACTCGAGAAAACGGAATATGTTGAAGAAGTGATCCGAATCCTAGACATGGCTCATTACGCCGACGCTATGATCGGCACCATTGGCCAGGGCTTGAACGTGGAACAACTACGGCGTCTTTCCATTGGTGTAGAGCTCGTAGCAAAACCGGACCTTCTTTTTCTCGACGAGCCAACCTCAGGATTGGATAGTCAAACTGCCTGGTCAGTTTGCTCACTTCTCCAGGACCTGGCGCGGCACGGGCAAGCGATTATATGTACGCTGCACCAGCCCTCCGTCAGTTTGTTCGAGATGTTCGACAAGCTACTTTTGATACAAAAAGGGGGGGAAACGATATATTATGGAGACATTGGACATCAGGCGAAGACAGTCACAGAATACTTCAGACGCAGAGTGGACATTGGGGACTCATTGGGAAGCACCGAGAACCCCGCCGATTGGATTTTTAATATTACGTCAATCCCAGGTATCGACTGGTCCCAGTCATGGAAGGAATCAGCCGAGTCCTCCGTCTTGCATGATCGACTTGGTCAGCTTTCCGAACTCCCTCCGAGCGATTCTACGCCGAGGTTGAGCCCTTCGGCTCAATCCATCTTCGCTATTCCGTTACTTTCCCAGATCCATACCCTTATCCGACGGATGTTCACATCGTACTGGCGCACACCACAATACTTGTGGTGTAACCTTCTTCTAAGCGCCTGTTCCGCAGCACTAATCAGCGTATCTTGTCCGAGCACCGGCAACGGCATTCAAGGCCTCAAAACCCAGCTCTTCGCAGTGTTCCTCTTCTGCACACTCTTCAGCAACATTTCCCATCAACTCATACCTAACTTCGTCAAACATAGAGAACTCTTTGAAACACGCGAAGGACGGTCACGAATCTACTCCTGGAGAGCCTTTATCACCTCTATACTCTTCGTTGAGGCATTCTGGATGACTGTCGCATCTTCTCTCGCGTTCGTACTTTTCTACTTCCCGATGGGTTTTCATAACGGGAGAAGCGGCGATACAGTGCTTGCTTGGCTCTATACATGGGCCTTCTTTCTCTTGACATCTACCCTATCCCACCTCCTTATCGCAGGGTTGGAGCACGCCGAGGCTGCTGCAAACTATGGGTTCTTACTTTTTTACCTCTGTTTGATTTTCTGCGGCGTTCTCGTACCAAAAAGTCAGCTCTCGCGCTTCTGGATATTCCTCTATCGAGTCTCACCACTGACATACGTCGTGGCTGGATTGTTAGCGGTCGGAATGTCGGATAAATTGGTCCACTGCACGGAGAGTGAGCTCCTCATTCTGCAGGCTCCGGATCCCATGACCTGTGGGGATTATCTAGCTTCGTACCTTGCATCTGCCGGAGGCCGACTTTTGAACCCGGATGCAACTGCTGGCTGTCAATTCTGTCCGATTAGCGATACTACGAGTTTTCTAGCGACATTGAACATCAAGTATAGCTCTCGATGGGAGTACTTGGGGTACATATTCGTGTTCGTCGCCTTCAATATTGGAATGACGTTCATGGTATATTGGGTTTCCCGGGCACCGAATATGGTAAAGCGCAACAAACCGGCACCTTGAGATCCACCTAGCGATGCACTCAACCACAAGCGTGTGAACGGCGAGAGAATGCTTGCGGGTAACAACGCGAACGAGGGACCATTGTTTGTGCCGACCATCCATACGCTCGATGATCTGAAAGAGTGGATGCGTCTTGCCTTCCCCACTTTCGGCGACGGAGAGATCCAGGATGTGTTAGATGCGAATCCGAGTAGTGATGAGCCGGCCAACCCGGGCGATCCGATGTTTGCGACCGATGGAGTGGGCTATCCGACTGCAGTCGGCGTAAGCCCGGTCGCTACCGGCCCATACTAAAGTCTGAGCAGAACATATACGCCGAAGCAACGTTCGACTGCCTCAGCTACTGGCTGAACAATGCCTACCCGCCCTCGAAGTCTTACCAATATCAATACAACGACGTGTTCGCACTGGTAGGTCCCAGCGCGCCCAACCAGTCTCCCTCTTTCTCCCTCGCATTCCGCCAGATCTGGGGGAATTTTATCAAGACATCAAACCCATCTATCGCGACCGAGGCAGCGGCTGCGGATTGGCCACAGTGGCGCAGAGGAGAGAGGAGTAAGATGGTCAATCTCAACACGACGGGTGGTGTGCCGTATCAGACGCTATTGTTTGGCGCAAATGTGATGCAGTTCATGGGCCCGGGAGTGAAAACTAGGTTTACTGTCGCGAATGCGTATTCGTGGGAGGGCGGAAGAGGGGAGAGATGCGAGATCTGGCGGCGGGTTGCTAGCAAGGTCCCAATTTGAGTTCCGCCTGCCGTAGATCTGGCAAGGCCCATAGTTTGCGTCCACGAACGGGGATCGTATCTGCCAGACGGGGCAAGGTCCTAAATAAGGTGAGGAAATGCTGTTGGCTAGGAAGCTGGGATGGGCGATGGGCTTCGAGGCATGCTGTGTCTCTGGCAGCGTTTGTTGCCGATATCGTAGAAGACTCAGGCGATTCTTCTGACAGCCTATAATTTTTTTAGCAATAGGTAGATAGTCTCCTCCTGCCATTACAAAGTCTTACTGTATCTAGCATACTAGGTGTTGTGTGTGTAGGGCATGTAGAGGTCAAAGAGTACGCTTACCGAGGTGCGCACCAGAGACAGATTATACCGGTAACAGGGCGGTAGTGCTGTCTAGCGCACAGGATACTAGCGCAGCGCAACAATCCAAAGGGTATCAAAACAGACGCATCCACCTCCTCCCGAGGCTCCTGGTGATGTAGCCGATTCCAGCATGATGTAGAACTGGTCAACTTGGCCTTAGGCATCGATGGCTTGAAGTGACGACAGCAGGCAGACTGTCCCGCGCGCCCGCCTGACGAGCCCGCACTAGGCCTGTTTTGGCGAGCTAGTCCTAACGGGGCGACCGGGGCGACCGGGGCATCCTCGGGGGTCGCTTGTTTTTTGCTGACTGTGCTAGCGCTGGCCGCGTCGCTGGCCTTCATAGGCCCCTCGCTCCGTCCCTCCTCTCCTCTTTTCTTTTCCTTAGCTCTGTCAGTAAACGCCTTTCCGCCCCCATTGTTTGCTTTCTAACAACAGTTTTCAGCTTTGCCTTCTGGCTTAGATCAAGTGTAGTATCTGTTCTTTTCAGTTTGTACGTACTCCTCCTCTGCTTGCCTATGACGTTGTTAACAAGAAAGAATCTCTGGAACGGTCCCAAGGGGCCTTCAAGGTTATTCAAATTTTTGACATCGGGCCTCTTCTCCCTGGGCTTGCCTATAGTCGAGGCCACAGTGTCGCTGGTATGTTCTACTCCAACTTCTTCTCGTGTCAGGATGTTAACTCTATACAGGTATTGCACTATCTCCAGCTGATGCGAACACCTTTTTTCATTGACTCTGTTGCACTCTATGCGACAGGTTGAGGAAGAATCTTCTCTCTCATGCTTGTGCTTAATATCTGATTCAAATTGTCAACTTTACCTGCCTAGACGAACGTAGTGGCCGGCCGCATATAGCCAGCGCCAGCGGGTCATCGACTAGCCTGGCAGATACAGCAGCTCAGAGCGGTAGCTAACTCTCGGACGCCATGCCGGAATCAATCTCCTCAGCTACATAATGCGCGTCTGTGCCGCCCGCCCGTAGGGTCAATTACGTCGGCTGCGAGTCAGTCTCAACAAGCGTAGAAGATTGGGTTGCACATAGTGACACTCATGCTACGCGTCGAGACAGGCTGCTCAACACCTAGTGGACTGTTTCCAACAACTCCCGGAGTCGGTATTAGGCGCTGCTTGTTTTGACGTGACGTCAGTGAAAATTTTCACAGTCCCGCTCGAGAAGGCGACATTGGTGCTACATAAATTTATGGGCATACGTTTACTACACATCAATACTACAGTAGTGTGAATGGCAAATTGTGTGCGTACTGAGCTCCAGCAGGCAAACAATGGGGGGATTGGAGTGTACTGACAGAGCTGAGGTGGAAGAGAGACGGAGCGAGGGGCTTATGTAGACTGACGCGACGGCTGTTTTCACAGTTTCACTCGAGAAGGCGACGTCGGTGCAAGTCAACGAGCTTCACAGCTGATACAATTTATGGACATACGTTTACCATATAGCAACACCACGGTAGCTTGAATGGTACTCTGTGTGCGTACTGAGCTCCTCTATCAAGAACAGAGGCTGACCTTGTAGCTAAGAGTCCGCAAGTCGTCGCAGCCGAACCAGCGCGTCCAACCTCCTCCCCGCGACCTTCCCGATAAATCCCATCATGAATCGTCCTCGGGTTCGCCCTTCCACGCCAGCCATGCAACTACAGCCATCGACTTCAGTACGACAGCCGTCCACAACGCACCCTTGAGTCCGATGGGGCTATGCGCCCACAAACCGCCGAAGAGAGCGCCGAGCAACAGCAGGACCGGCGCTGCGACCCTCCTGTTTCTCTCCACGTTCGACACCGCCAGCAAGTTCGGGTCGGAGAACAAGTCGCAGTAGTTGCTAGTTAAGACAACGCTCGTCAGGCCTCCATATTGAAGCACCCTGGACGTTACCGCTTGTCCGCTGGACTGGAAGGCGACCGCTGCGATCGGGACTAGGACCTGCCAATGGAGACCGTTTGAGGAATCGTTTCCGAGGGTAACAATGAGCGCTGCGGTCGCGATGAAGAGGAGCTGCAGGGAGTAGGATGCGACCAGCACCCAGCGCTTGCGCGGCGACAGGACGCGATGGAAACGGCTGAAGAAGAACGATCCGAAGCAGAAGAACGATATCGACACCAGAGACTTTATCCAGCGAATGCCTTCGTTTGGAGCTACGAGCCCAAGTCCTAGATACACCGTGTTTCCTGTCCCCGAATGAATGAGCTGGGTATCCAACTATGCCGCGTGCGATTTACTCACCTGTCTGCATGCTCACGAAGGCGCCCCAAATGAAGACAGCAGAGCTATCTAACAGCCCTGTGATGATGTAGCAGAACAACAGCACCAAATCAGCCCATTCTTTGCTGATATTGGCCGTCATGTGTCTCTTCAGCTGGTTTAAGACGCGAGATCCCGCCGCGGATTTCCCGGGACGCCCAAGCAGCGGCGTCTCCTCGTCGGACGAGCTTACTCCTCCATTTCTGCGCGAATGAGTGCTGTTCATGTTTGCTCTCCTGAAGTCAGTTGCAAGCGCCAGTATGTAGAAGACAAGACGGCCTCTAAGCGGGTGGCTGGTGAATTGCCGCGGATCGTCAGGTGGGTACGTCAGCGCGTCAACACCAAACTTCCCCGCTCGACGCCTTCCCGGCCAGGCTCGGCGGCAATCGAAGGATAGTAATGGAAAGAACTTCCGGTCTGGGATTGTTTGCCAGGGTTGATGCGCGAAAACATAATTCAGAAGGCTGGGAGCAAGACTGCGACAGGGCGATGGGTAACCTGAGTGGTTCGCTAGCGATGAGTGGCAAGCCACGGAACTGTCGTCATCGGAAAAGACGGCAGCGGACAATCCTCAAAACGGAGTGCAAGCCCTCTTTACGACATTCAGTCCTGTTCCAAGGTTGTCAATCGGTGTCGATTGTACAGCATCATGCATTTGTCAAGCTTTTTAGTCGCAATTGGCGTCTGCAGCGGCGTCTGGGCGGCTCCGGTGAAGCAGAAACCGCTAGCGAGCGGCAGTCACCATGCAGGACCTCACGGGAAGCCCTTTACGCCCGAGCACCGCGATCCGTACGATGGAAAGATCGATACGGTTGCTGAGAAGCTCCAGCCTTTGCCATGGGTAAGTGCAAGACTGTAGCACGGCACGAAGTCAAAGTCTCTGGGCGCCATCCTCCAGCTGCATCACGAGGAGACAGCGTACCAGCTTTACGTCGCTACCAGAGCTCTCGATTCTACATGTAACCGCCAAAAACATGGATGCTAATGAAGCGCTAGAGGAATGGAGATGGCGCAGACATGCTGGGTCCTCGCAATAGGGCTCGCGAAAGGCAAAATCCTGACCTCGTCCGACCACCCAGCACCGATCACGGTAACATGCCCAACATGCGCTGGAGCTTTGCGGACTCGCATATTCGCATCGAAGAAGGCGGGTGGACTCGCCAGACGACTGTTCGTGAGCTGCCGACTAGCAAAGAGTTGGCTGGCGTCAATATGCGTCTTGACGAGGGAGTCATCCGGGAACTCCATTGGCACAAGGAAGCCGAGTGGGCATACGTCCTCGAAGGCCGCGTTCGAATTACCGCTCTTGATACAGAGGGCGGTAGCTTCATTGACGATCTCGAGAAAGGCGATCTTTGGTACTTTCCCTCGGGCCACCCGCATTCACTGCAAGGGTTGAGTCCGAATGGCACTGAATTCTTGCTCATCTTCGACGACGGCAACTTCTCTGAAGACTCCACGTTCTTGCTCACGGACTGGGTTGCTCGCACGCCGAAAGAAGTCTTGGCCGAGAACTTCCGAGTGGCACCTGAAGTCTTCAGGGCGATTCCGCAAAAGGAAAAGTACATATTCCAAGGGTCCAATCCTGATTCCATTGATGAAGAGATCCCGAAGAGTAAAGGCTACAAGAAATCCAAACTGCAGTTCACACATAAGATGCTCGCCCAAGAGCCGGTCAACACCACGGGAGGTCTGGTGCGCATTACCGATTCGACGAACTTTGCTCTTTCCAAGACGGTAGCCGCCGCGCATTTAGACATCGGACCCGGGGCATTGAGAGAGATGCACTGGCATCCCAACGCCGACGAGTGGTCGTATTTCATCAAAGGCCGGGCTCGCGTAACGATTTTCGCGGCCGAAGGTACTGCGAGAACATTCGATTACCAGGCAGGAGACGTCGGCATCGTCCCAAAAAACATGGGCCATTTCATCGAGAACCTGAGCGACGACGAGCCTCTTGAGATCTTGGAGATCTTCCGCGCCGATAAGTTCCAAGACTTCTCGCTTTTCCAGTGGTTGGGGGAGACGCCGAGGCGGATGGTGAAGGAGCATTTGTTTGCCGAGGACGAGGAGTCCGGCAAGAAGTTCGAGAAGGCGGTCTGGGATGCTGATAAAGATCCTATTAAGGATCATTTCGACTATGACGGCGAGGACAAGGAGGAGCTGTAGGGACTCTCCCGCGCAGCACCGATGTAGCGCGAACGGGACAGTCTGTGAGTATCCTACTGTATCCCGTGATGATCGAACCTCAGCCGTAATAAACCTGTTTTACTACATTTGTCTTTGGGTCGCAGATAACGTTCAGCCTGTACTTGATCAGCCCACGCTCCTCGATTGGCCCATCCCGCTCCCCACACGGGGTACTCACAGATCCCAAACGTAATCATCATCTCTCCTCACAGCTCCCAACCGTATCCATTTCGGAAACGCGCCAAAGTCGAAGGTATGATGCTGCACCGCCAGCGCCCTCCCCTCAGCATACAACTGCTTACAACAGAACACCACCGCCGACGTGTTCATCCACACTTTGTCGCCCTGCTCCTTCTCCTCAGTCCGCAACCCTACACACAGCTCCTGCGGCGGCACAATGTAGCCTAGGATCTGCGCCCGAATCTCCGCCGGCAGCTTCAATAGTGGCGAACACGGCTGCATCACGTACCGCACGTCTTTCTCAAACCCGTCGCGCGCCGGCTGGCAAACGTACACGCGTGGCTCCCACTCGGCCATATTCGATGTCTTCCAGCCCACGTGCGCTGCAATGTGCGGGTCGGACGTCACGATGCGTTTCCCGATCAGCCGCGCCCTCCACGTTTCTGCATCGCAGCGCACGCGTTCGTCGTAGCGTTGGCGGTTCATTGCATGGCGTTCGTTCCTGAGCTCGATTTTGGGATTATGGTGTTGGAAGTCGGAGTTCGGTTGAGGACGGAAAATATGGACTTGCAGCCAGTGGATAGGTGGTGGGGTCCCGTTCTCGTTTGGTGGGACGGGAGGGCTAGGCGGCGCGCTGGGATAGGCCTGGTTGGTGTTGTACTGCTGGCAGCGCACCGGGTAAATCTGCGGGCCTTGGTGTAGTGCTCCGCGGAGCTCGAGATAGAGTGGTTTTTTAGTGGGTAGGTTTCAGATTTCAAGGGCTGGGCCATGGCGTTGTATGGTGGTTGTGGATTGTGTGGGAGCTCTGGAGGGGAGGCTTGCTAGCGGCGGAGTATTGTTCGGATGGTTGGGGGCTAGCGCGGTTTCTGTCGCTGGTTTGGGTTCGTCCTCAACGATTGAGTCTTTTTCTCTTGCATGTTTATTCAGCATCGTTTCTCTCAAGATATTCGGTATCTTTCCATCTCTTTGCTGCTTATATTTTTGGGGAAACTCACAGTAACGAGCATAGGAAATGGACTCCCGCCCATGCAACGGGATCATTGTTAGTTAAAAGAGGCTAGCCTCCCTCCTACACTCACTCTCCTATTTCTCCCAATGCTTGTAGGTAGTATGAAAGATTCTAGTAGACCCTGAGACCGTTGCGCTTACACTCACAACGTTCTCCCGTGTCTGGCAGGATACTGTCTTACGTGGATGCTCGCAATGAACTGTTGACAGGGTACACCACCCCGCCTGCCGAAGTATTTCCAAATTTGCGGACTTAGCTGTCCCCACATGCAGATTCCTGAGAGTTTAGACGTTGAAAACTGCCTGTTTGTTTGTTATACAGTACGTAGTGGTGAGTTTCTGTATTTTAATCTCTCACTTTGTCCGGTACTTAGAACCTCAATACCTCGTTATTAGAATTGATTGCTAATTAGCATAGACTTATAGCAATCCTCAACGGTAAGGGAGTATCTAGTAATAGGCAGATAGTATGCGCTTCAACCAAATCTGGAAGGTCTGCGCTCTAGACTCGGACATCTCATCGAAGAAATAGTTATGTAGTGTTTCAGTGTGCAGAAAGCTCGTGGAGCTTCTGACTAAGATGCCGACTTAGAGAAGCTTTTCTGCACACTCCGCTTCAAGAGTGTTCCAATCTCCTAAAAACTATTATTAGGTCCAACCAGCACTCACTGGCTATCAGATGCTGAAGCTCAAGAGTATTCGACCAACCAGTAAACCCCACCTACCCGTTAGCTCAGCTTTTGATCAACGGGTTTCCCACATGTCAGCTTCGTTAGAAACAAAAGAAACAAGGTTCTTGCGAGCTGATTACGACGAGCCTTACTTGTGTTCAGCATGAGCGAGCTTTTCCAAGAATATGCAACATCGCACATGCCGGATACGATGATTCTTGGGCGTCGCCAAAGCCGACACAGAAGTTCTTGGAAAATGCCCATATACCTTTTGCAGTTAGCGGCTGGTATAGCCCCAATTATCGTCAAACAAGTCTCTACAGGGCACGCACGAACAAGGCCATCTTGCCGGACCTGCAGATTGCACCGAAAAGTTCTCTTCGTATGAGGAGTGTACCAAAGGGACATGAAGCTGGCTGAGCAACGAACAGGCCTTGAAAATGGCCAAAGCGTACGGATACGGAGGAGTTTTGCACCGTTACCGTGGAGTCTGCTACGCTACGCCGATAAAGGGAAGCCATTGTATATCCGACCGAACATCGTGATTGGATAAAGAGATTTATGCGCGCCCTCCGTTGATTTAGAGTTGCGGATCTGTAGTTCAGTCGGACATTTTCAGCTGAGCCATGAGGGTCTGGGGATATGCCGCAGTAATCACTAGAGCGCTTTGGGCTATCAACCGAGTAGTACCTGGGTGCGGTTCTGTTGCGCCATGTTCAGTGTAATCGGAAGTCTTCAACAGCATAACAGAATTAGTCTTAGGTAGGAGACGGGCGAATGGAAATCCATAGCGATGCGAGTATAACGAAGTGTACAGTCGGTCGGTGAAATAAGACCGGCGGAGCACCTTTGTTGAGACATTCTGGGTGGTATAAAGAGATGGAGAGGACACACTTTGAATCTCCCATCATTCATCACTCACTTCGTTTTAGTTGATTTGTTTTCAGTTCTTCGTCCCTCGTTACATCTTTTCTCGTCCCTCGTTACATATTTTCTCATCCACCTTTCTTTCGGCTCGTAATTTGCCCTTCCTCCTCGACGTTCATTTGAACATGAGAATAACTCCCCTCGCACTCGGCCTCGTGGCCCGCTTCTTCACCACGGTAACAGCCATCGGCGATTGCGACGATGCGCCCACCGCCCTATCCGTGACCATGGGAGTAATGGACGACAGCACTGGGGCCCTCCCGATCTGTGAGACCCATTGGAAACAGGGCCATTCAGTCAAAAAGATTGAGACATGGACGAACGAAAATACATTTCTAGGATACATGTTGACGTACACGAGCCTGGAAACCAGTTACTTAGTTGGCAGCGGCCCCGCCGATGCTAAATACAGTTCCTTCGAGTGGGACCCGTTGTCGGAAACGGTTGAGCGAATTGAGATGTGGAACGACAACAACAAGGATGGCAATCGTCTTGGCAAAATCAAGATCATACTGACCAACGGCCGGACGTTTGAGGCTGGTGAGGATCATCCGGGACACAACATGGTTACCCAGCGCGGGTTCGGTGGTGTGATTTTCGGAACGTATGGCTGGGCCACCTGGAACGTCCATTCCCTTGGTTTCATAATGATGAAGAGCAAGGTCAAGAAGATCGAAGTCGGCGACGTGCAGTTTGGTGACCTTCAAAAGTAAGTAGCTTGACTCCAAGGGAACTGTGCACCTCTTTCTGACTCGCATCAGGGGCAGCACTATCAAGCATCGTCGGTACGACACGGATCGGCATTACAACAATCTCACAGAGCCCCAGGAGCACTCATGGGCCCGCGAATATATGGAGAAGGCCTCCTCGTCCACGTCGCAGGTGGCGAGGTGGAGCTTCGGTGGAGGATATTCTCTAGGATTTTCAGCCGCACCAATGGGTATGGGTGTCTCGTCGACCTGGAGTATAAACTTTGAAGTGGGCGAGGAGAAAACAAAAGAATGGGCCGAGGAGCACGAACAGAAGGTGAAATGGGAAGACAAGGTCATGGTCAAGCCGAAGCATACCCTCATCTGCACAGGCTACGCCGAGGCGGGCGAATTGGACCTGGAGTACATGTCAAAAGTCAAAGTTACGCTTCAAGACAACTCTCAGTTCGAGTTTATGCAGCCCGGCACAAAGCAAGCTACCGCTTTCACGGACGCTTATTCCAAGTGCACCGAGGTGGAGGGAGATCAGGCACAAAGCTCGCTATTTGTGCCGTGGTCGGAGAAGAAGCGATCGATTGCCACACCTTTCACTGCTTAGTGACCGCGAACTTTGGCAACCTGGTAGATGGTTTGGTTGGATCTTACGTCGAAATTCTGGCTTGGTGAATTTGTTTTGAATCCTGTTTTCCTGCTTTAGTTCTCCTCTTTAGGTACCACACTCTTTTAGTACACTGTATATGCATAATAGACATGCTTTTGGCGATCGACAACTGGTTCTGCCGCACACAAACCGCAGGAGTTTGCCACGATAGCCATGTTAGAGATTTCAAATTCGAGGAGTCGATATTGCCACTGATAACAGATGACTGCTTCTAACGGGTGTACTGTTCCATCAGAAGGCACATAGTCGGGCTTCCAAAACTACGTATACCCTCGGCTTCCATCGTCGTCGCACATAGATCGACACGTATACAGAGCTAGAGGTTTTCATCGCAGTCGTGATGTCGACATCAGGAGCGTGATTGGAATGGGCGTCGAAACATGAAGCCGAGACACCGAAAGCTGGAAAGCAAAACGAAAACCACGAGACGGTCCTGGAACATATTGTTCTCAGCGTTCTGCTTCTGCCTCACTCGTATCTCTGCGTAAATGGGCGTAGATGTTCTAAATTCATGGCAAAGCCCTGTGGGTGCGATTGCGGGGTAATACTAACGTGTCCGTGCGCGTGATGCACGCGGAAAACCATAAACGTTCTACTAGCAATGAGGCAATAGAGCCAGCCACAATCAATATTATCATGAGAATTTTTGGCAGAGTACTATATCGATACTCGCGATTAATTTGCGCTACTTATATCTATCTAGAAACTTGACGCTGCGGCCGCGACGCGTTAGGATAGCTGGGACAGCAGATACGCCCTCTAAGGCCTCCGCAGCATCTCTAGTATCAACGCTACGTTTGTAACGCTTTTTGCTCTGTAGAGATAGCTGCGGAGCTTTTCTCTTACCCTTTTGAGAAGATTGTAGAGCTTTTGTAGCGTCGCGAGCCTCTTTCTGGCGAGCTCGCTCTGCTGCCTTTTCTGCCTTCTCTCTCTCTCTAGCTACCTTAGCTGCCTCCCGCGCTATACGCTTCTCCTCTGCAATTTTCTCCTTGTATAGCTTAGCTGCCTTCCTTAGCTCTGCTGTCTCTGCTTTTTGAAGCTGCTGCTCCTTCTCCTCTTGCTCTCTAACAGATTGACGAACACGTGCTTCCCTTATTTTCCTTGGTAACCAGAAGACCGCTCCACCATGATATTCCTGGCGCTGTTAGAGATCTAGAGCTTTGCCCTTCTTTTTACGCTTCTCTTTGGTAGATAGCGCCTGCTTAATTCCATCCATCTCATGCTTAAGTAGCTCATTCTGAACAGATAGGTAGTGGAGCAATCGGCGAAGCTTCTGTGTATCTTAACTACTCTAATCCTTCACTGCTAATCGTACAAGCCTATCTATCTTTCTCTAGTTATAATCGCTGAGCCCTAATAAGGAGCTATTGCCTAATTCTTCATTCTGCGTGAACCTATTAAGGATAGGCTTAGAATTAGGTAGTGATATGCCTGTAGCTCTAAAAGAGCTAAGAATAGTTGATTCCTTGAAAGAAGCCTTCCACGCATTCTAGAATAGGAGAAAGAAGTTGCCTTTAGTAATAGAAGCTAGGCCCTAGCTTCTATGAAGGTATTCTGATAGCTCTGCTAAGTAGGCTGTTGATAGAAGCTTGAACATTGCTACATCAAGTGGCTGAAGCGTATGAGTCGAATGAAGAGGTAGAATAGCAAGGAGAATCTTGTTCTGATCACAGTAGTCGATAAAATCCATAGTGATATAGGATCCGTGGCCATCTAGGATCAGAAGTCGATAGGATCGTCGGGTCTTCTCTCTTGTACAGCGATCAAACACCTGCTCAAGCTAGGCAAGTCCAATATCGTTGTTCGTCCAGCCAGAGGGTGATGAGGTGATAAAGACTAGGTGTTCTCCTGCCTGGATATCGTCTACCTAGCTTGATTGAATGCCCTTGTTGGCAGCCTCATAGATAAGGCTTGGAGGCAGAGCAGTTCCATCAGCGCATATACATGCTAGGAGTGTAATCCATGCGCGGCTTCTATCCTGAAGCGATGCCCTAACCTCTTTCTTCTCCCACATTCGTCGGCTGAATATCCTCTTTGGTCTGCCCACAATACCAATTATAAAGCCTTTCTCATCCATATTGTACGTATGACGAGGATCTATCTGATATTGATCGATCTTGCTATGTAGGAGCTGAAAATAGAGGCGATATTTGTTCCTTGAATCAGCTTTGTGGCGATTGCTGTCCATGCCAACTGTCCATTGTGATATAAGATGAATGCTGTGCCGGTTGATAAAGCGCGTAACCCAGCTCTCACTAACTAGCTCCTGGGCTATCGTTGATGCGAAATTTCGTATCATCTCTCTTGTAAGAGGTATATGTCTCTCTGATAATCCTTTGATATACTGTACAAGCTCCTGCTCTTGTTGTGGGCTGAGTTTCTGTTGGTCAAAGTTCTTGGAGGTTCTAGGGCGTGTTAGGCCTCGGTGTCTTCGGCTTAAGGTGGAGCGCACAACACTATGTTTAGTAGCAATTTCTGTATATGAGAAATCTTCTCCTGGTTCTTGCGATTCGATTTCTTCAATCGCAGCCTGTATTGGGTCCATATTGGTGGAGTTGTCGCGTGTTGAAGACAATAGAGTTTGTCGTGTTTTGGTGTTCCGCGTGCATCACGCGAATCCGTGCATCACGCGCACGGACACGTTATACTACGCGATGCATCTATGACGATGCAATACAGTTCCTAGATAAAAAAAAATTGGAAACTATTACTTTTTGAGTGCGATTTCGTGCGTCATCGTATTTTACAGACCCTCCTTCTCCACGAGTTCATCTTGCCCGCTTTGTCGTGGATGACGACGCTGAGGCCGACCTGACATCAGACAGATGGTTAGATGTCTCCGAGCTCCTGCAACGAGCCTTGTTGGTTCAGCGTAAGCTGAGTTGCTAATTCATTATATAGTGCACCGCTCCAGCGGAATTTATTGTTAATAAAGATAGATATTAGGCAGTCCTCTTCACAACATAGGATTTTTTAGAGCTACGTAGATAGTTCACCTTCAGCTCTACAAAGCCCTATTGTATCTACTATACTAGACGATGTGCAAGTAGACGCTCGTAGAGGTAACAGGGTGGGACGCCAACGGGGTGGGAGCGCGGTATCAAAACCACGGATCGTCAGGAGGGCGCCCTGACCCATCTGCAACATCCACAACCACAACCAAATTATACGAACGACTCGCTTCGCTGATGTTGTAAGACTGTTGTAAGACCGCACACCACCGCTTCGGATGGGCCAACTACGTTGCTCCGGCATGGAGATGAGACGTTGCAGCAGGGCGCACGTGTACCACCGTCCCACCGTCCCATAATCCACGCTCCTTCTAACGCACGTCTCAGACTCCACGCTTTGTACGAGCATGCTCCAGATTTAACTCTGCAAGCAGTAAGTTAGTAGAACTAGATCTCACACTCGCATTTCATCAGTCGACTGATAATACTTGTTCTTGTCATGATTTTTGTCCCTATGCACCGCGCCATCGCATCGCGCGCACTCAATCTCGTATTGCTGAGCATTCGCTGCAACGCACTCGCATCATGAGAAGCTCCGAATCTTTCTCGGCTGGGCTAGCGATGCTCAAAATTCTCTTCAGCGCTCTTTTCGCAGTCCTCAATGAGTTCGCCGCTAGCATCACCGAAGCATGGCTGCCCGCGATCGCCACGCTGCTCGCCGCACTCGTCGCTGCATTTCACACGTCTACCCTCAGGATTACAACAGCCTGTCTACCACCTCTCAGGACGCTTTTCGACGCCCTGCTCACCGCCCTCCGAACCATCTGTCCGTCGCACCAGCCCCCCGCGCGCTCATCCACAAACTCCCCCCTTCTCAACCCATCCATACCAAATAGAGACCACTCTTCAACCCCATGCACTCCAACCATGCACCCTTCACCACTCCCAACGCACCACCGCCAAACGCTCAATTTCTCGCTCCCAAGAAATGCATACTTCCCCGCAACACGCACGCACTCGGAGCTGGACTTCGAGCTCGAGACACCAGCAAGCCACACTAGCTTCATAGCCTCCGACCGACCCGTCTTTCCCCGCCTCGGTAGCTACACGAACCTGAAAAGTCTGTTTGAGACAGACGGCGGGAGATCGGTGTCGCGTGCAGGAGCCGTGAGCAAGGCTTCGAGTAGATGGGAAGACGAGGATGTTGGACGCTTTGCGATGGGGTATGCAGTCAATGTGGTGGGCGGGGATGTGTGGTGTGAAGACATGGAAAAGGCGGAGAGTGGGGTGAGTGAAGAACAGAGTGTGTTTAGGCTGGGTTTAGTAGGAGATAATGCTGGGGCTCTGAAAGATGGAGGGATAGTGAAGACTATTGAGGTGGTTATTACCTGACTGTGGCGGGTGGTGGTGTTTTCGTAGTAGTGACAAAACGATGCGGGCATCAACTCTATAATACTGGTTGAGGCTACAAGTTCCTTCGACCGTCATTTCTTTTTGGAGAGCTCGATACTCCATGGCTACTATGTAATATATTACTGTACAGCTGATCCGACGTATATCATGATGAGACTCGTGTAAAAAAGGAAACGTGAGACTTAGACATAATGTGTAAGGGGGCATGATAAAGGCGAGTAAAGTTGGAAGGGAGGATTTGCATCTGGTAGAGTGGCGGGGATGTCAATATTGTAGCGAACCGTGAGACGTATCCCTGCACCCCTAACAGTACCGAATCAAGTAGCAGTGCTTCCTGCAAAGGCTAGGGTCCAAGCGTTGATTTGTTCTTCGAGAAATGTCTTCATCTCGCTTCCTTTGTACGCAATGTGTCCATTCGGTACTAGATACTCGACGTCGATCTCCTCCAGTTTGACCATGTTATGTCGAAACCAGCGGATTGTATTAACGTGCCGGGAGTCGAGTAGGTTCGGGCGGTCGTATACGCTCGGGGGATCGAGTAGATCAAAGCCCTTGAGTATTAGTCCGTGTAGAGTACCTCGAAGAGGTTTGAGGATGGCGAATAAATCGTCGATGCTAGCAATATCGAAGTTGGTGAGTTCCAGATTGTTGACAGATTGTAAGGCTGCTGCGTTGGTAAGCCGTGATTCTCCATCATGGTGAGACCGAGGGTATGAAGAGCGGGTGCCCGAGATAGGAAGGCTATCGTACGTTCAACAAAGCGCCCACGTTGCAGCTCTTGCCAAACGTCATCTCGGTGACCGATATGGAGCCTCAGAACAGACAGATGGGCCCAAGCGTCGTCTGAAATACCGTGATCTAGCCTAGCTGTCGGGAAGTACAGAGGATGTGACGCAAATCCGCTTGTTTTGGATCCTACATGAGGATTTACTCCAGCGTACATTGTCAGTTTCATTGTGATGCATTGTACTGGCAAGGCTGCGGACTCGGCAGCGTGAAGAGTGACAAGGAACAGTCTAGCCATTGACTGAGTAGCATCTGTGGCGGAAGTGTCAAATTTAGCCGAACCGGCGCCGACCTTCTCGTGCAAATAATGCTCCCCATAAGAACCAGAGGGCGAAGGGGTAGGGTGGCAGCTGTTGAAGCTGGGATCAAGAAAGACCAACTTGGTGATTCCATGCAGGTTTTGCAGCGCAGTGTTGATCATGCCTGCATCTTCACCCAGGGTCCGCATCATGCGGTTCTCCTCGGAATAATTGAACATGTTTGATTCGATCCTAGACTGACTGGCCGTAGAGAGGTTGTTACCAGGAGGAAATCGAACAAACCCAAGGTCATTTGACGGCGGGCCGAGGGCCAGCGTCTTGACGTATCTGGCCATACGGGACTTGGAAAGGGCGACGAGCACCTTCAGGGCATACCTGGAGGGCATGAATTTGATCGCCTGGAAGTATGTTCTCCCGATATGCCGCTGGGTTTTGTACTCGAGCTCTCGACAGGCTAGTCGGAGATTCTCCAGAGCGTCGATCGAAAGGTAGGCGGAAATCGCTTCGATGATTTCAGTGGACAACTGAAGGAGAGGGCCTGTTCCAGGCTTTCGGCCCCTTACGAAGAACATCAGGACGGCTGACGACGGGGTGATTCCGAGTGGAGCCTTGTGTTGTTTATCAGAACCCCTCAGCACACGCCATATATGACTACTGCGTACCTTGGGCAAGTCTGCCAGCTTCTTCTTCCGGTGCTCTTTGTCTTTGTTAGCAGATTTCCTGTAATGGTTGGCTCAGCGTATACGAACTCTTTCCGCCGCGTTGGCGCCGTGCCGTCTTATTTGGCGGCGCGTTGGCGCCGTGCCGTCTTATTTGGCGGCGCGCTGGGGGGTGCCGTTCATCGATGCGAGCATGGTGGCAGGATGGAGACGCGTGAATTTGGATGTGGGTGTCGGTTGTTGGGTGCATTCGATGGAGCGGTGCGGCACGAGACGAAGTCTGCCCTGTCGCGGCGGCTCTTCCCTCTCTCAAGACGAAGTCTGCCTTGTCACGGCTGCTCTTTCCTCTCTCGCGGACGGTCCCCTTGACGCGGTTCACGGGTTCACGTGACGGTGATAACTGCCAACCTGGGCAGGTGCGTACAACGCACCTATATTGTGCCTGTGTTTTTGTGTCCTTATACGCACTACGCGTGTGCTACTCGCATACCCAGTGAGTGTGTGCCCCGGCTCGTATGCTGTGCTATTCCGCTGAACCTCGAACAGGCTTGGCACCTGCAACCGTCGCGCCACGTCAACCATGTTCCGCAAGACTCGCTTCGAGGTTTGACAACAGTAAGAGCGACGTGCGAGGCCGAGTGAGATCAGCACGACAGCGTTGAGCGACTGGGACGTGAGGATGCTTGAGGGGCGACACCACTAGGGAGCGTGCAGGAGAACAGAATCCAGTAAGGCGTACTGAGTGAGGATGTAGTCATACTCACGTCGCCGCTGCACCGCATCCGAGCCTAAGCAGTCAGCAACCGCATCTTTGAGCGAAGGTCGCCTTGAGCTTCACCCGTGAGCGGCCGTTTTCATGCCTCACCTGGCGATGGCCCGAACTTGCGGACAGTGTAGACGGCCGCAACGATGGCGTCTCACTCGGCATCCTCAAAATTGGGCTGTTCTCGCATCGAACATGGCGCTCAATTCAATGTCGTCTGGATAAGAGCTGGAGCGATTCAAGGTGTGAGATTATCGGCTGGGATCACCACGGAGCTTGCCTTAAGTCCGTAAGCGCAGATCGGCTCCCCTCAATATCCTCCGGTTCTAATTTCCCCCAAACACGACTTCCGCACCACCCAACTTACTTCTATCTACATACTCTGGCCAAGGTCTTAGGGTGTTCTTGCCAACAACCCAGGGGTGCACCGAAACCGTCGTGCAGCAAACAAACTTCCTCAAGTGCCGGGTCACGGCACGATGCCATCTCACAGCTCATCCCAAGGCGCGAAGGCCGTCTGACGTCCAAAGTCCAACAGTAGCCGCCCTATCCCATGTGGCCACGTAGCCACATGTTGGTGCTGGGTCCCCTATTGCCGTCAGCCCTGCCTGCTTCGCTACCGGAGGCGCATCTTGAATATCTCAAAAGCCGGACCCAAACCATGTGCAGAAGATCGCTGTCGGTTAGGACGCTCCTTAATTGGCTAGTGTAGGTACACAGAGGCAAAGCTTCTTCACGCCACCGCGCACGAAACGCCTTGAAGGACCCGTGGGGCCGTGGCGATCCCCTAGGGCTTGCTACCCGCTCGCTAGATGAACCGACGGACCCCTTCCAGAGGGAAATACCTGGTTCCACCTCGAAACTCATCCCTCCTATTCAGGATCTTCAGGAGTAAACAAACTCTCGTTCACTCACTGAGGACTAGGTGAAGGACCGGGCTTTTTCTAATAAAAGAATACTCCTGGTTATCACAATCCTACCTTCGATTCAACCTCATGGGAGATGCTGATGCCCGCTCACTCGGGATCTTTGCCAGCCGGGGACACTACATGCACCTCAAGATCGCTAGCACTACAGCTTCCAATATTTCCAGCTGTACACACACTTTCCTGATTAGGCGGCTGCCTTGTGATCACATTGACTCTTACTGCGTGTTGGGGTATGATCGTCAACTGTGGCTACCTGTCATTCTGCTAGGGCCATGCAGTATGATAATAGGGTGGAGATCTTGGCGGGCCTTGTGGTTGTGCAGAAGCTCAAGCCAATCCCTCCACGATATCTGTACTAGGGAGCATGACATGTTGAGATCCGTTTCGTGCTACCGCCTAGTTCAGACACTTGAGTGCGGCATCTACACGGGCAACTCGGTCCCGCCGGCATCGACTAACTCTATTTGTTTCTGCTTAGACGACTTGAAGATGTATAAGAGTGCAATGAATCTTCACCATTTCCTTCTGCAGTTCCAGCATCCACTCGACGCCAACCATCACTTCACTCTTTCATCAACATTCACTTTTCTTCAAGACCATCATATTTACCATAATGTATATTTCAAACTCATTTATCGCCATCCTGGCCGCTACCACCACCACCCAGGCCTTCCAATTCTCTACCGTTACCTCTGGAGTCGGCTCAAGAGTTTCACAAACAAAGCGCGCTCTAAGCTCCTTGGTCGGCAATCTCTTGCAACCACAGAAGTCTGAACAAAAATCCTGCCCAGCAGTCTGGTCCGAGATCTCCACGGCACTCACAGCCCAGTTCCTCGCTGACGGCCAATGCACCGATGCCGCACGCGCTGCCATCCGTGCAGCCTTTCACGACTGCTTCAACGGCGCGTGTGACGGCTCGCTCATCCTTGCAAACGAGTGCTCCAACTCCGAGAACCGCGGTCTGGAGCGGTTGTGTGGCAATCTGGGCAACCTAGCCAGCGAGAAGAAAGTCGGAGTTGCTGACCTGATACAATTCGCCGGTGGTATGTAATGTAGCACTCACTGCTGGACCCACATGGCACGATAGACGCGAACCAAGCCGTTTCACTAACACAACGCTTAGCCCACGCGATTAAAACCTGCCCTGGCGGTCCCACCGTGCCCGTCAAGATCGGCCGCAAAGACTCCAGCGACGCCAACACCATCGGCGTGCTCCCCACCGGCAGGGAAAAATCAAACGACCTAATCAAACTGTTCGCATCCAAGGGCTTCTCCGTCACCGACCTCGTCGCGCTGATCGGCGCCCACAGCGTCGCAAAGCAGCGCACCACCGACCCGTCCAAGGCGGGTGCCTCGCTGGACTCTACCCCCGGCCAATGGGACAACAAGTACTACTCGGAGACGACGCAGAAGAAGGCGCCCTTCACGCTCGAGTCCGACCGCAGCCTCGCGACTAACCTTGTCGCGGCCGTGCCGTTCAATGCCTTTGCGCTTAGCAAGAGTGCTTGGGCTGCGGCGTTCGTCGGCGCGATGCAGAAGATGAGTATGCTGGGCGTTGAGGGGGTCGAGCTTACCGATTGCACGGCTGCGCTGCCTGGAGGCAGCAACAAGCGGGATGTCAAGTCGTCGCCTATTGGGGATCGCATGGCTACTAAATAATCGCCATTTATTCGCGTCTTTTCCTCTATACCCAAGATTGATTTTCCTTTTGAAAAAGCGCTAAAAATACAAATCGAAGTACCAAGCCCCTCATACCTCGTTTCTATACCCAATATATCCAAACAAGTTTATTTCCTCTTCGAATTCCATGGTATCAGCTGGTGTACAAGGCGTTGTCTGCTTCTTTCATGTACTTTTGGGTATGGCGCTCCTCTCTCATGATACTCTCGGGTCGCATTTTTAATTCTCACATACGTGTTAAGCATTCGTTGTCATATATAAAACATATTCGAGAGCTCCACCTGAAGGAAACATTCATTACCCAAATCTCATAAGCTCAAGATGTTGTGTCGCTATCTGATGTTGATAGCTTCGTATCCGATGGTAGTGGCGTGGTGACAGGCTTGTCATTTGTCCCTTTGAACTTGTCTACGATCTGTTGGACAAAAGATCCTTAATGAAGATGCATAGATCCGTCAGGTTGACGGGACACGTGCATTCCGAGATAGAATGCGCACTCTCCAAAATCTGTCATCTTGAAGTTTTCTCCCAGTGTTTCTTTTGCTGGACGTGCTGATTCCTCATTTGGCCCCAATCGAGATATATCCCACGCAATCGAAAGCCGAGTAAGAACGCCATTGCTGACAAACTCGTCGTCCGAAGCGACAAGGGTGTGCTTGCATACACACGAGTACCAGCTGTACAGTAGACTCCTAGATCTCGCATCTCAACTTATGTAGATGGCTAGAAGCTGGCCAATAATAATTTTCCGCGCTGGTTGACATGATGACATGCGTGCATGCGTGCATGCGTGTAAATGGATATGCAGTGAACATATGCGTAGATGACAGGAGGTTGCTTAAACTCCAGGATTGGGAGTCCGAGGCAACTCGCGGGCTTGCACCTTATTCGGCCGTGTTGGATATCGCTTGTTGTGATGGAGGTTGAGGTTGATGTTAAGCTTGTACAATAACGCAGCCACGCTAGAACCAAACTGGACTGTCCCCAGAAATATCCCGATAAAAATATCCTGAATCGTTGCAGCAATTGCCGTGTTCGTGGCGTGCGTGTATCGGTATGGATGAAGCTGAGCTGGCTTCGCTCAAACTACGCCAGCAATGCTGCTATGAAATGGAGCTGAGAGAGAGAACACACAGATGAGGGTGCTCTAGCTTAGGCGCACAGAATCCGGCTACCCAATCCGCCTCGATAAGGGGCGTGGATCCAGTCGAGCAGACGGAGCGTGGTTCATTGCGGCATCATTGGAATTATCAACCATGTATCGTGGATTCGAGTAAGATGCCGGAAAGACCTGAAAGGTATTATTAGCATAGGCATGCATTGACTAGAAGGCAGAAATTCTGAGCACGGACGACTTATTGACATAATGGAAGCTCACTATAATAAAACGACTAAGACATTGAGGGAATAATACGGTATGATGACTAAAGAATGCAGCCATTGATCTAGACAGCTGAAGAGAGTGCAAGACCGTGGGTATCCATCAAAGATGGCACTGTAGTCAGATCGAAGTGGAAACCTGAGAGACAGAAAGACGATACTCGTAGACAAGAAAAGAAACATAGTACTAAAAAAGTGACAGATGGACCAGTAAAAAAACAGAATAGCACCTTACCGGCAAATCTTTTGTTTGTCCGAGCGAGATTGCGGGCGCTAGCACCCTCTAGGACTCTTTTCGTTTCGAACAGTGACAGTACACGTCCGCAAGCAAACTATGCTATTTTCCACCGGCAGCTCAGCTGAGGTATACGTATCCCATCACTCATACTGGTCAGTGAAAACGCTTCTTATTTTATAGAAGACGAAGAAGACGCCTCAGAGGCATTCGACCTCTGTGTAAAGGCTGAGAAGCAGTCCTCGTTAACGACCGACGAAACCAGTGTAAACGCATAGAACTCTTGACCGCGTTCCAAATGGGATGTGCCAGCTTCAATGGGCCCTGTAAAAAGAGGTTAGCTTTCCAAGTCACCGGAGATATTTCGGCGGGAGTACATACAGACGACATTCAGATCCATATGTTTCAACATATCCCACCAATTGAATTCTGGCGCGCCGTTTGCGAGGCCATCTTCGAGAGAAGCTAAGTTCTCCTGTGTCTGCGCTTCAACCACGGCGCAGTAAGAATCCAAGCTCTCCCATGGAATGTTCATCTCGAGCTCTCCTCCGCCTATAGGACTCTGTTGCCCGTCTACAGGTGAGGGGCTGGTGCCGACGCCATCGGGTGGGTAAGTCTCTGCCATAAATGTTTTGAATTTGGCAAAAGATGAGACGCAAAGTGCGCGCTCAGAGCTACCGGGTCGACTAACAAGCGCAAGGACGAAAATCGGAAGGAGAACATGACGCAGGAACATTGGATCGGGGTCATCGTGGAGAAAGAAAAGATTGGTCGACAGTGTGGTAAAGGCTTCATCGTGAATGCCGTAGCGTTTTTCCCATAGATCAGGGGTTGGTGGCTCAGTGAATGATGGCAACAGAGACGGCATCGGTGAGGGACTCCTTGAGATAGGATTCTCTAGATACAAGCCAAGCGAAAGTTGGTCCGGAAGAAGATACGGATCCGCAAGTTCATCTGGATAGACCGTCTCATCATAAAAGCTGCTTGTTCGGGAGCGCGACGTGAAGTAGGGGCCCGTGGGCGCGTGGAAAGATGGAGGCGAGGATCGCTGTAGTTGAGATTGAGGGGAGAGTTCTGGCCGGCCTAGATAGAGATATCGTAGCACGAGGATCGTGACAGCTCCTTTCCAAGCCGAATATATTGCATTCCAACAGTTGAGCCTCTCTTCCGTACTATGTCCAAGTTAGCGGAAGTCAACAGTTGGATAGGTGGTTACCGTACATTGGAATGTCTTTGTAGTATGACTCTTTGATCTCCTTGGTGCTATCCTCCGGCCGAAATGCGAGCACATCCAGGAGAATATGGTCACGGTTATGTAGCTCTTCGAGCGTTATAGGACTACGATTACCTAGTACCTTCGATGCACACGAGCCGGTATCCCATAGAGCGAGGGTCAGGGGGACAGGACAGGGATTGAAGAACTTCCTTTTCACAGCTGGTGCATTACAAAACATGGCCATTGCCGTTCGGGAAGTTTGTTTTGTTTTGGTGAGGGCGACATGCGACAAGCTAATCCAGCTGTATATATGTTAGAAGCTGCGGTAAGATGGTTCGACTTCTTGGCCTCATGGAACGACTTACAGTGTCTCCAAGTAGCCCATGTGAGCTAGCGTAAGCTGCAGATGGGGATAATAGGTGAAGAGATTTTCGATCCCACCAAAGGATCCCATGATTTGAAGTGAACCCTGGTAATGAATCATCCATCGGGCCACACCATGTTCAATCAGCTGAATGTATATCAGTATTGATCAGTACATGTTTCTAGCGAAGTCAACTTACATCCATGGCGCAGATGAGCGCACAACAGCATACGATGACATCTGCCGGTTGGTTCTGCCGGCTCTGAAGCAGGCGATTGAAGCTCTGGAACAAGCTCACTTTCGTTTCCAAGGCGAGACGTTCCAGTTCGGGATTTCCGGGTTGACGAGATGCCATATGCACCACCGCATAACCGAGAATACAATTAACATAATCCCTCGGCAGGCGCTCCACGATTTCGTATGAAAGTGGCGCAATTGATCGGTAAACAGGGAAGCTTGACCGCTCGAGCGTAACGTACTCTGCACAAATTCTAGAGTTGTCTGACAAGCAAAGCAATGTGAGTAAAGGTCTTGCAGAATGCTGCGATGACTGGGGAATGAAGAGTACACTTACGGTACGCCATCAATTCTAGTAGTCTAGACTCGTTCCCACCCACTGCAAATAAAGCCTCGGTTGCATGCAGACCAAAATGGGCGGCCTGTTTGATTGCAGAAGTAGACTGCACCTGCACAGTGTTCTTGACGATACTCGCGACGTTGCCTAACTATCAATCAACTTGCTGGTCGCCGAGGTATTCTTGAGACAAGGTATACTTACTGTCCACTACAGGCTGAGACTTGCCTTTGAGCTTCCCCCTGACCGCCACACCATCGGCCCACCGTAGCGGTTTCCTGAGTATTGGCTTAGTTTCTGGTCATTCAGCCCTCGCATATAGACCTACTGATAACCCAGACAGGATACGCCTTTTTTCGCGCATTTGGCACAGGTAGGTAACATCCGGTCGCACTTGACATGACGCCTGCGGCAGGTATAGCATGGGACGTCGGACAGATGTGCTCCTTCGTCGGCCGGAGTGTTGGAGCGAGACCGGCGGTCGTCCTTCTTGGAGAGAGGAGATATGGATGAAGAAGAGGCGTACATGTTTGTTGCCTTCTTGGAGTACGTGTGCACAAACTGGCCTGCACTTGGCGAAGGCAGGCAAGTTGTCTTTATACAGATAAACACTGTAGAATCCATGACGAGGGTACGATGGATGGACGAGGCGGAGTGCTGGCAAGCCCATGCTGGTGCACGTTCCCATGAGACGGTCGACCGGGCTCCTTAAGGCTGAAGCCATGATGCTGTCCAAGCTGCATGGCGCACCAGAGACATGGATTTGACGCTCGACTGGCCGACGGACAGGCAATTGCGGAGAAAGAGCGTAGGCACGAGTTGGCGGTTTGCGCAACTCAAGCGAAACTAGCGAGCCGGTGCGGCTGGCGACGCGAGCCAGCATCATGACTCGCGCAGCCACGGGCGGGTGCTAGGCTGCAACTCGCACGGAGCACCGGCTGGTCGGGAGCGAGAAGCGGTCGGCCGCGCGAACCACCCTGCAGGTCCGCCGAGTCTTGGGGTGCGTAGCCGCTTTTCGCCCATCTCTCCTCCTGCTCCAACCCTGCTCCCTAGCCACAGTATCCAGCAACACATGTGGCGCTTCGCGTTGGGGGCAGTGCCGGGGAGCTGCAGCCGTGAGGTTGCAACCCGGCATGCTGCGGTGGGCAGCGGGACAATCTGTTTCTGTTGCGGCGCAGGACGCCGCAGGCATCGACTCGCGAATCGCGTCACAGCGGCCGATCGACCGCTTGACGTTGTTTTTCGCAGTGTGGCCGCATCGAGTCGAGCGGTCGTCTCGTCGAGGCACTGCGAGATCGGAGAGCGGGGGGAACGGTAGTTGAAGCGGGGCGCCATCAAACTTGCATGCTCGACGGATAGAGCGCAGCTTGCACACCCATCATGAACCGTGGTTCCCGGAAGCCATCGCCCATGCGTTCGACGTCTGGGGTCGGATCAGGCATTCTCAACAGCCGCCTCGACACGTGCCCTGTCGGAGGCTGTAGGGCTGCAGCATGCCCAGACACGATGGTCGGGATGGATTGCGACCCTCGGCCGCGACACTAGGCCATCAAGCGGGAGGCGGCGTGGCGGGGTTGAACAGAGTCATCTCCGATCTCCGATCGCCGTTGCTGACCTCACGGGACGTCTGCTGCATATTAACATGTTGGCCACCTTTCCAGTAAGCGTTGAAGATACCCTTTAATCTGCTCATTGGACCCCACTGTTGGACAGTGAGACATCCACTGGGCGCGATTCGCGTCTGCGCCCCACCACCAAGGACAAACCAACTTGGTCATCATGAAACCAGCTCAAGTATGGATGATTGACCAGTTTCAAGAATCGTCCACGTCCTGTGGGCTGTACGCCCAAGATAGACTGCAGTGTGAAATGCCCGGTGCTCCACACAATCATCGCACCTCTAAGAGTGCATCGCGGTGATGAGAATTGAATCAAATCCTGAACCGTTTCGTGTCGACGCGTCCAGGATCGCACATGACGAGCGGACATTGGAGGGGAATAAATTTCGTGATCGATCTTAGAAGTGGCGTGGAGACCAAAACGTTTCCTTCCTTCTGCTCCTTCCTGGTCGGATCCCAGCGAGCTCCCCACGCAGCACCCACGTCTTCACCTGCATGTCGCAATGCACAAGCCATTGTTCAATTCCGCTTTCTCTATTCGTCCGATTATGAGATGTGTGCCAATCCTCATGGCAGTATGGAAGGTTTCAGCGGTAAGAAGATAGGTTACTGTGATTTGCACAAAGCCCTGTCGTATCTAGCGTACTGGCCAATGTTGGAACAGAGTGCATCCGCGAATGACGAATGGTATAAATGCCGATACGGGAGGGGCGTGCTAATCCGCGCGTTTCATCTGGCATCGTTCGAGGTTCGACTCCGCGGATGAGCATGTTTGTCATAACTAGACAACGAATAGTAGCAGCTCTCTTGATGACCCGCATCCCCTTTGCTTTCAATGTGATATCGGAGGTATCGTTCTTCTGGAACCCTACGTCACACCACAAGCAATCTGCGTTCCAATTAGAGACTGATTGCTCTTTATGGTGTCGACGTGGTGGGCGTCGTAGTTACTAGGTGGCGTCAAGGTTGCTGTTCCTCCCCCTGCTTTATGTCTTTTAACGTGTCGCTAGCCTCTCTTCCTCATGTTGTTGGCCCTCTCAAGCATCATGCCCAGACTTACTTAGATCCCGCCATCTTGGTCAGCCGTCAGATCCTTGACCAGTTACTGCAGTACCTTGTCGCTTGGCTCTGCAACGGTCTCCTGCATCTTAGATTGGGCTTCAGAGACTTGGAACGGATGCGGGGAAAGCACGTTATCCGGGTCCACGAGTCGTCGAAACGGTGTGAACGTGCCTATACCTCAGCCAAGGCTTCCGACTACGGAGATTATTTGGCCATCGTTATCCGGATGTACGTCGACTTTGTTTTTGAATTCTGTGGGTGATGATGCTGTGTTATTGTCAGAGCCAATATAGTGGCCGCCAGTCCACAATACCTCCTCGCCATCTTCTTGGTACAGCGCTTTTGCTTTGCCACCTATTGACAATGGAGGTGTATTGTCTTTTCTTTTCTTTCTGGACAGTATCTAGTATGAACTCGGATTAGATAAACGGAAAACGTAGAAACGAGATTAAGGAATTGAAGCACTTACCGGGAATTTGTAATATGCGTCCAAATTACCTATTTGCCCAATGGACAGGAGCTTGCAATCCCTCCCGGAGTGGAGTGCCTGAACACTTCTACAGCTGGGCCAAGATATTATATGTTGACTCCTCCAATCTCACATAGATGAGAACGTGGCGTCCTTACTACCATAGCAGCCTGCATTGGTCTGCCTCGTCTTCTGCTTGGGGATGCAATGCGCAGAATCTTTGTTGACACCGGCCAACTGCAGTAGCCTCCACATGGGTCAAAGATCTCCGGACATGTTGTATGAGAACTTCCAACAGGACATGGTCCGCAACTTCTGACTTTTGTGACCGTATGTGGAAATCTGGCGACGCACTTGGCGGGTGGCCTCGCTGCGACATCCGCACATGGCTCGGGAGGACAGACGACCACGACCTCAAACCTGAAGCCGAGTCGAGGCATACTCGCCGTGGTAAGTGCGCGAAGAGTATAGCGAGGGCTTAGTGATATGTTGCACACTAATAAAATGTGTTAGCCCGCACGACTGTCCCTCTGGCTTCATCGCAAATACATAGCAGAGCCTCCAGTGCTTTGAAGGTCGCCTGATTGCTAGCCGAAGCTGCAAGATACAGTGCTAGCTCTCAGAGAGTCTGCCAGCAAGGTCAGGAAATAGATGCAGCCATCGCATCTGCGTCAAGTCGAGATGGGTCGATGACATGCTCGATCTCGCTTCATCGCACTTCGAACGGACACGTGGTTGACGCCGGACTGCTGTTAGCTTTCCTGCGAAGAAGGTTGTCGAGATGAATCTGATGGCAGTCAAGCGAGCGAAAGTGGGCGATTCCCCTCTATATACACCCCGGCTTCGGGCCTAGATGTGTCGCGTCGGCAGTGATGGATCATCGAGGACGGACTCGCACGGCTGCCTCGCGAGTGCAAGAGTACGAGAGAGCTGGCCAATGGGGAGAGCCGTGCCAAGCGCTTTTGTGGGCCCATCCGGCGGTCCTCACCTCACATCCGTCCGACCGTCACTCTTTGTTCAAACTTCATCGTGCTTAACGTAGCTGTGCTTACCTACATCCTCTCGACGCTGAGCTGGATCCTCAGGGCGAGTGATCTGGAGGCCAGTTCAGCCCCCAGCCCCTCCTCCCTCTGTACGATGACGTACTAGCTGACAGCCATTTTACACAGACCTTCGAAGTTCACGGTTTGGCTGTGTGAATGCGCGGGCGTTAACTGAGATTACATTGCTAAAAGAGCGAGAGTTGTCTGGCGTAACATTCTGAACCCACGCACGCAAATTGGATCCCGTTCAAATGACGCAGCTCACACCAGCTTCAGCAACTGCTTCAACCCCCGGAAAAACAGGCTAGAGCGCTCCAGCGCTTCCTGCCCCGGCGGATTCTTTCCAATCATATGTTCATGTTCATGAGCCCAACGAAAGACACCATAAACATTGTGGGTATTCTGGTAGTGTGCATCCACTTGTCGAAGCGTCATGTTACGATTGAGGTCTTCGCCGCCGTTCTTAGATGACACTACGGTAGCAAAACTGAGTACTTTGTTTCCCCCCTCGTTTCCGAAGACCGGCTCCTCGATGATGGCGGTGTGCATGCAGCATATCTCTCCAGAGCGAATGCGAACGTTCTGATCCGGAATGTGGTCCCAACTGCGGAACCAAGCCACGATGTCGCCTTTCTTGATATCGGCGTTGGCCGGTATGTAGCTCTGGTTGGGTTCTACGACAGGCTGGAAGTATGTCGCATCCGCGAGCACATCAGCACATGTCGTCGACGACACACTGTACCCCGTCTTGTTCTGGATATCGTAGGTCCCCAGACCCCAGCCGTGGCAGAAGTACCGTTCCTCACCGCCCTTGGCCTTGTTGGCGGCCGTTGGCACGTAAACAATTACTGGTTTGTCCTGGCTTGTTTTCATCACCTTGAGATCGAAAGGCACTTTATTCTTCCAGACTAGTTCGTTTTGTCGTGCGAACGGCGCCTCTTCCCAACATTTAGGGGAGAAAATCTCTGGCACTTCGTCCCGGTGTCGCGTGAATGTGCCAAGGTCTAGGAATTTGATATAGTAGGAGTCATCTTCCGAGCCCGGGTGTCCTGTATATCCTAGTTGGCCAGAAGGCTGCTGAGGATTCTCCACTTAGTATGTGTCAGTACCTTTTCTATGCCATGCAGCTTGTTGTGGGCCGAACACTTACTGATATCTATGCTGAACGATCCTGTATTAGAGATGTTTTCAAGTTCAGAGCTGACTGATGAAAGAACAGGCGAAGAAGTAGTTGACGCTTGAATCAGTGACTACCTTTGCAGAAGATTAGCCTCTTATAAACACCGCGATCGCGATTGAGTGCCGTTCTGTTTAGTATTCACATCTACCAAGGACGCAATGGCGTATTCTTTGGCAGCTGAAATTTCAGCTGCGCTTATCATGTCGGGACCCACTTAGCAAGCTGCCCTCTTCTACACCTGTATTTCAGCCAGCGTCTACTCTACGCATTCGTTCTTGTTCGAATAGCGGTGAGCGTAGTGAAAGCTGAATGCATTGCTCAGCTCAAACCAAACAGCCAAAACGCCACAACTCAATTGGTCAATGAGAACGCCACATCCACACACATAACCACCACCCTTAGCAGAATTTATTGCTGATAGAGACATACTTCAGGTCACCCTCTAGACAACCTAGGTGTTTTGAGTAACAAGTACATAGTCTACCTCCATCTTTGCATAGCCCTATTGTACCTAGTATACTAGACAATGGTTGGTAGTATACCAGGGCGGTGCAACAGTCTTTCAACCGTCTCTGCGCGACAACATCAGGGAAGGGTGTGTTTGGCTGATACGGGACACCCCTAGGCTGAGCTGCACATGCCTGCGCGCTTAACGTAACCATTACCAGAAACAGCACACAGCCGTATAGTTAGAAAAAGGCGGGGAATTTATACATCTAGTCTTCCGAGTTCGGTATGTCGATGCGGGTGTGGGCAGGGTACTAAGCTCAAAAACACTCACAGAAACAGGGTTCATGACACTGCCCTTCGTTGTAAATCCGTTCAAACTCGGCTCCCACATCATCGGTCTCACATGTAGATAGATCTACACGAGCGGGCATCTTACTCGAGTCCCAACTGCCGCCTAACAAACTCCACCTCCTCCCTACTCCCACAAATCAACCCGGCCTTCTCCTCCGTATGCGCAATCTCCCTCTCCAACACGCCCCTCCCTTGCTCATCCACCGCCATCCCACCCGCGCACTCTACAATCAGCGCCACAGGCGCCAACTCATAAAGTCTCCTTAACTTGGCCTTGCTCACACCCGTAACGGGAGACATGTACACGCCATGTCCTTTCACCAGCGCGTGGATCACATCTGGAACGAGCCCGCCGCTGTAGCGTAACGTGTACTTGTGCGTGATGAAGTGACTGATCAGGTTCATGTACTTCTCGTCCTCGGCCGCGGCGCGGAGATTCGCAGGGGCGAAGTAGCGCGTTGTAACGTCTGCTGCGTTTTTCAATTGTACTGTCGGGCGTATGATCTCGACACTGCCGTTGTCACCGAGCGCGACATCGAAGCAAGCTGATGGCGATCCGGGCACGCGCAAAGCAATGGTAGCTGTTGTGCGGGGGCCGAAGACTCCTAGGATCGCGGCGATTTGCTTCTCCTTTGGATTCTGGCGTAGTGCGGTTTCTCCGTCCCAGATGCCTATGATGGTGCCGACGGTCCAGTTCGGGGCGATGATAGAGGACCCATCGAGCGGATCGAACGCGATGCAGTATTTCTCCGCACTCTCGGATGCTGTAGAAGCTGGGGCCTCGTTACGTCTTTCCACTGGGTCTTCCTCGCTGCTTGCGCTGGCAATGGCAGGGCATTTTGCAACGGCGGACCGGATGACTTTCTCGGCGATAAGGTCGACGTTTAGCTGTTCATCTCCATGGGCGTTCGTGCTTCCGACTTGGGATACCTTCCCGGCGGATCTGAGGGCTTGGGCGACTTCTACCAGACAAGAGACGAGGATGGGGAGTACTTCCTGTGTTAGGGACAGTCGTGTGTCTGGAAGTAGGGTTTTGAGATGTGAAGTGAAGTTAGACATGTCGGTATTCGTCGTGTTGTCTCAATAGGCTTTCAGGTCGATGAATGGATCCTACGACAGTATCGTGGACAGTGTTGTTTGATGTTGAGGAGCGAAGAAGGAAGTGCGGCGACTTTGTGGAGCAACGCTAGCAGTCCCTGTGTATGATTGGTCATACGCCGAACCGTACCCACACCATGCAGTATCTCCAAAGGAAAAACAAAAGTAAAGTAAAAAGCATCAAGCGAATTCATTCCTCAGCCTACAGACTCAAGCGCAACTCAAGAAAGCTTTCCTCTTCCAGTCCAGTCCACTTCGAACAGGCACGTCGAATCTCCGATCCTTATCTAAAAAGTTCCCTCTCAGAAGCTGATACGTGGATTCGTTCTCCTCAACGCCTTTTTCCTTTGCATCAATCTTCTCATCCCATTCACGCCAGTCCTTACTCGAGCGAAGGTTCCACGCCATCACCGCCGGAGGCTTGCGCATCTCAATCTTTCCAGGTCTAGAGTCAGAGGAGAACTCCGCGTCAAGAGCAACAATGAGGATTTCCTTGCCGGGCTTCCGAGGTAAGACTTTGAGCTGAGGGGATCTGTACGGAGTGGAGTATGGGAAGTATGTAGACTCTGTGAGAGTGTGAACAGCGCTCGCGGACGCGGACGCGTTATGGCTGCGGCCATGAAGCTGCAGTCGCACGATCTTTGGGTTGCAAGATAAAGACGGCATGACGATGTACACGAATTCCGAGCTCCAGTAAGTCAAAATGAAGGGGTGCTGGATTGGCCGGGTGTTCTCATACGAAACTGATTTCGTTGGGTGCGTTCGCTCCAAAACGCATTCCGGATCTTGGCTATTGCAAAACAAGAACGAAGTGAGCGAAACGGTATGGCGGAATCCGGTATCCGTTTCCGTAGATGTATACAAGAGATAGTAAAGTGTCTTTCCATCCGCTGAGAAACGGAACTCCTTCTTCATGGTAGATATGGACAAGAATTGGGTATCGACAGGTTCCGGTAGTATGGCTGATTGAGTCTTCCCGTTGAGGTCTATGATGGACAGATCATGAGCCGAGCGACTCAGTACGGCCAATGGTTCATGTGGGTGAAATGCTATAGACGCCTCCATGTCTTGCTTCGATTCCCAGAAAAGCCAGCTGGGACACCCAGTATCACGAACGATGAGCATGCAGTGTTGTATGGGTGCATCCCCGCTAATGGATGCGTCGTCATCTGTGTCCAAATCGGAGTTACTGTCCACTGAGTCCATCGAGGCATATCCCGATTCTTGGCTTGACTGACTAGAGAATGTTTCATTGTTGGGGGTACGGTCTCGGATGCAGTGGAAAGATGCCGCGCAATGAGTGGGTGGAGTATCGTAGAAACCGCTCGTGACTGTATTGATGACAGCCCACTTTCCCGTAGCTCGTTCAGGCAGATAGAGCTTGGTGTCTGGATGTTCTGAGCTTCGATAGTCGTGGTGTTGAGCGGTAAGACGACTCAAGTCCAACGACCAGTATTTTTCATCTAGCTTACCTGCCGAGCTAAAAATGTAGGAGTTTGGTGATACCGGTGCACAGAAAGGTTGAATGTCCGCCGTTTGAGAGTGCAATGAAGCGTTGTCTACAGTATTGCTAATTTGCGTACGTCGAGTGTAGTATTGCAGCGAGAGATCGTCATGACATAGCACCAACTCCGAATCAACACGCATGTCGACTACCGAGATAAACGAGGCCTCAGTATCCGTCAAAGTGCGAAATTTTGCACGTGTGTTACGCCATGACTCTTTGCCGGGCAAGTGCTCCTCCCAAGCTGAGTCCATGATGCAATGATACCCAGCCTCTGGATGCGAGTTCAGCACCGGGTGCCACTCAGTCACGAAGTTGTGGAATGCCTCGACGATTCGTGGACCATCGGAACCATACTCATCCAAATCGAGCCACCCAGGGAGTGCCACAGCGTAGACCACCTCTTCGGCGGACTTTTCATTTTTATTTGTCGGGCCCGTGGCCTCTAGGTTGTAGCCACCGAATGATCTTTTGTATCGACCGAAGAGGTAAGGAGCTACACGACTTTGAACCGCGGTGCATGTCCAAAACGCTTGACTCTGCGCGAACCTTACAACTCTCTCGCTTAGATCCCGAGTGTGCTCAGTCTTGTCCAGATAGTGGTGCCAGAAGACTGCGGCATGTCGGAGGAAAGCATGATCTTCGTGCTTCAGGAGTGTTGGTATGTCTTGTGGCTCGTTGTATCTCTGATAGCTCAGATACGAAAGAGCAGCTTGGCCCAGCTCTAAATTAGCATGAGCGTAAGAGACAAAGTATTGTTTGAGACTCTTGTCTGGCAAGTCCAATGTATCTGGGTCTTGAACGAAGAAGTCCTGTACCGACTTGTGTGCCACTTTCAGTAGAGGGTCATTATGAGTACCCTTGGACGTGCGATCGAATACAATGAGATTAGAGCATAACTCTTCAATAAGCTCGGGTTTCGGAAGGGACCCTTGGGAGAAATCCAGCATGCCCTTGGTAGCCGCTAAAGCATGTTGGAATTCGCTCAATCGCATTGGCTGAGTAGCTCCTACAACCATCGTAAAGATCAATCGTGCCAACTGTCGATGCCGCTCAGGTCGCACAGATAGGGTTGCTAAGCTTTTCGTATAGCAACCCGTCAGGCCCTTTGGGAATTTCTCAAGTTCTTCACTAATTTCATCATCGCACGTCATACCTTCTCCGTCGAGGATGTCCATCATATGCTGTACCCACAAGAAGTTACCTTCGGACCTTGATGTCCAATATTCGATGCAAGGTTCGCAATTGTGCTCAAGGCGACTGAGGACGCGACTGGTGACATAATTACGAACGTCGCCAACGAGACTATCGTGTGAACTCTCGATTTCGACAACTCCATTCTTTCGCATCAGGCCTCTGATATGGGAGTCAGGCCGGCTCGTGAAGAAGAATTTCACAATGCCGTAGGTTTTCACGTGGACCAAGTGTAATAGCCCGTTCAGGAGAAGCATTTTCTCCGTGCCCTCCACCTCGTCCAGACCATCTATAATGATGTGAACACGACTCTGCTGCTTCATGAGGGCTTCGACAATGTCAACAACCACTTTGAAGTCCTTCAGCTTGGCGCAATAGTGTGCCAAGTCGTCTTCGTATTCTTTCCTCACTTTTTCTGGGACAGAATTGTTAGATAGACCCAGAAGTTGTAACGCGATGGACCGGAACGCGGTGATTGCTTCCCTTCTAACTAGATCGTTGAATGAGCAGAAGAAAGTAGCGGTCTTCTGCCCCTTGTCCTGGAGATATCGAACTACCGCCGAGGACGTTATCGTTTTCCCGGCTCCGGGTGGCGCGGTGTACCAGATTGAAGTTGACCTTTTGGCCGCCAGCCAATTCTGAACCTCTGGATGTGTGAAGATCCAATCGCATGTATTGTCATGCCGTTTGGCTAAGTTTATGCGTATGTCTTGACGCACATCCAACTTCTCTTCCTCTTGACAACCCCCTTTGATCCAGTCCACGATCTCGTTTCGCAGCTTGGTTTGTTGAGTAGTTGCCTTTTCTTCTTCTTTCTTCCTCCTTATGTCGGCTTCGGTTGCCTGTGCAAGCATTTGCACCCGTCTTGCGTCTTCTTGTAATAACTGCCGACACCTCTGCCATTCGGCATCTAACGGCTTCACAATTCCGGTTAGGAGAGTCTTGTATGCCTTTTTGCTAAAAAGCTTGGCCGCTTTTTGCCAAAACGATACAATGTGCTTGTAAGTCTCAACGAGGAGACCTTGCATATCGAGCGAGGCTTCGTAGGCGCTGGAAAACACGTGGTAACACTTGAGCAAGTGTCCAACTTCTTCCATCATCGAGAGGACGTCTTCGAAACACTTCTTGAACTTCTCGGCCAGGATGAGAACAATACGAGCACCGCCGTACAACAACATAGCAGCAGATGGCGCTGCCTGAATCATGACATCGCAAGCAGCTGTGTACTGGGAAAGACCAGAGATGAGTGGCTCTAGTCTGTCGACTATACGTCTCGTAATGCTACCATTTTTCTGCTTATCATTCAACTCCTTGATGAAGGAGCTAAGCTTTTCCGCACTTCCGGTGGCCTGAGCTGCAGGCTCCTTCGTGAAATAGACCTGCGAGAGGACTTCTGAGTAGAATGGACTCCGGATATCCTCCTCGCGTTTTAGACTCAGGATGAACGACTCAAGCGCGAGACCGTATGGGTTTCGTTTGGAAGTTGCCATGGGTGGGAGCTGTAAAGTCGGCGAGGCTGTTGAAAGATACTAGGCGGGGTTGATCCCTTCATTCCAAGGCAGTCGATGGCAGAGAGGTTGGACAATAGACCGATTATGGGGAAGTCAGATCAGACCCCGCGATTGTCAGCCCCAGCTGATGCACGAAGGCAACAACTCTCGGGATCGCAGCCAAATTGGAAAATGGGCGACAAGACGATCGCTGCAACTAACCGAACATGGTTAGACGTGGGGGCTATAGAATTTTGCCACGCTCAGCTGCATGATAGACAGTGTTACCTACCCCGCGCGCGATAATTGCTTTTGACACTTACCGGCTTCTGGACGCTAATACATAGATATCCCAACACCTGCCAACCTAGAACCAAGGAGCCTGAGCCATGGCTGAAGACGAGAAGAAGAAAACCGAGCCTGAAGTAAGTGATGAGGATGTTGGGGAGACATGCGAGCTGCGAGTGCGACAGCAACGCTATGACCGTCAAGGGAATGCGGAAGATATTGTAGTCGACAGTGCGAAGCTCCCGCGAGGACATGGTATTGATAGATCATACGCCATCGTCGTTAACCAGGTCTTCACCGAGAAGAACCGGCTGGAGAAAGAGATCGTAACCATAAACTCGGAACATCTGCTGAAAGCGTTTTTGAACGTCATCCGATCTTATCCCACGGTTGCGGCGGACTTCACTGAACCATTCGATCTGGAAAGCCCTTTCTTGATGCTGTACCATTATTGGGACGAGTTGGACGCGTATAAGGAGGAAACCGAAGATGATGTTGCTCGAATGCACCTGAATCTGCTGTTCGAGTACATGGAACTGACCATGGGTCCTGAGAAGAAGAAATGCGAGATTCAAGAAAAGAAGCGCCAGATTGACTTCTCCCGTGCGTGGACCATCTATCGACCAGGCGATCTCATGATCAAGTTCGAACACGGCCATCCTTGGTTACTCGAGTGTGTAAAGACTGCGTACGAGGAAAGCACCAAGACCGGAAAGTACATTGAAGTGCACTGCATATTTTCGGACTTTGACGGGGCCAACGTAGGCGAAACGGCGCAGGTTACAAAGATCTTCCAGAAGAGTCATTTTGCATCGGAACATCCAGCAAACATAACAGATTTGCCTATTTTTCCGCGAAAATTCTACCACGAGGATGGTAGTCTCGAAAAGCGTCTTGAAGACCGCGGCGCACGATTCTTGCAACTCACAAACACCTGTGTCCGCCAATACGACGGGCTAGCGGAACATATAAAAGAGCCACCAATGAGCTGGTTCGATCCTGACATGTCCCTCTATGATCTAGTATGGATCGCATACAAGGAGACTGGACGCGTGATGGTCGATCGCAAAACGTTCCAGGAGGACAACAAGCTGGAAACCGTCAGCATACTCGAATTAGACGACGTCAACAAAGTACTCTGTCCGCCTTTTGTCTACGGTTTCTCGCTCGCAATTAAGGAATGGTGTAAGTTTTATATAGAGAATATCACTGATGTGGTTTGGGATGAGAAAAGTATGGACTCTTTAGTCATGAAAGACGACCAGAAGACTCTACTTCAGGCCTTGGTTACTTCTCACCACTTCCCGGAGAACCCCCGAGATCAAACAAAACAGAAGGGCAAGGGACTCGTAATCTTGCTCCATGGAAGTCCTGGTTCAGGAAAGACGATGACTGCTGAGTGCTGCGCGGAGGTTACTGGCCGGGCACTCTTCAGTACGAGCCTAGCAGAGCTCAACAAGGAGAACAGAGCTTATTGGTTCGAGAACCGCCTTGTACAGGTCCTGCAGTATGCTACTATATGGAAAGCAGTAGTGTTGATGGATGAGGCGGATGTTTTCCTAGAACATAGAAAGGATGATATAGCCGATGCGTCCGAACGGAACGCTCTCGTGGCAGTGTTCTTGAGACATGTAAGTCTTTCCTTATGTATTGCTCGAATTAAGGTAGGCTGACTCTTATTCAGCTCGAATACTTCTCTGGAGTCGTCTTTCTGACGACGAATCGAGTGCACGTGTTCGACGAAGCAATGAAAAGCCGTATCCACCTCGCCCTGGGCTATAACCCCCCCGAGCTAGAGATGAGGCGAATGCTTTGGTTCAAGAAGTTAAGGGTAGCCGTTGGGCAAGATCTAGAGGCCGAAGTTGAAGAGGCGGTTGATGTTTTCACCCGCATCAAGCTGAATGGTCGTGAGATATCGAACGCGATCAATACTGCTCAAACGCTAGCTAGGTTTGAGGGCTGCGGTTTGCATCTGAAACATATTGAGCAGGTCCTAAATGTGAGAAAGGAGTTCGAACAAGGTCTGCGTAGGATGGTGACGAACTCAAAACGAACATCGGTAGGACCTCTGGCGAGACAGGGATCGATGCTGGGAGCTATGTACGCGGAGCCGGATGACATATCTCAAGAGTAACAAGGATTTTCGTTTTCGTAGTTCTGCAGCACTCGTCTCGATTTTGGTCATCGGCAGGTGCCTCTATGGCGTATCACCCAATATAGTCGAGCTAGTCTTCAGGAAAATATGGATGCGAGTGTTTGCCACCAGCGAGGATATGAAGCCGGAACAAGAGCATGTCAGGCTGGAATCAAAGCAGGCGTTTTCATTCAGTACTTTGCGGAGCTTGCAATCGTTCTCTGGTGCATTTCGTAAAGGTTCTGGAGCGAGTATTGAGGCCGGCCATCTTTCCGTTTGGCGACTTAGAACTGCCGCTCCTATCGCTGTGAGACGTGTTGATTGTGTCCAAAGAGATGTGATGTCTCGGGTATGCTTGGGAGTGACGATGTGTGTTGTAGAAGGAAGGTAGATGACCGAAGACCTTTCGCAGCTAGGCTGATAAGTCAGGATGAGACGCTAGAAGGCCCCGAACAATTCAGTTCTCCCCGGCCCTCATGCGTGCTTGAGTGTGGGCGGTTTCCGAGCTAGTGAGGAGCGAGCCATGGAAAGACGTTGGAAGGGTCCAAAAGTATGACGTTTGACCCTGCCCGATTGCGAAACGACGTCACCCGACCTAGCGGGTTCAGAAGGAACGATCTAAGTTCCTGCTGAGGTCGCAATGCCCCCGGAATCACTTACTACCCACTACGGAGCAGTCTACTTGAGCCGATGTGGTGCGTTGCGCTTGATACCGTAGACTTGTTGCATATCAGCAAAATCGAGCAATAAGCACCGGGGCATTGATGAAAGAGCGAAAATACAGCATCGCAGTAAATATCCTCTAGAGCCAGAAACTCATAGTCAAATTGCGATCTAATTGGTTATTGATAATGCGAACTTCCGTTCCGTAGATACCCAGAACTATGCCTAGCCGACCGTACTTTCCTCCCGAAATCCCCCAGTGGACCTTATTGCACTTGGGGGAGGGGGGGATGTCACTCTAGTGTGACCTGAGTCCCGCAAGGCTAAGGTGCGCCAACAAAAACGCCATACACCAACACCAATTGTGCTCTCCGATGGTCCCGGTGTGGTGACCTATGATACAAGAAGATAAGTAGCTACGCCAAGAGCTCGATGGTTTGAAAGTGGTCCGTTCGCCGATGGTTCATACGGGAAGGTTGAACTTCTTCCCTTGAACGACCCTACAGTTGTGTTAGCAACCGCTCACAGGCAACGACCCAGGGCGCCCTCACTTGGTATAGTAGATCCAGAAGAAGTCAGAGTACAAGACTGTCTGTACGATGCCCGCAATAATGGCAATGGGGTCGTGAAACTTGGGCTCGGTGAAGTAACGGTAGATCCAGTTGGGAATGTACAGCGCCCTATACGCGCCGAGTGCGAAGAGATAGTGTGTGGTGATGGTCTCAGCTTCCCCAGTCCGCTGCAGCATAAACAGCTGGGGCAGGATAGCGACCGACTCAAGCCAGATGGAGAAAGCCCACAAGATCTGCCCATTGCGTCAGCCATGCGGGATCAGGGTATGGGTTGTGCTACGCGCCTCGGTGAAGTTGTATTTGTATGGGAAAACTACTGCCAGAACCGCGCTCGCCCCGATAAGATACTGCACTTTGAAGGTGTCGAGATTCGGGTCGTGGGTCGGTCGGTAGTCATTGAGCATCAGGTAGACAGTGTAGGCCGATGTGCTGATGAAGACGATCTTGAAAACGGTATTGTATAGCGAATCGAGCGCGTAGAAGGTCCAGAGAAGGTCGACGTAGCGCGTAAGGTAGACAATCAGATAGAGGAATTGCGTTTTGAACGAGATGCCGGACGCGCTCTGCTGCGATTAGACACTTGCGCCGGGCGCCGGGGGCAGGTTACGGGCGTACACTCGACATTCGCATCTTGTGCAGTAGAATCAGAATGGACAGCAGATGGGACAGGTCCGCTACGCAGCAATTGTCAGTATGCGCATGCAATTAGTGCCGCCTCCCGGCCAGCTGCGAGAACGGCGGCTCCCAGTCGCGGCTGATGTGCCAGATCACACGCACCTAGATAGCGGAAAAGGTTCATCATAACGGCTTTCGGACTACCGCTGCGGGCGGTGAATTGGGGTTCGGAGCGGAAGTCTGGTGCTGTGGAAAGGCAATTGGGGATGGAAATTGCAACCCTGGAATGGACACGTTGGGAGCCCAGCGCGGATCCCTGCTGCCAAGAAGTGGACCACCCCTGTCACCAACTCGCGAGCGTTGGTTGCGATCAACCCCCATCACCCACGCCCATCGACACATGCTCTCCGTGCCTGGGTTCCGCGCTCTGACTGCTGTAGTGACAAACTACTCGACGGGGCTTACTTCGCATCAAGACATCCAATAGGCGAGGCGCAACATGGCGAGCATCTTGGGCTGGAAAGACATCTTGAGGCCCATTCGAGACGGTTACCGCCATCTCTTCCCTTCGCCAGACACCGGGCCCACACCCGATCAGAGGCGGAAACAGCGTGATCTCCATTATCTGGTCGGGTTCACGTACTTTGACACGTTTGACCAACTCGAGACCTGGACAGCACAGGCTTCAGATTCCTTGCCAAGAGCCAACACCGCACTGTTGCCACGGGCCCCGATCCTGGATGGAAAGGAATTCGGCAAGGCCAGTGTGCTCTTATGTCACGATTACTCGGGGAACTATCATGACTATGAGCGGGTTCAAAGTGCTCTAGTGGACGAGGAAAGCTATACGTGCGAGCATCTCCAATTTGTTGATACTTTCATATATTTCTCTCATAAGCTGGTCTGTGTTCCTCCGCCAGCATGGACGAACACCCTGCACCGCAACGGCGTGAAGGCTCTGGGCACCATCCTGGTCGAGCCTCAAACGAGGGACACTGAAAGATTGCTACAACGTCACAGTGTTGGTGATGGCGCGGATAATCATGCGGCATTCCCGGTAGTAGCAAAGCTGGCGCAGATCGCGAAGCATTATGGATTTGATGGGTATCTTATCAACATAGAGAAGCCATTTCCAAAAGAGAGTTGGGGTTGTAGTCTGCTGGAACAGTTTCTTCGACATTTGCGGGATGCCTTGGGGTTAGATAAGAAAGTGATCTGGTAAGTTCGGTCACACTTGTCTCCAGTATTGGCTATGGAACCCAAATTTGGGAACATCTTACATATGCACAGGTATGACGCGATTACCATTGCCAACAAAATTGGTGAGCGATTTTAGCAGCGGTGCTCCGAAGACAGCCAACTAATGTGGTATACAGATTTCCAGAACGCCCTCAACTCCAACAACATCTCTTTTAGTATAGCCAGCGGAAGTATCCTTACAAATTACTGTTGGAACGAACGTGATGCCCGGAACTCGAAAGCACAAGCGCAGGAGCACAATTTGCCAGTGCAAAATGTATTCTTTGGAGTCGATGTCTGGGCGCAAAACACAACCAAGATCACACAGCCTCGTATCACCTATCCCGACAAAGGTGGTGGTGGAACGAATACCGGACTGGCTGTCTCCAAACTTGCCGAAGTCGGTCTTTCAGTCGGTGTGTTCGCCCCGGCATGGTCTTTTGAGCATTTCCCAGGGTACGGCCGGGATATGGAAAATGCCGTATGGGACGGACGGGAACCCTGGGATGGTATCACCTGCTCCTGCGGAGACGTTAAGGCACGGCATCCCACAAATCGAGAAAACCCTATTACGAAGTCGGCGAAACATTTTTCTGCTGGCTCAGAGAAATTCTTTTACACCGATTTTAGCCGGGGATTCAGGCGCATCAAAGAAATACAAGGCAAAGGATATCAATGTAGACAATTTCAGGCGCAGCTCAGCTCCCAGTCCGTACTTCCTCATTTAACACGGTCTAGCCTGGTGTCTGAACAGAATCGCGGTAGCATCCACGTGCTGGTGCCAAACTTCGAGGATTTGAACGATCGAACTCAGCTGATAATCGAAGTAATGAGCGTGGAGTTAGATGGGGATGCCAACGAGATGAATTACGAACAATGGCTACCACTGTTCAACCTTAATATGCCGGCCGACGGGACATTGCAGCTTCGACTTACTTACCGAAATTTACTCGACCCCCAGAACGGCGCCGTAAGCTTGTACCTCAAGTTCAGCAATGGCGTCCGGCTCCTCAGCCTCGGCGAACCAGATCATATGCAGACCACTGAAGCCATAGTCAGCCTCGAGCCTGGAACTGTCAGTCCCGGACGCCTCCAGGAGCTTGGTCTGCACATCCGAGCACCACCATTCGCGGAAGATAGCGTGAAGATAGTGGAAGTCTTGGAGCTGGGCGTTTCCCCCAGAGCTATACTAGAGTTCCAGAGCCCGTGTGCTATCCAAGACGTAAGACTAGAAAAACGCGGCGATGGAGACAATAAGAATTGGAGCCTATGCTGGTCTCACTACGATGAGAACCAACACAGGAGCTTGTCATGTGGCATGCCCTACAGTGAGATAACCGGTCCGTTTGCATACTTCATGGTGAGAATCGGGTCCGTGACTGCAGGAAGAGCATACGCCTTGGAGTACCTTCTACCCAGTGGTTTGTGGGATGAACTGCACCAAGCTAGTACAGAGGTCGGGATCATTGGCATGGGATTTGATGGTCGACGGCTGGCCGAGACTAGTGCAAGGGTGCAAATGTATGCGTGACAAGACCCATAATGTCTTTCGTGTCTCATCATACCAGTTAGCAATATATCGACGACAGCAATACTCACGTGTCTCACTACTGCCCGGGCCCATGGCCGCTGTAGGTACTCCGAGGTCAGGCGCGCAGCCACGGCGCCAATCTGCCCTGTTTACGTCAGCAAACTCGGCTAGCGCCAGCACCAGCGCCAGCCCGCTCGCCGGCCGCTCTCCAGCTGTTGACAATCCACCTGCCTGCGTCCTTCTCTTGTGCCCATTGCTCCCATCTGCGGCTTGCTTCAGTCCTTTCTTCCCAATCGAGGCACGCGTTCCAGCTGTGCGACGTCTGCTGCGACGTCTGCTGCGACCAACCCAGCTTCCGCCCCGTCCAAGTGGCTGCACAGGCTCGCCGCCGCACAAAATCTTGGGTGAGTAGCCAGCAGCTTGCTCCCGTCCGCCGATGGAGCGTCCACATCAATGACACCCGCCATCATTCTCCCTCTTTCTCGTGCACCGCAGCCTCTCTCACCCCAACTCACCTCGCTAACGGTCGCCAGAGCTGCTTCGCACTCGGGCACGATGGCCGATTTGCAAGAGCTCTTCAACCGTCTCAACGGCCAGGGCACCCAGCCTCACAGCCATCAACAGCCTTCAGTCTCGTCCCCCATCTTCTCACCCTCGCCCTCGGGACCGCAGCCGCATCATCAATCGGCTGTCATGTCGCCCAACACGTCCGTCGCGAACACGCCGGTGCCCGCCCAGCGCTCTCACCAGCAACAGTCGGAGGCGCTGTTGAGGCTGCTACGCCATGAGCACCAGCCCAACGCTGCGAGCCCACCGCAGACAACGCCACAGGCCCAGCCCCACGGTCGCGCTGTCTCGACATCCGACTTCGTTCCCAATTTCATGGGCAGGAATGCGCATCAGGCTCCTGCTGCAACAGGTCCCGCTGCTGCCGCAAAGCCCGAGGCGGCCCCCCTGTCGCCAGAGAATCCACAAGATCTCCTGCTGAGGCTACTCAACCACCCGAAGCCCCCGCAGTCAGACAGCCAGTCGTCGCGACGCTCAGTGGCACCTTTCACTCCTCCTTCCGTCACAATGCAGATGCCAGAAACGGCTGCAGATGACATCGCTCAGGACCTTGCTGACGCGCAGTTGGAGGATGTGCCCTCGGATAACGCTGCTGGGCCGTCTGCTACCGCCCCTATGAGAGTGTTTGGCTCCGCTGGGTTTGCTCAGCCAATGACGTTTGAACCAGAGTCGGCAAAAGCCACGAAGTTCACGTACGTCAATCCGTTTGACAAGTTAGAAGCTGCTAGCCCGCGCAATCGCACGCCGAATCCTGAAAGCTCGAAATTTATGGCGCCCAAGGTTGAGATACTTAAAGCGAAGCATGGTCTTGACGGATCTGGCACCGAGCCTAGCGAACACGTCGACAAGTTTCGGAAGCTGTCGCCGGCAGTATCCACTCGTCCGCACGAAACTGTGGCCGAGGCTGTCAGCGATCTTGGAGAGCAAATTGGACAACAGATCGGGGAAGCTCTCGCTGAAGCCGAGAACCAGTCCGAGGCGCAAGTTGCTGAAGAGATCGAGAACATGTCCCCGGAAGACATCAGAGAAGTCCAGGAGGCGATTGTCGACACTGCTGTTGAAATCAAGAAAGAACTCGAGGATAATGGCAATGTCAAGGCATTGGATGAAACTTTACCTGAACCGCTGGCTAAGGCTTTGAAAGAGGTCGTCGACGAGGTCGCTCAGCTCGATGTTGCCGACAGCTGGGAGAGCGCCGAAGTTGAAGACAAGAATGCAAAGGACGAAAACCAGGCGGTAATAGTCTATAGGTTTCCAATGCGTGCCTTCGCTTCCATCACGGTGAAGGAATTGCCGCCACGACGCATCTCCTTCCCATCCGCACTGTTCATGGACATTGCCAGGCTAAAGAAGGAGTTTGATCAGATCGACCGTTCACTCGTCTCGGCTACGAAGAACTTCATTGTCTATGCTCTTGCCAAGAAGGGTGGATTTCGTATCGTCCGCCAGGAGAACGGGAAATATCGTCAGGTCTTCGAGAACCATCAGGAGCGTATCTTCAACATTGCTCTCTGTGCGTCTGCAGATGAGGCTGAAGGGCAGGGTCGTGAGAGTATCCTTGGCATTGGTGTCAATGGTACTGTGTTTTGGACGTCACTAATGCCCGCCCGAGACGACCAATTCGGCGAGGACCTCGATACCCAAGGCCTCTCACTTCCTCCATCACCTTCACAGGACGACAACACATCCGGTGGCCAACTCAAGACGCGGGCCAAGCCGTCTTCGCGTCACCCCGAGTTTTTTGCCGTCGGTCGTGGCAAGTCGATCCATATCGTATGGCCGCGAGTTGCTGCAGAGTATCTGCGCGGCAAGGGTCGTATGTGCCACACCGAGAAGTATCTCAAAGAGCGGTCGCTCAAGATCTTGACCGGCAAGGCTGGTAAAGACTTCTCATTCAGCGAAGACGACTCGGTCATTGTCTCCCTGGACAAGGCAGGCCGCATGCGCTTCTGGGATATCCGTACTCTTACTAACCCTGAGTTGGGAAATCCCAACAACCCGCCCAGTCAGCTGGAGGTCTCCGATACCCTGCTGGAGTTCCACACGACTTCTCCAACGGCTAAGTCGTGGCCCACGTCCGTCTTCTTCTTTGACAAGGACAAACCTTTTAATAAAGGGATTGCCTTGAGATACGTCATGGTCGGTATGAAGCAAAACCACGCTTTCCAGTTATGGGATTTGGGACTCGGGAAAGCCGTCCAAGAAATCAATCTTCCGCATGAGAAGGAGTCTGATGCGATCTGTAGCGTCGCCTTACACCCTAGGACGGGTATCATGGCTGTGGCGCACCCAACTCGCAACTCCATCTTTTTCATTCACGTATCTTGTCCGCGATACAATTTGGGAATCATGAGCCAGGCTCAATATATCTCTCGCCTCGCTCACAAGAGCGACAGGGTGCACCCACCATTACCCGCCGTTAATGCAACGGCAATCATGACTAGCCTTTCCGAGTACTCGTTCGCCTCGAAAGGACAGATCCGAAGCCTTCACATGCTCAACGAGCCCGCCGGACCCGCTGACGTGGATGATCCGGACAACACTGGACTCTTCGAGTTGTACGTAATGCATTCCAAGGGGGTATGCACTCTTCGCATTCGACGCAGCGACTTAGGCTGGAAGAAAGAAGGCGAACCGTTACATCCAAAGGAAGCTGAAGAGGAGGGAGTTATCACGCTCTCGCAGCTGAAGCCACCTCAACCGATCCCAGACGAGTCTTCTACTAGCGGTGACACGCCAGTCCCGAAGCCGTCCTCTGAACGATCCGCACGGGAGAGCATCAAGAAAGAGAGTAGCAACGCTTCGCGTCAATCTATGACCCCTGAAGCTGCGATGCGTGCTTCTACTTTAGCCAAAGTGGAGAGCAAGCAGGACGCCGCTCGTGCTGCCATCATCAATGGGGGCGAGAAGTCGGAAAAGAAGAAAAAGAAGCGGTCTACCACGGAAACGGCTTCTCAAGTTTCGAACAGCACTCGTGCCCCTCCCCCTTCTTATGCGCAAGCCGCTCAAGCCACTCCGCGCTCGAAGTCCCCAGCCATCCCAGAGCCGACTGCGGTCGTCGAACCTACATCAACCAAAGCACCAGAAATTGAAGCACCTGATTGGGCGAAGAAGCTGATTAGCCAACACTTCCAGCAACCGGCCACCCCGTCTGCTCCTGCCGTCGAATTCGACGCTCAGAAGCTCCAAGAAATGTTGCAGTCTGAGATCAGCCAAGGTCTGTCACGCGAGCTCGATGTTATGTACAAGCGCTTGGACGAGGACAAGCGTGTCATGAATGCTACTAACGGAGCTAAGCAAGAGGCTATCCTACGTCTTGTTTCAAGTACCTTGACTGAAAATGTTGAAGGCGTTATCCGGAAGATGGTGAACGAGAACATCCGTGACGTTCTCCTTCCTGAGGTCTTGACGCAGACGGCTTCTACTCTTGATAAGAGCATTAGCGATAACCTGGAGACGGCTCTGGGCTCCCACCTTGCCAAGGAGATTCCCGAAGCTATTTCTCAAGCTTTGCAAAATCCGCAAACTTTCCAGCCCCTCTCTGACCAGGTGGCCAAGAAAGTCATCGGAAATGTTGATTCAATGATTGGCGCGTCCGTAGGATCCGTTATCAATCCCTCGATCACGAATTTGACACACCTGATCGAGCACCAGATAGGGGAACAGCTTCGCCAAGACCAAGCACAGCGTCGCACCGATGCTACCAAAATCGCCCAACTCGCTGATACAGTTCAAACCTGCCTCCAGACGATTCAGTCTATGGCTTCCACTCAAGCCGAGCTCCAAGGTCAAGTCGCGAGGCTACAGCAGCACATCTCCAAGTCGGCACCTGAAGTCAGCGGCAGGGCACGCCCTTCGCCTCAGGCGACCCACTCTCCAGCAAAGCAGAAGACGCCCGAGCAGTTGGAGGCGGAAGCAATCCACCAAATGATGGTCGATGGCAACTACGAACAAGGCACGATGACTTGGCTCCAATCAAAACGTCCTACGGAACTATTCGACACTGTATTTGTTACCTGCAACCCCGCGTATCTCAGCCACGTTACCCCGTTACTGGCACTTTCGACTGGCGCTGTGGTGACAGATGCGCTGGAAAAGAATCTACCGGAACGGTTGACTTGGCTCGAGTCCGTCTTGAACGTTGTCAACCCCAATGTAAGTACCATGCACTGAACTTATGAGCTCGAATTAACATAGCCTCAAGGATAACGAGATCCGTGATATCGTTCCCAAGATTATGGAGATTATGAACCAACGCCTTACTACCGCGTACATCAAACTCAACGAGGACTCTCCGGGCAACCCTCTACTCCGCCGCATCTCCTCCCTGGTCACCAAAGTCAACGAGCTCACTCGGGCTGTAACGCCATATGAAGCCCGTGCTTGAGTTACCTGTGGTACTTGACTGAAGTAGAGTATAGCTGCGCCGCTCACGTTCGATTTACTTTGTGCTGAAAACGCCATGATCTTACGTGCTCTCAATTTCACCGTCGCGCTTCTCTATCGGCAGTATCTTCTGTATTTCAATTGTAATAGTCTTAGGACTTGGGAAAGCTTGACTTTCTCAGTTACGGGGTGGCATCGTATGGCTTTTGGGAATTTTCCAGCTGTCAATATGATGGACAAACGGTCATGGAACAGGCGCGATGTGAAAGACCACCGGTCTAGGGCTTTAAACTTTCCCAGTTTACTTCATTTCTTGCGTTACTACACCGTTCGGCATCTTCAGTGGTGGTTTTCCGGCGTTCTCTAAGGGTCTCGCGATGCTGAAATGCTCGATGTAACTCTAAGGGATGCTGATTTCTATCACGATGGGCGACCGGTGACCTGGTAGTACACACCTTCTCTGGATGGCCTACATGAAGGGCTCGGGGTTTACTCTTCGACTCATATGAAGAAACTACCGGACGTGCTCTATATGGTACATAAAAATGGTGATATCTAATCTATAAAATGGGTACTGAAACCTGCCGTGTGCATTTGTGAAGTCGACTAGTAGTTGCTTTTGGACTGTTCGAGGCGCCTTGTCGCACGCGTTGATCACTCTGTAGACAAATCTTTCGGAGTATCCGTTATCGATAAAAAAGACGTAATCCGATCCCGATCTCGATCGCTACCGCCACCTGCAACCACCATCTACCGTTCAGAACAAAAGACGCGGATCATCAATATATACGCATCTTCAGTACCTTCCATCTGCAATAATAGCCTAAGGTAGTCAGGCTATCCAATCTCCCGGACGTTCTCGTTCCGGAACCCCTCATGCGGGACCCGGATCTTGACATCTTGACCCCATGTGAAACGCGAGAATCACACAAGGCTGGAACAGTGGCGAGTCAGCGTGCCGGCTTGAACCCCTCGCATAGACAATCTTCTTGTCGCAACGCTTGCGCGTCGCGATGCCGCGCGGTAGGGGTCGTGGTTTTCGCAATACTGGCGTGCCGCTGAAGCTGGTAGTGTTACAAGGAGGTTGAACAGAATTCCGTATGAGAGGCGGGCTTGGCTGTCCTTTCTTCTCCTCTTTCTCACTCTTCTCGAACGCCTCTTGTCAACGTTTGAGCTTTTTTCATCCTCCTGGATTCTCTTTCTGAACTTGTTGATCGAGTTCGTGCGTTCGTTGGTTTCCTTTTTGAGTCGGCTCTTTTTTCATCCTACGAGATACATTCGTTCTTCGAGCGTTACGACATCGATACGATGGCTGTTAACTGGGTCCTTGCGGTGCGTGGCGTACAGGTCGTGTTGTCTGTTGTGGTGTTGGGGTTAATGGGATATGGTATGGTTCACTGATCCTTCATCGTCGTCGTCCGTCTCGCACGTTCGGGAAAGGATTTCTACTGGAACATAGCTAAACTAAGTAGTCTCCTCTTGGTGGACAGCGCACTGGCGTCAGAGCTCGCCCACAGAGATAAACTTCATGGTTGCCACACCCGTGTGGTCAATCCTCGCCCTCCCCGTCCTGGCCATCGTCCCCTGGAAGATACCCCGCACCACCGAAACCATGGTAGCCAAGATCGCATTTCTAGTCCTTGAATGGATAACAATGCTTTTCTGGATGGGTGGCTTCATCGCACTAGCGTTGTTCCTCAATGATCGCATCTGCTTTGGCACTGTCTGCAACATTGCAAAGGCGGCAACTGTGATCAGCGCAATCCAGTGGGCTGCTTGGGCTGCCACAGCGAGCTGGGGTATGTTCTTCTTCTTCAGGGTTGCTATGAAGGGAGGGGTGAGGAAACTGGACCGTAAGGTTGAGATGCACCAGGGCGTTTAATGACTAGCTGTCATTTATGGTGGAACAACAACACGAGAGGCGCCGGTAGCCTGTAATGCCTTCGAACGACGTCACGAGTACTTGGGCCAGAACGGCATACGAGCGATCATCCGGACTGGTGCCACGATGAAAGCTGGTGGGTGATTTTTGGGTCACATATGGTACTACGCAATCTTTTTGTCCTTCTGTGTTCTATATCATACTGCTACGCTTTCTTAGTTGGAACGACTCTAATGCGAATTATTGTTTGCTTATTCTCTCCCAATTGACCCTGACAGGGTGGGTTACTTGGCGGCGGAATATGGGCCGACTCCTCTACGCCTTCGCTTGGGTGAAACTCTGAAGAGACGTGAATTGCCTGAAGCAAAAGTCCGCTGCATAACGCCGAATGACATCCGAATCGGTCTTCTGTTGAAGGTGATGCACACTGTGTATGTTGCCCACAATCTGAAGATGCGTATTCTTTGGTCTATCTGAGTGACTTCCCAAATGGTACGTTGGACGCTTAAGAACAAAAGCACTCGCGATCCTCAAAGCTTCTGTGCCGACAAACAGATCATATCTCGCCCCCAGGAATCGACGTCGTGAACCCCAGAACTTGAAACACGAGCCGCGCGAGCCCCGTTTAGGCTAGTCCGTCCCCCACGCCTCAAACGGGCCAAGCAAACCACCAAGACCGCTAGCATTACTAGATTCCGGTTCCTGTGAATTCTTCCAGCCCTGCTGTTGTCATCACCCTCCCTTCTCATCTCTTCAAAGCAGTGTTTCTCCAGCTCACCTGTCGGATCTGTTGCGGGCATATCCTCGGCTTGCGCGTACGAATGATAGAGTCGGCGGTGCGCGGCAAGGCGACGATCCGGCGCAAGCGCAGCTGTATGATGGAAGCTTATTTCCACCCCGCTGCGGTCGCTGTGGTCAAGGCACAGCGGGGACAAGCACATTCGTGCTCTTGGCGACGGCCTGCAGGAGTGTGGCTGCTCCGAAGGTACCGTCGGAAGGGTCTCTCGCGGTTGAAACAAGTACAGCCGGTCTCGCCCTTTGCTCTTCGATGCCTCACACCCTTCCTAGTTTACACTCCACGTACATACCACTATTTACTATCCCTCTGGACAAAAGTAATCTGTTGAATCAAGAGCAGTTGGCCATTCCTATCGAACAAGACCACGGATCAGGAAGAGACCGGGTCCATACCATTCATCATGTCCAAGACCAGTGTCTTCACGTCGATAACCCCGCTACCCGCCGGCATCACACGACAAACAGTTATGGAAACATATCGCAGCCATACGGAGTTGATCGAACTGAACCCACTCGTAGTCGACCGCTTCAAATGCAAGCCACCCAGCTATGCTCCAGCCGACGAGTTTTATTCAACGTGGTACACTATCAAGGGTATATCAACCTCACCGTTATACCATGGCTTAGAATATCAACTGACCCAAGCGCAGATAAAGTGTCTTACCTGCCAGGCGGCCTTGCAAGTGGCTCAGTATCATACCACGCCTGCTTCCACGACCTTCCAGAAGGTCTCCAAACCCATGTCTACGCACCACTAGGTCTAGACATTCGAGCGAAATGGAGTATCGGCGGAACCCTCCCCGGCGAACCTAAGCAACCTGTCGAACTTGGACTGGGGATCCCCCGCGACGGTCTCTACATTCGTGAAGATGTAAAGATGAAATGCAACATCATGATGATATCCTTCGTCAAGAAAACCTTCAAAGACTCGCACGCAAAGCTCGTCGACCGTTTGGTGGAAAAGGCACACATTCTCGAATCGAACGTCGCGAACGAAAGACTAAAGGCGCTGAGGAACGTAGATCCGGGCGAGCGCATGGGCCATGGCGACATCTTCATCGCACCCCCTCCAGGGTACCAGGCCAGTCTAGGTCATCAAAGGATGAGATCCAACGGAAGCAACCAGAGCACCCAAACTAGCCCTAGTCTCTCACAGGCCTCGACACTCACAAGTCATAGCTCGTTCATCGGGTGCGTACCGCATGAACCCGGTCATCGTCGGGCACCGTCGTATCCCCACGATCAGAAGCCCGACCAATCCAGCCATCACCGAACCTTGTCGCACGCCCGGACACAGAAGTCAGATGGCGGTTTGACTCTGTTACCGGCTACGACGTACGACCCGAATCAGCACTATAATACGGAGAAAAAAGGATGCCATTATGCCTACAGCCCGCTTCATTCCAACCCTGCTGGGCTTCTGGTTGATGCACCGCCAGTTCCGCCCAAGGATATCCGGGACTTCATTGCCGAGCTTCCGGCTTGATCGATCGTTTCTGGCCTATTGTTATGTACTTTTCACGACTTTACGGCCCATCCCGTGTCTCTTTCTCAAACTGTACAGCTTTCTGTCCTAACTTTACTATTTCTTGTCCTTTCTTTTAGTCGTTTTGATACCCGAAGGCTGGCCCTTTCTGTAAGGAGCTTTTTGCGCGTTTAGAAACATGTATGAATCGAATGGTGTTGTGTTTTGCACACTCTTGGTACCGTGCTCGTTCTGACCCACTTCTGACTTCGTTCTCCGTACAACAACCGCCTCTAGGTGTGATCGCCTCTCTGTCCAATGTTTGCTAACAACATCCCAACTATAGAGCCTGATACAGAAGTATTTGTGTAGAGTTGACATGTAGCAAGGATATGATACCGTATAAACTGCTTTATACGCCCTATTTTTCGGAGGTAAAAGTTTTGGTACAAAACAGGCTATACGCCCCCCTCAAGACTCGGTTATACGCCCCCTCCCTCTTCCTCAAAGTTATCCTTGGCTAAAAAGACGGGACATACGCCCCGGGCGTATAAACTAGTTTATACGGTAGATGAGGCGGTCCCGCCGATGACCGCGCACTCTTCCAATCACGAACAGCAGATTTGTGTTACCTTTTGAAACCACGTGATTTGTGTTCTGAGATACGAGGGGCTTTGATCTCATCTTTGTGTACTAGCTAAACCCCCAAAAACCATAGAATGATACGGTAGATGAGTGAGGCACAGCGTCGGAGTTAAGGGGCAGCGAAGACCTAGCTCCGATGGACGTTAGCCCCGGTCCATACCGACAGGAACAACCACAAGTTCTTAAGTTCACTATAAACGGAGCCAGTTCTCCAACTTTCTCTTCTCGACATGGCTACCGTTACACTTGCACCCATGGTTGAGGATGTTTCGTCCTCTTCCGCCGATAAAGAAAATACGGATATCGAGAAAGCCAAAAGCCACGCCACCAGCGTCCACATTCCTCATACCATCTTTTCACTGAACGAAATACGATTCATGGTATTCATTCTTACATTCGCGGCAATATTCTCTCCTATTTCGTCAACCATCTATTACCCAGCTCTCGGTTCGGTGGCAGAGGAACTCCAAGTTTCAGATACCCTCGTCAATCTAACTATCACGACATTCATGGTTCGATCAAACTTATTCACACTCTACCACAGAATCTGATACTGTCATAGATATTTCAAGGGTTAGCACCCGCGTTTATCGGCGCCTTTGCAGATGCGGAGGGCCGACGCCCAGCTTATCTGATTTGTTTCTTGGTTTACATCGCCGCCAACATCGGTCTTGCACTGCAGAGTAACTATGCCGCGCTACTTGTTCTACGATGTGTGCAGAGCTCAGGAAGTAGCGGAACCGTCGCTCTAGCGAGTGCCGTCGTGGCCGATATCTCTACACCGAGTGAGAGAGGACGGTGGATGGGCTGGGCGAATGCTGGGGCTTTGTTGGGTCCCGCGTAAGTCGCCCTCCGTCGAATATTTTGTACACCATAAAGCTGACACGAGAGTTGACAGTATCGGGCCTATCATTGGGGGCGTGTTAGCGCAGTATCTAGGCTGGAGATCCATCTTTTGGTTCCTCACAATCTTTGCCGGCGTCTACCTCATCCCCATACTCCTCTTTTTCCCAGAATCCTGCCGGGCCGTCGTGGGCAACGGATCGCATCGTCCACCCAAATGGAACTCCTGCTTACTCGATCCGTCGCTCCAGAAAAGGATCGATGCAGATCCCAGTATCGTCGGTCCACCAATCCCACCACATTCCCTCCGTTTCCCGAATCCTATAAAGACACTCGCCGTGCTTTTCGAGAAAGAAGCTGGTATGATACTCATCTCGACTGGCATCCTTTTCGCAGGCTACTACGGCCTCATGGCGGGCCTGCCGTCCCAACTAGAAGCGAATTATGGCTTTGACTCTCTACACATAGGCCTCTGCTTCATCGCCTCAGGAGCTGGGGGTAGTATCGCAGCACTCGTGACTGGCCGCCTTATGGATTACAATTTCCGCCGACATGCCCGCAAACTGGGCCTCGACGCTTCCGACACCCGCCGTCTCCGCACACTGTCCTCGTTCCCCATTGAAGCGGCCCGTATTGAAATCGCGCTGCCCTTTATCCTTCTCGGCGCGGCAACGATGCTCGTTTTTGGGTGGGTAATGCGCTTCAAGACAAATCTGTCTGGTCCTATCATTTTGCTCTTCTTTATTGGAGCCTGTACCACGGGCGCCTTTACGATCCTCGCTTCCTTGACCGTGGACTTGTTTCCCGAGAAACCAGCGACTGCTACGGCGGCGAGTAACATGACGAGATGTTGGCTTGGAGCTGCCGCGACGGCGATCGTGGTGCCGATGGTGAATGCGCTTGGAACGGGCTGGACTTACACAATTGTCGCGGGGCTGTGGCTCGCTTTATGTCCTGCCTTGTGGATAGTCATCAAGGTAGGGCCTCGGTGGAGGAGGGAGAAAGAGGAAAGAGCCAAGGAGAGGGAAGCGAGATAAGTAATGTCTGAACGTCGATGCTGTCAGCTAGGCTCGAAATACTGAGACGATGCGTTGAGCTTACCTAAACTTATACAAAATCCCCGTTGATAGCAACATCCAATGTAACGCTAGCGAAAGAACTCCCACCTCCGGAACAGTATCCTGCAAAACGCCGTTCCCACCCCCCCATATCTCACTGGTACAACTCCCAAGCCTCGAATATTCCCTTTATGTTATCCGGCTGTTCATCCCAAGACCCCACTCCATCCATCACGCCATAGACCCAGCGTACCGCCTCTTGGAAATAAGGCAAGGATGCATCGCCCTCCTGGTGCTCGTGCCACATAACACAGAAAATCTTCTCCAACGCCCACCTCCCAGTGTCGGTGTAACCTGCACCTGGCGGCAGTAACTGAGCCCATACGGTCCATCGTTCCTGCGTTGTCGACTCGTTTCCAACGCGAAAGGCGAAATACGAAGCCAGCTGCGTCACAGCCACCACGAGCTCCGAAGACGAAGGCGCCAGCGACCATTCAGGAGATTCCTTTTTGAATAAGATGCGGCGGCACAGCGGACACGTGTTGGCGCTCGGGGTGTGCAGCCACTCTAGAATACAGGCCCGCCCGAAGATGTGCTTGCAGGCTAGAGGGTCGCTGAAGCGTACGGGCTGGCAAGACGTGCTAATGCAGATGGCGCATAGTTCGGCTTTGCTGCCAAGGTGCGGTTGGAGGTACTTGGAGAGGAATTGTTGGCGGGAGGGAAGGACGTAGCGGGATGTTGTTGGGAGAGACATCTTTGGTGTAGGCGGTTTTTCGTCTTAGACTATGGAGATGGTGGCTGGTGGGAACTGAATGTAATAATTTGGGAAGAGTGTGTGATAGCTGGAGTGACTTGGTATGAAGGTACAAGAAAGAAGAGCGATGCGAATTGTCTCCATCTTCTTTATATGAAGTCTTATAACAAATTTTTTTATGCAATATTACACTGTGGGTCGATGATTCTTGATCTCTGGTTGACACATCAGGCGCCAGTACAGTGGGACTCATAGCATCACTACAGAACGAGACAATTACAATCAGTACGTTCTGCAAAGAAGTTAAGGAAACACTTTTTTTTATCCCTACCATGGTTTACCGTTCGAGATCCTTGGCTCTCTGCCCGCTTACCTACACAACACCGCTAGCCAGCCAGCGCGCGCAATACAATACCACGGGTCTATTAGGGTGTCTGAGCTTCCCTTAAGGAGCAAACGGATTGCAGTCCTGGAGAAGGGTACCACATGGCAAGAAGATATGTTCCAAGACGTGGTGGTCCATGTTCCAACAGTGTATTTGACGCGAGGCTCTGTGGGTGTGGCATGGGCTCCTGACGCAGACTGGAGTTGTTTAATATATCCTAGAATTGGCAGGGTCCAATGTGCGAGTTCTTCGGATCAGAGCACCCGCTCTCGCTTGGACTTTTCTGTGCCCGTGGACATTACGGACCTAAGTCCCGGTAACAAGGGACCACTAGGAGACACGCACCAAGGTCTGCATAGTCATAGTCTGGCTAAGATAGGAATATTCCAGTAGATGCCATTTGGCACTTCATAATTCGCCAGATGGTCCAGCCTGAGAACGTCCTGCTTCTCTTCAGCCGCAAGAGATCCGAGGAGAATGCATGGATTGCACAGCCTGTCAGCCCAAGGCATCGAGACATCTTTCGTCGACGGGATAGATAAGGAGGGGATCGAGCAACGGAGTATGTTGGAATTGGCGAATAGTCCGAAGGAGAATAAGCATCGAAAGCCTAAAATAAGGTTCGCTGTAAGAGTCCCTGGTAGACGATGTGAAGGCGGTATTGACAACCAATGAATCGTTCTAGGTTGTGCTTTACATGCCGGCATGAGGGAGATGGGTGGACTTGGAGAATGTTTCTTGTGGACTGTTGCTGGAACAACATAGTATTTCTTGTGATGAATAAGATCGAGTGAGGATTTTGCGGGATCTGGATGATATGAGTGGTTTACCAATAGTGTGCGAGTTGATTGAGCAACATGAAAAGTTTTAAAGATGAGCTTCTGCATAGAAGTGCAAATTCGACCATTCTGAAAGTTCGTTTCTCAACTTTTTCTCTCCTTGGTCCGGCGAATTTCCTCCAACTATGATTAGATGAAATGGTCTTTTAGCAATTCCCCCAATGAATATTATTTTTTCGTTGTGCGCTGTGTGAGAAATTTTCGTTTATTGCAGCCGAGCTGTCAGTTCTAGAAAGTGATTAGTATAACCGCCGCATATGAAGGCAAGTGCAGTGTCTCATGACTTGAGACGAAGCGAATAATGATCAAAACATCCCTTTGCGTTGTAGGTTAGAGGAAGAGGGCCGTAGACCTCGGGACGGATGAGTGGTAAGTTGTCCAGAGTATAGATATTGGGAAAAGGTACCAGTGGATTTTGTTAGTGTGTGGACTTGGCGAGACTCCACTTTCAATAAGCAGAACAATCTCACTCAGGGGTACATGGTTCACACCATCAAGACCCCAAGAAAGCGAGCGAAAGTAGAGACGAGCGGAGAGATGACGTTCGACAGTCCACTACGGAGTACTCCGTATATACACACGGGTTACGCGACTAGTATAACTTACCCCTGTCCCAACGCAGCAAGTGCCGCGGTTAGCGTCAAGCTCACCCCCTCTTTCCACTTGTCGGATCCGCACAACACCGGCCAAGCCACTGTGCCTTTCTTCAGCGAGGTAGGATGTTCTTCTGATATAAGTCTTGCCTTCCCATAACCGTTTAATCCGACATGTCTGCCGTCATTCGCCCCTTTTCAAATGTACTCTCTCATTCTGTCTCGCACATTGCGCTCAATCCGTTAGTCACAGCACCACTGCTTTGGGTGTTGACGCAAGGCCCTCCGGAAGTCCGAGCCCGCCTCTTCTCTCAATTTGCCTCTCTTCGGGACCCACGGCGGTTGACTCAGATTGTCAAAGCCCTCAAGTGGCTGCTGGCCCTATCACTCGTGCGGACCATCAACGCCCAACTCAATAGGCTTGCGCTCAATGCTTGGAGACTGAAGAGCGAGAAAGGTAGATGGACGTGGGATCAAGAGGTTGCCGTAGTGACTGGCGGATGTTCCGGATTCGGCGAACGAGTGTGCAAGAGGCTGATAAACAAGGGTGTCACTGTAGCAATCCTTGATATCCAGCAGCTGCCGCTTAGTCTGCAGGGCTGTAAGTGGTGTTCTGTCCACAAACTTACAAAATCTCTTAAGCTTTCCTGACCTACAAAACAGATGCAAACATCAAGTTCTTCGCCTGCGACATTACCAAGCCCACGGCCGTGAACTCTGCTGCCGAGCGTATCAGAGCAACGCTGGGATCGCCATCTATTTTGGTGAACAATGCCGGGATAGGATCGGCGCACACTATCCTAGGCACACCAGACGAGTACTTACACAAGATATTCGATGTCAACAGTGAGTTTACCATCATCCTGTACAGTGCACACCACTGAACGTGTGAATCTCAGTCCTGAGCCACTTCACGCTGGTCAAAGCGTTTGTGCCAGCCATGATTGCTGCGAATAAGGGCCATGTGGTGACAGTAGCCAGTACGGCCTCATTCCTCGGAGTAGCGGGAATGGTAGACTACAGCTGCACAAAAGCCGCTGCTCTAGCTTTCCACGAAGGTATGTATCCCACGTAACTCACACCTTTCCCGGCAATGTCCCGCTAAGAGATATAGGGCTCGGTCAGGAGCTCAGAGAGCACCACGACGCGCCCAAGGTTCTTACGACGATCGTGCATCCAAATTGGAGTAAGACGTCCCTACTTGCTCCTTTCGAGAAGACGCTACAGGAGGGAGGGACTGCTTTCATCGACCCTGATGAAGTCAGTGACGCCATCGTCAATCAGATCTTCAGTTGTGCGGGCGGGCAATTATTCTTGCCGCAGCACTTTGCCCGCGTGAGTTTGTTGAGAGGATATCCGCACTGGTTCCAGGAAACCATCAGGGCTGGGGCCGCGAGGGCAGTGCTGCCAGCTGTGTCGAAGTAAAGGTGGCTGCGGTTAACTAGGACACTCGAAAACAGCACTATTATGTTCACTTGGGTCGCTATTGATCAGCCGAATTAATTGGAACGAGTATTGTAGCATGGTTTACAAGAGATTTTATGGTGTATTGGATCGGCTCTTCCGTTCCATCTCCCTAGGGTTAGCAAGTCTTAGTTCTATGCAGGTTGGGTTTGTGCTGATATTCGTAGACATACTGACCATGATGTGACTATACATACGGAGTACTAGGTGGTGATGCCGAAGGGGGTAATGGCTGCTGACGTAAGCGGGAGGAAGGGCGGCGCGTCGCGATCTTCGAGGGGCGCGTCTGCCACTCTGCACGCTGCACTCTTCGCTCCCCCAGCATCGCTATACAACAGAACAGCCACCAGAACAGCTTTCTTCAGAGAATCTCTGCGCCATGACCGACGAAGACTTGCAGATGGACACGCAGGACACCGAGCTGGACATCGCGCTGGAAACCCCGCTCTCAGGCGTGTTTGTGCCGCCGTCGGTTGCGCACTACAAACCCGACATCCTCGCCGGCAAATCGAACTCGCACCATGCAGCGATACCTTCGCAAATAGCGAACGACATGACGACCGAGTGCGTGCTCGGTGTCGACGAAGCTGGCCGCGGTCCCGTGCTGGGTGAGTGCCCGCTCCACTGCGCACACGTCGGCTCGTCGCGCAGAAACTGACGGGCACAGGTCCGATGGTCTATGCACTCTTGTACCTGCCCGTCGAGCTGCATCGGTCGCTGCTGGCGGACACGCACCATTTCGACGACTCCAAAGTCACCAGTCCCGAAGTCCGCTCGCGCCTCATGCAGAAGCTCTGCACCGAGGGCTCGGATCTGCACACGGCCTGCGGGTGGGCAACGCGCCTCATGTCCGCCCGGGACATCTCTGCCCACATGCTGGGCCCAACCCCATACAACCTCAACGCCCAGGCCATGGACGCAACCATCGCGCTGATCAAAGACGTCATGGCGCAGGGCGTGAACGTGACGGAGATATACATTGACACCATCGGCCGGCCCGAGACGTACCAGACAAAGCTGGAGAGAATATGGCCCACAGTTCGAATCACCGTCGCCAAAAAGGCCGATAGTCTATATCCTGTCGTGAGCGCTGCCTCGATTTGTGCAAAGGTCACCCGAGATGCCGCGTTGGAGGCCTGCTGGGAGTCTTACCAGTCGGCGGCGGCAGACGGTGGAGGAGATGCAGACAAGCAAATAGGCTGGGGCTCGGGCTACCCTTCTGATCCCAGAACCAAGACCTGGCTGCCGCACAATATGGATCCTGTCTTTGGTTGGGGTGCCGAGTGTCGTCACTCGTGGGGAACTGCAAAAGAGCTCCTCGAGCCGCAGCAGAATCCACCGGTCAAAGTTGATTGGCCGGTGGAAGATGACCGCAACGATATGCGCGTGACGGATTTCTTCGCTTCCAGAGACGAGAGTGGCGGCGACGAGCTCGTGGACTGGTTTGGTAAGCGGGTCACGGAGGAAATGGAAGTCTTCTAGAAAGGAACTACTTAGCAGCCGCCTATTCGCGTCAAGTACAGGCTGCGGGCCCACAGTGTGGTCGCGGACACTTGAGTAGGACTCAGGTCCCGGTGCCAAAAGGATGTAGCGGACCCAAATGCTGACCACGACGAGCACTGTGCGGTGTCCAAACCCCGGCCCTAGCTTTCTTGGTCGCCGGGCACTCTCGAGTCTCTCGAACGCCGCAGCCACGGGCCCACCCCAACACCCACACCCACACCCCAGATTCGAGATCTGACAGGCGAACAGCCGAGTATGCGCCTCGCAACATATGCAAGGCGTTCCTTTATAGCAGACCCAGACCCAGACCCAGACCCAGACCCCGACCATGTCAGCGACGTGTAACGCATAATCTCACACTCTCCTTCAGTACATATACTTTGTATCCCTGCATTCACCTTTCGCTAGTATTTGGTACCTGAACGATTTTCTACTTCACAGTCCAGTTCCGTGTCCGCTCAACAACACACAGTAAGCGGGTAGCGTGCACGGCGCATGCTGTTTCACCATCGTCATCCTCGATCATCAGCACCTAAGAGGCCTTCGTACTTCTAAAGACTTGCCCTACCGCCGGCGTCTCAAATTATTTTTCAAGCATACTCTGTTCAGTCCACGGCATCGGCATGTGTATCATTGTTGCTGTTGACCACATACCCTGCACACACACTGTTGCGATATGGCAACAATGTGTGAACGCAGCACGCGGCAAGCCATGCTCAAAAATTCGACAACATGGACGACCTATATTGACCAGGAAGCGCTGTTACAACTGCGGCGGTCCTCGATATTTCGCACGAAGAGGTGGGATTGCTGACCGAGGGAGAGGAAGCACCACAAGCGGAATGCAGGAATTCAAGCCAGATTTTAGCGATGCGAACGATTCAGGATATCACAGCGATGTTATTCATGAAGAGGAGGAAAAAGAAGATGAGCTGGACCTATCTCCTCGATCGATCCAAGGACCGGGACTGATGCAAAAAGAGGAAACACGAAGCCATCGATCACCGAGTCGCAAACCTACCTGGAGACCTAACCTCAAGCACGAGCTTATGAAGAGCAACAGCTTACATTCTTACCATCGCGCGTCCATCGATTCCACGATCTCGAGGTTCGAAGAAGACCATGACAGTGCGCTGCATTCCCGGTCCTCTTCCCTAGAATCAACATCTCTTCCAGGACCTACCGTACCCATTCTGCTACCTCCATCACCAACGAAACGTAAGGACTCAACGCTCCTACACCCGTCTCCCCCAATCGAGCCTGAGCTGCCACCAGCAAACGAGCAGCACCTACCAACAGTTTCGTTGGTACCATTGACTCCTCCATTGACTCCGCCTCAGCGCCCTGACCTACAACCCCCAAAAGACTCCACACTTCTGCACCCGCCGCCACCCCCGCCGCAGCCAACAGAAACCGAGATGACGCTGCGCCCCGCATACAAGTTTCCCTCGTCACTACCTACTTCAACGTCTCCCGCACGGCCCACCACCCCGCCGCAACGACCCAGCATGCCACGCAAGAATTCCACTCTTCTCCACCCGTCCTCGCCACCCACAGAAATAGAATCTGAAACATTTCCCTTTCCGCCTCACCCCAAAGGCGCATCTACGCCCCCGCCTGCTCAGCGCGTCTCAATCCTGCATTCCTCGCTCTCAGATAACGAATGCGAAGCACACTCAGACACGGAATCCGCCTACGATTCCGACGACCACGAAGCCGAAGGTGACACCGAATCCTTCCAAAACGAGGCCTCGGACCACCACGTCCACGAAGCGCAAGAGATCGTGCTAGCGACAACGGCGCTAATGGCGCGGCCGAGTCGCATCGATCTGCTCGGCGAACCCCAGTTTCGCGTCTTACAGCATATGCAGTGTGCGTCTGCGACTACGTAGCGGTCTCGACATATAGTTCATCTACATGATATGTACTACATGCGGTGCAGTTGCTTGCAGTTCGGGGGCCTACAACCTTCTCGCTTACCGAGGCGTCTGATTTGCCTTGTCCACAGCAGGATTTCTGACTGGCGTTACGAGGTCCGCATTATCATGCTCACACGCCTCTACAGTATTTATCTCTACGCCATGTTCGACCACGAGGTCCGGAGTCCACGTAAGCGCCACCATCATCACCATGGACGCGACCAACCGAACAGCGGCAAGGCTACGGCTGGCTGCCGCCACCGGGGAACCACTTCGCTGGTTCCTTGGTGCTTGTGCACGAAGTCCGAAGCATCTTCGCTTAACGCCGTGGTCTGAATGGTCGGCTTTTTGCAGCATTGGCCTCACATTACTCTCCGCCAAACGGAATCGTGCGTTCGGCGTCGGGGTCCGGGGTGTTCGCTATATGTACTACTCTGGTTTGCTGCAAGCACTGCATCGGGCAATTTTTCCCTTCGCATCTTTCTTGCCTTGCGCTTCTCGAGCGCTGGCTACTCTGGCGATAGGCGTTTTGGGGCGGGCGCGTAGGTAGCGGCGGTATGGCACCACAGACAGCGTCCAGGTACGGGCTGGGTGCTACGCCTACGGACATCCCGCGGATGCAAAGGGCACAGCTGGGGGAAATCTTGCAGATTCCCATGGGGCGGTTGTCTGTCTGTCTGTCTTGTAGCGATGGCGTTGGTCGAAAACATTTTCGTAACTTGCCTGTTTGCCTGTCTGCGTGTTGGGCCAGGCCTTTTTCCTTATCTCTTGCCTTGTTGTTTGTACTGGTTGCCTGGCCATGCCTGGCTCGGTGGTTTCGATAACCCAGGGCTTGTCTCAGGATACGAGACTCGGACGGCTGAGCCCGCTTCTTTCTTGCTTGCTTTGTCGTCTTTCTTACGTGCATGTAGAGATACCCAGATCAGATCAGATCAGATCAAAATCAAATCATCATAGAAGTCAGGAATCTGAACTCTGGAGACCGGCTACTTCTGGCCAGAACAAACGACCACCGTACAGCTAATGCGCGAACTGCGACTGAACTCAACTGCTAGAGGGGTTTGATTTGATTTGCTGGCTGGGTAGTGTACGTAGGTACCCCGTTGTAGATTCCCGGCGCTAGACCTGTTTGCGGAATACGGCACGTTTTTGGCCCCATCTATACATACATACATACCAAGTACATACCAAGTACATACATACGTTTCCGCCGCGTAGGTATGTATGCAGTGCCAGATAGATTAGATTAGCGAAGAATGGAGTTGTGTGTGGGAGAGGAAGGACGGGAGGGGTCGCGCATCGATTGACTGTGTACCGTACCGTACCTACATGTATGTGAGTGATGATCACATGTATTTAAAGCCCAGCTCGGGGCCCACCTGAGGGTCTCACGGCACGACATTGGTCGGGATGGTGGAACCAAACCAAACCAAACCAAACCAACAGACCAATACAAACAATGACTGTGTGTGTACAGTAAAGGGATGGATGGAATATACTTGTAATTGCGGCGTTTCTACACACACACACACACACACACACACACACACACACACACACACATACAAAGAGCCATAGAGATGACTCGGGACGTCCACCACTCCGCATCCCCAAACATATAGATGTGGACTTCGATGCACGCCACAAATCCAGCTACCAACGACTCTCCCAGCAGAACCCAAAATGTAACCCGTACCCGTTCACCCGTTGTATCTATGTACTACGCATGCCCCAAAAATAGCGACAGACAAACAGACAGACAGCCCCCATGCACTCCACCCACGCACCAAAACCATCCAGATCGCACCTACATACGTGCATGCATGATCGCACCCCCAAGCCGAGCCGAGCCGCCCCGTGTACTCACGCACCGACCCACTGCATCCTTTCACCATGCGATCGCCGGAGCCGAGCCGAGATGAGACCCTGCCCAACAAACCAACAATGAACGATTGCTAGGCAGTGCGTGGAGGACTCTGCTAAGGTAGGTGGTCGTACTACTAATACTCGGCGAGTTTGAGCCTCCTGCCAATGTTCCGGCGGATCGCGTCGCGCTCGTCGGGGTTGGGTGCGACGTCGTCCTTGCTGGCCTTGAGGGCGGAGAGCAGCATGCCTGCGTCGAAAAAGCCATCTGGGGAGGGAAAGAAATCAGTAAAGCGGACTGGAAAGGTGGTATGTGTATGCATGCGAAGAAGTCGAGAGAGAGATGTGGTGGCCTTGTACATGGCGGGGGTTTATGGAAAAATGATTGCAGCGCAAAAGACGCGAACGAAAGGAACCGGAAAGAGAGAGGGAAACATGGCGGAAGAAAAACCTAAGAAAACAAATGCATCTTCGCAGCTGCTTTCGCAGACTTGCGCGTCTTGATCGGCCTGATGGGAGGGCGGCGCCGCGGAGAGCTCGCGTAGACAGTAGTGAGGGGCTTGAAGGGTGGTGATTGGGGTGGTGTAGGGGGCAAAACGGAACGGAACGTGGTGTTTGCAACTGCATGCAGAGTCAAGGAAAGGGGAGAGGGGGGAGTCCTACATCCACCAAGACCCTCGTCATCCTCCGACTCAGCAATGCTCTCAGTAGCAGGAGTCTGGGTCTTGCCGTCCGACACAATGATGCGGCCACGGCTCTTTAGACGGGCCGCCTTGGGTCGGTCTTCCGCTTCGCGTGCGCGGGAGAGAGTCTTGTCCGCAGAGGTGCCGCGACGCTTTAGTTGCCGGAGGAGTTTACGAATCTCGAGGAAATATGATTCCAGCGCGTCGATGAATCGTGATGTCTGGCGGTGCTTGGAAGAAGCGCATATAGATATCTCGCCGTCTTTGATGATGTATCCGATTCCAAAGCCATCGCCAGATGTAGGGCCGAAGCCGAACTGTCGAAGCGAAGGGTTGCCACAGTTGGATGTCGATAAAATCGTGTTATTGACCTTATCCCACCCAGCATCAGCGAAAAGAGATGGCATCGCGTGCTGCACTGGCGGATGGGGCGAGCTTGAGACTGATTCCTTTTCTGAAAGTACTGAGGTTCGACCAGGCGATCCAACAGCAGAATTGACTTTTTCAGGAGCTTCCGGGCTTGATGGCCGCTCAGACTCCCAACCGTCACTGTGCGCGTATTCAGCCCCATCGTCATCAATCGCCCGCTGCCAGATGCAGTATAAAGCATATAAGTGTCTATCGAAGCCCTGTGCCTTCGCGCAGATCTTGGTATTCTCCGTGTGCTTCTGGCATGCCTTGCGCAAAGCTTCTATCTTCACGACTGCAGGGTTTTCTCCCCAAAAGGTTTTTACAAACTCAGAGGACTCTTCGGTGACGGAGCGAATCGCCTCTGTCCTTCCGTGGTAATATATCTTTGTCATTGCTGGCTCATACACACATTCCATTCTTCCATACAATCCGTAGTATGCAGCTTGGAAAGCCATCTGGACGAAGGCGTCCGGAGAAAATCCCATCGATGTCATAAAGTTCTTTCCATAGTGGGGAAAGTCCAAAGTGGCGAACTCATTCTGCTGAATCAAGTCTGCCAGCCTAGTCTCTGCAAATCGTAAAGCGGTACTGAGTTCAGGAACCATATCCCACTCCAGTTTGTGTGGAGTGGTCTGAACATCACCAAAGCTATCAGGATCTCGTTTCGCTGGGTCGGGACTGGAAGATGTCCAGAGGCTTGGTGCATTACCATTGATAGTTCTTGCGAATCGGAGGATGGTGTCCGTATAGACGTCGGAAGCGAAGCGGAGAACAGTATGGCCATCGACACCAGTATGCTCGAAGTTGATGCCTGCAGTTCCGTTTTTGCATACAATGATCTGGAGTTTGTCGTACCAACGGTTCGTGCATGTGCCAACCTGCACCCCTCGTTCAACCTTACTAGATCCGCATAACATGTTCATACACAATTCTGAGCCGCTCTGTGGTTGGGTATAGTCGAGACAGAGGATGAACAACGCTGAGTCAACGATATGGAGACAGTCCGAATTATTCGAGCCTTCTTCTCGATGGAGGACATCACGTAGGCCAGACCACACCTTTCGATTCTCCGTGCTTAACACCCCCAACGCTCCCTTTGCGGCCTCATGGATTGGCATTTCCGCCGCATCTTCCACAATAACAGAAAGGTTGAGAGCGACATCTTTCTCCGTCATGATGAGATCAGAATTGTCGTCGAGGACATCGAACCAATAGAATTGGCCATGGCAAAGGACGACGATATGCTTCGAAGTAGGGTCTTGGCCAATCTGACATCCGTTCTCGGTGGGTATTCTTGCGGTACCAAACAGCCGTGAGTATTGGTACATGCAGAGAGGCTGTCCCCGAATAGTGTCAGGTGGCAGCTCCTCGCGGCGCACTGCTCGGACGAACGAAAGTGCCGACACCACTAAGGATGCTGCGCGGGTGACTTGGTTGTTCCGGGCTGGGGTGGGATCATCCTCCAGTAGGAAAAAGGGATTTAAATTAAGTACCACCGGATTGTCAAAGTTCAAATAAGAATCGTACCCTACCACATGTTAGCACGAGTTTCAGTGCTTGGTGGAGTGGTATCCATATGGACATAAGCATGTACCGGCCACAACACGAGGAGACGTACAGAACTGTTCAATGTAGTTCGATTTTCCACTGGCATACTTCTTGAGCTTTTCTTGTAGTGCACTGCCGTCTGACTTCAGGAAATCTTGAACAGCCATGACAGTGTCATTGTGCTCCTTCGGGGCCTGCAGTGGCTTCAAGGCTGAGAGATACTTGTTGCACGAGCTTTCTAGATCTGGTATGGGAAGCTGTGGCAGGTTGTCTTCAGCCGCGAACGTAATGCCTGGTTTTGAGTTTGGGTTGGTATCATGGGCGAGGGGCTCCTTAGCCTCCGGTGGAAACGCCTGTGTGGCTTCTTTGGCCGCGGCGGCGGAGCGGACATGAGGCGTTTCGGCGGTGGACATGGTGAGCCTAGATGTCGCCAAAGTCCCGTTCAGGGATGAGGGGCGGGTGAAAGTGCGTACTGCCATGATGGAAGAGTTGAATTAGCTAAGCATAGAGAGGCGAGATAGAGGTGCTAATAGACAGCAAACGCAAGGCGCTACGGTAGAAGTAATGGCAGTCTTGAAGACAGTAGGCCGGCATTGGAGTGCGCTGCGCAAGAGTGGGCGAGCGGTACGCCAGTACAAAGGATGCAGGGAGGGAACTGTTTCTTATACAGAGAAGGACGAATGGGGAGACTAGTATAGAGTGGGTGTCCCCCCACCATCGGACAGGAAGGCATGTGAAGCGCAGGGTAGGCTCTGCAATTGCGGGGGACTCGGTCAAATAGTAGAGGTAGCGGACTGTCGACTCGGAAAGCCGGCACGATAGGGATATGAGTGGCCAAGATCGAGCCAACATATTGGACTGACCAGGAAAAGAAGACAGCTTACGGGGTAGTGCTGAGCCTAAACGAGCTGCCAGATGGCAAAGAGGCTTCCCAGCGTTGCGTGACCTGAGTGACGTCGGGTCCTGCTTCAGTCAATGTTAGCGTTCGCGTTGGTGCTTACCGCGCTATCAGTGCCTGTGTGACTCCGGATGCTGACCAAGACCAGACGACGAGGAGAAAGGAGCGGAAAGAACTGCCTCGGTGATGTACGACGCACAATCTCGGCCAAGAGGAGAATGCTTTCGTGGGAGGTGGGTCCCGGGAGTGCTAGACGTGCAGGCAGAGGCCGCTGTCAGTTGTTGCGGACGAGTGGAAGTGTGGAGTGGTAAGGTGAGGTTCAGTAGCCGCCCGCGTACCGTCGGATTGAGGGCCAGGTGGAACCGGTTAATCGGGGCAGCGCACGTGTGGGGTAGACTATGGAAGCTACCACTGCTGTGCTAGTGCTGCACACAAAGAAAGCGAGCTGAAGGAGGGATGCTCGTGGAAGGCATAATCCATTTCATGCTTCACGGGCCCTTCCTGCAGCGAGAGGGGCGGCTATCTTGGGACAAGCAGTGGACAAGCACCGGTCACAGGGCCAGCTCGTCGTCACAACACAGACCCGGGGCGATTGGCCTCTGAACCGGCGGGGAAGGGCTGGGTCGCTGGGCGGCGCTGGGCGTGGGCGTGGCGGATGAGGCTGCAGGTCGCATTGCTGGGGTTGGGGTCCTGTTCCTTTGCTCCGCGTAACCCCGCCAGGCGACGTGTGAAGTGGGCAGTGACGGGTGATCTGGGCTTAGTCAGCAGCACCGTCCTGCAACATCACGTCCACGTCCCACGGCGACGGCCACCACGCCCAGCCTCGCCGCACCCCCGACAACGAGCCCGCCGCCGACCTCGGGCCTGGGATTGCGATTGCGAGTCTGCTGCGCCTGTGCTGGTCCACTGAGCCGCGCGAATGACGGGCCGCCGATGACCGATGACGGATTTGCTACAGGTGCTCCCCGACCTGGACACACGACCCTACACCCACCTGCTCCCCTCGCTCGACAGGGCCCTGATAAGCACAAACGATCTGCTCACCCTCGACGCGGTTGATGTCGCGAAGCGTGCCCAGCTGCCGGCCGGCGACCTGCGCAAGCTCGTAGAGGCCGTCACCGCCGGCCTGCACCGCCACCTCGCTTTCGGCGGAGAGGAAGCTGGCCGCAATAGCTTTCTGGCTGCACCGGGCAACCCACAGGCATCGGCGCTTGAATGGAGCAGAATAAGCACCTTGGATGAACAGCTCGATACCGCTCTGGGCGGCGGTATCCCCTCAGGCTACCTGGTTGAGGTCACTGGCGAGAGGTACGAGCAAATAATCTTGATGCCGCTATATCACAATTCTGCATCTCAAACAGTTCCAATCTAGCCCTGTCTGCCATGCATTGATTCCCATCTTTCAGGACTGACAAGCTATAGCGGCGCCGGCAAAACCCAGCTCCTGCTGACCCTTCTACTCGCTGCGCAGCTGCCTCCTCCACGCGGCCTCTCCAAGTCAGCCATTTACATATCGACTGAAGCAGCACTCGCTACCACCCGCCTCGCACAGCTACTCTCCACGCACCCGAGTCTGGCCGCGCTACCGTCCAACGAAAAGCCCTCATTGTCGAAAATATTGAGTATACAAACCCCAGACCTCGAGTCTCAGGAGCATATCCTGCGCTACCAACTGCCGGTTGCCATCAGAAAGCATGGAGTGGGGCTCGTAATCCTGGACTCGGTCGCTGCAAACTATCGCGCCGAGTTCGAGAAGAAGGGCGAGCGTAACAGTGCCGCAGCAATGGCAAAGCGAGGTGGCCAGCTCGTGCAGCTGGGAGCTCTGCTGCGCGACCTGGCTCGGACAGAAGGCATTGCGATTGTGGTTGCCAATCAGGTGGCGGACCGCTTCACCAAGACCCATGCCGGTCCCTCGTCCAATGCAGTCTCACGAACTACTTCCGGCAACAGCCAGGGCGCCGAACGCGAGCTCACACCACAGCCTCTGTCCTACCTGACACCGACTGTTCGCGAGCCACAGCAAGAAGAGAATCAGGTTCTGACGCCTGACCCTCTGGCACTCGACCACCAACAACGGTGGTTTACCGGGTGGGGCGACATGCAGTTTGACTCAGCGCAGAGCCTGAAGACGCCTTCGTTGGGGCTTGTCTGGACGAATCAGATCGCCTGTCGGATCGCGCTGGTCAAGCTGCCCGTCTTCGCAAGTCGGGCCCCGCTCCTGACTATCAACGGGGAAGATCGGTGGAACGACGATCAGGACCAGCATATTTCGAAATGGCGCAGGTGGTTCAAGGTCGTGTTTGCGCCTTGGGCCGCGCCTTCGGATGGTCGAGGTGTGGAGTTCGAGGTGTTGAAGAGTGGGATACGGCATGTATCCAAAGACAAATCATAGCATACTGCGTAGATAATCAAAGTTACCCTGACGAATGGTGCATTTCAGCCCTTGTAGCTCGAGGTGCAGACAGCGGGAGTTCTTTCATATGAGCCTCTTGACTCCTACCAACGACGACTGGCGGAGGACTGAGAAAGAGTCTAGAGATATAAAAACTGTATAAGACTATGCAAATCATACCATACGCCTCAATCTAGCCCGTACTAACAATACAATATCGCTCGACCATGCAATCAACATGTACGAGCGAGCGAGCAGTACAACCCATCCGCGATGCAACAACAAAGCCCATCCAAAAAGCGCCTGCGCCATACCCCAAAATCCAACAACGCACGCCATGCACCCCTCACTCATCCCTAAAAATCCACTTCCCGCCTTTCCGCATAGCCTCCATCCAGCGCTCCTGCACAGCGCTCCTCTCCATCTCCTCGGCCTTCCGCCTATCCTCCAGCTGCTCCTGCGTCGTCGGAAAATCGACTCTCCAGAACCCCGGCGGCGTCGTGTGGCGCTCGTACGCCTGCCTATGCTTCCCGTGCTTCGCGGCCATTTCGCGCGTGCGCGCCTGCAGGACCAATTCCGCCCGTTCCGCGGCGGCCATCTGCGTGAGGCCGAAGCCGTCGTACGCGTCGCCGAGGTAGTTTTGCAGCACGGCTTCCTCCTGCGATGCGGACAGTGGGGCGGCGGCCGCGGCGAGCGTGCGGAAGGTCGAGCCGCAGCACTTGGGGTCGGTACAGCCGGGCAGGCAGGCGCGGTCGCCGCGCTTGCGCACGGTTTCGGCGAATGCGTACGTGTAGCCTTGATTGTAGGCGGGGTTGGGTTTGAAGTCGGTGATGGAGAGTTGGTCGATGGGGGTTGTGCGGAGGGGGCGCTGGCGTTTGGGCGGAGATGGGGCCTGTTTGAGGAGGCTGGCGCGGGACGCGGGGGACTCGGGCTTGCCTAGCCGCCATATTCGAGACTCCGGGACAGGACCAGTGGCAGGACCTTTGCGAGCTCTGGAGCGAGGAGGTTGGCCTGTGGTTGGGCTCGGGCGAGAGGGCGTGAAAGACGGTCGAGCTGTGCTGGACGGAGGAGTCGGCATCTGCCCAGCATTGGTCTTGGAGGAAGCAGCAGTGGTCGGAGTTTTGCTCTTTGTAGGAGTCTCAATCACATTGTCTGTCCCTTTCGAGATCCTGATTTTCCGGTTGAATTGCGCTCTGGCGAGTTTTGGGTACAGTCTTCGGTATTTCTCATCCGTTGGCGGTGGCTCTTCACCCGACTCTGCTAGAAGCTGATGTTTCCCTGCTTCTCGTGTAATGCCCTTCTTAAGTCGTTTATTCGATGTACCCTCGTGTGCGCTGACAACATTTGGATCTAATGGTTGCAGAGCGTGTGAGTCACTTCCGGCAGAATCCATGGGTTCGCTGTATGCCCTGGTCTCCGAAGTTACAACCTCATGCTCATGTTCGCTCCGCGGGAGGTGCTGAAGATGACCCTCATCGTCGTGATCCTCTACCTGTACTTCCTCTTTGAGAAAGAGAGGAACACTACAGGATCTCTGATGGCGCAAAGTCCCCGGCAGATTCTCGCGGCTGGGATGAGCCCTACGGAGTCTCCGGTGTGGTGTTGAGATTACGGTTGGACCAAGCTCGTCAAGATCCATTGTTTCTTTGCGCATGAGGTGATATGTATCGTTCATGGAGGGAGGGCTACTGAACTGCTCATCTTTGACTCGAAATGGCCGCTTGGGTGTCCCATCTGAAGAGGTACGGTCGGCGTATACTTGGAACGCGACAGGATTTCCGCGCTTGCGCTTCAAAGATCTTTCTGAGACAAACTCAGGCACGTCATTCTCCTCGGTCATAGCAAACTTGCCTCTGGTTAGTGAGGAATTTTGTTGAATGATCTCGTCCTCTGTAGTTTGGCTTGAGCCGAGCTTCTCGCCACGTGGCTGCTCTTGAGGAAAATCTGGTGGATCTTCGGCGTAGTTCGGAATAACATAGTTCAAAATATCGTTCGCAGGAGGGTTGGTAGTCACCTTCTCTGCTTGGTGGGGATCGGCGACTTCTTCCTGCACCTCCATGCGAGTTCCCATCATGCCACTGTCGTAAGGATGTCCAGATGCCCTCGCTGACGGAAATTCGGCGTGTGTAAGGGGTGCCATTGGGACGGGCGAGGATCTGTCGAGCCCAGCAAGTGATGCCGGTGTTCTGACGAGGGACGAGCGTGGACTAGAAGGCATGGAAGGACGAAGTTCGTCTCTATCATCGAGTGCTACAAGCTTTGGTATATCGATTGCAGGAGTTCCGCTCGTTTTGATCTTTGGTGCATTGTACCGGTCGCTAAACCGTTGCCAGGCAATAACGCTCTCTTTCATCTCTTTGTTCTTTTGCATTACGGCCACATTCTTCTTCTCGAGATACTTTAACCTCTGCGTTGTCTCTTCATTCAACTTGTGCAGTTCGTTGTACTTGTCGATGAGATGGTGATATTCGTCAGCGGATACTGTCGCGCCCTCCTCGACATGTTCTCCAGCTGCAGTACCACCAATACTACTTTTAGCGAGTCTTCGCTTAAGTCTACTGTTTTCTTCTGTAAGATAGGCATTCTTGATGAATTCGTCGTTAATATGTCTAGCCAGGATCTGTTGATGCTCATCTCCTGTTGAACTCTGTTAACAAGACGATCTTCTGTCAACCAGGCGCACTTACTCCGCTTTAGTAGATCCTGATGCTCTTCATCTCCTAAAACTGTAAGTAACGAGGATGTTACCGTTCGCCGGGCTTACTGACTCCTCTTCCACTCCTGCTCGAAATCGGGCGCGATGACCTCATCGTAAACGCGTGTCCAGACGTCCTTCTTCTTGGCTACCCACTCCGAAAAGTCCGTCATCTTTAGGTAGTCACCGCACTTCGCGTGAATACATGAACAACGATAAATTAAGAGGGTGGAGTGTTGTTCAGTGACGGTAATAGCTGAGGAATACCAGCCATCTGCATCGGCAAGACGTCCAGGCACCTGACTTCGCGAATTGCTTGGCGCTTATATAATGTTCGCTAAGCCCGGTACGACACTTATTGCACATCGTCGCCGCATGGTTGCCCCTCCACCCACCCCACCCCATCGTGATGAAGCGCGTCTACAGCGACAAGCATGGAGAGCGACCGAATGACAAGAGACTCCGACGGCCTAACCCTGATAGGATGTCGAAACTGAGCGAAGAGATCCTAGTGCGTATTCTCTCGTTCCTTCCGGTCGCCACGTTGATTGATTGTCAAAGGTATGTTGCGCGTTACCTGAGAAAGTACGCTTTGCTCAAGTGTCTAGGGTGTCGACAAAATTTGCACGGTTGGCTGTTGACGTAGAGGTATGGAAAGCCGCCTACTACAACGAGTTTGTCCTCCCGAGAGCATCGCGGATACCTGGCATCAGATATGCTGCCGGCCCTGACCCCCTTCTGTACTCTTCCAAAGCGGCAAAATGGCTAGATGACAGAGACCTGGTCAAAAAGGGAGCCAACACCAACTGGAAGCAGCAGTACAGACTACGACACAATTGGGCACGTGGTAACTGCGCGGTTAGCGAAATCGTCATTACCAAGCGTACCCCAGCTCCGCCACTGTTGGTACTGATGCATAAAGGCATATTGTTCATCGCCGATTCTGTATCTGGCCTAAGGGCATGGAATACAAAGGACAGGCGTGCATTACTGGCCTGTACGACGCTGGCCGGGATCGAGAACAATACCCCGCGACTACCGACATCATTGGCAGTGGATTGCCACAATATACCACAAGGACCTGTGAGGGTAGTAGTGGGTTTTGAGGATGGTTCACTAACTGCTTTCGGCTTGAGTAGAGAAGACGGCATGTTCACAAAAGTCTTCAGTCGTCCACCATCTGCGAACGGGTGCCTCACTGCATTGGCGTACGCGTCACCGTATCTACTAACCATGACCGAGGATCACGTCTTCTCGATTTATGACCTTAAGGAGGAAGCTGTTAGTCATAGTAGTCCTTCATCTCCACGGTTGTTGCACTCTCTGAGATCGCACACCGCCTGGCCGCCAATGTCGTTGTCTCTTCGTACGGCTACTAACCATGTAACGGCCTCTATCGCATACTCTATCCCAACCTTACACTCTGGATGGACAGTTGGTATTCAGGAAACGCTCTTGTCGCACGAAGGAGAGCTCCTCGAATCTCGTACTGCAATGGAAGTGTACGACCCTTCTCACTGTCTCTCCGGCTCAAGTTCCCTATCATCACCACCCACTTCGATGTCTTACACGCACCCTTACCTTCTCGTTACTCGTCCGGACAACACGCTAGCATTTTATGTTGTGACGTCAACAGCATCAGCGCTTTCAATTAGCCCAGGAAGCCGCCTATGGGGGCATACCTCGTCAGTCTCTGGTGTTCATGTTGGTGTACGAGGAAAGGCGGTCTCGGTTAGTCGTCTCGGGGACGAGCTTCGAGTGTGGGACCTCGAAGGCGCAGTAACGAATGGGAGGCCAGACATCGGCGGCGAGTTCAGCGTACGGGTTCAACCAGCGAGAACAGTTGTTGCCGAGGAGAAGCTGGGCCTACGTTTCTTTCTTGATCAATCACATGACGACTCGACTATCAGTCGCGGTTGGGTAGGATTTGACGAGCAAAACGTTGTGGTCCTTCGGGAGAAGAGGGGTGGGGGCCAATCTCTGGCTGTTTACGACTTTAGTTGACGGAGGAAAGTCAGGTCCATGATGTGGTACATTGCCCCATCTATCACCTACATTTTCTTTGTACACATTACCTCGAACAAGACGTACTCTAGTGGGATGTGTCCAACAGAGCTTCGTAAAGGTAATGATATTCTACGAAGATGTTATTAGGATACCTTTCCTGGTCATGAGGATTGGGTAAGTGCTAAAAAATCAATTTTGATCTCTCAATGCTCGAAGCCGCATAAGAAAACGTGGCATAATCTAGAGAGGTTGATGCCAGCATTACATAGGCCTAGGGTAATTCGCATCCGTCATGTGTATATCTCCACGCTTGAAAATCCGATTGTGGGGGCACTCCATGAGGTAATGTTGTCTTGGACTCAATACCATGGTAGAATTAAAAGATTGCGATTCGGTTACACGAACTGCATAAGGACATTCTTTCTTTGTTTGCCGTTGCTTTCATGTTGCCATGGATGAGCGCAAACAGGTCATTGTTTGCTACAATAACTAGTTTGTAGATAGCAGATACATGAAAGTTGCAGTAAAGAGTTTTACAGTAGACAGACAGCAAACAAAGATACGATGAGTCTCTTGTTTCCACAAGCCCCAGCCCCCGCCCCAGCCGCTACATTCCAATCGGCCTGACCACGGCCCACGTTCCCGTTCCCGATCCAGAAGGCTGTTCTGACGGTGGGGCTGGTCCACCTTTAGCGTCTTGGCGCGGGCGACACAACGAATTTTTATTCTCTTGCGCTCCTCCCACTCTCACAGCCTTTTGACACCTTTCGAACCACCCCGCTATACTCAATTGGTGAGATATTCTGGTACGGCGGTTTAGAGTACGTGCGAATATTATCTGCGACCCATTTCTCAATTCAATCATCCTACCGCGCCGGCCTCAAAGGTGAGTTCGCGTATTCTTTGCGCGTTGCGCACGCCTTTCCTGACTTCCACCAGGTCTATCAACAACTTTTCCTCACAACATGAACTCCTACGGTGCCCAAGGTGGTGCTGGTAACCGCGGCTGCTACAACTGTAAGTCTACCGAGCTTGTTGTTCCAACTCGATCTTCCTCAATTTCCTCTCCCACTTCGCCGATCTCTTCGGAGGGGCATGGACAGAATCCACAGAAGTCCATATACGACCTTCCGGATTCGTCCTATGTTCCAACTCCTCTTTCTAGCTCGGCCAGAAAGCTAATTTATCACAGGCGGAGACACCTCTCATCGCGCTGCCGAATGCCCCAGCAAAGGTAACCCTACTTGCTACAACTGCGGTGAGAAGGGTCACTTGAGCCGCGAGTGCACCTCGCCTCAAGCCGAAAAGACTTGCTATCGCTGCGGCTCCACCGGACACATCAGCCGTGATTGTCAGGAGAACGGAGGTGCCCCTCCCATGGGTGGTGGTGCTGCCGCGGGCGGTGCTGGTGGCGGTGGACAAGAGTGCTACAAATGTGGCAAAACTGGCCACATCGCCCGCAACTGCAGCCAGGGTGGTGCTTATGGAGGTGGTGGAGCATACGGCGGCGGTCAAGGTGGAGGCGGTCAAGGTGGAGGCTATGGAGGCGGCCAAGGTGGCGGCTTCGGCGGAGGAGCGCGACAGACCACCTGCTACTCTTGCGGTGGCTTCGGTCACATGAGCCGTGATTGCACTCAAGGCCAGAAGTGCTACAACTGTAAGTGGAATGGCACTCAAAAAGCTTGCGGTCAACTAATCTGTTGTATAGGTGGTGAAGTCGGTCACCTGTCGCGAGATTGCCCCGCCGAGGCGTCCAACGAGCGCGTGTGCTACCGCTGCAAGCAGCCTGGCCATGTTCAGAACGCATGCCCGAACTAGACCCCTTCCTAGAGCCGTCGACTTTCTCGGTTCGAAACTGACCTTCGGTTGCTTATCATCCATCATGATGTTGGACCGTCGTTTGTTTGGACCTTGCGCCCGCGATTCACGGTCTATCGACATGATTACGATTTTCTTTCATCTGTACATGTTCTCGCTTTGCGGTTCGCAGCCGCCTTTCCAATCTCATGCAAAAAGCATCATCACCCGGCATCAGTGGACCAGTCCTTGACTCGGCTGGACTACACGTTAAGAGGATCTTGGTTAACGCGAAAGTCTTGGATCAGGAAGATTTTGCATTGAAGGAATACTCAAGTTGGAAGACGGGGAGCGGAATTTGAGACAAGACAAAGGGAGTGGATATGGCTCTTGATCATTAGTCTACATGTTATGCACTTGTCATCGAAAGGCGATGAGCGTTTTATCTTGGCTTTCCTGTGATGCAGGGCTGTCAAAGTATTGCGTGGAGCATCATGGATTGATATCCTATCTAGCGTTTGGGTACGGACATCCAACCTCTTTACTTTGTGTACTTTGTCGCCAAATAAGTCCCTCCGTGATCGACGAGTTAACTCTAACACCACTATGTGTAATCTTTCTCGCAAGCGCCAAATCCAATTTGGAGTCGCTGATCACCTTTCTTTCTCTACTTCAGATGTCACCCAGCATTCTCATCACCATTCTTGAATGTCTGCTTTAAAGGCATTTACTTCAAGCAGATAAGGTACTTCATGACTTTCTCGACGATGGATTATATCAGCAATTCCAGTGATGCCTCTAGTAGGATATTTACCCTTGGAAGGGGGTTTCGAACGTTCAGTGGCCTCGACTAGTGAAAAGATAGGAGGAGTTTATGGAGGTGATAGTAATGATCAAAGAACAGGCATCGTAGGGGTTATCGGAAGAATAATCTAGCGACATTGTTGTACGGAATGTTAGACGCCACATCTATTACCTTACCTAGTCCTACCTGAGGGACTGATCAAGGCGCTGTAGAACAAGCTTCCAATCTATACTAGATATGGATAGGCTTGAATGTGTTCAGTGTTTCTTGCAGGCTTTGACACGTTCTAGGTATAGTAAAAAACTCCAGAACCATGTTGACAGAGAGAAAGTGTCCAGCACTGGAGACACTGTATTTTGTCTTGTTTCCAAGCAAGAATCGTCATAAAAGTCTCTCGATCGAAAGGTTAGTGGGACGCGCCAAACGCCAAGGAATGAACCAGTGAGCACGACGCTAGGCCAAAACACGACAACATTGCGCATCGCACCTCGAGCACCACCAACACAGCGTTCGACGCGTCAATTGAAGTCCACTATTCTCACCCGCACACTGTCACTCCGCGCGACAGTATGGCGCCTGCCAGGAAACGCGAAACACGCGAAAACCAATTCTACGATGTCGGCGTCCAGGGAAGGTGAGCATAACAACGGCCTGCGATTTGTCGCGCAGCCATCTAACAAGACGTAGGAAAACTGGAATCACGCTCGAGGATAGAGGGTTGCGCGACGAACATGGGCTAGAACCCATCTCTGGTATCTTCTCCTCGCCGGAGAAGTCCCCGCCCAAACGACCGGCTTCTCGTCGGACCGGAGGAACAGAGACTGAATCGGAGTCTATGGAAATACAGGATAGTACGTACAGTGAAAGGCTTGCGATGAGTGGCGTATTATGCGCCCTTCTCCAGTTGCTGAGCTGACGACGTTTGTAACGCAGGCTCCATTCCAGAACTAGCCACCGCCGGCCACCTCATGCGCAACAGCCGTACCCACCTCCCACCACCGAAAGCGCGTTCGCCTATGAAAACCGCGCTTGGTTCATCCCCTCGCAGACAATCATCTATGGGCCCCAGAGCTCGATCTGTCAACAACATGTCTAGTCCAAGCCGCTCCATATCACACCCTGCCGTAAGTCGACGCTTAGATTTCGATCAGGAAGACTCCAGTCTCCAGGAGACGCCCGCCTTGAGCGGATCTGGACAACCCCGCATCGGGAAACGCGCTGACATCTACGAGTTGGAGATATCACCAACCCGGGACCACAGCGCAACCCTTGAAGAGAGCCTAGTCCATGAGGACCATGCGACAGATGATGGCGAAGAGTCGTTGGTCATTCACAGCAATGTAGAAGAGAGGTACTTGGTGGGTGTTGAAGATGATGCGGACGTGGAAGCGGGCGCCGACGCCGATATTATGGAGGAGTCTATCGATATTGAGGAATCTATGACTATCGTGGAGCCGGTGAAGCAGCCTGCCAAAAGGGGCAGAAAACGAAAGAGCGACATGTTAGAACCGGTGGCAGAAGAGGAGCACGACACACCTCGACTGCGAAAGCGTGGGCCTACATCATCGCAAGCTTCCGAACCACTGAAGAAGAGTAAGAAACCCGTTTCAGCGCCAGCTGCTAGCCGGCGTAGATCAAAGCGTGTCTCCGACATGACCGAAGAGGAGCCTAGTGTAATACCCGATGTTTCCGCCGACATAATCGAAGAGGATTCTGGTATGGTGCCTGATGTTTCCGCCGACGTCTCGGAACAAACCGAAGACGCGCCGCGTGCAGCCAAACGCCGAGGACGTCCTCCAAAACCCAAGGCCGAGCTCGTCGAGCCTGCTCTGGTCAAAGACACACAAAAAGCCAAAGCAAAGGAAAAGAAGGTACTGAAGGCTACGGGCAAGGACAAGAAGCTTGAAAAAGAAAACGAGATAGCGGAGCCACCAGCCTTCAAAAAACCGAAGCCAGTTGCAAAACCCAGCGCCAAAGCGAAATCAAAGACGAGCGAAGAGTCCTCCGTGCTTCAGGGCCCCTCATCTGGCAAGCTAGTGGACGTACACGGGAATCCCCTCCCCAAGGCTGCCATGGACCAAATCTCCACGACATCTGCGGGCTCGAGCCGCTACGCCCGCGGCCGACAAATGCTCTCCATCTACCGCGAACTCGAACCAGATATCGCTGCACCTGTGGGCCGTACAGGTAGACACCGCGTTGCACCAATCGACTTTTGGAAGAATGAGAGGGCAGCATACGATAACAAGAACAGTCTCCAGAAAATCGTCAAGAACGAAAACCAGGAGCCTCCACCAAAGAAATACACGAACAGTCGAAAGGCCAAAGGACGAAAACGTGCACTGGGTCAGATTGATGAAGAAGAGGAGCCGGAACTTGAGCAGTGGGAAGTCGAGGATGGCGTTGTTCTTGGTACTTATAGGGATTTCGATCCTCAGAGTGAGGTCATTTCGAGCGACATCCTCGAGTCTAGTATGTGTTTGCCCACTGTTTTCGGCGACTTTACAACTAACTTTGATATAGCGGTTGCCTGGTCGCAGAAGGGTATTAACCCCGTAGACGTGGCAGACGGATCATTCAAGTTCACGAAATTGGCATCTGCCGGCCTCAGCAACTTCCTCAGCTTCGGCTTCATTGAACTCGACCCGGAGCAGATGAAGCGCAGCAAGAACACGCGACGCATGCACATGGTTTTTCATGTGCACACGGGCGCGGTTGAAGCAAAGGTGTTCGAGACTGAATTCACAGTGCACAAAGGCGGCGTATGGCAAGTGCCTAGAGGTGCGTTTTGATATCTCCTTTCTATCTCGTTACTACTGTCTTTCCATGTTCTTCTGTACTCCACACAACCCCCACTCGTCTCAGCACAATTCTCTCTGCGCCGCTATCTCCACTCATCACCAACACTTGCCCTCCTTACGCACTCACGTCTGTACGACTGCGGTCGCATTATGCTCATTACCCCGATCTGAACACCACTCGGGCGACTGCATCGCTGGACTCGTTTTCGCGTTGCGCGATCACGTCGCCCAACGTCGGACAGCCAGCCAGTGCGAGGCCAAGCGATCGGCAGCAATCTTGGTCTATTCCGGGGGCGCACAGATTGTGTGGCTGGAGCACTTGCCTTGCAGCCGATTGTTTGCATGCTGTGTCACACAGGCGGCTGTTCCTGTTCCACCCCCGACGTTTCTTGTTCGCGGCGGCTACCGCGCACAAATCAGCCCTTTTTCGCCCCCGCCATCCCTCCCACTTTTTTTCTCCACACCCATGCTCCGTTTTGGCACTTTTCGCTGCATCTTTGTTCCGAGCCTGCGTACGACATGTCGTGCGGCCATTCTTCACCTGCCGCCTACCCGCGCGATCCGTATACTTACATTGCCCCATACCTTTTTTCGACCAGCGTGTCGGCCCCACGCATTTTTTCTTCTCCTTGGCGCATCTTGCCCGCATCTCTCGCATCGGCATGGCCACAAATCGCTGACTCAGCATCGTGCTTCTGTAGGCAACACGTACAGCATCCGCAACGTGAGCAGCGGCCCCAGCCGCATCTTCTTCGCGCAGGCGCTCGAAACCGTTCTGCCCGACGACGAGTAATCCACACACATACAGACACACGCACACACTCAGGAGTTGCCTTTTTTCCATTTCTCGCCATGCGATGCTGGTTTTCGGCGGCACTCCGGGCTGCAGTCCGTCGGTGAAAATGGCGGTGAATGTTGGCCGCCCATTCATCTAGCGGTGACGTCGTGGATGGGAAAGAAAAGAAGAAGGATTCCCTGCAACTCGGATTTCGGTTCGGTTCGCTTACCTTAGCAGTAGTAGTGTGTATGTTCATGTGCGATGGTCGCTAGTCGCCTGTTACCTTTTTTTTCTCCAAGTGTTTGTGGGCATGGCTTCGGCAGTTCCCTGCGTTCGTTCATCCGCAAGCGTCTGCAGTAACGAGGGTCAGGGCGTGTTTGTTCGTCTTTTGCGTAGCTCATGCAGCCACGATAGTCTAAGTTAGTCGCGATGGGCGGGCGTTCTAGTTCGGGGAGCTAGGTCCAGGCTAGTAGTGTTGGTTCCTTTACTTCGACTACAGCTACTGCTTCCGTCGTTTGTGCTGCTCGCTTCTGTTCACGATGGATGGATGGGATGGATCATGCACCATGAGATCAATGACTACTCTGTACTCTGCCTTGCTGCGCCCCGTCTCGGCTGCCACTATTGTACTCCGCTTCCTCGCTCGTTTCGCCAACTCGTCTCGTCTACATCACAACGACCTGAGCTCTAAGATGTCCTAAACATAGCATCCCCTCACCGCACTTTGCACCCTCTTCACCGCCACCCAGGTTTCCAGGTTTTTCCCTTCGGCCCAATGTCTAGCCCCCCTCTGGATCTGCGTCCTTCCGTTCGAAATACGCCATCGTCGCTGTCACTGTCGCCGCGTCAGAGGTGCGGGAGCGCGCGGCGACGGGGAAGGATCGTTCTGGGGCGGCGTTGTGCCAGCTCATGTTGCGCAGAGATGTCGTGCTACGTGCTGCTACGTGGGTGGAGGGCCACGGGACTAGAGCGGGTGTACCGGGTCCCCGCCGCATCGTTGCGGTTGTGCGGAATGCTGTGGTACGGGAGATAGAGACGTGGAGGGGGAACTGGATCTGCGTGAGTGAGTGATGGGAGGTAAATGGGAATTGAGAGAGGCTGATCCTCCCTCTTGTGGTAGGTTAGTTGGAGTGTCATGAGGCAATGATACACTCAATGCTCATAGAATCTCAAACAGTGTGCTCCGTAAGAGAAGACGTTTTATGCCCAAGACGCTGTGTAGTCAACACAGGTGGTACGCAAAAGGGGGGTACCTCGATACGAGTTGTTGCTGTCATGGCTCAGACAAGGCACGCGGAGAGCAAAAGTGACAGCTCACGTCCTCGTAGAGTTCTAACATCCCACGCCAAAAGGATCCGCAATGTGCAACGACGGCCTGTACAACGCTGACAGGCCCCTCCCGCCGCTCGTGCAACCACACACGACCTGCTCACCGTTCATCGCCGTCTTACTGGGTGGCTGCCTGTTCTTTTGGCGCGCCGCCCCGCGCCGGCCGTCTGATCAGACGGGGGATGTGATCTCGTTGCATCGGACTCCGGATAGGGAGCTGCAGTCTCCCAATACGCCTCCCGCTTGCCCCAGGACGCTGTGCGACTGTGACGGCAGTTGTGAGTGGCGCAGGGCGCATGTGGCGAGGGCGAGGACGGGGTGGCTGGCGATCGGGCCGGTGTGGAAAGCGTGCCTGGCGCTCTGATCGTCGTGTGTGGTTTGCCTCTAGTTTTGACGTCGGGCGAGGGCGATATTGTCGAAGGGGGCTTGAGACGGGAGGCGGGGACTGTGGCTCGAGAGGCGGTGTGGAGCGGTGTGGGTTTGCGAGGGCACGCCAGACCAGTGAAGATGCGTTCTTGTTGTGGGATTAGAGAGATTCGGGTACGTGGTTGTGGTGTTTTGTATCAGGGAGGTTCTGGGAAGCCTTGGTTGTGCTACGCGTTCGAATGCCTATGCTGGCGGTTTAGTGGCAGGCATGAGTTCTAGATTGGGGCATGCGCCTAGCCTGTAGAGAAGTTGAGGGCTGGATCGGTGAATGTGCTGGCAGTGATGTTCTGAGTATAGTCGATACTCGGTGTAGATCGTTCTGATTCGTGTGGGGAGTGGTGTTGAGAAGTGACGTGTGACGAGATGGATCTGTCAGCGCCGTCTTGCCTCGTGGTTTCGACCTCACCACCGTGGGCTGACACATATGTCTCCCTCTCCGAGAACGAGCGGACATGCCCGCAGCCTCTGTGGCGATTCCTGCTTCCGACTTTGTTGGCATTATTGTCTGGTCTCCTGAATGCAGTTGTCGCGATGGATAGACCGCAGAAGGGATTGCCACTCAATAACCTGCGGTCCCGATTCCGGACCACTTAGAGCCGCAGCATATCCAATTGCCCCTTCAGCCTCAAACACACGTACTTCTTCGCCATTCATTGACCCCCCAACCCACGGTGCATCTCCTCTCGCCTATCTTGCAGCCCAAAGCCTAAAGCCCAAAGCCGCTTCACTTGACAACTCATGAGCCTCCATCTGTCCGCCGCACCCGCTTGGCCCTGAACCCTTCAAACCGTGGCCTCATTTTCAGCTGTACATGGATGGTTCTTTCGTAGGGCTCAGCGCGAGAACAGGCCACAGCGAGTACGGCGCCATGTACTCCGTACTGGGTAGGTATCTAGACCAGCAACACCTGTCACCTCGAGTCATTGCACACGATCAGACTAGCAGCCGTCGCAGACAGGCCCAGTTTCGCAATGGCAAGCTAGCAAGGCACGCCGGCTACTGTACATAGCGTCAAGAACGGCTGTGAACCAGTAGCTTGGGTGCGATCGCGGCAATGGCATCATCTAGCCCCTCTCTGGCATCCCGTAACTACCTATAGATAGCTTTCTCGTAGGGGGAGACAAAGATCCTGCACTACGTATCGATGACCGCGTTTCGCAGAACTGGTCAGTCTATCAATACTGTTATGTTATTTTGTTCCCTGCCCTGCCCTGCTACTCTCAAAAACCTTGCTCTGCATGCCCAGTAAGGTGAAGTAAGGCGAGGCGAGGCGAAAGGCTGGCTTGCTCGCGCTTCTGCGTTGTGCTCGATATTGTGGCTGCGAGCTGACGGATCATCAATGAAATGGGGCCGACATGTTGACTGACTGACTGACTCCAGCTCAACCCAAACACCGCCTGACATGACACGATGGGCGAGTCGTGACCCTGCCCTGCCCTATGCCTGAGCCTGCAGCACAGAATGTGTCCGATGTCGGGCAAACGACACGTGCCCTAGCTTGCGCGGGAAAAGGGTGAGGCGGTTCGGTTCGCCTCAGCCTAGCGGAACGGAGCCGTTCGCTCATATCCGGTTGGTTTCGACCCAGAACATGGTTTGACATGACTACGGCGTTGATTTCAGTTTTGGGCGTCCAGGGCAGCAGTCAGTCGGTCTCAGCAGGATGCGGAAGGTTTTGTTGAGGACAAAGCTCTCAGTCAGTCAGTCAGTCGCACAAAAACCCCATATCCTCGAGCAATGGCCAGACTGAACCAGCACGTGCACGCCAGCCCAGCCCAGCCCTGACAGCCCGCCACGATCCATCTCATCTCAAAGTTCAACCCTCCAACCCCACTTCTCGACTCGCAGCCCCATCAAACGTGCTATGCCTAGCATGAGACAGGCGCGCCGGCGCCTTTGACCCACTACGCCCTGCTCGCCCACCATCGAAGTTTGAACATGTTCGCAGCCGCGCAAGCATAAACCCAACAAACAGGTCGCCTTTTGCGGCGCGCGAACGGCGCCCCCACCAGAGACGCCAAGGTAAATATCTACATAGCATCAAGAACATCGAGCACACACAGCGTACTTGCTTACTTACCTACTTGCACACTCCTTGCGAGTTGCCGTTCTTTCCTTTCCTGCCGCTCTGCCTGCCCTCAACGTTCAAACTTCAAATTCCCCAAACCTAAGCATCAAACTCTAAATCCGCAAACAGCCATGTACAGCTCGCCCTGCTGCGTGGGCATACATACATACAGAACATAAGCAACACCTCAACAAAGCATAGACTACAGACGGAGATACAAGGAGCAGTGTCTCTGTTTCGCAGTCTTCGAGAACAACAGGTACAGGGCATCGAGCGCGTGCGTGCGCGTGCGTGCCCGGCGCGGACAGCGGGCCGCAGGATGAGATTCAGGGTTCGCTGAATCAGAGAACTTACTTGTAATAACAATAAAGTTTGGCGCGCCGATATACTCTGTACCCACGGCCGCAATAAAACGATGCGTGTCGTGAGAGCGATGTTGGTGCCAGGTGGTGGTGACGATGACTCGCAAAGGCGAAGTGCGGAAGTAAAGTGAGGCTGTTCCAACAGCATCGACGACGGTGCAGTGCATTGCAACCCAACAAGCAAGCAGCAGCCCAAACAACAAGGCAACGAACGAAACAAGCCCACCCACTCACTCCTGTCCAAAAGTGAAGGGTTTTTTTGTCTCCTCGACGTTGACAGCTCAACGCGCAGCGCATCGCGCCACGTAAGGTGCGTCGCGAAAGCCTCTTTCAAAGTACGTCATTCGCGATCGCATCGAACTGCTCTGAACCGTGAGGACGTGCATGTCCACGTTCGGAACCTCCGGGGCCCTCGGGACCCGTCCGCCACGAACACGTGCATGAGTCGCAGCCCCACGCGCTGGCCGCTACAAGCTTTATTCTATAGGGGGGGCGTTTTGAATGTGGAATTTTCTAGGTGGAGCATGTATTTCTTTCTTCGTTAGGGAGGAATAGACAAGACACGTAGATAATGATGAGATTTATATGACACACATGTAGTTTACAATAGAATGCATCATGGCCATGACGGCGTTCATTCAATTCAGGGGTCGGAACGGGTTGCAAAGCACATATATTGTATATGCGCAAGCAAGCCACAAGCGAACCTTCTATATTGGAATAATCGATAAATCTTGCTATGGTATGGTATGGTATCGGAGAAAATAATCCGGGCCGCAGCAAAAAAACGTATGGGCCATCTTTTCTGTCGCTGTGGAAAAAAAAAAGAAAAACAACTTGCATGGGGGACATTCTCTAGGTCCTGTTGTGCTCTATTTAGCTTTGAAAAATGGGGTGATGATGTAAGCATAGAACAGCAAGAAATGAAAGGAGAGAGAGAGAGAGAAAGGAGAATATCTCGACGCTGGAAATGCACAATCATGACCGCCAATGGGTGTATAAAACAAGGAAGAACCAAGGAACCCCAAAAAACCCTCGCTATGATGATGATGATGATGTATGCAATGAGATGATGGGAAAGCAGAAAAGCAAATGGATCCGCCGGCGCTAAATGCCATAATCGTTGCCGCTCAGTGATGATTGATGAAGTGTTACACCATGTCCGTATGCAACCCAGAATCCCCGTCCCAGTCCCAACCAGTATGTCGTATGGCGCTGGACCGTCGCTTCCGCCATCAGTACAAGCCTATTAAGTCCATGCTCTTGTCGGTACCAGCCCGAATGTGCTACCAATTCTCAAACAACGCGAAGCCCAATCGTACACTTGGTCGAATGATACGAATACTCCGGTGTGAAACCGATGAGTACTCAAGTGCCGAAGCGTGAAGGCTCGGCGAGAGCTTGCTCTGCCTCGTCGGGTTCTCTCTTCACGCTCTTCATACTCCCATTTCCGCTGTGCTGCGAAGACCTGTCTGGGCTCCGTCCCCCTTGGCTACGCGTCTCCGCCTCAGAGCGATGAGTTGGGGTGTCCTCCTCTTCCCGCCTCCTCTTTACGCTCTGCTCTGTGAAACCCACGTTCTCGCTTTCCCTCTTGATACCAAAATGAGTCTCGGGGATAGGTGCTGTCATCATCCCGCTGACCAGATCTGCTTCAGAAGCAGGCAGCAGTTGCGGAAGGGTGTGACCAAGCTGAGGCGGCACACTCGATCTTGACCTTCCGTCTGTTCTCCTTCGACTGAACGAGCTGTTCCTTCTTCGGCTCTGCGTTTGATTGCTGTCTGAACGGTGATGGTACGAATGCATGGGTCCGGGTGGTAGCGGGGGAGGTGGTTGTGATTGATGGTGCTGTGGCGACACGGTTGGTGGATTAGGGACTAGTTGTGCAGCGTTGGCAGGCGTGAATCCGTGGGGTGTCGGTACAACAGGTACAGAAGGCGGTGAGTTTGTTCCAGTTGCAGAGGGGTGTAACTGAAAGACAGGAGCGTTGGCCCGCGCACTCATTTCTTGTTCTCCCAACTGCCAATGCATAGATTCGGCGGAACGCCATGGGATGCCCATTTCAGTCGCCACTTTCTGCCACATTTGATCTTTGAACCTGTAGAGAATGTCAGCTCTGATACCGCGCAATGAGAGACTTTAGAAAGCTACGGTCGCATACACGTATATTTTGCTGGGGATGGGAGACCAAATACACTGAGTTCAGGGTGATTTGACAAATGAGGAGTAGTTGACCAAAGGCTCGTGTAATTTTGATTGTGTTTGAGGATGATGATGACCGGTCAACGAACCGACAGTTACGTACCGAGCGTAGAGTCTCGCAAGCTTGTTCTTCTTCTCTTCGTCCCAAACAGCTCGCTTTTCGAGGTAATTTTGGTAGCGTAATCGGCAAGAGATGGAGCTTCTTCCGGGCAGCCGCTTCGCGATATCGTCCCATTTCATGCCTTGGCCTCGTAGTTCTATGGTGAGATTGTCCTCTTCAGGGGTCCATTTGGACTGCTTCTTGGCCGGGCTCTCTTCAGGAAGTGGCGTCTGGGATGCAGGTCGTTTGATCAGTTGTGACGGAGGAGATCCATTCAAGCCGGGAGGGAGTTGGGGGGTCGCAGTGGGAGCCGGAGGACCAGTGTACAATGGACGGAATTGGGGATGCTGTACGGGATCGGGGTGTCGCTGAAGCTCTGAGATGGCGGGAAGGACAGGCCCACCTTGCATCGAGGCGGGCGGAAGTGCCATCGAAGACGTCGGTCCAGACACCGGGTACGCTGGCATTGGGCCATAAGCTGGTGAGGGCGCCGCATAAGCTGGTGACGCAGAAATGTAGGCAGGCGAGGTGCTTGCATAGGCGGGGGATTGCGTGTACGCTGAAGGTGCAGTCGTGTACACTCTCGTCGCTCCCGTCGAAGTAGAAGCTGCCGAGGTGGAGCTCTTCTTGCTTCCGGGAGACTCGGAGCCCCGAGGCTCGATTAGGAGATTGATATCCACGATAGGCGGGGTGGACCAGCCCTGAGCCAGCCCATAAGTTGACAGTGGTGTCCCAAAGATGTATAGGTGCGGTCTATGCTGGAGATTTTGCGGTTGACAATGCGATGTGGGGCAGCTGGTGGAGGTGTTGTGGGGGTTGAAAGAAGAGTAGAAGAAACCGATATCGATTAAGGCGCTGCACCCTAGCTAGACCGGGAACAGCAGATGCAGCTGGCTGTGTACCGGTCAAGCTGCGTGTTTCTTCAGAGGGTCCTCGACCGGAACGAAGGCTGACGCAGAGGAGCTGCGGCCACGGCCAGCAACGCGATGCGTGCAGCTAGAGAGGTCGTGGCGTTGAGCTACAACGGTCAGGCAGAAACAGAAGCTGCGTCGAAAAGCGTTACAGTGACAAGCAGGAGACACCAGAGTGGGATGGGATGAGTGAGCTGGAGCGTTGTTTCGATAAACAAAGATCGCCGGCGGGAGCAGCGTAGAGTAGGTGGAGGGCGTTAGGCGAGAAACTGAAGGGAGACGGTCGGAGAAGGAGGAGGTTTGGATAGAGTCTAAATGTGTGCCGATGTAGGGCCCAGGAACCAGTTGCAAAGTACTTTGCACGCTTGACGCTGCTACTGGCTGTCCTCGGCGAGCTATTTGGGAAATGGGACAGGCAATGGGGCAGGGGCGTGAAACATGGCCGGCCAATTGGTCGTCTAACGGCAAGCGTGCATAGCCACTAGAACGGGGCAGACGGGCACGACGAGCACGCAGATTCAAGCGGGCTGTTGGGCGAGGCGGGAGGGGGTGGATGCGGGCTGGCGAGCGGAGAATTGGGACTGAGGTGGTTGAGGGCCTGGCTGGGGTGGTGCTCTGGGCGCCGGTACGACTCAGGCGGAGGTATGGTCGCGGTAGGGGGGGTTAGGTTATGGATCGGCGGCGTGCGACTGTGAGGCCTGCATCGTGGAGGCCCTGGTCGGGCGGGCGGTGGTGGTGGAGGTGCTTGCTGCTGTCGTGGTGCCGCAGTAGGGATCCGGGGGGGTGGATTAGCATGCGGGCGCTGCGTCGTCTCTAACCTGACACTCGTACTAAGCTGGCCGGCCGGCCGCTGTGCTGCGCTGTGCTGGAGAGGTGGAGGCTAGAGGCTGCGTCCGCGTCCCGAGCTCTGCGCTCGACGCTGTGCTGGCGGCGCCACTCTCTCAGACTTCAGTGCTGCTGGCATGGCATGGGCGCCCACGGACCACGTCGAGCCACGGCGGGACGACAGCTGACGCAGCAACAATCGGCCCTGGGATGAGACGCTGAGGAGCCTGAGGATGCGATGCTGGGCATGCCCCCCCCAGCGCGCCGAACGACGCAGCAGCCAAAAGGAAAGCAAGCCAGAGAGGCCCAACCGGCGAGAGCCTCTGGCTGCGACAAAAAAGCAGAGCACTCGCACTCGCACTCGGCTGTCCTGTCCAGCCTCGCATGACGTGTCGCCTCCGCCGCAGAGCGTGCCGCGCTGGGCGGCTCTCGCTCTGCTCTTCTTCCTAAATGCTTCACATCGCCTTACTCGCACGTCTCGGCGTCGTGTGCAGACTGCGACTGCGCTGAGGGCAGAGCGCGGCGGCGGGGCGGCGAATCAGCGGCGCCGCGAGCGGTGAACAGCCTCAGGGATGGGAGATGCGAGATGCGAGATGCGCTGGACTCGCGACGATGCGCCGGCTTGTTCGGGTGCAGCAGCGCGGTGACCTGGCGGCGCGCGGCGAACAAGATCTGCAGCTGGCAGAGTGCACCCTGAAGCATCCTTCGCCCTGCCCTACGGCTATCCTATCTGAGGCTGGAGCCCGGCCTGTCGCTACCGAACCCAGGCCGCCGCCTCGCTGACTTCATTATGGCGGTGCAGCGTGGTGATGTGTTCACGCCCAAAAGCTTGTTCCGGCCCAGGCTCAGCGTTCATGCCGGCCGGCGACATGTCGCTGGTCTCGCTGGCCGCTCGCTCCCCTCTCCCCCCCCCACTGCCTCGCCCGCTCCAGCATCCAGTCGCCGCCCTCCAGCAGAGGAGCGGTGAAGTCGTCGTCGCCTGCGGTGGCCTAGCTGCCGGCCGCCCGCCCGCGACAACGAGCGTCGCCAACTAGTGTAGATATCCAGGTCGTGCTGGCGGACGGGCCCACTGCTAGCCCCGGCCTCACCCGTGGCAGGCAGAACACAGAACAGTCCATATCCACACAGTCCAGACTCCACCGCATCTCCACTGCAATCTTGTGCCACCACGCTCCACGTGAGGCGCCCCCGGGGCTCTGCCGGGCTGCGGCGGTGCTGGTGCGTTGTCTCGTGCCCAGCGGCCACGTTGTTGTCCTTTGTCTCAGAACATATCAGGCGCCTGCGAGCCGGCCTGCAGCAGCAGCAGTAGTGGGAGTCTGCTCTCCTCCGCCTGCTGCCCAGTGCCGCCTGTCTCCTCCCCAGCAGTCACCCAGTGCCAGCAGCGTCCTGCATCTGGGATACACAATGATGCGCATGAGGCGGTGAACGCCGCCCGAGTCACGCCGAACCAGCACGCATGTCGTCGACGTTTGGGACCAGTTTGGAGGCACCGCCATCGGTACTAAAAACGGCCGACGCGCATTAGCCCGTCGTGGAGAGGGCGCACGGGGACGGTGTTCGAATAATTAAAGGCGCTGGCGGCCGCTGGTCACTGGTGGGTTCGCGCTGAGTTGATCAAGGGCGCTGCACACTGGCGCTCTGGCAACCTGTGTCTGTGTACCCAGGAGTGCAGTGTGGTGCCCAGTGCGGCTGCGAACATGATTCTTCCACCACGTTCCAGGGCCCCGGTCACAGGCTTTGGTTCCGGCAGTCCGTCTCGTCTGCTTCAGCCTGTGAGCCCGACGCCTCCATTATTCGCCCTCTCTTGCTGCGTCTTGGAGCCTGCACGCCGCATCCACGCCTGGCTGGCTGCCGTGACTCCGGTTGGCCCGCTAATCTGGGGCATGCGATGCCAGCTGGCTGTCAGTCCATGGTTGCGTAGCCGAACAGTTCATCAAGCTGGATACGAAGGAACGGCACCCTGGCGGCGTTGTATTTTTAGTGAAGCATGCATTAATAGGCGGTGAGGCCCGTCGTCGACCAGTGGCCTGTTGGACCGAAAACCGCCTCTGCTGGCAGCACAAGAGGCAGCGGCTGGCCGAAGCTGCGAGCGCAGAGCTGTCCTTGAAGCGATGGCGGCCTGTGACGACTCGTCTGCTCAGACATCGAACGACGGCGGCCTGGGCTTGGTGCCTTGCTGACCTGTGCCGAGCGAAGGGGGGTGCATGTCATTGCAAGACTCCGGTGCACCATCACGGCCTTGGCGGACAAAGTGGGTGCTCTGGGTCGACGCGGAGGGGTACCGCTCGTTGTTGGACGCTCGACGACGAAAGCAGATGGCGGTACTCCGTAGATGGCGGACAGCCAGCGTCGTCTGCATCTGATAGTGCAGAACCATCACGGCCGAGCAGGGCCGCGGGGGAGGGGGGGCGCGGGGCGTGAACGGTTGGAGGCAGCACTGTTTCCGCAATTGTCCGCGGCACCTGGGTCCTGGGGCAGTGGAATAACCTTGGAACCTTGGAGCGCGGCGGCGGGCGTGGGGGCTGGCGGCGGGCTCTGCACCGCCAACTGTTTGCCGTGCATGGTTTTGATGATGAGACACCCACCGTGATCAACTGTAGTCTTGGCTGAGGCCATCGGGCTCGTCAAAGTTTCCCGTTCCGGCGGGGTGTGGTTGCACGAGGACGTTTGGACCTGAAATTCTCCGCCCAATTAAGCGACCATCGACACCTCACCACTCAACCCCACTGCACCTCGTCGGTCCATCCTCCCCGGCCTCGTACCCCGCTGGTCAGCTGTTCCATCCAACACCGGGCCGTCAGCTTCTTCTCTCATTCGACTCCACGCTCAGCAGCGGTAGCTCCAGACTGAACCCGGCTTCTGTGCGCATCTCGGAGCCGCCATGTCTCTCCAGACCGCAGCAGATGTCCCTCTTATCATCAGCTCCCCAAACTCCTCATCAGAGCGCCGCATCTCGCCCTCATGGAGCATAGCGCATCTCAAAACGCGCCTGGAGCCAATCACCGGTATTCCCGCAAGCTGCCAACAGCTCACGCTGCGGGTGGGAACTCAAGATGCCATTGCCATCATTGCGGCGGATGAGGAACAGACACAGCTCACAGGTTTTCCATTGCAGCCGTATGCGGAAATCGCGGTAAGTTCAAGTGTTTCCCCTGTTGCAATATAGCGCTGGCAGCCTGTTCCCAGGGCGGAGTGATGTCGCCGTCCTCTCACCAGCTGCCACATGTTGTTGTTTTAGATCGATTAGGCAGCCCTGGTGGCGACCACGCAACGCACGTTCGGTTCGTCACACTGCGGATGTCTTGCTTTTCCCTTTTGGTCCCTAGATCACGCCTGTTTCCTAGCCCTCACTGCATCTGCTGAGTGCTCAGCCGTCTCTATCTTATCCTTCCGTTGCCGCGTTCGCCCATCTATTCAGGCTTAGCATAACCCTAGTGTACTAGCCTACGGGTCTTGTTGCCGTTATCAGATCGTGCCCAAGATTCTGCTCTACTATTCTCTAACTTATTTCTTCCCCCCTACCGCGCTTTCCCACATCTGACAGAACATCGGGTTTATCAGTCGCGTTTGATGCTTCTGTCAAGGCACAACATATTCTACCTCGTTCCTGGATCACAGACCTGATCAGCTGTTTTGCAAAGCTCGGAAAGGCTTTTCTCAAAATCTTGAACTAGCTTCTTTATCAGACATAGGAAATCGCAGCATATTTTGGCAATTCGAACCGAGATGCCCTTTTCTTTTTTCAGCCTTGCGGTTTACCGGATTAGGGAGCCCCTGTGTTCGGACTTGTCACGAGCACTGAACGAGCGCTTGGCAACGCCATGGCTGGAGCCAATGGTTGCATTGTGACATAGTACCATTCTGATCGCAATTCTAGGTTCTCGACACGCGTCCGCCCTCGGCCCGCACCGATTTCTCCGACCTCTCATCAGTACCAAAATATACCATGCCAAGCGCGGAGTATGAGACCAGGTCAGACAGCGTTTTGGCCTGGAAGAAGTCTCAAAAGCTTGGTCGCTTTGATCCAAATGTTCCGAGCATGGAAGAGCAGAAGGTACGAGCATCGGAACGCGAAGTTCAAGAGAGAGGTAAGCGCACAATACTTTTTCCTGATCGGCGAACTCGAAAAAAAACAAATACAACCGCAAAGCCGACCCGCACGATAGCGTTCCGTTGCAGGAGCTCGTGGTTCCTAGCGATATGCGGCCACCCGGCGCCAAACGGCGATGCTTCATGTACTTCTCGAAACAGACAGTTGCATATCTCCACCTGCTTTCGCGACTCAGTTTCGATAGAGCCATGAACAGGATTCAATACCACTCGCGCTGTAATCTATTAAACATACCGCTATGTTCTCAGGGCGACTCGAGGAAGAGCGAATATGCTTTGAGTCTTGAGACGGCTGGCCGACTAACTTCCGTTTTGGGCGAACTGCATCCCCGGCTTGGCCAAGCGGAGCCAGATGCGACGGTGGGATGTGGATGGCGTCCAATGCTTCACAGGATCTGGACCGCGGCATGACAGGCACCGCAACACTTTCCGCTCTCTCCCGCGAATCTCTCCCAAATCTCGGTGGCTTCGACGATCTCGTTCCGCCATCCGTGTACTTGGAAATAGCCTTCTGTGCAGCTCGCTCCACATCTTACTGGCATGGCGGGGCGTCGTCAACCGCCTCACAGCTTTCGCTTTCGGATTCCGTCGTACGATCTCTAGTTGTCGCTATTGTGTCCCGGAAGTCGAAGGACGTGATGCACGAGCACCTCGTCGATCGGTCCGTCACTGCAGCCACGTACACTTCTAGAAGCGAACCGCTCAGCATGTTAACTACGAACGGCCAGTCTGTGATCCGGTTCTACACATCAATGCTCCGTTACGCGATACATGGGAATCTCCTGCAATCTCTGGAATTAGTCGCCTACCTATCGGCAGGTCAGCTTCACTGTAGCCATTGACACGCTCCACGTGCAATCAGTGTGACGATGTCACCTATACTGATTTGGAAGCTATGCAAATTCATTGCTAGTCAGAGAGTGATTTGCAGCCAAATGCTGCGCTTCACCACTCAGCCACTGGACTTCTTGTCTTGACTAATATACCGATGCTCAAGTAAGATAGGAAACTGACCTGTTTGTTAGGCCTCACATCCGGTGCCCGTATTCGTCTGCTTCCCGAGACTGATGCTCGTCGCGGAACGGTATCTTATATTGGTCTTGTGCCAGAGATCCCCGGTATAGGCTTTTGGATCGGCGTCGCCCTTGATGAGCCCACGGGAAAGAATGACGGATCGGTCAAGGGAACGCGTTACTTCGAGTGCGGCAAAAATCACGGCGTTTTTGTACGCCCTGAACGCTGTGAGGCGGGCGACTTCGCTCCGCTTGACCTAAGCGATGAAGACCTGGAAGAATTGTAGCGTCAGGAAGGCCCCAGCACCGAAGGCAACAAGCATCACAGATGGTGTGGAGTGATTTTGTGTGTATTTGCCGTAAGGGCAACACAGTCGCCGTTCGACCGCGAATCCCTGAAGGTTTGATCAGGTCTAAGACAGGGCAACTAATGTCTTCTGCGATCTTCAGATGAAATCACACTATAAAGTGTCAACCCCTCTTCTGCCCTTGTCAGTTCCAACACAGTAATATCAGTAGATTTGAACAGGATCTTCGTACTCAACGCTAATCATTGGATGCAACCCCGCGCGCCCACGCTGTGAGCTCGCCTCACTTGCTGATCGTCTAGTCGAAATGTGCATTCCGTATCGCCTCCACGACAGTTCCATGCAGCATGCTTCCGCATTTGATCTCGGTTCAAACGAACTCTTTCTGGTCGGTGTGGCGGGATACCGGGCACGCTGCGAAGCCAATCGTCGACGGCTACGGTTTCACATTGCGCGATGTCTTCAAAGTGCACCCAGGAAAGAACGCCTGCAGTGCAACTTCCTTTCCCCAGACGTCATGCGGCCGTGTGTTGCGGCCCGGCAGCTGCGGTCCACGGCGACTTCCTTGCGCGGCCCGCCCTTGTCTCAGTCCTGCACTCTACTTCGGAAGCGCCGCTCTTGCAGTGCTGAACACGCAGCCAGACACGCTGTGCAATCCAATGAGACCTCCACTCTGACATCCATGGATCAACCTGCTCACTGTGACAGACGGTGTGTTCTCCATCGGCCACGATCATGCCTGTCGCCGCCCTCACTCAGCTGCACCACGAGCGGCTCTTTCCGGTTTCCTAGACCTCAGACGGTCTGCCCGAGCCTGTCAATACTCTATCAATCGGTTTGTACATCAACGAACATCCCGGCACCGCAAGCCGCCAGCCGCCAGCGGGCTCCGCTGCCTTGACACGCACGAAGCTTTTCAGCAGGCGGATTCACTAACAGCGGACAGTCACCAACCACATAACGGCCTTTTGCTCCGAGCGATTCCGCCCCGCGTTCGACAGCTTTGAGCCGCCCAGCAGCCCACACAAACCTTGTCACTGCGCCCTCAACACTGCGACGCCCGAGCCCAGCGTCGGAGAACTGATGTCTGTGAAACTGTTGGACGGATGGTGTATCTTATACCGACTAGTAGCCCGCTGGTTGTCCGCGGTTCAAGGGTCTTACAACGTATCAAAGCGCTGTCAGTGACAACCACTGGGGTACGGCCAGTTACACTTGGAGGTTCTGCAACGACAAGAAGTCGTACGGTGGACAACCCTTCCGGCGAAGTGAAGTCTTCGAACAGTAGCTTGCTGCCTCTAGCTGACCATACAGGCAAGCCTATACATCGGAGGTGCTTTGATCCAAGAGCAACGGTCCGGTCGTCGAATATAGCTCCGAACCGACTCCAGATCGAGCAACTAGGCACGCGCCTCTTCCAACTCTCGCATTTCAGAAAAATATTGGAAGTGAAACGCATCCGAAATGCGTCTGGTCCCAACACGTTTGTGCTGGTGTTGGTTGTGTCCTTCAAACCCCGCTGCTGTTGGTAGACGAAGCGCCGCTGAACTTCGCTCCGAAACTGATGCCCTACTACCCAGACAAGTAGCGTGCTACCAATAGCAGGTTCTTCGGCTCTCTATCCAAGTTGAGAGGTGCGCAATTTCGTTGCTTGCTTTTATACAAATCCTGGGGGGTTCCCTGTGATTCTACCCTGTCTTGCACGCTCACCGAACCAAGATCCCCGTTCAGTTCAAATTTCCAAGCTTCTCAAACAGTCCCGCTTTTGGGGAACGCCTCAAGAGCCTTAGTGGTTCTTAGTCTCGCTCTAGAGCAGCGGTTATACCCGTCCGATTTGTGGGCGGCTCCCGCATCGGCAACTGACCTCGTCAAACCGATGGCGCTGCAAGTCCCACCAGGTCGATAATCTGCGAGATCCGCTGTCGAATCTTAGAAAACGCACAACCGACCGTTAACAGCAACATTACTACCTCCGCTCGGTCTGGTTACCTGTCCTCGCTAAATCCTACTTGTACTACAGACTTCTCGGCCATCGACTGCCGTACTAGACCGACCTTATAACCCAGAGCCTCAACCCGAACCCAAAGCTCTGGGTTCGACGGGAGAATCGCGCCGTCTCCGCCTTACCTAGTTGCTAACACGGGCACGTCCTAACCCCAGGCCTCCGCTGCGTTTAGGAACCTGAGTGTGCAGGCGCCCAGAAAAAGCAAGGACCAACCGAACCGATATGCGGGTGACATTCGCCTCGACGCTCGGGGTTTTACGCTATGAGCACATGGCCTGATTTTCCATGATTTGGATCGCGATGGTTCGAGTTGGGGCAATGCTGCCCATGGTAGCAAATCGGGGGTTCGGCGAATCGACGACTGTCGGTGGGTGCTGGAGGCGAAACCCGTGTGATCGCGGTGACATCCAAAGGCGCCGGGATGGGATGGGATTGGCATGTCAATGCGGAACTAGGTAATTGGGTCCAATCAAGGTGGAATCTACTTTCGAGCAAAATAAAAGCAATATTCGGGGTATGTATTCAAGGCAGCCTCACCGCTACGAGGCCTCTCTCTCTCGTGCTTGATTGTCCCGTCGCGATTCGTTTCACCGCTCCAACGACGGACTTTTTTGTTCGCCGACGTGCGTCTCACCGCTACCTTTACGGGAGGGGCGGGGAGGGCGGCGGTCCGGCAGTATAGTATGCTATGCTGGGGTACGTAGTGAGTGCAGACTTTGATCGCTGCACTTGGTACTTGGTGGGCGTCTTGAGCGACACTGTTTGATTCCATGTAGCTGAGCTGGAGCTGAGCTAGAGCTGAGCTGAGCTAGTCATCAAAGCGAATTAAAGTAGAGTAGCAGATTGCAACACGTGTGGGGGGGTCTCGAAATCCCAAGAAAAGAAAGACGATGGAAATACATGCTGTTACGCAGTACTTAGCTTGGTAGTTTTGAAGGAAGTGGTTGTTGGCATCTTAGATATTGAACTGAACTGTAACAGACAGAGTGCAAGTAGCAACTAAATTGAGTTTGTCTCTATCTGTCCGGGAGGTAACTTGGTGGTATGTGGTAGTAATTGATAGCTGCTTGGTTGGTTGGTTGGTTGCAGTGTAGTATAGTGCGATTGAACTGCTACCTGCCTGTACATATACCCACCCATCTCTCTGTTTTCTACAAGTACAATAAATAAATCTCAAGCTATAAACAACGTCTACAATCCCTACACCGCTGTCCATACATGTTCATAAATGTACACAAATACACACAGACTATTTAGAATCTCCTACTATCTATCTATCCATCTATCCACAAACTATTCTGCCGTATGCTACTACGCACATAGTGATAAGAGTAAATCATACAACAACAGAACCAAAAGCCCCGAGGCTAGTCCCTTCCGCGATAGACGAGTAGATAGTTCGCTGCGCTAAGACAAGACTATACTTCAAAGTCTGTGTGGCTTCGTTCAAAGCGAAGCTGAGCTGTCTTGAGCTGAACTGAACTGAGCTGAGCTGAGGTGAACTGAACTGAGCGAGATATCTCAAGTGTGTATGTGGGATTAGTGTAGGTGCCATGGTATGGCATGCCGTGCCGTGCCGTGACAAAAATATAGTAGGCAGTCATGTCCAGATGACGAAAGAATAACTACTCGAATAGCCTGCACCAAAAAGCCCACAATGCACCACCACGCTACTACCACCACAGTTCCAACAAGCAGCCCAGATAGGCGTTGCGTTCTATTGATATTCCATCTGTTCATTCATTCATTCGGATACCACACGACAAGATCTATTCTCTTTTTTTCTTTCTCTGCATTACCTAGTGTAGCGTAGTGTAGCGTAGCGTAGCGTAACGAGGTTATACAAATCCATGCGCCAACATCTCTGGGCTTCCTTCCGACTTACACACTTCTCCTTCCTACCAAAAGACAACATTCCAAAGCTATAGGGTTGGTCCCCCAATCTGCTGTCGCTGCTTGGTGCTGACCCTGCTGTCATGCTTCTCTGGCCACCTTCCCCTTCTGCCTTGCACATCCCCCTTGCTCGCTCGCTCGTTCTCTTCGATTCGATGGGGTGGAGACGCTTCGCCTATTCCTCCATGCATACATACACCGAGAATGAAGGAAGGGGGTATAATAACCGAGCCCGAAGGAAAGTTTTCGTTTCGTATGTTGAAGTTTTCGTATGTTGGGTATATGCATGTACGTGTTGGTGTAGTAGGTTATTGCTCAGCCGTGGGAATTTTGCTGCGATGCCCTGTTTAAGCGGTATATAAATGCCAGTGAGGTGGAGGTTATGCGATGCGATGCTATGCGAGGCCGATGGGTGTCCGAGTGTTACCTTCGTGTCTACGGTGCGTTAGCTGTCTAGATGGTAGTATTTGCGAGACGCGTGTCAACGTACCGAACTCGCGTTCCCACCGACTACGGCTCGCTGCTTGCCCAGCCAGCTCTTGGGCGCCTCGCTCTTGCGCTGCAGCATGACTGTGTTGCTTTGCAGCCGGGTCGTCATGTCGTACCACGCCGATGTGATGAGCCTGTTCTCGCGGCGGAGGTTCTCCACTTCTTGTTGGAGCTCGATCTGAACAGTGTTAGCGGAGTGCTACACCGTCGTGCGCTGAGATGGTATCGGACAGCACATACCGATCCCTTTTCTGTCGTTTCGTTCTTCGCCTTGTCAAGCTGCCCACGAAGGTCGAGTATGGATGTTTCGCGGTCTTGTAGGTCCTGGTCGATGTTAGCATTGTACCAAATTTACCAGTCTAAGAAATCGAAATGACTGTCAGCGACTAAGAATACTGCTAAGAGAGCGATGTGTCAATGTAGAAGCTAAGTATACTTGGAGTCGGGTCCGAAGCTGGACGGACTTGCCACGCAGGAATTGGACGGGTTCACCACAGCCTCAGACTGCACACCAGGGTATCTCTTCCGCCCTCCCAAGTACTGTGACATCCGCTTCCAGGTACCTTGTCCCGGACTGAGCGTCGCATTCGATGCCTCTGACCCCGATTTAATCTGAGAACCACGTATGGTCTCCGGGCTGCACGGACTGCGCGGAGAAACGAAAGTAGAAGCAGAATCGGAGCGAGGCAAACGCGACCTGAGGGTATGGACCGCCGCGTCGAACGCAGAAGATGATTTGACTTGAGGAACCGGTATGTAGCTTACTTTCTTTGCTATGTCTAGCGCCGCTTGGGACGCCAACACCGTGTCCGCAATCTCAGAGGAGGTTGTGTCGAGGACGGTTGGCTGAGCTTCAGAAGGAGCCTTGATGACGCCTTCTATCTGCTCACGAATGAGTCGTAGTGTCTCAACCTTCTTCAGCTCGAGTAGGTTAGGGTTGAGATTATTGCGGTCGAGCAATGCTGCACGGAGAAGACTGCTCTTCTCGTCATTGCTGATTTCAAGATCTCGAAGTCGTTCGTTAGTGTTTTGTTGTAAAGTTAGTAGGCGTTCGTGCTCTGCTTGAAGGCCTTCAGCCTTCGCATCCTCATCCATGTCCGATTCTGGCTTGATCAGCTATGTTCGTCATAAGGGATGGTTGGAACGCACTTTTGTTAAGTTCATTTCGGAGTTCTGCCATTTGGAGATCCTTTTCGCGTAATCTACGGTGAAGCTCTTCTAGTTCTGTTTCCGTAGCTTGAAGTTTCTGGTTCTGCTCAAGGAATGGCCTGTGTGTAGATGATTAATGCCATGCAACTATGTGTGTATTCTAGTTGGAGAATGTACCTTTGGCTGTCTTCATCCCTGCTAGCCGTCATATCGGATCTTAGTCCAAGGTTCTCCTGCATCTGCTTTAGAGTTTCTGTCTCTAATGATTTAAGTCGAGCGGCCAAGATGTCAACTTTCTGTTGCAATGCGATGGCATCTGAACTGATCCGTCCGTCCATCGTGGACCTCGCGCTTGCTGGCTCGTCTCCTTTATCTGCATGCTCATCCTGCGTGAGCTCATCTTCTAGACTATCGCCACGAGTAGCATGACTCGATGATTCTAGCTCCCGTATACGATCCTCAAGCTCTGCCTTTGCGTCTTCTGCTTTGTACTGAAGCTCCCGAAGTTGTTCAAGTTGTTTCATCAACAAGAGATTCTCGTGTTCAATTCTAGTACGTTTGCTCTTCTCCTCGAAGATGGACTGTTCGCAATTAACGAGCGTCTGGCTGTTCTCCTTGTTCACCATTTCGAGGGCTTGGCAACGCTCTTCAACGGTTTCAAGCTCCTGGAGCCTTTCTCGGGCCTGCTGGTAATCTTGACGGAGAGTCTCGAGATTTTTCGTCTCCTGCGTGAGGGATTGTATTTTTTTCTTGAGATTTTCGTTCGCTTTTGCTTTCTGACTGAGCTCATCACGTTCGGCGCGGATCAATTGCAACTGATCCCGTAAATCTTGTTTTGAGCCTTCTTCGCCGGATAGCCGCTCGAGCCGCCGTTTTTGACTCTCTAAAATGTCTCTCGAATTGGCTAGGTCGGTCTCCAACTGATCGATGTATTGCCGGTCGCGGGTCAATTCGTTTCGTAGCTGTTCTATGTCGTCGGAAGAAGCTCTCTGTCCGCGATCATCCAAGTGCAGCTTTGCTTCGACTAGTTCCTCTTCAAGCTGTGAAATTCTACTACGAGTCTTGCCCAACTCTTCTTGCAGTTTTGAAACTTGTGTCCGGAGAGCACCCCTGTCCTTGTTCGCCTCGAAGAGCTGAGCCTCCTGTTCCAAGCCTGAATCTCTGTCCATTGCCGATGTTGCGCCAGATACAGTGCGGGTGGGTGTCCTGTACCCGGATAGGTTGAGCTCTGGAGTCAGTTCCTGGTCTACACCGAGTTGTGCCATGCGCGAATCGAGCGCTTGCATTTCTTGTATAGCCTCGGCGATGGTCTCGGCTGTCTTAGTCCCAAGCTTGCTCATAACCTGTATCATGCGCTGGTTGGACCTCGGCGAGTAGAGCGACGCCAGAAGGACAGCCATGGTCAGTTTTGCTGTCAACATGGTCGATCCATCGCGTGCGCCCGTTTTCAGGTCAGGCATCATTCGTTTTGTGAGGGCCGGCAGCTGTTCGCACTCCTCGCGGATGTAGGTCGAGACCGCGCGCTCGATGTGCTTGAGGTTCTGCCATTTTGATATCCAATTGTCCGACGTCCTGCGGTGGCTCTCGTCGAAGTTGGGGAGGGATTCGCTGAAGTAGTCGGCGTCGATGTCGGACAGGATCTGCCAGAGAACTTGGCCGTCTTCGAGCTGACCCCATGCATTGACCCGTCCGGGAAACTCAAACGTGTTTACCTAGAACAAAACCATTAGTCTGCTTGTAGGCATACATGTTGGCGTGGACACGCGCATACCCAGTCCAGCAGCGCTTTCAGCAGGTCGGGCTTGAAATCGTCCATGGCTGCGTCTGGCAGGCACCAAGACACTCCAGACGCGGTGTGCGGAATGGAGATGATCGGGAGCAATGCGGGTGAGGCTCATGCATCATGAGGGGGCGGGGGTCATGGAGAGAGAGGGTCTGGTGAATGCGCGAGGTGGTGTTCGACGCGTGGGGATGCCCGCTCGCCAGTGGAGTTGCGCTAGGCGGACCTTCCAGAAGCACTCCCGCGGATCAGCCTTGCTGCATGCAGGTGAGCGGCAGTAACCTGCACAAACGGAATCCGAGATATCTACCCTGATGTTCACCATTGTCTGTCGGCGAGGGGCCATGCCATACGTGCACGAAATTGCGGAGTTGTGTCTGAAACGCAGCGCGTTCACAACCTGTCAGCGATGGAACAATCACTTTTGGCGGGGAACAGCCAGGGCAGAGGGGTATGTTTGTCCCAGCGACAGCATATCCCCACCACTCGCATGAGCATCTACAAGTGCAGCAGAATCGTCGATGTTACAAAACGAGTACAGCACCGTTCATTAACCAGGTCATAATAGTGAAAGGTTTCCTCTCCCGGGCGCCAGAATGGTATATCCCGACCCCCAGCCAAATTCGTACACCGTAATCATCCGTGAAGTACAGTGCAATCCCAATATCCAAACTCCAAGTCCGAGTTCCAAAGCATCATAGCGAGGTTGCGGGGGTGCTCGCGGGGCCGCCGAATCGAGTCCGTAGCCATCGTGCCATGCGCGCATTCCGCCTACGCCGAGTAGCCGTTGTTCGCGTGCACGACGCCGTCCTCCTCAATAGTGGCCGTGTGTGAGCCGCTCAGGCTGTGTACTTGTTCGAAGGCAGCGGGGGGCCCGGTGGCGGAGAAGCCTTTGATGATGTCTGCCGTCGTGTTAACTTGGATCCTCGACCGTAGATCTGAAGGGCAGCTACGCACTGTACACGTGGGTGATGGTGCCACCAGCCTTGCGAATAGCAGCCATGACCTCGTCGACGGTGCTCTGCGGCGTGCTGTTGGGGTAGCTGATGATGACGCTTCTCTGGGGTGCGCCGGTGGCCATGGTGAGTGTAGCAAGGAGGGCGAACAGAAAGGCGAAGACGGCGAAGCGCATGGTGTAGGTCGGTGGTATGGAAAAGCGGAGCGTGGGTTCTTGTATCTGCTGTCGGGCGGGGGCTGTGTGTGGGAACAGGAAGGTGGAAAGACAGAGCCTAATAAATAGACGACTTTCACAGGTTGCGCGACATGGAATGCGTTCATCGCAAGTCCGCTTGTCTTAGTGCGGAAGGTGGCGGCGTATCCGCCCACCCTTGTCCGACCTGCCCTTGACATCCCTGCGCCCCCAGTCACGTCACTCTTGATTAAGCAAACGAGTCAACGAACTGGTCAATTTGATGCTGACAACTTAACTACGCCAAACACAATAGCCATGATTCGCAATGATAAATTTTATTTTGCACCAGATACAGAAGCAACCACGGTTCGCCGAAGTTGGGCTCCATAACCTGAAATGATAATATGCGAACCCTTCAGCGACTGTGACACCCCGCCCTGACAGAGAAGGGAGATGGGCGGGCTAGATCTAGATCTATCTATATGTAGGCCTTCTCACTGTTCCACAAGTATCAACAGAATTCAAAGGGTTAATCGTCAGTATTCACCAAGGCTTATCGCATCTACGACACTGGGGCACGGTGTGGCTGTGATAGGGTCTAATTCCCCAGAGCCAGTATTGGCAACGACCTGTGTCACAGTCCTGATACTCAATATATCGATGGGTGTCATATTTGTTAGGCTGCTCTACCTACTGATGAGGACCCGTTTGGAAAGAAGCGCTTCGTAACGAACCTGCCAAAGTAAACTAGCTGGAAGCGAGTCTTGTTTGACAACGACGAAACTGAAGCATGGAAAGAAGATTTTCTCGAGTTCCTCCTTGAAGCAAAAGCCACCCCGATCCGACCCGTGCAGTCACTAGCAAATCATCGCCGAGCCATAGACGCCATGTGCAGAAACACAAGGAAAGGAGATCAAGATCCGCCCTTGCGCAGGCCAGAATGCAGCTATGCTGAGAGAGGAATATGGATGTTTTGAAGCGCACCACGTGCGAAAGATAAGACAGGAATAGAAAGAAAGAATGTGCCAATGGTGTAATGTGTTGAGTAATTGGGGTAGTGATGCCGAAGAGGGGTACAGGGAATGCAAGGGGTGTCGACGAGGATACTGGTAATCCCGTCGTAAGATCGTGCCCGAAGCGCCTTAATGATGCTGAATAGCCCGGCTCCGTTGAGATGCTCGTGTAGCGCGCAATACTATACAAGACGAACTTGCTAGCCAACGAATGATACGTCTGAGATTGGGAGCAACATTCCGAGGAAAGGCTCGCAACTCACAGGCAGATGCAAGATCGGTACATATGAGAAAGATCGTTCCTCAGAGAATAGCCGCCAAACATCAGAGTAAAGATGGGCAACTGATAAGGAATAAACGTTGAGTCAGGCCGACGTCCAGGTAGCGTGTTTGAGCGAGGGCGGCCGTGAATCGTCAGATCGTTACGTCGTCAGAGACCCATCAGCTAACACGTCGATGCTCAGAAATAGTTGCCGTTGGACTGAGCAAGACCGTACTGCTGATAGGCCGGGTTTTGTACAGAGTGCTGCAGATGATTGGGAAGCGGGGGGTTGCTCAGACGGTGCGGCTGGGGGGACGCAACATAGTTGTGGGCCACAGCCGTGTACATGGGGGGCGACTGGTAAGTAGAAGACCCAGGCAACTGGTTCGTGAATGCAGCGGCCCTCTCAGGAGACTGAGAAGCGGACATGGTGTGAGGAGACGCGTGTCCGGAGGTACGACCACTGTAAGCAGCAAGACGAGACTCACGCTCCTGGACCTTGCTCTGGATGCGGCGACCATATGGGGTCTGTCGGATAGCTGGCAGAATAGGACGCATGCTGTCAATGAGGTGAAGACACATGTCAGGCGGGGCGAATTCCAGTGCAGTCTGGATGACGTAGTTGCCATACGAATCGCGCATCAGCTTCTCAAGCTCCTCGGTGTTCATAAGCTCTTCAATCATGATGATCTTGGTAGGCGCATCAGCGCATCGGATGCACTTCTCAATAACGTTGGAACTGAACTTTTGCTTGGAGAGCTCGGCGATCTTTCCCGCGAAACCGATGCACAGAGGGTTGGTGAAATTCGGATCGTTCAAATCGAGGACATATTGCACAACGTAGTTGCCGAATGGATCTTGAACAAGCTGAAAGCTGTTTGCGGTGATTTGGCGGACAAGCTGAGCCTTCTGGAAGCCTGAAGCATGGTCGATGCAACGCTGAAGCACACAGCAGCCATGGCGGTGGGTACCAACAGTGATGCAGTGTTTGCCGACGGCATCAAAGATGAATTGCGCATCCTCAGCCTTGAGATGGTTCAAGCACTTTTGGATGACATGGTTGCCGTTCAGGTCCTTGATGAGGTCCACGACTTGGTTAGACAGCGCCCCGATAATTGTCTGAATCTGTGGTAAAGTTAATATCGCATAGCGCAGAGGTCCCTGTGACACTAACCTGGTCTGCAGTGGAGATGAACTCAATCATCTTCTGAAGAGCCCTAGTACCGTGCTGATTGAGAGCAATGGGCACGAGCGACATGGACGCGTTGCGAACAAGGGTGTTACGCTGCTCATGTGTGGTGAACTCGAGCAACTTCTGGCAGAGGTAGTTGCCAAACGGATCTAGGGAAAGTCAGCAAAACGTATAGTCATTTGAGATACAAGACGTACCAGTCATCAACTCGACCACATGCGGAGCAGTCTCATCGAAGATGATCTGCAGATACTCAGGGTTGTGCTCCTCGAGCTTCTTCTGCAAGAACCGACAGCCGTGCTGATCCTTGCACAAGGCATAGATCTCCTCACGCGGCATTGTCTTCAGGTCATAGCTCATGAACCGATTGGCATCTGCGGACTCGTTGGTAGCGTGTAGTAGTTGCTCACGATCAAACTTACCATTCTGGAGGCGGCGGCTCTGAATGACACGGGCTTGACTATCTTGAACGCGACCACCGGGACCATACGTAGTGTACGGGTTGGAGAAGTATTGCATGTTTGGATACATGCCGTTGTTGTAAGTAGGTTGCGGTGCCATCTGTGGTCCGCCCATGGAGAGGTTGCTCATGGCGCTGTTCATCATTGACATGCCGTAGCCGTAATATGGAGCGGTACTGGTGGAATACTGCGACATGGTTGGAGAACCAACGGTGCTGGAAGCAATTGGGGTTGAAGAGGTCATGACAGGGCCGAAGGGAGCAGCGCTAGCGTGAAGTCCGGATTGCATGGGTCGGTAGTCTTGCTCCTTGAAACCTGACGACAGCTCGCGGCTGTGGCGATTGGAAAGAACATTTTGCGGAATACGGCCCATATTGGCATTGTGGTTGTGAAAGCGTTGCTCTGCACGCGAGTTAACACCATTCACTCCATTGCCATTCATCAGAGTCGGAACGTCATTGGTTGAGTAGGATTGTTGCAATTTCGGCATACCATTGGAAGCACCTGTGGTGTTGTTGTATGGGTTCAGGCTGAACTCAACGGAGCGGCGGTTGTTGCCCTTGGACTTGGGGGTCGTCTCCACTTTGTTGCCGTTAGCCTGACCGACCTCGTACTCATCAACCTGCGAAGCCTGCCTAAGCGTGTTGGTTGGAAGTGACTGCTGCGCTTGGCGATGGCGGTAAGTAGGCCAACCATTGGACTGCCCATCGGGACCGGGTGACTGCGAAAGAGCCAAGTCGAGCGCGGCGGACGAAGCGGAAAGCTGCACGCCATTGCCGTTCCCGTTGCCGTTGGCATCGCGGCGAACAAGAATGGGAAAGCTGTCACCTGTAGTATGCATTTGGAGCCACGGCTTGTTGTCAGGCGATGCGGCTGGGTTCTGCTGCTCCTCTGGGTCGTCACCAAATAGGAATTGGGTAGTGTTGACGATGCCTTCACCTAGGACCGAAGCCAGGTCCGGGAGCTGTTCGACACGGGCGGGCATGGACATGCGGTGGTTTGGACTGTGTTGAAGTTAGTACACGAGTTCATCGAGAGCTTGACGTGTCGGAATGCGGACGCGTGAGATTGTGGGGTTTGTGTAACGACTGAGCCGCACTCGAGATTCAAGGTAGGGGTTCCCTTACGCGCGATGGACTGGGCTCTGGGGAGCGAAATTCTCGTGATCCAACTCGTCACCGTCCTCGTCAGAGTTGCGGCGCGAACCAGGCATGGACTTGGACGGAAGAAAGCCATTGCCGTGGTTGGCGTAATTGCCCTGGTCGCCATGAGCGAAGGAGGGCGGGGACGTGATCTGGGATCCCGAGCGGCCGCCACGCGGAGTGATCATGCCGGGGTTGATGCTCGACATGCTGAAACGGTTGGGACGTGAGAAAGCTGTAGGGAAGCCTTTGGGGTCGCTGAACTCGGGAGGAGTCGTAGGCTGGCTATGCTTGCCGTAACCAATGTCGGAGGATAGGCGGCTGATCTCCTCTTCGTCACGTCTAGACTGTAAATCCATAAGCTCCATCTCCGCTTCAAAGCGACGTTTTTGTTCTCTCAGGTATTCGTACTCAAGCTTTTTCTTTTCGAGCTAATAGGCGGTCAGCGAGTCGCGCGGACCGTCAAGCTCTGGCGACGTGAGAGAAAGGCGTAGGTGTAGACGGAGAAGAAATAAGATATAGTGTGATGTGGAGGGAGAGGGGCCGTCTCAGCTGAGACAGAGGTGTACAGAGGGTGTTGTAGCAGAGACTGGAAAGGCTCGCGAGATAGCTGTGCTCTGGGGGCGTTGGGGAAGGAGGGGTGGAGGAAGAGAGGTCCAGCTTGGAGGGAGATCTATATACTCGTCGCGGCAGCAGGGCGCCTCCAGCTTTACCTTATTGTGTGAACAGAAAGAGTGGGGCCAGAGTAAAACAAAACAATCAAAGCTGAGGTGAAGTAGACTTTCTTACCACTTGGAGCTTGTGATACGTCTGTTGGGTGGGTGTCAGCCTAAAATCCGTATTCACCTCCGTATTGTAGAGACGCATAATAGCAACGAACTTCAACACCACGAGGAACGAGCACGGAAAACTAGCACGCTAGATCTTGGCGAGAGCGAGTATGGCAGAGACAATAGCACACACGAGACTCCAAGGCCTATGCTCCGACTTCTCGCCAGTGTGCGTCCCGACTTTTGCCCTGGAGAAAACTTGACGAAAGCTGCAGCTACGTACCGCGGTGGTGAACTCGGCCGGCTCGGCCGCCTGCCTGCGCTGCTGTCCAATTGGGGACAACGGCGTGTTCAGTGTAGGAATGTTGTTGGTCGTGAAGCGGCGGTGCAGCTGGCCGCGGGCATCGTTCGCCGAGGGGCCCATCTGGGATCCGACGCTGCGCAGAGGACTCGTGATGGAAGCGAACGACGACTCTTGGGGGGATTTGAGGGCGCCGCGCTCGCCAATGCCGGGAGGGAAGGCCATGCTTGCTAGAAATACACTGCACCGGGCCCAGTCAGCGTGTCTGCCCGCAACGTCTCGAGTGTGTGGGGTTGGACTCTGGCGGTGAGGGGAGAGGAGTGCCCGCGGCGCGCGCCCACCGTGGACGGGCACGCAGCATGGCGGCTGGGACGGGGAACGTACACAGAGAATCGTACACAGGGCCGGTGCCCTCGCTGGCGGTAGTGGGTGCGATCACAGGTGGGGGAGGCTCACGAGCAGTCGGGGAGTCGCAAGAGATGGAGTGGGCGTGGGCGTTGCAGGTGGTGCACCTAGCGCTGCTTTGGCCGCGGCAGCGTCCCTGCGCGTGGTCGTCGGAAAGGCCCAACTGCCGGCTCAGGAAAGACAGACGGGGGAAACGGCGACGAGAGAATCACCGGCCGGCAGCCCAAGCGCAGCAGGTCAACCGTGGAAGAAGATACAAAATACGAGTACAGTGCGGCGCCGGGGAACAGTGTTGGAGCGCAGCGGGCCTAGGACCCTGAGCTTTAAACGACGAGAGAACCTAACTAGCCGCATGCACGCCACCAGGTCGAGGACTCCGCAGCAGCCCCTCGCCGTCGCCGTCGCCGTCGCCGTCGCTGTTGTCGCCAGCTGCAATGTGCATATTAACCACCCGCCAGGAGGGCTATGTAGTCTGTACCGACCGGCACGCCCGCAATTGCACTGTCTACCGTCTACCGTCTACCGTCTACCGTCTACCTGCGCGGCCAGCCGTGCCCCCATCTCACGAGCCTAAGTAGAGTCGCCGGCCAGCTACGCCTCGATTTGCCCTTGTGCTCGCGACATGGCCCTCTGGATGCCGCCCGCCGTCGGCCATGGCCTCACTGCTGCTGCACGCGGCTACCTTCTGGACGGTGCGGATCAGAGCAAGAACGTCATCCAGCTTCTGCAGCAGTGGGCCAGGGTTGGCTCACGCAGGCCCTCTACCAATTGACGCCCGCAGCTGCGCACAGTCTAGGAGACCGACGCACCAGACTCCAGAGGCAAGGAGGGGCACAATGGACTCGACGGCCGGCGGAGGGGGGGTTCATATCTAGTGCCGACGCAAAGCAGACGGTGGCCGCCCAGGCAGATGGATGCTTTGCAGGGCAAGCGGCGGGATCCTCAATTTGCCTACTGTGTGTACAGACGCCCAAGTGCTACCCATCGCGCAACACGGGCGGCTCTCGTCCCATCAGCCCTGCCATATGGACTCCGTGGGGCCCCCTTCAGTGTGCTCGTCCAGAGGCTCCACCGGCTCCTCGCCTCATGGCACTCGAATGCAGCGGCGGCCCTTCGCAGCCGTGGTACTGTCGCGTCGACACTGCATGGTGGTGGATGGTGGTGGTCGGGTCTAGAGACTCGGGAAAACGTGTAAAGCTCTACACCGCTCTGAAACCCCCTCGACGCTAGCCCGCATCGCGTTAGCCCAGCCGCTATCGAAAAGCGTTTCAGAACGCATTCCCCGCCACCCCGCATTGCCAATCACCGACATCGCCCTGCCGCAGACCACCCCGACGGTCATCCATGGGCGCCTGTACTCCGTACGTGGCTGCTCACGAGCACTACATACAGTTGTCGTTATGTGGCCAAGTGCCATGCTCTCTTCGGCGGCCTAACGTCTTTCCCTGGCCAAGCAGGGCTGTCCCTTTACTCCTAACCACTGCTCGCCCCGCGGGTCACCGATATATTGTAACCCCACAGCACTATACTCCGTGGGCTATTCCCAGACTCCACGCATTCAGATACTCGAGCCTGAAAGAGCTATGCATGCATCTTGGAAAGCACTGAAGCCCAGCGGCTTGAACTCCAATTTGCTCGACAGGTACTTGGGTACATGCACGCCGCGGGAGCATATGCAGGGTACCCGGCCAGCGCACACCTACAGCAGTTCTCTCGCATTTTATCACTACACGGACGTGCGTTGGCAGAGTCATGTCCAACAACATCGACGCCGACAGCTTTCCATCTACATACCTTCAGCCTCCGATACATGCATGTGTTGTTGGGATCGCTTTACCATATCCGTTCATCGGGGCTCAAGATTATACTGCACTTTGCTAGACCACTACTCAACTAACCAATCTTGACAGTCAAACAGCTAAAGACGACCAACGTTAGCGTTCCTAGACTCAGATATGTGAGCGCCCAGACTCCCCGCATCTTCACACAGGACTATCTTCTCGAGAAATTCCTACCGAGCACAAGCGTCGTCTAGAGCCTTACTCTACATTAAAATGGTTTCCCAAAGCTCAGGTCATGGCATTTGGCATCATCGCCCTCCGCCTTGTTAGTGGCAGCCGACTGGATCAGGAAAGGCGTGCCCGACCAGATGATCGACAATCTATCCACCGGCTGTCCATGGGCTTAAAGAGTAGGTCCTTGAGTCGCGAGTACCTACACATGCAGATAGAACAGAGTCTGGCTTCTCTGAACGGTAAAGCTAGCACAGACTTCTGACCCTTCGTCGTTTTCTTGACTCCAGCAGTCAACGGAACAGACCAGACAGTGGCTATCTTTAGCAACCCGTGCGGCGAAATTATGTCAATGGTATACTTTCTGCATTGTAGTGACTAACATACACAATATCCCAATATTCTACGCTGAGTATACCCAACATATCTCGACCCAAGCACTGTTCTTCCGCATTTGGGGTGAACGACAAGTCCTGTTACTCGATCAGGCCACGCCTTCCCCAGCCTCATGAATAACTCGGAAGTTCATTTCCAAACCTCGTCCCCCAACAGGCCGTATTGATCGTGAGACAACTATGTAGGCAAGGTAAATAAAATACCCATCAGTGCTAGACCAACGCCCCTTCCCCTTTTAATAGCCTGTTATCTCTACGTAGGTATATGTATATAGCGAGTTTGGAATGAAACCACATGTGCTGAAACCCAACCTAGGAAAAGTGCACAGAACCCACGAGCAAACCACTATATACACTGTGCGTCTGACTCAAGCAAGAAAGCCCCGGCTCCGAAAAATCCAACCAAGTTCCCACCCCCGTCAAACTTCACTTGACTTGGGTTTCTCGCGCACTACGATATACAATATATCCCACAGTAGATAGAGTCAGTCCACAGTCAGTCACTAAATTCGTCGAACGAGTCCACATGCATTCGAGCACAAGAAAAACGCACTGCATGTCTCAGAGCCAACAAAAGCGCCCATTCCATTCCATTTCAATTAGCCTATAGCTAAAAAAAAATAAAACTTGTGAATATCTAATATGTGCCGCGCGCTCGACAGGCAGTCCAAACGGGATGGATGTACTGACGCGAACCATGGCCTAATTCCCTTTAAAGCAACAGAATAGTCTCGACAGACAACCCTGTAGCAAACACCAACTGTTAGCATCCAAGTTCCTCAAGTAGTAGTCGCGGTTCACGTAGAAGTCAGGGACTAACATTGTATTTTTTCTGAGGCGTCTCGACAGTCGGCACTGGCACCGACGCAGGATCAGGATCGGCACCCGGCTCAGCGTCGTCCTCCCCATCAACGTCGTCCCCCTCATCATCGTCCCCCCCATCATCATCATCACCGTTTCCTTGCTGAGCCAGCGGGGGTACCGACGGCGCAGGCAGGGGATTTGCGCCAGCCCCCTGGCCACCAGGTGCTGGTCCCCCCATCAAAGCCATCTGTGCAAGTTCAACTTCGTCCAGAATCTCCTGTACCAGGCTGAATACCTCATTACGATCGCATGGTTCGTCGGTGGGAGCAGGGTCGAGCTTGTCGGCACATCCCTCTTTCGGGGGCTTGGTCTCGGGCTTGGTCTTGGTCATGCCGCGAGGGAGGTGGGCGACGGTTGGTGGGGGTTTCGGGTTGGTGACTGGGCGGCAAATATCGCCGTGGTAGGTTCCGCCGTGGTCGTGCTCGTAGGCGCGTATGGTTCCTTGATCTCTGGCTGTTATTTCCGAACGCTTGTGTTCGTCTCCATGCTCGGTCTTCTCGACGCCATTACCTGGGCCAGGCTGATCGTTTCCCTGGGACGTTTCTGGCGTAGGGTCAGGGACAACCACAAGGGGGTTTCTCGATGAGTCAGGTTCAGGTTCTTGGTTAGTCGAGTTGCTGTAGTTGCTGTAACAACTGCTGCTGCTAATGGAGCCTCTGAGATCTTTGCGGAACTTCTCCCACCAGGCTATGTCATTTCCAGCGCGATGCGGTAACGGAGCGCTTGAGCGTCGGGCTGTCGAGTCCAGGAGTCCCGAGCCATAAGAGTACGGAGGTGGATTCCGAGGTGGTAGAGAAGTTGAACGAACAGCCCTCTCTCCTTCACGGTCGTCAACGTCGATGTCGAATACCGTCTCTATCTCTCGACGACCTTGAGGTAGGCTGGTGGGTCGCGGAATCGGTGGTGGTTTAGGAACTGGAGGCACTGGAGGCACACGGGGTGGTTTGGGAACCGGAGGCACGGGAGGCGCACGCGGTGAATTAGGAACTGGAGGCACCGGAGGCACTAGTGATAGTTGAGGCATCGGAGGCGACGATGTCGGCGGGCTCGACTCTTTTCCGTGCACATCGAGAGACCCGGGTAGGCGCCCATCGTTCTCGGCCGTCAACTAGATGCTGTTAGGTAAAACCCTTGTACGATAGCTGTGCCGACTTACCACTCGCTGTGTGCCCTCTCCTGCGTTGGGTGGAACGTTCTCAGTCCACGGATTGCCTGAGAGCGAACGATATCCATCATCGAGAGTGGAGCCATCCTTGCTCTCACGATTGCCCAAGAGTAACCCATTCGCGTTTTCGGGAGCTACCTAAGCGCCGGCAGAATCGGGAGATACAGAGAGAGTATCTCGCGCCCCCAGTTTCCAGATACTGCGCTCTGAAGCTGCCTTGAAAGATGACAGAGGAGTATCAGTCCGTTGCGAACAAGGGGTTTCTTCCAGACTAGACGTGTGTGATCCAATTGAGCTGACAGAAGATGGCCACAGTTGTTCTTGCACTTGATTGGATCCCATCGTCTCGACCGTAGGTTCATTGTTTGAGCCGTCTTCTTCGACCTGCGACCGCCGAGCTGACGGACGGCCAACGGAGTCTTTTCGCGCTGGATACGGAGTGTAATGTAGTCCTGCTCTGAGCCTCGCAACTCTAGATTCCGCCCCGTTGAGATATGCTGATTTCCCGTTCGTGCTGTTGCGTACTGTGCGAGCAGATGCTTTGTCACTGGTTTCCATGATAGCAGCGAGTGTCTGTTAGTATGTGGTGGTAGCTGATACTGGTTAGCGATGGTGGTAGATTAGTGATTGTAGTGTCGAAGAGTGAAAGTGGATCGAGAGGAAATGTTGGAGGTGTCCTAGTAAAGTCACAGTGGTAGAAGGTGATACTGTCGGCGGAAGTTGCTGCCATGGCTTTGGCCGTGCGCTGCTTCCTCGCCGATACCTAGGGGGAGCACAGCCAATACGTATGAACAGTTGCATCAAGCACAGCCATGTATGGCAGATCCATTGGTTTTGATTAGGCACAAGATACATCAGAACTTTGGATACAGTAATACTATTTCGATCAGTCAGTTTCACGCCAGACAGAGACGTTTCGGATTGTACGAAATCTTCACATACCCGAACACTCTACTCAAACTTCATCTTGTTAACCAAGCTCCCAATGCCCTCGACAGTGATCTCAACAGTATCACCATCCTTCAAAAATCCCTTTGGTTCCCTGAACAGACCCACTCCACTGGGCGTTCCCGTCATAATGACTGTGCCTGCCTTGAGTGTCGTACCCCGAGTCAAATGCTCAATGATCTGCGCGACCGTGTAGATCATATCATCTGTCCCAGTCTGTTGCCTGACCTCGCCGTTGACCTTGGTCGTGTACTCCAGTTTCTGCGGATCCGGGATCAACGATGTGGAAACGATGGCGGGTCCGATGGGTGCAAAGCTGTCGAAGGACTTGGCGTAGCCGAATTGACCGCCACATACGGAGACAGGCAGTTGGAAGTTGCGCGCCGAGACATCGTTGCCAACGGTGTAGCCCAGGACGTACGACAATGCGTCTGCAGCTTTGACGTTCTTAGCGTCGCGGCCGATAACGACTGTCAGCTCGCCCTCATAGTCTAGCATAGACTGGCAGTCTGGGTGGATGGAGATGTCGTCTAGGGGTCCTGCAAGAGCGTTCGGGGGTTTTGTGAAGATGGCAGGGTTTGTAGGTATTTGCAACTGCGAGCAGTTCTTAGATCAGGCCAAATAAGGCGGGTACGACATACCTTCGCCTCCGTGGCATGGTGCTTGTAGTTCAAACCAACGCACATGAAGATGTTCGTTCGCGGAAGAGGGGCAAGTAGCTAAGTTCCCATTAGTCTTTCCACATATTGTCCCAATGAACAAACTCACCTTCGACACGGTCGCTTCATTTCCCGTCTTTTTGAATCCACTCTCAATATCCCCATCAAGAACCTCAACTTTGGTTCCCTCGATCTCGAGTGTCGGAACCTCCTTAGTTAGGTTTCCATACAGTGTTTTCCCATCATCCGTCTTGAATCTTATCAATCGCTCAAATGCCATATTTACACAAGACCGTCTTTTCCCTGTCAATATTATGGAAATCCTGGGTAGCGATGAGGCAAATGGCCTTCTCGTGTTTGAAGCCAATTGGTACAAAAACGTTGCCTTGCCGAGAACGTGCAGAGAAAGTGATGGTGAAGCGCACATTTCAGGCTCGACATCGACTGCTAAATACTGATTACGTGCAGGGCGGAATTGCCCCACGGCCGCGGTTATTGATAGTAGTGGGGTCCTCGGCATTGCTCCACGCCGATGCTCTGGCTGCGGCTATCACCTCCCGTGGGAGAATGTTTGCTCGACAATAATGCCCTAGCCACAGCTCTCTAATTAGTCACCTACCGACGGAACATTTTACCACGGGACGGGAGGGGACAGCTCACGGGACTGCGGGCACGATTTTGCCGGGGAACCGCGCGTCCCGTTTCCCGACGAGAAGCTGGATCGATTGTTGGCACTTTACCAAGCAAACTAAGGCTTCGAATACACATCTGTAGCCGATGCCATACCTACCGTTGTCCAGTGAAATCAGACGTTTGAAGAGAGCTGAGATAGGGAAGGCATTGATGCCATTTATTCTATTGGGGACCAAGATGCCTCACCGCTCGTATCTTGAGTGGTAGCAATGCCATCAACATACTTAGGCTGCTCACCCTAGCCTGTCATCCCCGCATCACCATTGCTATGCGCCTCCGGAACGGGGTTGAGCTTGCTCAAGCAGCCGGGGCAGTTATGCAGAACCATGTGGCAGAAAATGTCGCAGTCAACGCAGAAATGGCTTTCGCAGGCTCGGCACTCGTACCTTGAGCTCTCACTCGCTTTCTGATCTTGCGAGTCGTCCTTGTCCGCCTGTTGCTCGCCTGTTGCTCGCGCAGTCTTGTCAAGACTTGCGTTTTCCTTTTGTGCGTCTCCAGCCTCGTTCTTGCTGACATCCCCTTTCGTTGTGGGTTTCTCAGGAAACGCTGACAAGCACCCTACGCATTCCCGACTACCTTGCTCTAGGGCTCGATTCCAGCTCACGGCAACCCAGTTACGTAGCGGGAAAAGATGATGGTAGCTTCTAGCCAGATGGGTCGACAATAATAGAGTAAGTTGGCAGCTAGGACATGTGATTGGTAAGCTGCACACCTTCGCGCTGCATCTCGAACACCTGTAGCCTCCCGTGGTCAAGATGCCGTGGCAGGCACACATTGTAGGGACATCCTCAATGACGCGAGATGGAAAACCCATCATCATGAGGGCCGCCGCCGAGTCCGAAGACGCTGTGGTGGCTGCTTGGTCAGAACGGACAACTGGAGGTGTAGTGGTCGCTAACAGCAACTCCCGGAGTGATTCTTGATCTGTAGCCACAACATACTCGCTTTCATCTCCCGCATTCGTGCGCGAGACGATCTCTTGGCAAATTCGCAGTCGAGCACCCATTCCAACAACGCTGACGCGTATCCGGTCTCTGACGCAGGCCTTGATCGTCTGGTGGATGTCTCCGGGATCTAGAGATAGCAGAGAGCCGAATACAAGTATAACTTCTCGGGTTCCATGGCTTGGGGTATGGTAAATTGTGGCTCTGGCTAGTTCCAGCGCATTCTGGAGACTGGGTGAGCCCTTCGGCTCTTTAGGAACACCCTCGGGATTCCTCGGGGTTCGGAGGTCTTGTATTGCTGCGATGTGCTCTGCGGGGTTACCAGATAGTTCAGACACTCGAATGCAGAGGCCGTCATGCATGCCTAACACGCTCATCTGGGATATTGGGTTTTGTTCGAAGAATTCTCGCACGTATTCCTGGGTATACTTGATCATCGTTATGAATCGGTTCGGGCGCATGTCCTTCTCCATCATCGATTCAGAAAGATCAAGGACGAGTACCACATGTCGTATTATGCCACGTTGGAACGGCTTCGTGTCCTTTCGTAACCTATATCATAGAACACATTAGCATGCTGAAAGAGACGTGTTGTTCGAGCACGCCTCTAGTCTCTACCGTACCTCTTCTAACTTTGTCAATAATTCAGTGGATGATGAGAAGGAACGTAGCGCAGTAGGCCCGATGACTGACGCGTACAGCATAGATGGGAATAGAACATGCGGCTGAAAGAGGAAAACGAGATGTGGTAGCAAAGGTGAATGGGTCGACAGAACCATATAGCAAGCACTGGATCTGCCGTGGCTACAGGACACAGTGCCAGGCTAGTAGCCGTAGACCTGGACGTGCGTCGAGCATGACCAGCAAAAGGATACTGATGGCTTCGCGAAAGAAAACTTATCTTACCTTTTACGCTTCCTTTCTTCTTCCCGTTCCTGCACACTCCGTTGTATTGAGCCGTCATCTGCCTCTGCTACAGCTGGTAGTTCCTTCGCCACAGTCCTAGACCTGTCTGTTTCCCAAGCGTGAAGCTTTCGCGGTGGCTCCTCCGCCCGTTTCTTTCCCGTCGGTGGAGGTCGCGGATTTGATTTGCTTTTGGCCGCCACGTACTCGTCGTCAGATCCGTTGTCGCCTTCGAATTCGTAGTCTGAGTCGGCCATTGTCGTCGCGTGCCGTCGGGCGGACGACCGAAAGGCGGCTGCGGATGAGGATTTGAGCGCGCAGCGTTCTAGCAACGCGTACGTGGCTTATACGAATATGCGCGTCTTGTGAAAGCGAACGGATGTCGAGAGCTTCCCAGTCGACCGCATGTAGCTATGTAGGCAAGCAGGATCTTTGGGTAGGGCGGGCAAAGTTAGCTACAGATTAGTGGAATGCGATTTCCAATAGTGATAATGCCAAGCAACCTAACAACGCGTCGCTCTGCTTGTTATCAGCTACTATAACTTGGTTGATAACGAGATGGTTTGTACGCGGTTGTGCTAAAACGATGTTGAGCTGGCGCGCTAATGGAATCCATGGATTACGTAATGTATGTATCACATGATGAACCAGTGTCCACTCGGAACTACCTCCCGCACAACCAACTACCCCTAGGTATTTAAACTGAAATTCGAATTGCGCCTGGGTAAAAGTCAAATATGTCACTGCATGGAGGTTTCATAGTGTGTAAGGGATCAGATAAGCGATTAATCAGTTGAACTACATTATGTGTATACTTGGTATCGTAAGCTAACTCTAGCATCACGTCCATCCAAAACAATCCCCAATGTGGTATACGCTATGCTAGAAAATCATGAAACATTACACCTCCGACCTTGACCTTCCATCACATATTCTTACACGTATCATTGGTATGCACCTGAGCCCGCCACTGACGGCATCGGCCAGTCGTCTTCTGTAATGCTCGACCAGAATACCCACAGCATGGTTACGGCAAACAAAGTGAACAACGTCTCGAAAATACCACCATTGATCTTTCCGCTAGTGCCGCTGCAGATGTGGACACTAATAACATATTGGAATATCTGTGCGATAGCAAACAGTAGCACTGCACCGATGAGATAAACTGTAGGGTGGTTAGCCGGTGTATAACATGTCACAATGCTATTTACGTACTCATGGGCTTGGTCTCTCCAAGAACGCGGAGAACCAAATGGGTTTCCAAAAGGAAGTAAACCGTGAGGAAGACCAACGGTACAAGCTGGTAGATGGTATAAAGCGCGTAGGCGCGATTGTCGCCCATCAAGGTCGAATCCCAGTAGCCCGTCCAGCTGAACCCTGTGTCCAGTGCGATATAGCCAGTTCCGACGAAAATCAAGGCGCCGGAGAGGACCATGAGACCGAGTGATACTGCAGTACCGTCGTCAAGGACTTGGTATCCGACGATACCGTTCAGCATTAGGATCCACAGAGTCGCGACAATGGCGGCGATATGGGCAGCACTGAAACCCTGTCACGCAAGTTAGCAACAGTTCACCATAGCCAATTGCTGAGAGTGTACCCTTCGGACAGCGCTATCCAGCGGAAACCCGCCGATACTGAAGATCTCGCAAATCTCGACAATAATGTATCCGAGGAGGAACAACTGCATCTCTCTGCAGCATGTTAGTTTTCCAGTGTATCAAATGAACGTGCTGGTGTTTCTATACCGTCTTCCAACTGCAGCCTTCTTGCGCTCTGACCTCCAAAGCAAGAAGGCGGTTATGAGAATAGCGAAGCCGCATACGAGGATTGAGCCTGAGACAGTCAACATTGGCCGGGCGCACAACCTCGATCAACACTGACCTAGATTCGCAATCTGTCTGCCATTGCTCAATGGTATGCCAACTAGATCACACCCACCCCATCCACTACCTCCTCTCGTGGCGGATTGACTAAAGAGCTGTTCGTGCAGACGTCAGTATTGAGACAAGGGGTATCGGCGGTTGCATGCGAATGGGACGGACATACATGGCAAACTGAGAGGAGTCAGCACAGATTCAAGGCTCAGCGATGCAGCACGTACCTGGTAGAGTGGACAGCCGATTGCCTGTATCGCGACAAAAGTCGTTGAATTTACCATAGCCCGTGGACATGGCTGGGGAGCGACCGCGGCGGCCGTCAGCGCGTACCGAGGCGTGTGTGCTGCGTAGAAGGGACCGGAGGCGATGGGAGCGAATTGACGGCGATGCGACAGGGCCTGCAGGTATATGCTGTCTCTCACTGGAAGCGGTAACGGTGTTGGAAGTCGAAGAATGGACGGGGACGGCGTGAAGGAAGTGTGATGCGCTGGCCGAGCCGCGATGGTGGCTGGTTGAAACAGGATTTGTTGCTGGGCCAGGGTGTGCGGCTAGGAGAGACCACTGGCGCGAACAGACCGTGGGGAAGAGTCAGACGCGCTGTTGGGCATGCACCGACGTGTTGCCAGTCCCCGAGCGCAAGGCTGGCGATGTTGGCAGTGCGAGGGCAACGAGGAGTGAGTGAATGGATGAAGACCGAGGTGATACTGATGGAGAGAGTGCGCGCGCGGTGGTGCAGACGACGCCGCGCGAACAGGCTGATGATGATGTGCTCTGTGCGGTACGGCCACAAACAGCAGTTCAGCCAGCGCGCCAAGCCATTACCCAAATTAATGTCACGTCCGACTGCCCAATCAGGCGCGGCAGGGTGAGCGTTTCAGGTCGTAAAGGGGGCCGTGCCAGGCGAGGGGATGCAAAGCAGCGCCTCGCGCAGCAACTCACCTCCATGATGCGCGCCATCGTGGTGGAAGCCATTTGTGCAAGGGGCCTGCCGACCTCCCTCCTCGGCGGCAGCGGCTCCCGCAACGCAAGGCGACGTTGCAACTTGCCAGGCCACTGTGCCCGGCTTCACTCGACTTCTGGTTGCCTGTTGTTGCAAATATCAAGAAGTGTACGGGGTAAACGTCTATGTGACCTCATAGGGCATGCTGGAGTTGCTTTTACGGAGAAGATGTCCCAAGTTAGCGCGGCTCAGAACAGATCCGATCAAGCGCTAGACTAATACATGCTCCAGACGCTCACTCTTCGCGATGCTCCAGCGATGACCCCAGCGCACCAGATTGCACATTTCACAGCAATAATACTCAAGAAGGGGAAGCTTGTTCTGTTTGCCAGACTGCATGCCGGCTCGATGCGCGAACCGGAGGAGGTCCGTTTATTGCAGTCGGGCGACGCCGCGTGCGCTGATAGATGTAGGTAGGCAGTCACAGGCCCTCAGATACGCACGCATGAGGGCGCAAGACGTGAAGTCCAAGGCCAGCCGTGTTGGCGTCTTGCACGTGGATGAATCGCAGCAGTTGACTAGGGCGGGTGGTCTGCAACGCTCTTTTATGTAACCGTCCACGATGGATATTCCATGAACTGGCCTCCGTAGTCAAAACATTTTAACCATTTTGCCGGTGTTATTGGGCAGCCAGCCAGCGGGTTTGCATATATGATTTCGAATCGCGAACGCTATACGCCGTAGTGTGAATTTCTGAATTATTCTTAGTTTCAAAGGAGGGTCTAGCAGAGCCGGTCTGCCCTCGTGAAGCAGGCTGCTGTCTGGAGTCGCTGATGAAGGGAGGATTGGAAAGTTGCGATGTTAGCTTGCTGGGCTCTTGAGTTCGCAGTATCAACCGTGTCTTCAGATTGTATGGCCTGGCAGTATGTACCGCTTCTTGCCACATACGAGTGAACATACAGGGGGTTTTGTAGGAAGTTTTGGACGCCAAGATAGGGTGTTTTGAGGTTGTACAGCTAGATGAGTAAGCGTATACACGCACTAGATTTTATAGTTACACTACATAAATTGAGTTGTTACACGAGTGAACAAAACAACACTGAGCGCGGTAAGGTTTGGCAGCGAATATGGCCTATACAGAGACCACGGAGAGTGTTAATATAGGTGTCAAACAGTTGACGTTGATTCAGGCTTCAAAATGGTGTAAAAAACGCTATACTTTTATAGCTAGCTCTGACGTAAACAGCGAAAAATACGCCTTAGAGAACACCCCTACATGTTCACTCGTAGGTGGCAACAAGCGGTATGACAGCGCGGAACTGTCCCCGCTTCCGAGGACCCTGACAGCGGAGGGCCTTCAGTAGGTTAAACTTTACCACCTGCACTGCTTCCCGCCTACTACATATGCACGAGAACTCGCTGGCAGGACTGCAACATCAGGTTCCAGCTGGCGTGGCTTCAACATTACTCTTGTGACTATTACTAGCACGTTCACGCTCCAACCGAATCTTATCTGGTGTGCTGGTGTATCGCTCGCAGGACGCCCTTCGGCCCGAGCTGTGCGCTGGCCTTGGCGTCCTGACCGCTGCCAGATAGTAGATCACGAAGGCATCGACTTGTGGCATCCCCGTCCCCCACCCACACGCCTATTCCCAAATGTGACCAGCTGGACCGCTTTCTTCACCTATCGTTCCCCTCGTCTTGGACCCGGTGACGTGCCGCAGCCCAGCATCCACTTTTCCTCCCGACCACTATCCCGGAGTCGAGGCTGCTCCCCTTCAGCCTCCACCCGTTCAAGATTCCTTCCTACTCGCACAACAATAGGAGGCCGGCGAACATCCCACTCCACACTCTCTCGACCTCTGCCCGCCCGCAAGACGCTGATTCGGCCCGTCTCCTCGACGACCACGACCAGGACAGCCCGCAGTCGTCCTTCGACACCCCCGATTCCGACTTCTCCGTCTGGAGCGACACTGGAGATCTCGTTGACCAGCTAGCGGACCAGGAAAATCCCCTCCGGATTCGCCTGCGGGAGTCGCTCGAGGGAACGCGCCCGCCTCCCAAGCACCGCCGCCAGCAGAAACGAGCCCGATTCCAGCTCCAGGACGATATTGAGAAGCCGGGGCGCCCGGCTACTCTTAGGAAGGAGGATATTGAGATACCCGATCCAGGCCCCCGCACTATCTCGAAGGCGGAGCAAATAATTGCTGCCATTATGGCTCCACAAGATGGTCCTTCTCGGATACACGGGCTGCATGGAAAAAAGCTGATGTGAGTGGTGGATGAACCTGGCTGGTTCTGGCTCACCTACTGATACACAAGACCAGCTATTTTACCAGTGTCTTCGTCTCACTAGGGGTTTTCCTGTTTGGTTATGATCAGGGAGTCATGTCCGGAATTATAACGTGCGCCGTCCCGATCTCCCTCCTGCCGATCACATCTGATGCAGTACTACAGGGGACCTCAATTTAAGGACTACTTCAACCAACCCACTAGTGCTGAGCTGGGCACCATGGTCGCTATTCTCGAGGTTGGGGCGTTCATATCTTCCTTACTAGTTGGACGAATCGGTGATATGCTTGGCCGCCGTAGAACCATCCTCTATGGCTCACTCATCTTCGTGGTGGGCGGAGCTCTTCAATCCTTCGCGAATGGTATGCCCTTGATGATGCTAGGAAGAATCATCGCAGGTCTCGGAGTCGGAACTCTATCTACTATTGTTCCAGTTTACCAGTCAGAAATTTCACCTGCGCATAACAGAGGAAAGCTTGCGTGCATAGAATTCACCGGGAACATTACTGGGTATGCCGCAAGCGTATGGGTAGATTACTTTTGCACTTACATTGACAATGACTGGTCTTGGCGGCTACCATTGCTGATGCAATGCGTTATGGGCTCCCTTCTTGCTGGAGGTAGCTTGCTCATCTGCGAGTCCCCGAGGTCTGAGGCCCTCTACTGGTGCGCCGAAAATCGCTAACATCTTCTAGGTGGTTACTCGACAACGATCATGACGAAGAAGGCATCGTGGTAATTGCTAACCTATATGGCAAGGGTGACATCCACAACCCAAAGGCACGAGAAGAGTATCGAGAAATCAAGATGAATGTTCTTCTTCAGCGTCAGGAAGGTGAACGGTCGTACAGCGATATGTTCAAGAGGTACCGCAAGCGCGTCTTCATCGCCATGTCTGCACAAGCCCTGGCCCAGCTCAACGGTATCAACGTCATCTCGTATTACGCCCCACTTGTGTTTGAAGAGGCCGGATGGTATGGACGCAAGGCCATCCTGATGACCGGCATCAACGCTATTACGTATTTCCTCTCTACGATCCCGCCTTGGTACGTTGTCGACACCCTGGGTCGACGGGTTATTCTTCTGTCTGGAGCAGTCGCTATGATGATATCCCTTTCTGGTATCTCGTACTTCATCTACCTCCAAGCCGAATGGACGCCGAACCTGGTGGTCATCTTTGTTATGATCTATAACGCCGCATTCGGGGCATCATGGGGTCCCATTCCATGGCTCTACCCGCCCGAAATTCTTCCACTCAGTATCCGCGCCAAAGGGGCAAGTCTTAGTACCGCAACAAATTGGGCGTTCAACTGGCTTGTAGGAGAGATGACACCCATCCTTCAAGACACAATCCACTGGCGCCTGTATCTCATCCACGCATTTTTCTGTGCTGTCAGTTTTGTTATCGGTAAGTCTATATACTGTGGTGTTTCAAAGTGTAAATTAACATATAACAGTTTGGTTTATATACCCCGAAACCGCAAACGTTCGTCTCGAAGATATGAATTCGTTGTTTGGAGATGCTACGTCGGTTATGCCAACCCCAGCAACTTTGGCTGAAGCAGAATCTCTATTCAGCGGGGGTCGCGGCTCTCCTGTCCCGTCTCTCGATATCCGCAGTGGACGCCATGGAGCTGAAAGCGCCATTCCCGGACTTGATATCGACCCTCCAGAGGTCGACGAAGATGGCAAGTCCCTACAGAGGACAGAGACAGAGCCTAGTGAAGGCATCGGCGGGTGGATTTCGAACATAGTGAAGAAGAGCAAAGGCAACAGCGAAGGCGACAGCTCGAGTGGAAAATACAAACGGGTAGGGCAGGATGATGAGGAGGCGCTATGAGATGGACCCTTAGATTTCTGATGGTGTTTATGTTTGCATGTTGTCTAGCCCTGTTGGCAGCATGGTATGATATCCTTTTCTTTGCATGCAGGGTTTGGTTTGGATAGAAGGCACAGGAGCGATCGATACGCATCGGTGAGGGCATGCAGCTCCATACTGTATTCACACTGGTAGTTTAATGGGCGGAGTCCCAGCTCGGCGAGCATTGTAGAAATGAACAGAGTTATGGCGGTTTCTCACAGCTCGTTTCGGCTCAGTTGTCGTGTTTAGTGTCGGTCTCTCCAGACGTAGATTTCTTACATTGGGGTTGAACATGTGTGATGCGCGTCTTTCATTCTAGACTAGAACTCTTAAATTCTTGTGCCTGTGTTCAGTCTATACATCTACTCTTTGGCGGAGTTGTTAGGCCCTGGCTTCGAAGCAAGATATATTAACATGCAGGAACAGGGCAAGCACCCCTTCCGAAGATTGAAAACCTTAGGTTGAATTATTTTGTGTCTCGACTTTTTCTCTAACAGATTCCGTCTGCGCTTGCAGCCCTAAACTATCTATCTGCATACTAGGATCCTTGGAAGGGGGTTGCACCTGTTCCAACATTCACGTGAGTGGCACGGCGCCCGAGATGCCAGATGTTCAATTGGATTTCTGGCCCCTTGTCCATTTTGGCGCTAGCGCCGCCCTTCAGCTCCAATATCGCGACCAGATTCTATTTCCGTAGCCACCACCTCCCGCTGCAGAGTAGAGGGGAGTAAGCCAACCTGTGTCTCGAGCATCCTACCACCGCTCTCAATGCTCCGTCGCCCAATACTCAGCTTATAATCTTCTCTTCTTCTTCTTTTCTTCGTTCCACAGGCGTTGGTTTGCCCAGCGCGACGAATCGAGCTCAAGCAGCCGCAGCCGCAACCGCGTCCCTCTCCGCCTCCTAATACGACTCCCGCACTGCGCGAACAATCTTGGACAGACTAGGACGAGGTGCAGAGGCTGTCCTACATCATGGCAGCGCGGGCGCAAACTACGGGCGTGGACGCGCAAGCTGAAGAGCTCCGGAGAAGAGGTGGCCCAGGTCAATCAAGTCAATCGGGTCCCTCAGCAGTGGCACAGGCGCCGACAGTAGAGAAATCAAAGGAAAAGGTACTTTCCCTACAATCCAAGCGGGTGCTTGCCTACCAGGCTTGTGGCCACAGTATCAGAATACAGCGCTAATTGATACTCCTTGCAGGCCTTCAGCGTCATCTCTTTCCTCGACGAATACGAATGGGTATGGGCCCCGCTGATATTCACCGCGCTCGCTTTCTTCACTCGCATGTGGAAGATCGGCCTGTCGCCGATAGTCACTTGGGACGAAGCACAGTATAGTCTACCCACCCTCGATTGCGGCGCAAGTCTAACAACCGGTGTAGTTTCGGAAAGTTCGGCTCTCACTACCTCAAGCGCGAATTCTACTTCGATGTTCATCCCCCGCTAGGAAAGATGCTCGTTGGATTGTCAGGATACCTCGCAGGATACAATGGCTCCTTCGAGTTCAAGTCAGGAGAAACCTACCCGGAGGAACTCAACTACACTTTCATGCGTCTGTTCAATGCAGCGTTCGGTGCTGTTTGCGTCCCATTGGCATACTACACTGCGAAGGAGTTAAACTTCCGGAGGCCCACCGTCTGGCTCGTTACTCTTATGGTCCTCTTCGAGAATTCATACACCACCATCAGCCGGTTCATTTTGCTGGACTCCATGCTGCTATGCTTCACCTTCACCACGGTGCTTTGCTGGGCGAAATTCCACCGTCTCCAACATGACCCCTTTTCGCCCGAATGGGGTCTGTGGTTGATGTTGACCGGCGTTTCAATCGGATGTGTATGCAGTGTCAAGTGGGTCGGCTTCTTCTGCACGGCGTTGGTTGGCCTTTACACAATTGAGGATCTTTGGCACAAATTTGGCGACTTGAAGATGCCCAAGGTAAGGCGTATGAATGCGATAAGTGTTTGACGACGCTAACATGGACAGGTGGAACTGGCTACTCACCTAGCTTTCCGAGTGTTCGGACTCATCATGATCCCCCTTGCGGTCTATATGTTTTCTTTCTTCATGCACTTCCTCATTCTTGAGAACAGCGGCCCCGGAGACGCTCAAATGAGCTCCCTCTTCCAAGCCAATCTTCGAGGAACAGAGGTGGGCAAGGATAGTCCGCTCGAAGTTACTTATGGCTCCCGCGCGACTCTGAAGAACATGGGATACGGTGGAGGACTACTCCATTCTCATCACCAAACCTACCCAGAGGGCTCAGCTCAGCAGCAGATCACATGTTATCATCACAAGGATGCCAACAATGACTGGTTTTTCTACCCTAACCGCAGCGAAGTTGATTACCAACCAGAGGAGGAACTCCGCTATCCCGGCAATGGTGATGTGATTCGACTGATCCATGCCCAGACCGGTCGAAACCTCCACTCTCACCAGATCGCCGCTCCTGTAACCAAGGCCGACTATGAAGTTTCTTGCTATGGCAACACCACCGTTGGAGATACCAAGGATCACTGGAAAGTTGAGGTCGTGCGTGATGCTGCTTCGAGGGACTATTCCAAGATCCGGACCCTGACAACGGCGTTCCGGTTGAAGCACACTGACCTTAACTGTTATCTCCGTGCTGGCAATGTGAACTTGCCTCAGTGGGGATTCAAGCAAATCGAGACGACATGTGTCAAGGAGAATAAGCCTCGCGACGTCTACACTCACTGGAACGTCGAGAGCCACTGGAACGACAAGCGTAGGTTTTCCTAAAACAGCGTACTTGGCGGATACTGACGTTGCCTAGTTCCTGCCGGTGACCCAGGCTCGTACAAGTCACCTTTCCTTCAGGACTTCATCCACCTGAATGTAGCCATGATGACTTCGAACAACGCTCTTGTTCCTGACCCCGACAAGCAAGACGACCTTGCATCCCAGTTCTGGCAATGGCCCCTTCTCAATGTTGGGCTTCGTATGTGCGGTTGGGATGATAAGAGTAAGCGCCCTTTCCTCTGCTCGCCCATCTAAGCCTACTAACCATCTACCTAGTCGTCAAGTACTTCCTGCTCGGCAACCCGATTGTCTACTGGGGCTCCACTGCCAGCCTCGGTTTCTTCGCTCTGCTAGTCCTATGGTATCTAATCCGCTGGCAACGCGGCTACGACGACCTCAAGCCCGCCGATATCGACCAAATTCACTATGCGGGCGTTTATCCCGTCATCGGCTGGTTTCTGCACTTCCTCCCCTTTGTTGCCATGGGCCGCGTCACATACGTCCATCACTACTATCCGGCACTGTACTTTGCCATTTTGTGCTCGGGCTTCTGCATGGATTGGGTGACGAGGAAACTCAACAAGCAGGTCAACTGGATCCTCTTCGGGGCTCTCTACGTTACGATCATCGGGCTCTTCTGGCTGTTCCGCGCCATTTGCTTCGGCATGGAGGGCTCGCATACGCAGTGGAAGCACCTCAAGTGGTTCAGCGGCTGGAGAATCACGGACTAGACAGACTCTTGTCCGGTTCCGGACCTACAGGGACTTGGGCTACTGTACGCTGGCTTTCGATGGCGTGATTTCCCGCCGCCTACTTCCATACTCGGGGAATCTTAAAAGGGAGGTAGAGGTCGCGGATGGGATGGCATGGTGAAACTTCAACTTTCAGGTTCGCTTTTCGTATGCATCTAGACTTAAGTGTAACAATATTTCCCCTTCCCCTTCTTGCTTGTTCTTTCTTTGTGTCTTCTTCGCGCGGCCTCTAGGGATAGCATCTAGTCTATGGGCGATAGGGTCGGCTAGGTGTTGAGGAGGGTCGGTGGCATGGATGGCCGATTGTCAAAATTCTACTCTAAAGTTTGCTTGCTTGCTCTCATATGGCGTCATACAGATAGGTCGCTCTACCACTACCATGCCACTTCATCTTCTACCGGTCTCTCACATATACTTCCCCGGATCCAAACTCCCCAGCCTCGCACTCTTCATCTCGCCCTCCCACACCAACTCACTCAAGCACTTGCCCGTCCCCGGCGCGTTCTGGATCCCCCAACACGTATGCCCCGCGCCCATGACCAAGCCCTTCACCCCCGTCTCCCCGACCATCGGGCCCCCGCCCCCTCCGCCACTCACATTCGGCAGATAACACGCCTGCCGCGCCGTCACCTCGCCGTCGCGCAGCTCCTCCGATATCAACCCCACCTGCTCGACGATCTCCTGGCAGCGCGCCTCGTCAACCTGCACGAGGTCCGTGGCTGTCGGCAGGGGGATCAGCGTATCGCCTTCGCCGCAGGCGTACACTTCGTTGTTGGGGCGCGCGTAGATTTCTGGCGTTGCGGTTTTGGCGGACCCGGATCCGCGCGTTTTCGGGCTTGCGGGCAGCGAGATGGATGTGAAGAGCGCGTAGGCGGACACGGGTCGTGTGGGCTGGATGGTGACGGAGTGGGCGCGCAGGGCGGAGATCGGGGCGCGCGGCCAGATGGTGCGGGTCCAGGGGCCGGCGGTGAGGACGACGGTGTCGGCGGCCAGGTGCTGCTCCTCGGTCGTGCCTTTGGGGATGTAAGTAACTGCCGTCACGGCACCGTCAGTCTCGCTCTGCGTGATCTTCGTAGCAGAGCCGTAGACAATGCGCACGCCGCGTTCCTCGGCTAGTTGCGCCATGGCTGTGGTGAATTGGTAAGGGTGGACTTGCGCGGTTGTTGAGGGGTCGCCCATGGGGTCGTAGGCTTGGATGCCGTCGGCGTGCACCCAGTCGAGGTCTTTGGGGACACGGGGGGTGGCATGGGGAACGCTTTTGGCTTTGCCAGAGCGCTTTTGAAGGGGGATGGAGGCGCTGTGGGCGGGGTTGTTGGATTTGGCGGATTTGGGGAGGAGGCCGTACATGTCGAGTTGGCCGCAGTGCACGGCGCGGTAGCCCCAGCGCTCGGGGCCGTTGTGGATATCTGATAGCTGGGTGTGTGTGTTAGCAGAATGTACTTTCGTGAAGATGGCAGACGGAGCCTTCGAGACCAAGCTGTCTTTTCATGGACAACACCTCGCTGAATACTCGGCATGTTTCAAAGCACTAGATGTACTTGTCCTTGATCTTGAAACCGTTACGCAAACATCTTTGAAAAAAGCATACCTCTTTATGCAACCGATAACTCAACGGCACCAGACAGCTCGGATACGCCCACAGCGCCAACAATCCGCCTGCCTTCCCCGACGCACCGCCCGCAATCTTCGTAGCCTCCAACAGCGTAATCCGATCTCTTTCTCTATCAAACTGTTCATGGTGCGACATGAAGTACGCAGTTGTCGATCCAATAATGCCGCCACCTTGGAAAAGCCGTTAGCGTCATTGGACTTCGCAATAATTAGTAGAAGGAAAGGAGAGGGCGTACCGATTATAACGATATTTCGGGGTTTTTGCTCGGCGGCCATTATGTTCGCTAGGCGTGATGAAGACTTAAGCATAGAAAGTTCTTTTGGTGGAGTAATGTGGGGCCCGGGGGGGTTGTGTAGAGATATGGAGGTCTTGGCGATGTGATGAGAATAACGTCATAACTGCATACGCTAAATACCAGGATGTGAATTGTAGACTGTCGCAATAATACAAATTATTACTATCCGAGCAAGCAGTGTCTGGGGAGAATCGGACTATCAGCTTGTAGTGTCTCTACAAACGACGCCGGAACATAAGAGGACCGTGATCATCGCGCCGGGTGCCCGGTGAAGGCCTTGGGGCAATCAAACCCCCAGAAAATAGATCGTACCCATTTTCAAGGGTTAGAAATCCCCCCCACCGAAGTCGCCACCACCACCATCTCCTCCACCGAAGTCTCCGCCGCCAAAGTCTCCACCACCACCGTCTCCACCACCGAAATCTCCACCACCGTCTCCACCGCCGTAGTCGCCGCCGCCATCATCGCCCATCGCGGAGCCGAGCATGGCACCTCCAAGGAGACCACCGCCAACACCAAGCGCAGCAGCACCGCCCATGCCCATGCCACCGCCACCTGGCCTTCTCCCGTACATCTGTTGCTGAGGATACCCATGCTGTCCGTATCCACCTGGCGCAGTGTGTCCATACCCTCCATGTGGTTTTGAGCCCGATCCCGCAGCTTTTGAGAGCAGTTTACCGAGTAGGCCTTTTGACTTACCCTGCTCGTGTGTGTTCGAAGGTGGGTAGGGATTTTGGCTTTGGTTTTGCGGATAAGGGTTCATGGCTCCCTGCGGCTGGTTATAGTAGGTATTCCCCGTCCCTTGCTGTTCACCATAGTGCGCTCTCGCATTCGCCTGTTCCTGTTCCTGCAACTGTCTTGCTAGTCGCTCATCTTCGCTCATCTGTGCTGTACCCGGTCCAGTGGTGGCGTATGGGTTGTTGCTTCCAAAGGAGCCCTTGCCAGACGGACTTGTTGATGCTGCACCAGACATGGGGGGCGGATATGACGGAGGTAGACCTTCAGATGCTTCACCGGGCGGATATACGGGGTGAGTGGGCTTCTCCCATTGTGACTGCTTGGTGTATATATTGACGTAGAAGTATTCGCTATATTGCTCTATAGATGATTAGCATAACACTACAAGAGGGCCTACGGGACAAAATACGGTTGTAGACGGCCTTCCAGCCTTCTGGGAGGTGCGGTGGAGGAGGTCCCTACGCAGTGTTAGAACGTATCTGATGTTCCGGCTAGGCCCGTCATACCGTTGGAGGCGCGTATTCAGCCATGCTGCCGGTTCTTTTCGAATATGCGACAATAGACGAGAGTTAGAGGTTATTGAGTAGGGAAGCAGGTGCAGGTGTTCTGGCGTGGTTTATGTAGGCATTGGTGAAGTGATAATGAAAGCGAGCCTAACACGCGTCATCGTGGCGACATCGAGTTAGCGCGTGGCTAGAGCTATCACATGGGCCCAGTGAGAACGTTCCTAAATCACCTCTGTAAAAGCATGCGAACCAGTTCATATTCTCGCGCACTATCCATGGGTTAACAAGCACTTGTACAAGATTGCAAAGCACTTCCAATTCAGATTAGACGATATATCAACGGCTTATCGCTCCCAACAAAGGAAACAGCGTACAATTAGCTACCAAGTATGTGCAGAACGAAAGTCGTAAATATGTTACCATCGCCTGACCGACTGAATGCCTAGAATTAATAGAGCAGATAAAGTCAACGACGACAAATAATGTCTGCATCGTTCAAGAGCGCACACTACATCCCGACGCAAACTCAAGAGACAAACGCTGAAAGGGCGGGGAGAATTATAACGGTGTGTTGTGGTGCAGGCCATATGAGAAGTACTCGTACAAAACGACCTAAAATACTGAATGCCTTCGCTGTAGCGGATAACTCTTCGACTGAGTGACTCCTGAACGCACCGGCTCGCCTGTTTGGTTGCCGTGCGAGCATACATGGAGAAGTATACGTCGTAGTCTCCATTGCGTGGTATTAAAATCAACAATCTATTGGCCGGATGTCAAATAGTCTGCGGCCTATACGCATGTTAGATGAGTTTACTGTATAGTGAAGAACGTGACTTGCCTTGTTGATGTCGTAGTCGAACTTCTCGAGCGCAGATAGAGCGTCATTTCTGGCATAGCCCATACCAGTCAACTTCTTTAGGATCGGATCGTCATGCTCCGTGCCACCGGTCACTGCGCGGCCGAGCTGAGGCATCTGTGACGTCTTCGAGGAAGAAGGTACAGCTTGTTCCCTGTCAAGATTATCGAAAACTGACTTGCCGAGCTCATTTGGCGTTTGCTGTGCGCCTTTGTCTGTCTGTGATGACTCTAGATTCGAGAATATAGCATCCCAATCTTGTACAGAAGACGCTGCGGGTTGTTGTGCTTTAGGTTGGCTAAAGGTCTGCGATAGATGCTCGAAATCGCTAAAGCTGTCTTCTCCAAGCGCTTTCCCGGTGGGCGTCTGTTGAGACGCCATGGTGTTTGACTTGGATGCAGCTGGAGAGTCGAAGACCGGGTTGAACTCATCAAAGCCTTCACGATGTTGGGAGGAGAGCATGAAATCGTCGTCCGCCTTCTCATCTACTTCCTTAGCATCCGTCAAGTCATCAAAACCTGCATCGAAGTCGTCATTGAAAGTCGACTTTCCCGGCTGGGACATGTTGGTCCCGGGTGAAGGCCCCTTGTTAGTGTCGCTGGTGCCGTAAGAGACAACAGAGTGATAAGCGTCCGAGGGTACTGTAGACGAGGGTGTATCTGCCGGAGGAGGTGATGTTGTAGCAGGCTTTGCAGAAGCAGAACTACCAAAAAGAGCTGCCCCCTGACCACCAGTAGTCGTGTTGAATGACTTCTCTGGCGAATGAGTTGCAGCAGGTAAAGAAGTTGGGTCAGCACGAGATGGTAAGAGTCCTCCAAACTCTGGAGGGAACTGGTTTAGCCCACTCCGGTTGTTGCCAACAGTTTGATCATAGGTAGGCGGAGACATTTGTGCACCTGGCGTAGGCAGAACGCTTGCGCTCGAGTCAAGACGAGTGGTAGGTGGCGGCGCTGATTTCAGGTAGTCGTCAGTCGAACTTTCCTCGCCGATCGCAGTAGCAGTACCCGGTCGAGGTCGTGACTGTCGGCCTTGTTTCCCACCAGTGCGACGCTGTTGGGGTGAAGCAGATGTGAAGTTGTCGGCGAAGCCTCGCTCACTGGTACTATCACTGTCATCATCGTGAGCAAGGTCTTCGATAGGAGGAAATTCCTTGTTGAACCTGTTTGACATGTTCGGGGCACCGTTGGCATTGGGCGCAGCATCGGAAGCTTGCCGACCTGAACCAAAGCCTGCGAAGGCCGCATCGAAGTCGACCTTGTTACCGCGAGGTTGATCTCTAGGCACCGTGCCGAAGGGATCTGTACGATTCTGTGCGCCTTTACTCTGGTTGCTCAAGCTACTCTCCCCTGTCGGCATTCGTTGGATCGGAGAGCTAGTGTCTCGTGGGAAAGCGCCAGGGATGTCAGGGCCAGCGGACGGTGCTCCAAATGCGGAAAAAGTGTCTTTCCGTTCTTCTGTTTTTGAGCCAGATCTTTGCGCGTCACTAGCACTGCTAGCTACCGGGGAAGTGGAGAGGGTCCGATCGAACAGAGAAGAACTGAAGTCATCAGTCTCCGTCCGCGACGTATCTGAGCGCTCAACTACTGGCTTTTCGGGCACAGGGGTCCCCGAGGGAGAAGCCTTCGGGATGGTAGGAGTCTCGTTACCAGGTACGCCGTATCTGCTTCCTGGAGCAGACACCTTCACCGACGAACTGAAGGAGTCCGAGCGCGGAATCACGTCCCTGAGTGGGAGGAACGAGGAAGCGAATTGTCGTGATTCTGGCGGAGCTGGTGGTTCTGCCCCACGTGGAGATTCCTGGTAGGAAGACAGTGGAGGGGAAGTCGAAGGGGTTGGCACATCCGGACCATCGGAGGACCGAACAGATTGCCCCGAAGGAGCAGCGATACTCGGCACTTGACTCTGAGAGTCTGACCGGAACGAAGTAGAAGGGGCCGCCGCCTGTGGTGACGTAAACGCTGTTCCGAAGACATTGTCGAAGTCTTTATGGGGAGCTTCTCGAGAGAACCCTGATGGGGACATGGTATTGTCTACAGACGACTGAGGTGATTTGCGGAAGAATGGGTTGGTACTGTGGCTTGTGCTAGAGGCTGCGGGGCTAACAACATTAGGAGTCTGTCCTTGCGGGCTTCGGAAGCCTTCCTCGGCAGTCCTCGCCAGATCGTTCATCTCATTCTTGATTTTATCTTTCTCTCCTTCATTCGTGGCGAATTGTTTCTTGTTGATAGCAACCATGCCCTTTTGTTGGCGTGCGTCTGATCTCATCTTATCCAGCTGAGGGCGCAATTGCCCAATCTCAGCGTTGAGTTGGCGAATGCGCTCCTTCAAATTGCTGTTCTCACGTTGATCTGCCTCAAGAGCGCTTCCAACCTGACGCTGCTGGGTCTGGAGATCCCGATACGTCCCCTCTATCATGGCAATGTCTTGCTGTAATCTTCGAGTCTCGGTTACCGAGGCCGCTAGTTTGTCTTCTAAGGCCTTCACAGCCTTAACCTCTTGTTCATATTGGGATTTGAATTGTGAAAGCCGCAGCTCAAGGTCACGCTTCTGAGAATTGACACTATTCAGATCATGCTCAGTGGCTCCTTTCTTATTCTGCACCTCTTGCATTTGAGTCCGTAGAGTAGTCATTTGATTGGACATGTTTGCGAGTTCCGTTGAATCCTGAGTTAGCTTCTTGTTAATCTCGGGGTCGCTCTCGCCAAGCAAGTCATCCATCGCTGACACCTGATTTGGTCGTGATTGAGTAGCTGATGACCCTGAGGCTCCGGTCGATTGCGTCGTGAGGGTTTGGCCGAACGAAGAAGTCGGCATAAAAGGTTTAAAAGTTGATGCTGGATTACGCGGAGCCGGTTGGAACGGATGTGGTGAAGTGGGCGAGGCAGCCTTGCTTCCGAAAGGGTCAGTGTCAAACGGTTTGTTGAATGAACCAGATCCGCCTGTCGATTGCTGAATCTGTATTGGAGCCGGTACAGGAGTCACAAATGCATCAAGTCCAAAGAGATCCTCAGCTGCAGATTTCGGCTGTTGAACGGCAGGTGGCGCCGGTTCTGGAGCTGCTGGGGGTCCAGGTCTCGCCTGATTTCGCATGCTTGGGGGTATGAGATTCGGAGGTAGTGCTGCTGGAAGAGAGATCCCAGGTTTCCGCTGCTGTCGGATGAGGTACATAGCTACTGCAAATTCATCCCGACTCAGCTGGCCCTGTGAGTTAATATCGGCTAGGTCCCATATGCCCGCTAAAACATCCTCTGGGAGTCCCGAGTCGCTGAAGAACGACACTGCTTGGTCCCCAGTGATAAAACCCCGGTTGAGCGTATCAACCTTACTAAACAGGTTGTCATAAGAGGTTTTCTCGTCCTGGCTAATCAGCCAATCGTTTCCAGTGGGCTGAGCAGACTGCGGAGGTGTGGCGTAAGGAGGTCGAGCCAATGGACTCTGGTTCCTCTGAGGCCCCGTACCGCTGAATTGACGGGGTATTGGAGCAATCGGGTCTTGACGTCCAGGCAGTGCGGCCACTGGCCCCCTTCGCGACGCTGCCTCATAGAGACCTGCAGGCAGGTTACTAGGCAAAGCCTTCAAAGTCCCTGTCCGATACGACGCCAATAGATGCATCGCGATGATGAACTCGGTTACCCCGAGTGCCCCGCGTTGCTCTGTATCAGCCAAGTTCCAGATCTGGCCAAGGATAGTATTGGGTAGTCTGGACTTTTCAAAGATTTGCCTGGCGTGCTCCCCTAGAGCGAAGTTAGTTGCAGCTCATACGCGATGATAGTCTTCTAAAGTTACCAGATAGTATGCCGTTCTGCGCGCCGGATTTCTCAAACAAGCCCGCATATTCTGTAGCTTTTGCAGGCGGTAGCGGAGGAACCCGAATTGGCCCACCGCCACTCATCTGCGGTTGCAAACTTGAAGTAGGTTGTGGTGGTGCAGGTGCGGGAGGCATGGCTAGTCCTTCGAATTTGGGTAGTGGACCGGCTATGCGGTTCGTTAGCCATGCTCGAAAATGGGGCCCGAATGTACCCACGTCGAAAAGCTAGCTCAGGGGACGGGTCTCTTCCAGCTTGATAGTGACCGATCAGGCGCAATACTTGACAGAAGCCAGGCAGAGTCAACAGACCGCGATTGTCCGTGTCAGCAATCTGCCATATCTCGCCCAGAACAGCTGGGGCCAATTTTGTCCGCTCGAAAAATTTGACCGCGACTTCGCCAGTTATAACGCCGAGCTTTTCCGTGTCGGCCTGGTTGAAGAGGAACTGGAAAACGCGCTTCTCGTCGGGGGTGAGGTTCAGGATGGGGTGGCCTGGGTCTAAATTAGCTCACCGCGAAACGAGCATCCATCCGTCGGCATGGAGTGCGACGTACTGAGTTCTGCGCCCGTCGCGGGATCAGCCATGGCTTCAGACGATCAAACAACGGAGCTTGTTGATGGACCAAGAGCATGCAACGAGGCTGAAGCTTCGACGCTGCCGTGTCGTCGGGCGGGGAAGTTGGCGAGCGAGCGAGCGTAGGCGCCTGGAAGACGGGGGGCTGGGATGCAGCAGCACGGTGGCTTCCAAGCTGCGTGGCAGGGCGAGGCGGCCGCAACACGACGTGCGGTGATGGGTGCGAGAGATGCTGGGCTAGATGGAGGAGACGGGAGCTCAGGTTGACGCCGGCGAGGGCCATGGATGAAAGCTACGGAAGCGCACGGACTAAATACTAAATGCCTGCATGTCTCTCAGCGCGGCCACCTGCGTGCGCTCGATTGGCTCCCTGGCCAGACGACGTGGGCGCCGCAGCTTTTGACAGGCTGCACAGCATCGAACGCGCCGGCAGCCCACGCTCTTCGTCGAGGCGTCTGTCTGGACTCTGGCTGGCTTGTCTCCACCTTGCCCGCCCATGCCATGCAGCTAAGCCCGCAGAGCTCCGGAGGTTTGCAGCACACCTGACCACACCTCACGCCGCGGCCCGAGGCCCATTGTAGACCAAGCATTGGGATTGCATGTATTGCGAACTATACTACAAGAATCTCATAGCCTCGTGAATACACATTTTGTACAGCGACACCACTGTCGCGCCCAGAGTTACAGCCAGCCCGTATTAGTACCATGCCATTGCCAGAAAAGAAAACCGCGGGACCGGCCGACCCGTACGCCTTGTGTGGTGATCGAAAGGAATGTCTCATGAAGACGACGCAAATACTAAGGGGAGATTTGAGCAATAGAAAGGTTGCGCGGGCATCCCCGTCTTCTCCTTTGACGCCCCATCCTTCCTCAAATAGGACGGAGTGCCCTTACTGATCTTTCCTACGACGACGCGGGGCTTCTGGCTTCTGGGTCTTGACGAATGCTAGGCACGGCGAGCCCTCTTGTCGCCGGCCCCATGCGCGACCCAGTAGCCAGTCGGTGACGCTGACCACCTTTGCTGTTTTGTCCCAGTTTCCATTCTCTTCAGCGTGCTCAATCGTGTGGTTCTTGATCCTGCCCTCTTCATCGAACTCGAATATGAAAAGACCAGAGAACTCATCATCTGATCGGTTGGATCCTCCAACAATTCTTGTGATGTTCTCCACAGCTTCGCTGGCTTGCCCGTTCTGTTTCTTCTCTGATTTGCCGCACGTTTTCCATTTGACGACGAGCTTTTCGTTTCGGAGTTGTGCCGGGGCCGATGCGCCACCGTTTTTCACCATGCGCTCAGACAAAATTTTGAGCTTGACATTGCCCACTACGGGTACCTTGCCCCATGCCACAGGAGCTGTGCATAGAGCTGCCGTATATGCAAGTTTGCCGCTTACAGTGGGGAGATGTGGGTGGGTCGAGGGGAACAAATGCAACGTTATGTGCGGGGACAGGATATCCTGCGGTAATGGCGAGGCCAATAGAGCTGGAAGGCGATCGTGGAGTGTCCTTATGGCTACGCGCATGTCAGCTGTGATATCTCTGGGTATGGAACTTTCATACTTTGTCCTAGCTTGACGTTGCGCTGGTCGGGTGGTTGCCCATCAAGACCGCCCATCTCTGGGTACGGGCATCCAGTAGTACTCGTGAACCATGTTCTGGAAACCGCCGCTTGCCGTGCGCGAATGTCGGTGATGGTCCTTTGGTACTGTTTGATGCCGAGTAGCCGGGGGGTAGTAAGGATAATGCATGTCGATCGTAGAGGGAGTTGTATGCGGGTTGAGGATGAGAACAGCCGTCGCATTTGACCGGTGGTCATCTGTACAGGAATGCGACCATAGATAGGGCTGAAGGTTCTAGGTGGAAGATCTCCGACTTTGGTGGGACTGCGGGTGAGGAGAAGAGAGGAAGTGGTGTGATTTGTGGTTTGTGGTTGGGAAAATGCATGTGGGTACGGGGTGCAGAATCGATAAGCACAATCATGACGTACCGCACATAAAAGCTTTAAGCGGTGGTGTTTGAGGAGTGTATAACTACCCTACACCCCGCAGTTCATACGTCCCTACGAAAATAAAGTACACCGAGTGAGACAGTCGATTGGCATATCAACTGCTCGAAGTTCGAACTTTCAGCACTCATCAATCGCGCCAAGCACTACTTTACCTTTCCTACCACCCTCTTCACAGGAATAACGACGACCCTTCTGACGTATTAGCTTGGTAGCTCTGTTGTACAGCGAGGACCTCAACGGGACGTTCAATATGCCTCCAACCGGCAAACGTATTGTGTTTACTGGCGGGTCCGGGAAGGCTGGAAAGCATGTCATACCGGAGCTGATCCAAAGGGGCTATGAAGTCCTTAACTTGTTAGTTTCTAGCAACATCCGCATTACTACTGCGTCTCTTAATGCAGTACTAGGGACCTCATCGATTTCCCTGATCCTAGCGCCAATGTTCCCACACTCAGAACTGATCTCACGGACAGTGGCCAAGTCTTCAATGCCTTAACTAACAACTTCAACTTCTCTCAATACGAAGACCCACTCCTTCCAGGGCCGCCAGATGTAGTCATTCACTTTGCTGCATATGCGAGGAACTTGCTCGTGCCGGACAACGAGTGCTTCAGGGGAAATGTTACATCTACTTATAACGTTATTGAGGCGGCATGTAAGCTTGGAGTCAAGAAGATCATCATCGCGAGCAGTGAAACGACTTACGAAGTCTGTTTCGGCCACGGGAACCTCGACTACGCCTCATTTCCACTGGACGAAGACAGTGATGTCAATCCCATGGACACATACGCAATCTCGAAGCTATGCGGGGAACGGGTAGCGCGAGGCTTCGCTAGGAGATTTGACATCGATATCTATGCATTCCGAATTGGCAACGTCGTCGAACCGCACGAGTACGAGCGGGACTTTCCGAAGTACATCAATAACCCTGAATCGAGAAAAAGGAACGCTTGGTCCTACATTGACGCAAGAGATCTTGGGCAGATGTGCGACCTTGCGGTTCAGGCCCCGAAGCTTGGTTTCCAGATATTCAACGCCACTAATACCGAAATCACTGCCACCAAGCCAACGCGTCAATTCTTGGAGCAGTGGTGCCCGAACACACCAATCACGCGGGAAATGGACGAATGGGAGGCTCCGTTGAGCAACCGAAAGATTCGAGAGATGCTCGGTTTCAAAGAAAACCACAATTGGAGGAAGTACTACAAACCAGAATAGTCAGCTCTCAGGAAGTAAGCGTCAGGGAGCTATCCGATTGATCGTTCACTCCCCTAGCAGAATCTATCGCCGATAAAGATGGACATGAGGCAACCCTCTTGACAGTATATGAGCTTCTAGCAGCCGATATATAGTTTACTATTATCTTTACAAAACCCTATTGTATTAGCATGCTAAGAAAATGTCCAAGTAGAGCTTACATGTAGAGGGGGATTGGGCTGAAATATATTTGAGCCAGGTGTGACGTACAAACCCCTGCCAAACTGTAGTGCATATATCTTCGAATGAATGTACTGACAGACCACACAATGAGACTGCTATTTGCATCGTTGTAAGTTGCAGAGAGGATGGACGCGATAAGGTGGAGGCTGCGATAGTACTAGCGGCATGGTCCAAGCTCAAAAAGTTCAGACTTCCCCGATACCGCCGGGTGACCGCCGCCTGCATTTTGCGACTCCAAACTTCTGCGATACCCTAGATTTTTCTTTTGCTTCATACGATTCCTCCTAAAATTGCTGCTGTTGATATATTATATCTTAAACATGACACCGTCGCCCTCGGACGTCGCAGCGAAAGCCGCAACGGTTGTTGCCGGCACCTCATCTTCAGCAAAAGACTTCAAGAAGGAATCCACGGCGGCAAGAGTTCTCGGTGCAGGTAGTGCTATCACTCATGGCATATGGCAATTGACCCTAACAACTGGAAGGATGTGCCGGAATTGCAGAGCTAATGGTCTTCCACCCTGTCGACACGACGGCGAAGCGGCTGATGAGCAACTACGGCAAGGTACGCCATCGAACTATACACTCACCGCTACGGGACTAATCTAACACATTCTGGCAGGTCACTACAGCCGCGCAATTCAACACAGTCGTCTTTAAGAACCACGCACACGCCTCCGTTTCGGGTCGATTCTTCTCTCTGTTTCCTGGCCTAGGATATGCCGCCGCTTACAAAGTAAATATTTGTGTGGATCAGTCGACGGCCATATTCTAACGAAGAACGATCAGGTGCTCCAACGAATCTACAAGTTCGGCGGCCAGCCTTTCGTAAGGGACTACTTGGCACAAAATCACGGAGGTAGCTTTGACCGCACCTTTGGCAAAGGCAACGGAAAGGCGATCATGCACGCCACGGCTGGCAGCATCATCGGCGTTGGTGAAATCGTTCTATTACCGCTAGATGTGCTCAAGATCAAGCGACAGACCAACCCGGAGGCTTTCCGGGGACGAGGACTCGCGAGAATCGTCGCGGACGAAGGTTTTGGTCTATACCGGGGCTGGGGCTGGACAGCGGCACGTAATGCGCCGGGCTCATTCGCGGTATGTGCACAATGTCAGTGACTTCGGAGGATGTGCCATTCTAATGTTCCACAGCTGTTCGGAGGCTCCGCTGTGGCCAAGGAATACTTTTACAAACTCGACGACTACAACGCTGCCAGCTGGAGCCAGAACTTTGTCGCTTCTATCGCTGGTGCCAGCGCATCCCTCCTCGTTTCCTCTCCACTCGACGTCATCAAAACTAGGATCCAGAATCGGAACTTTGAGAACCCCGAGGGCGGGTTCAAGATCGTGTCCAAGATGATGCGCAACGAAGGGTTCTCGTCTTTCTTCAAAGGTCTGACACCTAAGCTTCTCATGACTGGACCGAAACTCGTATTCTCTTTCTGGCTAGCCCAGACGCTGATACCTGCGTTCAACAAGATTCTCTAAGCCGTGCGGTGCTAAGAGGTCGTTGTACAATACTGTAAATCGTGGCCTTTGAGTATGTGGCGTTCGGTTCGGGCTGCAGCGGGCATGGGCATCAGAAACGGCCTACTTGTATGTGTGGTATATCCAGAAAGTACAGAATCTAATACATATAACTCTCCATTCTATCATTGTCGCATATTTTGGCCAGCTACTAATCTCGTAAGCGGCCCGCAGCTGAGCAGCTGACGACTTCCCGAGATCGCAAGACTCACGTGTGGATTCACACCGAGTCGCCCCGGTGGGTTTTCCGCCCTTCATTGCTCACAATCGATACGAAATATTGCCCGCTGCGTACCTAGGTAGTGGGAGAGACACGCACCAGTCACGCGTCCATTATATGAGACTCTCTTCATATAGCTGTAGGCAGCAGGTTGGAGCGCGCGAGTGATGTTCAATGCTCACCCGTGGACCTGTGACTCTCTTGGCGCCCTGCACGGCCCGTGGAACGCCACTGCCTGTCCTTTCACACAGCTGCACCTCATCACCGCCTGCCCTGCCCTCTACTTTTAACCCTGTCCTCTCCCACGACCCGCTATCTCCACTGCGTCTTCTCTCACGAACCAAACGCATTCACGAACCTCTTGTCAGATAGCCCGTTCTCGCAAGGACCGCCAAAATGAATCCGGAGTAGTACGTCGTCTTCCAGCGCCGCGAGGCCCGAGGCCCTGATATCTCAGACTGTTGGAACGTCGCTAACTCGGCTGCCCACAGAGTACCCTCCTCGCCCTCGTCTTAGCCGCCACCTTCGTTGTCGTTCTTAATCCTCGCTACCGCAGGTTCGACGCTGACCGAACGCTACCACAGATACGACTACCTCTTCAAGCTTCTCCTCATCGGTGACTCGGGTGTCGGAAAGTCATGCCTGCTCCTCCGTTTCGCGGACGACACATACACAGAGAGCTACATCTCGACTATTGGTGTTGACTTCGTACGCACACCGACATACCTACCACATCGACGTGCCGTGAGCTGACGCAGACAGAAAATCCGAACGATCGAGCTAGATGGCAAGACCGTCAAGCTGCAGATTGTATGTAAACAAATCGCGAGCTCTCCGCGCATTACTGATACGCTTTTAAGTGGGATACCGCCGGCCAAGAACGCTTCCGAACCATCACTTCGTCGTACTACCGCGGCGCTCATGGCATCTGCGTCGTCTACGACGTCACTGATATGGACTCATTCAACAACGTAAAGCAGTGGCTGCAAGAGATCGACCGGTATGCTACCGAGGGCGTCAACAAGCTGTTGGTGGGCAACAAGTCCGATATGGCGGATAAGAAGGTTGTCGAGTACACTGTAGCAAAGGTATGATTAGATGGACGCGATGATGGGAACAAACAGTTCTGATCAAGCCTATAGGAGTTCGCGGACAGCCTCGGCATTCCTTTCCTGGAAACCTCCGCGAAGAGTGCCACCAACGTCGAGCAGGCCTTTTTGACCATGGCCCGCCAAATCAAGGAGCGCATGGGTACCACTACCGTCAACAACAAGCCAACAGTGCCCATTGGACAAGGCCATGGGGTACAGAGCGGATCCGGCGGAGGGTGCTGCTAGATGGCTGAGTGGTGTCAAGATAATATACAGTTCCAGGCGTGGGTGTTTGTTCCGGTGCGGTACCTAATGCTCATGGTTTCCTCTGTTATCCGCTGTCCACCATGCCACGGTCTTCTACGCATGGCTTAGAAGGAAAGTTTGCCAGATCGATTTCCTGTTGGATTCTTCGGTTTCGCTAGCAATCATCTGCATTTAGGCAATATTCGACGAGCCGGCAGCAGAATACAAGGCTCTGTGGTGCGGAATGTTCAGAGATCTGGAAGTTTGGGAATGCTTGCTGTCATTAGGGCCATATTGTGTTGATCACCGGGCCTTCTTTTCTGTCATGGTTTCTTAGTTTGAGCAATCATACTCTCAAAAAACTAGCACGCACTACATGTGACTCGGTTCCGATGATAATATGTATTCATGCGGCCTTCGTTAAATAAGAGTAAGCACGCTTTATAAATCGACCTATCAACCTCAGGTGCATTGTGTAACGTGGAGTCGAGGACGGAGTTTAGTATGACGTCTCCCGTATCTCCAAACGGGTAGCGTGAATCCTCTCCAGGCAGCTTCAAAACACATAAAGATGGCTGTGCAAGTCGTCCATTACATTCCACCGCGTTCTGTTTTCGCAGCGCAAAGATATTCTGATCAAAGATCTTTCTGTAGCTTATTCTGCTACGGCTCAGCTTTGTCTCACACGCGCTGAACGTTCGCATCTGCCTACCTTGGTTAGCTGTATATGCTCAAGCTTCGTCACAGCCCTACGCGCTCCATAATCGATTGAAGTTTACTCGAATATTGAATGGCCATGATTAGGACCAAACATTCCATCATTTGAGCGGGCCACCTCGCGCGGTGCTTGCCTGAGGAAAAATGTCGCCCATGAACCGGTTTACGAGGGCCATTCGATGGCTGATGGAAGAGCTGGGGCTCAAGACTATGGGCTCTGCCGGCAAAGACGTTTACATCATCATCCTATCTCGCTATCTCCGACTAGTAGCATACGGCGCAGTAGCGCTCATCCTCGCGCTGTACTTTGAAGAGTTGGGATTCTCCGATGAGCGGATCGGCATCTTTATGACCTTGACTCTACTTGGAGATGTATTTGTCAGTCTTCTTCTCACCCTTGTTGCCGATAGCCTCGGAAGAAGAAAGACGCTCTTGTTAGGAGCTTTCATGATGGCAACATCGGGTGCAGTCTTCGCAACCACGAGCAATTATATTGCATTGCTCATGGCCGCTATACTCGGGGTTATCAGTCCGAGTGGAAACGAAATTGGTCCCTTCAGGGCAGTAGAGGAGTCTACATTGGCACACCTCGTATCCGAATCGCGCAGATCGGACGTTTTTACTTGGTATGTGGTACTGGCTGTCCTCGGTACGTCGACCGGCTTACTACTGGGAGGACATGCTGTCGATCACCTGAACTCATTAGACGGCTGGAGTGAATTGGACGCGTATCGTATGATATTCTGGGTTTATACAGGTGTTGGTTTCGTCAAGGCAGTCATGGCATTATGCCTGAGTGAGCGATGTGAGCATACTAGAAAGCAAGAAGCAAGAACGGAGACGCCGGATGAGAGTGAGCCTCTCTTGAATGGAAATGGTAGCCCCGAGAACCCAAGAGCCCGTCAACCCGCCAGTCGACGTCCCAAATGGTCGAATCCAATCAGCAAAATCTCGAAGCCGAGTCGCACCATTCTGTTCAAGCTTTGTAGCTTGTTTGTCCTTGATTCGATAGGAAGTGGAATGGTGCCGTTCTCGTTGATCAACTTCTACATGGAACGGAAATTCCACCTCCCTAAGGGCAAACTAGGCGGCATCATGTCGGCCACTTGGTACGTTAGCAGCGTGCCAGCAGCACATTGACACCCCGGGCAAAGTCTAACATCGTTCGCAGGTTCGTTTCGACGATTGGCAACATATTTGCTTCATCACTAGCAAAGCGGATCGGCCTAATTCAAGCAATGGTTGCTACCCATCTACCGAGTTCGATATTCCTAGCACTTCTTCCTGCTCCATCAGGTCTGCCTCTGACAATTTGCTTGCTGGTCGGTCGGGCGGTTCTCAACAGTATGGACCAGGCTCCCCGTTCAGCATTTCTCTCTCACGTGGTAGAGCCACAGGAACGGACAGCTGTGATGGGTGTCGTCAATATCCTAAAGACGTTGTCCCAGAGCGGGGGCCCGACAGTTACTGGCCTGCTTGCTGGTAACGACCGGTTTTGGGTCGCATTCGTCGTAGCAGGCTCGATGAAAGCTGCGTACGATCTCTTGCTGCTAGCTCTATTTGCTGGAAGGGTACACGCACAGCAGGCCGCACCGCATGACGAAGTAGCGGATGATCAGGATGGCCGCGTGGAGAACGCTTCGTCACATGCAGAAACCGGCGGAGGCGATGTTCCAGACGAATCGGAGGCCAGCCAGGACGACGAGCCGGTGAAGATCCCGATCCTTTCGGAGTCGGAGGGCAGTCGGACAGTGGGAGGCTCTCGAACCGTGTCGTCGGGCTCCAGCTTGCACTGAAGTAACTTCTAGAAGAAGCGCTCCACAGATGCGTATCGTTTCTGTTCATGGCTCTATGGTGAATACTCTCAGGCATGACTGCGGACTACTTTGGTTTAAGCTGGTATTTGGATCGACCCGGTGATGGGAAGTCGCGCTAACGCTCGAAGCGGCTGGACTGAGAATAAATACACGGCACGCTGGACCCTGCATGAAGACGCAGACTCGGAACAGGGCTGAGAAGCTTACGGCGCTGCGATAAGTACCACAGCACTCAACACTTGTTGATCTCGAGCTCCTCATCTGACATCTCTCAAGTCCCATCTTTGATTCAGTGTCGTCGTGGTCCCTCAGTCGAGTCTCCCACCGCTTCTTGAGGGCTTTGCTTTCTGATTGTCCATCAGGGCTGACACAATTTTTTCCGCGGGCCCATTTGTACTACCTCTATCTTACTATCATTACCCACTTTCTTCGGTCCGGAGCCCCTGTTATCTTCCACCAGTTATCTGTCTGACCAAATCGACACCAGCTTTGGTGATTGGCTGGATCTCTACTTATACATACAGAGAACGACATCTACGCCAAAGACAAAGGCTCGTAAGCGGTGAAGGAATTAGTCTGTTATCTGTGTCAGATATAGATCCTCACGGCGAAAGGAAAATATTCCTACTAAATTACCTCTACTACTACGGTAGACTAGCATCGAAATACCAAAGATAACTCATTCCTCCTCTTTTTATACGGAACTTCTTCGAGAAATATGGCACCCAATATCCTGAACCGACGAGGAAAGATCCTCTATTTGGATGCATATGACTCTTTCTCGAACAACATTGTTGCCCTAGTGGAGCAATGTGTGGATGTTGACGTCACGAAGATCTATATCGACGATCCACTTCTCAAGAACTCGAATCCTTCTTCGAGATTCGATGGCAGTGACCGGTCGGAAGCGTTCGTAGACTTACTCCAGAGCTTCGATGCTGTGGTTGCGGGCCCAGGACCTGGTTGGGTGACGTGCCCGGAGGACATCGGCTTAATGAACGAGCTCTGGAAACTTGAGGACGCGGATCTACTCCCTGTGTTCGGGATCTGTCTTGGCTTCCAATCTATGTGCGTTGCAGCCGGTGCAGGCATTAGCGAAATGCCAGCAGCAAAGCATGGAATCGTTTCTGAGATCCTACACAAGAGTCGATCGATCTTCCGAGACGTCGACAAGCTACTGGCAACTCAATACCATTCATTGGAAGTCAACATCGGCCACTCCATCCAGACTAAGAAGGCCGTCAAGTATCCAGCAGAACTCTGGGAGCCGACAACATTGTGTCCGGACCTGGAGCCTTTGGCGTGGAACTTCGACAGTCGCGAAAATGGCGCTGTACTCCAGGCAGCTAAGCACATGCAAAAGCCATTCTGGGGCGTTCAGTTTCACCCCGAGTCTATATGCACCAACAGCGAGTCAACCCGTATAATCCAAAACTGGTGGACCGATGCTCAACAATGGATCTATGAGCGCCTACTCAAGAATGTATCTAAGACGAAGGTAGCCGGAACCAATAGTATGATGCTCGATCTCTCACGCACAAACCTCACTACACAAGTCTTCGACACGTCTAGTGAAGAAGCAATCTGTGCGCCTCAAGAGCTAGCGGCTCTCATTGCTCATGGCGATGGCAAGACTCTCCCCGATCTCCCTCCCGACATCGTCCACTGCTCTACCACGGGTAGCGGTCGATTGACCGTTGCAGACGTGTGCGAAGTTTTCGACATTGCGCGCAACGAAGCCATAGTCCTAGAGTCGGGCCTGCAACCAGATCTTCTTCCAATGGGAGTAGGCACTGGACGATATAGCATCATCGGACTTATCATCCCCGGAGAAACACTACGTCTACATTACTATGCGGGAACCAAGATAATGCAGCTACGCAGTGGGACGGATGACGTCCACCTGGAATTCTCAGTGTCTGATCCTTGGGTCTGGATCAAGGCCGTCATGCAGTACCTGAAGCCTAAAGAAACACCCGCCGGACCCACATTTGCACCGTTTTGGGGTGGCCTCATGGGATACGCATCCTACGAAGCTGGGCTGGAAACGATAGATGTTGTGCCGGCCGAGGGCAACCAGGACTACCCCGACATCTGCTTTGCATACGTAACCCGCAGTGTCGTCTTCGACCACCTACTCAAGAAAGTCTACGTCCAGAGCATCCGCGGCAAAGACGACAAGCCCTGGGTCGACGAAGCCCTAGAGAAAATTTACGAAGCCGCCGGCCGCAAAAGCCAACAGACAACGCCAAACCAAGTCATACCAGACCCCTTCGACAAGCAAGCAACGCTCAATACCTACCTCGATACCTGCACCCGCGAAATGGCCCCCCGCCCAGTCTACTGCGCCAAAGTCTCCACCTGCCAAACCATCATCGCCAACGGCCAAAGCTACGAGCTCTGCCTCACCACGCCGAACACCATCCGCGCACCCACACCCGCCCCCTGCCGCGCCTCCGCCGCCGCCGCCAACGACCTCTCCTGGACGCTGTACCAGCGCCTCACGTCGCACAACCCGGCGCCCTTCAGCGCGTACATGCGTCTGCACTCCGTGCACATCGTGTCGTCGTCGCCCGAGCGCTACATCTGCTGGGACCGCGCGCAAGCCGCGCAGTGCCGCCCCATCAAAGGCACCGTCGCGAAGAAAGCCGGCGTCGAGGCGGCGGACGCGTATGCTATTCTCTCGTCGTCCAAGGAGCGCGCCGAGAACCTTATGATTGTCGATTTGGTGCGGCATCAGCTGCATGGCGTGTATGGCTCGGGGAATGTGCTCGTTAAGCAGCTTATGGAGGTCGAGGAGTATGAGACGCTGTGGCAGCTCGTGTCTGTTATTTATGCGGTGCCGAAAGGCGGGGAGATGGCCAGGACGCCGGATGCGTGGGAAGAGCCTGCGGGTTACATGGCCGGTATCAAGAAGATGGAGAAAGTGCCGTATCTGGGCTTCGACGCATTTGTGCAGAGTCTGCCGCCAGGCAGCATGACAGGCGCGCCGAAGAAGCGGTCCTGCGAGATACTGAGCCGCGTCGAAGGCGGCAGGAGACGTGGCATCTATTCAGGGGTGCTGGGGTACTTTGATGTCGGTGGCGCAGGAGATTTCTCAGTGGTAATAAGGACGGCCGTCAAGATTGATAAAGCTAGTGCTATGTCTTCCACCCTATATACGGATATCAACAACGAGTCGAATCCTCTCGAAGCGGAATCAAAATCAGAAGCCGAGTACGACACCTGGACCATCTCGGCCGGCGGCGCAATCACGATACAATCCACCCCAACTGCCGAATACGACGAGATGCTCAATAAATTCCTCAGCACAGCGCGGGCTTTCGTGCCGTCGACGCCACGTACAACACCCGCCATATCCCCCTCAGCCCTTTAGCCCTCGCTGTTCTGGCCCCACCACTCCTCCGCCTCCTCCGCCTTCCACTCGTCGAATTTCCCAGCGTGTCTGTCCTGGACAGCCTTGGTAGCACTCTGCTGCCAACCCTTGGTCATATAACCATACGTGAGACTGTCCTTGTAGCGCGCAACGTCGGTGCGGAAAATGTCGAAGTTCATGGAGAACTCACGTGGGCGTGGGATGTCGATGTCTTCGGGGCCAGCGGCGAAGGCGGCGATCTTGGCCTTGTTGGCGGCAGTAGGCTCCATCATACCCAGGAGCTCCAGCTTAAAAGCTTTGCTGAGCCCGTTCCAGGCAGTATCATCCTGCAGGAGATGGTATATGTCGGTCTTGACTAGGCGACTGCTTGGATCGGTGGTGAGCCTGTTGGCCATGGCTTTTACCTTCGCGGATGGTCCCTTTGCGGGCGCTGGCTGCTCGACAGGCTTCTTGAGGATCGACTTCAGGGTAGGCTTGGGAACAAGTTTGGGGGCAGGTTTGTCGGCCGGTTTCTCTTCAGGGTTTTCGGCAGGTTTCTCTTCAGATTTGTCGGCAGGATTGTCTGCATGCTTTTCGGTAGGATTGTCCAAAGCCATCTGAGCGGAATTGCCCACAGTCATCTGGGCGGGATTGTACATAGCGAGATTGTCGACAGCCATCTGGGCGGGATTGTACATAGCGACCTGGTCGAGATTGTCGACAGCCATCTGGGCGAGATTGTCCACAGCCATACCGGCAGGATTGTCGACAGCCATCTCGGCAGGGTGATCAGCAGCCTTCTCGACAGCACGATCAACCGCCTTCCCGACAGCATGATCAACAACCTTCTCGACAGCATGGTCAACAGCCTTCTCGACAGCACGATCGACAGCCTTTTCGACAGCATGATCAACAGCCATCTCGGCAGGATTGTCCACAGCCATCTCGACAGGATCATCAACAGCATTCTCGGCAGGTTCGTCCTCAGACTTGTTTGCATGCTTGTCGACAGGGTTCGCGGCAGGAGTGTCGATAGATTTCGCAGCAGACTTCGCAGCAGACTTCGCGGTAGGTTTCTTCGCGGTCGGCTTCTTCGCGGTCGGCTTCTTCGCGGTAGTTTTCTTTACGGCAGTTTCTTTCGCGGCCGGCTTCTTTGCGGCCGGCTTTTTTGCGACCGGCTTTTTGGCGGCAGACTTCTTTGCGATGGGCTCCTTCGCGACAGGCTTCTTCTTGGCGGGCTTCTTCGCGGCGGGCTTCTTCGCGACAGGCTCCTTCGCGACAGGCTCCTTCACGACCGGCTTCTTCGGGACAAGCTTCTTCCGGGCAGGCTTCTCCGCGACTGGCTCCTGGATGTCTTGGAAACGCTCAACGGGCTTGCGAATCCGGGTTGAAGCCCGAACAGGAGGTTGGTAAATTTTTACAGGGGCGGATCGCTGGTTGCGCAGCTTCTTCTTCGAAGCGTCTTGTTGCTGGTCGTCCTCGCGGGATCGTTTTGGACCCATTTCGGCAGTTGAGTGGCTGGCAGTTGAGTCGTTGGAAGCTGCGTCGCTGGCAGTTGAGTCGTTAGAAGCTGAGTCGCTTGGAGTTGAGTCGCTAGGAGTTGGCGAGTTGGGAGTTGAGTTGTTGGCAGTGGATTCGTTGGCGATCGAGTCGTTGGTTGGAGAGGTTGCGGCCGGAGTGTCTTTGGCTGTGGTTGCGGGACTTGAAGAAGGCGGGTTGGGTTCGGTAAAGATTGAAGTCTCTTTGTTGAATGACTTGAGGATAACACCAGTGCTATCCTTGTTGACGAAAGCGGTGTATCCTTTGTCCTTATATTCAGGGGCCGGCAATACTCCCGGAACGATGGGTGTAGTCGGTGGTGGCGAAGAGTCGTGGAAAAGTTCTAAACATGCACCGTCTGGAGGGTCCAAATTCGCAGAATGGAGTAGTACGTCTGGAGGAATGGGAGAGGGTCTGCTTTATATGTTAGGGACGCAAGCGTTAGGGATGTTTGGCTTTGCTATTATTGAGGTTTGTATTGTGCTCGTTGACTTGGACCATCTGAATAGAAGCTGATGGAGTACAATAGCAATGCTTGAAGTGAATGAAATAGTGACATGATTGGAGGGATAGGCAGAAGCAGACTGGTAGCAGGAATTTGATTGGACGTCTACTTAAAGACCCCTGCTAGCTTTCGGCAGATATGGTATTGTGCTCGTTACTTGTGAATAGAAGTATGCATAGAAGTACGATGAGAAGTGAAGTGCGGTGAAATAGAAACCTCGCACAGAGAGGGTTGTTCGACCAATGACGGAAAGAAATGAGCAACCGTGCATTATGACATTGCAAACAGCTATTGTGAAGCTCATACATACCGTACTGGTAGAGACATGATGGAGACGGGTGGTGACGCTGGGCCAACCTTGAATATGGCTCCGCGGTGAAAGTGGTGTGCAATCCTTTCGGACAAGCACCTGCCCACAGCACAATGCGCCGGCGAATGTAACTTCGAAGTTCCTATGAGTGGGCATACGAGTAATAAGGAAGGTTGTTGATGTTCGATGCTCGATGTCGTCGGATGCAAGGCAACAGGCGGCGTTGTCGATGAACGGGCGTGTCAGAATTTCTCTTCGACCACTTTGCAGGCGGAGAAGCAGAAGTGTCACCACAGCCTAGCCCTGAAGTGCGACTTCTCAACTCTGCTGCTCTTGCTGCTGGGTGGGTCGGACGACTTGAGTGAAGAGGTTGGGCTGTGCATATTGTCCACGGTGTACGTCGCGCAGGATGACGGAGCTCACCCCTCCCGCACTAGGCAATGGACAAATGCTGCGTCGTCTGGGTCAACCTGGGCAGAGGACAGGAGGCATGTTTTGGGGTTGGAAAAGGCCGGAGGCGATGGAGGGCGAAGTCACCAGTCGCACTCACCGCCCTGGCATAGGTAATCCGTTTCCGATGCACCTGTGACCTATCCCCTCCTCATGCTACTACAAGCCCTACGTAGACATTGGCTTGTATATTGGATACAACAGGACTGTGTAAGGATTGAGGTAGACTATCTACTAGTTGATACAAATCCCTATGTTGTCGGCAGTTTGTCTTCATCGGCAATGAATTCTAGGGAGGTGGGAGGTGTGCACTTGGCTTTGAGCGGCCGAGTCCGAGCTCCTCCGCACCGTTTCCGCATCGTCACCTCTGCATCTGGCCGCCTACCGCGACAACACGTAGCCGACAACTCCCCCACGAGCCTCAAGAAACCAGGTCAAGACCAAGCTCGCCCCAATTCCGTGCTCCAGATCGTATCACCCCTTGTCCGGATTTGCGCGCGCAGCCATGATTCGGCACACGATTATTTCGCGGCTTGATGGTTAGGACCCCCGCCAAACAACCCCCCTCAATGCATACAAAAGGCTAATGAAGGGGCAGGTCTGCTTCTAGCGGCTTCTATGGACGAAGTGGAGGTGAGCCGCTCGCGTTGCCTCCCTACTCTGCACATGCGACTGACAAGGCCCAGGCAGACTCCGAGCTCACTGAAGCCAAGGGCAAGATCAAGCTCGTGCTCCGCCGCCTCGACCGCAATTCCGAGCCGCAAGCCAGCATAGAGAGCGGCAACTACACCTACCAGTGCGTCTATTTCCCCTTGGCACTCCCCTCGTTGCGCCATGCCCAGCTGCGCGTCTGTTCACGAGGGCTGGCTGACGCGTAGGCACAGCTACATGATCCACGATGAGCTATGCTTCATCTGCCTCTGCGACCGTTCCTACCCGCGCAAGCTCGCCTTCACATACCTCTCCGACCTCCAGTCCGAATTCACCAACACCTACAAGCGGGAGCAGTACCTTGCACCCGCCGCACGGCCGTACGGCTTCCTCGAATTCGACACCTTCATCCAGCGCACAAAGAAGACATACCAGGACTCGCGCGCTACGCAGAATCTGGACAAGCTCAACGACGAGCTGAAGGATGTCACGCGAGTCATGACGAAGAACATTGAGGATCTGCTGTATCGCGGAGACAGTCTGGAGCGCATGGGCGATATCTCGAGTAGATTGAAGGAAGACAGTCGGAAATACAAGAGGGCTGCGGTGAGGATTAACTGGGAGTTGCTGCTGAAGCAGGTGAGTGGCGCAACCCAGCGTGATACTGCAAAATACACAGAATTAAACTAACCGCGCGCAGTATGGTCCGGTGGGAGCTCTGGCCTTCATCATGATAGTTTTCATCTGGTGGCGGTTCTTCTGAGGGGTTTGACAGTTTGGGTTTAGCACTGTAAGGAATAGTGTGTACTATGTATGAGGCTACAGCGGAGAGCTGACGTTCCCGGCAAACCGCACGAATTCTTTGGACGTATAATAATACCCGCTTTCAACTGACTACGCGCCCACCACTACCCCATAATTGTTACCTAACATGTCCTCACCTACTTGCTGCACACAATAAGGCTATGTGAGACGAATGTTACTATATGTTTGAGCTATCGTTGCTTATACTGTTCAGAGCATCGGCAGATTGTAGGTCAAACACCTAGAGTCCTACTTCCATCCACTCAACTAAAGCACAGTACTGATATTGTGTCTTTAGCAAACTAGTAGACGTACGGTCTCTTACAGCTTTCTGCTGTATGCAAGCCTTGTTTAAACATTACCTAGTATACTAGGTATACTAGGGCTTTGTCAAGACATAGGTATACTATCTGCCTGTTGCTTAAAACCCCTACACTGTCGAGAGGATTGCCTCAAGTCTACGGAGTTCTTCGTCGGAAAGCTGTTGCCTAGAGAGAAGACGCGATAAGAATAATTTTATTGATTGCGGATGGAATACCTCAACGACTTTTTGATGACTTCTATGTATGGGTAATATCAATTATGTCGGGGAGTAGGAGTGCCCAAAGTAAGCAAGTAAAAGACAAATAACATAAGGTTGGCCGACTCTCAATAGTCGCTCTGACCCCTTTATAGATCGACCCAGCTTCTTGGGAGGAGGACTATCAAGTGTGTAACAACTCCAATGAAGGGGCCACGATGAGTTCAAATTAGGAAGCTTTCGGCGGGCCAAATCTCCCATTGACGCATTTCGACCACTGCGCCTGTGCCCGTTGGCACCATACAAAGTGCTTCAAAAACCCGGCGCGCGAATACATCATATCGCGAATGTGGTGCCTCAACCGTACAGACAGTGATGTCTTTGTCCTGTATAGCAAAGAGACAGCCCAGGCAAGACAAGCCGTTTTCAACATGCCGGTTCTGCGGATCGTACACGGGCACCGTACTACAGCCCATGGAAGCAAACAGATGCTCTACGCTCATCCGCCACATCCATTTGTGACTGGGCATGGGACCACCCAGGTCAGATAGGCGGGTTACCACAGCGTTCTCGGTGGGGGTGACTGTTATTGTACGATTGAAGATCATCCCATCCATGCCATATTGTCCTGGGACCGTGGTGAGCATGGGAACGTTGGCACGCACCAACTCGAGCAGAGTCTCGTTATCGCTGACATATGCGAGACGGACCTCCCGCGCGTCCTTCCGCACGCAGAACGAGCAGCAGCGGATCCACTTCGGCAGGAAGACGACATCGCCGTAGTCGTTCCCGCAGACCTCACAGCTCTGCGTGCAGAGCAAGCTATAGAAGTCCCGCAACGTGACGCGGGCGTCCATACCCGTTTGCAGCAGCGCACAGAACGCGTTGGCGGCATGCGCAGTAACAACCCGATACTCGCGAACTGCATTGACAACTTGCCGCGCCCGCGCGTTGGTCCGGCGCAACTGAAGTAGCGACTGAATATCTAGGTGCAGACATACTTCGTGGATGAGCTCGAGAGGCAGACATCTGTCGAGGTCTCCAAGGGGGGTCGTCGGGCCACGGAAGGGGGAGGAGGAGCTTTCTGAAATGTGGCGGTATGTTTGGGGTGCGAACCATATGACTGCCTCGTCGATGTCGTCGCGGTGATATGTGGTTGTACGGATGATGGCGTCCTCTTGGTCGGGCGAGATGGGAAAGGGGGTTTTAGAGTGGTGGCCGGGAACTGGAGCAGTGATGGGGTCGGGCAGGAGCGGGCCGGACATGGTTTCTGCAGTTGCGAGTAGCTGCTCTGGAGATGGCTGGGTTGATGTAGCTTACCAGGGGAGAGAGAAAGAGAGAGAGATAAATAAGAGAAGTTTTTATATGTAGCTCGCCGACGACCATGGTTCAGAGTACCCGCTTCCAAATATCCGAACCACTCAGCGCACCAACGCTGGACGAAAATGATTCTCATCGCGTCTTCTCTCTAGGCAGCAACTAGCTTGGTGCCCATCAGTTCTCCTTCGCTAGTATAGTCTCCACCACTTTCATAATCTCCACCAGCTCTTCGTCTTTCATCGGCTTTCCCATGATCTGGATGGCGCCGGGAGCGCCTTCGACAACGTCCGGGTTGTCTGTCACTCGGAGTAATTAGTCTGAGTCTGGAGCTAGCGATGACAGATAAGGAGGACTAAGTGACGGGCGAGACATGAGAGATGCGCGAAGAGCCGGGCTTGGCTTCAAGTGCTGCAAAGAGGGCGTAGGTGTATGTGATAGTTCATTACAAAAACAGTGGGGAACTTACACTGCGGTTCGTACTGCGCCTCTTTCTCGAAGAACGGCTCGTCTAACCTCTTCTCCGCCTTCAGGAACGGCAGCATACCAGCCGGATACTAACCACTTGATCAGCACGATTCTCCCATCACGTCACCCAGCCCTCCACTCATTCGCCCAACTCACATTCAGCAGATTCGCCAACGTCGTATAAATCGGCACACCAAACGTATCATGCGGCACGGCCGTCGCCTGATACCCCGGCATCACAATGGCATCCAACTCACTGTCTACAAACACCTCCCGATATCTCCTCAGCACCTTCGCGCGCTCGACGTTCATGTCGAAGAGCGCGTCGAGCGAGGCTTCCCAGCCGGCGAGCTCGGGGAACGAGGTAACTGCCATGGACGGCACCCAGGGTTCACCCGAGGCGCTGATGTGCTTCGCGGGCGTCTTCTGCGGATCGAGCAGGAAGTACTTCCACGCTAGAACTGCGTTCTCGTACAGATCGGGGATCTGGTCGTCGAGCAGGACGACGCTGTGGCCGTGCGCTTTGAGCTGTGTCGCTGCGGTGTGGAGCGTCCGCGCGATGGGGGGATGTAGCGGCCGTTTCGCATGGCCGCGGATCAAGCCGAAGCGCAGCGGGCGAGTCGCAGCTTCGACGGTCCGCCACGGCGCGTTGATAGCGTTCTCGTCGAAGGTCCAGGGTTCGGCGTCGAGCACCGTCTTCATGACCAGCTCGTAGTCCCGCACTGAATGCCCGGCCGGTCCTATCACCGGCAAAATGCTGCTCGGACTGCCCAGGCGGCCTGGCGGTACGCCGCCTGCGAACGGGATCCGGCCGGCTGTGGGTTTGAGACTGGACGTGCCGTTGCACAGGGCGGGGATGCGGTTACTGCCTGCGACGTCGGTGGCCATGCCGAGGACACTGCCGCGCATGGCGAGTAAAGCGCCCTCGCCGCCTGTGGAGCCGCCCGCGGTGAGGCAGAGCTTGTGCGGGTTGAGCGTGCGGCCGAAGACGTTGTTGTGCGAATCGGCGGTCATCATGGTTTGCGGGAGGTTGGTTTTGACGTAGAAGACTGCGCCGGCGCGGTGGAGCATGTCGACGACGACGGAGTTGGAGGCTGCTGGGGGGTGGTTTATGAAGGAGACGTAGCCAATGGTTGTGTGGGTGCCTTTGACGTTGAACGAGTCCTGTACGTCGTTAGAAGTGGACTCAGAATGATGGATAGTGCGGCAAATCAGCTCATCTGAGCCACCTAGCTTTACAAACGTTTGGGAGGCTTGTGTAAACCCCCTGTCAACTGTTTGATATCTGGCTAAACCTGAATGTCTCTTGTACGTGGCGAGGGGCCCAAGTATCAGCTCAACGAACACCTGAACATACCTTCAAACTGATCGGCAACCCATGCAACGCGCCCATTCCCCTCCCCTCTCTCTCCAAAAACTCATCACACTCCCTCGCCCGGCCCAACGCCTCCTCAAACATGATCTCCGTCAAGCAATTCACACACTGCTGCGCCACGGCCGCTCTCTTACAAAACGCCGTCACCACCTCCACACTGGTCATCTCCTTCTCCAACATCAGCCCCACCAGCGCCGTAGCGTCATACTTCTCGGTGATGTCGAGCTCGCGCGGCGTGAGCAGGTTGCAGGAACACGGCATGTCAAGTGCGGACAGCGTGGAGGTTTCGGAGAACGAGGACAGTTGGGAGGCCGGGAGACGCCATTCGGCGGGGATTTTGGAGGCGAGGGTTTGGCGCTTGAAGGCGGCGATGGCTTGCCAGTTGGATGTGGGAGCGGTGGTCATGATGGGGAAGGTTGGATATGGGCAAGGCGGCGGTCATGGAGTCGTGAGAGCAGACGATATAGCGACCGACGGGACCTGAAGGGCATGTAAGCATATAACATCGTTATTGATAAGCAAACATGGGATGAGTCCCGATGGAGAAACAGTTGGGGATCCGATGCGGTCGGGACGACCCGAACAGAGCAGCTGCATAGATGCATGATGCACCCCGCTTCATAGCCCCCGCTCCGATAGATTCGGAATATTGTCCACTTTGTCTATTGCACAAATACACGTCCTCAAAGTGATGTGACTGCACTGATATAACGGCCAGAAGCCTGTGGTGATTCGACCTGTCTCATTAGACTACTGCTATTAACGATTCTATGAGCACATCCATGACATATCAGCTAAAATGGTGCGGTATATACTGACCATTTGCCTGTATCACTCGACATGCGCTACCAAGACCCAATTCTAACAGATTTAGAGATACTCTCGTTTCTTTGAGGTCAATAACCTGTGCCACTTTCCATTACTCCCGGAATAATCAGTCTTTCCTCCTGTCACGCCTCTCGTATGGCGATCTACTCCTATGGTGCCGTCGAGGCCGGTCCTTGGAGCGCGACCTCATCTGTTCATCGACCGAGTATCGTTCCTTAGGGCGTTCGCGGCGGTCACCACGATCGTCTCGTCGGCCATGTTCGCGGCTCCTTGACCGATGACCATGCCTGTCGGAATCCACGTCTTTCCGCCCCTCACGAGGTCGGTCACGGTGGCGGTCGCGTCTGTGTCGGTGCTCCCTTGATCGGCTTCTTGACCGTCGCCTTTTCCTTCGGTCATCCTCATCACGGTCTTTTCTGTCCCTCCTTGAACGGTCCTTGCGGTCACTGTGACGGGCCTCCTTGAGTACCTCTTTCCGATCATCTTCAGCATCCTCAGCCTTTGTCTCTATCTCCTTCTTCACCTCGGCCTCGTGTGCCTTTTCTCCCAACGGCGTCAGGTTCGCATTGGTAGACGCGCGATCTGGGACCGGAAGACCCATAGCGAGGAGCATGGCATCTTTCTCGGCTTCCTTGATCTTTCGCTTTTCTTCGGCCAGCTTCTCTGCGGCGGATCGTTGGTCTTCGTCGTCGCCCTTTGCATACCAGCTCAGGTCGCGGCCTTGTTGCCACCGTCCCACAGCTGCATCTGTTAGTAGCCATTGCGAAGTGACAGGAGGGGGCCGCGCAACGTACGGGCCATGAGAGAGTGGCCGAGATAGTTCTCGCGTTGCGCATCCTGCTTGACATCCTCCCATTTGAAGTCGGCGCGGCCGCCGCTGTCGCAGGGTCAGCAACGCTCGTGAACAAGCAGAGCATACACACATACCGGCTGCCTTCCTTGCGGATGGTCTGGACTAGATCCATGGGGGTTGGAGTAATGATGTAGTGTGGTGTTGTGGCGCGGGGAGTGCGGTGGCTGCGTGCTGGCGTGCAATGCGGGCTGGAGTTGCGGGGCGGAGGTGCCTGCCTCGAGCTTGGACCACGTCGCGACGCGCACCTGCATCAACAACAATCGTCTTTTTAAAGCGTGCCCCTCTCCTCCTCTCCTCCCCCACCCCGCCTTCCACTCGCCGCGTCAACCACCTCAACCACCGCGAGCCTTTCTGCCCCCGCCACGTCGTCGCAGACAAGCCAGCACCCGCCATGCCGCGCGTAGTGCAGCCCCATGACGAGCAGGAGTTCGATGTGCCCGCCCTGCTGCGCGATCTCCCCGGCGGCACCCTCAACTCCGACTCGGTCCTCTGGTACTTCGCCAACTCGCCCTTCTTCGACTCGGCGAGCAACAACGTGGCTTTGATCAACCAGGTCAGGGGCACTGCCGACGAAAGCATCCTATGGAACCGTACTGCCTTCGAGGAAGCGTTGCAGACACGCTTTCAAGTCGGCGTGCAATTCATCGTCGCGGCCGAACCGCAGGCGCCTGGCCAGCCTTGGGTCATCCAGCGGCAGAACAGGTGGTACGACGAGAACACAGGCGAGATCAAGGCCGGATTGGAGGGCACGTACTTCACACAGGGCACCAAGATCTCCATGGCCCCGAGTCTGTGGGATGTGCTGGAGTCACGATTGGTATGTCTCCTTGTTTGCGTCTACTCTTCTATAGCTGCAGGCTAACATGCACCGCCAGCTCAACATGATCATCCATACGGACCAGATGTTCCAGATCAGCCACGCCCACACGCACTTCTCCCCGGCCACTGGACACACCTACCTGCCGCCCTCCCACGATGAGCCGAGGACATCGGTTGCAAGTCGCCCGGCCAGCCCAGGCCCCTCCCTGTCTGCCGATCCTGACCCCTCCGCATCGCAGGCCCAGACGACCCAGCTGCCCGAGCAAGGCGTTTCTACCACAGAATATTCCGACGAGCTCTTTATGGATTCCCTCAACAAGCTGATCCAATATGGACAGGAATTCATTGACGAGAACCCTCTCCAGGGCGAGCCCGGCGCCTTCGTCTTCAGCAACACGCTCGGCCACGTGGAAGCCCGTAACAAGGAAGCCTCCGAAGCCTCGCAGAGTCAGAACCCCACCGCTGCAGCCCCTGCCCTCAGTACTCTTGCTAACCTGAAGACGGAGAACGCGACGAGTCCAGTAGCCAGTGTGACCTCCACCCCAAAGCCCGCGCCGACGCCAGCGCCAGCGCCGACGGAGGCGTTGAGTCGCAAGGGGAGCACGGCCAATCTGCCAAAGGCGACAAAGGAGAAGCGAAGGAAGAGCAAGGGCTTGACGAGTCCCACCACCCCGACAGTCCCTGGACCATCGTAAGCCCGCACGTCTCATCCCCAGCTGACTATGAATCCTCCGCGTCGTCTGAGGAGATATGATAACCATCACGGTGCCTTACGTCCATCCGCCCACATGGCCACCAAAACTTACCTTTCTTTCTTGATGGTACCCCTTTTCCATAGGGGCCATCACACTTAATCTTTCGCCCGCCCTTTGCGAAGCGTGGCTTGAACAAAAACGCGCAGATCCAGACGATGAACACCCTCCACAAGGTCGCGGTCATCTACCCACCTTGTACTCGGGCATCTGGTAACTGGCATCTGCAAAAGTTAATTTCCTGGCGTTTTCCTTTCCTTTCCAATGATACCCCAGGAGGCTCTCCATAGGCGGCGGCGGCGTACAAGGAAAATCACTTTTAACAATCCAAACCTGCCATCTGGCCAAAACAAAATTAAAAGGTTCCGCAAATATCCGTGATGTCGTTTGCCCCTCCTGTTCCTCCGAACCCACCACCCAACTCAAAGCCAACCCAACCCAACTCCAACACATTCATTCTAACAATCTCCCTCCCCGCCCCGCATCCGGATCTTCCCATCGATCAAGTAAGCAAAGTAAGTACCTACTCCCCTCCTACGGAGCGGAGCCGAAAACCCCCAGCATGTGATGATGCCTTGGTATTTCTGCGGGAACCATAGATAGGTAGGTACTAGGTACTCCGTAATCGGTAGATAGATAGACAAACACGTAGGCGAGCCGGTCTCACATTAATCTCCGCCAAATATTTATGTACATACATGCTTATGATACAAAGTCCGTACGGAGTATTCCCCCCGCAAATTCAAAGCTTAGCTTAGCTTACCTCATAGTCCCGGCCGGAACATTAGTTATGCATTGTTTGTTTGTTTGTTTATTCGCGCTGCTGACAGACAGACCGAAAACAAACTGACAGACAGACAGACATGCCATGCTGACCCGACTCTGACTCTGAACTAGAGCCGGCACCGGGACCGGAATCGAGCCGAACTTGCGAGGCGTGCGTGGCCTCCAGCGTCCAGCGTCCGGATTCTAGAAACTTCGCTCGCGTAGAATCTACATGCCACATGGTAAACAAGTAGGAAGGACGTGCGGCGGGTCATTGTTCCAAGCCTCCAGGCTCCAGCTGCTCCTGCCCCGTCCTGTTTGGTGTTGTTGTGTAGCGACCTCCCTCCTTCCCTGACCCGGTGACCGTGTCACCAGGCTCAGCTCAACGCCAGCACAGCCCAGCCCTCGACTCGTAATCTCCTTGCTGTGAGACTAGTCCTAGTAGTATCTAGTATAGGTACGTACCTGCATACATACGTCTTATTACGCGATTTGCGGATCTGTATACGTATTGTAGATTTGTGTGGAATAAACTAGAATACGTAAACAAAAACAATGGTGAAATGGCTTGAAGGGAATTCGTGTGAAATCATGAATTAGCTGGGTTTCCTCAATAGTCCTGCGAATGTTTTTCAAACCTAGATATACGTCATGTTCGTTGTTTTCTGCCGGTAAGTAGAGCACAGGTAGTGCCATCGAGAAAAGCGCAAGACGCGCGTCGTCATGACCCAGATAGACTGATTAGTACATAATCACACATCACATCATAGAGAGCAGCAAAAGACACACGTTCTGAGTGGGTAAATCCCGGATGCCGTGCGCCCACGGCATCCCGACGGATACGAGCCTTGACTAGCTAATCATCCCTTTGCCTTTGAAGCGAAGTGGATATGAGGAGAATAAAAGAAGAAGAACCCATCGCGAACCAATTCATCCGTACAGTTTGTTGTTATGCATCTGAAAACAGCCCTGCCCAGTTGCAAGAAGCTTTTCACCCCCAAGACAGTTTGTTTCCCCAACCAAGCCATGCATCCGAGTTGCCTCATGCTCCCAAGCAACAGCAAGTAACAAAAGGAGATACCATAGGAGGTTCCAGCGGCAGTGAAAGAGCTAGGGGTATGGAGAGGAGAGAGGAGAGAGAACAAGGAAATGGTATCTCTAATGCTACAATGGAAAGCTGGCCAGATCCTAGGTTCAACTTGTTAAAAAGGTATCGTTTTATGTCCAAAAAAAGAAAATAAGGGATGAAAAGTGTCAAGACTACAAGTGGAGGTCATGCCAACCTCCAACCCACTCAAGGTCACCAATTCCGTCATCAACGGAGTGATTCGGGTGTTGGCGCCAATCCTTACTCAAAGTCCAGTTGTCCTTGCGTTCGGCAACCGTGTTTTCGTGTCCTGGGCCCAAATGGGAAGGACGTCTCCAGCTCCCGGTCCGAGTGCGCTTCCTCGCGGAGGTCGGAGCTGGTGAAGTTTGCTTGGGCGATTTGATTTGTTTTTGCGGCGTCTGTTGTTGCTGGGCACGTCTGCGATCGCCCAGTGCCGCCCACTTGTCCGCGCCGCTACGCTTTGACGGGGGGGAGTACCGTGTAGCAACCGGAACGTGTTCCTCAAAAACGAATCCTGTGTGCTCGCTAACATGTTCAGCTTCGCGGCGGCTGCGTTTGGGAGATCGGCTCCTGTTCGGGGTGTTCATGATAGCAGATATCTTGAGCTCTGAGAGCCCGCCGCGAGGGGTGGAAACGCCGGATCCGCTCTCAGAGTGGACAGCAGGCTTCTCAGTCTTGACTTCGGCTACAGGAAGGTAGTTGTTCTCAATATCGGCAAGAGCATGCTCCTCTTCCTCCTCATCCCAAAGATCACTCCAGCTCTTCGAGATCGCATCACGCGTCTTGCCAAAGACAGATGCCATGCTGCTGAAGGGTCTGGAAACATTGACAGGAAGGGAGCCAGAGATAGGAACTGGCCGGGATCGACTGAAGCTGATCGGCTCGGCGACATCAGTGGACTTGAAAGACAGGCCCAAGCCAGAATCGACGAAAGATGCAGTCGAAGCAGTGTCGGGCTTGACGTCGAACCATCCTCGACCAGATGGTTGCGAACCAACATAGAGATCTTCAGTATCCGGGATGACTGACAGTTGGCGCATCTGTTGAGGTGGGGACATGGCCAAAGCCTTGGCCCACGGGAACGACCCGCCCTGGTCGAGCTGGGGAGTGGAGACGGAAGGTGTCCGGAGAGGCTCACGATTGGCGGTCACAATGACGGTGTCAAGTTCTTCTGTGCAGAAGTCGTCGAGCCTCTCGTCATCGGTGGTGAAGCTGATGACACGATCAAGTGCCTCCTTGACAAGTGACAAGTCACGCTTTTCCGGGTCAATGGCCATGCACTGAATTAAAACCTCGAACGTATCCTGAGACATGTTGGGGAAGACATCGAAAAGGGTCTGTCTGTCAAACACGAAGTCGGCATAAAGAGGGTCCGAGGCGGCTGGGACGGCAAAAGGGTTCCGGGAGAAAAGTATGTTCAACAGACAGATGCCAATAGCCCAGACATCTGCTTTGGCTGTCGAGTAACCAGTGTTGGGAGGATCATACTGCTCGGGAGCCATGTATCGATCGCTACCAACAGCGATCTCCCAAGACCAGGCGTCGTGTGTGGCCAAGCCAAAGTCACCAAGCTTCAAAGAGCCAGACTGGGTGAGGAAAATATTCTCCGGCTTGATGTCGCGGTGGTAGACGCCTTTCGAATGCATGAACTCAACAGCGTCGACAAGCTGAAACATGAATTCACGGACGTGCTCCGTCTCCAATGGCCCCTTGCCCATGCGGATGGCTTCGTACAAATCGCCATTGGTGCAGAATTCGAGAACAAGGTAGATATGGTGTGGGGTCTCGAAAGACTGCACCAGGTTGACCACGTTCGGGTGCGAAGCAATGCTGAGGTGGATGCCGAGTTCCTCCGAGTGCTCGTCGACAGCAAAAGCAGTGGGACAGGTGGAACCAGCAGAGCTCTTGGTGATGACTTTGATAGCAACGTCTTCGTTGGTTACCATGTCCCTGGCCTGAAAGACCATGCCGAAGGAGCCATGATTGAGGGGGGCGATGGTTTCGTATCGTCCGTTGAGTACAGCACCCTCGTAAAGCTGGTTGCGCATGCACTCCATAGATGTGGATAATAGACGAGATACTGGGTAGCTAACCGAAAGGGGTCTATATGCAGACCCGGTGGCGGAGAGCTAAGGGTGGAGACTGGAAGTGGACAACTGGTATGAGAGGGGTGCGCCGAAAAAGCAAGGTCCGGGTCGTAAACAAATAAGGGTCGACAAGAGTCGAACCAAAGAGGCGATGATCTAGTGCACTTTTAGGTGGCGGCAGAACTTCGAAGTAGATAACAATATATGAGATGATGATGTCCGATTCAGTATCGGGGCAAAGTCGAGTGAAGCGGTGTCGTTAAAAAATTTGAGGCTGGAGTTGCAAGAGGCCGCACCGATGGAACCGGAAACAAAGAGAAGTCGTCGGGAATATGCACAGGGGTCCGTTGACTGGCAGTAAACAAGGAAAATGTTAAGAGAGTGTGTTGCTCATTTGACGTATTAATTTCTTATGGATAACCCGAGTCAACGAGCGCTGGGAAATGAAAAGCGTGGGTCGGGTGGAGTCCTGAACGTCCTGACAGAAGAGACGGGGAGGGGATCGCTGCGTTATGGAGGAGAGAGATTCGTAACACGTGGAGAAAGGCGAGGAGGACGGTGGGCAGGAACGGACTGCCTGAGGTGTTGTTGTCCAAAGTAGTGAGTCAGCGGCACAGGCTCACGGCTAGCGGAGGGCTCGGCGGGGTGCGAGGGAGCTAGAATTGGCGGGTTTCGCTGGCAGGGCGCTTGATCGATAGGAGCATCAAGCGTCTGGACCACGGATCTGAGGATGCGCGGGTGCTGGCGTTGGCGTTGAGGTGTGCTGTGATGGCGATCGATGACGGAACGTCCGGCGAGTCGAGGTCGTCGAGTAGATGCCCGAAGATCGCCAGCAACGTGTTTGTCCGTCTCACATCAATGCAGTGGCCGGCGTGGGAGATGGGTGCGGAGATTCGGGGTGAGTGGGGACGACGTGGTGACGCTGGAGGCTGCGGGAGCGGAGCAGGAGCAGGGGCGGCGGAGGGCAGGTGGTGATGTTGTGGTCGTGGTCGTCTAGCAGCAGCGGCGGTTGCGGGAAGGAACGAGTGGAATGCGAGGAGGATATTAGGGCGGTAGGAATCCACGAGCAGAGGCAGAGGAATGGGAAGGAGTGCTGGATGCTAAGACGGCGACGAACAAACAGATCGGACGAGGGTGTGAGCGGCTTTCAGGACATGGCAGGGAACGAGGTGTCGTGGTGAGGCGTGGGCAGGAGGGCGGGATCAGGCAGTGTTATCTGGAGCGCCAGCGCCGGCGGTCCAAGCTCCCAGCGCCGACTGGGCCGCCCAAACGCTAGGCCGGGTGCAGCAAGGCGGGATAATAAAAGCGTCGTTAGCGCGGCAGGCAGTAGTGGCCGCCCGCAGCTCGACGTGGCTGCATCACCAGGCCCAGGTCTGGAGTCCAATCGCGCGGCGCCTCTGCCATCTGCTGCGTCGCGGGTCTTCGCTGCCTTTCTGCCGCCTTCCAAGGTTCGCTCGCCGTCGTCCTCGTCCGCGTCCTTCGTCATCCGCACCACAGCTTCATCCGCTTTGTGTGCTGCTCGCGGCATCGTTGTTGCGTGTTGTGCCATCGGCCCGTGCGCGCGCTCCCCGCTGCGTGCGGCCACATATGACGCTCGCCGGACACCAGCCGGCGGCCCTGAAACCTGGCCTTTCTGGGCCGTGGCCAACAGCAGCAATTGAGCGTGGTCGCGTGGGCTGCCCACCAACTCGCGCTGCCGTGCGGGTGTGGCCATGGTGAGGACGACGCTCGCGGCGCTGGTGATCCCCTCACAACACGCTCCCGAGCCCGAGCCCGGCCGGCGCCAGTGCCAGGCCGACTGCGATGCTGCAGCTGTTGGACAAGTTCCCCGCCGTCTGGCTCTTTGGCAGCCCTCGGCGGCGGGTTGCAGCTCGTCCACGGCGAGCCCGCCTGCGCGATCCAGGGGCTGCTTTGAACAGCTGGCCCGATTGAGCCACGACAGCCGTTTCACCTCGAATCTCATCGAAGCGCTCGGAAATCCTGTGCAACGGCTACCCTGGCCCTGCGTTCCCCTCGAGTTCCGCCTTCAGGCACGGCCAGCGGGAAGCGCCTGGCAGGCGTCTGCAGTCTGGGGAAAGCTCATGCTCTCGTCGACTTGTTGGTGTTGCGAGAGCTCGGCCGCTGCGAATCGCCCTCAGCATCAGCATCGTGGCCGCCGTACAATGGCCAGACACGTAGGGCTCTGCCGGAGATGAAACAAAGTCGGTGTGGCCAGCCTTGCGCGAATGGCAGCCCTCGCCAGCAATCCTCCTCCCTCTTCTGCGTCTCTGCTGTGTCTCTGCGCTCCGGGGTCGGAATTCACTGCCAGTGACGATGCCCTAAGCGGCGCCGAGCATCCGCTACTCGAGTCCTCTTAGGGACGCTGCAGAAGGCTTGCAGCCAACTTGCAGCAGCGGCGCAGCCTGCAGTGTTGGCGCTGCCTGGACACACGACGCTCGCCACCGCTGCGCGTGCTGGACAGGTACTCGACGGCCTCCGAGGCCGCTACTGCAGGTAACATGCACTCCTGTATCCACTCTGTTCCTGATGTGCCGTGGCGGTGAAGCGACAGCAAAGATTTCTACGGACAGCGCATCCGTATTTGCGACCTCTGCAGCCTATAGCACTTCTCGGTTTTTGCAGACGCGGATAATGCTACGGCAACTGTGGATAACTGTGGATTGCAGAACGGGCCAGTGGAGATGCATCCGCCATCTTGCAGCATCTGGGACGACACCATCGTGCTTGTACCTATGCATGTCTATGGTCAAGGTCCCTCCCTACCCGCCTCTCAACAACTTTCCGAAGACACTCAAAACATGTTGGTAACGGATGAGCTATGCAAAAGGCAAGAAAGAAGTACCGCTATTCCATTCCAGATTACTATTATCAGCACATGGCTATTGTTCAGTTCGTTCTGTGTTGGTTACAATCTGCTGCGGTACATGGTGGCTATCGTCTTTCCTAGGAGAAAACTTCGCTCCTGCGTTCACGTTCACGGATGGTTACTTCCTATTCGGCAAACTGTCAACTGTTCATTAGCAGGACCGTACTCCGTACACCACACTTCATCGCTTCTTGACCGCCATGTCTTGATCGTGTCGCGTCCAGACACACAGTAGACATTCGCTAGACATTTGCACCAACCAGCGCACGACCCCGACACACAACGCCAAAAAACTTGGAAGATAGCTCCTCGGGGCAAATTTTTCACTTCACCGCCCTTCACCGCTCCCGAACAACAATTATCAACAAACAATGTCGGTCGCCTCGCTCGATAGCACGCGCTGGAAGGCCACCGAGACTGTGCTTCTCGACATTGGTATGTCTTGCGACGCTCTTCCAATACCTTGCCCTCCCGCCATCCACAACTTTCGACGCCTGTCAGCCTCCCCAATAGATAATGTGTCGACGACTTTGGTTTGGTCTGGCCAGCCGCCAGCCGCCATCCGATACCTGCAGAGCCGAAGAGCCATGCGCCTCATCGCGCGCGGTATTGGCGTTTCGCTCCTCTTCCCCGCCAACTGTTACCCCAGAATCGGCGTGCGCCACTACAAATTGTGCGACTGTTACCCAAGACAATACTGACTGCGCCTGCTCATCTAGAGGGAACCATCTCCAGCATCTCCTTTGTCAAGGACGTCTTGGTGAGCCCAAACGCTTTTCTCTGCGCCGTGGTTGTCTGTCTCATGTACAAGTTCGCTTGCTTCCCCGCAATCGGACGAGCTTGTGATCACCAACACCAAGGTCCAAGAGTCCGTGGCGGGCCGCCTTTCCATCCTTTTGGTTCACTTCGCCTATCGCGAAGCCCCTCATTTCCCTCTGAACCCCTATCACAGCCTCTCTTGTCCTTAGCATATCCTCTATCATGATCGCCATGGCCATACCTCCACAACCGTCACGCGGGCCGGCTGAAGAGGGGTAGTGTCTCTTCTCAAACTCCATACTCACGATAGCCGCAGTATCCGTATGCGCTAGAACAGCTCACGAGTCTAGCACGCGACTCGTGGAGCGATCCGGCTTTCCAGCATCTAATTGCGGGGTTCCCGGACGACGCCAGGTCGGATCCCGAAACACTGCTTGCCCATGTTGAGGACTTGACACGCAAGGACATCAAGGCTGTCTATCTGAAGCAGCTTCAAGGTAGGTAAATGGTGCGTTTCCTTCATGTGCTTTGCACGCTGTACAGAGTACTCACAGGTGCTCCTGTGGTGATCGCTCCGCCATAGCCGCGATCCGGATCTGATGACGCGAAGTGGACTGCACCTTTCGGACCGGCAAAAGCGACTGTTTGGATGCTCTGCGATAGTCGCCCCCACTATCTTAGTATACGCGTAGTGTTGCTACCTTGTTTCTCCTGGTCCTATCATTATTTGATCCAGATCCGTCTAGTACAGCTATACCAAGGCCACCCTGCTCGTCGTGTTGACGTCGACCGCTTATATCATCCTACACCTTGATATTGACCACATCTTACCACAAATGGTCTTCTCTGCTCGCACTGTTAACTAACCATCCCAAGGCCACCTATGGAAAACCGGATACAGCAGCGGCGACCTCCAGACCCCACTCTTCGACGATGTGATCCCAGTATTGGAGGCTTGGAAGAAGGCGGGCAAATCGCTTGTCATCTTTTCATCCGGCAGTGTGCAAGCTCAACTGCAATTCTTCGCTTATGTCAAGGAGGGTTCAACCACACGCGACCTGCTACCTCTTTTCTCGGCACATTTCGATACGGTGAACGCAGGCCCAAAGCTAGAGAAGGGCTCCTATGAGAAGATCTACAACGAGTTGAGCCAGGAGGCTGCGAAGGTGACATTCTTGACCGACAATGTCAAAGGTATGTGGATTGCATCTATCTTTCGTCTTCCAGCCAGCGCTGTGTTTCTATCGTTGCTTTGGGTCGTTTTCCCCCCGGGCGTTGCGTCATGTTTCTATATGAAACAACCCCATAGATTGCTGGATCACGTCACCCACCCAACACCAACACTTCATTATCGAAACACGCCGATTAATCAATAACGATCAACATCGCTTGTTCCCGTCTGTCGGCAAAATCGCCTAGAAATCCCCTCATTGTCATCGCGCATCGGTCGCCAATCCGGCTTACATTGATCTACCCTTCGGCCCCCCGCATTCTCATCCGTCCCCCTCACTAACAACAATGAAAAACACCAGAAGCCACAGCAGCTACCGAAGCAGGTGTTTACACCGTTGTCGTCGATCGCCCAGGCAACGCGCCGCTCTCGCCCGCATCAAGGGCGGAGTTCGCGGTCATTCGGAAACTTAGCGAGCTCCCGTAATACATACGAGTCGACGAATGAGAGGAGTAGGTTTGGAGCGGCATTCTTTCTCCGCTACAGGGACGTGGGAGTGCGGGATGTGATACCTACATACACAGATCCATCACAGGAATGTAAGGCATAGCGGCGACAGTGGGGCCATTGTTTCGTGCTCTCGTTGCCGTGAAACGGGTGAAATGACAATGTCAAACATTCCTTACAAGCTTGCCTTGCCTTGCGCCTTGTCCACGTCGTCGTACGTTTCCCCACTTCTCACGTGGCACACTTTATGCTCAGCTTGTCGTTCGTACACTATATGTTTCCGTCTGTCTAATCTAACATGTGTGTGCGGCATGCCACCCGGCGCTTGCGTGTGGAATCGAATCGAATCGTGCAGTATCGATCTGCTCTGCTCAGCTCTGCTCAGCCCAGCTAGTTAACGTGTTACTGGACTGTGCTCCTGCGCTGTGCGATGTGCTACGGCGTCTGGGAGGTGGTTCGACGTGTTACCGAAGGGCTGGGATGGGCTAGGGCAGTTGTGTGACGCGACGCGGGTTAGGGGGCCGCGTCAGGTGAGGTGGGGTGATGGGGTGGTAGCTGAGGGGTAGGTAGGTATCTAGGGTGCTCGTGATATGGGAAGTGGGGATGTTTGGAGGAAGATGGTGATGGTGCTGGTGCCGGAGTGGTGTCTTGCGGAAATGGTATCTCTAGAGTAGAGAGATAGGTCCGCACGCCTCTAAAACGATTATGCTAACGCAGCAATATAGCTCTACAACTTAATAAGCGAGAACAGTTGCTTTGTATTGTTTTCAGCCTTTGGTTCCAGAGATCGTGTTTCTGTAAGAGAGTGGGTGCGAGTATTAGCGGGGGTACTAAGGGGTTATGGCCGAAAGCTTAATTGCACAGGCGTGTGTGTCTAGAAGTTAGACTACCGGTCTCCACTTGTGGAGAAACCTATCAAGATGACTATAGCTTCACAGTTGTCTGTCAAGTGAACCTTGGACACTCAACTCCGTATCATTGAATCTGGACGCGTTCCTGTTTTATATATTGTGAAATTCGTCCCTGTTCCCCTTTCCTATACCTACAAACTCAAAACGATTCCATTACCGCACTAGATAAAACTGCAAAGCCAAACATTGGGACAACGCAAATCTATCTCATACACACATTCGTCATTTCCCTACCTCTCTCGTAGCCGCAGCGCTAACCCACCGGCGCCCCGTCGAACCATGGGAATTGGCTATTGCCTACCAAACCCCACATAACGTCACAGCCGCCTGCCAACGGCCGACCAAACTATAAGCCTATTTGAGTTTGTCTATGGCGAGCTAGTCGCTTGAGTCTGGATTGTTCATCGCTGGTTCTAGCGTATCAATAGGGGACTGTGTCGAGCCTCTGCATAAGCATAGGCATATACGAGCATGTTGACATCTTATTGACAATGGTGTGATTCTGACTTCATGCTGCTTTTACCGCTATACCGCCAGAATGACGACAGACATCGTGCGTGCGTCATGGCCTCTCTCATCATTACGTCCACTTCCCGTCAACGCAACATCATTATTCGGTATGAGCGTTCCGGAACGCAAACGGCAGTAGCTAACCTACCTTACTGCACTCCACACTCTAACTCCACAAACCCACCTCTCTACCATCCATCAGTCGAAACTTAAACCAAATCCACACCACTGTATCCACAACCAAGATCCAGAACCACCTTACTCCAACATGTCCGACCGTCCCCAGCGCGGCGATCACCAGCGCGACATCACCGGCGGAGCTGCCCTCGAGAACGCCAACAACACTCCCGAGGACATCAGCAACCGCGCTCGCGGCTACAAGGCTGCCATAAGCAACCCCAGTAGGTGCCCCCGCCGTCTTTCCTCTCACCCTATCAACTAGGTAAACCTTACCTTGCCGCACGATTACTGACCCAAAACCCATAGACGTCAGCGACGCGGCCAAGGACAATGCCCGCAAGGAGCTCGACGCACTAGGCGGCGACGCAGCGTTCTACAGCAAGGCGGAGCGGGAGGACAAGGACCCGAATCGGGTGCAGGCAGGCCTGAAGTCGTGAGTTACCCTTTCCACAGTACTCTTGCCTTTTTACCGCTTTGCTACGTGATAGCGCTATCTGAGACGTCTTTGAGCATACAGAGCTAACGTGTGCGTAGAACGATCAATCAGTCCAAGCCCGAGGTCAGTGATGAGGCGCGCCAGGCGGCCCAGGAGAAGCTAGACAAAATGTGAACGGTTTGATGCTGAGAGGGACAGAGGGCAATTAGTCTACAGTGAAAGGCTGCCCAGGGTGCTAATACCAATATCTGTGATGGACTTCATGGAGTCTGTCATTCATCACAATTTCGAAGGATACTGAACACATTCCCGATTCGTTGATTTCTATGTGATGTGTTGAGAGTGCTGTGATTCTCCTCCGCATATGCTATGAAGTTGGGCCTGTGGCATATATTGTTAATGTGTTGTTCATCCTACAGTAGAAGTAGTAAACCAGACCCTACTTCCATTCCCATTCAAGTCAACACACACCCAATACTTATGTTCTATCTCATTGGAAGCTGCTAATTTCAACACATAACCACCTCCAAATCCTCGACGCCTAAGTATTAATTTAGCGTATGAGGTAGTCAGAATAGCAACAACTCAACGACCTAAAGATGACGGATGGAGTTGCATCGAACTGAATTGAGAGATGCTAGAATAAACATGCTTGCGTGTAATCCATGGATATCTACGCTAACAAGGCAAACAGCAAGTACGTCCTGCGTCCATACTCCGAAGCATTCTTCTTCAACCGGACGTTTGCACCATCATCCAGATCCAAACCCTCATTCGCGTCCTTCACCAGGTCCTCAAGAGCATCCTCATCGCCAAACCCTCCTACGAACCGCTGGATGTAGAGGATATCGAACAGCGTTTGTGTCAGCTTCTGGTCTCTCAGCTCCTTAGTATCCGGGGACGAAACTGCGGCCTCGGTTTCAGGTGCATCGATTTCAGTGGCATCCTCCGCTGTATCCTTATCTTCCGTTGTAGCTTCAACTCCAACAGCCCTGATGACATCCAATATGTGCCGATAAACCGTGGCGACCTCCACGCAAGCCAGGCCTTTCAACACGGCGACTCCGTCTGGAGACCACAAGTCACTCCCATAACTTGCCATGTTCTGGACCAGTCGTTGGAGAAAGCGGAAGGCGCTAGGTGAGGGTTGGGCGGGTAGAGGTGGGTGGCCTTCCCAGAGAATATGGCGTTTGGACTTGACGTTTACCCCCGCCGTGATATGACGCTGCAGATCCTGCATCAAGGGCTGCACGACGCGCGTAGCGAGCGTGCTGTGTAACGGCTTCAGCAGATCGCTGGTAAAAGGCGTCGGCGGTGGCGTGGATCTTTCTTGGAGGCGTAATCGCGGTATCCGGTCGCCGATTTCGCGGGCTACGCGCATGACGAATGCGGCTCTGGGAACGACCAAATCGTCCTGGTTGGAAGCAAGTTTGGATACGACTTGGGTGAAGCTTGCGGCCAAACTGTTCAACGTGTTTCCTAGTGCTTCCTGAGTAGCCTCTTCTAGGAGACGAGGGTCATCGTCGCTAAGAAGGGTCTGTTTCGAATCACCGAGATCATCGTCCGAGTCGTCGAAATCGTCAGCAAAGGTGTCGTCCCAGCGAGCTTCTTTCATCGACTTGATTATGCCCTTTACTTCCAACACAGAGCCCATCCACCGGTCAAACGCTGAGACGACATCGGCCACGGCTTGGTCGCGGCCTTGGTAGGTGTTGAGTATTGTTGTCTTGAACGCCTGAGCTCCATTGTCGAGCTCCGCAGCTGAGGAGGTAGTAATCCAGAGAGAGGCTTTCGACGTTTCTTCCGCCTGGGGCCACAGGTTCAGGGCGCTGGTGAGCTGAGTTACAACGTGCTGGAGATCCTGTGCGCGAGAGACAACAATAGTCTCTAACTGGTTGTTCATAGTGTCTCGCAGGTCGTCCAGGACGTTTGCCGACTTGACACCAGCCATTCTCGAACCCGTCAGTATCCACGTCTCGACCAACTCCTGCCTTAATGAAGCAACTTCCTTAAGGCTTTCCTCACGGTCAAGCGCGGTCTTGATACCTTGCAGAAATGCTGATATAGCCTGCTTTGACCACTGGTGTAGAAGCCGTTCTGCTTCTGTCCTTTGAAGTTCGTCGTGGCGCGGCCATGGTGTATAATTACGTGCTTCATCACCGATCCAACGATCGTGTATATCCAAATTCAACTCATAGAGTTCGCGAACATCAGGATCCTGAACGAGGGGTTGGGTTTTCAGTTTAGCTAGCGAGTCGGCCAACCGGCGTGGGAATATCGCCTGAGTGTCTGAACACGTTTGTAGGCAAAGCTTCAGAGCAGTCATACCACGCTTGGCTAGCTCATAGCCATGCTTGAGAGAACTAGTGATCTCTTCTTTCCGCACTTGGAGGAAATGCCGTAACACGTCTGTTGGCGTGGAACGCGTGGCAAGAAAGTAGGCACACATGCTTTCCACCAGCATCGCCGTGTCTACATCGGGACGTGCAAGTCGCCTATCTATTCGTCGCAGGAGTTTCCGACGCACCGAGCCAAGCCGATCCCCGAGACGGTCCAGTATAGGAGACTTATGCTTGGCCTGCGAAAGGGCCTTGTGCAATAGCCGCGATACGTCCAGGACCTTGGCAATGAGTAGGTACGATCCGTCAGTTTTCATCAACCGTGTTATTACCACCGGGCAGTTGCGGAGGACCGATAGCTGAGAAGCAAACGTGTACCGGTCCAAATCTGTCCCCAGGTCAATCCACTGCTGCAACAATCTTGTCCTCCCAAGAACACTGACCACGACTCCGGGTATGGGTATCCATATTGAGCGCATTGTTCGAGATTCGATCGAGGGCTCGCGAATTGCAATTCTGCCCCATTCTTGCGAGCTTCGATTCCACCTGCTCCATCCTGTCCTCCATGTCTATAATTGTTTCCGCGGTGTCGAGGAGGCTGCGATAGCTCGCGCTGAATCTTCGTTAGCCATAAACTCGTACAGATTCATACGTCTGCTCACCCAACGAGCGATCGCAGCTTTTCGCGATTCTCATCAGCATTAGTACGGAGCTGATTCTCCAGTTTGCGAACAACTGGGATTGGGTATTGGAACGCATCTTCCCAAGTCTTGAACGTCCGAGGATCCGGCGCCTCGTTGCCCATGCTGGGTGGGTTGATCAGCGCTATACTCTCGGGTGGGGAGTTACATGCGCTCCACGTTTGGCCGGCGAAATGATCCACCGGATTAGTCATCATGCGTAGGCACGATGGTCAACTCTGTAACTGAGTACGATAGACAATTTCACATTTTCCTATATATGTAGATTCAATACAATTTTATCAAGCTTATAGTATAGAACAATAAGCTCATCATTATAGTTCTTGCACAGCACTGAACGACCCATGCCCTTCATCTAGTCATCCCCGCTATCGTCAGCTCTCTGTTGCTCGGCAAGCTTCTGAGCCTCCTTCCACTGGAGCGCAAACTCCCTCAAGTTTCCTTCTCCCCCTATGCTAGCATCTACCACATCCTTGGGGAGCTTGTGGGCACTGTATTGCGGAGTAGTGAAACCATAAGCCTCTGGATCGTCTCGATGAACAAGACGAAATTCGGGCTGGAAAACCTCAATGATATCATCGTCCTCTTCTTCCTCTGAAGCAGAAACCGATCCTGCCTCTATGTCGGCATTGTTGCTCTCTGCACTGTGGTCTGACTCTTCGGGCTCAGGTAGAGTCAGAAGCTCAAACCAACTAAAGAGAAGCGGGTCAGTCCTCTGGGCCCAAGGGTTGAAGTCCATCACCCAGACGCGATCATGCGGTGGCGGAATGTAGACGTCGAAGGTGAAGTTCGAGTCCGGGAACGTGTCTCGGATGTGTTTGTCGAAAAACTCTTCGATTGTTTGCCGCAGCTTGTCCTGCATTTGGAAGAGGAACTCGAAGTAATTTAGATCGCGTTGGCAGATGGCGATGAGCTTACGGTTACGCACGAAGCAGCGGAATTCGACCGCAGGGTTCAGAGTTATCCATTTACGGAGAACCAGATGGTACGGTATGGTGGCGGTCGTTTGCGTATCCGCAGCGGTTTCCCCTTCGGTATCGTCAAAGGCATGCTGCAGATCATGAGTGACAAAGTCACTCGACTTGAGCAGTAGATAGATGTCGTTAGGTGTCCTGCACTCCATACTGTTGGTCGCTGCAATCCATGTGGCATCTTTCGGCGCTGACCAGTTCAGCTTTGGCGCAACTTTTCCGCCGAGTTCCTCGATCACTTGCTCAATCGCCTCGTGAGTATCGCGCCAATGAGTAGATGGATCGTAATTGGCGTCGTCGTCACCATCCGCGTCATTGTCGGCTCCAGAGAAGATGCCGCTGTCTGCGTCGGACCATTCTGGATTGTCTGTCTCTTCCGGGGGTAGCACTATGCCATCTTCGCGGAGGTAGGCAAGGAAGGCGGCAGGGAGTGGCACAAGGCGTGCTTTTGGGGTGATAGTCCGGTATCTAGACGGGCGTTAGAGTTTGTCGCGCGCAAAGCTTCGCATCGGCAGGCTTACTTTGGATGCCAGCTATGGTACGAGCAGTTCAAGACATGGCTCTTCGTGACCGGCGGGAACGGAAGTTGCTTGAGCCAGCCCTCGGGCCCGTCGTGGTGAGACTCTGTAGTCATGGTGGGTGGTGTAAAGATGTAGATAGAGCTGAACGGGGTGCAGCGTGAGCTTTATAGAAAAAACGTCTCATGGTTGAAGCGATGAGTCTTTCCCCAACCGTGGGTCGCGTTGCGAAGACTCACTGTGGCGGGGCAGTTGGGGGCTTGGCACGGATCGGCACTCGACCTCCGCACTCTCCGCTCTGCAGGTGGGCTCCACTTGACGCCTCACCCATAATCACTCCAACCACACGACACCATGTCTGAAAACGTCGGCCTCACTACCCCGCGTGGCAGCGGCACATCCGGTTTCGTTCAGAAGAACCGATCTCTGCTGAGACACCGCGACAAGATTGCGCCATATCCGCAGGACTGGGAGGAGAGCAAGCATCGCCAGCGACAACCCGACAAGGAAATACTAGAGCACGATCGCCGCCGTCAAATCGAAGTCAAGGTGTTCGAGCTCCGAGACAAGCTTGAAGAGAAAGGGTACGCAGTCGAGACTCTACCCTGGGCGTCGTGCTAACCAGTGCAGTGTCGACGAGGATGAGATCGATGACCAGTGTGACGCGCTCCGGAAAAAGCTCGAAGAAGAACGCAAGCAAGGCAAAGATACAGGACCCAACGCGCGCAGCTTGAAATCACACCAAGTTCATGACCTAGCACAGGCGAAGATCGAGGAGAGCGAGAGGCTGAGGAAGGCCCTGGGCATTTCAGCCGACTACGAAGAGGGCAGCCATTGGCGGAAGCAGGACGAGAGGTTGAGGGAGTCTCTGGCCCATAATGATGAGGAAGACCGTCCGGACAGAGCGAAGGAGCCGCGACGATATAAGGAAGAGTCCGACTGAGCACTTGCCTAGTGGAGCAGACAGACTCGAAAAGCTGCATCGACTGTGGCGTTTACGTGGCGTCTGCTTATACCCACGAATATGTGCAGTCCTCGGTGAAGACGCGCTGAGCCAGCGGGTACGATTCAGTGTTCGGTGATGGATCCACACAGCGATGACCACCATAATACAAGAGAACGGGAAGAGTTCCATCCAGATGCCTCATATTCTGATGATTGTATCGTCACTTTGCGCTATGCGTATGATGGGTAATCACTCAGCACCACCATGAAGTCACCTAGAAGCGAGTCTCAAGAATCATATACCGATATAATTATTTCGATCCGTGGAACCCGTTCATGAATGATATCAGATTTATCTTCGCAATCTAAAAACGACGGACCCAACGAAGCCTTCAAACGGCATGGACATTCGCCGGTAGGGGCATTTGCGAGCTATAAGTGCTGGTACTGCCAGTTCGGTCGTGCTTGGACTTCTTCGATCGGAGACTGGGCAGATGAATATCCGTTGACCGCGTTACCCGATCGTGACTCGACGAGCTAGTTCCCGTGCGCCGACGACTGTCTAGGCAGCGACAATACGTCCGAAGTGCAGGAGCCGATGCGCATATCATAGCGAGATTGACTTCAAGTGTTGTGAAGATGAAGGTTTTGTCCGCTTTCCATGTGATATCGTACACGAAGTCTAGTGCCAACACGTGGCGGTACAGAAGGGCAGTGTATACGACGCGAAGGACACCGAATACGCAAGCACTTATTACAGTCAGTAAACAACATGATGTGATGGGAAACGAGCATAAACTCACATTACGCCGATTCCAAAGACACTCATGACAGCCAGCTTACGCTGTTGAGGGATCTTCAACTTCCGAATAAACAACAAAGGCAGTATGCATGTAAGCAAGTCCTGGGTAGTGCTGATGCATGCCGATGCGATGATGATGACAGTCAAATTGGTACATTTGAATGATTTTTTCTTTTGAATTATCCAATCCAGTCGGTATTGGTTCCAAGCCGCGTCAATCGGCCAACAAGTGAAAAGTATGGCGAAGAAGCAACTGACGCCGTAGGCAACGACGAAGGCCATCATCGCCCACACGGACCATAAGAAAGCTTTGGAGCTGGTGCGGTCCATGATTCGGAGGAGAAAGAATAGGATGGAGACTTTAGTCAACACTGTCGTTATGAGGTACAGTTCTTCGATCGGTATTATCATCTGGGTCTTGTGAGCGGCATTCGTATGTCTGCGCCTGCCTTGGATAATACCTTCTGAGCATCCACCAAGGATTTACCAGTCTGTTGCCATATGTGCAAGTGGTAGCCGAACGCTTGTAGGCCTAGAATACTTAGCACCTTCCTCCAACATGATAGGGATGTTCAGCTTACCGAGGACAGTGACCACGTTATAGCCTATAAGGAACGGCTGAGCAGATTAGTCTCCTGCGCTGCTATCTAGAAGAGAAGATTTGAACATACCACGGCAGCGATAATGAACCAGTCATCGACACCGGCATTTTTGCTGATGACGAATCGTGCCCATATACGCGCAACGATCACGCACACAGTTATAGCGGTTACGGCGGTCAGCGATGCAGAGATAGCCCAGGACCGTGGTTGTTGAACGCCAGATGCCGTACCGAAGCCAGGTATGTCCATGATGAGCGGGACCTATACGAGGATGTTGAGGTTTTAGGACCAAAAAAGTAGGAAGGATGCAAGACAGAGACACGCTGCTTTGATCGATTATCAAGAAGAAGCTAGTAGCGAGTACCTTGTTCTCCTAATGCGGCTTGATGATGGCATTACAAGTTGCAGCAGCGGGCACGAGAACCTCGCATTTGGGCAAGTTGAGCCTCAACTCTACGGAGAATATTACGCATCTACCACTCGGCACATGCTAAGCAATAGACAAGCTCTGCCGTTCCCGGAATCTCTTTGTCATGGGAGTCGACTAGTCAGGTATTCGGGAAAGCTTGACAAAGGCTCACGGGAGTTAGACCTGCCCGTGCGGCTACAAAGACCACGGTGACGAACAGCTGGAAAATAAACGATATTATCGCTAATGATGGAACTGCATTCGGACATTCCGAGGTCAGCAGATGTTATCTTATGAGGGCTTCTCAACCACAGATCGGTCGGCGCGCTGAGTATACATATGTCTGTCTTCTCAGATGAAACTTAACAAAACCGACAGTACGCAATCTCAAGAAATGCAATCTCTAGATGGCGTGGTTGATGGAGCTGATTAGTCAGTGTGTAGAGGTTAGGCCCAACGAGCAACCCCTGCGGCAAAATTCATCTCCGATGTCCACTCGCTTAGTGGGCAACCCTACTTCCCTACTCCGTACTTACTCGTCATCGCTATGCTTAGTGTACTAGATACATCGGAGTTTTGCAAAAGCAAAGGATACGTCTTCATACATTGCTTAACTTTTGTTTGTTTTTTAGAGAATCGCGTAAAGTCTGCCTTGATCGGCGAAGAGTTATGTATGCTAGGGAGGTCGGGTGGAGGACAAGCGAGAGGATATGAACGATAGACTCGTCACTCCAGCTGATGCGTATGCACCGGAGTCCTAATAAATAATCGACTGGGCTTCTATGGGGTACGCCTTGCGCACTCTCCGGTCAACCCAGGCCCCAGGGAGTGTTGACCCCTTCAACGTGGGAGCTGGTATCGTGGTCCGTGAAACGCTACACCGTAGGCATCACCGAACGGCGAAAAGCGAGGAACCCTCAGGATTTGAAGCCACAGCCACAGCTAGGGCGCGAAAGAAACGTGCAGATGTTCTGCGCTCTGTTTGGTCCATCTTTTTCAAAATCCACTAAGCTGCGGACTGAGTGATCTTCGGTACCGCTGCAGGGATTCCTCTTGGCAACCGGACGTCGAGGGAACGACTGGCGGGAGCTAAAAATGCCTTTGGATCACGGTGAGCGAAGCGGCGAGGCCCCCAAACGCTTCAAGCACGGCTGGGGCGCGGTTCACACATGCTTATGCCAGTCCCTCTGATTGGGCCTCTCGTCGTCGGACCTGTTGTCTCACACCCGACTTTATTGCACCGCGAGATATAAACTCCGTGTCTTTCTACATATTCCCCTGCAGCCCCGCTACTGTCTGTACATCAACACTCAAACCAGGCCCTCGGTCATCTTCCATATCGACAACCACTACCGACCATGGCTAAAGTCTTCGGTACTATCACGGAAACATGGCGGGCCTTCACACCTATGGAACGGCGAAATATTGCGATTTACATCGGCGGCATTATGTTGTACAAGTTCGGTCTGGAAGCTTTCAACGGCTCCGTCGTGGCGTTGGCGACAAACCGATATGACGAGCAAGCTCGAATCAACAAGACGACAGCTGTGACTTTCCAACGGGTTGGACTACTCACGGGCCTGAACCAGGCATTTCAATGTGTGGGAAGTATTCTCATCGCACCTTTGGTCAAGCGATTCAGGACCAAAAACGTGTTATCGGTCGCCATCCTTGTCTTCGGAATCTTCTCATCTCTACTCCTCATCATCGACGCAGCTACTGGCGGTAGCTTTGTCCCTGCGAAATGGAGAAAAAATCACCCCAAGAAGAATTTCCCATACTATGGCGACTACAACACTGATGGCATGATCCCTATATACTGCGTTTGCGGTATTGTCTACGGCATGGTGGAGTTGATTCGACGCGTTATCCCTCGCGATCTAGTCGGCGGCAATGTTCAGAAGCTGCGACGCCTCGACGCTTTGGTCCACATCTTCTACGAGGTTTCTGGCACAAGCGGTGCATTCTGTACGGCACTGGCTTTGATTCCTCGGTTTGGCAACAACATGTCCTTCATCATCACACCTGTATTCTTTCTCGCAGCTGCTATCGCCTGGTACATGATCGATGAGGCAGGCTTCCAAAAGGAGAGGGCCCCTGCTCTGGTGGACCAGCCTTCGTATGCCAAAGCTGTCGTGGGTGGTTTTTGGCTTTTCTTCGAGTCGGTCTGGACTGGCGCAAGAATCATATTCACCAACCGCAAATTTGTCTGGCTTTTACCCGGTTACGCGATTGCGCTCTACGGCCACCGTTATCTCGAGAATGGCATCGCACCTGCTGTGGCCCGTCGATATCTTGGAAACTCAGCTTGGTCGCAAATCATGGTTGGCGGTAGCAATCTGGGCGAACTCTTTGGCGCCTTGTTCGTTTTTCTCTTTACCAACATGGTCCACACACCGATGCCCTGGCTTCGTCTCGACTCACTGGCGCTTCTGATCGTCTGGTACATACCCTATTGGAATCCCAAATCCGGAGACGTCAACCAAGCCTGGATTGTCGCTGCTACGTTCTTGCCGATCTCCTTCGTAAGTTCTCTACAATAGCACGAAAGATGCAAATGTTAACAGAAACTAGGGTTGGGCTGCTGGAGATGTTTCGCTCGCCGCCTACATTCAGGCCTCGCTCGCGCGTATCGAGTCGAAGACTAAGAACGTGTCGGCATTGGGCGCCGTGATGGCGTTTCTCTACTCTACCTACATTGTGACGTACGCAATCACGTCGCCGCTCCTTGGTGGGTACATCGACAAAGTGTCTGCAGCCAACGACGAGGACATCCACCCGGCGATGGTGAACATTGCCGGTGTTCAGTTCACGCTCATCTTCGTCTTGGTGATGACGTCGACATTCATTCCCAAGGGCGCGATCGCTCTGAATCCAGCGATGTTGAATGACCTGGATATGGAGCATGATATCGATGATCAAGGCAGCGAGTACGTACTGGGACTGGACGGAGAGAGCATCAAGGACCACAAAGTGCGATGAGGCTCCAGGCCTGCAAAGGATGCATACTGTTTGACTTAACGCGCCGGAGTTCAGGTAGTCTACGACTCTACGTGAGCTGGCCGGCACCTGCACGCAGGTGCCCAGGAGTGATGGCGCGTGTGGCTGGCAAGCCACGTATATATTTTAATACTGTCTTATTCTGCATCAAGAGATTTGTCCGCCATCGGAAACACCGTCTAAGCGTTTCAATTGCGATGCACTGGCATACCTATTGTGAGCCAAGCCACACGCTGTCCAGTGGTGAAGGACGAGGGGAGTGATGGAAGGGCCAGCTGTTCAGCGGCAGCCGGGCAGGGTGGAGACGAATGCCCAATAAGGTGCCGATGGACCGTGGGCGGCGCACATCACCTGGGGCAGACGCGGGCGGAAATGTCACTCGCTCTGGCCCGTCTTACAAAGGGTAAGGTGGAGTCCGCGGCGACGGTCTTGGCGCGAGCACGTGGGCCAGATCGTGCGTCTCGTTGGGCAACACCACGTCTTACATCTCACCGACATCCCACGACGCAGCTCGAAACGCCAAGGCATCCCCCGCGGCTGTAATCCTTTGGCCGCGCAGGGCGTAGGATCTCTTTAAGGTGCCCAGCATGGCGGAGTGTTCTCGACGTGCTGTCGAAGCCATCGTTGGGCTCGGTACTGAGTCTCCAAAGGGCGCTTGTGCGGGACTACGGACGGACGCCTACCGCATGCGTCGACGACCAAACAGACTAATCAAGGACGCGGACCCTGCATTTTTCGCTGCAAGAGAGCTCTACCTTCGAGTTCGCACCGTGTTAGTGAAGGGCGTCTAAATGTTAATGGACTATGGATCTGCTCGCCAATAACAAGACGACTGGGGGTGGTCCTCTCAGCAGAACGTGGCCGCAACTTTTCAAGAAGAGACGTCGACACAGTCCGGTGGGCGAGTCCATCGCAGGGAACTCGTCCTCGAAGAGCGCGACTCCGCCGCCACACAAGATCCCCATCCCCAAAACCGGAAGCAGCCATGTTGCTGGTGAATCGAGCAGCGGTATGTTAAACATCCGGCCGCATCACGTTGGACCGTCTCGATCCGGCGTGCCAACGCTACTGTCTACATGTTGAACAAATCACTGAGTGCCACAGGTGCGGCGGGAACATCGCAAGCCGACCTCCTGGCCTCCAAATCAAACTATGAATGGATAGCCGAAGGCCGGCACGCAGAAATGGGCCTCCACTTCTCGACCGCCATGGCCACGGGCGTCATGATGAAGCGCGCAACCCACCGCGCCGCCGAGCAAGCCCGCCGAGACCGCATGAAAACCGCCATGGTCGACATCGCCGAGTTCCTGCTAGACGGCGAAGTTACCTTTGGCTCCGGAACCACGTGCTTCGTGGTAATGCGGAACCAAGACGACGACGGCGAGGGCGCCGTCGAGGGCGTCGAAAGCGTCAAAGGCGGCAAAGGCGGCGAAGAGAAGGACGGCAAGCGGCGAACCACGATTAACAAATCTCGCTTGATCGAGATGGCGCTCGAGAAGTTGAAGGCGCAGGAGAAAGAAATTGATCTTCTCACCGAGAGACTGAAACATTGCCAGTGTAGCATGGAGACGGAAGACACGGAGATGAGCTAATCGTTCCTGAACATACATGGAGTTCACCGTGAGCATTTAGACATTTTCGAAGACCTGAATAGAAGCGTTGGTTATGGGTTTGGTTTGGTATGGTTTGGTTTCGTTCAATTCTCACTAAACTTGACTTTACGGCGTGGTTGAGTAGGGAGGGCATCTTCTTTCGTGTACATTAATCGGCGGCCGTGTAGATCTGGTCTTCGCTCGTCTCAACGCTAGACTACCATGCATGTTCCAATGTCAAGGGGATTTGGCTTGTCAAACTCGTTGACTTTTGATCTGCGTATCGTATCAGATCGAGCGAGGTATTGGGACGAATACGATTACTAGATTACCTAGCGAGCTATTCTTTCCCATATATATCCCCAATCCAACGGAACAGGGGAATTATGATTTCTACAGTAAACATACCATTACGCCCGAGAACCCGTACAGCGAACGAGAATTCTTGTAGAGAGTAAGTAGACCAGGTCCACGGATGCAACATCATACACCACCACAAAGGCAAGGGTACATTAGTGGTACCTGTGAGTGAGCTAGAGACGACCCTGTTATTTACATTGGGGGAGGGTGGTACTCACCATTAGCACATCACATCGCAACAGATTACCACAGCACCTACTGTATTACATGCTGGAAATCCAGTACGTAGTGCGTGCGCAACGCTTGCAAACGGCCCTCAAGACTGCACACTCAATGGCCTCCAAAGTATGTATGTTCCGGCTGATGAGAGGAGCAGTATGCATAGGTAGTCTAGCTAAAAGATAAAAGATTGCATTTCCACCCAAATCGTATGTGCATGTGCATGTGCATGAATAAAGCATGAGAGCAGAGCAGCAGCAGCCATAGTACAAGACCAAGAAAGAAAACCCCTAAACACCCCACTGTACAGTGTGAAAAATTTCCTCCTTTCATACCCGTAGTACGTACACGCTCATGAAGACTCGTATGTGATGATGCATGGCATGATAATAAAGAGAAGACGAGACGTGTCCTGTCCTGTCCTCGCCGTGTGAAAAGCTCGCTCCTCCGAATCCTACAAGCCTGATACCGCGCCTCGGTATAGAAATGCCACTAGACGCTGCAACTGAATCACATGTACCGCCATGTTTCACCAGGATGATGATGGTTCACTGGTTGTGGTTGCAATGATGGTAGGAGGTTTGGTAGGCCCGCCGGCCCTTTCCCATTATCGCTGATCGGGCTGTACTCTGGGCGCTTGGGACTCTTCGACGCATCGCTCAGCGGGCTGGGGATCGGCCGTTGAGGGTCAGTTGGATGTTGAAGAGGCGGAGTATAGCTCTGCATGGGTGGTGGGTGGTGTCCGGGCGGAGTGGTACTATTGGCCATTTGATACCCCGGGGCCGGTAGTCGTGATGGAGCTAGAGGTGCTGGACCAACAGAGGGCGTGATATTGGGGGAAGACTGCGAACCGGTAGAAGTGGCCAATTGTTTCAACATCTGCTCCCATCTAAGAGGCCCACTCGGCGCAGGAGCGGCTTTGGCCATTTCGCGTTGGAAGGCGTCGGGTGACTGAAATTGTGGCATCGGCCGAGGAGGCGGTAAACGTGGGGCCACGCTTCCGCTAGAGTTCGGTCCCAGGCCCTGGACGGGTGGACCGAGTTGGCCCGGTAGTGATGGTGTTGATGTAGTAAGGCCAGGAGTACCAACTGCACTGCCTAGTGCTGGATTGACCTTGGCTAACCATTCCGGTGAGAAGCCGCCATTTGAACTATAAGGCGACACGTAAGTTTTTGATCTCCTTAAAAATGCGTTCTTTAGGTAGGGATATTGGGTGACGTAGGTAAGATAGTCTGTCTGCGACGAGGGAATTTGGGCAGTGGAAACGAGGGAAGAGGAAGGTGGATCGGCGTACATTGGATGTTTAGGTGTCTCCGCTGGCTTGCTCAGCAAGTTTGAGATCGGCGCGCTGCCGCGAGAAGACAATTGTGCCTGCGTTACGTGAGATTGGTGAGAAGGCGGGCTATAGACCGGCCGCGGACCGGGACCATGGGCTTGGGAGTAAGGAAACGGCGGCAACTGCCGCGAGGTAGTTGGAGATGTTCCCTGGTAATACGGGTATGGCGGGAGCTGCCGATTGGCCTGGGTCACCTGGTTGGACTGAGCGTACTGGTCGATCCCGGTGAGCAGTGGTCCGGGTGGTGTTGGTTGTGGCTTCCAGCCCGAAGTCGAATAATTCTGCGGGTTATAATGATGATATGTCTGTGTCGGATGCATAGGACGCTGAGTATGGTTATGATAGTTATGGTGCTGGTACGGGCTTCCTTGTTGCGAGTACCCGTAATGAGGAGTCTGCGCCCGATGATCATACACGACGTTAGGCTGATGTGCAACAGGAGAGTTTGGGTTCTTCCGCGTATCCGGCGCATACACTGGTGACTTGAAAGTCATGATGGATTCTCTTGGCTTATACGAGTATGGCCTGTCAGCGGGTCGAATATGGGTTTGCATGGGCGTCCGCGGGGGGACGGCGATAGGTGCTGGCTTGATAGGGTACGATGCTGGGTATGACCGACGCTCTATTGGTGGTATGGGTAGCGGCGCGGGTTTCACCGTGTCTAAGAAGTTGCTCTTAGGGTTGTGCTTTGGATTCCCCAGATCGTCTGTGTATTGCGGCCTCGCTTCGGTCGATGTCTTTCCAAGGTAATGCCAAAGACAATTCTCCTTTTTGAAATCAATCTTGGCCAGCCGCTTAGTAACCTCCGGAGCGGTGTTGAACTCAGCCCATTTTTGCTCGGAGTTAGGATTATGGAAAGAATCGCCCATTTCAGGAACGCCGTCTGTGCGATTAGTGATGTTGAGCGATGCATCGTTCTCCTTTAGATGTTGGGGTAGCGGCTTGGCGTTTGCAGATGGTTTAGGCCGTTGCGAATCTGCCGGATCCAGTGCTAGGAGATATTTCCACTCAATCTCGACGCGGTCACTGTTGTGTTGTTAGCGAATTTGCAAAGGAGTAAAGAAGTATTACTTACCCGTCAGGTAGAACTTCGACAAGCATAGCAGCTTCGCCCGGCCTGTTTTCAATGACGAGCGCACCGTAGATTTGATACAACTCTGCCCCCACGTACTGAAATTGGACGACATCTTTTGGCTTCAGTGTCTTGGCGTAATTGAGGACATATTTATCCTTCTCTAAAGTATCGATATCCACCGTCTTAGCGTTCCTTTTCTTCGGTCGATGGAAGCGACACCGGAAGTCGTAGCCGTCGTAGAAGTACTCTGTACCTTCTTCATCAAAGGTCGGCATAGGGCCAAGATCAACCTGAACACCGGCTGCCGCAGCGCAAGTGGCATGGAAAGCTCTTGTGCATTTCTTCTGGGAACACTGGAAGACTGCACCCCGCTTTGATCGGCAGTAATTGCACTTTAGCTCTAGACGATCCTTTCCGATATTGGCAACGTTGCAGACAGTCTCCGTGGAACCAGTAGAGATGTAGGTTTCAGGGGTGTAATCAGCGCATATGCGGTGTGCTTTGAGACCGTTATCAGTCGGTAATAGATCATCGAATTCGACGTCGTTGGGACACAAAATGCAAGGCATGCCCCTGCCAGGCACCTTGAGGCGTATGCGGATACGTTTGAGTTTCTTGGCCTTAGGAGCTTCTTTCGATTCTTCAGTTGGTCTCTTCCTCTTATTACCAGCCGGCTTGCGACCAGGTTTTCCTTTTGTCTTGCCAGCGACACTAGGCGGAGGGCTTGGAAGGTGATCTGCGGCATCTTCTTCATCCTCGTCGTCGGTCTCTTCGTAGTATTCTGGTGTTGGTTCGCCTCGAAGTTTGCGTTCAATCTCATTTACATCAACCCATACGCTATCAGACTCGCATTCGCACTTCTTGGCGATCCTGCCGTAGTTTAACCAAGACTCGTTTGCGAAGTTGACAGACTCGGCGCAGTTGTAACCAATGTTGTAACCAGAATGATATCCATACGGATACGTAATGACAAACTCGCCTTCGTAATGGACCAGCCGGTTGACTTTGATGTTAAATTGCTTTTCCAGCTGATGCGGCGAGATAAGATATGTCTTGTGTCGCAAGAATTGTGAACAATTCTTCGCATCGTTGGGCCATATACTCTTCATAGCAGCCTCGAACCGTCTCGCATCTTCTTGTGAAATACTGTACCACTGTTTTGGCGCCCCAAAATGGATATAGTTGATGCTGTAAAGGTCCACGTCTTCAAGATGCCAAGCAAAGGTAGCTTTCCACATCCCTAGATACAGATACGCGGTGTTGACACCCGGGACCTTAGTTCCTAACACGTCAAGCAAGTTGGGAAGCTTGGCGACGTTCCAGGAGGTTGTTCGATCATCAAACAGGGAACCAGGCATGTCCGCACCATACATAGGTTGGCCGTAGTTGATGGTCTTCCAGTAGTTCTCCTCCAGCTCTTTACACCGTTCCACCGTATACTCGTTTAGGCCTGGGTGATGATAGTCGAAGTTCTTGAAGGCTTTCTCATCAATGAATTCCGATACTGCCGTTCGATTGTTCATTCTTCGGGAGGCTGTTGACTTCGGTTGGTCCGATTTGGGCTGACGCCCGCGTGCTTTTGTAGGGGTAGGGACGTCTTGCTCTTCGACCTTGATTCTCTTTGCCGAAAACTTCTCTTCTCCACCGGGAGACTTTGGGGTCGGAGGGACGTCAACGGAGTCAGCTCCATCATCATCATCGTCATCCCTAACTTCCACTTTCTGTGCTCTTCTCCGAGGCCGGCCTGGGCCACGCCTCGGGGCGGGCGAGGCGTCATCGCTGTTCTTCGCGGCCTGGGCCCTCGAGCGCGTGCGAGACGGCGCTTCTGCTGCAGGTTTCCGACGCTCGCCTCGCTTCGCTGGGGGTTGATGATGAGGTTCGTCCGTCAACGACCTCCACTCCGGCAAGTTATAAGTCCGCTGCTTCTCAATGTTCGCCTGCGTGTAGATACCGTGTTGACCGGCAAATTCTTGCGTGATAGGGTTTTTGACTTTGACAGTCTTAATAGCTTCGCTAAGGTCGGGAAGGGATTCGCGCCTGTGCATTCAGTTAGTTGGGATCCGGTGATCGCTGGGAGACGCATAGACACTTACCATTCTTTGGGGGGAACAACTTTCACAATTCCTGACTTCATGCCATACTTGTCGATTTTATCGATGAATCTCTTGAAGTTCCGGAACTGGTCCATTGTCTGTAGCGAGAGCAGTTAGCGATCTAGCTCCCGAGATTTGGATGGAGTTGAAGCTGTTCCCGCGCGGGCTTCCCCGCACAGCGCCAGCGTTCTCCATCGGGTTGTGATGCATACCGGCTTGAAGACGGGAATCTTCCCGCCCTCAAAATAATGGTCCGGCTCGATTTCTTCGCCGTCATCGTCGCTGTCGAGTTCGGAGAGCTCGGACGACATCCTCTCCTCCCTCTTGCCCATGTCTTCGCTCGTTGGCGGAGTCAACGCCGGCTTGCTCGTCGCCTCGTCATGTTTATCGATGGTCGCCTCAACCGATGAGACGACGTCCACCGTCGCCTCCATTGAGAAGGAAAGCGCTCGACTGCGGCGTGTAGACCCAGGGTGAGTGTAGTTGGGGCTGGTAAGCGTCGTCCGCCGAGGGCAGCGTTCGCCGTCTTCGCCACACAGGCAGTTGTAGCGAACGGCACACCGCAAACTTTCTACGAGCGGCGCATGAGCTTCTGTGGAGTATGATCGTTATCAGCAGGCGGATCGGCGGGTCTCGAGCGAGGGTGGGATGGGTTTGGAATGTCCAGGAGATTCAAAAGCGCGGTTGGGGAGATGCAGAGGTGCCAAGTAATGCCTAACTCTAATCGATAAACCCTGCTCGGCTAGCCCACCTTAGGTGAGTATCACTCCACAAAGCACATGCGGGTTCCTGCAGTTACACTATTATCAAAATAAGGTGAGCGTATTGTACTAATCAGATACGCAGTTTGGCACTTCCCCAGAGACCTGTCGCGGTACGCGACAAAGTCTGAGTTTCCAACACGCCTGCACGTCATCGGGGTCGTACCTTATCTGATTGCACTACCCATTATCTGATTGTGGCAGTAGCCTTGCTGTTCACTACCACAACGTTGTAACTTGCCGCCCCATACATATTGTATTTTTTCGTCAGTCTTAATATTTCCAAGGAATGATGCAAACCTAGGTCGTGTTGTCATTACCTTCATAGTTACTTGATGTCGAACTCTGATGCATGCATGCAACTAGACAGTGAGCCATAGCGACTATCCTGCTACTTGTGTGGCGTTTGTACGCCAAAAAATTGCAGCATCTTGACGCGAACAAGCTTTCCTAAATGTTTTCAGTCTCTTGTCTGAACGTGCCGATCCGTTGTGTCATCCAGTGCTCCGCAGCGTACGGAGCCCACTAGTTCATGCATCACCGCAGCGGAGGACAAGACGCTTAGAAACCATTCCTGTCCTTTCAGCTGTCTTGATCTGATATATTCTTTTCTATGAATTCCGTGCCACAGATTCTGCGGTATTGCCATTGGCATCCACCAAATTCGCCATCCCGCTCTTCCCACGGAGCATCATTACCGTGATTGGGTCTCGCACAACTGCCTCTCACTTCTGCACTGACAATGCAACGGATTACACCCGCGTGAGAAGAGATGAAAGCATGCTTCCAATCACGGGCGGCAAAACATAGCGCAGACACCCCCGCCACTGACAACCTGGGAAGCCCCGATCCGCCTCCACACTCGCCTAGCTGATTTATACAGCCCCATCCCACCCGACTTTATTCTCCGAATCGACCTGCAGGAACGAGCTGGACACTTGGTCCAAGCGCTATCATCGACGAAACGGCTTGTCATCCTAGGTCTAATCGATACCGTATAAACTTCCGATATTTGCTGAACGCTACCAGGAAGATTCGTCCCGAGCTCTCATTAATGTTCTATGATATGATCCCCATCTAATATATCCTACCAGTTGGATAATAGATGTCTCTTACTAGCGTTCAGCGAACATTCCAAGTCTATAAGGTACTGCAGTATTATACAAAGGGTAGGCTTAAGTTCCATCTGTAGGTCCTCCAGCGAGCACCAAAGCTGTTAGCCTGGGACTTTTTCCCTTGAACAACGTCAGTGAACATAAAACGGATCACGGATAACCGTTGCACTAAGGGTTAACGCTACAGTGGCGAGTACGGAGCTGGACATGTGGATTTGAGAACACATAACAGCTGAAAGAATGCTCGAAATCCTTGATTTGAGAACCCATATCCGTAGTTGCCATGCGATGTTACATATGGCCCATACCTGAGAACCCCAAGGCTCCGTTGCTATGCAATGAAGATGACTAGACATGCAAATATTGCAATGCTCTTGTTTCCGCTGAGATGCTCAATATGGTGGAAACAGACGAGAGTAGTGGAAGAAATCCTGCCCCCAACTGATCCACTTCCTCCATATGCTCAAAATATCTAGGCAGCTAGCGCAGATTTACTGCGAGTCGCCACCGCCCCTTGGGCCACGGAATCCGCCACCCCGTGAGCCTCGGAAGTCACCTCCGCGGCCGCGACCGCGTCCACGTCCACGATATTCACCCCGTGATCCACCCCTTCCCCGATAACCCCCACGGCCTTCGCCTTGGGGGCTACCGCGTCCTCGGCCACGGTTGTGCTGAACTTCGTGAAAACCGTCACTGCCGTTGGTCGTGGTAGGAGCAGCTGTAGGCATATGCTCGGGAGTGTCGTCAGCCCAGCTCTGTACGCTGTTGACAGGCGCGACAGCGGCAGCAGTCTCGGTCTCAGCAGGGTCACGTGGAACCATTTCAAACGATTCAGTGAGAGGATCATTCGCACTCGAAGGCTGCTTGTCCCATTGCTCTTCCGCGGCAGCATTTGCAGCCCCTGTATCAACGCTTGCGGCAGCCGGAGCGTTGACTGTATCCACCGATCCTTCTCCGTTGGGGATAATGTCGCCGTCGCCCAATTCCGTCAGACCTGCGTTCACAATAGTAGGGTCGGTGGAACCAGCCGAAGGCGGTTCGGTCTCTGGCGGGGCCGGCTGTGCTTGTGCTACCTCATCAACCCAGGCTTCCTCAGCTGCGAATGGAGTTTCTTCGAGAGCGGCCTGCTTGATTTGGGCGTCTAGAAACAGTCAGTTTGACGAACTTTAGTGGAGTTGCCACAAGACGTACATGTCACACTAAGGGCGACCCCTTCCGTCGAGGGCACACTGTCATCCGAGCCATCAATCAGCTTCTCAGTAGCCGCGACGGCGCCAGCGTCACCTCCATAGACAAGAAGAAGTGCACCCTCAAACGCCTTTGTGAGATCCGAGTCGTCATCGTCGAACTGGCGTCGAGCAGCAGCGGCCCTTAAGAAGCGTGAGAGAGTCAGGAACTTCTCCCGGAACGCCTTCTTCTGCTCGAGCGCGGCCTCCGCCTTCAAGGTTGCTCGCAGAGACTCAACCTCCTCAGAATGTGAGTTGTGTAAGATCTCCTTCTCCTGAGCGATCTTCTGTTGATACTCCTGATCGAACTTCTTATACTGGGTAATTTGTTCCTCCAGTTGGGTGAGCTGACTCTGGAGGGCGGGTTTCTTCATGGCCTGAGCTTTCTGGTCGTTGTTGATCTTGCGGGAGGAAACGAGGTCATCGAGGGACACGCCGGGGTTGGCCTCGAGGATAGAATCCACCTTCTGCATTGTAGACTGTAGGCAAGATGTGAGCAACAAGTCTGGATCAAGCTGGTAACAGAATCTGACTTACGAGCTTCTTATTCACATTTCGAATATTCCTGCGTGAGAACAGTCAGCCATTGTGCTTAAACGTACTGCGGCAGATCCGCGACTACTCACTTTTGGAGCTCTTTGATGTACGCATTCTCGGAGTCGGCACCATTGGTTTTGCCCGCTGGATCAGAACCAGTGCCGCCGAGCTCAGATGCAGGCTGTTCAGGGGTTTCTGGAACTGCGGGTGCTGTTGCTGCCTTGGCCTTCTTCTTGCGGGCGCTCTTCGAGTCACCTTGCGACACCGTCTGCGGTGAGTTGGAGACCACGTCAGCCACCATTTCGAGTAGTTTGGGTGTCGGATAGAGGATTGAGATGAGATCAACGCGTGATGCACGGAATGTAGGTATAGTTGAGACTGTTGTTTGGAGGTGCTGGGCGTGTTTGGGGATCGGAAAGCTCACGAGTGCTTTCTCCACACCAAGCGTCTAGCGCGCCAAGATCTGGCGATCCGTGCGCCATAAGAACCTTGGAAGCTACTAGAACGCGCACCTGCAGCCAACCTAGCCGAGGACACTGAAGGATTCCAGTCTTCCGCCAGAGCGTCTGGGACATTCCGTTCAACATCAAATACAGAAGAAGCTGAGTGTCCTGCTCTGAAGTCAACGGTCATGGTAATATATTCTCCACTAACAGAAATTCGATCTTCGCACGCGCCACAGTAAAATTCCGCGATTCTTAGTTAACATGTTCAGGTTCTTCAAGGCGCGTACATTAGTTGTAGTATTTGCTATATAGCCACGAACACCTTTAGTTCTACTAGGGCCACCTGTAAAGGAAGGCTGTAATTGCACTTGAAGCAGATTCAATCCGACCAGGAGCTGTGCAAATGTATGGATAGGTCCAGCCGCAAGATCAGAGGTCAGCCTTTTATTAACAAGCGCCTGGAGATTCTTATGTTGGAGTACAGAGTTACAGTTGATCACTAAAGAAATCCGTGAGACGCCAATCGTGGCTAGTGCGCAGCCCTGCAAGTTCATCCTAAAAGCCATGGCACACACGAGGGGTGACGATGTCCCTCAAGCGTGCCTCCGTAACAAACAATGTGACCCGAGTAGTCACGAGTGAAACGAGGAAATCTTAGCGGTGAGTTTCCTTTTTCTGGCTCTGTAAGTATCTAGCTACCACTTGAGCGGCCCTTGTCGCTTTGGAATAGAGACGGAAAGACTGAGGTCTTTTGATGTCTACGAAAGTTGAAACCGCCCCAATCCATCCCGGAATCCAGACGAACGCGTACTGAGGTAGATGTTGTACCGCTTAGTGTCGAGAATTCGATCGCTGTACCGACTAGGGCAGGCGTCTTGTCTGTCATACAAGCGCATAGACAGTGTGTAGGACCAGATGAAGCGCAGCTTGGCTAACAGAAGACTTACCCTGGTCCGCACTCAAGAATTCCTCCCTGTGGAAGGACCCTCAAGCGTCTAAAAGAAGACGTGTTTTTGTGTATACTAGATCAGAGCGATGAGCAAAACAGAGGAATACAGAAGACAACTGTCGAAGACCTTCAAGCCCGAACATTAGATGGTCACACGTAAGGCTTCCCAGTAAGCCGGAAAAAGGAGAGGTAGGGCATGTGATTAGAGGTGCTAACTAGACTCTCCTCAAGGCATAAGCCACGCGACCTCCACACCTCTGCTAAATACCGAGATCGTTGCTCACAGAAGCCCGCTTTCTGGTGCTGCGAGGGTAGAAAGTAGAAGATGTCACCATACCCTCATTCCTTCTTGACGATCTCCTTGGCTTGCCTTTCCAACGAGCTCGTTGTCATAAGTAACTCGATATTCTTGAGGATCCGTTCATGGGATTCGACTTTGTTCCCTAGTGCTTTGGTGGTATCGGCGAGTGTTTCGACGGTGGTAGTGAGCTTCGCTACAGCTCCCGAGACGACCGTGACATCATCTTGTTTCGCTAGCTTGCCTCTATTTTGCTGGTATAGGACAGCGATAGTTGTGACTAGGACACCGGAGACTGCAGTGTAGACCAACTCTAAAAGATGTAAGTTGAAGTTAAAGTTAAAGCACAGTTAGAGTGCTTACTGCTAGGAAAAGGGAACTGACGGACTTATCGATCAATCTCCTGGTCGCGGAGTGCGGCGTTTTGCATGAATGAGGACGGCTTCGCGGCGACACATCTTCTGAATGTAGCTTGCATGGTTGGGATGAGAGGATGTAGTGTAGGCTCGTGGTTTCGTGGTGGTGTGGAGTTCTGGGTGAGGAGGAACGCCATCGTGGGCGAGCTGAATTTTTTTTCTAGGTGGTTGAAGTTAGGAAGTTGCGATCGAGCACCGTGGTTGCCGTCGGCTCAAAGACGTGTGGGGATGATCACATGCCGGCGGCAGCAAGCGCAGACCTGCATATGAACTCGTCGTGAATGGGAGAGTCGCGTGATTTGTCGGGGCCAGGCCTACGCACGAATTAAATACACTAGGTACTCACCTGGCGTTCTTCGAGGCTGCAGTCGAGACATGTTGAAAAAGAAGGCAAGTTGCCAGCCCGGAGTCGCAAACAAAGGAGAGCAACTGGATATGACTGCGGGCGCTCAACCGCCGCACAATGAGAAGTTGGCGGCGCCGGGCGGCGGCGGAATCGTCCAACATGGGCCCTTTGGCGTGGAGAACGCGTGCAGGTCGCCAGTGCAGCGGCCGCGCCGGTCGTCGAGAGACCGTGTGTGTGTAGGTGTGTGTGCGAGGGCAACGATGGGGTTTGCTTGACTATCTCGATGGCTGGGGTGGGGAGGTTCGTGGCATGGGGCTTCACGCGCTTGTCTGATTGGCGCAGGGTCAGGTCGGGCCTACCCTTGTCGCGGAAGCAGCGAACAGTGCGGTTAGTTATAAAGCGGCCCCGTGCCCCGAGACCATGTGACCCTCTATCACCCACTCCACGCTCCCACCCCATTTCGAAGACGTGACCGATTCTCGTTGCGCTCCCCATAGCTGCTAGCCGGCGATATCTTGCGCGCTCTCGCTGCTGGTCTGCTCGCGAGGGATGCTTTTGTTTTGCTCCTCTCACCCACAGCCCGGATTTCAAGCACCCGTCTGTTGCGAGGACCGCCTGGGCAGCCACTCACCTGCGCCCGCGAAGCTTGCGTCGTCAGGTGATATCGAGTAACATCAGATCGTCGCGGTAAGTCTTTGGTTTTGTTGTTGCGCTGCCAGCCCGCCTGCTCCTCTGCGCGCCGCCACCGATGGGTTTTCGACGTCTCTCGTCGCCTGGGACCGTCGCGCCTGCCGTGCAGCGGTCGCGGCCCTGTCCGTCCATCTCCAGCGTCCGTTCTTGCGCGTCGCATCCCCTCGTTCTTGGGCGCGCGTAGCCAGGACGGAACGGCGCACGGCGCTGTCGTGCCCGGTATACGATCCAGCAACTCACACGATACGACGACGACGGCTCCGCTTTGAGCAATGACAGCTGCGTCCCACAGCGACAGGCAATCGCTGTGACCAACCGGCCGCGCGCTGGAATGCTCGTTGCCTCGCGCATCCTCTTCTATTCGCGCACCCGCTAACGTTTGCCATTCACCAGAACCTCGCCTGCCATCAGTCGGTGTTTGATTGCTACCGCGACACCGCGTCCAAGCTGTGCGTGAACTGGTGGGCAACGTGCCGCTTCACCAGATCCCCAGCTTTGCATCTTCGACCTCCGGCACTAGCCCAAGCCACTCCCTCCCCGCGCCGAGGCACTCACCACTCGCCCTTGGCCTCAACACTTTTCCAACGGCTGTGTCGCGGCAGCCTGCATAGTCTCCAGAGCACCACTACTTGCCCATAAGCTACTGGATAAGGCCGTCTTTCCCCAGAATAAGGTACGATTGTTTGTGGACGGTCTTCGGGCGCCTTTCTCACGCAAGGAACAGTTAGGACATGGCGGACACTGCTGGATACCCAACCGACATGAGCAAGACCGGCCTGGGCTCCCATTCCGACTCAATTCACTCGACGAACAAGCGGAAGCGCGATACACGCGATCAAGGCCCAACAACATCCCGACCCGCTCCTGGGACCAACAACGCCGGAAGCTCGAACGATCTGACCGATCAAGCAACTGCGTTCCTCGTCGCTCACAACGCTTCTAACGGCGACGATATGCAGCAACAATTCAACGTCCACCAGACCGGTGGTACCACCACCTCGAGCGTGGGCGATACTGCTGCTGCTGCCTTGGCCTACCATCAGATGACTGTGCCTCAGGCAACTGAACTTTCATTTCAACCGCAATCCTCACCTGGAGAGGGCGCGGCGTTCAGTATGGGTGACCCACAACAGCAGACTGGAATGCAGGATTTCAGCTTGGAGGCCTTGAAGGCCGCAACACAGACACCTAGGTCCGGCCAAACTACCACCAATGAATCTCCACCAAGTACTTCTACCCACAAACCCCAGGTTGGCTCTGAGGAATGGCACAAGGTCCGAAGGGACAACCACAAGGAAGGTAAGTGTCGTCGTGACAACAGGTTTGGCGTGCCTCTGCTGACCAATTTGTAGTCGAGCGTCGCCGTCGCGAGACAATCAACGAAGGCATTAACGAGCTTGCAAAGATTGTTCCTGGCTGTGAGAAAAACAAGGGTTCCATTCTCCAGCGTGCTGTACAGTTCATCACCCAGCTCAAGGAAAACGAGCAGCAGAATATCGAGAAGTGGACACTTGAGAAGCTGTTGACGGAACAAGCGATCACCGAATTGAGCGCTAGTTGCGACAAATTCAAGGCCGACGCCCAACGAGCATGGGACGAATGCCAAATCTACAAGCGCGCATGCGAGGATGCAGGCATAGTACCTGATGAAGTCAAAGACCGCGAGAACAACGGTGAGCAGAGCGGCTCAAACTGAAGGTAGACTTCTCAAGTCACCATTCTAAAGCGCTTGAATAGGGTAGGTAGATTTCGCGGTCTTGTTGTCGATGGTCAAACGGCGTCTCTATGCGTAAAATAATGTGTCTCGGAAGCTGTTGCTCCAGTAAAACGACGGCATGTTTCCAGCTGGCGGTTGACTGCTACAGGCGATGTATCTCGAGGATGTTCATTTAACTTTCTACCTCTTTGCCTCCTCAATATGCTACCGATTTTTCGGCGTTCTTCAGCGATGGCCTCACTCGCTCGGTAGGCGTTTTACTTTGCTTCAATGTGGGCTGGGGGTTTCATTGGGGGTTTGTGATGGTAAACCCAATCGCAGGGTTGGGGGAATATTGGAGGTCTTTTTCATCCCTTGACCATTTCTCACTGCACATACTTGATGAGTGGGGAATCATTTGATGAAGTACAGTCCTTTACCACGATTGCATCAATTACAGCTTAGTTTAATGAACTTGCACTATCGCGCGTTCTTAAGATGGCTTATGACATTGTAGCAGAATCTTTCCATATAAGCATCAACAAATAAATGAAACCATAAGTCTAGGAAGTGCGCCTCTGACACTCTAGTGAAAGTGTGCTACTGTAGAAAGTAGCACCGCCATAGCAGAATTCGTTTCCGATGCGCACCCCACACCCTCTTTACTTCTACAAGCCGTATAGATACAATAGAACTTTGTACGCATAGAGGTAGACTATCTGCCTATTGCTAAAATCCCTTAGGCACCTAAAATGCACCTAAAGTCTGCCTTTATCGGAAACGAATTATGGCAGGGGTGTGGTAGTGGTGTTGATGGAGTTCATTGGCTGGAGAGGCGCAAATGCTTGGCGGCTCGGACAACACGCCCCTCACGCCTCCCCGCGATCTCCCTTGCATACGCACTGCTAGCATTAGGGACGTCTATGTCTGCTATGTTAACGACCATGTATTGGGTGTGAATTCCAACCCCAAATATGGTGGTCACCCCCGAAAATACCCTCTCGTGCTCGATTCCCAAAGGCGACCCGCAATGATGAACAGCAACCTCCCCGAGCGGCCACTCGTGCCTCCAGTGGTAGACGAAGCTGAACTATGGGGTCTCTCGAGCACTGAGACACCAGTTATAAAAGAAGCACCTGCAGAAGAGCTGGACCTTCCGTCTGACACGGTCGAGCAGCAACCCGCAATGACAAACAGCGACCTCCCGGAGCGGCCACTTGTGCCTCCAGTGGTAGATGAGGCCGAACTTTTGGGTCTCACGAGCAGTGAGATACCGGGTATGGAAGAAGAAGCCGCAGAAGAGCTGGACCTTCCGTTAGACACGGTCGAGCAGCAGGGACTTATGCTCGATGACAGTCCAAATCTGCCGATGCGACAAGACGAAGCCGGCCAACCTCTTCCCACAAGGCCAGGCCTTCGACGAGACAACTCACCCCCAACGCCCGCGCCGCAACACTACCCTCCACCCGCGCCACCCGCACCGCCCCCCGATGCCAATCAAGCCGCTGACGCGTTGTCTTCGATGCAATTACAGCAACTCGTGAACAACTTGCCCAAAGTTCCAGCTACACCCTACGCGTTTACCTACGACGATGCGTCTTCCTTCGAAGACGAGCTCGAAGAATGGTTTTCCTACAGCGTGGAGGAGCAGGCTATGCTTCTCAAGGCACAAACCTCATTTGCACACGAGTGGGGTAGTTTCAATGGCCTCAATGGCTCTTCGTATGAGTCGGGGGAGATGGAATGGGCAACGGCAACCAGCGGACAGCAGACGGAGTTTCTCCAGTTTCTATATCGTGTAATCAAGCAACGGGACCCTATATCGAGGCTTAAAAAACTCGAAGCATTAGTGTACGTCCTTCTCGGATGTTGGCATGAAAGTGCTGGTATCCCCACGCCAGATGGGAACGGTGATGCGGACTCTCAACAGAATGCGAACTCTGCAACCAGTCCATCGATTCCAACATACGAGAGATCTGGTTTACAGGTCCATTTAATCCGGAAGAACGTGCGATTAGTCCTGGACAGTGGGGGTCTACAAGTCATCGTGGACACGTTGCGTGCCTCCTGCCTGCGGGCTTGTGGAGTGGATGTTGAACCTGACGCTCCGCGCGACGGTAGAGAGGCGGAGCGTCGCGAAGTATGGTGTGCTATGACCGCAGTCTATGTCGTCCTCGAGGTTGCACGCGTCGAAGAGAAGGAACAAAGCGACCTAAGCTTCAGAAGCGCGATACTATCCCTGGAGAAACCCGGTCTTTTTCTATTGTTAGTGGAACTTATCGCAAAACTGCGTTGGGACGACACAATCCACCTACCGCTCACAAAAGTCTGCTTGCTTGTGTGGAAGACCATCTTAGTATGTTTCGGTGGTCTTGCAGAGGTAGAGAAGGCAAAAGATACGTTCAAGGATAAAACTCTCGAGTCCGCAGATGCCCGAGGCCAGCCTATAATCACTGCCTCTCCCCTGGATTACCATCTGTTTCGGCAGGAGATAAGCTCCAAATATCCAGCTTACTATGCGCCACCACCACTTTTTCCTCTTGAACCGGAGAACAACTCCATACTTCCTCCGCTTAGAAATCATCCAAGCAAGGTTGCGGGAAATCATGTCTTTGGCTCCGGACTCGGAAACATGAACGGAAATAACAACTCCATCCTGTATGAGCCGGTGCATATTGCTACACCAGCGCCATCGCCTCCGCCATCGCCAGTAGGGCCTGGTGGAAAAGGTGGCAAGAAGCAGAATTACCAAACGAACCAACTGTTTCCCTTTCTATACCCTCCGTTAGATGAGTCTAGTAACAATCTTGGCGGTAAGGGCTCAACCGACCTGCAAGATTTGTTGGTTGGAAGAAAATGGGAGGGTTCGGACATCCCTGCCTCAATCCTAGAGGCAGCAGAGCTGTTTTCCACGCGAATGAGGGCTACCAGCGCAATGAAACAGCTATGGGAAGAACGTGTACAATTTATGAAATATGAACGAGGCTGGTCCAGTACGGACGAAAACATGAAAACTGACAGTCTATCACTCGAGCCTAAAGAGGGCGACGTCGAAGGGGCGTCTCATTTACCAGGAAGTACTGAGGAGAGAATGAATTTGGTAGAAGAAACCTACGTCAGTCATACGACCTTCTTGGTCGATCTTATATATTGACGTTATCGCAGAGAACAGCGCTGCCGTTCTTCCAATCGGTCATCATTGTCTTGATCAAGGCCATTCTAGCACACGTCACTGCGCTCGTAACTCAAGCGAATGGGCCAAACGGTCTTCAAAGTGTATTCCAATTTCAAGATAATCAAAACGGTACCACGGCAGGAAGACCTGACACTAACGGTGTCAACGGCCATTGTGGTGCCGCAACCACGAACGAAGAGCTAGACACAATGCGAACTCAGGAGATTCTCGACAAGGCCGTATCCGGGATTCTCATTTTGCTATTGAAATGGTTCAAGGTTTCTCGTGAGTATAGTCCTTCTACCGAAAACGAAATGGGAGTTGACTGGACTGTTAGATATCCTAAAGTTCGAGTTCATCACGCAACTTCTGGTCGACTCCAGTTATGTCCCCTTGATACTAAAACTCTTGCAATTGCAGGAAATTGAGAAAGTAGTTAGCTCCAAATGTGAGCAGGAGGAGCTCAAGTAAGCATCTATACTAAATTTACAGAAGTGAAGCGTGCTGACTGGACTAGCTTCTTTTACTTCTGTCGCGCTCATTCGAAGATCGGTATTGAAGAAGAAAAAACCACAGACAAGTCCGAGACTGACTCAGATTCCGATGATGCGGTTCCGCCTCCGATTCGAATGCACCGGGGTGAGCAAGAGAACCCAGAAGCAGAAACGGAAGTCGAAGTTGAAGAAGCAGAACTAGAGGCAGAGGCCCAAGCAGAACAGCCAGCTCTATCGGCGGGTCTTCAACCACCAGAAGTCGACGAGCTCGGCTTTCCTACCAGTGAGCTTCCCAAAGAACCAATAACCAACTTTTCGTGGCGAGCGTTTTTCACTTCGATCAATTATCTACGCATCATGCAGAAGATATGCAAGAACAAAGCTCACCGCAATCTGATGCTTGTATCTTACAAATCGTCGCAATTTCTCCGCAAGAGCCTAAAGGTCCCCCAACCTCAACTTCGTCTATACACGCTCAAGCTTTTCAAGAACCAAGTACCTTACTGTGGCAGGAAGTGGCGGCAGTCGAACATGCGTGTCATTACGGCTGTATATTTACACTGCAGACCTGAACTCCGCGATGACTGGCTAGCAGGCAGTGATGTCGATGCCGAAGTTGATGAGAGCATTCCTCTGGAGCAAGCTCTGCGAGCGTTGACCCATTGGCACAACTTGAAGAGATATCCAGAGGCTATGGGATCCAAAAGCGGCGTCCTTGAAGAAGAGCAGGATTTCTTTAGAAGAGAGCTGGAGAAGATGGACTGGGGTGACGAAGTAGCCAATGATGCGGAGCTCGAGGGTTGGGACATGCAAGTCGAAGGCTGGTCAAATTGATGCGGACTCAGCCGTATTGTGTTGTGGTTGACAATTGAGCTCAAGCGTTGACAAGCTTAGATGGCCGAGGATCGCATGAAATGTCTGCGCCACACCTCCCACGCAAGCGAGACATCCGGATTGCTGAGGAAGTCTTTACGCATCAAAGATGTTCGCATGGTATCATGATTGCATCAATATCTGCACGAGCTACGTGTCTGTGACGGCGCTGATCTGGGTTGTTTGAGACCAAGAGTAGTGGTTTTGTTTGTTTTCGATAACTGTGAATAAAGGGAAAAGGACGGCTTAAGACCCATCAATATCACAGAAACGCGCATTGTGCACAGGTTATATGCTTTAGAGGTATCGAAGAAGAACATGCAAATATCGCCAGTATTCTGCCAACCAAGCGATCGTGACGCCATTCGGCTGACAGCGTCATGCCAAGCTTCCAGTAGACTGCGTCGTCGGCAATGAACACCCCGAGATGTCACCCCGCATGGCGCGTGATCTTTCGCGCCTCGAACTTTTAGCTTCAGGATGTCGGCGTTCGCTCCGTTACCGTTGCTTGTCTTTACTTGTCTTCACTCGTTCCCGCTCTTTCTCTTAACATCTGCTATTTGAGCAAAGATAGCTCCGTCTTGCAAATTGCTTGCTTGCCTTATTGCGCCTTGACGAACTATATAATGTCCAAGGTTTTCGACTACGCGGAAGGTTCGCTGTCCTCAAATCGGATTGAAGATCTAGGATTGTCTAATAGCCTCGGTAGTCGCGACGCACAACACAGCAGAAAGCTGCTGGGTTGTATTGTACGGTGACGTGTACGACGTGACAGAGTTCATATCGGAACACCCTGGCGGTGGCAAAGTTATCCTTCAACTAGCCGGCAAAGACGCAACTCAAGAATATGACCCCGTACATCCCGCCGGTACCCTTGAGCAGAATCTCAAGCCGGAGCAAAAGCTTGGAACAGTCAATGTGGACACCCTTCCGCCAACTGAGAAGTCCCCTCTGGAGATGGGCGATGTCGTGCAGGACGGCTCGGTGAATTTAGATACGCTGCTAAATCTAGATGATATCGAAGAGGTTGCTACAAAACAGATCTCTCAAAAGGGGTGGGCATATTATTACTCGGCAAGCGATGACCTCTTCTCAAAGACTTTCAACAATAAGGTATACCGACAAATTCTTCTACGAGCAAGAGTGTTTGTAGACTGTGTCAACTGTGACACTTCAACGTCATTCCTCGGCCACAAAGTCAAAGTTCCCATATACGTATCTCCCGCTGCCATGGCCCGACTCGCTCATCCGGACGGAGAATGGGGAATAGCTCAAGCGTGCGAGCAATATGGTGCGATGCAAGTCATCTCCCAAAACGCGTCTATGACACCAGAACAGATCGTTGCCGATGCAAACCCGGATCAAGTTTTCGGCTGGCAGTTGTATGTTCAGAATGAGCGAGCGAAGAGCGAGGCGATGTTGGTGCGGATCAATAATCTACCACAGATTAAGTTTATTTGCTTAACATTGGATGCGCCTGTCCCGGGAAAACGCGAGCACGACGAACGAAGTAAGAATGTTGGCGCAAATCTCCCCGTACGTGCAGCTGTCCAGGAAGATGCTTCTGTCTCTAAGACGAGCTCTGATGCCAAAACACCGAGTCCGGCCAAGGCGATGGGCGTAGGCCAGAGTCTGTTCTGGGGTACTGCAGCAGATTTAACGTGGAAGAAGACTCTACCATGGCTAGCACAGCACACGAAGCTGCCTATTGTGTTGAAAGGCATCCAGACTCATGAGGACGCTTACCTAGCAAGCTTGCATGCTCCCCAGGTCAAGGCAATCATACTGTCGAATCACGGTGGGCGAGCGCTTGATACGGCATCACCAGCCGTTCACACGCTGCTAGAGATACGGAAGTATTGTCCAGAAGTGTTTGACCGGATCGAAGTGTGGATAGATGGCGGCATCAAGAGAGGCACTGACGTGGTAAAAGCGCTATGTCTGGGTGCGCGCGGAGTGGGCATCGGAAGACCGGCCTTGTTCGGCCTCGGAGCAGGAGGGAAAGAAGGAGTGGCGCGGGTGCTCGAGAGTAAGTTGTGCATATCAGACCATAACACGATATCTTGTTGTTCGGCCCAACTCTACCCCCGGCTGTTTCAGGTCGAGTTGTACAAAGCGAGTGAATGGTAACTGACGCGTCTGCCAACAGTCCTCAAGGCCGAAACAGAAACTTGTATGCGGCTGCTCGGAGTGGGAAGGGTAGACGAGCTGGGCATGCACCACGTAAGTGTACTCCGCTGTCTGTTTGAGTAGTATGCGGGCAGCCTGACACTAGATCACCAGATCAACGCGCGCGCTGTGGAGAGGGATATATATGACGGACCCGCTGGGTTGGAGCGACCTAGCCTACGGGAGAGGCTGATAGCAAAGCTGTAAACAGGGGGTGTCGAAGAAGCGGACGAATAGAGGCCCGGTGAGACGTACGGTCTAAGAGTGACGGCATAGATGGGATGTTTGGTGTGGAGCCGGAGTTGGGTGTCGTCGAGCAGCAGATTGGTCGCATATGGTCCACCTATGAGTGTATATACGAGGCTAGGTTAGGGTGGGGAGAGTGTTGCTCACGTGGAGCGCAGTGGGAGGGTTGGGTTGGGTTAATATATGCTCCTTCATCCGCATGGTTGTATGAGGGAGTTAGTAGACGGGGCGTAGGGCGTGGATCGGGTTTATCAACGAAGCAAGCACCTGCCTGTGGGCAAGTTGCAAGACACGTGGAGGCGCATCCGGCTGCGGCGCTTGGCCGTCCATGTCGCTCCGACAAGCCCATTTCTAGCCCGCGAGCAGTTATCCCAACTCGCACTCTACCGGCCAGACAAGCAGGCAGGTGGGGATAAGCATAATGTTGCCGTATCTGATCCGCAGCGCTAGGGGCCGCCCCCACTGTATCTGTTGGTCATACAATGCATACGTACTCGCAGTCCCAACCGGATTGGTGCAGGCGTGCAGAGGGTATGCTCCAAGGCTCAGGCAGCAGCAACGTGTTGGAGATGGTGCTATATGCCACTCATGCTCTATCTATCTGATCCACTTGAAGTCCGGTGGGAGAGCCCAAGGACGGCGTTTTTCGGCGATAGAGCGGGATGGGTCAGTACGTAGGTGCGGTCAGGGGTCAAGCCCAAAGCCCAAGCCCAACGCCCACAAGGCCCGACTGGACACTTATAGTACCGTCCACGCCTACTGCGGCCAGGAGGTGGCAGTCTCTATAGGGCGGCCGGCAGCGGCAGCGGCAGCGGCAGCGTCCATATGGCGGCACAGGATGGGCATCCCAGGGCTGGGGCCCGAGGATCAGATGGCGTCGGCTAGAGCAGCAGTGCACCAATCCACGGTCAGCCCTACCCACCACTTCGGGCGCGAGCCAACGGGCGTGCAGCCGCCACGTGTGTGGGTGGGTGTGTGGGTGTGTGGGTGCGTGGGTGCGTGCCCCCGCGCTGGCCACGGCGTCACAACAGGCGGTGGAGATGGGGGTGGGAGTCACGGATAGAGTGATGGAGTCAGCACTCGCTGAGCTAGCCACGGCGAAAGGACGCGCAACACGACGTCGGATCTTGCTGTCCTGCAGCTCTGCCCCCCTCTCCGCTAGGCTAGGCTGCGTCATCGCGCCTGCTGGCTACGAGGGACACTCCACTCTCATGTCCAGCACTGTTGCTGCCACCCAACCACCATGCTCGTGCACCCCCGAACACTGCGCCCTGGCTGTCTCACATCTCAAGGGATGCAGGACGCAGGACGCAGGACGCAGGACGCCCGGCTCGTTGCATTGTTGCTGCAGCGTCGAAGCCGCGAAGAAGAGGAGAGCCCGCCAGCTCGCTAATCGATGGCAGGCGCGCTAGAGCTGGTGTTCGCCGACTGATTGCTCCGGACGTTTTGCAGGCACCGCAACCACACGCCTGCACCTTGCAACCACCCAAGGCCCCAGCTTGGAGGCCCAAGACACGGCCCTGCCGTGGCCCGTCTGACTGTCTTACCGTCTGACCCGCCGTGCCCTGTCCCGGCTCCGCACCGCTGCTGGGGGGGCCTTCGTCGTAGCAGTCGTGCTGGCGACGATGCGGCACTGGTGTGGTGCCAACGCCGCAGGGCCACGGCGAGCTGATTTGCACTCTCACCACTCGTGGGCCCGCAGCCTTCAGGCCTTCTCTCGAGCCTCGACAGACGGCGGCTCCTAATCTCCGACTCGAGAGCCCGGCCGCGAGCTCCCAGGGCAGCGCCAGTCGTCGTCCAGCGGGCAGGCCTGTTGCTTTTGCCTGTGGCTGAGCCGCATAACGCATCTGGCATGTCCTCCAACACTCGGATTGCAGCTGCGCGTGGGCTGCGTGTATAAAGCCAAAGGCCAGCCGGCACCGAGTGGCCTGATGTGCTTGACCCAGTTGACCGCATCTCACCTTCCCAGCCGGCCCTGCATACCACCTACGCTCCTTCCACACCACATCGATTCTCCGTACTTGGCTTTTGCACTCAGTCGACTCTCGCCCGCCGTCTCCTGCACTTCACTTCCCTCGACTCAGCTCCACCAGCTCGCTGCCCTTTCCTGCGCCCAGCCAGTCCAGTCTGCACCACCCTCGCCCTCATCCGCCATGTTGTGCCCGACCTGCCATGGCAACGGCACCCTCAAGTGCGACATTTGCAACGGCAACGGCAAGGACTGCCCCTACTGCAAGAGCGGCCAGCAACAATGCTCTACCTGCGAAGGCGCTGGAGCCATCCAAACCGATGCATAAACTCGTCCTTGTCCGTATCCGCATCCACGCTTCAACGACTCGCGACCTTCGCACATCAGTCACTGTTAGCCCAGACAGGAATCCGGGGAACAAGGGCTAGCACCGCAGGGGTGTCGAGGTACGTCGATGGAAGCAGCCGCTGCTATCAGCTGGTCCTGTCCGCTTTTCCCTGCCTATGCAACAGACGTCGGAAATGGCCAACGCCTCATATCGCCATCCTGCTATACCCTCCACGTGCGCCATCATGTAACCTTCACTTCATCTACGGAGTAATTCTACAGAGATGAACTAGCGTGAGCGCCGACCGCATGCTGATCCAACTATCGAGGTTTCATTTGGCGTAAAACACTCGCTGACGTAGCCTGACAGATGGTTCATCCTTTTATCTTTCTTATCGCGGGTCCGATGCGTCCTTATCGGCGGGCTGGGATGGCGATTGCGCACGTCAAAACGCGGTCAGGCACGAATGCTGTGCAGGAGGAACCGGACCGGGCTGGCGCCATACCTCACGTGCAGCAACTTTATACCCAACAAGGCAATTTCCGACTTCCGACACTGGAGATTGGTCCGTTTCCGCTCGAATCTTTGGGATTTGCTGGGATTTTGGGGACGGGGGTCTTCTCATTTTTTCCTTTCTTTTTTTTCTAGGGCGTGGTGGAGGCTGCCACTCTGATTTGACCCCGTTTTTTCTTCACTTCTCGGTACTGGCACCTTCTGTCTGGTCAAGTGCGAGGTGAGCTGGGCTCGCAGCTGGGTAGGTGCGGTGGTGTTTGATGCGGCTGTGCGGCTGTTGCTGTTGCTGCTGCGGTTCTGCGTGCTCGTTCCTTCCATACGAGCCTTGTTGTCCGTTTGCCGGTTGACGAGCTTTATTGTTGCGTTTCTTCAAGCGAGGAGGATGTCTGTTTTCCGGTCAAGCAAGGCGTCCCGGCTGTCATGTTCATCTCACTCACATCATGACTATCTACATCTCCAAGTCTCAACTTCTACCATACTTGAACCGTCCATGTGTGAGTGCCGCACACGCTCTAACACCAATCTCGGCGTGTCTTGCCCATAGCCACGATTACAGCTCCGCACACGCCATGCACTTCCTCCAGTGTTGTCGCTGTCTGTTCCAATCCCAACAGCCCGCCCAAATCCTAACTCTATTCGGACCGTAATCGACGAAACCCTGGCGCAGCAGCAGCCAAGCCGCATCCTTCATTTTTCCCGAGCCCCACGTTCCATCCCATGCGCCAACACAAACAAACATGTTTCAGAAGTTCGGCAAGCGATTTGCCGAAGCCGAACGCTTCCGTAAGGATGATGATTTGCAGGCACAGCCACAGCCACACACGCTACGTACGGCACATTTATGTCGCCGATCATCAGATGATGAATGATGTAATACCAACCCTAACCCTGACGAAAACGAAACGAAACAAAACGAAATGTGTTTGTTTCTCTTTGGGGGAGGTGCATGATGTCGGTAGTTGGTTTCGGGGGAGGGAGGTTGGAGGAATGCGGGGCGGAGGGGCCTGTAGGAAGGCTGAGTGCCGGGTTTTGAAGTGAGGTGTATAGAAAGAGTTAACATGCATTAGGTTGTGTTGTGTCGTTTGTTTCGGAAAGTGCGAGGGGCGATGTTATGCTGCCGCTGCCTGGAACAATGTCCCGACCGACGAGTTTAGTTGCAGGGCAGGGCGGAAACCCTACGTGCGGTGTGTTGTGCGCGCTAAGGACTGCAACGTTGCGTTGTAGGGCCTTAAATGCGGATTTGGAAGGTGGGTTTGTTGCGTGGTATGAGGGCGGCATGGGGTCGAGGTGTAGCTAGGGGTTGGGAAAGTATAAAGGACGGGGGATGTGTACATGTACACGTCATGTTAAATTCCGCGCAGTATAAAGGATAGATTGCCACTGAGAGAGTATTCGGCGCGTACTGGATCTCGGTGGCTTCGAGAGCGCGAGTGAGTGCATCTACCGCTACACCCTTATACAAACCTGAACCACGTTTCCGAAAATAACAACGTACGTCAACTACGACGGTTCTCCTAATTATCAAAAGTAATATGCACATACCACCGTAGTCTCATGGTGAGCAGCACAGCGACGACACAGCTGGCAAACTAGAAGACCCGCAAGCACTCAATTATTTGCCTAAGAGGGCGAGCTTGCACTGCGTCTAGGGATGCCCTGGCCGTATTCAAAACAAGCGACATGATCGAAGTTTACTTTAGGGTTGAGAAGTCTTGCAAGCAAGGAATGTCGTGGGCATTTGGATCGAGGGGATCGTGTGGGCCAGGAGGCGCAAGGCGATAAGCGAGGTCGATCGTGGCGGAAAGGCTAATGGGACGGCTTTTGTAGGTTGTTATTCAGACTGCTATTGGAATCATGCTGACTGGCTGGTTGATTGATTACGATTTGAGGTTGCCAGAGAAGTGGTCTGGCACGCGGATCATGCAGGGGTATGGTGAGCGGGAAGTTGGAGTCGTGCCGCTAAGAAGGTATGATCCATTGTCGTGATGAGGAAGTTGCATAGACCTTAGATGATCCTCTTGACAGTGTACGAGTTTTAGCAGTAGGGACACGGATTACCTGTATCTTTTCAAAGCCCTGCTGTATCTAGCATACTAGCTAATGTCTAGATAGGACGATGCTGCAGCGAAAGTTACAGAGACATCAGATGATCCTCTTGACAGTGTAGGATTTTTTGGCAGTAGGGATGTAGCATACCTATATCTTTGCAAACCCCTGCTGTATCCAGCATACTGGCTAATGTCCAGATATGATTTGTGAAGGAGAGGGAGGGTAGGTTCACCTAGGTGCGCGTCGGAAGCGAAGTCCGCCAGCGGGGATGCGGCTTGGGAGGCGCCACCTGTATTATCCAGCGCATAGATTTCGTCCCTCATACGTTTATGCTGAAAGCGATGTTCCAGCAAGGGCTTGTACTCTTTTCTCCTTTTCTATGCGACTTGATAGGTCAGCGATTTCGGAAAAGCTAATGACGGCTGTTCCACATACATCAGAAGGTACTCGATATTGTCGGCGTTGTTTGTAGTAGGATAGAAGAGATTGGTGGCTCGTCGAAGTGAGGTAAGTTGGTTGAGAATTTGCAACCGATGTGTGACGAGTTGACTAGCCGTCTACGTGTTAGCGCGAACCAGGGATGTGAACAGAACCCGTCCCGTGTCATCAAGACAAAAAGTTTTTACGAGCACCCTTATTTGTTTTCAGCGTGAGATGAGTGGATGGTTCGTTCTGTGGAAGTTCGTCAAAATGGCGCCTATAAAATCTTCGCTTCTTCATCCAGTTTTCGCGGGCTCTGAGCGGAGCCACATTTGGTTTCAGCGTCAACTGAATGGGTGGCCGTTTTGTGGAGCTCTCAGAACCATGGCTCGTCAAGATAACTCCTATAAAATCTTCTCTTCTTTCGTCCTCCCTCATCTCTTCACACACACACACACACGCACAAAATCATCACGCGTCCAGGTGGTAGCATCAGCGTGCTTCCCCTCTCCTATCATCGAACCTGAGGCTTCGCCGATGTGAGCATGGAGTTCGGAAACTCAACACAACAGCAGCAGTCCTGTCTCCTTAACTTACCGGATGGCATTCTCCGATTACTTCTTCGCCAGATAGGCTTATTGCGACCATGTCCAACAAGCATTTTGAAAGAGCGCGGGAGACTGGGACGCCTTCGGGAAACAGGCGGCTTCAACAGGAGGTGCAACAAGCAGCCCTTCATTGCTATGCCCCAAGCCAGCTTAGCGCATGGTTATTATCGAAGGGGGAATCGTCCATTACAGCCCTGTGGCATCGAATGCAGACTGCGGCATGAGCGTTTTCTTCCTTTAGACGATAACTCGTGTGACGTGGAAGCTTTTGGTCAAATTTCCTACGAACCTTGGTGCGAGCACCCGCCGTTTCCCCTTACAGTACTACTCGTGTGCAGGAGGCTCAACTTGGAGGGCACGAAGATACTGTATGGGGAGAACACTATCTGCTTGAACACATGGGACCAACACGCGACCGATTACTTCCTCCGGCTTCGCCCTGAGACGTTGGCTGCCATACGCAACCTCCACGTCTTCTATAGTGATACCACCTGGGTCCGAGAATCTCCTCGGAAAAACAGCTGGGATTATGCTGTCTATGACTACGCCTACTACGACATGCTCCAAACGCGCTGGGTTCAAGTATGCTCAACTCTGCAGCGAGCTCATAGAGACTCCCTTACTCTGACGTTCGAGAGTTGCGCTATAGACCTAAACGCTACGCAGAGGATGCTTGGTGCTCTCAGCAAAATCCGGGTACAGCACCTACGTCTTAGCATGGGAGCCTACGTCCGACATAGTCAGGGGCTTACAAGAACCCTACACGAAACAGTGCGTCAATGTACCAGCTCGCAACCAGCGTCCACGGAAAGCCCTCCGGATTCATCGTTCCCTTTTGAGCGTCTTCCGTACGAGCTTCAAATGAACGTTCTGTCTCACACTGGCCTAGTCATCACACCTCACTCATTAGGTATGGATCGAGTGGACATCCTATGGATTCGAGTCGAAGAAAGACCTCGTCCTCTCATCGGCGGCTGTTGCGGAACTTGTAACACGAGCAACTTTGCCAGCTGCCTCTGCCATTCGAACTACAAGGAAACAATATCGACTACCTGTATGTGCGAGCGGCTTCCGGACTGCCTCTTCCGGGTGAGTCGCAATTTCGGGAAGATGGCCCATCGTACCTTCTACAGTCTCAACCAATTCTACGTTACTGGCGAGTTGTTCGAGATGCTTCAGCACGTTGAGAACATGCCTTCACGGAATCTTGGGCTCGTTAAATCTTTCTGCGTCGACCTCGGTATCATGCCTGCTGAAGATTGTTATGAATACATCGGCAAGATGAACTGGGTTGAAGAACTTGCAGTTTACGACTGGAATAAGCCTCGTAACCGCAAAGCTCTCAAAAAGCTTTTCAAACTACTACACAAGCGCGGGCACTCAGATTTATCTATCAAAATTACATCCCGGATCCAATTGATGCTAATCCTCCAGCATGTCGTTGAACCTCACGATAAACCTCAATTGCGCATCTTTTGCGACTGGCTTGCGCGTCGCAAATACCCGCGCGTATCGGTAATGGCACGTTTCAGTAAGAACCGCGGTGGGTTTCTGCGTCAAGATTGGGATACTCTGTTCTTGGTCAGTCTGATAGAGGGTGAAGAGACGGAAACTGACGATGGCGAATCTTGGCTCGATTCCCGAGAGCGGTTGGTAAGGTGGTATCCATATGGGGCCGCATGGAAGGATATTCTGGTCGGCGCAATTTACGGGCCCAAAGTTCCGCTTCTTAACTCCTGAAAGAGTAGAGAGGCAAAGACACTGAGTGGAAAGCTCAAGTTCAAGATGCGGCTTTCTGGGATGAAAATCGTATCCATACTTTGGAAACCTCGGAGCACCCATTCAGTTTACGTCACTTATGTTGACCTGTGTCAATTGACGACCTGAAAATTCGAATAAAGGGGCACACTTAGCTACTGTTCGGTACGAACCACCAACTATTAATTCACACGGCAAGTTACATTTCGTGGGAAACCTCTCCTTTCGCTTCCATTATCTTCAGACACATGAATGTTAAGTGATAAATTGCTTCTACCATCTCGCATTTGCTGTCCCATAATCTCTTATCAGCCTCTCCGGCTTTAGGAACCCGGCTACGACTTCAATGACCTAACCGCCATGGGAAGGATCCTAAGATGTTAACTCAACATTGGTGTCCCTGTGAGCGCGCAAGAGTTATAATTCAGAGGACGAGCATATAAGTGTTCATCTTATGACTCTCGGGCCTGCGATTGCACCGAAGTCTTCAGCTTCATGGCCTCCTCGATCTCTCGTTGCAGAGCCGCCCGTCGCATCTTCGTCACCTTGACCTTCTTGTACTGCTTCTGCTCACCTCCCTTCCGGCTTCCATCCGCTGGAGATTTCGGCTCATACTCCATATACCTCCCAGCCACCTTGAGTGGCCAAATACGCTTCATCACCCAGTTCTCAAGCCAATCGAGTTCCTTCTCAGTGGCCTCGCGACCCAGATACTCATCGTGCCACAAGCGCATGTCGAGTTCCGATCGGACATTGTCAACCCAGAAGAAGCGGGATGCAATATTTCCGGGTGTGGACGCGAAGATGCGGAGGGTGTCGGAAGTCCAAGTGTCGAAGAAGCGGTCTAGATTCTTATACAAGAGAGATTTCGCGGAATCAGACAGGTCGAGGAAGATGGAGGGTGCTGGACCTTGTGGTTTACCGACTTTATCGTTCTTGAACCGGAGAGCCAGACCTTGCGCATGGTGGGAACCCGTGGACATGCTTTTCTTCTCGAAACGCTCGTGCTCAACTTTGGCGAACAGCCGGTCGAGATTGGGGCTGGAATTTTGTGGTGGAGTGTGGGGATGGTCGGTGGGAGACATCGGGTTGGTGGTTCCGAACTCTGGTGCAGTCAGTGATTAGTGGTGGGAACAATTACTTTTATGTGTTCTTTGAAGGTACGGTGAAAGAGCATACGGAACGTGCGGGAACGTAAGGTGATGCGTACCTAGCCCTGCATTGTGAATGAGTACGCGGTTTCGCAGAGTTTCTTGTAAAGGACCACCGCCGCCACGAAATCTGTTGCTGATTCGAGGTTTAAGAACAAAACTCTCGCTTTAACTGCCTTTACTCAAGATTACGGAATATGCTATTTACGGACGGGCCTGGTAAAAGTAACTTCAACTGTCGAGCCTTTCTCATTAACGATGGATTATAGCATGAAGCTGAAGCTCGATCGCCTCATATCATGATTAAAAATACTCCCCAACCTAAAGCTGCGCACCAATAGCCTCCCCCCACGTCCCCCACTCCTCCTCCACATTGAAACCTCCATACTCCCTATGCTTCTTTACCATCGCCCGAGCCACCACCAACAACCTTGTCAGAGCCGCCCATTCCAAGCGGAACCTCCAAACATTCGCCTTGATGATTACTTCCCGGAGCTTCAAATCGGTGATCTTGGCCTTATGATTCCGTTGGTAGTTCTTATGCAAAAGCCAGGTTTCGACCCACAGATAGCAGGCGAATATCTCGAGATGCTCGATGGGATATGGGTGGCGTGTCGTATGTGGGTAGTCGCTGTTGGTGGTGAGGGTGGTGGCTATGCGTTTCGAGCGGCGGGGGGTGGGGTCGTCGTCGTCGTTGTGCGCGTGTTTTTGCGTTGGCGTGTGTTGGATTTCATTACGGCTTGTTTCCTGCGAGGTTTTGTAGTTTCGATCTCGGTTCGGGCGGGCCATGTTGACTAGAACGGTCGGTTCTGCTGGCAAATAGGACGTGATGGGAGTTAAACTACCAGACAAGTAGATGCGGTAAATATACTGCAGCTATTCCGACTTGTGAATTTAATTTTAGTAACTCTCCTCGAGCTTTCATGAACCATCTTGACTGTCTTTGTTCTGGAAAATGTGGTATCTGGGCTTTTCTTTGTGACATTGTGTGCGAAACAATCATTCTCGTAGCCTTAGAGAGTTCGTCCTGACCGAACCACATCGAGGAACAATGTTCTAGTGCGTGCTCGCACTAGCTTGAAGGGAATGAGAGGCTAGTAAGCTGGTAAGGAGAAAATACAAGACAGTGATGATGCCAACTATCCTGGTCTAAGTGTATCCGTTTTCGTTCGGCGTGCCACAGCGAATCTGACTCCAGAACTACGAGAAAGGTATGAAAAATCTTTTGCGCACAACTCATAACCTTTTCACCGGTGTCCATGGGTGCAATACACGATCTTCTTCGTTTCCGACTCATCTTTCCCACAGGAGATGGAAAGTTGTCTGCTGTAGACAAGGCGACCGAGACGTCGTTCAGATACTGCTCCAAATCTGCTGCGTTCTTAAACATACCATTGCGCTTATGGTGACGGACCATGGCACGCGCAGAAAGCGTAAGGCGGTCCAACAATGCCGAATTCGTGATGTCGCGAGGGTAGAGGTCTTGGATGACCTCCTCAAGTCTTCTAGTGGTGATCTTGTTTCCGGGTCTCGACGATATGAAGCCATCGACCAGATGCCAGGTCCTAGCCCAGAGACTTCGGACAAACCCACGAACATCGATGGTAAATGTGTGGCCTATTCGATCTGGTTGTCCGCTTCTAGCGATTCGTGCTGATCGGCGAGGCAGCTCACAGTGTAGAGCATGAAGACTTCGAGCCGTCGAAGGGCTTGGTCGATAGCTGGGGTCTCCGTTCTCGTTTTCGCTACTGCTAGTTTCCAAAGGCCTGAAGAGTGCGGCTCGACAAATTGGACAAGTATGAGCTTGCCCATTCTTCGAGCGCACCCAGGTCCGAATGCATTCTTCACCGAAGATGTGGCCGCAGGTCGGATGATTTGAGACCTGGACCGGAACGTGATCTCCACCTAAGGTATCCGTGCAGATAGGACATGTGAGAGGCTTAAGATGATGGCGAATAAAATGAGCCTTCGATATGCCACGTACATGACAAGCCATAGCGTGAAATTTGTGAAATTTGAAATGGGAAGGATGCGGGGAAATGACGAGCAACTGGACTAGAAGGATCTCTCTTAAATACCTTAAACAGCTCATCCGCCATCTTCTGAGACATCACTATAGACAGTTGGAGTGGCTGCATCGAATTCCCACTAATCTCAATGTGATGGCTCCATGTCCCCACTGTTAAGACATGTTTTGGCTTTTGGCTAGCCGCAGTACGAAGCCTGTCATAGGTAGATTGCGGATAGATATTGCTCGGTTCTGTACGAGCCCTAGACACTAAACTGTCTCGCTTGCTCCTGCAGAGAGAACATGACATGCGCTTTTGAAAGAGTAAAGAGGCAGACACGCTGATTGGTCCGATTACTGCCCAGACGGTTAGCTGCTCGAAAATCACTGTTGCCTAGCCGAGAGCTTAGATTTACCGGTTCTCTAGTAGAGATTCGATAGATTTGAAACGGCTTGATGCTTTGCGCCACTGGGGTACAGAAGATGCGGCTTTCTGGGAGGGTTATGGTGCGGCGCCCGATCTGGGAAGACTTAGGGACTGATTGTCTCAATCGAGAGATCGAAACCGATTTCTATGTGGTCAATTCGTAGCTACTATGCTGGTTGCTCGGAGATGGTGGATGCAGTGTAGATAGGTTTTCAATGTTGGAGGTCGGAAGTTGACATTATTTAGTGCGCAGGCTATCCCCACCAAAGCCTAGGGTGACCATGGTTCATCATAACGTCACTGTCTTCATTACTCCTGAAAACTGTAATGCACATTTTCATGCCCCCTTAACCCCTCTCGATATCCACCGTGATAGCGCTCACATTTCAAGCTCCAAGCTTCCCTATCCTTCTTCACTGCCCGACAAAAATGCAGTCGTCTCATTGCACGCGAGCTCCAACTCATTCGTGTACGACGCGGTTAACAGTGGCCCCACGCCTGGACTGTTGTCACGATGCAGCACCATCATCGACCGGGCTATGGAGATCAAGCTCGTCCATGCCCTCTCCGGAACCTCAATTCCCCTAGGAATAGCATCTTGAATAGTCCGCCTAAGGCGCACCAGATCTACCGACAAGCTGTCTAATTCTTCCTGCTGTATCTGGCGAGAGAGGTCTAGGCTATGGAACCAGAGATCGATTATGCAGCGCCGACACCCTTCTCGAGTGAGCGCCCCGCCTATGCCGATAATCTCGCCGCCTTGGATCAAGGTTGTATAACTCTGAGCTCCTCTGCGCCGGCGCTGTAACTGCGGTTCGGTGGTGTTATCTGGCCGTGGCTGTTGTGATAGGCTTGTAAAGAGAACCGTCCTGTCCAGAGGACAGGTATTCGAATTACTCCTGTTCGCGTTGAACCAATCGAGGATGCATTTTCGACCGAAGATGTGCCCGCAGCCCTGCAATCGCACTGGCCCGTGGTCTTGGTCGAACTTCTCGTAGCATATACTGCACAGATCGGGCGCTGAAGAGATGGGATCAGGAATGAGGCAGTTTTCAATGTACAGCGCCATTTGAGGCAAGGTCGATCTATCTTGTGGCATGGTGCTTAGCGGTCGGTGCTTTTTGCGAAGTGGGTCAGGGACTGTATTATATGCTTGCTCATGACAATGAACACGAGGTGTAGACGCGTCCATGAATTCACACATGTGACTTAACTGGTTTGCTCTGCCTCTGAAGGTTCTACACCTTGTTAATGCGTTCCACAAGGTGTCATATGTCAAAGAAAGTCGACTTATTGTTCTGGATCGTCACGACGACGTGTCACCAGATGTTTCTGAGGAAACAAATACATCTTTGGAAGTTTGTGATGTATGCCTTCGAAAACACGGTTGAACACTATATGTATCCATCTATATCTCTCCAACTTACGAGAAGACAAGGCCCTCGTTCACAACCCTGCAACTTGGCTGATCACGTCAGGAAATTACCACCAAACCATGTCGTTTGCGAGCTGTATATGCAGCATGTAGGCCTGTGGAAATCCTTCTTGAGCCCTCTGTCTCGTCGTGAAGCCTTTTATAAGGACGGATCGCCATTCCATAGTTCAAGACATCGTCTTTGTAAACCCCGATTGTAACCTGCAGACCTTCTCTAATCTCGTCTTCATGTCTCATCCTCTTCATCGATAGGTGTCGCCGACCTCTCCGCGGACTTCTTACTCATCTGCTTTATATTCAGATTTCGCTGTTGGAGCTTCCTCGGGCTACGACGCGGCTCAGGTGCAATTGCCGATTCAATTGTCGATGAAACACTGCCACTCCTTGTGTTGCGGCGGGTACGGGGAGCGGTGGGAGTAGTACCAACACTGCTGCCTCTCGTGTTGAGGAGCTTCCGGAGACTATTAGGAGGAACAACAGGGCCCATACTAGTGGCGGTGTCTGGGTCGTCGTTCTGGCGGGCGCGCTTAGTTGGGCGCTTAGGGTTGTGGACTAGCTTTGGGATACTAGCCAAGTCGAATTTCTTCATGGTGTGGGAATTGGTGGTAGTGTGTTTCTTGCGCCATTCGAGGTCCATCCTGTTGGCCTCGGGAGTGGTGAGTTCCTCCTCGCTTTCAACGTGCTCCTCAATAGCGTCCTCTTCTACAGCCTTCCGTTTACCGAGAGCCTTCGCTGATGGACCCCCCGCACCATCGCTAGCTTCTTCTACAGCCTTTCGCTTACCAAAAGCCTTCGCCGATGTGGGAGTACCGTTCTCTCCCCGCTTGTAATCGCGCACCTGGCGGTCGATGCTTTCCACGAGTTCGGGGCGCGTCATGGTGCCTTTAGCAACCTCTTCTACGCCGCTTTCCACCAGTCTCCCATAGATCTCGGTATAAGCCTTGCGGCCAGGCGTGCGTGGGTACGAAAGCAGCCGGGCGGCGCGTCGCTGCCCAGAGGTTGGCGATCGGGGAGTACCCGATTCGGGGGACGGGGAGCTGGAAGCTACATCAGAGCTGGACTTTCTCGACAGCAGGGTGGGGCTGCTGGCAGCGTTGGCTTCTGGGAAGCTGACGCGCTTCTTTGGCCGACGACGGGGCTCCGATGAGCGGCCAGGAGGGGTAGACGTTCCAACTGGCCTGGAACTGCCCGCGAAGTGGGTGGGGCTGCTCCTCAGCTTTGAAGGGCGACTGTCTTGGAGAGTGTCATCCTGTTCTATGACAATGGTTAGTGACGCCATGCGAGCAAAGTAACGTGTAAGTACCGGAAGCCCTCGAAGGCGTATCTCTCAACCTCTTCAAGTTGATCTCCGACTTTTCTCGTCGCATTGTTTCGGAATTCACCGCCGTTTGAAGCAAATCCGCATGATGGCGCAGTTCATCCACCATCTCCTTCAGTTGCCGGATCTTTTTCGCCGCCTTCAAGCACAGGAAGCCAAACAACCTCGTCTTGTTCCTCCAGGATGCGGCATCCTCATCTGGAGGGATCGGTATAGGCGGGGCAAGTGACTCGTCTTTGTGACGACGTCCCAGGAAATATCCTAGCGCCCCTGTACCTGCGCCGAAGGCAAGGGCGGCGGAAACCCACTGGATAGTCGAGATGTGAGGCTCCATGGACTTTGGAAGGGTACCAAGCCAGGAGGGATCGAAAGCTTTTGATGTGATGTGTGTGATGTGGCCAGCAAGCTCTGTAAAGAAAATTGGGGAGGTGCTGTTCGTTTGTTTTGCGACGGCTTCGAGCGCGTCGGCCATGACAGCATCGGCAGCTGCTGAGGCGCCTGCGAAAACAGTCTTCGTGACTGTGATCTGCGTGATGGTCGAGGTGGAGGCGAGGAGCGTGTTGGGCATGGCGGGGATTATACCGGTGGTACGCATTTTCGCTGAGGTACTGGGTGAACAGAAGACGCAGTATGTCAGAGAGCTTCTGGAGTGCTGTCGCTTTGACCGGCTTGGATTTGTGGGATCACGGGTAGATGCAGATAGTTGCATACAGTGGTGGACGGACAAGAAAGCTGGGTTGAGCGAAGAAGGAGCGGGGTGCGGAATATACTTCGGCGCGTTGCCTGGGACTTCGGCACGTTGCCAGGGTGGAAAGGGCGCCTGATCGCGTCTATGAATGTCGTTTTAATAGGCGCGGGGACGCCTTTCACGGCTATCTCTTGGGGGGAGGCAGGAGCGTTGGAGTGAATGGTCTCATGTGCCCCAGTTTTTCGGGAACGTGCATGTCCTTGTACGCCACAATGCTGGAAATGGTCTTAGCAGTAGCAAACGCTCAATTATTGCTGTTGGATGACTCACAGAAGGCTATCTCGTATGACCTCATAGAGCCATTGTCAAAGTGAAATGCTTCATCTGACTCAAATTATCTTCTCCGAGACCATCATCGTACAAATCAGTTGTACGCACAGCAAGTGGCTATTCTCTTATCATCGAAAGCCCAAGTCTCTATAGTTAGTTATACAAAATTAATATACCAAAACACTTCCAACCTTCCTCCTCTCCCCCCACCCCCAATCTCACTTCCCGAACCTGCCATGATAGGCACTACGCCTTTCACTCCTCCGAGGAGTCTCGCTCACTGCACGCTCTGCACGCCCAACCGCCGGTGTCTTTGGAGAACCCTTGCGTGGTCGGCCACGACCCCGACCACGCGGCTTTGGCGTCACAGGCGCAGGCACAGGCGACGACGAGCGGACCTCAACTACAGGCGTCCGGGCGACAACCGGCGAGTCGGCAACAACAGGGGAGTCAGAACCCTCAGCAGAGAGCTCGTTATCCACCTGTTGCGTTGACTCAACCGGCTGCTCCGGACTGTCCTGTCTCAGCTCCACCATCGGGCGGTTAACGAAACCCCTCGACCGACCATGGACCGGCCAACCGCTAGCCCGAGGGATGAACTCATACGAATCGCCCTCACTCACGGGCGACAGGGCGGGGCGTGGCCGTCGGGGGGACATAAGCCCCGTGTACCCCGCAAGGGCCGAGAGCGGGACATGCCTATTTCCAGGCGAATTGGGATCGAAGGCGGCGGCGATGCCCCTGTCGATGATGCTCAGCTGCTGCTCAGGAGACTCAGGCGATGAGGAGAAGTCTTCGTAGTTGTAGCCATAACCGGGACTAGATGGTACCGGCGTCTCCTGAACAGCAGCTGAGATCGGGAGAGGGCTCGGCGTCAGATCGTGGTCGAGATCCATACACGAGACGTGTTCCGTCTCTTCCTCCTCTTCCTCCTCCTGCTGGTCCTCAACTGACGGCAAGACGCCGCCAGGGCCGACGTCGTCAAAGCTGGGCTCTCGATGGATAGGCGCGACCCGCCTCTCGCTCCCAGAGCTACTGCTACTGCTGCTGCTGCTGCCGTTGTCACTCCTCTGTCGCTTTTGCTGGGCCTTCTCAAGAAGGGGATGGCCAAATTCATGGCACCACACTTTCCTCTTGAGCGCCGTCATTACGGTGGCCTTATCAGCTTCGGTGAGTAATTGCGTACGATTGACCAACTCGGTGACTTCTTCTCCCATGCGCTTGATTAAGACGTGCGGTGTGTATAGTAGTTGTTGGAGATCGGGCCGGTTTTCGATCATGCGGACGACATGGAAGATAGCGAGCTGTATCTTCGCGCGGTCCTCGCGGTGACGGTGGATAAGCTGGTAGATACCGTAGACTTCTGCGGCACATCCGATTCCAAGGAAGAGGTGTTTGAGGAGCGGAGCATATTGATGGAGGATCTGAGGAAGCTGGCGTTCGCCCAGCAGAGATCTTGTGAGAGCTTTTGCTTTGGCGGAGAGAGATAACTTGGGGATCGGTGTTGGCTGGCCTTGTGGAACGACGGCGGACATCGCATTGGTCGTGGAACTCATGATGGCAGGACTGGACCTTGGTATGTGTGGGTAGGTCTCTTTTTAGAACTGCCGGAAGCGGGTGTGAATGCTGGTGTCGGCACGTGAAGAAATCGGGCCGTGAGTCGGGTATGTGGATGGCAGATCGCAAGCTGTGGAGCGCGATGTGCAGCAGTGGGGTTCTTCTGCTGACCGGTTCGAGAGTCGAAATTGTATGTGTACGTCTCTGTTCAGATCCGCTAAAAGTGGGTGAGACGCTGATGTCGGTAAACAACAGCGAAGGAATCGGGCCTTGAGTCGCAGGTGGATGGAGGATGCAGGTCAGACAATCGTCCTAGAAAGGCGCGCTCTGCTGAAATTCGAGGTTCCTTGCTGATGGCTTAGGTAGTCGAGAAAGGTTTGTGGTGTCTTTGTTCGGGATCGCCGAAAATGGGTGTGAGTGGTGATGCGGGTAAACAAAGCTGGATGGACAAAGGCAGGAAGGAATTTTGGAAAAAGTCTTGGGACGGTGGGCGTTCGTCACCGGTTGCCACGGTGCGGACCGAGTTTGTTCCGTGCGGTGTGATGCCGCAATGGGGTGCTGCGGTGGTTGAGTGAAAGGTGCGGTGTGACTCCGCGAAGGAGCCTTTCACTCAACCCGTTGGAACGCAGACGGCCAACGTTTGGTAAGAGGTATGAAGAAATGACTACTAATCCATATCCGGTTCAATAGCCGGTACATTGGGGCCACGAAGGGGGTGGGAAAGATGGAGTGCTCTTCCGGAAACTCGGTCAAGTCTGACTGAAGCCACTGTCGTAGCAGAGGCAAATCGGCAGGCTTCTTGAGTAAGCGCCAGAATGTCCATCGAGACCCCCTATGCAAATACGGTGATATGAAAGAAATGTTTGATGCTCTTTACAAGACACATTGAGAATGGAAAGAACGTAACCAGTGAAGCAATGGATATCTTGACGTGGAAGGTATCATCCGAGCGCACAGAGTGAACAAGTCCAGAAGAGGAAAACAATAACGATGAGAGCACTAACTGTACCGTCTCATTACGCCTGTCCACTTCCCGAGTCTTTGCTCTCTCCTTCTGCTTGCCGTGTCCTCTTCATGCGCTCCTCTGCTGCTTTGGCAAGTATTTCCCTTCTACTGAGGCTGCCCGCAGAGACCGAACCGCCAGCACTACTTACAACTGTCTCCCCTCCACCGCCTCCACCGAGTACAAACTCGCCTCCCGTCCATCCACCGTGGTCATAAACTTCTTCTTCCGAAGGCTCATAGTACTCTTGATTTCCCACACTACGCCCTCCAGCTCTCCAATCATCTCTGTCAACCTCCTTCTCAATCTGGTGGCACAGATTCCAGAAGGTCCGATCATGTGGACCCCATACGTTATGTGCAAGCTCGTGACACAGCGTGTTCCGTATGGTTTTATAGTCACGATATCCATCGTATGCGTCCGTCCTGAGTCTGAGCTCGATCACTTCGCCCTGGTTCCGGTTTAGCCCCAGTGTGCGCGACTCCTGCGTAGTGTGCATGGCCGGATCCATCTCGGTGAGCAACGGCACGCTGAACTTGTGTGTGCGCATTGCTGCCTTGATGCCCGCGTCGTCACGTAACCGCTCTAGGAAGCGCAACGACCGCTCTGGATTGGGCAGATACGGCAAAGGTCTCAGTGTATGGAAGGTGTATTGTGCTTCCTCTTGTATCCGCCTATGGTCTCGGGTTCGGGCAGGCGTTGCGGCTTTGATCGGACCCTGTCTTCGCGGAGCAGCAGCAGCCGAGATGCTCGCATTCAGCGACGAGACCTCCTCAGTAGTGCTGCCCATGAGGTTTACTTTCTTGGAGACGAGGTTGACAAGCGGTATTGTAGGGTCTTTGAACGGCGGTTTCTGGAGACCGAGCTTGGGGGTTATGAGGAATTTCTGGTTGGACGGCGGGACGGAGAGATCTGTCGAGACCTTCTCCGAGAGGTCTGCGAGAGTAGCATCGTCCGAAAAGGCGAGCGTGATGGGTCTGCCATGATGTGTGAGCGTCAAGTGGAGGCTGCCGGTTGAGGATGCGAGCGCGTGGTTGGAATCCGAGGCCATGGCGAGATCAATAGTTCTGCTCACTCAAGCTTGGGAACCTGTTGCTATGTGGTAGTAAGTAGATATGAGGGTTAGTAGGTTGGTCAATGTATGGAGATGGCTACGTTATACGTGAGTCCCAGTGGCGTTCGTGAGGCTTCCATGAGCGTCGCCATCACCATTTGTCATCTTCCCGACGCGCCTGCGCCAAGTGCAAAGTCACGCTGATTAGTAAGTCACCACCACAAGGTCACACATAAAACAAAGGGCAACTTAGAGTCATCTGATGCTATTCCCACATGGAATCCAACGTGTGAAATGTGCGATACACCTGCACTAAACCTATTCAACCTACAGTGCCTGAGCCATATACTGACGGGCGTTTCGCTCTATAGAAAATCGAGGGTGACAGTGTCTTAACGTACCCAACCGTCGAACGAGACCCAGCCTGATAACAGTTTCGTTCAGTCGTTACAAAACACATTCAAACGCCGGTTCATATGCACACAGCGAACTCTATGCAACACCGCTCATATACTGCTTGCGCAAACCAAACGCCAGCGAAGACTCCCAGTGACTTCACTTTCCCCCTTTCTTTCGCTGCTCTTCTTTCTTTATCTCCTCACGTATACGCGCTTCTTCGGCCTCGGCCTCGATTTGCGCTTGAGTCTTGATCCACACCTTTGTTTCCGCATCCCATATATGGCTGAATATTCGTCAGTCAGAGTCGACGCACCAGGACTAATCTCATACGTACCCTTCCCACCTAGTGAGAATTAGAGCCTTCTCTGTGTACTCATCGATGAGAATCTTATCATACGAGTATGGTACCTTGGCTGCAACACCTTCAAAGACGGTCTCGCGCATAGGGTATAGCTCCAGTGTTTCATATTTATGGTTGTTCTTGCATCTCCAAACTCCCGGCGCCGTATCGGGGTGAATTTCACTCAGTCCGGTGATGTCGATGAACAATCCATTGCGGGTGTCTACCCATCGCGCATCGATGATGTTCATACCGTCTCCTCTTTCTCGCTCCCATAACCACGGGTTGATATCCAGAATGTATTCCCGCTTCGTCTTGCCATCGTCGGATGTATATTCGTGTTTGGTATGGTTATGCTTCTCGCCGAGATACTGGAGCGTAGCCTCCGATACCTGCGTGTCCATGTCCCAGTCCCATGGTAGACGCTATGTATGGAATCAGCCTCTCTTCACAAATATTCATTTGCGAGACGAGTCTTACCCTTCCATTCCACCACCAGCCAAGCAGCGTTCCATGTGCTAACCAAGTGTCTAGTCTTTTGCTCCGAAAGAAATCGAGGTACGCCCGGATCATGTGTAGTTGAGTATCAGTACGTTCTTTATCGGAAACAACGCCGTGGAAGTAACGCGCATCATAATGACCCAATTGATGCGTAGTTCTGAAATATTGTCAGTGTCCCGTAAGCGATGCATTGAAGTCCCGCCATAGCTTGTGGCAGGAGTTGGTTGAGCGACTCGCGAGTTTGCCGTAAAGTGTGGCATATCGATGGACGAGAAAAGTACTTACCCTGGCTCATTGAAATATTTGTTTTTCTTTTTATCCTCCCTCGGACTTTCCTGCTCTTGACGTAGTCCAATCTCTTTCTTTCCGTCGGACTTTTCGACTGATCCTGTTGGCGAAGCTAATGTCGTAGCAATGACCGATGCGAGTGCGACAGCTATTGCATACTGGGAGGCTTTCATATCTAAGGCTCGAAGAGGAGCTGAAGTCCACCCGGATTATGAATTACTATCACCGCGTGCGTCGTTCCGGATTATAGCGATATACCCGGGAAGATATGGTTGTGTAGCTGACTCGTTGAGATGTAACTCAGTGCTGGAGTAAGAAGTAACCAAACTGGATGAACGGTTGTTCTGGGAAGTGTTGGAAAGAGCGTTCCATATCGGTCTTGGTGAATATGAGCAGCGACACTGTGCCATTGGAGGGGAACTGCGGGAGTTGGAGTCATAAAAAAACGGATGAAGGGACGGCGCCGCAGTTACCTAACGTGGCGGGTCGCCATGGCTTTAAGAGAGATGATGACATGAAAAGAAAGGAGAGCTCCGGCCATCCATGCTTGGATAAGATGGGTGTATGTCACGCCATGCACAAATAGGAAATCGACCGCGTGTCCGTCCCCACACGATAAGCACAGCAAACATGCATATGGGGCCACCCGATGGCCCGTTAGTGCAGAAGTCCACAAGAAGCAGTGCCAGTAGAACGCGTTGTCAGGGGGTTAAGCTTTCGGCTGCTTCTAGCCGCGATATCGTGGATGCTGGAGTGGTTACTTCCTGTGTCTCCAGCAGCCGTTCCCTTGCAAGAGACCTCGGGAGTTCGTAAGCTCTCCACTAGTGGCTGCGCCACTCTAGGGCAGATGCAGCATGCATGAAGTGCCCGAGGTCGATGATGGTGTCGCGTGCCGGGCTACCGAATGCGGTCAAATTTTGACGAGTTTGCCACGGGAGCGCCCAGACCCGAGAGCGGGAAGCGTTCCGCCATGCGCATCTCCACAGCCGTTGGGGATTGACGTTACCCTTTGTCCTTCGTACGGAGTACCAGCTACCTCTTGCTCTTAATGCACTTGACCGTAGGAGTAGAGTTTGTGTAGCTGCGGGCGGAAAGTAGCAGCAAACTCTTCCACACTAGCTTCCACACCTACTTACCCCTCACACTTCTGATCTCACGTAACGGTCTCGTACACCAAACTTGGAACATCTCAAATTGAAAACATTTTACCAGTCAGGAAGCCCTTCGGCACAATAAAAGCGCGTCTGATACCCATTTTAGGAGAATCCTAAGAAGAACCTGAAGATTCTGTTCTGCTTCCCTTTTCCGGTCTTTCCCTCTGGCTTTTACGGGACAGACGAGTATTCTACTAGCTAGCAGTGTGAGTCTTTACCTTCTCGCGATTTTTACCGTCCCTTTTCTTCTATACTTGTTCTGCTCCGATTTACTCTACTCCCTCCTACATACATACTACCTCGTAACTCGACCTTTCTGGTTACGACGACAAAATCTCCCGACTCGTTCTTCCATTATTCTCTCTTGTTCGGCTGCCCAGCTCAGCAGTATTCTTTATGAAAGTCTACAACAGGTCTCAGCCTTGCTCTAAATCTCAAGCCTCGTGGATAGTATGAGAAGCATCATGCAAGCCACAACGCCACTATCTCGATATGCGAGCCTCCCCGTCGTCACATTAAGCTCAAGAACTTTTAATCGTCCAAACTGTGACCAAGTACGGGTTTAGCGGGATGCGGCTTACATCCAGCCTCGTGTGCCAGGCTTCAACAGCGAATGCGGAGCCTGGAGTCTACAGTCGTGACCCGGGAACCTCGACAAAGGTCGACAAGCGCTGTGTCTCTATGTTGAAAAGACAAATGCCTTCGATCAACCCACCCTCTGTTGAGCTTATGAACCAATCTCAGTGGACAATCCGGCGGATAACTGCCACCAAAACAACGCAAAGTACCCACGCATCTTCGCCCCCAAAGCCTTGCATTTCAGCCTCGCGATAGTCGGACGATAAGAGCTACGGAACAGAATGATTGACTACGAGGCTTTACAAACGGTACTGGCTTGGTCAAAAGGTGCTTCGCTGCCTTCCACAGTGCACACGCCCGCAGCAAACAAGCTCCACTCACATGCATATCTTCGTCTGTAATGTCCATTTCCGGCGACCAGCTGCTCTTCTCGACCCGCCATCATGAACCTGAACGAAGAGCCTGATGGCGGCGCCCAAGTTCCAGAGTCTTAAAGGTCGTGTATATCAGCCTCCCCCGCTGGGCAATCACAAGCCTAGCCTCGTTCCCGACTCTTGCCAGCTTTGCTCTCGCCTCTCGCCAGCCTCGCTCCAAACCAAACCATCATGCTGTCTAACACCTATTTCGTGCTCTTCTCCCTCCTCGTAACGACCAGCAATGCTGTATGCTGTAAGAACAGCGGCGCATGGTGGTGCATAACAGGCACAGACTGCGACCCCAACTGCCTCGACGGGCACTCATTCTGCGATTTCGAGGTCGAAACCTGCCTGAACGACAGCTGGGGTGGATGCAAGAAGCTCACGCCGAGGCCGGAAACCCCCGAGGAGGTGCCTGAAGAGACGCCCACACCCGTTGCGCCTGAAGAGACGCCGACACCAGTTGCGCCCGAAGAAACGCCGCAGCCACCCCCGGTTGTCACTGAGGTATGTCCGCGACTGTTTCGCCTTGTCAATCTTTCTGGAGCTCTTCAGTCTTTGAATCTTTGCTGATGATGCCGTGTAGGTCGCAACAGCAGTAGTCACCGTACCCGCGGCTCCGCCGCCAGTCGTCACTGTATCTGCAGCTCCCCCTCTAGTAGTCACCGTATCGCAAGCTCCACCGTCAATAGTCACCGTAGCCGCAGCACCTTCTGTTCCTCCTCCTCCTCCAGCGGCGCCCTCTGTACCAGGCCCGAGCCCGGATGGTACGCAGCCGCCGGCTGCTCAGCCTAGCACAATCGTCATTACTACCCCAGCACCAGCAAATGGCGCGAACAGAGTAGAAGCGCCGTTCATTCTTGTACTACTTGGTCAATTGCTCTTACTATAGCTGAAGATAGTGGTCACCCTATGCGCCGCGAACGAAGACTGTGAGGGCAAGTGAGTTACAAAGCTAGTGGCTTTCCGACTCGAAGCGTGGGAGATGGAGCTCTGCGGTTCGGAATAAGTTCAAGACACCAGGGAAAGGCTGCAGTATATGTAGTGAGCAATTGCAATTTTGAAATCAGGGTGGCTCCTCTTAGAGACAAAATCGTACAGATATGACGCGTCAGTCGGGCGCATCCGGAACTACAACCAGCGCCATCGAATCCCCGAACCATGGTCGGCGGTCCCAGACCATTTATGCCGGCACATCAATGACGAGGACAACATAGATAGTCTTATCAGGCACTTGGAAATGGATAGTCGCAAGAAGGTGTGCGCACCCGATGATCGACAACGTATCTAGTGGTATATATCGCAATACTTTTGCCCGACCTTGTTAAAAGCTCCTTGTCAAATAAAATTAGCCGACCTGAATACCTACATACGCCAGTGAAATGTATTTTATTTTTCATGAGACGTCCATGGCCTCGGAGCCGTTCGTAGTTGCGAGGGACACATCGCCTGAGTCACCGATGAGGCGCTTCTCGGAATCTGTGACGAACTTGAGTTCCGAAATTAGTATAGCTGTGTGGGGGGAGTAGAGATCAATATGAAAACTTACCTTGACGCTTCTCGTCGGATCGTAGAATAGGGCAAAGCTACGCCGCACGTCGTCAATGGTGACCTCCGAGCCGTGGCGCTTGTTGCGAACGAGATCCGAGGTTGTGATGAGATTGCTAGCGTATCGTAGCCCAGTTTCCTGTCCGATCTTCGTGAGAAGAGCTAGCGCATCCGGCGAGACGTCGACTTCTTCCTCTTGCGCTCGTATTGACAATATCTGCTGCATTTCCTCTTGCGAATAGGCGTGCGTGCTGACGATAACGACACGGTCTAGAAAGTCCAGAGGGAGACCATGCGGAGACCGGTAGTCTGTGCCTCTTATTTGCGTATTTCCTCGATTGCTGGCCATGATAACAATCGGCGCAAGCTCGTCCTCGAGCGCCCGATTGATGAAGGAAAAGCACTCGATATCAAGCATGTGGACCTCGTCGATGAACAAAACTCCCGGTACAATTACTGCTTTGCCTTCTTCTTTCCACTCCCCGACTTTGGTATTGATCTGGTCGCGCACTTCGCTTCGGATCTCGCCGGTGTCGCCAGAAAAGAGAGCGAGAAAACCTTGGGTTCGCGAGTTGATCACGTCGATCTCGTGAAGACTGACGGTGTGTACTACCTCGCGCCGCTGCTGCAGCTCGCCTTCGGGACACTGCACGAACTTGGTGTCTATGCCCATCGCATCGTAGTCTCTCGACCGTGTGTAGGATCGTCCAAGCTTTGTTATCTTTCCGGAGGCCTTATCGATGGAGATGATGTCGCCGGCCATGATCTTCTCTTTCGTCATCGAGTCGATCATCTTGGTGCCCATGTCGTAGATGGTCTCCATGTCGGTCGTCTTGATGGTAAGCTTCCCTTGTTTGTTGCCCTGGAATGTCTGCTCAGCATCGTCTCAATAACCTAGAGTATACCATGGCTGTGCTCACCCCAGTCACGCTGCGATCGATCTGGATCTCCACCACCTCGCCCTCGATGACCTCGCTCTCTTCCGTTATCCGCACCCCGATAGACTTCCGAAACGCCTGTGTGAGGGCTTCTGTCTTCGACATCTCCAGCGAGAAGATTTCCGAGGATGCGAGCATTGTGAACGGCACGTCGGCGCCAAGGGACTGGGCCATGCCCATGGCGATGGCGGTCTTGCCTGTGCTGGGTGGTCCGGCGATGAGGACTGCGCGGCCGGCAATTTTGCCTTCTTTTGCCATGTGCAGGATCACAGCAGCGGCCTTGCGCGCCTTCTCCTGCCCGACGAGTCCCTGCGACGACGGCTTGGGCTCGAGCGTGTCCGTCTCGACGCCGAGGCCGCGGATGTGCGAGTGCGCCGCGATGAGGTTGAGGCCTCGGAGCTCCTTGCTCTCGGCGATGGTGGTAATAGGCTGCCGGCAGTCAGATACATGCGCTCCGGTCTCGCGCGGCGTGAGCTTACCATAGCCATGATGAGGGCGCGATGTGTGTGTGGGTGCTGCGGAAGATTGTCGGGACGCGATGGCGGCTCTTTCGCTCTTTCCTTCGGGCGCGTGAAGTGAGCTCGCGCGCCTTGCCTAGGTTGGCCGCTGCAGCGCACGGGCCGCAGGGTGGCGGTGGCAAAACGCAGGCCACTAAGCCCAATGCGCACATAGCGCTCTTGGCGCGTCGCAGCCTATCCAGACCCTCCCCCTAGGCGCTGTGTAACCTGCAGTGCCGCTATTCTTCCCTCCTCACCTATAAAAGCCTGCACCTTTATCGTCGTGCGCACTCTCCACCACCCACCTGCACGCCTCTCTTGCGCGCTGCCCCCTCTTCGACCGTCGCGTAGAAGAAGGGCGGCGGCCAGCTAGTCAATCTGTCCTTGGCTCCTCTCTGCTGTTGCTTTTGCCGCTTCCCATCCACGCCGCACGCACCTGTTGGGCCAGGTCCACAACAACAAGAATGACTGGCTCTGCCGCTGGCGGCCACCCTCCCAGTCGCCCACAGCTTCCTAAAAGTGCGTCCGGGAAGCCAGGTAACTACGGCCCTGGTGCAAGTCGCGCCCCGTCGTTCCATGGGTATGTACAGGCCTTCCAAGGTTGTCGCTTCAAAGGTCCCGCGGTCGGTCGCCTGCGGGCACGTGAGAGCGCGTGCCATCCTGACGCGTCGCCCCCGGCCCTCATCGCACGCAACTACCTTTACCGAATCCCTATGCTCTCGCCTTTTTCCTATGTTGACTTTGCTTTTGGCGTAGCACTCCCTCCAGCGGCACATCCTCGTCTGCCCGACCAGAGACAATGAATTCCCGCAAACGACCCGTGGGGCCTAACATCCGTGGCAACAGCCCTCCAGACAAGCGCAGCCGACCACCTGACGCAGCTGTTGCAGGTGGATCCTCTAATAAGGCAAGCTTTTCCTTTTTAGGTCCGCCTCTCCCGTTATGCTGACTTGTTTCTTCCCTCATAGTATGTTACTCCAATTACTCCAGTCAGTCCTAGTGGAGCACCAGATTATCCTTTATCAAGGCACAACTCAATTCCTGGGTCCCTGGATCCCCCAACAGGGCCCGCACCCAAAACCAAAGATGGTCGACGTATTGACCACTATAGGCCGGACAGTCGCCAAGATCTAACAGATCGTCGACCACTTCACAGTGCTCCTCGTCTGACTACCGACATGAACTCATCTTTGAGAAAAGGGAGCATTGACGTTCATCCAGCCACCGCGTCGCCCTTGTCCATGACACACGGAGACAACAATCCATCTGGAAGTGGAAACTCAACGCCAAACCAAGCTGCTCCTCCTGCTCCACCTATGTTCTCCACCACTTCTGGGAAATCCAATATCAGTCTCCAGACAGTCAGCTCCATATACAATATGGCAAACGCCGAAGCACACTATAACCGATTGGGACAACGAGAGACTGATACTGCTGCTCCAACCACATTAGCTACGATGCGCAGTCTCAAGGCAAGAAAGTTGCAAGCAGCCAAAGCTGAACTTCAGAGTAGTGGACAACGGCTCAAGAACTTTACTGGTGTTTCTCCGCTTCCACGAGGTTCTGTTACTGCTGACAGGGCGGGGTCACACGGATCTGCTAGCAACAACGTCGTCGCCGAGCGGACAGTCGTAGACGATGGAGCCATCAAAACACTTCAAAATGAGGTAGCCCAATTGAGAAAGGACCGTGCAATTGAGGTGGAACAGTCGATGCAAGACAGCAACAAGGTCAATGAGCGGACAGTCCTGGATAACGCAGCTCTCAAAGGGCTCCAGATTGAGGTAACTCAGTTAAAGAAGGAACGGGACGCCGCGACTAATCGTGCGAACCAGTTAGAGTCGCTCATTCTCCGCGTTGCAGAGCTTGAGAAGGATAACAGCTCCATTTCAGAATGGAAGGAAAAGCAGATGGCTCGCGTGGAAACGAACGAGACAGACTGTCGACAACTCAAGCAGTGGAAAGAGTCCTTACGGAATCAACAGACTGCGCAGCAAATTAAAGTTGCAATGCAAGAAGAGGTCAAACTCGCAATGCCCGTTGTTTCTAAGCAGGTTAAATCGGCACTACAGTTAGAGCTGAAGACTGTTGACGCAAGCTTTAGAAAAGATTGCCAGCAACTAAAGGCCACTGCAGTGCTCAGTGACACTAAAGCTGCTGAGTTAGCCAAGAGCGTCAACGCTCTACTAAGTTTCAAAGAAGAAGTTGAGCGTGACCACCTACTCCCGAAACTCAAACACCTACCCAAAGAAATGGCGGGACTTAGGAAAGACACAGATACAGTCTTAAAAGAAATGGAAGCGACAAAAACTAATCTGGATAACGCCAAAAAGTACCAAACGACGAAGCTTGGAGAGGTGGCACGTTCTTTGGGAGAAATATCGAATTATATTGGCGACAAATTCCCTTTGACTTTGGACGGTAACCCAGTTTCACTCAGGCAGAAAGTCGACGGTATGAGTAACGACTTCGCGCAAATCACTACCATCCAACAAACTCTTTCAGATCAGATAGACAGGGCACAACAGTCAGACATTGGCCAAAAAGCACTGGTAGCCAAGGTAGAGAAGTTATCAACAAAGTTGCAAGAGATCTCAGACCAGATGACTAGTAAAGAATTGGAAGCAGCATCAGAGATAGCCAACGAACGCTCGAAGCTGGAACAAAAATTCGCCCAGCACACCAAAGAACACCAAGCCACACTTGTCAAGATGGAGGAGAAGACGTCAGCTGAGATGCGACACATGTCCGAACGACTCGAAAAACAGCAAGCCAGACTAGCCAAAATGGAGGAAATGTCAACTGATATGCACGAAAAACAAGAAGCAACACTTGCCAAAATGGAAACTGAGACACAACGAATGTCCGAAAGACTCACAGGCATCAATGCGAGTGTAGAAGGCCTAAGTAGCCCTGATGGACGAGCAGACCGTATAGATCTTGAACCGCGTGTTGGGTGGGCTGAGAGAAACATCGAAGAGATCCTTGCCGCGTTGCAGGGCCTTGACGAGGCTGTGCTCAAGACCGAGCACACTGTTCATAACCACTCTACGTTTATCAGTACCGCTAAGGACGAAATACCTGCCAACATTGAGAGCATTGTGGGTAAACACAAGGCAGATACTGATCGACGTTTCGAGATTATCGAAGGGCAACTCATTTTGCATGGTGGCGATATTGCCTCGCTTAAAGAAGACATGAACGGAAAAATCGCCAGTGAATTGCGGAACACCGTGCACCCAAACTCACCGCGACCAGCCTTCACGAATGTTCAACAGAACCAACTAACCTGGCTGCTCAACGACCATGAGGATACCAAAAAGACCTTAGTTGGCATCCAACAGGCTCAATTGGAGAACATGCAGCCGGTGCAAACTGGATTTCAAAATCTTAGCCAACAGGTCCTAGCCCTCACGGAAGCACACGACGATGTGAACAACCAAGTGGCAATCACAAGACGGGCCCTACAACAGCTCGAAAGCCGATATGAAAACATCAGCACTGGCGATCTGTACCAGAAAATGTGTGACTGGATTGGCCGGACATGGCCCCAATCGACTATGCAACAAATACAGGTTGTTCAAAACGACCTCAACAAGCATAAGCAAGGCACCCAGCACCTGCAGATGCTCGCGCAGAATAGCCAATTATTACAAGATCTCTTACAAGACGGTCCACAACTCCGTGCTCTTGCGCAGCATTTCCCGGAACTCCAAGCACTAGCGACGAATGCCCAGCCGACCTGGCGAACAATCAACCAAGCAATCGAAAGCGCAAAGAAAGCGTTATCCCTGTGTAACGAACTCAAGGAACATCAAGACGGACAGGATGTGAAAGCCAATGAGCTCAGGACCACGGTTACCGATATTCTCAACTCTGAGGCCACGAGGAACCTTGACCAAGCTCTGGGTGAATGCCTCAGCAAGTATCAAGCTATACAAGATGCATATAACACACTACACTCCGAGCTGACACAAGAATCCAATGAACGCAAACTCGGAGACGAGAGGCTGGAGACTAGCCTAAAGATAGAGCACGACGAGCGTACCAGCAGCGATGAGAACCTGGAGAGCCGTCTTCGTGAGGAGCTTAACGATGGCGAGTCGAAAACCACGGCGGCTTTAAGCAAAGTTCAGGGGGAGCATGCTGTGTCTGATCAGCAAACAGAGAAACGAATAAACGAAATCGAGAGCCAAACGCGCTTGTTCTCTAAACTAGTCGAAACAATTCTTCAGATTCAGGAGTTCCTCGGAGATCTTAATCAAAACTTGCCAAACGGAAAGCTGAAGTTCGAATGGTCCACGGATTTTCGTAAGCTCACCTGATCGACACCCTTAACGTCCGGGATCTGGTTATCCCGCTTGTAGTCTCTTCCGCCAAAACTGATGAGATACTTCCTCCACTGGGACGGCATCATCATTTCAAAAGTGTTTTACCTGGCGTTCCATACCATCTCATTACGGCATTGATACCCCATCTCATTACTGCGATACTCCTCATTGTGCTCCTGCCACAAGTATATGTGGTGGTCGAGCCTTGTCCAGGATATATGGTTTCATAGTTTGATAGTCATAGTCTTATAGCATGTCTGGAGGTGCAAGGGTTGGTGGGGATTCTGAACTTCCTGGGGGAGGAATTTTGGATCTTGTCGATAGGTAGTCGAATGTACATTCCACATGCATGCAGTGTTTGTTTGTTTGTAACGAGATGTTTATCTTGTGCGGACTTACAGTATTGGAATGTTGCTTGGAATGTTGCGCTTTCGCCAAGACGTGGATAGTTCGCTAGCTCGCCCGGCCCTGCCAAAACGTCTGTGAACTCTGCTCTTACTTCTCAAGAACGTCCACTCCCCTCACCACCATTGCGCTACACGAGCACCTTTCGCAGCTCAATGGCACCCAAACCACCCTCATCAACGCTCCAAGCCCCCGCCGCCACATCCTCCTCCCTCTCAGCGCCCACGCTCCCCCACCCCGCACCCTCGTCCGCCAACCCAACCTCAAAACACTCCGAACAACCGCCAGCAGCATCATCGCCGCCGAACCCGAATCCGAAATCGAAAAAGCGCAAGCGCAAAGACAACGTGCATATCCTGCACCAAACCACGTTCCGCAAACCGAGCTGGACCTACTTCCACCTGAATCTCGTAACGCCCGCGGCGATCGACACAACGTCAACGTCGATGTCGAAACCCGCTGCCTCTCCCGCTACAGCTTCGCTCGACCTCCTCACCGTCTCGTCGCTGCTTACGCCGCCGCTGACCGCGTTCCTCGGCCTCACGGGCTCCAGCATCGCGATCGACATTCTCAAGACGCAGGGCTGCGATGTGTGGATACGGGTCGCGAGGCAGGATGCGCGGGCGCTGCGGGCCAGTTTGACGGGCTGGATGGGGAGTTGCGAGGCGGGGTTGGTGCCGGGGGTGGAGGGGGCGGGACAAGGGGCGGGGCGGGTCATGGTTGCTTGGAGGGTTTGTGGCGAGGGCGGGTGTTTGGGAGTGGGAGTGAGGAGTGAGGCAGGTGGTGGGGACGGGAGCGACCTGTTTGGAGGGTGAGGACGGCGTGGGAAAAGATATCGGGCATGGGCTGACTATACGACGCTGCTGGAAGAGTGAAGGGTGTGGATGTGTGCTTGGTATGGTAAGCTCTACACGCTACCAGCCGTGCACTCTACGCAAGACAGACGCATCTTCACACGCACGGAAGAGCTCTCTCTACAACCCAGGACGCTGATTCCGCACATGCTTAGTTCGGGCCAGGCGAAAGACGTCGTAAAAGGTTAAAGCGCATGCCGTGAGTCTACAGCGATAGAAGCTATCGCGCGAGGCTCGACAGAATAAGAGAAACAACGCAGTCGCGTCTAGGAGACCGAGACACTGTCGCCAAAAGCCAAAAGCTGGGCGAGCGCATAGTAGGTAGGGGTACTAGAAGGGGCAAGTACGCGACTAATTCTCAGAGCCCCCTCACTACAAGTTCATGCCTCGAAACGGCTAAGTTTGGAGTATACTGCAGCATCATGCTTCTAGGCATGCAACTAATCAGTCGAGCGTACAAGAGTTGCATTTGGAACTGCTCAGTAGGGATGAACACCTCCTTGCACGCATGCATAGACAGAACGTACATCCTAAAAACCTGGAGATTAAAGATACATGCAAATAAGACCAAATAGTCATAAATGCCAACCCACTTAGTCTGATCCAACAACTACAAACACGTAAATCTCGCCTGTAAACGCCTATATAGCATCGCTCACATGCCCACCTATCGCCCTGACCTACGACTCAAAAATCGTCTCCAACCGCTCGAGCAGTAGATCGGCATGATGCTTCTGGAAGATCAACATGGGCCGCAACCGAATCGCCCTCTCGCCCGAACCGCCGATATTCACACCCACACTCTTCGCCTTCTTCAACACCTCGTCGCGCCTCGGGCTGTCCCATGCGATGAACGTGCCCTGGCCCTTGCCACGTAGATTCCGTATTTCCTTGGGGTATCGCTCGGCCAGGTTTTGAAGACCCTCGTGGAGATAGTGGCCAGTGGCAGCCGTGTTCTGCACGAGGTCGAGGCGGCGGATTTCCTGGATGATGGCGCGGAAGAGGATGGCGCGCGCGGGGTCGCCCATCCAGGTGTTGAACTGACGATAGGGCTTGTTGGGGCGGAGGTCATTGTTTCCGTAGTAGTAACCCGCTGTCTGGGCCTTCTTCGAGAACGTTACCATGTCGGGTGGTGTGGACAAGCCCCAGTGCTCGTGGGCCCAGAACTTGCCGGTTGCGCCGACGCCGGTCTGCACTTCGTCGACGATGAAGAGGATGTTGTGCTTTTTAGTGAGTTCGCGGAGGCCGCGGAAGAAGTTGGGTGATGCGTGGTTGTCGCCGCCTTCGGATTGGATGGGCTCGACGACTACGGCGGCGGGTGGAAAGTGCCATTCTTTGATTAGTCGCTCTGTCTCGTCAAGGCAACGTTGCTCTTCGGCAGCGTTCTCGGCCGCGTTCTCCTCGAGCGGATATTTGATGGTTGGGAAAGGAGCCTGCGGCCAATCGAAGGCGGGAATATCAAGCTTGTGGATTGGCTTGGACCGAGTTGTAGACAAGCTAGCAAAGAGGCGGCCGTGGAAAGCAGATTTGAAGGACAGAATCGAGAGTTGTGGAGCGCCCGGTGCCTGGTTGGTCATAGAAGAGCTGATCTCATGGTCCGTAAAGGCGACATCGGCGCCACCTCGTTCCTGCTGGCGCTTCCACATGAAGGCCGCCTTGTACGCCAGCTCGTTTGCGTCTGAGCCAGACTGGCCAGTGAAGACCTGGTTGAGGCCTTTCGGCGCCACGGACAGGATACCAGTCTCGAGGATGTCTGCCCAATCATGTTGTGGGAAGTTGCCGAGCGCAGGTCGATTGATGATAGCGGATGCCATCTCCGGTGAGGTGGCGGCGAGGAGAAGCGACGGGTTGTTGTAGCCGACGGGGATCGAGGCGATCTGGGCGTACACATCGAGGAGGACATTGCCGTCAAGGTCGGCGATGCTAGGAGCTTGTCAGTCTTCGTTGTGCAGGAGAGCATCGGCCCATGCGTACTAGTTTCCATAACTTTGCTGGTAGTTGGTCATCATGTTCAAGCTCCGCGTGTCGAAGACCTTACTGAGCCTCTCTATTGCGCTCTTGCTCTGGGGGCCTGGGATCTCGGTCCGGATGCTTGGTGCTCTGGGCTCGTCGGGGAAGAACGCTTGCTCGCCCGTATCAGCGACGGCGGCTCTAGCAGCCGCAGCCGCAGATGCAGATGCATATTGTCTCTGGAGCGCGATTGGGGCAGTTCGGGTAGGTGGGCGAGCAATTGAGGCGCGGAGGACAGGCCTCGCGCGTCGTGCCGTACGGAGCAAAGACGTCATTGAACCGAGTGGGGGTTCGAGGAAGGGGCTGGGTAGCAGCTGCAGCGGTGTCACGGCGACTGCGCGTCGAAAGCAAGACAAGCTGCCTCCCTATAAATATATCTAAGAGGAGGGTAGGGAATGTCCGAGAGCCGCCGCTGTGGAGGGGTGGTGCCCAGGCTTTATTTGCCAGTGGTTCTCGATTGCCGTTGAGCGGCCGCACCACCAGTGGGGTTCGGAGCCGCCACTATCCCGAAGCAGGCCGGTCCACGCGACGCCACCGCGCGCCTTACTCTCCGTAATCATCTTCATGTCACACCAAGTCACCTTTACACGCCGTGGACGCGGACCCCGCACCCCTACTCACACCACCGCACGTCAGTTGCCCTCAGCACCCAGGTAAAACCCTTAATTCTCTGCCGATGCTCGTCTTGTTATACATCTATTGCTCAGTCCTTCTGCCCCAAGGCTTTCGTGCCCCGCATACGGAAAACTTCAAATCAGGAAAAACTGGAGAATCGCTGCCACCCGGGGGCTAGAGTACATGCATATGCCATCGCTATTGCCATTGCATTGTGATGCCACCAACGCCGATGTGATGAGTCGGCCAAAATCGCCCTGATAAGATAAGGCGGTACACACTGTCCGCACGAATTGACCTCCATGCTCGTTGACCAGTCCCGCAGAAGCAAGAATGGGGTACCCGCAAAAATACTAAGGCATGATAAAACACAATAAGGCTCGCATGCTGCCCCTACTAAACATTATGAGCTGCCATCTACTGCCGTCGATGGTAGTATGCTCATTTTTTCTTCAGTGCTTCCGCCTTCGCCACTGTTGCTAGCACTTTCATGCTCGTACGATCCGTTCGTCGGGGGCGTTGCCAGCTGCATCGGACTAGCAGTGCTCTTTCCCATCTGCTTCGTTCGGTCAGTAACTGAACTTGTCAGTGCCGCCGAGCTCATTGTGCTATCAGTAACTTCAGCTACCCCCGAGTACGAAGAGAACGAGCCATCGTCTAGAAGAGTAACACCCGAGTCCTCAGCATCGAGGGGCATGTCTTCTGCTGGAGGAGGAGGCGGGGGTGGCGGCGGAGCAGCAGATGGCATCGAATCTGTTCTTGACCTTTTCGGCGATCCGAAATTGCCGTCTTCTTCCCTCTTCCGCTTCAGTTCCGCAGTCAATGAACCTGTGGGTGACACACCATGTGTGCTCAGGTCTTCGTTATCGCTCAGAGCCAGAAGATCATCATCCAAATCCATCTCCCCAGAGTTCGGCTCTCCTTGCGGTGTTGTAGGAGTTGCGGCTTCTAGGGCACTTCCTTCCGTGGACTTTCTTCCACCTTTGGCGGCTCTGTCTTTCTCTCGGTCTGCCTTCTTCTTGACAGCTTTATCCATGAAGTCTTTCACGAAATTCTTCACCGTCTTTTGGTGTTTGGAGGACAACTTCTCTGTCGGATCCTTGACACGTCCAGACTTGTAATCGCCTCTCACTAACTTCTTGGCCACCTGATTCATGTTAGTCAAAGCCGGGTGCTATATGATAGAGTAACGTACTTCCTTGGACAATCTTTTGATATCATCCTTGTCAAGCTTTTTGCGGTAATGCGTCGCTACTGATAGCACGTGCGGTGAAAGCTATTCACGGTCAGCATTTCGAATGAAAGATCGAGTAGCAGGATATTACCGTAGCTTCGTAGATCTTTTCCTGTTTATCTTGCGGCAACCTCTTCCACTTTTCACTTCGCGTCTTCTTCTCTTTAGGTTCCTGTGTGGCAGTCGTGGGTGTGGTAGACGCAGAGGCATGATTGGATGGCGTGACGTTTTGGGTGATGCTGGAAATAATGTCCTGGAGAAGTTGCGTATCTGACTTCGCTTTCGGCGGAGGCGGGGGCGGCTGATTTGCTGGCAGCGTAGGTTTCTGCCACTGTGTGGTCCCCGTGGAGTTGTAGTAATATGTTGATCCATTGTCTGAAGTTGCTTGGAACCAACCAAGAGGGAGGGGATTAGGTGGTGGCCGAGGGCCACGAGGCGGGCGCGGGCCGTTGAAGAAACCGGGATTCCTGGGGGGATTGAAGCCGCGAGGACCTGTAGGAGCTGCTACTGCGGGTCCCTTCGGGGCTGTGATAGCAGGCGACTTTGAGCGCGACCTTGACCGTTCCCGGCCTCTTTCTCGACGCTCGAAATGGCTTTCCGTTCGGGCAGGCGTACCGGAATTCGGATCCCTCTTCATGCGGGGTATTCTGTAACCAATTTCTAATTTGCTCCACTCCTCAAGAAGGGTCGCAGCCGACTCCTCGACACGCTGATCGCCGCAGCTCTTCAACTTTTCGACAGGTTCCTCGATCTTCGAGTCTTGGATTTTGTTTCGCGTTATCCGCGGCAGCTTGTGAAGAAGGTCAAGAACCTGCAAGACAACGTTGAAATCGTCTATCCAAGTAGTGATGGTCGTCTTCAGTATATTGTAGCCGTGCATACGGATGACATGGTGGCCAAGCTTGTCATCATCACTTTGCTGTATTCGGCTTAGAAGCTTGACCGCAATCCATTTCTCTGTGCACTGTCTGAGGGCTGCCATGACCTTTGCGACTCCATTCGCCTCTAGTGATTTCGGTTGAAGGTCGTTGACATACTCTTCGTCCTCCTCGGTTGCTTTCTTCCGGCGGGGCTTCTTCGCGACAGCCGTATTCCAGCCATCACCATCGTCGATACCAAGAGCCTCGATTGTAGCGTGTGACAGCTTTGTAGCATTGTCGGTCTGCGTTCGTCCGCCAATAAACCCCGAGCAGTTGGGCTCGCCGCAATAACAAGGTTGGGGATCTGCGCCGTATCGGTCGACGTTGTAGTTGAAGACCAGCTCTTCGCCTGCCTTGATTTTCCGCTCGGCAAAAATGCCCAAGCGGAGTTTGTCGCCAACCACCCACTTGTCCACGAAACAGTTGGGATTGCAGGAGTGATTGCAAAACCGACCCAGATTTCCCTTCTTCGTCGCATCCACGAACTCGCCTTTGGTGAGCGACATGAAGTAGAAATGCTTGATACCTTGTTCATCGTACTGAATCATGCGCCGTCGGAAATTGCGTTCGTCAATGACCTCGCCGATATACTCAAAGACGAAGTCACCAGCCTTCAATTCGGAATTCGCGCGGAGCCCGTAGCCCTTTTTATCGGTCTTGATGACTGTCACGTCGGCGTATTGCTTGCGGAGAAAGCGTTGGTTCTGACAGGCCCTTCCGCACCCACAGTCACTCACACACTCCATTTTAGTCGCACGATTGATGCAGTCGGAGTCTTCGCCGCAGGCATGATTGAGCCTCTCGGTGGGATCTAAGATTCATGTCAGCGCTGAAGCAAATATGCAGGTGCTGGTGATAATGGTGATGAACCTACCCCACTCCTCGGAGCACTCGCACTCCAAGGCATGTTCGGTGGTGCCGAGGTATTTGTTGGCGTAGGTACACTCGGGCAGGATGTCAAAAGTCTTTTTGGCGTCTTCGACAGAGTCCGGTAGGTCAAGATAGAGCGGTGGCGGTCTCGAGACGATCTTTTTCGAAGCTGTGCGGGACAGCTTAGGCGCCTTCCCTGGTTCCATCTTGAGCGTTATGTCGCCGCCCACGACCTCTTCAAGAGCGTCACCCTCGGGCGATGAGGTTCCGGAACTGTTCTGTTTGCCTAGCGACGGTGATTCCGACGATTCCGATGGTGCCTTGAACCTGGGCGGTATTGCTGGGGGCGTTGGCGTGCGTCCTACGGCCTCCTCCTTCACCCTTACAGGGCCAGCACTCTCACCTGCCTCGGCTGAGGGCGCGCCTTCCTCGATCTTCATATCGCGCAACTCAGGCTCGAGCCTGGCCGTATTCTTCTCTGAATCGCTGTCCGACATGGCGGGTAACGGGTTGGCAGGGCGCGCGGGTGGGCGGACTGGAGGTGGGCGAGAGAGGAACTTTGAAGACTAGGGACGCTAAGCGACGTTCCGACTGCTATGGAGCTCGACCGCGACAATCATGGCCCGCTCCACCTCATTCTACACCGCGCTCCCGCAGACGTGCCAGACTTTGTTCTAAGCTTCGTGCGCGAGTGGAGAAGGGCGGTAGATGTATGAGCAGCTGTGGTGCGCCCTTCCCTCGTCTTCTCGGTCGGGGGCAAAATTCACCAAAAGGCACGTACGGCCCCAACTCGCGGAAGCCTAGCAACTATGGTACACTCGCGTCGGTCGCGTTTGCATGCGCCAGAGAATGCTGCGTGCGGAAATAGGTCGGCAGTTCGTTCGTAGAGGCTGCGTCCGACATGAGAGGTGCCTAGGTAGCTCGAATCGACGCGACTGGAGGTATTGCAGATGCAGGTGCTGCGGGGCGACACTGCTAGGCGGTGGCTCAGGTAGCCTACTGTCTCGAGAATTAGTACAAAGCGATCCGGCGTGAAAGGTGTGCCAACAGGGTGCACGCGGCGACTTCGGATGGAGCAAGCTGGAGGTGCTGGGGACTGGGGATGCGGCTCTGGGCTTCCCCATCTCGGCTCCCGGCCGGTGGAATTTCTGAGCAGCCGAGAGGTCAACAACACCAATTCATGAAACGCCTTCGCGGTTATTGCTACGAAATTGTAGACGTACACTACAAAACAGGAAGCTCTGGCTGTGCCACTCCTGCGTTTTCCACCTGCATGTACCGGGGACTCCTTCCCACAAGCTTCTAGCAAAAAGCCTGGTGCTATATGATACAGGAGGTCTTCATAGCGTCTGCGACGAGCGTTATGTTTCGTGTGTTCTGGAGCCGATTTATCTATCAAAACTATACTTTGTAGAGATGACTGCACGGGCACATATGACATCTCTACCTACTGCCAGTTAGTGTCATAGACTGGAATGTAATACGAGAAGACCACTGACCTGTTACCTAAACCTAAAGAGACTCTCGCCATATTCCGTAGCTGCGACAGGCATAGCCGGAATCAGGATCCTGTCGAAAGAATGTTCGATACGGTCATGTATTGTAGGAAAGCATTGTTTTGGCAGAGCTGACGCGCTTGCTACCTCAACATGAAGTAACCATCAACACCGGTCGACGACAGTAGCAGCAGATCTTCTACATTTTCCGGGGGAAGATGGTGTGTGCTGTACTCCGTACCATTGAGAGAGCTCCGCTTACTCCGTAGTCTCGTAACTCTTCTTAGCTCTCGAAGCAAGCTTGCGCGCGCAAAACATGCTTCGTAACTACATCATCAAGGATGCCAAATCGACTTCGCAGTCGAAACCCGAACAATCCATCGCTTGTTAGTTCGGAGGGGATACGAGGTGACCGTGGGCGCAAATTCTTGGCCTATAGTAAAGACTCTCAAGAAGCGGATGATCATTTGACCAGAGTGAAAGCGCCCTCCACGTGGTCGAACGCAGGCTGCTGCCCCCTGCAGACGAACCGCTTACTTGGTTCTGCTGACCGTGAAGCAGAATGCGTAGAGTATGGGGTGCTTGATTTGCGCATGTTGGCTCGGACTTCATATGTCAGCTCACTACCACTGCACTCCAAAAGTCCACCAATCGAGTGGCCTTGTGTGGCGAAGAATACCACCGTTTCGAATGCCGGGAGGCGCCGCCCACACCGTCGATGAAGGCTTGTGGATGCTGCCATGGTATTGGGACTACTGTGCCGCTTGGAGGGTGCGCAGTGAAAAGTCAGAGTAACGGACAGCAAATCGAGCACAGCGACGCAACACAACCTAGTGGCGCTTCAAGATCTAAGCAGGCTCATCGATGAAACGGAATGGTGCGTGGGAGAACAAAAGCCATGCCGATAAGATACGAGCGTTGGAAACAACTGTTAGAGAGGGTTTAGCCACTCGCGCTTTAGCTTCATGCACCACGGGTTTCTCACCAGACGTCCGCTTACGATAGCGCGGCGGCAGCCCAGGGGAAAGGGCGGGATGGTTGAGCCAGTCGTTTCGAGGACAGACGATCGCGGTGACATGATCTTGGACACGGTCATGACTAGCTGGGTAGGCAGATTCCAGAAGGCGGGCTGGAGTTGCACGGCAACAGAGATGGCAGCGGCTCCAGCGACTCAATCGATTAAGAAATAAGGTTGCGGCCTGGTGGCCGCGGGCCTGCCGTTTAGAGCTACCGCAGCGCCGCTTATCTAGATGCAGCCCTGGAGTGTCCACGGATGACCTCGTGACCTCGTTCCACACCACCGCGCTGCACTGAGGCCTCGGTCGCACCGTTCCTGGCGGTGGTGTGCCAGCAGCCTTGGCCGCCAGTCTACCTATAACCATAGCGCAACCATAGCGCAACAGAGCGCCTTGCAGCTTGCACGCGGCCAACGTCCAACAGCGCCGACTCCAGAGCAGATCAAGCCGCTAGAGACGGCAGCGCAAAAGGCGCCGAGATCGCAGCGGGTTGGCATATCAGCGCGCTGCTATGCCGGGGATAGCGCAACGGCACCGCACCGCTGGCGGCCTCGTTGGCTCGCGCTGGGGATGGTGGAGGGGGATATACAGGTGAATATGCTACGTGGCAGCGGACTTCGCTGGTCGACGGTATTTCGCTCGCTCGTGAAGGTTATATAAGAGCGTGCAATAGCAGCCCTCGAGCTACACAGCTGCGACCTGCGACCTCTTGTCTTGCTCGAGAGGGCGCTCAGTGTGCCGCCGGCCACGCCCGTTGCGACTAAACTGAATGACTGATGACGGAATGCCCGACTGCGGACAACAGGCCGGCACGGGGGACCAGTTCGCCGCCATCCGCCCACCCGTCGTGCGCGCCCGTGGGATGGGGTCGATGCCGGCCTGTCCACGGTCTTGTCTGCTGCGTGCTGGGTTGCCTGCGGCTGCTGCTGCCAGCCCTTTTGTGTGGGCGTGGTGTGATGGGTGTCACTGGGCATCGCTGGAGGCTGAGCGCGCGGGAGGAAGAAAGAGAGAGAGAGAGAGAGAGAGCTGGCAAGTTGCGACAAGTGTCCGGGTCGACGACGACGAGGGTGGAGGGTGCGCGTCTCAGCTCGCCAGGGCGCGGCCCCCCGGCTGGCGCATCGACACGGGTGACGGCGATACGATAAGCCAGAATGTCGCTGTACCGTTGGCATGTATCAGGTTGGTGGGCCCGTTGGCGATTGGTCGCGGATTGCTCGTGGGGCGTTCGCTGCCAGCCAGGGCCTCTCTCCGCGCTCTCTGCCCGGACAGCGTCGCGGTGGCGGCCTGCTCCTGCTCCTGCTCCCCATGATGGAGTGATGGCCAGGAGCTGGTGGAGCTGTAGGGCCTCGGGGCTCCACGTCCAGCAGCGAGGCCGCCGTGCAGCTGCTGCAGCCCGCAGCCCGCACCCAGCGTCGAGGCAGCCTCTGCGGCAATAATTGGCCGTCTGGAGTCTGTTCACGTCCCATAATTATTTTCTCGAGCTAATGCTGCAAGACATCCGGCTGCTTGAAATTGCATGGGCTGCACCTGTTAGGAGACGTCTGCGCATCCGCCTCCCGTCCTCTCTTCTTCTTCGACCAGCCTCATGGAAAGTCTCTTTTGAACTTTCTCTGCCTGCTGGCATGAGTACGACCACGACGGCCCGCAGGTCCTCTTGATGCTCTCCTTCTTCCGCTCGTTACTCTTTCGTTTCCCTACTCTCGTTTGTCCTGTTCCTTGCCCCGTCCAAGCTACGCGCGCGCATCTGCACTTACTTTACGGCCTGGTGATCGCTCATTGCTCAATTTGTCTGGTTGCATTCCCCTACGAGTCGCCGCGACTACTTTTTGGAGGCCTCCTCCCTCCGGTACCTTTCGAGAGACACGACATGGAGCCTGCCCGGGAACCACCATGGGCAGAGCACGAAAAGGTACGTGCCGCTATTGACTGGCGTCGTCCTCGAGCCAGTAGCGCCCCATCGTGAGCTGATCATATGCCATGGCAGGTATATCTCCTCGCCGAGATCATCAAGGCCGCCCCCGTCCCTGCCCAGGTGCTCTACAGCATCATTCGCGACTCCAGCATCCAGCCTCGATGGACCGACATCGCCTTGCCTCAGGGTATGTGCATCCCCGCTCCCGCTCCCGCTTTCCCCACTCGGCACCGCCCTCGCGCCTGCTGGCCCAGCTAGACGCTGGCGAGCTCAATTGAGACGGCATGTTTAATTGCCAGTGTAGTCGGGTGCTAACATGCCATTCGCACGCAGGCCGCTCCCTCCGTTCCTGCCAAATGGCCTTCCATGACCTAGCCACAACGCACCCAGGAGGAGGAGGAGGAGGAGGGGGAGATTATCGGCCGCGCCCTCAACTGCCCGCTCCTATCATGTACCCCGGCCCAGATATACCAAAGAAGCGCCCGCACCAGCCTGAAACATCGACGCCAATTGGTCGCCTGCTGCAACCTCGTCCGCCGCATTCCTACCCCGGAGAATTCGTGAGCGCAGGGCCAGCCTACCAGATGTCGCCCGTGGGGGAGCCAGCGAACAAAAAGAAAAGAGGCCGTCCGACGAAAGCGGAAGCGCAGGCAAGAGCGGAGCAGGCAGCAGCGCGTGGAGAAGTGTATCCGCCGCCGAGGAAGGCGCGCACGTCGGTGACTGCGCCAGAGCCACCACCAGGAGACCCGCGCCCGCCCATACAAACCCCTCCAGGCGCCGTACAGACCACCATGGGCACAGCGACCACACCGCAACAGCAGATACAGCCAGAGCGAGGCGCTGAATCCTCGTCCGGGAAGAGGAGGAAAACCAAACCTACACCACTCGAGCTGGAGAAGCCGCAGCGGGTCCTCAATGAAATGGAATCACCGCTAGCCTTCGGATCGACACCAGGAGATCAGAGCCGCAGCCAGGCATACTCGACTTTCACCCCTATATCCGCACCTCTCCCATCATCAACAGAACCAAAGGAAAAAGAAGTAAGAATGGAAGGGGTTGAAGAATCACAGCCCCGGACCGCAACACCTCGCTCATTTAAAGACACGGTCGGCATATAAGGCGTTCCTTTCCGTCCCAAAAGCACGAACGGTGGTAATTGTGTTTTCAAAGCGTTTCCACGACTTGTTTCACGCACTCATGATGATCATATTGTCATATTACCATTATGGATCTTATGGAGGTATGATTTGCACTATTTATGTTGCATGCCTACGAGTACATCTCTGCGAACTGAATGCTCTCTTTGTCGTTGTCTTCGGAAAATACTTTCTTTCACACTCGCTCCCAAAATTTTCCTTTCTAAAATCTCGTTCTGAGTTCACTGAATTCACCATTTCCACGAAGTTGAGACGTGACGAGCGCATTACTCTAATGTCTTATTTTTATCTTATGACTTTTGGACACGTTGTACCATTGATTCATTTGCTACTTCACGCATTTCCTTGCCATGTACAATATGCGGTCCCGCTTCCAATGTCTCACTTTCCGAGTTCCTGCGCTTTAACGGCCTTGTACAAAAGCACCTATTAGCAGAGTATCTATAGTAAACACATCGACGGCCAATAAGCATGTTGTTGCGAAAAACCTGACCTGCTTGAGCCAGTCGTCTCAAGCGTCTGTGCCATGTTGCACCGTTCGTTCCTGCACGTTAATGTACTATAAACTTACGATATTCGCTGAGCACTACCAGCAAGGGTGAGACTTTTGCGATTAGTTCTATCTGCTCTATTCCAGCAATTAGATGACAGCTATCCCCTACTGGCATGTTACTATCCACTGAAACGAGCCGTCGTACAATCAACGTTCTCTACGACTTCTGCAGGCTGGCGAGGATGGAAAGCAAGAGGTGGTTGGTGTCCCTATTTTGGGATCGAGACGACTTATGGGCGACACAAAGAACGGGTCTGGTTTCACCTATGAATACCTTTGCATCACTATTGCTTCTCTGGGCACATGACCTCTACGCAGGGGTCTGTGCAGATCGCACGCAACCCCTCACGTTCTCCACCACCTGTGTCTGCACTATGCAGCTAAGCGCCATCGAAACCCCCAAGAAGTTGCAATCGGAATCTCGTACAAAGGGCAAAATGCATACGGAAGGAATCCTTCTCGAATGGGCCGGGCGCTTGCGGCTCACAACTCAAAGTGCATCGCATATTCTACTGCAGCTGCAGACGCACGACGCATGCATGTACGCATCGACCAACCCTCCATCCCCAAACTCATTCCTGTCCAACCAACTTAGCCTGGATTTCACGGCTAAAGAAACTATACATCTGTAAGATTTAGTCGTAACAGGACTTGTAGCTACTAACACCGCCAATGGACACAGTGCACTTAAGCAGACGGAAGGATCGGGACTACATCGCATACGATACTCATGTCAAGCGCAATCGGTCTGGGGCCTGCAATATCTGAGCTCCACTGACCCGGACTTCGGCGCTCTGCCGCCTGAAAATCCTCAGCTTGTACGAGTCGGCAAATGGGCTGAGATATTTATGCGCCCAACGGACTGACCCTCTTTTCTCGCATTGTCCATATTGACGCAAAATGATTGGGATTCAGGCACAACACCTTCTTCCTTCGGACTGGCAATTAAGCTAATCGAAACATTGCGCATTAAGGTACGATAGTTCCGGATCAATCATCATCACTCGCTTCGCTAGGGACCCAAACACGAGTTCGCGTTCACATCTCGATCTCCGGCAGGTTATGATCGCCGTTCCCTATATCACATCACGTACTTGGGGACGTAGGTCCGCTCGCATAGACTTTTCTTTCGGGGTTCTGGAACTCGGCTCGAAACTTCCATTTGATGCCCCGCGGCCGCCCATGTGTGACGGCGTGCAGTCAGCGGACAGCCAACCGATGTGTGGTTTGCGAGGGCAGGTCGTGGCATCGTGGCTGAAGACGTTTGCGTACAGATGGAGTCGTGTATACCAGACTGGGACGACTGGATTGCCGCATGAGCGTTCGATCTGAACGAGCGTGCGCTATTGGTGCTGTTGCTTGTTTGTGCTCGGCGGCTTCTTGAGGCTGCGATACGTTCGTATGCGGTGGTGAGTGAGGCAGGGCGGAGACTTTGTAAGAGAGAGTGTGCTACGTCAACACACCGCAGCAGACACGCATCGCTTGAGACATTTTTCTGTACGATCGTGTCGGCCAATGAGGGCATCACATCTCTGTGTCCCTTATGCCGTTGCTGGTGGTCAGTCAGGAGATTTTCTCACTGTGGTATATGCGGTGCAGATGCAGGCGGCCGGAACGACGTCGTCGAAAAACCCTGTGGACGTTCACATGCAGGCCGTTCAAGCGCACACAACGCCTGCTCGCGCGGTACGAAAACGCCGGTAACGTGCTACGCGCAACGCCAAATATAACTACAGTCTACAAGTATGTAGCCGTCTCAGCGAGGCTGTCCAGGAGGAGTCGGTGGAGTTTTGCTGGTGGAGGAAGAACTCGAAAGGTATGTTGGACTTACGCCTGTTTGGTTGCATCTTGACTTGAAGGACGTCTAAGGTGTTGACATTACCTCTCTCATTGTATTATGGACTTCTACTTCCAGGCGCTGACAAATAGTGTAGTTGTCCACAGCCTCCACCGGTCGAGATGTGCTTGATGCCGCTCCATGTGCCCCCGGCTTCTCTACTCTCTTCCAACGACTGTAGCCTCTCTAGACTTGGAAAAATACTCTGCCAATCTCTCCTAACTAGACTGTCAGTAGTAATGCCGCAGCCGTGCCTATTTCGTACAGAGCAAGGCAATTCCAGTATTTCCCTCGTAGACTCACAAATGTTAGGACAGTATAACTGGCACTTTTCCTACGCAGCTCAATTTCCTCTCTCTAGCATCGTCTGTCACACTGAATGTAACCTGTCCTGTAATCTATCTTTACTATATTGCTTGTCTAACAGCTACCATCATCTATGGTCAACTACACGTCTGAAATTTGTCAGCTATCTATTTCCTACTTATGCATAGTCTAGAAACAGAACAAGTTACAGCAAAAAACAAAGCTAAGAAGCGTTATAGTAGTTTGATAGCGTACGTATTAGACACAGCATACTCTAGCCTGCTAAGCATTGCGACAGTGTTTATATCTTTGCTGCAGACAATAACATATAACTACGCATACCGAAAGCTAATCTACCTACCCATCCACCTACTATAACCTGACACTAGCGTCATCTTTTCCAAATTCGCACTACCTCATTCCATCCAATCCAACCTCATTACACTTCTCTGTTCAATCTCTTCCGAAATCGTCGAAGCCCTTCTACTAACGAACAAATTCACGATGCCAGCCCAGCCCAGCACAGCACGCAGAGAGAAAGAGTTTGAGACAAGATACAAGGTGATTTACTGCCCAGATGCAAATACTTAATACAGTTGTTTGTTGATGAGTTCGTAGTGAGCGAAGCGAGTGCGACACAACGGCAATGTTATCTTTTTCCTAAACAACAATACTGATAACCTGCTTTGCGCAGCTGATAGCTTTAGCGCAGGTTTGCTAGTAGTTATCTCGAATGGCATTCGGAGATACGTCTCGTAGTTACTGCTCTGTAAGTCTTACTCATCTAAACACCGCGAGCATAGAATGGTCACTGGTCGGTCCAGGGGCATCGATATCAACTCTCCAAAAGCCCAGCGTATCTGGTACACGAGGCACGACAAATGGGCTACCAGATCAGCAGAACCTATCCCGAAGTAAAGTACACCCGTCCACAGCACAAGTCCCCAAAATCTCTGTTGCACACTCAAACCCTCCCATTTCCAACACAGCATTCGCAATTTCTCACGTCAACACAACGGCACTCCAGCACACAATTGGGTATTCTTCATGCAGAGACTTAAGACTATGTATCCGCCGTCCCCCCTTTCCCCCCCTCTCTTAGCCTCGTCCAAAAACGACTCGGCTGAGAATAGTGCATATTACCGGCCCGCCAGAAACAGAAAATAGAAAACCAATCGAAATCGCTCGTGGGCATGTGGGAAATACAAGGGAAATGCCGTGATACATGATGAGGATGGTGGAGCAGGGCAATGTGTATGCTCTGGAGATGGTGTTGCTGGACACGGCTCGGAAGACGTGGAGATGTGGCAGACGCAATCATTAAACACCATGCTAACGCCCTGCTGATGTAATTCTTGAAACGCATAACCAGAGACAGAAACAGTCATTCCAGCTAAATGTCTTATGAAGAAACTGCTGCTCCTTTAGCTTGCTTCTCGTACTCTGATGCACACTCCCTGCAGATCCACGTATCGGCTCTCCAGTCGGGCTCTGTCTCGGGTTTCCACTGCTGCATTACGCATTCAAGGTGGAAGGCATGTCGTATGCAGTAGTCGTCCTGGCAGTATAGGATAGGTTTGTGATTGGATGACCCATCTGCGTGTTTCCCGCAAAGACATAAATCGCGAGGTGGGACAGAGGGTTGAGTTTCCCCAATATCCTGTGCATGGGCGTCTGCATCACCCATCTCAACGTCACCGTCACCGTCCACAGGCGGTTTGAGGACAGGATCGGCCAAGTCTCTGGTTTTGCCTTTGCCTTTACGGTTGACAGGGGATTTTGTAGGCTCTTGATCTTCTACAATTTTTAGACAAGCATTGTGTATTTGTTGGGAGATTAGCTCATCTTCCAGCAGCTCAGCGAGCTTTTTCCGGAACTCGGCAATGACCTGTTGTTCCCAAAGCCAGGTTCCTTTTGTGCGGGAGAACCGAACAAGTGCATCCGCCAGATGAAAATCAGTCTTTAGTCGTTCTGCTCGGACATGATCATCGTATCCAACCAGAAAACGTCTGGCAGGTTGGGGTATGCGGAGATTGTTGACCCAGGCTGCTTTTTTGTCCTGGACCCAACTCGTATCTACATCATCGTCGCTTTCGCTGATGCATTCGCCTTCCTCGAGAGGGCGTTTGGAGATGGTTCTGAAAAAGACGACGTCACTAGGTGCTTTGGGAACCTTGAAGCGTTTCTTCATAGCTCTTGGTCTCGCAAGAACCTCGTTCGGATTCTCGCGTCTGATGGGGATGGTGGAGGGGCCGTGTGAGACTTTGCTTAGTAGAGGTGGCCTTGTCGCCAGTTTTGCGACTCTAGTATTGCCTTCTAGGAATCCTCTCCTGTTGAATGAATGCTTTGGCGCCAAAAATTGTATTTCTCTTGGGTCAGGGGCCTTGTCACTTGCTCGGGGCCCATCTGCCTTGTGGTCGGCTACATCGCACTCGAATCGCCACTGTTGGATCCCTCCGACTTCGTTCTCCATGGAACCCCGATAGCTGAAGAAATCGTGAAAATATTCTAAATGCAGGCGCAGGGCGTCTATGTCTATTTCTTTCCAATATAAGCGCTTGCAATGAACACATATCAGACTGCGCCGCACCAGTGTCTCTTCTTGGTAGGCGTAGGTAATTTCATATTTGGCGCCAGTTTCCTCGAGTGGTGGTGTCGGATATTGCGCTCCTGGCTGTGAAGATTCGAGCATCCTGTTAGATGTGGCTAGTAGCGATTCATCTGTTGAACACCTCCAGTACATGTGTATTTGCAGACCAAAATCCAGCGATTTGCTGGTTCCATCACCGTTGTCATAGACTAATGGAACTACGTTATCTCCATCTGGGCACTCGAGTATGTTTTTCCAACGCATAGCTAGGCGAGTCGGCGGGTCCTTTCCTAGTGACGAATCCTTTGATGATGTCTGTGCGTAAAATTCTCTGGCATCATTGTATCCTTGGAAGTTTAGACTGATCAATACGTTGTACGCTTCAGCGAAGCCCTTTCTTCTTGACCACTCGTCCTTTATATCCGCAGGTACCGCGAGTTCTTCAGGTTTCAATATGATTTCTTTAGTCATATCAACTTGAATCCTCCTTCCTTGCTCGGTCTGCTCGCCCCTTAAGGTCGCCTTGCGATCTGAGATTTTCTTAATTTGCGCACCAGTAGTGGCGTCCGTAATTGTTGTATGGATTTCGACGTGCAGCCGGAAAAGTGGTTGTTTCTTCCTCGTAGGTTTGTCCCATAGTGTGGTATTTGAATTTAACGGTTTGATACCCTTGATCTCAAGGACAAACGACCTCTTAGCTTGCTCGTTTCTGACCATAGCTCCAAAATATTCGTTAGAAGGCATATTCCAGAGGGCCCGGCTGGTGTATTCTTGGTATCCAGGGTCTATCTCTTTAGGATGAAGTGCAAACGCGCGCATCAAATTCCGGTTAAGAAATGAAGGGTTGCGTTTCTGGCTCAGGTACTTGTAAAACAGTACGTTCCCAGAGTAGATACGAGTCAATTCACTCTCTTGCCGTCCCACCATGCTCTGTCATGAACTGCGCACGGGCAGTTTACCATCGGAGCTACCAACCTCGACGAGACGTGCGCACTGCAATTGCTGAGTTAGTCTCCATTATGAGACAAAACTTACCTTAGCGGATTGATGAGACTGACATACAAAGCCAGGATGCGGGTAGTTGCGCGGGGAACCACTACACGGGCACGGGTAGTTGCAGTTGCAGGTGCAGGCTTCCAGGACCGGGTATGTGCAGCGAGAACGAAGAAAGGTATGTTGCCGCAGTATTGAGTTGATGAGGGAGGGAGGGAGAGCTGCGGACGGAAGAGAGAGCGGGAACTGAGAAGTCAGGTGCGGGCGGGGGCGCGTAGGTGAGGGTAGGAACGATAGGTCAATGTTTGTCCCTGTCAACAAAAGCCTCGGCCAATACAAATGCAGTATGGTACGGCACCGACGACAACGAACAACAGGCCGCAGTGTGAAGTAAATTACTTCGGTCACGTCTTTCATAATAGTTGCTATGCCATTTTGGTAAAGTTGCGCGGCGATTCCTTCAAGATTACTTCAGCCTCACGTGATAGCCGGACTAATCCTTTTCCGGCTGGGCGTGCCAAGGCCGCTGTTCGTCATCGATGCAGCCTCCCGCCGAACTGTACAACATCAAATCACCACTGCCGCTACCACCCGCTCCCCAACTGCACCACCTCTAATATTCCAAAGTAGGGACTGTCTATGCGATCGGTCGAGTCATTCAACCAGTTGGCCACCCCCATCGCCATCGACATCTCTCTCGTATACGACCATCGCCACATGCCAATGGCTTCGCGCACCTGAACTCTCAACATGGCTGTCACTCTGAAGCGCAAACGGGGCGCCGTGTCCTACAAAGAGCCTAGCAGCGATGAAGACACCTCTCTAGATTCGGATCGTGAAGGCGACATACCCACTCAGCGTGAAAGTTCCCAGCGACGATCCCGTAGACACCAGCCGGCGAAAGCGGAACCGTCCACGAATGGGAGGCGTCAAAATGCAACCCGAGCAGATGAATCCACTACAAACAGGACACAACTGTCGCGATCTCGGCGCAAAACTAGAGTGTCATACAGGGAAGCCAGCTCCGCTGATGACTCGGACGACGATTTCGACCAAGCATCGAGTGCAGAGGAGGCTACAACCACACGGAGGACGCTACGATCGAAGGGAAATACTTCACGGCGTGTTCAGAAGATCAGAACGGCCAAGAGCAGGCCAAAGAGGGCGTTCGGTGCCGCTCTCCAGCCACAGAGCGATCTGCAACAAGCGTTAGAGGTTCCCCAGCACATCGTCACCGACGGCAATATCCCAGAGTGGGCCTCTCTACCGTACCATATCCTCCTCCAAATATTCGTCTATGCCTCGCACCCACTACACAACGAGTATATGGGCCCGACAGGTTCGATACCGTGGCTAGTGCAAATGGCTCAGCTGTGCTCTGCATTCACAAAGCCAGCTTTGACAGCACTATATCGCAACCCCCCTATCTTCGCCCTCAAACAGACGCGAAAGGATCTCGTTCGTCATCTGATTTCTCCACCCTCAGATTCCCATGAAAACTACTCAGTTATGGTCAAGCGCTTGAAGTTGGATGGAACACATATGTCTTCTCTCACGGACCCAACGCATAGTGCTGCTGATTTGGTGGCGCTAATATCCTCATTGACTACACTGAAAGAAATCGACATATTCGATCCCATGGATCGACCGCCATATAGAGAGCGACAAAAGCGTATGCGTTGGCATTATCCCGATGAAGTTTTCAATGCTCTGCGCCAAAGTGATCTGCGTCTGAGGAGCTGGCACTGGACAAGCACCTTCTGCACGCAGGGTCCTCTTTGGCTGAAGGACATGCATACGAATAAGTTCTTCCAAAGCTTGCGCGAGCTTACTCTCACAAAATTCTGCGCCGACACGTCTCGTAAGGCTGAGGACATGCAACCAACTACAGAGGAGCTTCTTGCATCGGCACTAGGCGTTCTGCCTCACCTTGACTCGCTAGTATTCGAGACATGTACCGTTGTCAACGAACAGCTCATGCCTATGTTGCCAAAGAACCTCGTCAGTCTAAACATTACAAATTGTATCGACATTACTTCAGAAGCATTGCGCCCATTTCTTGTTACACATGGCACACGACTGGAAGAATTGATCCTGAACCACAATCAGTGTTTGGATCTGTCTTTCCTCGTAGATCTCAAGCAGTCATGTCCCCGGTTAGAGGTGCTGAGCATGGACATGACCTACTATAGTACTTTGTCTGAGTCTGCTGACAACGAACCACTTTACGATCACGTTCTTGAAGAAGGCGACGTACCCACCTGGCCGTGTGCCCTGCGTGTCATCGATTTGGATTACCTCCGCAAGTGGACTGCCGCCTCTGCCACCACCTTCTTTAATTCGCTGATTGACTCGGCCGAGGAATTACCGTGGCTTCGGGAGCTGCGGATCTCGGCAATGGTAGATGTTGACTGGCGACAACGGGCTGAATTCAGGAAGAAATGGACTGCTAGGTTCCAGAACGTTTTTGCGCAGAAAATGACGATTCCAGATCCGCATCTCATGTCTTTGAGAGCGTTCAGAGAGTACAAGACTTTGCAGGGAGGAGACACCGAGAAGAATGACTCGGTTCTGGAGGACGTGTTGGCAAAAGCGAACAAGGTAAATACTGCAGAAAGCGAAAGCGACGAACCGCTTCTCCCATCACGCAAGCAGAAGCAGGGCGACAAATGGACTTCTAGGCGTTTAAGATCTCGGGTCGACACAGTTCCTAACTATGACGAGACCTCGGGCAGCGAATCAGAGGAGGAAGCCGTGGAGGATAATACCTTTGTTCAGGGCCGATGCCACACGGTGGTCTTTCGCATCGACAATTCCAGACCACGCGAGGAGATGTACGGGGAGGAGCACTTCCTCGATGCTGAGCGCAGCGGAGACGAAGACTGGGACGGCAACGATGTGGTTGACGATGAGTATGCTTGGTGAAAGTTGGGCTACCTGCAGAAGGGGTTGGGCAGCTACCTTTGCTAGCTCTGTCTAATACATGGCCTTGGCGGACCCCACTGTTTCTAGTACAATAGACCATACCTTCTGTAGGGCTCACAAAGGTGACGTGATGTGATTAAAGCTGGCTGCTTTTGGTACCCAAGTCTACCATGGCGGTGTTGGCCTGAACGGATAGGGCCGCCACCCGAACACTTGACGGGGAACACGACGAATACCGCAGCACCATCGGCGCTGCGCCTGCATGGCGACACATCGAGTTCACCTAGACGTGTAACGGTGCTGACAAGAATGCAAACAAAAGTCCGTTTGCGCCGTGACAGGGCCGTGATAGCTGAAAGCGCGCGCCACAGCGTCTAAGCCACACTATTGACGAAGCACTGCAGGGTTTAGCACAAGGGCCTTCAAGGGCAGCGGTACAGCCACTCAGCGGCATTTACTGGCACTGTCACCCACTCAGCACATCGTTCCCTGTGGCCATATACATAAGCGCTCGAAGCGGTGCCTTGGGCCTTCTTTCATATATCCTCCCTCTCCGAACCCCCTTCCACTTGCCTTTTCCCACCGTTGCCCCCCTCGTGTCTGCCCCGCATCAGCAGCAGCAGCAGCAGCAGCAGCGTACGACAATGGCGGCACCCACTCCCCCTCAGCCACCAGTGTCTCCAGACTCCGGCCCAACCGATCCTGTTCTGCCACAGCTTCCCGCGGGCTGGATCGCGCAATGGGACGATCAGTAAGTCTGCGACGAGCATACACGGCGCCCTTGTCTCTTCCGCTACCCCGCAAATTACACTATTCAACAGCCCCGCGACAGAGTTCTGACAGGTATACAGGTCGCGGAAATACTACTGTGCGTAAGCCGTGTGCGCCAGTGCTACCGCACTCACGCCTCGTGGCCCCGATATATACTGATGCTCAATAACAGACGTCCAAATCAGCACTGGCGTCTCTCAGTGGGACCTGCCTACTAGTGCTGCTCCCATGGGCGCCGGCTCGGCCAGCGGTACCCCAGCACACTCCACGAACCCGTATACGAAGCCCGAAGATGGCAAGGCCGGCGATGGCACAAGAGGCGTAGATGGACCTACGGGTGACCGCGCTGGAGGCCTCGGGGTATGCTCAGCCACATCGTTGACTGGGACTAGACTAACCATAAGCCCAGGGCTTCGCTATGAACGCACTCGGCGGCGGGAATAAGACTAGTGGTCACGGCGGAGGCTCTGGAAACCTCGTCGGCCAGCTCGCGGGGTCTTTCCTGGGAGGTGGCAAGCAATCGCATGGCGGCAGCAGTGGCCATGGCGGATCGAGCAACCTCGTCGGATCTCTGCTAGGCGGCGGCGGCAAGCAGTCACATGGCGGCAGCAGCCATGGTGGATCCAACAACATGATTGGTTCTCTCGCCGGCTCCCTGCTCGGAGGTGGAAAACAGTCCAACCAGTCTGGAAGTCACGGTACTTCCGGCTCTGCTCATGGATCAGGCGGCGGCCTCGGAGGTCTTTTGGGTGGTGTTCTCGGCGGTGGTTCCGTAAGTAACACACTCGACGCACTCGGCGCGCTGTGCTTCGATGGCCTCATATCTGACTCGCTCTAGAAGAAACCAACTAGCGACTACGGCTACGGCCACGGCGCAACCACTGCTTCCTCAGGCGGCGCATACACCGGCACCGCACCCGCAACATCCTACCAAGCGCCTGGCGGCCAATCCTACGGCCAGACCCAGCACGGCAGCCAGCAGCACGGCCAGCATCAACAGCCCAACAGCTACGGCACCCAACCCCAGAACTACCCGCCCCCGGGCCCAAACAACTACAGCTCCCCTCCACCACAGCACAACCAGTACCCCCAGCATAGCCAATATGGAGGGGCGGCGGCTGGCCAGGGCTACCAGACCTCAGGGGGGTACGGTCAGCAGGCTGGATACGGCGGACCGGGCTACTCGCAGCAACCTCCAGGCCAGTATGGTGCGCCTCCGCCGGGTCAGTACGGCGGCGGTCAGTACAACCAGTATCCTCCTCCTGGACAACAACAACAACAACAGCAGCAGCAGCAGTCACACCAACAGGGTGGCTACGGCGGCCCCGCTCAGCATGGCCACCCGCCACAGCCCGGCTGGCAGTAACTGCATCCAGGGAGGAACGAAAGTCTTCAATCGAATGGCATGGATATATCTAAAATATGGTGTGATTATTCAAGGGCGGTGGCCTAGAGGTAAAGGGCCTGTTTTGACCAGATCGACGGCTTTTCAAGCTTCTGGAATCAGTTTCTTTTATCTTTTTCTCATGTCTCTGTCTATAGGCTTCTTTTTCTAGTGGTATTTCTGCTCACATTACAATGCAATCGTATAGACTGACTGGTTGGTTCTGACTGCGTCTTTGCCGAAGAGTGAGTCTCACAGTGCAGTGCCGTGTAGAACTCACGGTGTTCGCCCAACGCTAGCCAGCAGCATTCCACCTAGTATAGTTGTTCGTTGCTGATGAAGTCACTTTCCTAGACCTTAGGTTATCAATCCTTTTGTTAGTAGTAGAAGTATAGGAGAATCTAGCGATAGAGAGACAGCATACCTCTATCTTTACCAAGCCCTCTTATATCAATCTACTTGGTACACACACTAGCCAATAGCAAGATAGGACTTAACTTGTTGAGGAGAAGATACATCCGTCTACATCCGTCTACGTACGCGTCGGAAAACGAAATCTGCCAGCGGGCGGCAGTATTGCTGTCCCTGTCCCTGAGCAGTGCCAGCGAACACTCACTCACTGCAAGTTTCACACAACAAACATCAAGCAGAGCAGGGACTCGGAAATGAACGTAATACACCTTCTTCTCGCGTCCGCACTCGGCGGCGCAACATAGTATTTGTCTAGTAACGTAAGAGAGTATTTCTCTCTTCAGCAGCAGCAGCTACATGCCCAGCTAGTAATTGAGCCCCACCCACATATATCGCCAAGGCCCCCCACAACCGCATAATCTACACGCAGTAACCCGAGAACAGACCGTATAGATGAATAGATGGTGAGAGCAAACGAGCTCCTTTCGTCCGCCAAAAAAAGAAAAGGTCTGCCTTAGATGCCGTACGTATAGTAAGTATAGTATATGTATAACATCAGTCCCCGATCGATGTGGTGTGCCTCCCTCGATTCTCCTCCTCCTCTCAAGTCAAGAGAGGGCTGGGATGGCATACCCAAAAGCAGCAAAATATAAAGAGGCTACGAGGCAGGTAGGAGACAGACCCAGCCCCGGCCCAATATCTATTAAACACAAAACAGGAAGAAGGACCAAGACGTCAGTTAGAAAAGAATAAGAACAGGAAACCGAGGTTGGGGGAGCTTTTGTTGTGGGGGAAGAAAAGCAAAGTCCGCCTCGGGGGTATCGCCCTGCCGTAGAAAATTCCCGGTTCCGTACCGTACCGTAGCCGTGCCGCACCGGAATGAAAAGCAATGCAAGTGCCGGCCGTCCAAGTGAGATAAATGCCGAAAGAACGCCAGGGAAGCAGTAGGTAGAATATGTTTGTTGGAGATGATTGGGCCGTGAATCCATATACACGTGGGGTTCGACCTGAGACGCCGTGGTGTGCCGAGCATCGAGATCGGGACCAGACCGTCTGCGATACCGAAGGTAACAAGTTGGAGAAGATGGAGATATCCGGAAGAAGTAGACGCCTGTACTCAGTCTGCGGGCTTCTCGAGGTTGATGCGGAGAGCGTATTTGAGACGTTCCTTCTGGCAGTATTCCTCGAGGAACCTCAGTGCGAATCTGACAGTTTGGATCGGGGTTATGTCGATCTGGATGGGGAGGAAGTACGAGCCGGAGAGATTAGCTCCGTTGATCTTCTCTTGATCTCGGACTTTCGAGTTGTTCTCTCGGCTAGACCAGGTCTTAGGGTACTGCTTCTGGACGTCCTCGATCGGGAGAGTCATCCTAGCATCCTGGGTGTATCGCAGTAGCTTTGTGTAGTGATCGGAGAAGAGATTGAAGTTCTCCGTTACGAAAAGGTGCTGTTTCGCAAGCTCGGCATGTGGGAGGTCGTGTGGAGAGTCATGTGCAGTCGGGCGAGTGGCGCGCGGTGCAACGTGTGTGCAGATAGCAGCCGAAATAGTAGCGCTCAGATAAGATCGCAGACCTTCCAAGTGGGGAATGTCTTTCGTAAGACCTGTGTAAGAAAGACATAAAGGCAGAAGCGTCTTCCAGGTGCCTTCAACTTCGCCGAGTCGACCGCGAAGGTGGGATACGATGTCTTGGGCATGATAGGCTGCCATGTATGACCTTGTTAAATGATTAGTAAAGTTCGCAGCGACGATGACATGACACTTACAAGACACATTCGATGCTGGTTACGGCAACACGCTTCTCATCCTCCTTGGTTATCTTCATGCCCTTCTCAGTCAGGATTTCTTGAGCCTCGTGTTTCAAAGAGCGGCCCTTCATGTTTAGTTTCATAGAGACGTGAGAAAACAGCGCTATCTCAGCCTGATTCTTTGCGTTGATTGGAGCGGATGTCGGCGCTGACTTGACATCCAAATGCTTTGCGCCTGTTGGAGTGACGCCAGATCGACCAGGGGTCGTGTCGTTACCTTCCGTTGAGCTTGTTCGAAGCATGTTGATTGCCTTGTGGTCTTTCCGGGGTGTTGCGTAAGGGCCCTGGCTTTTTTGAGCGCTAGACTTATTTGACAAAGCCGGCGAAGTTATCATCTGCTGGGCTGGCGTAGTGGGGCCGTCTTGAGAATTTTGAGTTTTGTGGCGCTTAGTCGGTACCGCCAATGACGCCTCGTCATCCATCCGCGGGCGCTTCCCGGCGACCTTTGTGCCTGTGGCGGTAGTTTTCGCGGTGACTGTGGGATTATCTGGCCGTCGAGTGGTAATTTTCGGGTGATCTTTGCTCTTATCTGCAAGACCATCTATAACCTTTGGCTGGGCTTTGACCTGCTGATCTTTGCGGGATTCCTGGTGTTCTTTCTTCTCCGTAGGGGCACTCCTTTTCGCAGGTAGGCGAAGAAGCTTCGAGATGGTGTTACCTTGCCGCTTGGAATACTTGAGCTTGACCACGAGGCTTGGGACTGAGTTGTCACTCCGGTTGAGCGACGTACTGGAGGGCGACTTCTCGTTAACTGATGATGACCGTACCCTTGACGCGCTCTTAGAGCCCTCCTCTGGTTTCTGGGAGCGCGGTTCCGGTACAGAGAGCAATTGACTCTTACGGTCAGATGAAGATGTCGAGGCGTTCGATTCGGCGCGTTTACGCTGACTCTCAAGTCTGTCGAGCTCGACTTGGATATTAGAGGGGAGGGTAGGTGAAAGAAGAGCTGGTAAACCGTAAGGGTTGGTTAATGGCTGGTCGACTGGGGATAACAGTGGCGGAAGGCCATGCGGTGTAGCGTTCGAAGGCCCAGATCTGTCCACATTGATGTTGGGCTCGATCGACTCCGTCTGCTTTTGGGCTGGTGCAGGAACATCCTCTTTGGTGCGCTTCTGGGGCTTTTCCGGGGCGATGCCTTCGGTCGCGGGACTGCTGCGCATTAGTGATGAGAAACAGATGTAGTGCCAAAGATTGGCTTACCGCTTTGGGAGGCTTGTTGGAACCTTGGGTATGATGGCAGGCTGCTTCTCGGGTGCTTTGACGCCATTGGTGGGGACTGGAGCGAGAGGCTTCGTCGGAGGTAGATTGGGAGAGGCTTTCTTGGATCCGGGGGTGATAACGCCATTTGCCTGCTTCGACTTGTACGCAGACAGACTCATCTTCTTCTTTGGGGCCTGGTTCGTAGCGTTTGACGCTTGCGACTTGGGCCGCTCGGGTTCAGGCTCGTCATCCTCTCCATGCGACTGGGTGAAGCAATCTTGGTATGGCTCGCGGAACAGAAAGGTCCGGTACTGCAGGTGCTCCTCGTCCGCATTGAAAAGGTGGCCCAGAATCCAGCTGTGCGCTTCTTGTGCTGAATGATATTTGTAGGGGTCGAGGGATGGGGTTGCCAAGATATAAGGCGCCCGAGGGACGGCTCGTTTGATGCGCTTGAAGATGTTGTCCAGCTTGTCCGCTGCCGTTTGCGCTTCGGCTGACAGGCGCTTGCGCTTCAAGCTCGAGGCGGGTTCCGGCGGTTTCTCAGAACTAGACATGATATGTCCCGGTGCAGCGATCCCCGCTGCTCGTGTAGGGAAACGGCCTCAGCTGAATGTGCTGGTGCTGGACTTTGGGTGTCGAAAGTGTCGCGAGTGTGGAAGGAGCATGAAGGGTGTCAAGCGGGGTGGGGCTAAAGTTGCGGCGCGGGGCCCGGTGGTGAGGTCAACTGGTGACGGTGAAGGCGTGTCGCGCGTGGAGGTGAGGACGGCGGGGCCGACTCGGAGGGGCACAATTGAGTGCTGGGGGGGGGGGGCGATAGTCAGCACAATAGCAGCGAAGGAAACCGTACTCGCGGAGGCAATTCACGGGGGCCGCTGGAGTGAAGCGCGCAACAGGCGGAGCCACGCACCAAGTGAAAGGTAAACCGGGTCAGTGGTCGCCGGTGTGCTGAAGCCGTTGGAGTGAATCATGCCGCCCAAGCCCAGGATCGCGGACTCGGCGTCGTTCGAGCGCGAGAGCAGAGGCTGAGGCCTGGGACCACGATGCGCGCCCGAGCAGGTTGGTGTTGAAGTCGAACGAGGAACAGCCGCAGCTGCAGTTTGGGCGATTGGGCTTGGCGGTTGAGGTTAGATGCATCGATACCCGCCGACCCGCCGCTCATTGGCTGGCGACGATATCGCGTGCAGTCTTCCGTATCCCCGTCTGAAGGAATCCGAGCACGGCTGCGCGGCCATCATTTCTACCACATACTTGCCCGCTGCTCCCCTCCGCTACCCTACTCTACAGGAACATGTTGTACGTCAGTAACGCCATCGGACCGTCCAATGTGATCCGCGGTCCTCATCCGCCCACACGATAGGCTCGTCCCGCCCGCTTTAGCGAGCATTTCCGTAGCCCTGGACCAGGCTCGGCCGTCTGTCATTGCGACTGCTAGCCCCCAAGCACACCTCTATCCTACCTAGGTACTAGGTGTATACAAGGGGCCAGTAAATAGTGTGTGTGCTATAGCCAATAGCCCTGTGTAAATGCACAGCTAAACGTGCCGAGCTGGCTACAATCACTTCCGCTGTCGAGGGATTTGCGAACTGTAAAGTCTGTGGTGGAAACTCACAATGAAATCTGTCAGGGCGGTGGATATTGTGTATATGCTACCTACCAACATCCGCATTTAAGACATAGGTCACGAGTGGCTTGCTGAAGCTGGCCTCCGCACAGGTGCATGTAGTACCAACAATCACTAATCCAGGGTTTCCATCAAGCAGGTCAGCTGTATAACACGTTGTGAATGAACCCGAGGACCCCCCGTGCGACATTGTCGAACGAGTGGGAATAGCCCGATCTCCCTTCTAACGTAGCGTGGTCGCAAGTCATATGTCCATCTCTTTGATGTGTCCCATGGCTTCGAGCTACCACTCACAGCTCATCTTCCGTCTCGTCACCATCGTCTGCTAGTGGCGGCGAAGGCTCTTTCTGCGCAGGTCTGTTGCGGGTCGACGGTCTACCGAATGGCAAGCCTCGCTTGGGAGGTGGCGCATCGCTTTCTCCATTGGCGGCGGCGTCTTCAGGCTGTGCGACAGTGGAGTTTCGTTCTCTCACATCAGACGACTTCTCCCGTAATTGCGGCGCGGACAGGACTGAGCCACTACGAACAATTTCATCGTCGTCTTCTGTTTCGTCATCTGACGTTCTGTCTGGCGTAGCGGCTCCAGGGACAGAGTCCTCGTCTTGTTCCTCGGCTTTGGCCTGGTCGATTTCCATCTGGTCACTGTCGGAACCCGGAGCTGTATTGGCTGCCTTTGCAGGGACTTTACGCTTGGAAGCTCGTGATGGACCAGCCTTGCGCGATTTGGTTTCCTTTCTGGTGGATGCAACGGCGGAAGCTATACGACTGCGTGTCAGACCGAACCCAACCATGCGTATATACGAAGTATACATACCAGCGTTCTTATCCACCTTTGCCCCAGCTAGCAGACGGCTTTGATCCCGAATCTTCCTCTTCTTTTCATTAAGCAACTCCATAAACTGCTGGAGCATAGCCGATTCCGTTTCATTCTTAGTCTTGATAAAGTCCTCGAGCTGGGCATTGAGCTGAGCAATGATGCTTTGCTCATCAGTGGCTTTACCTCTCAGCTCGGCAAGTGCTCTCAAAGTGTCCGCATGAGCTTGTGCAGATGCCTGAGCCCAGTCAAATGGATTGAACTCGAATTCCTCATCTCGTGGGAGTACTATCTCTCCTAGGAGGACCTATCGACGGTTAGGTTAGGGGAAGCTCACGTCCAACGGATAACTTGCCTTGATCCCCTGGACGTCCCGTTGAAAAGAAACGCGAAGGTCACTGCCCTTCACGGCACACACCATCCAGACACCATCCAGTATGCTGGGTGGATGCCCTTCAGGCTGCCTTTGCAAAAGGAAATAAGACAGGGTTGCTTCCCACTCTTCATCGCTACCCTTGAACTTGTGTTTCAAAGGCCCAATATCACGCTGTTTGACTGCACACACGCGTCAAAGAAAGATATTGACGGCAATATGGCGGCAATCTTACTTGAAGTGACATATGGGTTCTCCCCCTCACAGCCCACTAACCGGACGTCCAGCGGCTGCGGACCCTCTTGCTGCACCTCTACAACCACCACCTCGTCGGCGGTATTGGCGGGAGGGACAGCAATGATGTGGCGAGCGCCCATGGTAGGAGTAGTAGTAGTATGTAGCTGGGGGCGTCTGACGCGTAGTGGGTGGGTATGTGGGAGGCAATCCAAAACCTGCTAATTCAGGAAGGTTGAGGACGCGGCGCGCAGCCAATAACACGGTGGCGCAGACTCACGAATCTTGGGCCTGTCCTGGTGTACGTGATACAGACCCTTGGAGTAGTTGGGTTTATGCTGGTCGGAAAGGCGCTATCGATGCGCGGCGGGCGGCGCGGCGGGCAGCGCGGCGTGGTGTGGCAGGAGATGTCGTCCGTTTCACGTCGGGGAAGGGCGAAATTGAAACTGCAGCGGGCTGGTGAAGAGCTGGTGAAGATGGTCTGGAGCAGTTGCAAAACGGCGGGCAGCGGGGAGCAGTGAAGGGGCAGTGGGACTACTGCTGTGTTGCCTTGAAGGCACTCACGCGCCGCGTCTGACGGCGGTCTCGGACGGCTGCTCTCAGGCTCACTGCGGGACGTGTGGCCCAAGGTTCCCAGGTTGTTTACGGATACCACTGCCAGAGAACGGCCTGCACCGACGACGCGTCGCAAGGCTTATCGACAACAGCGCCATGCATCGGAGTCGCGCCAGGATCAGGCTCCGCTGCCTGCAGGCCGCGCCGTCCGCGCCGTCGCACTCGGGGCTGCTGCAGCCTTTTTTCGTCGTGGTGGCCGCTGTGACCGCCTGTGGGCCGCTTTTTGCGCCGCACGGGCCGTTTGGCTCGCTCGGCTCAGACCCTTCCCCAGCCATCCATAAGCACCCGCGCTGCAGCTGCCAACACCCACACCCGCCCACTCCCTCCCACCCACCGCCCACACACCGCACCCACACCACCACCCGCCGCTGCTGCTGCACCCGCCGCGCTTCACCGCTGCCACTATGGCCACTCACAAGGGCAGCTTCGCCCAGCGCATGGCCTCGATGGCCTCGCGCGCCTCGTCGGTCGAGAACTGGGACGACGACGGCGACTTCGACGCCCAGGGCGACCTCTTCACCAGCTCCATATCGACCATGCCGTCGCTGACCTCGTCGCGCGTCTCTGCCCGCACCGAGTCCAACGCCGGCGACGACGACTGGCAGGTGCTCATCACGCCCAACGATGCGCTGTCCACCATCAATGCCATCTCGTCGGCCAAGCAGGCCGGCATCCCCATCCCGCGGACGGTGCCCTCATCCGCCCTGCTCGGCGGCTCAATTAAACGACTCGGCAAGAAAAAGTCCAATCGCAAAATTGCCGTCGACGACGACTGGGGCAACGACCTCGAGCTCCCCGCAGATGCGAGCCACGGACTGAAATTGAAAGCGCCATTGCCGCGCACGCCTGCGGATGATCAGGATGACTTCGACGACTGGGGCGAGGGCAGCTTAGGCATCCGATTCGGGGGAACGCGACGAGAGGCTCGCGGCGGCCGCAGCTCGTCCGTGTCGGCCATGAGCCCCAGTCTGGGCAGCTGCATGACCCTCGAGAGCGAGGACGATGATCTGATGGGCCTCGTGCTGCCGAACGAGCCGCTGGACTTCAATGCGCGCCTCGAAAAACTCAAGCAGAGCGAGCTGCCGACGCCAGATGTGTCGCCGCTGCCAACCCAGCGAAATCGCGAGCTCCCTCCTACTTCGGTACCGGTACTAGCACCAGCACCAGAGTTCACATCATCTCCGCTAGCGCTACTAACACCGTCTCACGTAGCTGACAATTACCCTGCACCAGAGCAGAAGACTAAGGTCACAGACGATGATGATGACTTCCTCGATGGCCTGGATTTTGGAACTGACGATGTTTTGGACTCCAAGAAGCTTACTCTCAACCGCAACGTAGTGGTCAAGAAGTCTTCGTCTAAGCTGGCCGCACCGCCAGCAGCACGGCCCGCAACCACCTTGACGTTCACTGACAAGCCTTCCACGTCCAGGATACCGAGACCTCTGCCCTCGACGAACCGCACAAGACTTACTCCGGTGTACGAAACTGGCGCCCCGAAACATGGGCATAGCAGGCCAATGCCCACGACTACAAGTGCACAGCTTCTTCGGGCGAAGCGTTCGGCCCCTGTTCTTCGCACACATTTTGGTTCAGTTGCACTCAAAGGCCCATTCCTGCCCGCAGGCAGCGCAAGCGCGCAGTCGCACCATGTCATGTCGAAAAATTCACAGCCATATCTTCGGCGTGACTCGGATCCGCGCCGGCCACAGTCTCCATCAGCGCGGCCCTACTCTCGCTTGTCGGCTACGAACCCCGCTGATACTCCCAGTCGTGTCGCGTTGCGGAGGGATGTGGCATCGCCCGCCTATCTACGTCAACCACCTCCCAAACGCTTGATTAATCCGACCAGTATCAAGAAAGCCTATGGCGACGGGAGCGAACTCGATATTTTTGATGATCTACCCACTTCTGCGACCAAGGAAAAGCAGTACGAGAAAGCCCCGCGAAACGTCGCCAGCAACAGGACTCTTCGACAACAGACGAGTAATACTCGTTTGCCTATGCCAGATCGTATAGAGACTCCGCTTCCGCAGACCCCACGAAGCCCGCCCAAGATGGATAGTACTCCACGGTTTGCACAAGACACTGCCGCAAGCCGTAATGCGCGAGAGCAACGTCTGGCAGGCACACGATCCCGCGGCGGAGGGCCCATTGCACCCACGTATACGAACTGGAAAGCCCAGGTCGCCGCACGGAGTCCACATAACAGCCCGACCGCGCATAGGAAGAAAGGATCGGGTCAGAGGCCAGCATTAATAGCACACAAATCAAGTGCATCATTTGCAAAGAGTAAGTTCTATTCTCTTTTCTGTAGAATACCACAAGACTAACGGTTGTAGACGAGAACGGCATGATCTATAATTCCACACTTCAGCGGTGGGAGGGCAATGAAGAAGCACTGGCCCCTTTTTCTCTCCCTAATACGTCGACTACTACGCTCGCACTTACTACCGCGAGTACCCCCACATTTGCGCCGCTGAATCATCCTTTGAATCACTCGCACGAACGCTCGCATTCCATCTCACACAGCGCACTCGCGAAAGTCCAAGCAGCGCACAGGAACGTCTCTTCTCGTGCAGCAAAAGTTGGACCTGATTTATCTTCTCCACGGCCCGCCTTGATATCACAGATTACTCAGCCGCGCCACGTGCAGTATGATGGTGCCATGGTGTTCGATCCTGTGAGAATGAGCTGGCAAAAGGCGCCTCGAAGGTCTAACGATCCCCGATCGCCTTCCGTCGATAAAGATGATGAGGAAGACCCATTCGCCGGCATCGATGATCTGAAGGACAATGAAAGCGTCGCTGGGCATGGTGGGAATGGTGCCGCTGCTAATGGCACTTCTAACGGGGACGATCCTACCTTCGTCGGCGAAGAGTTCGATCTTGGTCCTAGCTTCATCCGAAGACAGCGTGAAGAAGAAGCAGCGTGGCGAAAGAAAGTGGAAGGCTGGGTCGGTGGCCTCCGCGATACGTGTGAAAACAAGGAAAACGAGTGGAGATGGGCTATACGCCGGTATGCCGCTAGTGCATCGGCGCAGACATCGAGGCGGTAATACAGCTGTACTATATGCACGCATTGCATGGCTAATGACTTTGATGACCGCATTGGAGGTTTCAGGGGCTCTTAACAGGCGTTGGATAAAAGTCACGAAAGAATATGGGTCGTCTGTTCAAGATATCCTCCGAGTGTCACGTCGGGCGCTTGGATGATCGCGCCTCACTCTGTTACGCATTTATGATATAACGATTTGGTATGAGTTATGAGCACGTCGCTTTGGATAGAATTGAGCTTCAGTTGGTTTGATTGCATGATTTCACTTTGGCGTTCGGGTGTGGTACTCTTTGCATTCTACTAATGTCGATAGCAGGTAATCTAGTCATAACCATTTAATAATCATTGCGTACCTATGTTGATGTGTTTATTGAGCATCAAGTGAAGTTGTCCACGGCGTGAAATGATTGGTTGGGGGTCTAAGCGGGGTACGCGAATATCTATCTACTCCGGTCCTGAGCCTTTCTTCCACGAACCGTACACCAACATGTCGCGCTCCTCAGACGCGGGCCATTTCTTCCAAACAACGTAAGAACTTGCGCATCGTCGTGTATCTACTCTGCTAACATGCCCAAGCTCGGCGCTCAATGAAACTGCACGGAAGGATTTGAAGTCGAAGAATACGAGCGGCGACCCTATCAAGCTTACCTCAAAAATCTTGGCTGTTGCCTTGGATCCACACAATGAAGGACAATTCTATGTCGCCGAGGCGGCTGGGACTGTGAAGAGAATAAACGTCAAAGTTGGTCAGACATTGGTCCCTGGTCGCTCGTGAGCAAGTGCTGATCTGATGCGCGTTATAGGGCCGTAAAATCTCCGCCTCGTACACGGGTCCTACCGCGCCTCTCACGTCCCTCGCGATATCTACCACGTCGAACACTCTGTTTGCCGGCTGTTGGGACAAGACTATATGGTCATGGGCCATTGCGACGCGAAAGCCCATCCGTCAGTTCAAAGGACATACCGACTTTCTAAAGGCGGTCTTGGTGTTTACATTGGAAGGCAAAGAAGTGTTAGTGTCTGCTTCAGCAGATGCTAGCATCATTGTGTGGGATGTGGCCACCGGAGAGACGCTGCACACACTCAAGGGGCACACAAGAGGGGTTCTAGCCCTAACGCTCGACCTAACTGAGCGTGATGTCAAGAAGGATTCCGTGGTCATATTCAGTGCAGGAAGCGACAGGGAAATACGGCGCTGGAGTATCGGAATATCGTCTGCGTTCGAGATCGATGCAACGTCAGACGTAGCTTCCCCTATTATCGCACATGAGACCAGCGTCGACTCGCTCCGGTTCGACAGTGACGGAGACTTATGGACCGCCTCGGCAGACAAGAGCGTGAAATGTCTCTCACGGAACCGCAACTGGGAAGAAGATACCAAACTAGAGCATCCCGACTTTGTACGCGATGTCGTGGTAGAAGAAGACGGAGGATGGGTGGTCACAGCTTGCCGAGACGAGGAAGTTCGCGTGTGGGACAAGGCAAGCGGTAAACTGCATCACGTCTTTTCCGGGCACTTTGAAGAGGTCATCGGGCTGCTTTTGTTGCCAGGGCAGACGGTCGTCAGTGTAAGCATTGATGGTACCGTGAGGCAGTGGAGCTTGAAAGCGCCCGATCTGGCGAAGGCGGTGCAAGAGGCTGAAGAAGAAAAACTGGGGACGGCCAAGGAGAAAGAACCGGAAAAGCAGGCGAGCTTGATGACAGCGGAAGAGGAAGCTGAGTTGGCTGACATGTTGGCGGACAGCGATTAACGTGTTTGAAGAACTCATCTCAGCAGAAACGAGCGGGCTTTGTATGCTCACCCAATCTGAGTGCATTCACACAACAGGTGGACAACAGTACAACCTGCACTATGACGTCCGCGGGGGTTTCTTCCTGAAGTCTTCTGCTCAATCAACTTAGCAACAGAGGAAACAGAGGGGAGGATGGTACAAAGTAAAGCTGTACATGGTCATCCGTCTCCTAGCTCTCGGACTAACTCCCTACGTCCTGCTCATCATGTAGATCTATCTCCCTCCACAATAATCAAGGTTACGGCCGGCACACAACACTTGACGTGATTCTCTTGAAAATAGAAGGAAGTTCTTTGTTGCTTTTGCAAAGTCTGGTTGTATCTGCTATACTGGGCTATGTCTCGGAAGTGTCTCGGAAGAGTCACTAGAGTGGGTAGAGTACATTTCGCGCTGGGCGTCCTGCGCTACATCGTCTGCTCCTACAGGCCTGTCGATCGAGCTCTAGATCATTAATAGGCGGTGACCGTTGACAGCACAGCCACACGTGCCATCGCGTGCGCGCTAACCATGTCCGGGTTTGCCCCCGCCTTTTAAGCGCTTTGCCCCTCATCTTCAGCTTCCCTTCTCCTTCATCACCACCTCACCGGAACCACGCCGTACCTCCCGTCGTCCATCAGATGAGCGTCTCGCCGAGTGAAGAAGGCCGTGTGAGCAGAGGGTAACCTCCGCCACCTGGAAAGAGGACTGATGAACTCCCTCCCGGAAGTTCATGGAAATCGATCCCGGTGGAAGATGCCAACAGGTATCGAGCCGCTGCTTTCGAACATGCTCTGACAGGCCGAAAGGTCCCTGGCATCTTGCTCTCCCGCACCCTTCACCCACTCTGCCGCGATGGCTTGTTCGCCTCCGGTTCCGCCAGATTTTCGTCGCCGTCGATTCTCCGAGTTTGCCCGTTCCGCGGTCCTTGATGGCCGTCTGAGCAGGGGTAATCCCCGATACTGGAGGAAGGGTTCTTCGCCATGCGAGGGCTCTGAATCCGGTGGAAGAAGCCAACAGATATCGAGCTGCTTGCTTCTGCTACAGCGCTCTGACAGGCCGCAAGGTCCATGGCATATTTTGCTCAGGCGCACCCGTCCACCCTTCTCAGGCGCTTCAGTCGAAGTGCTTGTGTCCGTTCGCACACGCTCTCCTCTCGAGTGGCGGAGTGAGCGCTTTCGAGCGCTGTCGGATTGTCGTCGAACGGTCGCCGTCATCGTCGAGTTGTTCGTTTTGCTGGATCGGTCTTGCTTGGGGATATCGGGTCGGGCGAAAGCCAGGTGACCGCAAGAGGAGGACGGGTGGCAGAAGTCGGACTCTTGCGCCTCCTCGCGGTGCCACCTGGATAGTCTCGGCTAGAGATGAACCAAATGCAAGAGACGCTCTCCATGTATGTCCTTCCCTATATCAGTACTAACCTTGACCATGGCGTCGTTGAGTGAGGCGTCACTTTATCTTCGTTCATACGTTCGTTTATATCTCGAAAGCCTTGTTCTACTAGGTTGTGGTCATGCAAAAAATGCAACCTCCTATGGTCTCACAAGCTTCGAATAGCCACACTTCCTTATACTAAATCAGATGGTTCCAAGTAGTCTTAGCAAGGACTCAAGATAGACCCCTACGCTCTACTAATGCCTCAGATAGTACAGGATAGTTTAGAAAGCCAGTTGATCTATATAAAATCCGTTCTTACCTGCAACACTATATCCATATGTCAAGTAGCGCTGAAACTACAAAATAAGAACATATATATGTCTGGAGACCAGACATACGGCTACAAACAAGTCCAAGAACAGCGCTTACACGAAACGACGTCTCTAACACGTCTTGTTGCCACAGTCTCCAAGGTCTTCACCAAGCACAAAGCTGCAACTTAACTTCTTCCAAACTCCTTTCTGCCGTCAGCCACGCTAGTGCCAGTGCCAGCCGATAGCGAGTGTTATCCGTCCCAGCTGAACTAAAACCGCGCGACGAGGACAACATGCTCTTGCATCTATAGAGCAGAGCAAGACTTATGCAAGAATCGAGAACTCTTCGTGCACGGCTTTGGCCGGAAACCTTCCAACTGGGTGGAACATCTCGGCCGAAGCCGAAGCCTCTGGCTCAAACAAGAGCTGCGCCAGTTTTCATCTTTCTCGCTTTTTAAAAAAACGACTGGATAGTTCACTACTCGTGAGATCACGGGCCAGGAACCGAACTGAACTTTCACTGGAAAGCCGTGTTTCATTATCACATTTCCACATAGACCCGACTATATAAACATAGTATCTGGCTGCAAAGCCCTGTAGATCCTCTAAACTATGCATTCATTCATTCAGCGAACGTATAACCACGTACGTATACGAGTTGGAAAGAAAGCCATCATCATATACGCGAGAGAGAGAGATGCGATCGGATACCCCATTTCAAATACCGACGACCAGTTGCCTTGTAGAACGCCGTATAATGCTTAATTCGAGCCATGCAAGTTTTGAGGGGAAACGTAGGAATGATAGGGAAATATGTTAGAAGCCATTGAATCCCATCATGATGCCCGCACCCGCGATTGCCGCACCAGCAGGCGCTAACCATGGATGAGCTGTGATTGCGGGCATTGCAGCTCCACTGGAGGACGCAGTAGATATCATAATAGCAGCCGTTGGGTTGATCGTAGGTCCAGCAATCCTGCCGCCGCCTGGAGCAACGGAAATGGCCGTCACCGCGTTACGGACGGCAGAGGCATTTGGCACACCGTCCTCTCCGGACTGAATCTCTGAGACGGAAGAGTCGGTGGCGTTGAAGTTCGTCTGCGCAAGCCCGATTTGGTTGTTCTCGAGGTCGTACACGACATATGCGGATCGGAGGAAAGTGTCGCCGAGCACGACCGTAGACTCGCCAGACGGTCCGATGCCGAGCATGCAGACCACTTCGCCGCGCGATGTGGTTCCAGCTTCGAGGACCAACTCGTTGTAAGGTACAGAGATGGTAAGCTCAGAGAAAGAGAAATCCAGCGAGCCTTGTTGATTCCGCAGACTGCAGTCCACGAAGGCGGCGCCTTGTTGGGGATCATACTGGGCATTGTAGGAAGAGTACAGCGCGCGGACGACGTTATCCGGCAGATACATGAGCGAAGATCCGGTGTCGAGGAGGACTGCAACGTTCTGGTTGTTGAAGATGGAGCCTTTGTTGCCGTTGCTGCCTAAACCAGTCATGACGATAACGAACTCTGCGAAAAGGCCTTCCTGCACAGGAATGATGGGAAGCTTGCCCAGCTGCCCGTTATATTTGGCTGTATCCACACCTCCAAATAGAATACTTCCAGTTGAAGCGTCCAAATCGTTCAGCCATATAGAGTAAGCGTTGGCATTAATTTCGCCGTTGTCCTTGAGCTTCTGAGGCAGGTTTGGGTATGCTTGCCCACGGGCGCGGTTCACCTGTACCTCGTTTGCGGTGTATCCAATCCCCAGTATGCCCTGCTTCGAGGAAGATGTATAACCGACACCAAATTGCAAGTCTTCGATCGTTTGACCACCAAAGCGAAAAGTGTCGCTCACATAATCTCCGGATGCGCCCGAGCCGTCAACATACGATATATTGAAATCCTTGTTGACAAACTTGTAGGTCGATGATGAGTTTGCGTCATACGTTCCCGAGATAGAGCATGGATCCTCGTCTCCTTGACAAAGTCGGGAGTTCGCGGCGTTCACCCAAAGATCACTGCTTCCTGTATCGATATGTAGGCGAAAGTTCTGCTCGGGGGTTCCTAGGGTAGCATTCGCGAAGTAAAGCGTCTCTAGATTGTCGAGAGTCTGCTGTACGGTTTTCTGCCTTTTCCGTAGCCGGTCGTGGGTAATAGGATTCGCGACATGGCGACGTTGAATGTCAAGACCGACGACTTTGGGGTTCTATGAATACGTAAGTACATCTTCGGTTGATCTCGAAACACGCGACCATATTGTTCTGCTTTCGGGTGGTAGGCCAAGATATTGGCGTGCGGGAGGCTGCATAAATACGAAGCCACTGCTGGGCAAGCCAAGATTTGTACTAACCTCGCGCTTCGTGAGCTTGAAGGCAAAAGCAGACGTCACCAACTGAGCAAACAGAAGACAAGTTGAGTATTTCATGTTGGGCGTAGGTAGTGATCACTAGGGAAAGTCGTATGTACAGCGGGCAGGAATGTCCGTGAGGTGAGGACCTGAGGCGCGGAATATTAGTTCTTGGTCTGTGTGTATACGATTAGAAGTTTTCGTACTTACCTGTTGAACGCAGTTGGGATTTCTGGACGAATGGACAGTGAAAGCAAGGAAAAGTAGGAATGGAGTAGGTTGGTCGTCGAGCAAAAAAGTGCGTACGGAGGAGGCGCGGCGCCTGGGGACCTCTTAAGGCGAAGGCGATGCCGCTGGTGAGGATGACGCGTATGAGGACAGGCGAAGTAAGTCAAGCCGAACGGATGGACGGCGCAGCAAGATCGCGCTTGCAAGCATACGTACCTAGTGTAAGCGGCTGGCGCTCCCTGATCAGACGTGCAGCGTTCGAAGAGAGACGCAGGAACCAAACACAATCCCGTTTCGTGCTTCAGGGGGCACGGTACTGCGGCGATGCGGTGCGCATGCACATGCAGTCCCTCTGCCGGGGTATGAAGTCCTACCGTTGCCAGAGCATCCCTGAAAGCATCGAAGCAGCACGGGTTGCGGGTGTTGGTCGAAAATTGCGTTGCAGAAACTATGAAAGGAAATGACGATGAGCCCTTCACCAAGCTATTATATCAAATCCTTATTGACAAGGGCCAACACCCGATTCAAAGCAATACAAGTACACGAACAAAGGCGACGGACACACAGCTCATCGCACACGTCGCCACCACACGTCTGATCGGTCATCAGGGACAATGCAACACGGGAAGTGAGCAGCGCCACTCGACGTCAGTTGCCCGGTGGGTTGACGCCACAGACCAGATTCGGGACTAGAATCTTGGAAGCCGACGACTTCCGCGCCGATGCAGATGCAATAACGACAAACAGCAGCGTCGATATGACTTGCAAAGCGGACGCGAACAGCCTTCAAGCTTGCAGGAATAGCGCAGGCTAGATTCGCTTGGAGAGGACAGAGGCGTAACAGAGATGCATGCACGACTGACCGAGAGAACAAGATGCAGTGCGTAGTGAAGGTCCGTGGATGATGGGAGCGACGTGCGTCCCAGGTGGTTCTCTCCCGCGACCCCCACCCCACGGGACTTGCCGAACCCGCTAGGCCCAGTCCTGTCCAGCGGCTTAGTCACGCATCGTGAAAGCGTGTTCACGCGTAACTGCGCGTCGACTTCAAGGCTGCCCCACGATCTCCCAACCAACACGCGACATGGCAAAGGCAGAGTCGTCCAAAACGGCTGCCCGTAACGGCATCAAGCCGAACCCCAATGCAGCGGGTGGTGCCAACTACGAGCTCCCATGGTGCGTCCCCAGCTTGTCCCATCTCAATGTGCTTCGCAACTGACTGTTCCTAGGGTGGAAAAGTACCGTCCCGTCTTCCTCGACGACGTCGTCGGCAACACCGAAACAATCGAGCGCCTCAAGATCATCGCGAAAGACGGCAACATGCCCCACGTCATCATCTCGGGCATGCCAGGAATCGGAAAGACGACTTCGGTGCTGTGCCTCGCGCGGCAGCTGCTGGGTGACGCCTACAAAGAGGCCGTGCTGGAGCTCAACGCCTCAGACGAGCGTGGTATTGATGTGGTCAGGAACAGGATCAAGGGCTTTGCGCAGAAGAAGGTCACACTCCCCCCGGGAAGACAAAAGCTCGTCATTCTGGACGAGGCGGACAGCATGACCAGCGGTGCCCAGCAAGCCCTGCGACGGACCATGGAGATTTACAGCGCAACGACACGCTTTGCTTTCGCGTGCAACCAGTCGAATAAGATCATCGAGCCCCTCCAGTCCCGGTGCGCCATCCTCCGCTACGCCCGCCTCACAGACGCCCAAGTCGTTCGCCGCATCATGCAGATCATCGAAGCGGAGAAAGTGGAGTTCTCCGACGATGGCATCGCGGCGCTAGTCTTCTCCGCAGAGGGCGACATGCGTCAAGCCATCAACAACCTGCAGTCCACCAACGCCGGGTTCGGATTCGTAAATGGGGACAATGTGTTCAAGGTGGTGGATAGCCCGCATCCGATCAAGGTCCAGGCCATGATCAAGGCGTGCCATGAGCAGAGAGTAGATGATGCGCTGTCGGCGCTGAAGGAGCTGTGGGACCTGGGCTACTCGTGCCATGATATCATCAGCACCATGTTCAGGGTTACAAAAACTATCGACAGTTTGAGTGAGCATGCCAAGCTGGAGTTCATAAAGGTATGCACACATCCAGCATGCCAAATTCCGTGCAAACCGCTAATTAAATAAAAGGAAATCGGCTTCACCCACATGCGCATCCTCGAAGGCGTCCAGACCCTCCTCCAGCTCTCAGGCTGCGTAGCGCGACTCTGCAAGATCAACATGCAAACCCACCTCTTCGCGGCCCCATCGAAATCGTCACAAGCATGATTAAACCTGCGTGCGTTTAACACAGTGTCAGACCTGATTGAGGCTGTTTGCATTTAGCATGGTGTTTGGCGTTTCGTCTCCGCGGTAGCATATATTGTCTGGCATCAGTGGAAGAAACACTTCTCAAATAACGAGCATGTAATTGAATCTATGCTAGCGGATCTTGTCTACATTAGGGCTTCTTCATATTCCGTACAGCCTCCTCGCTAGCAGTGATTCCCGGGCGCGCTCCAGCGCCATGATGATTAGACAAAAGGAAATCTATTCTCGCATGCTGTCCAGCGAGCGCGTTCGGGGTTCGGGTGTTGCTGCCTCGTCTTCTAGAGTTCTTTCTCCTTTGCATCTGCGTGTTCTGCGTCTTGAGAACCCGCAGTCTCCTCGGAACCCGCAGTTTCATCAGGACCCTCGTCTTGCGTAGTGTTCTTGAAGAGTTGCATGCCCTCGCTCAGGTTCACCGTTGCGGGGCTGGGCCGATTGGAGCCTGACTTTGCTTCCAGGGTAACGACAGTCGTCTCGAGGGCGTCGCCATACTCCTCAGAAGCCGTTGAAGCCGCTGGAGCCTGGGCATCGGTTCTAGTCGTCTCGAAGAGTCGCATGGCCTCGCGCATGATCGCTGATGCGGGACTAAGCTCCTCATCGGAGTCTAGCTCCGCTTTCATGGCCACCACAGTCGTTTTGAGGGCCTCATCAAACTCCGCGGCTGTGATCTCCTTGACTTCGTCAGACTTGATGGCATCCTTGTCCTCGCTAGAGTTGGAAGAGGTGGAAGAGGTCTCGGCCGAGTTGTCGGTGGGCAGGGGCACCATCTCCGCAAGCTTCTCGACGATAGGCTTGATGGGCGTCTTGGATGGCTCCGCGGAATCGGTGTTGTCTTCGGTGGCTTCCTGCTCCTGATCGTGGGCGCCGTTGTCAGGCTCGATGTCGGCTTCATTGTCGGCTGCGTTGTCGCCTTGCTCGGTAGGAGGCTGAACTGTGTTGGTCGTAGCAGCTGGAACGCGGAGTGCTTGGGGGCGCTGACGTGGTGTTAGTATAGAGCAGTAGCATTTGTGTTTCGTGAAGACACTTACTCGCGGACCGCGGCGAGTGGCCAAGATGGTGAGGAAGATGGCAAGAACGGTGATGAAGCCCGCAAAGGCAATGTAAGCAGTGGAGATCGTCATGGTTGGGTGCTGGTTGATTGTGTAGTAGCTGGTAACTGAGTATGTGTTGAGGTGTTGATGTTCGAACGGACGGGATACCGGGTGTGTTTATATACCTTTAAACCATAGTTTGGGCTATGGGAGAATAAAGACACAGTGAATGGAGCGACAAGGAACAAACATGTATGAGACATGGCTTGGTGTTTCTACTTTGGACCAACAAAGGCACTGAGACAGGTACCGTGGCTATCTGTGAAGAAGTTAGTCGGGTTAGGGGTGCACGGAACTGTCTCACGAAGTTTGTGGAATTGATTGGATGTATGTTTGGATAATTTAGAACATGGTAAACATCGAAAACAGAGACATGCTATTCAAGAAGAGAAATTGACCACACTGGCGTTGTTGTCGCAATTTGGAAACTGCTGTAGAAAAAGGAGGTGAAAGAAATGCTATTGTGTGTGAATCAGGAGCAAACACCGACAAACAAAAGGAATAACAGTCTTAGTCAAAATTTATCGTTCAAGCCACATGTTGTGTCTTGACGCATTCCGTCTTCGGTCGCTGCGGTTGCGTCACTGGAGTAGATGTTCAATGTTCTGCCTTCGTGAGATGCTTTCCAATGTAGCCCCTTGGACCCCAAAGTCGCAGAGGGTCTAGAACTCCTGCAACGAAGCCTCTCTTGTTTGCCTTTGCTTCGGCCCTTAGTCGTGAAAGTTCCTCGTCGCTCATATCCCAGAACTGGGTTTTCTTATCCTTTCCGGTCAACATGCCCCACACGTCAAACGGGTCGAAGATCGTGACGATCCAAGGCCTATCGTCAGTCCAGCCGGGACCGCGTCGTTCGGTAATGCCATCGCGATCAAGGAAGACGGAGTTTGAGCGAGGCAGGCGCTTTCCAGGGTGGTATATGTTGAGCAGAGCGGTGTTGAGGAACATAATTACGGCTTCAAAGATCCAGAAGAAGACCTCGTTCTTGTAGAGTACACCGTCCCAACCTTCGATGTACTCCGCTAGGCGGTACATACAGCGAATCGAAATGATGATGGCGCTGACATATAGAACGTAGAGCACCGTTCGTAGGTCTCTCGATAGAACTCCTGCTTTCGATGCGCGAACCTGGAATTGTGCAGCGATCAGGCCAAACGCTGCAAAGAGGGCAGCTTGGAGACACAAAGATGCTGTAACGAGGTTGGCTCCAAGTTGCCGTTGGGCTTCGGTCATGTCTGGATGCGCCATCCGCCACGCACCTTGCCCGATGAGTACTTCGCAGACGCCATCGAGTGCGACAAACGTAGTAGCAACACGGCCAGGATGCATTGGCGCAAGGTATGGAATGTAGTACAACATTCGGGAGAGAATTAGGTAATTGATGAGCGCGTAGACTGGCGGGCCGGACATGATGAGAACCACGGAAGCAATCATGTAGCCCAAGTTGTCAGTATCGTATGCTCCAGCCTCACGTAACAAGAATCCAGATATCATCAAAGCGGCAGCCCACGGGAGAAGAATAGTAGTCCGCCATGACTTGTATTTGCTATATCAGATTAGCGGAAGGATAAACGATCGTCAACAACAACTTACATGGTTTGCCAGGTATGTACAACCCCTGAAATAAAGAACAGGACGATGAAGACGATAGGTGCAGCGTTGTTGGGAGCATAGTACCAGATGCTACCCGGTGCTGAAGCTGTCAGTGATCTGTATATACTTCAACCAGGGTTTAGAAAGCTCACAGTAGTCCCCCATACCCATCTTTACTGAGCGAAAGATGAACCACAGACAAACGTAGGCTTCATCGACTAACTAGGAACCTCTTCTATCAGAAGCATCAATGGGAGAAGCGTCCTCGCTAACTTGGAAAGAGACGTAAATATCGACTGATAGTGCAGAGGGAGCCTGACGAGCACGACACCTATGAAGCCAACAGCACTGTCGAAGACAAAGGCGATGAGTGTGAGGCCATCAACGGGTTGTGCCACCGTTCGTTTTATGAGAGATTGGGTGTAGGTCCGTGATACCGCAGACAATAATAGCATAGCACCACTGGAATCATCAATACGACGAATGCGAACTGCGACATTTCTATGTGGCGCTAATCTGTTCTATCAAACCGGTGCCACAAGGCATGCACAAGGCTGAATAGCTGCCGGGTGGATAGGCGAGACATTGTGAGTGGCCACAGAGGGTAGAAGGATGTCATGGTGGAGTGGTAGCGCGACAGCTCGAAGCCATTTCTTGTCTTCACCGGTCGTTGCGGGAACACTCGATGATGGTTTGGGAGGAAAAGGAGCCGAAGCCAAATCTTCCAATTAGGCCTAGTGCATATTAGCCGCTTCAAGCCTCCACGTGCCACCTCTCTCAACGTCCACCCGAGCAGGTAAGACTACACAAGGTTCAACAGACGTTACTGCGCCCATTAAGCCCGGTATTATTTTTGCGCACGCGTTTCATGAGTGTGGCTGGACATGGTGCGCCAGCCTTGGGTGCAGAAGAGCATGCTCTCATGCAAAAGCAATTTGATTCGAGTGTGATGGATGGGCTATCCAGCTCCAAAGTCACGGGTACGGTCTCTTGGACATGGGACGCAACATTGAAACAATCTACTGACACTCTACAGTCGAATACCATGATCCATCAGGCCTCTTTCCGCTAGTTCAGGAGCAATTAGCCTCCCGTCTCCCTCTTCGAAACTTGCATTGGAAATCCCCGATCCGGCCCCTCAGGTCAATCGATTCTCTTCATATAGATCTGGTACCGAGTAAAGACTCCGTACACATCTCAGGTGTTACCTCTCCAGGTCTTGCGACCCCAGACTATGCCCAAGGAACTCCTACCCCTACCGGCGCAGAGATCAGGCTACCCTCAAAAGAAAGACGACATCAGATCCCAGGTCTCCGCCAGACTCCATATTTGAAAGTCTATTTGTTGAGATGCGATGATTCCGATACTTATAAGTCCACCGCGCGAAAGCAATTACGAGATTGGGTAAAGGCTCACACTCCGCCCTCTCAGAGCAGTTCGTCGGCGAACACGCAGGAGAACCATGATGCTTTTGAGTGGATGATCCTTCATATTGTAGTACCAGATACTCCTGCTGCAAGCCAACCTCGTGGATCATCCAGCGCAGCTACTGGCGAGAAAGAAAAATCTAGCGCGACCTCACGTTGGACCAGAGGAACAACGACAATTCTCGAGAAGATCCGTGCAGACTTTAATATTTCCTCAAAGTCCGCTACAGACAGAGTAGCACAGGTGCGACTACAGAAAGATGCTGTGCCGCCGCATATGCTAGCGCCCGCACAGTCTGTGACCAGCCCACCAATTAGCGAAAGCCCTCAAGAGTCGGAAAAAGCGTGGGGTGAAGTCATCACTAGGTTCAAAACTCTTATACTACTCTCTTTTGACCTAAGAGTGAGTCAGTATGAGGAAGACATAAGAGAAAAGGACTCGCAGCGCCAACTTCCGGGTTGGAACTTTTGCACCTTCTTTATCTTGAAGGAAGGCTTAGCTAGAGGGTTTGAAAGCGTTGGTCTGGTGGAAGATGCACTTCTTGGATACGATGAGCTCTCATTTGGACTCGATGCTATCATTCGCGAACAGACGATTGAAGGAAGCGAAACACAAGGCGGTGTCATACTAAACTATTCTGAAGATCTCTACCAGCAGACCTTGTCGATCTTGAAGCAATCCCACAACAGCGGTGCTGGTCAAGGTCAACCTCTACTACGTTTTCATAACGACCAGCCGATAACCGCGCAAAAGAAAGATTATCGAGGCCTGATTCTGTCGAACAACATATCAATGTTTGACTTTAGATCCTATGTCTTCGCTCGTCAGATGTCATTACTCTTGCGCCTAGGTAATTCTCAGTCTGCGAGATCTGATCTTGCAGCAAAGTTGCAACCGAAACCAAATACTAGCCAACTCCACCATTCGATAGACGACAGCGGCATAGGAACAAAAAGCTTAGCAGGCGCTACAAATGACACAGAAGATCTTCTTTCGTTAGCTGAACTATGTTCCCGCTCGCTAAACTTTATAACGTTTGCAGGACGGCTTCTACGGGATGACTTAATCAATGGGTATGTCATCTAGCCACACAATCTCCCTTTTATACTAACACACATAGTGCGAAATCTCATGATATGGAGTTCCCCGGTCAGCTAGTCGACAATCTCGTTAGGTCTTGGACTTTTGCTGCCCTGGAACAACTTCTCCAAGAGACTACAACCTCGTCTCTACCGTTTACTAAATTCCTAAAAGACGCCAATACTGGTTCGTCAGGAAAGATGCAACCATTTGGCAAGCACAAAGCAGAACAAAAGATGAGCTTAAACGAACCAAAGAGTATGGCGTTTCCTTCTAGATCATCATCTATGAATTACGGTCGCCCTACATCTATAGAGCCCCTCTATTCTCAACCGACAACTAGCGGTCAAGTCGTATTCGAGAATGGACAATATCAAGATCGCCCAGCGCCCGGCCAAGATAGCACTATACCACAACCAAAGTCAGGTCTACAAGAATTAGCTGGTACTCGAGCCCAGCTTCTACTTGTACAGAGGCGCGTCATCGAACAAATGGGAAAGTCTTTGGAGTGGAGTATTGGGTGGGCAGCTGTTCTTCCCACTCTTTCCCAAACTACTCCGAACGAGGAGATGAGCAAGGTGGACCTGAACGGTGAGGATGGTATGGATGGGGATGACGTGTCTACTACACAGAAGCCAGCCTTGGCTTCTCCCTTGACTGGAATCTCTGCGGCAGCCATGGTCAACGCAATGTCGTCCATCGAACACTTTCGCAAAATTTATGAGGTCAGACAGTTGCCCCTTTATTGTATCAGGCTGACTCGTCCGCAGACTTTGAGCGATTTGATAGCAAAGCATTATGATGCTGCTGGACAAACCAAATCAAAAGAGAGCATTCTTGGCGATCTCGCTGCTCTTCGGTTGTACGTTGGATTGTCATTTCACTGAAACAACCTAGTTAACAACTGCAGTGAACTTGGGGATTACAATGCTGCAGCAAACTATTTCAAAGAAATGGCCTCGTTGTTCGCTGAAAGTAGGTGGAACATGGTTGAGACCATTATGCTGAAGATGTATGCGCAGTGCCTCAGGAAGACAAATCGCAAAGATGAGTATGTCCGCACACTCCTCGAGCTTCTGGCCAAGTCGGCTGCGAATTGCAAGTCTACCAGGTCTTCGTTCAGGAGAGCCAGCGCAGCCAACGTGTCCAATATTTCGAATGAGTGGCTCAATGATGAGAAGGTTGACACAATAGGCGTGTTTCAGGAATTGGTTGACTTCTCAGAGCAGCTCCCGAAAGACATGATCGTCCCTATGAAGAAATATTTCGATGACATTGTGGTCGAAACATACGTACGGCATCTCGATGATAAGGACGGTTTTCAGCTCCGACTTCAATTTAGACATGTGCTTGAAGACAATGTAGAGATACAGTCCGCCAAGGTGCGACTCATCAGCGCCACAACAGCTCAAGGGAAAGACATATGGCTGGAAAACAGAGATGCTACGCAGCTGAAGAGGGGCATATGCCGAATTTGGATTACCTCAAATGTGAGTATCGTCTAGCTGTTGCAGACAAGTTACCTCTGACCCCATTAGATCAACACTACAGGGCCGTACATCGTAGATAAGATCCTGCTGCAGGTGAAGCGGATTGTTTTTGTACACGAGCCATTTGCGAAAACCGAAGCGACCACTCCTCTCGGCCTTATTACCTCGGTGTCAGCGACATCGCTCAAGGTCGCGAAGAAATCACGAGTCCTTTGCTTTCCTCGAACCGAGGCATTTCAAGCAAGACTGTATCTCTCACATTTCATTCACATTGATCGTCCGCGCCACATCGAAATCGAATGCTCAAGCGGCTGGAATAACATTAAACGCGCAGATATTCGACTGAGGTCTGCTTCGGCCGGGCTGAGGTTACGTACTGGAGATACCACCACAGTGGCAGGCGAAGTGGCTATCGATGGCAGACCAAAGCCCGGAGTCATCCAGTTCAGCAACATGGCTGCCGAAAAGACCGCTACATTCCAAGTACCGTACGAGCTCGAGACTATCCTGCCCGAGCTCTCGATCAAAGTCGAGGTCGACTACGTTACTGAAAACGGCGAATTTGAATATCAGTCATCCTTCATCATCCCGATTGAGCTCCCACTCGACGTCAACGTACACGATCATTTCAAGAATCAGTGTCTCTACTCCAAATTCAACATCAAAACAGCTAGCCATGTACCACTGGAGGTTTTGGATGTTGGACTTGAAAGCTCGGAAGAATTCGACGTGTACGCTCCACATAAAGCGAAGGGCAGCGTCTATGTCTTCCCAAAACAACCATACGCGACAACATATAAGATCACGAAGAAGACTATCGATCCAGCTACGAGTAAACAGAGTCGGTCGACTCACAGTCTCGCTCTATCAGTCGAATATCGTTGCATGAACGAAGACGTATTGGTTCGGGTGCGGGATATATTCGCATCTGCTGTGGAGAGCAGTCCAGTGCATCGCCTTGCCCATTTGCTAATGAGCACGTTCGCTGACCGCCTCGAACATCGAGTGCTTCCACATCAATTCGAACAGATTGCATTGTTGAACAAAGTCGACATGGGCGCTTTTGAGGATATGGGATGGTCGGACTGTATTGAAAGTCTACCACACATCATCCGAGACGATACGCGGAAGTGGCTGGAAAATTGGCACGAGGTAAGGCAAAGCCAGACTATCGCGACGCAACTGCTAAAAGTGTGCAGAACCACAGGAACATCACTCTCACTAGCGCGCCCGATGTCACGTCACCTGTACCTGGCAAAACCGCCGTCTCCCCTCGTCCTTCTCGCCGCATGATCATAACTGTGTCTATTCCGCAGACACACATCGTCCATACCGCCTCAATGTCGATTCCTTCGATAGATTACGCCTCATCCCGCTCTGCAGCAATCGCGGTGGTCGGCCAACCTCTTCTTGCAGAGCTGTCTATCAAGCATACGCGTCAATGGGCCTCACCGGAGAGCTTGGTGTCGGCTGCCAACATTTCCTCGCCCGACGACCCCATCGAATTTGTATACACGGTCGAAGCCAACCCCGACATTTGGCTTGTGGGGGGCCAGCGTCGAGCACATTTCAATGCGAAGGAGATGGAGGAGCGGAAACATCAACTCGTGCTGATACCAATGAAGACAGGTAATGCGTTACTCCCGAACGTGGATATTCGAGCGAGACCAGCGCCCAAAGGGGAGCAGAAGAGACAAAGTGGTGCCCCAGCCCCAGCCACAGCTGAGGAGGGCGGGGAGCAGCTGAACTGCGAGACGGACTACCTGAACTACGGGGAATGGGTCACGGTGGTGCCGGATGTGAGAAGTAGCACCATTGGCATTGGAGAGATGGGGTCACCTAGAAGTGCTGTGTGGCTAGAGTCGGAGAACAGATAGGTGGCTACCCAGATAGACAATAACCAGACAATGGGTTTTGCCAAGAGCAGGCTCTGTTTAATTGGTGCCCGCGTGCACGGGACACCGCGACACCTCTCCAACTTAACTTCCGGCGGGCGCGTCCCTCGCCGTTTCCCAAACACCACGCCCCATTCTCCATTCTCACGTTCCGCAACTGCCACCCTTGCTTGAGCGATCTTGTTACTCCACATTCTCCTTCCCGCTCGAACATCCCGCAGCCTATCATGGCCGATCAGACCCCCGCCGCGCGTTTGTCGAGGTTCAGGGAGGCCACCATGAATTCGACGTCGTCCATCCGTGCCCCGCCCGACGAGCTGTGGAAGGATTTGGCCATTGATGAGCTCATTGACAGGTTTAACGAAGAATCCTCTGCGCCTGCCCGCCACAAGAGACTCGCATCAGTCCCCGCAACACCGTCCTCCAACACGCCTGCCCCCGAGGGACCCTTCGGCCGATTCTCGCGTGCCGTGGCTTCCCTATTCTCTGGCTCCGGCTTCTCGACCCTCGCCAAGAGCAAGGCTGCACCAGACAGCGTGGTGGAGAAGGACGATCGGAAGGAGCGAGCCGAAGCTGCATACGAGGAGGCAAAGGAGTTTGGACTGCTGCCGACACCGAAGGTGTTCGTGCGGCCCGTTGCCCGCCCGCGCTTTTCTGGTAAATACTTGTTCAATGTATTGCACTAGATCTGTAGCTGAGTTGTTTGTAGCCCCCAGTCTTCGCGATTCATCTGCCACGCCAATCAAGACGCCGACCCTCTACAAGTCGCCCAGTAAGAAAGATTTGGTCAGACAGAAGAAGCTTTCGAAGCGTGTTTCGGACTTGGAGTTCAGGCTGGCCGAAGCCAGGAAGGACCTCTTGTCTGTTCTCGGAGAGAAAAAGGATACACCACTACCTGCCGCCACATTACCGCCAACGCCTGCCTCCTCCCATTTCTGGAGCGAAAACGAGCTTTCCCCCCACGCTCTCATCGCCCCTCCCTTCAATCTCACCAAAAAGCGCAAATCAAGCGCAGACGACTCGGATTACAAAGCGGTTTCGACCGACACTGACGCTTCTCATGACAGTGGTCATGAGAATAAGAGGAGCAGGATGGCAAAGCGCAGTAGCGCTCGGTTGTTGAAGAAGAAATCGGGGGTGACGAAGGAGGAAGTGGTGATTGTGGTGCCAGATGGGGTTACTGTACCGCCTATCCCTTCAATCCCGAAAGGGATGAATGGGAAGCGTGTAGCAGTAAGCGATGATGGTTTTGGGGGGCTTGGCCATGAAATATTTTGATGTTGATGTTGCTATAGTCCAAGATCAAGCGTTTCTTTGGTATCGGAAAATACTGAGCCCACGAGGCATTTCGGCATAGCGACCGGAGGTCGAGCGGGCGGCCGTTGGGCGTTTTTGGTATTGGGTTTTTTTCTGGATCTGTTTTGGCGTTAGGGGGCTGGAGGTTGGGCATGGTGCTACGAGTTCATGGATCACGACGGTTACGATTGGCATAGCGTTGCATTTTGGCGTTGGGCGTTTGGGATCATGTTTTTTTCCTGTTTATTGTACACTGTCCGTAGGATTGGTGTTTTGATTTGTTTCTTTTCCTCTATCCTGAAGCTCTTGACTAGACACTGTGAATTGACATGTGGTTTTATAGCCGCATACTCTAGGCTGTATAGTGCCACATGCTGGCTACATGTGGTATCACAATGGACGTTTGGTGGCTACGTAACATGCTGAGACCCTCCGCAGTCTGGCTTGGCATTCTGACCTCAAAGTAGCGGCGATGCCTCAGCACTCCCGCTTCTCAGCTACAACACCATGCAATGCAGCTCCCGAAGCTCACGCCTCTGCAATCGAGGCTCCTTGCTTCTGCGATTGCGACCGGTCTTCTGATTATAATATGGATTTCGTTCCTCCCTCGCAGTTTCGTTTACGCCGCCGAACTCCCCACCGCTCCTGAAGCTGTCCGGCACAGCGCGTTTGCCCAGTCGATACCCTCGGACCTTTTGGAACAGCAAACGATAGAACAAGATGATGATATAGAAGAAGTGGAAGAGATAGGCAGCTATGAGGCGAGCTTTGCTTATTTCGATCGGAGTCTGGTGGGGAGGCAGCAGGAGGTTATTCAACAGCTCGCGAATAATCAGATGAAGGAGATCGATATACCGCCTGGGTCAACAAAGAACTTCGTGCTAGAAAAGAGCCAGACGCGCGCGAAGCGAGCAGACGCAGGAAGCCCCGATACGCTAGAACCGCAGGTGTCGGAAAATGCGTCGGATGGAAATGCGGAGAGCGAGCAGGATGATAATGAGGCAGACGAGAATCAGGGCGAGGATCCTATTGAAGGAGAATTGCGAAAGCGACAACGCGGGAACCAGGTCTGGATATCTGCAAATGTGTGTCGGCTCCCGAATCCGAGCCCAGGAAACACCCCTCCCACTGGTGACGTCCCACCGCTCGCGCTCTACGTTTCGACATCATCGAGCAACTCGCGGCCAGGGCCCAGGTCCACGGATGACCTTGCTGAGGGCACCCCCGTTATCTTCCAAGGCGGATATGCGAATTTCAGTTTGCAGACAGACTCGGACGTGTACATTGGGATCTCGGCGCCAAACGTAACGAAAAATGACTGGGAAGGCAATTTCCTGATTCAGGTAGCTGCGAGCGTTGACGGATACTACCACAACTACAATGGCACCGACGAATTCCTGTTCATGATCGATACCGACAGCAATTCCGCGTTATTCATTACCCCCAATCTCACCGACTCCAACAGCACAACCGAGGTCAATAAGTGGATGGACATGCAAGCGCGGATGCCTTTTACCATGTACACTTTTGCTGCTGACTCTTGGAGTCCGATGAAGGGTCTAGAACACTCGTTTTGTGGACTACAAAAGCAATTCAAGGAGTCGAATATCTCGGTTGAGGCGCGCATTACGACCAATTACGTGGAAAGAGGCAAGGCGAAGGCTCAGTTTCATGTCCACGGCCTGGAGAGCGGCAAGACGTACAATGGGTTTTTGGCAGTGAGTGGCTCTGATGAGGGCCTGGTGATCCCTAACAGCACTACCGTGCGGGCTGGCGGTCAGGTGTACAACCAGTTCCAGTGGACTACGAAAGCTGGTATATGTACCCGTCCTCACAGGCCCTATATAATGCTAACGCCCACGAGATGATTCCTGCCAAATAGTTTTTGGCCTCGACTTTTGCTCCGACATCGCCTACGCCGTGCCCTCCAATCCCACCTTCAAGAACAACATCACTGGCCTCGCCAAGCTCTACGACGACCAAGCCCGCGCCTACTACACCAACTTCAACAACTCGATCAACCAAGTCGCCTGCGACACCACGGGCACCGCCCAGTACTCGCTCGCGCGCACCTGCAACGACTGCCGTGTCGACTATCGAACCTGGCTATGCTCCGTCCTGATGCCCCGCTGCAAAGACTGGTCTTCCACAGACGCCGGTCTCCAGGAACGCAACGTCAACGCCGTCTTCCCTAACGGCACGTCGCCGGCCGCATTCAACGAAACGCATCGAAATCAGTTCGCGTACTCGAAGTCGCGGAACCCCATGATCGACGACCAGATCAAGCCGGGCCCGTACAAGGAACTGCTCCCGTGCGAAGACCTCTGTTTCGATATCGTGCGCAGCTGTCCCCCTCAACTGGGCTTCAGCTGTCCGAATTCGCCGGCCAAGGAGTCGAGCTATGGGAAGAGGGTGCCCGGGTCGCGCATGCTGACGTGCAACTTTCCGGGGGCGGTCATCAACTTGGATACGTTTTTGGGGGATGCGGCGAGGCTCCGGGGACAGTCCGGGGTTCTTGCGCTGGTTGCTGGGGTTGTCGGGTTGGTGCTTTGGATATAAAAGGGGGACGACGAAAGAGTTGGCTGGTGGGACGCATGGGGGCATGGTTCCTTTACTGATGTTCGAGTGCGAGCGTGCGCGTGTATAGAGGCCTCGGCCACTTTTTTGCTTCGCGAATGATTGTTATGCATAGATAGGCGTCCCTGGATCGGATGGAGATGGAACTGGTTCGGTGAATATTGGAACCAGGGTTGGGCTTCGCTTGTATACCCAAATGAATTTATGTTGGTTATGGGCGTCGAATGCACAATTTTCCGCTTTTGGGCACTTCCACATATTTTATTTTTAAAGCATGTTGTTGTTTTAAATTATGTAACCGGAATCTATGGGACGTAGAAGTATCACTCCTTGTCTGCCTTTTCCAACGTACTGAGGCGCGATAAACCTGAGGACTCCATTGCTGATATGCTACCTATCCCTTTGCGCCACTTTTACCCAGATGGAAGCAACGTGAAGGAAGAAATTACGAAAGTTCGGCGCGGACTCGAGGATTACATCTGGCCGTCGGTAGGTAACGCCTCGCTCACGCTGCCATCCCGGGGAAAGTATTGGACTCCGTGGCTCTCTGCGGCAGCAATGACGTCTTCAGGTAGCTGCACAACGGTTAGCTTTTGGAGGGCACATATAGGGAAAACACGGCAACTTACCACTCCCTCGACGGTCATGGCGTATAGGCCGCGTACATATCCCGTCAGGCGCTGGCTCCGCGCGACCCAGCTCCGACTCGTGTTGCTGACCGTCAACATGCTGTCCCAGACCTGGCTTGTGCAGTCCTCGATTTGGTCACGGTTGCCCATGAGGCCCATGAAGGCTTCACAGTTTGGACAGCCCTCGGTGAGGAACTGGGCCTGTGTGCGGAGGATCGAGCACACCATGCAGGCGCGCATGTGGCGCTGCTGCGACGTGGGGATGGCAGCCTCCATCGTTGCTAGCCAGGCGGAAGGGGTCCAGGCGGGGTTTCGGGAGTAGACGGGGCACTTCGGCCAGACGGGTGGTTTATCGTCGGGCGGCTGGAGGATGCGTTTTCCTCGCTGTTGTTTGTGGTCTGCGGGCGCAAGGCCTCTAGGAAGGGCGGTGATTTATAGGCGGTCCGCCGGAGGATGCGCTTTCCTCTGCGTCGGGGGTGCTGGTGTCCTCTCACACTGTTTGGGGACTGCGACAAAAGGCTTTGGGGAGGGACCTGCGAGGACGGCCTTGTTCTGGCGAAGTGAAGTGCAAGGTGGTTGTGTGGCAGCTTTGTCTTCTGGTATCCGTTTGCGCTTGAGCTCGGACCCCTTACTCTTTGGAGCTTGGAGGCGTCTTAGCGGGGTTTCTGCCGGCTAGCATCCAAGCACTAGCCAGGGGTCTGGTCTGGCGTGCCCTGGTTGGCTGTCGCGGCGGGCGGTGAGTTGGTGAGGCAAAAGGTGGAATCCTCTGGATCGTGTGCAGCTACCCGCGCCCATCTGTCGCGCCTCCTCGAACCCCGCCATTACCTACCGCGACAGCTACAAGCCTGCGGCGCAATTCCAAATGGCCAACACCACCCCTGAAGAAGCCACGGCGCTGAAAAACAAAGGCAATGATGCCTTCAAACAGCAAGATTGGCTCACGGCCGTCGATTTCTACACGCAAGCCATCGAGCGCTATGACAAGGACCCGTCGTTCTTCACCAACCGCGCGCAGGTGGGTGGCCGTCCGGCTCTGCACGCGACCATTCGTTAGTTGACATATGTCTGCAGGCCAACATCAAGTTAGAATCATATGGATATGCCGTGCAGGATGCTGATAAAGCCCTCGAACTCGACCCAAACAACGTCAAGGTATGCACGACGTCATGCATCGTCCTCCCCAGCCAACTCACAAACCACTCAGGCCTACTACCGCCGCGCTTCCGCCAACACCGCCATATTGCATCACCGTGAAGCACTGCGCGACTGGAAACTTGTCATTAAGAAAGCGCCCCATGATGCCACGGCGAAGCTGCGCCTAGCAGATTGCGACAAGATCGTCAAGCGCGACGCATTCCTGAAGGCAATTGAGGTTGAGGATGCACCATCGGCGGCGGTGGGGTTGGATCTCGAACATATGGCTATTGAAACATCGTACGATGGAATGAAACTGGAGGACAAAATGACGCTGGAGTTCATCGAGGACATGATTGAGCGGTTCAAGAACGGGAAGAAGCTGGCCAAGAAATACGTTTTCCAGATCATATTAGCCGTCATGGATCTCGTTAGGAAAGAACCGACAATGGTCGAGTTTGACGTGGAAGAAGGACATGAAATCACCGTCTGTGGAGACACACACGGTTTGTTGCGCCTGTTGCGCAAGTTATACGTCTAGCCTATGCTAACTGCCCGTAGGCCAATTCTTCGATCTCATGGAGATCTTCCGTCTCGCTGGGAAGCCGTCCGAGAAGAATTCGTTCTTGTTCAATGGCGACTTCGTCGATCGAGGGTCCTGGTCTACCGAAATTGCCCTGACGCTCTACGCCTACAAGTGGTTATATCCGGATAAGTTTTTCCTGAACCGCGGCAATCACGAGACAGACGATATGAACAGGATGTACGGTTTTGAAGGCGAATGCCGGGCCAAATATACCGAGCGCGTGTTCAAGCTATTCTCCGAGTCTTTCTCCGCACTGCCACTCGCGACGCTGATCGGCAAGAAGTACTTTGTTCTTCATGGTGGACTCTTCTCAGATGACAACGTCTCGCTAGACGACGTTAGGAAGCTTGACCGTTTCAAGCAGAGACAGCCTGGGCAAGCAGGTCTCATGATGGAAATGCTCTGGACAGATCCACAGACCGCGCCAGGACGCGGACCCAGCAAGCGTGGAGTCGGTATGCAATTTGGGCCCGACGTCACCAAACGGTTCTGTGAAGCGAACAACCTGGAGGCTATCATCCGATCACACGAAGTTCGTATGGAGGGCTATGAGGTTGAACATGATGGTAAATGCATCACTGTTTTCTCCGCGCCTCACTACTGCGATAGCACCGGCAACAAGGGTGCATTTATCAAGATTGGCCCGGATTATAAGCTCAACTTCACCAAGTTTGAGGCTGTACCGCACCCCAACGTTAAGCCCATGGCATACGCCTCGAATGGTCTGTCGAACATGTTGTAGGTATGCTTGCAGAGAGCTACCGTACGATTTTGCTTAGTCAAAGCGATGCATACTTTGGTGTTTTACGGCGTCACAGCATATCAAGAGTTTTACTCCAGCCTCAACAGAGCGTCGAGCAAATCCTGGAAAAACGGCAAGGGCGCATATGATTCGACTTGTATCATAGAAGCAGTTGGGTAGAGTGAGGCGGGAAATTGGACAAGAGGCTTTTGCGTGTATACCCTGCTCAGCAACTATAAGAAGCGTCTCCAGTAAAGTGGTTCCTTGATTCATTGCCGACGAGGGTACCTAGACGTCGAGAGGATGTTCGCGAGCTCATTGACGAGCCTTATCTGTTTTACATAGACCTCAGACAATCCTCTTGACAGTATAAGTGGTTTGAGCAATTAAGAGACAACTTTACCTGTATATTTACCAAACCCCGTCGTATCCAGTATACTGACTAATGTAAAGATAGGACTTGCGGAGGAGGAGGGTCGGAAACGGAAACGCATTACGCCAGTGTGTCCCGCGTCATGCCGCCCGCAGCCACATGCACGACCCCACGTGTTGTGCTTGCCGCTCTTCCCGTTTCGGCAAAAGAATAACAAGGGCACGGATCCTAACAGAACCCCATTTCCCATTTCTCCGCCAGCACAGCCGTCTCACCCCACCACCGTCCTCGTGCGCTCCGGAAGGACATCACATCTACTCCTCCTCTGGCCATCGCTCTGTTCTCGTTTTCTATTCTAGCGATGTGAGCGCGATTCCCAAACCCCAACATGTCGCCCTATCAACACTTGTTTTCCACCAACGCCGTTCTCAACGTCTGGCGCAACCTACGCAACAACCGCGATCAGAATGACCTGTTACTTACTCTTCAGTACCAGCCGGATGAAGTCAGGGGCGGCGCGAGGAGGTTCGGGAAGGGGACTGTCGTCGAGACTACCACTGAAGATGGTGGGCGAGGCCGGAGTGGTGCGGGAGTGGTTGACGGGCGGGGAGCTATGGAGGGCGGAAGGAGCATCGGATTCGTCGTGCCATGGCGTAGCATGCAGGCACAGAAGCGCGAGTTAAAGGAGAAGGAGAAAGAGCTTGCGGAGGCATTGGTGGTGCTTGCTGGAGAAGTTGCATTTACTGGTATGATCAATTTCCATACAATCTACAATTTAAACGTTAAGCTGGACCTGAACTGACTTGTACTATCCCAGACCTCCCTGATGGCCTCCAATCTTCCCTCTCCCACAACCCACTCATCCAAGTCCGCCACATAGCCGCCGGCCTCTCGCGCCAAATGTCTAAGATCGAACTCCAAATGTTCGACAACGCCCCCTTTGCAACCGGCAAAAACCTCTACACAGGCGGCGAAATCGCGCGCAAATTCCTACCTCCCATCCAAACGCTCTTCAACCAGGGCCCCGTACCACAACGCATGATTTTCGAACTACTGCTCGAACTTAAAGACCTCGTGTACTCGGGCATGGCCGACTGTGATCAAGAAGTGCTGGAGTGGGAACTCAACAACTTTACAAGCTTTGAGGACCTAGACGAATGCATAGTACAATCCATAACGCCCATCGTATCCTCTTCCACCTCCGAACCGCCCTCCTCACCCCACAGACGCCTCAAACGCAAGCCCTCCACCCTCGCCACGACGCCGACGCCAACGCCCTTCCTCCACGACACCGCCGAGCTCCTCTACCACCTCGAGTCGCTCGAGACGACCGCGTCTACCATGACGCACCTGCGCATCCCCATCACGGACTTCTGCGCCAAAGCGGCCATCACGCTGCGCCGCATGCTCGACCGCCGCACGCTCAACGACTACGCGCTCGCGAAGAAGAAGCGCGCGGGCAGGTGTGCCGATTATGCGCGCTGCATGAAGTGGGCGGGCACGAGCTGGCGCCAGGGGGGCGGGTGTCGTAGGGGATGCAGGAACGAGGACGAGGATGCGGCGGGGCTGCCGTGCTGGCACTCGAGCTCGAGGAACTTTGAGAGGAGTGGCATGTATGTGCTTGGGGGCGGGGACGACAGCGGAAGGAGGCGGATCGGAGATGAGGGTGGGGTGGCGAGATTGGGGAGGGGGTGATGGAGGGAGGGTGGCATGGGCGACTTTTATGGCTGACGTCGATACGCGCTTTCTTTGGTACTTGGTCCTTTCAACACGGGACGTTACGGGGCGCAGGACAAGGGTTTGGCTTGCTTTGGATGCGGGCGTGAGATACCCTTTAGCTTTTATGCTACACTGTTGTTTCTTTTGTCCCATTCCAACTCACTCACTGACTGACTATGAGGCGATTCGTCCGACCAAAACGCGAGTAGCCTCCGCCCGATCCTGACTGACTATATTACTTATCTTTCTAGCGTCGTTCTCTAGGTGTGTCCTTTTGTACCTACTCTACCGTCTTGCCCGGCTCTTTGCCTTTTTGTCGGTTATGGGATGTCTACGTAGGGCGTACGTGGGTTTTGCGTGATGCTCTTCGTTCTATCACACTTTCGAATGGGAAAGAAAGAACCCGGCAAGGTACGGAGCCGCGAAAGGGAGAAAACGGGTGGGAGATGTGGGCGGTTTGTATGTAAGTTAGTTACTAGATTAGGTTTTTGGGCCAACATGTCTGTCTGTTCTGGTGCGGGTACAGAGTGTTTGCAAGTTTGCCTTTCATACTCGTGCATACTAATGTTCTAGAGGGTATGGATGCATATATACATATATTAAAAGTCAACTAGAAGAGGGCATTCGTTATTTCCCTAATCATGCTATGCTACAGCCCTCAGCAACGCAAGCCGATCTCAGCATGCATCTAGAGGCTATTCTCGTAGCGTTGGTATGGTGCAACGTCATTGTATCGGCCATGCCCGACTGAATACTGTTGTGGCTGTGAAGAGAGTCGAAGAGGCAGAATCGATCAGTAGGTGGGTGGTTATTTCGGGCGTGCGGATGGGCTTGGAGATTAAACTTCGGACGAAGACATGGCTGACTGAGCTGAGCTGAGCTGATTTGAGCTGGGACGGGTCGAGTGGCTAGATGTCAAGCTGTAGGTAACGATTTTCGGCTCGGAGGTGCTAGCTAGCAGTGTGTGTGTAGATAGATTGGGAAGAGTAAGAAGTGACGGGGCTCTAGATGTTGAGGTGAGTGAGTCAAGTAGGAAAGGACTCACGTACTAGGTGAGGACGCGACGGGCGGTTTTTCCGTTTAGGATGGCGACGAGGACACTGCTTTCTTTCATCTTAAGTCGTCTACAAGCGGGATTGTTGAGCTCAGTTCCGATTTCGTCTGTTGAAATCGCAAGTGTGGTTTCGGAAGTGGCTAGACTTGGTCTGTATACCTCTCCTACACTGCCGCCAGGTACGCACAATGCAGACACAGATCATGCTGAGAACCTCAAGAAGTTGCGATAGACGTCTCGGTGTTTTACCCCGCTGGCGATATATGGGCCCCAGCCATCCAAGACATATCCCCAAACCGGGAGAATTCCCCATACACATGCAACAGGCGAGAATAGAGCCGGCGTCTGAGCCACGCAAGCCGGTCGTCTTTCTATCCTATATCTGACCTGCTAAGAATATATAATATCAGACCATAATCGTTCGTTTCGTCTCTGACTGATGATTTCATTCACTGGATAGACCTATGATATTGCAGGAAGCGCTTACAAGCACGATGTTGCCAACGCATCAAAAGCCACCACGAACGCCCCACGGTCCGATTTGGCAACAGGGCAAATCGCGATTGTGATACCTGTGGAGGTGTTGTTTCTCCACGAAACTCTATGGCACGTGCAATGTACATGTCAGAACTGGGTTGGATGCCACCCATCCGCGTTATGATTGAGGTGGAGAGCCACTGTAACAGAGGGCGCCAATGGCGAGGGGGTGGCGTCTGCGGGACGGTGTGGGCGTTTCAAGGTGAGAGGAGGCTTGGACATGCCTCTGAAATGATGGGTCAGGGGCTCCGATGAGGCTTTGCCTATGTATGGAGACGGTCGGGAGAGCTTTCCGCGCGTACGATGGATCGCGGACCGGCTAGGGAGCCCAAGGTGGCTCTGCTGTGGTAGAGTGATGTATAGCCAGAGCATAAAGATGCTGACTTCGTGAAGTAATAACAAGCACCACTCTTGCTTTTCAGGCACTGTCAACGTCCGCTCTGCATGTTGGATTTTGTAACGGAAGTTTCGGGGTGAACTGGTGTTCGGGATGATCCTAGACACTCTTGTGCACCATCAAGCTACCCGGGCCACTGATCATCGAGGGAACTGACAGCCGTCTCAGTTGACAATGCGGCTGATCTGTATAGCCTGTTCGCGTCTTGGTAGGATAGTGGTTCCCTGGCAATATCGTATATTTCCGCACAAAGCCAAACGGGGCGATCCATGGTTACGAAAAGTATGGCGGCAAAGCTTGGGCCCCTATACTAATCGCCTGTACAGTCCTCGTTTATTGATCCAAGGCGTACCTAGGTATTTGTATAAAGGGTTTTAGAAGAAATTGTTCACATTGAGATGTTCGGAAATCGACGGGTTACTACGGTAGCACATGGTTCCGAACTCTTCCAAACTAAAGGTCCGTATGCTGCGCTACTGACGGGCAGCTGCATCGGGGGTGAGGCTCCTCGATGTCGTGTCCAGTCAAGGGGAAGCGATGGAGGCCAAGAGTGAATGTTTCTTGGTCCAAAACGGGCGACTGCTGAGCGGACCCTGTATCAGATCAGAGATTTATCGATTTATCGGCAGTGCGGCATGTTGCAGTAGGTAGGTGGTCAGTCCATAGCGGAGTTGGTTGAAGTTTTTGGATGCTTGTGACAGACTCAGTGGAGTGTTAGTTTTTTCAGGGCGATACCGCCATGATAGAAGCTGTTGCCGATTATAGCCTTACTGCGCACACCTTCCTGCCCTGCCTTTCCTAGCTCCTCCATTCGAGGCATTGCTCATCATGGCAGACACAAGACGGTCCTGCAAAGAGAAAGGTGCGCGGGTGCGTGCCCTCTGCACTGTGCCGAGACACGGCATACTCCGTACTGTGAGGGAGATAGACGGCACCTGGCACGTTGGACTGGACGACCGGCGACATCTGAGAAGCCAACGTACAATAGCTGGTGGCAAGAGGTGAATCTGATCGGCGTGGGGAAAAGGCTTGTCCGGCTTGCTCAATAGCAAAAAGCGGGCCTGGAGCCGTTGGCAGCGCGGGAGAGCAACGGGCAGGTGTGGCCGCGACTAGGCACTAGCGGCAGGGAGGCGCCAGAGGAGGAGGCTACGCACGGCTGCGCCTTCCCTCTGATAGCCGCTCACGCCGGCGGCCGCTCCTCCCCCCTCGTCCTCGGGCGCGTTCCAGCGTCAGGCGGTGGCGTGGCGGAGATCCACAGCGGCGGCCACTGGGCTGCCGGCCATCACGGCGACACCAGTCAGCTGAGGCAGCGCCGTTACTGGGGACGCTCAGCACCCAGGGCCGGACTCTGCATGGCAGCGAGCACCTGGGGCACTGTCGACTCTGACTCTCTCCCTCGCCGGTGCGACGCGAGGCCCGCCGCCCGCCGTTATTGTTTCGCGGCTGGCCGTCGTGGGTGCAGCCAGGCGTGGACAGTGGACACCAGAGGCACTGTGCGAGGGCAAACGCCGACATGCCTGCAGCAGTTGGGCGGGAGAGCGACAAGAGAGCGACCAGACTCCGGCGACACCTGGGCAGAGTGGCCAGCAGCATCCCCTTTGGGCAAGCCCACGCTCCACACCGGCCGGCCGAGCAGCGCAGAACAGCGACGGTGCGCGATCGCAGCGGGCCCCAGCATCAGAGCATCGCGCTTGATTGTCGCTAGATTGTGCGCGGCCTGCATCGAACTTCGAAGCCTGCGCGCCCCCGGCTCCAGGGCTTCTTCCCGACGGCGGCGTTCAGTGCGGCGGACCGTGGGTGTGGCCAGCAATGAACGTTTCGGGCATGGTGGGGCGCTCGGCCCATTTTAATCCGCGATGACCCGTACCGCGCGACGCAGCTGTCAGCAGCGTCCGGCTGTCGCAACTTGCCTCTGCGCCCACGGCGAACGGTGCCTTTCTTTCCACTGCCAGGGCGCTCCTGTGGCGCGCAGCGATGGGCCACCCAATACGGCAGCCTCGGAGGGAACATGCGATCCGGCACCGTCTATTGGGAGGGGGGCGGCGGCGTGGGACGAGGCATCCGACCATGGGCGTTGCTTTGCTCGTTGCTCGTTGCTCGTTGCTCGTTGCTCTTCGCGCTGGTCGATGGCTCTCCAGGGCCGCGATGCGATGCTCGGTGGTCGCAAGTCAGCGCGCGCGCGGGGGCTGCCATTGGCCGCGCTCGGGCCCTGCACCCGGCAGGGGTTGTCCACTCCGGCGGTGCGCCTTTGGTTCTGGCGTGCACGGGTCCGTGCGCTTTCAGCCGTTCCCGGGCTAGCGCGTCGTCTGCCCCAGCCCTCCTCGTTTCCCTCATCCCTCCCGCTCTCCTCCCTCATCTCTGCTCAGCTACCACCCGACGAACGCCTCGAGAGTCGACACTCGATCCCAGAGCGAGGAGCAGCGGACCGCGTCCATCCAGCACACCCGACTACCTCACTCCGTGCTGTCTGCTGTCGCATCCACTCTCTCCCGCTCTTCTTCACCACCAATCCGACCCTATCCTATCTTCTCCCGACAACCTTTCGCTTGTTCACCTGGTGATTACGGCAAACTTCGCTGAGAGCCACGCCCGATCGTGCTGTGTCGACTTCATTCGTTCTGTCGCAGGAGCAGTGCACGTGGTGAGTGCCCTCGACCTCGGGAACCTTCTGGCGCCGACCCACTGGCTTGGGAACTTGTCGTGGACACGCCGCAGACCGCGAGGCCAGTGCATGATTGCGAAATAGACTGGCTAACTTACAACCAAGTGTCGATTATTGTTCCGTGGTCCCTCATTTTATTCTCTGGTCGCTGGCTCGTTAGCACCAGGTTAGCGCGCCCATCGTACCGTCTCTCTGAGGCTTGCCACAAGCTCCCCTCGTGCTAACCCCGTCGCAGTCTTCAATCTACATAATGGGCTCCCTCATCCAGGTCACCAACGAGACGAAGAGCACTACCGTTCGCACCACCAAGGATGGGAGGCAGATCCGCTACTCGCTGCAAGTAATCCAGCAGCCAGAGCGTGCTCGTGCTTGTGGCAGCGGTGCGAAATCAAGCGCCGACAGACGCCCCGTCGATCCGCCTCCGATTGTCGAGCTGCGCGTCTTCGAGGGTGAGCAGGAGATCACGTTCGCCTACAATGCCAACTTCTTCCTCTTTGCGACTCTCGAGAATGCTCGCGCGATTGCACCTGGACGTGGTCCGCCGACGACACCAAGCTTCCCCGTTCTCACCGGTACGCCAGTCGCTGGCATGGCCTACTTGGATCGCCCAAACCCGGCCGGCTACTTCATCTTTCCAGACCTGTCCGTCCGCCACGAGGGCAAGTATCGCTTGAGTTTCGCTCTTTACGAGGAGCTGAAGGACGCCAAGGACATGGACCCCGAGGATCGCAATGGCTTGAACCCTCAAGCTGGTATTGATGCACATGTTTCTCACCGCCTGGAGGTCAAGTCGTCTCCCTTCGTCGTCTTCTCCGCGAAAAAGTTCCCAGGCTTGTCTGAAAGCACTGCCCTGAGTCGTATGGTAGCTGAGCAGGGCTGCCGTGTTCGCATTCGACGTGATGTTCGCATGAGGCGCCGCGAGAACAAGTCTTCCAAGGATTGGGGAGACGACTACGATGAGGAAGCTGCCTACGACAACGCTAGGCGCACTGCCACCCCGGACGCGTACGGTCAACCGCCGGGTATGCCTACACCCAACTCAGGACATGATGGTGGTGATCGTCCGCGTTCTGTCTCGAACGCCAGCAACGCTTCGTTCGCTCCTCCACGTCGCGCTAGCATGGAGGAAATGGTCCAGCCTTACCAAAATAGCCATAATGGTTACCAGCCAATGGGACCACCACAAGGCTCCGGTTACTCTCAGATGCCGCCACAGTACGGGTCGAGCCAAAACCAGTACCCAAATCAATATGCGCCTTCCCAGCCAGCTGCCCCGCTGATGCAACCTCCCCAAGCTCCGTACTCTCACCAGCCGCCGCAGACTCACAACAGCTACTCCTCCCAATCTGGAATGCATATGGGACAGCCTTACGGCTACATTGGAAACCAAAGCTACCAGCAGACTCACTACGAGCAGTCTGCTCCAGCCCGCCAAGAGCCCACTGTTGACTACGCGCAACCCCCTACTGAATATCGCCGTGCGTCTGTTCATCACACTGGCCAACAGTATCCTGCATCGAGTCTGGGGCTGTCTAGTTACCCTGTCGATCAATATCCTCGCCCGCAACAAATGGGCCAGCACGTCCAGCCTTTGCAGCCTCCGACCCACCCTGCAACCTCTACCCCAAGTGCCATCCACATTCCAAACGGACACGCTTTGGCCCCCTTAAAAACATTGCAGCCACCAGTGCTAGCTGATAGGTTGGAACCGATTTCACCGTCGTACCAATCACCACCGAACGTAATGTCTTCAGGCCCACTCTCTGCCACCTCAGATGCCCCTCAGAATCACGATTACTTGGAAAGACGTGTTCCATCCCTTCCTAAGCTCGCATCTCAAGCTCCTCAGTCTGGAATTGGTCAAAAGCGGACATTCTCGAGTACATTTGATACAAAGCACATGAATGAACGGCTTCAACAAGGTGCTCGGCCGAACCCTGCTGGAACTGGCTATGCATACGACGGAACCTACGACGAAGGTGACATGGACGAACTAGATCGTTCAGCCATGAGCTACCGTCGGGCCGATGGCACGCACCGTCAGCGTCGAGTTCCCGAGCTTGGTGCGGTTTAGACGCGTTGGATGATGTCTTACGGCGGCACTTTGCTCACGTTTTCTTTGGACCTGGTGTTTGGTCATAATGGGTTTGATATACCCCGAACGTATGAATACGCACTTCTAGCGAGCTTTCCTTGTTGTGTCTGTTTCTGCCTTTCTGGTCCCCTCTCGAACTCTGCCCCTTGGGGCAGTCTTCAGCCACCTACTATTTCTTTGATGTCGATGAAAACAACACAATCGCTACTGAGCTACACTCTTATTTCCTTATCCTTTCATATTTTCGTAAATTATTCCGTCTGTTGTTTGTAGTTGCACGGCGATGGGTGGAGACTAATACGTCTGCACTCCGGACGCCCGCACCCTTGCATAACCTTGGGACGCACCGCCTGCTCTTTACTTGACTCTGTTTGTTCTTCGGATAGGCTACCGCTTATTCCGCACTATTTCCTAACTGTACTACCTTGACTATTCCCTTTTCGCTTCTGGCTTTATATGTTGTAACCAGTGGACGCAAATGGGGACCTATTTCATAAATATCTCACCAGACGACGGGCAGCGCGTATAGTGTATATGGACTCTGGAGGACATCACGTAATGCTTAGGCTACGGATTGTATTCGGCTAATCCACATTGGCGGCTTTGGTCTTGCATTAGACTGTGGACACAACAAGGTGACAGAGACGAGATTACACATTTTGAATGGTGGTGGGTGGTTAGACGTGACGAATAACACAATGGGACTTTTTGCTTCTACTTTGATCGGTTCCTGGGATTTTTTGAGACCCGTTTGCAAGTGTGTGATATAGAGGTGATGTGATGTTGCAGATGGATGGGTGGTACCGTGGCGACGTGCCTGTGAGTGTGACCCTGTAGTGGGGTGGATGTGACCCCGGATCGCACCACACCACTCCTCACACTTCACTCCTCACACCACCATGCTCAACTCTCACACACTACTCGCTCAGCCTAATCTCTACTCGAAACGCGACACTCGACATGTGCGTCCTTGCAACCACGTTGAAATGTCTCTCGCGTTGTCCTGCTCTGTGTGCAATCGGCCGGCTGAGCTTAAGCCTTCTGCTCCACGCTTCATCTCGTTCCCCCACCGCTGTGGGCGCTGCGCTGCTCCGCTCCGCTCCATGTACACAGCCTTCCCCCCTTCCAAGTCCTAGGATTCCCACCAACTCACCCCCTAGAACTGGCTTTCAGACCCCAGTCTGTCAGTCGGGCGGCTTCGTTTCCGAGTCCCCGTTTTTTCGTACTGGGACTTACTTGGGTACTTGCCAGCAAGTGAACTGAGCTGAACTGCACTGAATTAGTAGAGCGAATTTCGTGCTCTCGTCCGCTGGCCTGACCTGAAAGCCGGTATCGATGTCGACAAGTGAGTGGCCGGCTGAAGCCTGCATCGCTGACTGACTGGACTGGCCGAATGACCTGCACGCACACAAACGTGCATGTAGGCAGGCATGCACGCGTGCAATGCAGCCCGCACCGGATCCAGACCCGTTGTATTTTCCAACGGCTTTTTCTCATTTACAGTCTACAGGTGGGGCTGGGCTTTCTGGTGGGTGGTACTATAGACAGGCCATGGCAGGCCCTGGCAGGGGGTGTTTGATTGGATGGGTCGGGAGGACAGGGGTTTGGATTTAGTGATGGGATGGGATGGGAGGGGGTGCGTGGATGGGTATTTTGTCGGGGATATGTACTGTGTGTATGGGTGGAACTTGGAAGTTGGGTCGGTGTGATGGATGGGATGGATATTGATGGTGGGGTCTGGTATCGTATCGTTCTAGGGGACTGGGCTGGGCTGGGCTGGGCGGTGTACGGAGGAGGTACGTACTTGGAGAAGACCAGAGGGTGATGTGTGTGACTTCTGGCATGGCTGGCGTCAGGCTTTGTGATGTTGATGTGTTCTCGCTGGAGAGTTCGGAACTGCGCTGGGTGCTCCGCGGAGGTTAACTTCCAGGTGTCGTACAAGGGCGCCCGAATAGGGCACTGCTGCATGGCCCCGCTTAAACACGCCTACATGCATTCTGCGACGGTACACCGGGGGTACAGTCAGATGGTCGATACGATGGCCCGCCGCAGCCCAGTCCCGGACTCCCGGCTGCTTTCACCCCCGCGGCCGCCCCACGAACACTCGTTCGCTAAGGAACCAAGGTAAGCGGCCAGCACATCTCGTCTCGTCTGCGGGCAAACCATTATTGTTGCGCGGACGTCGACTATACATGACAATATATGCACGAAGCAGCCACCACCATGTTCCGATGGTTGTTCCGGCAACCCGTCTCGAGGGCTGGCGTTTGCATGGCTTCTGAGATTGCGCGTACGCGCGTCTATCGAAGGGGAAGGGAGATGTTCAGTATAAGATGTTTAGTATAGTTATGTCGAAATACCTGATAGAGGCCGCCCTCGATTTGGCTGATGAAAGCTTCCACACCCCGCGGCTCTTCAACTAGCGCCGACCTGCACCACCGCGTGCGCGTGGCACCGGGAGTTTCGTTGCGTGCCGATCAAAGAGACTGCACAATGCGATCCTCTTTACAGGGTAAGGTATTTCAACGGATTCCAATAAGACTCACTCCGTACAGCCTATGTGGAGGGAGAGGTGTGATAAAAGCCTTTGTCGCGGCGGTGCCATGCAGACCACAGTGGTTCCTAGCGCGGGGTAGCGATGGAGGGGTAAAATTGCGTGCTCAAACACGAGACGCGCTTGGGCGTCTTCAACCACCTGGGCAACAATCTATGGATGCCTGCGGAGCACCATCGAGACCGGATGGCCTGGCTGGAAGAACTTGCGCGTCTGAGAGTATGGTGTTGTGCTGTGAGGTCGGCGAGGTAGCCAGATACGAGAGCAGTGTCTGACAGCGCGTTTGGAGCTTTTGAGCTCTTGCAATCGATAACCGCGTTCACGCGAATACTAGTCTGTATGACGTGACCGGGACGGATTGTTGCATAATGGCGCCTTCGAGCTTGGGACCACCTTTTGTTGTCTCTTGGTCGTCGACCTCTGTAGCTTGACATCACTCAAAAGCTCCAATTGATATACCTTTACAAGGGGTACTGTACGTCCAGAGCATCACATACAGCAATCATGGCCGAGGAACTCTCCAAGAACTTTGAGACTCTGCAATTGCACGCTGGTAAGGTTGTTCGCGGTAGAAATTGTTCCAGTGCTGATTGAAGCTACCCAGGCCAAACCCCCGACCCTACGACGAACTCACGTGCTGTGCCCATCTATGCGACCACTGTATGTCCTGGTATCTTCGCCTCCGCGGACAGGAATCGGAACTGACGGTTACAGTCTTTCGTCTTCAATGACTCGGCTCACGGAGCAAGGCTGTTTGGCCTCAAGGAGTTCGGCAATATCTACAGTCGCATCATGAATGTATGTATCCATGGCTGCAGTGATGAAGATCGGTGGCAGTTCGATAGCAGGGGAACACTTCGCTGACCCATCTGTACATCTAGCCCACCGTCGACGTCTTCGAAAAGCGCATTGCTGCACTAGAGGGGGGTGTTGCCGCGTTAGCAACAGCATCTGGTCAAGCCGCACAGTTCATCACCATCGCAACCCTCGCACATGTTGGCGACAACATCGTTTCAACTTCAAACCTGTACGTGGATATACAATGATAAAGATATAGCAGCTGACTAGCCAAGGTACGGTGGCACATACAATCAGCTCAAGGTCTTTCTCCCCCGGCTCGGCATCAACACGAAGTTCGTCAACGGCGACAACCCGGAAGACTTCAGATCTGCGATCGACGACAAGACCAAGGCTATATACCTCGAGAGCATCGGGAACCCTCGATATAACGTGCCAGACTTCGAGAAGATTGTGGCAATCGCACATGAGGCTGGCGTACCGGTCGTCGTGGACAACACCTTTGGCGCAGGCGGCTACTTCATCCGCCCTATCGACCATGGCGCTGACATCGTCGTTCACTCGGCTACGAAATGGATTGGTGGACATGGCACTACCATTGGCGGTGTCATCGTAGACAGTGGCAAGTTCGACTGGGGCAAGCACGCAAAGCGCTTCCCGCAGTTCAACGATCCGTCTGAGGGTTACCACGGCCTCAAGTTCTGGGAGACTTTCGGTGCTATCACCTTCATAATTAGAGCCCGGGTTGAGATCCAGCGAGATTTGGGCGCGGCACTAAACCCCTTCGCTGCTCAACAGCTCATCATCGGTATCGAGACACTGAGTCTGAGGGCGGAACGGCACGCGTACAACTCGCTCAAGCTAGCTAAGTGGTTAGAGAGCAACTCCAACGTGAGCTGGGTATCGTATCCAGGCCTCGAGAGCCACCCCTCGCATGAGCTTGCAAAGAAGTATCTTACCAGGGGCTTCGGCGGTGTTCTGTCATTCGGAGTCAAGGGCGGTGGTACTGCTGGAAGCCAGGTCGTCGACAACTTCAAGCTCATCTCCAACCTGGCAAAGTAAGCTTTCTGTAACGTTGCATAGTGTCTTTGTCCTTACTGACTTGATCTAGCGTGGGTGACTCGAAGACGCTCGCAATCCACCCCTGGACTACCACGCATGAGCAGCTCAGTGACCAGGAGAAGAACGACTCGGGTGTGACGGAGGTGAGTGAACCCTTGCATCCATGCCTCTGCTCCGACTTCTTGATACTGACTCTTTCTTCGTAGGACCTCATTCGTATCTCCGTCGGAACCGAACACATCGACGACATCATCGCAGACTTTGAGCAGTCCTTCAAGCAATCTGCCACGAAGCCAGAAGAGAAGGGTGAGCCTGCCAACGCCGAGAAGACCGGGGACACCGACACGGCAGGTTCTCTGTCTGGCGCCACGTGAGGTGCTAAGAGTATGCCAGATGTACGAATGCCGTCTCTACGATTGTAATGTGTGTATTGAGTATGCGGGCTGGGCTTTCGGAATGGTTGGTCACGGGAGTAAGTACAACAAGATACCTATACACTTTGACGGACATCCAAACAACGAAATCAAAGAACCAAATTTGACCGGCACATGCTGATCTGCGATTCTTCGAACTCACACGGGCGCGGCATGTTCTGTGGTGTGTTCTTCTGCTCCCAAACGGGTGCGAGATGCGCACATGGCTTCAACCGAGGCACGCTGAGACGACTCGTGACGTGTCGGGCTATACCATATCTGGCTTAGCATCAGCATGGCGGCGTTTAATGCACGTTGGGGTCCGGGGATGGCGTTGGCATGGTCGTCCAGCGACCACGATCCGGGGCATGTGAAATGCGCAATTCATGCGGTAACGTTTGGCTTGTGATGCCTCTACCGGCGGTCCACGGGTGCACAGAGGCTCTTCCGCTCTGCAGATTCACCTCGTCGCTAATCTGGGGCACATGTGCGGCGAAGCAAACCTTCCGTCTGATGATGGATTGTTCGGCGGCACCTATTTCGCGGCACGTCCCGTGCGAACAATTGTCATCCGCCTCCGCCCTGCGCCAGCAAACCCGACTTCCTAATCTTGGCTCTGGCTCCTCCAGCTTTGCACGTCCGGCTAGCTGGTCTGTGTGCGGACGTGCCGAGGCAGACATGGAGCTCCGTCAGTGGTGCGTCGCGTTGATGTCGTGTCGGTCGTCGGTCGTCGGTCTTCTCTTTGTCTTGCTTCTGCTGGCTTTCGATCGTGGAAACCTCACTTCTGAGTACAATTCTTCTGAAGACAATTCTTCTGAAGATTTCATTGTGCAAGGAGCTTCCTTCACTCGCGTTAGAGGTACAGGATTTCACTTGGCGGCGGCCTCGGAGCTTACAGTAAAGGTATGTTGGCACGCCCTTCGGCGAAGCCGATACTCCACGCTATTGGAACATGGACCGCTGACGTTGGACTCGAGCAGACGGTTTGAATTCAAGGGCGCATATTCAATATATCGGTACATCTGAACGATAAACACTGCTCCAACACCGAACCGCATCCCGCACCTACTGCGACGCCGGATACGCGACGCCGGATACGCGAATCCTCGAAGCGAAACGGGTAGAAAGAGTCGAAGCGATCGTCAAAATGTTTGGCCCATCAAATCTCCTGCTAGAGAAAGCAGCTGAGCTTGCGGTCCCGCCGCCAAAGGGCCAGTCGTACAGCGTGCAAATCCCCGGATCACAGACCGAGGGACGGAGCGCTGTCTACCGGCATTGGAGATTCGCGAATGGGCCATTGTTGGAGAGACTGGATCCTGCGGTACGAGCACCTTCCGAGGGGTTCAAAGGATACCTGATGCCTGGAATTACACAAAGCTGATAAGGTGTTGGCAGATTACAACGGTACACGAAGCTTTTGAGGCGTCAGGTCAGTGTTGAAGCAGTACAAAGCGCCGTAAACCGTCGCTGACATATCTTCAACAGTTTCGAAATACCCGAGGAACAAGTGCTTAGGCCACCGGCCCTATGATTCGGCGACAAAAACATTCAGTGCATATGAATGGCAAGACTACGCAACAGTTCAGACACGAAGGAACAACTTCGGCGCAGGCTTAGTACATTTACACAGGCAGGCAGGTGTCACTGAGTCGAGCTATGGTGTCGGGCTGTGGTGTCAGAACAGGCCCGAATGGCAGATAACAGGTGCGTATTTACACTACAGCAGCTATCGAGCCAGAAAGAGCTATGCTGATGTGCGCAGATCTGGCTTGCATGTCCCAAGGCTTGTTCACTGTTTCAATTTACGACACGTTGGGCCCAGACACTACCGAATTCATCATCAACCATGCCACTCTCCACTGCGTTGTCACGGGTCTGAACCACGTTGTAACACTCCTCAAGCTTAAGCCGCGGCTTCCGACCCTCAAAATCATCGTCGTTCTGGATTCCCTTTCCACAGGCGAGCTACCTGGAGAATCCAAGGGTGATCTCCTGAATGCTCTGGCCAATGAGATGGGTGTGACTATCCATCATATCAAGGACGTAGAAGCTCTAGGCGAAGGGCAGCCTCTTCCGCTTAACCCATCGAGACCAGAGGATCCTGCCACAATCAATTACACCTCCGGTACCACAGGAAACCCGAAAGGCGTTGTTCTGACACATAAGAACGCACATTCAGCTACTTGCGCTTCGTTAATCCTGCTCGGATCCAGCCCAGATTCAGTCTACTGCTCGTTCCTCCCGCTTGCTCATATATTTGAAAGACTAGGAGAGCATGGTATACTTGCTGCTGGTGGAGCTATCGGTTATTTCCACGGCAATGTTGCTGAATTAGTGGAAGACCTCCAGATGCTCCGCCCGACCACGTTTGCCGGCGTACCTAGGCTGTACAACAAATTCGGTAATGTGATCAGGGCGAATACAGTTAAGCAAGCAGGAGTTAAGGGTGCTTTATCACGACGCGTTGTCGCCACTAAGCTTGCTAATATCAAGGACGAGAACAATCCCACCAACAAGCATGCTTTCTACGATCGAATATGGTCAAAGAAGGTGTCAAGCGCAATAGGACTGGATCGGGCCAGGGTCCTCGTCAGTGGCTCCGCGCCTATTGACCCAACCTTGCATCAATTCCTCCGAGTCATATTCGCGACCCACTTCGCACAAGGCTATGGACTGACGGAAACCTACGCAATAGGACTTGTGCAGCACGCAGGAGATGTCTCCGAAGGTAACTGTGGCGGGGTCGTGCCTACGACGGAGTGCTGTATCCTGGATGTGCCGGATATGGATTACCTGACTACAGATAAACCCCATCCGCGAGGCGAGCTATTGATGCGAGCAAACACACAGTTCAAGGAGTACCACCGTGACGAGGAAGAGACGAAGAAAGCTGTCGACAGCGAGGGATGGTTCCACACTGGCGACATTGCGTCTGTCGACGAAATGGGTCGTTTCAAGATCATCGACCGCCGGAAAAACGTGCTCAAGCTCGCGCAGGGCGAATATATCTCCCCAGAGCGTATCGAGAACGTCTACCTCGCAAACTTTGGCTGGATGGCTACGGCCTACGTGCACGGTGACTCGCACCAAAGCTTCCTTGTCGCCCTCTTCGGCGTCGCGCCAGACATGTTCCCCGCCTTTGCGAGCAAGATCCTCGGCGAGAAGATCGAGTTCGACGACACGGTGAAGCTGCAGGCTGCGCTCAAGAGCAAGAAGGTGGAGGCGGCGGTGCTGAAGGAGCTGGATCGCGTGGGCAAGAAGGCGAAGTTTAATAACTGGGAGAAGGTGAAGGCCGTGCGGCTGTTCGTTGATCCGTTTACGGTTGATAACCAGCTTTTGACGCCGACGTAAGTGCATTACATTACTACCCTTTTGATGGGCTCATGTTTAAAGGATAAGACTAACGTGGAAACAGTCTGAAACTCAAGCGCCCGCAGGCCGCAAAGGCGTTCCGACAGCATCTGGACGAATGCTACGAGGAGGCCCTAGCCGCGGAAACCGTAAAGGCGAAGTTGTAGACCCCATGTGTCCTCATTTCGGTTTCCGAATTCTCCTGCATTAGAAGTATAGATGGCATCACCGGTGGCTTTTGCATGTACCCGTTTTCCCCGTCCCAGCATCAACATGTATTGGACCCACTCTTTCCTGCAATTCGGACATGTGTGTGTATGTGTGTCTAGATTTGGGCTATGTATGTATATCTGTCAAATACATGAGCGAGCGTTGGGCTTTGTTACTTGTACACGTTAGTTGTTTTCTCTCGGGTCTATGGAGATTTGTGTGTGAAAAGCGCGTGCGACGGCGCTCGGAATCCCCCCCTCCTCTCGCTATAATGCGCAGCCTAGCCGTCGACTCGAAGTGGATTAACTACGTACCCAGAGTACATATGTAGCATGGTCTGCATAGTCTACTCAGTGACGTCCGTCGGACAAAACAAAGAGGGAGTCAGTCAGTCAGTCACCCACCCCTACTACTACATAATGCTCTCTCTCCTCTCTCCTCTCCTCTCCCCGTGACAAGTAACTGCGCTGCAAATTTGCTCGAGAGACGATACGATTACCTCTCTATCCTGTGCTAGTTTCCGAAACCATTGGACTATCTATCTCGACATGGTTGGTGTATGGGGGGAAGAGGTAGAGGTCGAGGTCGCCGTAGCCGTAGCCGTTATCTTGCACGGTAAGCACAGTATCAGCTCAGCTCAACTCAGCTGTTTATTGCATCGAGTAAGTGATCGAGTGAACAAGCTGGCTCGAGAATCACACAACATCTAGCATTAGGTAGGGAGTTATTGGGTGGTGTTGACATGCAAGTAGTTCTAGGCGTTATTGCTAGGTAGAGGATAATGACGCTCAAGCGCGGTTTTCAATTGCGCGAATCGAATGCGTATCATTGCAGCACACTACATCGCATCGTATCGTCACGCAAGCAAGCAAGAAAGCAAGCACCATAGCACATGTAAGGTAGTACTGTTTATTCACCTTCACCTTCGCCTTCGCAGCCACACAACACACATACACACCCATACATATCCCCGAACCACCACAACCGGTCGGTATCCAAAACAGCAGCTCGTCTAACTAAAATACCGCACTGGCACCCACCCATCATCAATCAAATCAACATTTCCGCGATGACAAACGCCACGCCACCCCGATCTTTTTTGTGCAGTAATGTAAGAAAAAAAAAGGGTTAACCCGATGCTGATATAAAGAAAGAACAGCAAACAGACCGACGCAGCCATCCACCATGCGCTTTTTGCGTTTTTGTGCGTGTTCTTGCATGGACAGTAGAAATGAACTCGGGTAAAACTATTAACCCATGGTAAGGCATCCGACGTCGACCGAATGTCGAGACCGGAACCAAACCGAAACGGAAAGAGTTAAGACAAACGAGAAGAGAAAGGAGAAGAGAATTCGGAAACCGACCGAGCGAGCAACACTAGGTAGGTATGGTTGGTATATAACATGCCCCACCTCCCATGATGATTGATGAACAAGTTTGTGAAATGCTGGAGAAAACACCGACGCGCCTGTGTCCCGGGTCTTCGTATTAATGCATGCAGTAACATATGGTAATTGGAAAATAGTGACGATATTGTACGGACAACGGCCGTTTCTCTTTCTCATATATCTACGATGCGTTCGTTTTCGATGTTGATAACGGCGGAGGGAGTTGAGAAGTCTTTATCTGCGGATGGGGACGTGTGTACGGGTTCGTCTACGGTCGAGGTGCTTGCACTGGGGACGGAGATACTCTGTGGACTTTGAGCTTCACTTGTGAGCGGCGGAGTTGGTGGGTTATCGGTTGCGGAGCCGGTCGAGGCGTCTTGAGTTGTGGGCGACGTTATGCTATCGACGCGGTCAAAGCGATGCATTTTCTTCTCCACCTGGACATGTAAATGAGTCATTTGTTGTGTTTCAAAGCTGTAGTGAACGTACCTGAAGGATTTGCTTGCCGGATATGTTTTTCTTTGCTTTTGGCATGTCAGGTTCCAGCGTCGCAAGAAGTTCTTCGTAGTCTGGGCGAGTGATTGTGTCCATCATCTTCTCTGTGAATGTGTTAGTCATGCCGATTGACCATGCGAAGCAGAAACATACGAATGACATAATTGCCGTAGGGGTCTTTGATGAGCGTCAACAGATGATTCTCGCCTCGTTCGTTCTTTTCGATTATGGGAAGCATGATTTCACGCTGCTGTTCACGGCTTCCGCATACTAGACACTTCTCTACAACATTGCTCGCAAACTTCTGCTTGGAGAAGGCGAGGAGCTGCTCCTTGACATGAGCAAGAACCCTCGCGCGATCCTCGGGCAACCCGAATTCGATGACATGCTGCATAACATAGTTGCCGTATACATCGGAGATGAGCTTGGGACCTTCAGCGTGTAATTCTTGGAGAACGAATCTTCGGGCAGGCTCCGCGCAAAACTCCAGAACTCGTTGAATTACCCGGCAACCATATGAATGCACGGAAAGAGCACCGACTTGACCCTTGAATGTTTCGAGGATGACACCTATGTGTTCCAAAGGTACCCGTTCGATGGCTTTCTGGATGACGTGGTTCCCGTTCTGGTCCCTGACAAGCGTCGGGACATCTTTATTAAGCTCTTTCACAAGTTCTGCTTGTTGATCTGTTAAGACATGCTCTAGCGCCTGGGAAGATTAGCCTCTGCTGCGACATGACATAAAGACCATCTTACCTTCTGAACAACGCGGCATCCATACATCTGCTTTGCGAGGTCCCAGACGTGGCCCTTCATTTTATTGGCAAGGAATCTCTTCTGAATTTGGTCACCGTGCTCGAAGAACTTCTGGATGACGTAATTGCCGAACACGTCAGTCATTAACTGCAATGCATTGGTCTGGAGTTCTTCGAAGACGTGTTGTTTCTGGTCACTATTCGCCGACTCGAGCTTCTGTTGTATGAACCGGGATCCATGCTGGTCGCCGCTGAATTCCACTACGTGGCCGTATATGTCATTTAGCTCGTACCGTTTGCTAGTCTTGCTGGCCTGCTTGAACTCAAACAACAAATCGCTCATGATGCTCGACTCGTGCTGACGACTAAGGCTACGAGGTGCCTTCGGAGGTGTCATAACAGCCACCATGCTAGGCACAGCGGCCTGGGGTATGACTGAGAGACCAACATTTGATAACTGATTCAGATTTACACCGTTTGGAACGGGGTATTGGTAGCCATATTGATTGCGCATCTGATTTGAAGCTATCAGCTGCTGGAATTGCTGCGGTTGAGGTTGATTCGGAGGGATGATGTTGGGCCGTCCTTGTTGTTGTTGCTGGTACCCATGCAGCTTATTGTGCAGATGCGCAATGCTACTACCATTTGAAAGAGTTTGATCAGTTCGCGAAGGATATAGGTGATCGTGCACGTGTACAGGCGGTGTATGTGCGTGCGAATAGTGGGGACTCGCTCGAGCAAAAGTGCCATTTGGCACGCTCTGGCTAGCAAGCTGGAAAGCACCAAACTGGGCATTGAGGTCACTGACGTTGCTACCAACGTAGCTGTCGGGCGTATATGTTCCAGGATTCCCATATGCAGCATCCTCTGGCCTCGTCAAAATTTGTCCATTGGCGTACGAAGATAAGTCGTTGCCAGCAGCAGAGTTGTACCCGGGAGGAAGTCCGTTCGTGCTCAGCGATTGTCTATGCGACATCATTCCTGGGTCCTGATCTGGATACTGGTAAAGGCTATGCCTCTGATATGTTGCGTGCGAGTCGCTCTGTATCGAACCACTTCTATCTTGTGGGGTGCGTCCATTGGCATGCGAGAAGGAAGCATGCTGGCGGTACCCAAATTGTGGGTATCTTGGAAAGGGCTCGGCAGGTTGGGTGTATTGGAGAGACTCGCCACCGTGTCGCGATGGTGGTAAACTACCACTACGGGACGGCGCAGCACTCGATTGGCCGAAATATTCCACACTTCGCCGATCATCCCCTGGGGAATGCACTGACGCCGCATCTGCCCATGATCCAGGGGAGGCCTCGGAGCGCTGTTGGCTAACGTCTGCCTGTGCAAATCTGAAATTGGAAAAATTGTTCGTGGTTAGAGGCTCGATCTGTTGGGTGGATTTGAAGATGGTGGTTGTTGGGTCGAGTAGCGGTTTCGAGGGCTTTCCGACGGGAGGCTGGACAAGTGGCAATGGTCTGATTACGGAAAAGCAGTTTGACGAGGAGTTATCTGGGTACTGCCGCGACGTTTGCGCCTGTGCGATGGATCTCTTTCGCGCTGGAGATACGTCTGATCTCCTAGCGTGAGGCACGTTATCGCCCCATGGCGATGGCGTGCCGTTCCAGCCATCGAACTCCGAAGAGGCAACAAGGGAGCCTGAGCCGGTTTTGCCCTCGATGGGATCAGATGGGGAAACCATGTGATTGCCGTTTTCTGTTCATACGTGAGTCGGCTATGTGCATTTGCATTGCACGTACAGAATACATACCTCGAGGTCGCGAGGTATCTCTAGCGGCCGAGCCAAAACCATTGCTCAGCGTGTTCTGGTCGTTCCATATGTATTTAGTTGTTCCCCAGAGGGCCGAGTTCGCAGGGCCTGGCGTTATCATGGTCGTGTGAGCAGAGCGGTCGCTCTCAGCACCGTTCAACGGCGCCCCGCCAGTGAAGTCGCGCGACCGAGCCTAGAAGAACAGCGTCAGATTGTAGCCGGTCTCAAGGGGGCAGAGAGTGAGCATACATTATTCGTCATTGCGGCCATATTGCGACCCAGGACACCTGAGCCAGAGTCCATATTACAACAAGAAGTCGACGGGCGAAACTTTTTACATCTAGGTGCAGGTGTTTTATATCGGAGGTAGGTGGAACGTGGGGCAGCTTATGTATGATTCCAAGCTGAACTAACCCTAGGCGTCAGCAAAGCCATCCACGGTACGCCACGGGTTTGCGCATACGTACCGAAGGTTGAAGGGCAAATTTGAGGGACGCGGGAAGCGAGTGTACGAAGAATATGCCACAGAGGGCGCGGGGAGTGAGCGAGGGGAGTGCTCCGCCTAGGCGGCCGGGAGGGAGGCAGCGAGGGTTGATATAGGCGCACCCCTTGGATTCGTGCAAGTCGACAGGCACCGTCTAGCCACTGTGCATGCTAAACTCGAAGCGGTAGTGTCGCGCGCGAGGCGGGGGACGCATCAGGGTGCCTCAGCGCCCAGAGGTAGCCAGCGATGGAGGGAGGGACGCAAGGGCTGGGCCGTTGCGGAATGGAGCCGTGGAGCGCGCAGCATGCAAATTCTCGCGTCGAGGGCAGCAGCGGGCGGCGGGGTCGGCGGCGGGCGGAAAGGGGCGCGGCGGCGTGGGCGTGGGCGTGGGCGTGGGCGGCGTGCGAGTCTGGCGGACGGTTGAGCGAACGTTGAGGAGGAAGAACGGTGGCAGTGGCAGTGGCCGCGAAGCCAAAGCTGAGCCGTGAGCCTTACCCTGAGACCCTTGGGAACTCTCCACAGATCTTCGGCGCTAACCCGCGCAGCTAAGCTTGGAACGAGGATGTCCGCTCGCCTGTGCCAAAGGAGCCTGGCGGCCGCTGGGTTTCTGCGCGCTGCTTCAGCCTTCCTCAGACCTCGAACGTCACCGTCGTCGTGTCGGCCCGCTTGTTGTCGCTGCTGGCTCTGTCTGCTGGCTCGCTCGCGTGTGCGCTGCGATGCGCGCTGGGGGATCACCGAAAGACGCAAGCTGGCGCGGATGCTGGCGAGACCCTGGACAGTCTCCTCGCATTGCAGACAGGAGATGTTCGCGATTATGTACACGGGCGAGCAAGTTGTTTCACAAGGGCCTGCCGACCTCCATCCCGGGGGCCATCTCGTCGCGATCGCGGTCACTTCTGCGGCAGCGCCATGGCCTTCACCCGCAAGCTTCCCAGAGTGTCCGGCGACCTGATAGCAGAACCATGGTCCTGTTTGCCCCTCGGCGCCGGCCAGCCAACCCACGTTGACCATGTGTGGACCTCGATATCTGCAATCGAGCATGGCTGCCTCTCGACGCATCGGACCACTCCCAGCAAGTGCACTGGCAATACAGTACAAGTGCATAGTATTGATATGGGATTGACGGTAGACGACCTCCACTCTGTGTTCCCGTTGTGCAGAAGCAACCGTGCGCCGTGCGCCGTGCCTATCGGATGCTACTGGCAGCCATATTGTAGACTCGGATCGAGAGCAACACCCCACCTCCCTGGCAGATTCGGTGCCGACATTATAGAAGACTTCGCCTAGGAAGTTTTAGCAATAGGTAAATAGTGTACTTCGATCTTTACAAAGCCCTATTGTATATATTATACTAGGTATTGTATGGGTATAGCTTGTAGAGGTGAGAGGATAGGCTTACTTTGGTGCGCATCGGAAACGAATTATGGCAGGGCGGTGACCCTACCCTCGAGTGATAGACAATTCGCCGTGTTAACTTGCATGTGCACACCGCTCTTCTGAAGAGGAAGTGTAGTTGTAACACAAAGCCCCATCGTGGATAGGTAGCAGTGGAGCCTTGTTTGCCGGGCGCGGTCGTATAATTGGCTCCACTATAGTTTAGAGGGGGGAGATGTCGAGTTCGGATGCATATCGGAGACGTGTGCCATCTACTTCTGCGGCACGGTCTTGTCGACAGTGATTCTAGAAGCGTAAATGCTGGACATAAAACATTTTGAGGGCTATACTGTCTCACCTTACGAAGTCGGACTTGGCTTGGAGAGGGTCACCTTTTGAAGAGCCGGAGAGGCAGGGAACGTGTCAAGGCAGGCGATCCGGGGTGTCTAGACAGACAAGACAACGAATTGTGGGTACCTACCGCAGATGTTTGGAGTTTCGGTGCACTTCCGGGACGTGCAAAGCCAGAATGTCTACGGTACAAGGGCAGCATCACACGATAGCAAACGTCAGGGCTGCTTTGCTTTGGGAAGACGCCGTCCGAGATGGTGAGCTTGCGGGCGCCCGAGTCAGACTTCGCGAGGATACCTTGACTACTTGAATCTGTCATTGCTGTCGCAAGCGGCAGCGAGCGGGTGCAAAAGGGATGATGCTGGCCGGAAGCTCGAGGTGCCGCCGGGCAGGTTCGTCTCAGGTTCTGAGGCCCGATAGAAGTGTAGAGACCAAGCATGCCCCCGTCTTCTCGCTAGGAAATAAGTAAGCTCAAAGCACACAGGCTAATGCGATATAAGTGCGCGAGCTGCTCCTTTATCAAACGCTGCTCGTCGTGCTGGATCCGTAATTCAAAGGAGCTAGAGGCTAGGCCATCTATGTATTAGAGCTAACGTAAACGATCACCGAGTGGCCGATATCACCGAGTAGCTGGAAATCTCTTGGCACAACCAACTCATCTTAAAGAACATTAAATTAATTGCTATTAAACAAAGAACCTGCGTACGTTGTGCTACTTTTAGATTTAAAAGCTTTTTTTGTATTTTTTTAGCAAGTTTAGGCATTGTGCTTTGTATTACTATAGTTTCTACAGCGCCGTAGAGCTAGTTGTGCTTTTTTTAATTCTTTTTACTACGCGCTTTTTTTAATAGCTAAAGCGCTGTAAACGCTTTAGTAGCTACTTACGCTAATCTATTACTATACTCTATTGTACTACTTGTTTAAATTTGCTTTGTTTGCGCAATTTCTACTTAGTTATCTTTGCTAATTAATTTTTAAGCTTTTTAATATAGTAGTCTTTAAGCGCGTTTTAATGCAGCATTAATTCAGCTTTTTTTACAAGCTAAAAAAAGCTACTCTGCGCTAAAGTAAGCAATTAAGTAATAAAATCGCGTACTAGCTTTAATTGCAATTCAAATTTAAGCGTATTGCTTAGAGTTTTTAACTACTACAGCGTTTTTAGTGCAAAAAGTAGTAGCAAAGTACATAGCTATACTTTAAAACAATTAAAAACTACCTACGCGTTAATAGAAACTAGCTTTAATATACTTTATAAGTTCGCCGGACACACAAGTTCGCCGAACACTTGTTTTTACTAAAGAAAATCAATAATCTAAGGCTTAATAACTCTAGATCTACTTTATAGAATTTTCTAAAAATTCTACTACTAAGCTGCATCTATATAAACTTTAAGATTCTAAGGTTACTAAGCTCTAGCCTTAGTATTTAAAAAGCTATTAAAGAAAGCCTAAATTATAGAGATTATTTTAGCGTATTTTTTGTATCTCTAGAATTAGACTAGGTAGAGCTTAGTAATATTAGAATTAAAAAGTTAATGTATACAGAAATAACATATTAAATTTTTAGAAAATTTTATTAAGTAGATCTAGAGTTATTAAGCTTTAGATTATTAATTTTCTTTAGTAAAAACAAGTGTTCGGCGAACTTGTGTGTTCGGCGAACCTATAAAGTACGTTAAAACTTTAAAAGCTTTTTTGCAGTTTTTTATTGTAAACACTTTAAAAAACGCGTTTCTAAAAGCTAGCAAGAATCTTTTTTATTAATATAAAAAACGCGCTAACGCGCTAAGTTCTAAACGCGTTAAGAGTACTTTAACTTTAGTAGCAAAAAGCAAACTACATTTAGCAGCTAAAGAATATAAAATAAATAAGCTAGCATGCAAAGCGTAAAATTTTTGTTTTTAAAACAATAGTTTTTAAAATCTTAAAATTAGTAGCTTTTATAGTTGTTTAGAATAAGTAGCTAATACTTTTCTACTTAACGCGCTTTTGTATGCGCGTTAAAATGCTTTAACTATTTAAAACTAAAAGCGTTGTTTGTTTAGCTGTTGTTAAAAACTAAAAGCTTTTAATTGCTAAGTATAAAGTTCTTTTTGTACTATGCTAAAATGTAAACGCGCTTTTTGTAAATAATAAATAGCAGAATTGCGTACTTTGCAGCGTAGATGCTTTAGATAACTATTACTTACTTTTAATTACCTAGCTAAATAAAATTAGGTTAAGTATGTTTTTAAAAGCTTGTAACAACTTTTATAAACCTAATTACGCTTATTTAAAAGCTAGTTTTGTTGAAGTTGTGTACATTATCGTTGTAGATGCTATACGTAGCTTTAGTATCTTTAACAAGCTTAAACTACGCGCTAATTACTTTAAATTTTTTCTATTGTATTCTTTGCTAGTTTTTTGCTTAATTAAAAGCTATTTTAAGCTTGCTTAAACGCGTAACAAATTTTTTAGCTTAGTTTTTGCCTACTAGCTTTTTACTTTGCGTAGCTACTAGTTTATTTCTTATATTTTCTACTTTAAATAGCTAGAAAGCAAATTCTCGCGAATTAAAGTTAGGAATATATTAGATAATTGTTTGCTATTTAGTTGTAGTAAGCTTTGAAAATGTAAGCTATATTTAAGCTTAAAATAGAATTTTTCTAGCGCGTTTGTTAAAAGTCTAGCGTTTAACGTTAAAAGCAATAGTGTTACGATTTAGTATTACGACTAGGCTTAGCGCGAAGCGCTTAGGTTATAAGCTACTAATAGAGTTACATAGCAAGCTAACTAAACTTTAGTTACGTAACCGCTTATTAGTAAGCGCTTAAGAATAAGCACGCTTAATAGTAAACGCTTAGCAATAAGCACTACTTAGTAGTAAGCGCTTAAGAATAAGCAAGAACACTTTTTAGTATATAAACCTAAAGAAACAACGCACTTTTACAGTTGTTGTTTTTAATTTTACAATTTTCAAGTTAATTTTTAATTTAACTTCTATACTCTTTGCAGAACGAAGCTCGCTACTACCTTAGTATTAAACGCTTTACAACTTTCTTTAGTTTATTAAACTTACTTATTCTCTAAGAACTAATCTAAGCTTAATAAACAACTTTTCTAAGTTCGCTTAGCCTTTACATATTAAAAACTCTTAAGATAAGTAATACTTTAATAACTACTTTTTCTTATACTCGCACTAGCGGTACGAAAGTAGCGAAGCTCGACTTTTACTATAGAAATTGCTTGAAGCTAGAGAACTAGTTACTCTAGTTTAACTTCTTCTTTAAGTTCAAAAATAACTAAGTTAACAATATTAACAAGGCATTTCTAATAGATTTTTACATAAAAGAAATAGCTTTTAAGTAAGTTTAACTTTACTTAAAAAAGTATCTAGATAGCAACAACGACAAAGACATAATTACACGCATGTTCAAAAATCGCGCTGTATTTAAAAACAAGCTACGACAATTCTACGCAATCGCTAACAAACTTGCTATCGCAAAAAAAACTATTCAACAAATGCGCTAAACTAAGTTAGCTAGAAACTATGCTAACTTGTTTTAGTAGTACTCTATTTAAACTAACTAGAATAGCAAAGCACTTATGCGCATGTACAAGCAAAGGCTAAAAAATAACGTTAAAGCAAAACTAATGCGCTCTAGAGCAGCTACAAACACTTTAAGCAATTTAATTAAAAAATTAATCTACTTCAACAATAAGTTGTACGAACTCGCAATTGAAACGCGAGCTAAAGCAAAGTTCTACGTACTAAAAAGCAACAAAAGCTATACACCTAACACTAGTTAGCGCTAAGTACAAACTTAACACTTGCGCTTAGCAAGTGTATACAACTTAGCTTAAGAATACAAACCTATGCACTTTAACAACCTTAACAAAAGCAAACTAATTAAAAAACAATTAAAGTATAGCAAAGAAACAAGAACTTGCTATAATTGTAGCAAACTAGGCTACATCTCTAGCAACTGTTATTAAAAGAACAAAGTCGTTCGATAGTTGAACGTACTGTTTAATACTACAAGTAGTATTGATAAAGAATAGAAAGTAATTATTTCTAACGTACTTTACGAGTTCGCTGCCTACACGAGTTCGCTGCCTACCGAATTTTACTAAGGAAAATCAATAATCTAGAGCTTAATAACTGTTAACCTACTTAATAAAATTCTCTAAAAATTTTACTACTAAGCTGCATCTATATAAACTTTTAGATTCCTAGATTACTAAGCTACAACTTTAGTATTTAGAAAGTTATTAAAGAAAAGCTTAAATTATCTATGCGCTCTAAGCTATCTACTTTTCTAAACTAGCTAGAGCTTAGTAATCTTAGAACTAGAAAGTTTATATATACAGAAATAATATATTAAATTTTTAGAGAATTTTATTAAGTAGGTTAAGAGTTATTAAGCTCTAGATTATTGATTTTCTTTAGTAAAATTTAGTAGGCGGCGAACTCGTGTAAGCAGCGAACTCGTAAAGTACGTTATAAATGTTAAGAATTAGAAAGAATAGTTACCTAAGAAAATAGGTTTAGCTAAAAGAAAGTTAATGTGCGACGACTTCGAATCAACGAACGAAAAATACAAGTTGCTAAACGAACAATCAAAACTACTGCAGAAAACAAAGCACGGTAACAATTAATAGATTAGAAAAAAACAAATACGAAGAATCTATTAATTTAATATTTTACTTCGAAACGATGTAGCCGATTATAACGAAGCAGTGTAGAAATATTTTAACAAACTCAACTAATAGCTTACAAAAGAAAACAAACAAAAGATTTATTAAGCTACAAAGAAAGAAAAATACTTTAAACAAAACATCTTACTTTTAGATCTAAACAAATCGGCTACTAAGAAACACTAGCACAATAAAGTAGCAAGAAAATTTCAACAATGCTTTAAAAAGAAACGCGACAACGCGAACTTCTACAAACTATAGTACTACCTAGACTACTAGAACCTAGAACACGCGAAGATGTTATAAATAGTGTGCTTTTACGATTACTATTTTACCTATTACTCTAATAAGCAAAGCACGAAATAGTTCTCTAAAAGAAAAAGCTAATTCTGCTTTTAAAAGTAGTTTAACTGCAAAAACAACACTTGCGAATACTACCTATAAAACAAACGCAACATACTACACTTTCTTAAAAAAAAAAACTTAGCGAAACTACTCGCAATGCGAATGCTTGTAAACGGCAACTGTATTTAAGCTTAGTAGCAAACCTACTTACACTCTAACTACGCACAGTATTAAACTTTCAAGAAAGTTAACGAATTTAGTACAAAGTTTTTTTTAGGCTAGCAACGCTTAACCTCGAAGTTAAACAGATTAACGTAATTAATCTAGCAAAACAAATTAAGCTTTTAGTAAAGCTTAATAGTTACTTGATAAAAACCTTAATCGATACAAAAGCATAGAATAACTTTGTTTTTGCTTAAGCAGTATTTGTAGCTAGTTTACACCTACTAGAGAAACAATAGCTTTATTTACTTGCTAGTACCAACGAATAGCTTATACAAGCGCAACTAGTAGTTATATACAAAATAAGTAACGTACTACTACACATTAAACAATACTAAAAGAAGTTAGCTTTTAACGTTTTTAAACTAGTGTTACAAATAGAAACGATACTAGGTATTGTAAACTAAGCAACGACGTAGAAAAGTTGTTAGAGCTTGCAAGTTTGCAAGACAAGAGTATAGCAACGCGCAAAGTAAAATTAGGTTAGCAAAAGTTACGTAATGCGCTACGAGTGCTACGAGATCTTAGCACGTAGCACACTAAGCAGCAGTTGCTACGAGCGCTACGAGTGCTACGGCGTAGCAAAACGTAGCAAGCAAAGCAAAACGCTTTTAGCAAAGAATTAAGAAACTATATAGATTAGCAGAATTTCTTTTACAGTTTAGATTTTTTGTAGTTAACTCTTCTAAGTACATTGCATACATAGATTAAATCTATAGGCAACAAATTGTTACTTTGTTATTCTATCTAAAATAGAATTAAAATTGTTTTCTTTGTTGTTATTAAGCTTTTCAAATACAGAACAATTTCTTAGGCGAAATCTTCGACTCCAATCGTAATTACCTTTAGTAAAAGAACACTCTTAATAACACGTTAACTACTTTAGATTTGAAACTAAAACAATATAACGACTTTAGCAAGCTTAAGTAGTAGCAGCGCCGAAGCACTAGCACGCACCGCAGCAATAGTACTAGCAAAACAAGCTAACTAGATAAAACAAATAAGCGAGCAGATTAGCGAACTATTAGAAATAGTAGCAATTCTAAAAAGTTAAGAAACTAGTAGTGCCGCGAAAGCACCGTCTCTAGAGAAATATAGCGAAAAAAAGAAAACACTACGATTATTTCTTACGAATATCAACTTCTACTGCTGTTACTATGCAACAAGCTTTTTTACAAAACAAAACAAAATCTTTGTAGCTAGAATGCACATAAAAAACGACGCAGCAAAGTAGTTTCAGCTACACGCAAACGACTATGTTAAAAGCAATAGCAAGTAAAAAATAAAGCAAAACACGCAACGCATTTTTAAAAACTAAAAATTGTTTAAAGAAAAGCTTTATACGATTTACGAAGAAGTAAACAAAACACAACAAGTAATAAACAAACTCAAACTACTACGACAAAAAGAATTTGCAAGTAAATATACAATTAAGTTTAAAAAAATTTAAGCTAAAGTAGATAACGTAGGAGAATAAAGCTTATGCAAGTTCTACTACGCAGAACTAAAAGAACATGTAAAAAATAAAATTAGTTAAAACAAAAAACCTAAAGAACTTAGAAATTTAATTAAAACTGCGGTACAAATTAACAACTAACTATAGCAACAATAGTAAAAACGCAAGTTTACTATCAAACTATACATACGCCTAGTAGCTACGATTAAAAAAACCTATTACTATAATCTAATAGACATCGACAGCGTTAGACGAGTTTAGAACAATAAACTACTACAAAAGCAGTTTAACAAAAGAAACGCTACCTTGACAAAACAAAACTCTAAAAACAAATTATCAAAAGAAAAACGTTAGAAACGTTACGACAATAAAGTATATCTTTAATACAACAAAAACAAACACTTTTGCAAAAACTACCTAGAAACACAATAAAAAGTAGTAGGCGCCTAAGCTGCTACTATTGCTATAGTTTAACTACAGCAAGTAGCTATACTATACTCGAAAAACCTCAAAGAATTAGAGAACAATTAGATTTGAATAGAAAGTCTTGAAAACGTTACAAACCTAACAAACTAAGACAACAAAAAACTATTAACTTTACAAGTCTAAGAGATTAACGAATAGCTATAGAACTACGAATGCTAGATGTGCAGCTAAAAAACCTACATTGCTTAGTACTGCGAGAACAGGTTTTATACGCTTTAAATTGAAAAACTACAAAAATAAAAAGTTGCAAACGCAGCGATAGCACAACAAAGGCTAATAGAAAAAAAAATACAGTTCGCAGATTAAGATAATTACAGAAACCTACTTTGGCACTAGTGCAACGAAAAAAACTATGTATACTACGCAGATAATAGAATCTTCGCTTAGCAATAGCTAAGACTATTATTACACGTTTTGCTCGAAAACAGCGAGTGTACAGTAGCAGAATGCTACGTACACAACTACAACAATTAGTTTAAAAACTACGGCAGTAGCCGCAAATAGGCGTAGTGTTACAATAAAAAATGTTAAACACACTAGTTTTGCAAGTATATTACAAAATAGTAGCTTATAAGTCTAAAAAACAAGAACTACCTAGAATACAACAACGAATTATGTACAGAAAACTACGATACGTGCTAAGCAGCACGCTAGCTTTTTTGCACTACAGAATGCACTATCTATAAGCTATAAAAAAAATGCAACAAAATAGAATCTTAAAAACTAAAACTACGACAAGTTTTTAAAGCTTTAAAAATGCTTCGCTAGCAAATGCAACTACTACGAGCAATAGAACATCTTAAAAGAACAAGCCTTAAAGGCTTTTTTAGCAAAAAACTAGCGGGCTACTAGACTTATAGTTAGAATAGTATAAGTGCTTCTAGCACAACTGTACAAAGCGTACAAAAAACGCAACTAAAATAGAATTACATAAAAGTAAAAGCGAAAGTCGTAGGCTAAAAGCTTACTGCGCTACTTAATAGCAAAGCTGCTTAGACATTAGTTTCTCTAGAATAAGTAAAAAGAAACAGAATACTTTACTAAGTTAAAAATTAACTAATACGAACAGTGTTAGCTAACGAACAACTACTAGAATATAGAAACAGTTTAATTAATCTAGAAACTTAAGAAGTTGAGTTAGAAGTTGCGAGCATTTAACACTAATAGTGTATTAATATTATAAACTTTAAAAGTTCTAACATGTATATTAGGTACGACTAGCTACAAAAACACAACTTTAACATTAATTAAGAAAACGAAACAATACGTAGCCGAAGGCTTAGAAAGAAAGCTACTGCAGTACTACAAAATAGTTCAACAATTCAAAGCTCACTTAAGAACAAAAAAATTAGTCTAATTTTACTTTACAAAACTGCGAGAATCTGTAAAAAAAACTTTTAGCAAATAGAAGTTATATAGATACAACGAGTTGCGCCTCTAAAGACAAGCAAACTGCGATTCAACTTCTTAAAGAAACAAAAAGAAAAGTTCAAAAACTTTTCTACTAAATACCAAATAGAGTTTAGAAGCTTTTTTGAAGAAAACGAAAAGCACAACCTAGCAGACTACTAAAAATAAAATTACAAGATTATCCTTAAAGAAAGAACAAAACTGCGACTAGAACTAATGTATCTCCTAACTTACGACTAGCAGAAGAAATTAAAAAAATACATCTAAAGAAATATCTAAAGAGAATATATACAACTAAGCAAAAGCTCGATAGCTTCGCTAATATTGTTCGTACTAAAGAAAAACGAAGAATTAAAACTGTGCGTAGACTATTAACAGCTTAACAACGTTACACAAAAAAACTAATACTTACTACCGCTTATTTAGAAGCTTATAAATTAACTTTAAGAAGTAAAATAGATTACAAAACTTAACGTACGAAACAAATACTATCGCATTAGAATTGCAAAAGAGCACGAATAGTTAACAGCTTTCAAAACTCAATATAAACTCTATAAGTACTAGGTTATGCCGTTTAAACTAACTAATGCTTTGGCTACGTTTTAGGCCTTAATTAACAAAGCACTATACAAATACTTAAACATTTTTGTTACAGCGTACTTAAACAAAGTATTAATATACTCTAAAAAAACGCTTGAAAAACATCAAAAGCATGTTAAAAAAGTGCTACAAAAGATAAAGCAGTACCAACTACTACTTTACTTAAAGAAATGTAAATTTCACGTTATAAAAACTAGCTATCTAGGATTTATTATTTTAAGAGAAAGTATGTCTATAGACTTAAAGAAAATTTAAACTATACAGAAATAGCTAACTCTTAAAATAGTAAAAAACGTGTAGTTTTTCTTAGAATTTGCTAACTTCTATTAAAAGTTTATTAAAAATTACTCTAAGACTACAACACTGCTTTTAGAAGTTACTAAAAAGAATAAAAAGTTTAAATAAACAAAAGCACAAGAACAAGCGTTTTAAGAACTTAAAAAGAAGTTTACTATAGCACTAATGCTACAAATGCACGACCTAAAAAAAAAAACTTAAGTAGAAACTAATGCCTTAGACTATGCATTAAGAGCAATACTTTTACAACAATGCAACGACAAGAAATAGAAACTAGTGTTCTACTACTTTAGAAAGTTCTTAAGAGTAGAACTTAACTACAACGTTTACAATAAAAAGCTATTAGCAATAATAAACGCTTTTAAACAATAAAAAGCATAGCTAAAAAAAGCAAGGCATTAAGTACAAGTGTACTTAGACTATTAGAACTTTACTAGCTTTACTACAACTAAGAAATTAAATAGACAACAAGTTAGATAAGCTGAATTTATAGCAGATTACGACATTAAGATTTACTATTGCAAAGAAACTAACAATAGAGCCGCAAACGCGCTTAGTCGAAAATTAAATTTTATAGAAACTAACAAACTAGTTACGCACAACTTAGTATTACGACGGAACTTAAACAGAACTTTCAAATACAACTAACTGCGATTAGCTAAGATAGCTAGAGTTACAAGCATTAAAAAAAGAATGTACTAAAAATAAAGCAAAAACAACTAGCAGAGATAGATAGTTACAAACAACACTTAAGCTATATAGTTTATTTAGAAATTACATGCTTTACAAGCATATAAACACTTAGAAATTAACAAAATAGTTTAACAAATTTTGAACGAGTACTTAATGCTCTACGTACGAAACATAGTTTAAAAAGTAGTAAGCAACTATTTAGATTGTTTAAAAAACAAACTTAAAAAACACAAGCTCTACGAATTACTCTAACTACTAGAACTACTCGCACGCTTATAGATTAGCGTTACAATAGACTTTATAGTAAAGCTTTTAAAATCGTTAGAACCTAAATTAGCACGGCTATGCAACTCGATTTTGGTAATCGTAGATTGATTAACCAAAGAATTACATTTCGTACCAACAGAAGAATTAATTACGGCAGAAGAAATAGCTTACGAGGTTACAAAGGCACTTGTCGCTAATTACAAATTGCTAGAACAGTTTATTACTAACAAAAACAAACTGTTTATATTAAAGTTTTGAGATACGTTTCTAGCCTAGTTAGAGGTTGCGAAGAAGCTATCAACTAGCTTCTACTCGCAAACAAATAGCTAAACAGAACAAACGAACTAAACGTTAGAATAGTATCTACGAATGTACACTAACAAGCTATAGAACAACTAGGTTAAATTTCTACTAACAGCACAATTGGCATACAACAGCACAAGGTTTACAACGATAAAACACTCGCTATACTACGCAAATTATAAATATAAGCTAGTAGCTTATCGAGATCTAAAGAATATTGAAAGCATTTCGCTAGCAGCAAACGACAAGACTTTTAGAATGCAAGAATTATACAACAAATTAAGCTAACGAATCGCTTAAAGAAACTTTACAACAGCTAAGTTAGCAAATAAAAAAAAGCTTAAGAAACTAACTGTAATGGGCTGAAAGCCCTATGGATTGCCTCGGTCGTAGGACCTTGGTGGCTATTTGACGCTGTACGTAACAGCTCCGACGATACCCAGGAGGGCCCCGCTGGTTTCCGGTTAACGAAGGCCCTGCGGTATTGGGTCTCCACATAGCCTCCGAGAGCGCTCCGCAGGTGCTCCGGAGGCTGACTAACTATAAGATATATAGAGCTCTCTTGTCCGCGCTGTAGATAGACTCTATCGAATTCATCACATTCTTTATCTGGAACCTGCCTTCCTAGGCGATCCCCTTTCATTTGAATTCGATCAATTCCTACGCAGTGAAGGTCGTGAGATCTTTAAGGGGTACGACACTTTCGGAAGTTGAAGGCAACCTCCGAGAAACCCCAAGACGCAGCGAAGAAGGTTTTCGGAACCAAATCGCTACAATGGACGGCACCCAGGATGAGTATATCCGGATGCTGGTTGTGGAAGCCCGCAGGCTAGAAAGCGAAGGCCGGAGCGGCGAAGCAATCAAGGAAGCTCTACGAGAGCTAATGAACAACGACGGACTCGATGTGGAAACTCGAGAGATCCGTCTCAATGCGGCGGAAGCCACATATATGAAGATATTCGTCACAGAACCCGTAATAGGACCACCCGGAAGGGTGACAAACGATCAGCCACTAGCAGCGGAGCCAGTCCTCGCAGGACCTTCGAATTCTAAGCGGCCAGTTAATGACGAGAGTGCGAGAGCTCAGGCACTCATCGAAACACTGCAAAATCAGGTTCGGATCCTCCAGGAGGAAAAGAGGGCTACGCTAGCAACACCGCCGACTCCCCTTAGTATCCCGAGAGCCTCTACGCCAATTACAAAGCGCAACAAGATGCCTGACCCAGCCCAGTTCGACGGAACAAGGTCAGACTACGGACGGTTTAAGGTCCAGGTAGAGGACAAGATGCTCAATGACGGGGATCTAATTGGGAACTCATGCGGCTACATCTACAACCGCCTAACAGGGCAAGCGGCCACTACTGGACTCGCCTGGTATCAGGAACACCGTAACGGAACGGCAAAGGAGTTCTGGGAGTACCTTGACGGGCACTACCAGGACCACATGCGAGCGCAGAAAGCGCTCAACCAACTCTTCGCTCTCAGGCAGAAGAAGATGTCCCTTCAAGGGTACAATGAGGAATTCATGCGCCTCGCGTACGACGCAAAAATGACGGGCGACGTAGCTACATTGAAGAACCGGTACGAAGCAGGGCTTCGCGCCGATCTACAGGATAAGATGGTTAGCGTTATCGTCCCCCCAGCATGGCGACTCCAGGACCTAATGGAACGGGTCACCCAGATTGAGGAAAACCTGAACCGCGCGAAGGCAAACAACCAGTGGCGGACAGTACCGAATCAATCGATGAGCGACACGGAGGCTATGGACTAGGAGCCAGCGACCAAGGCCGCTACCTAGGCAGTCCGCGCGGCCACTGACAACAAGGAGAAGAAGCGGGCCAAATGGGCAGACAACGCAGAGATGACGAGACGACGAGAGAATCACCTCTGCTTCCGATGTGGTTCAGCAACTCACATGTCCAATAAATGTGAGCTCGCGGCCCCGAAGAAGCCCGCTACAACCCGAAAAGCGACCCCTGAACTAGTCAAGACGACAGCAAAGGTTGAGGAGGTCTCCGAGTCCGAGGACTCGGAAAACTAGACACTTCTGACCAAAAGCGCGGTCAGGAGTGGTGGAAAAAGGACACGGTTTCTTTATTGGATGAGTTTCTGAAGTTCCGCCGGCGCTGGCCGGACGGGAAACCACTTACAGTACATGCAATTATTAATCAATCCATTTTCGCTTCAGCAATGCTCGACTCCGGGTGCACTACCTATAGTCTTGTTAGCGAAAAGTTTTGTAAAAAGAACCGTCTCCTGCGTATTTCGATAAAAGAAAGGCCTGTAGTAGGCATTGGCGAACAAGTCGTTAAAGTTACGAAAGCCGCCCGGTTCACAATGGACCTAGACGGGCACGAACAAACAGTTTGGGCGTACGTTATAACTAAGGATGACCAATACGATATCATCCTAGGGCGCCCATGGATAGACGGGAGCCAGGTAACGCTGGCTCTGGCGAAGAAATCGATCTTCATCCATTCAACCGGAACACGCGTGCGGAGCCAGGAAGGAAGAAAGCCTAGACAGGAGCCCCAGCAGGTGTCCGCGGCCGCGTTCGGAATGATAATGCAGCAGTCTAAGAGGAAAGACTCTAGCGTTAAGATCTTCGCCGCGTCCATGGCGGACATCTAGAAGGCTCTCTAGACTAAGGTAGTAGTCGACCTACGCCTGACGCTGCTCAACTGGATGAAAGATCAGTATACAGCGTTCATGCAGTCTGAGGCCAACAAATTATCTCCTCACCGGAGCCTAATGGACCACGGCATCGAACTGATCGGAAAGGACGGGAAGGAAGCAGAGGTCCCATGGGGACCTTTGTATAACATGTCTAAAGACGAACTGTTAGTCTTGCGGAAGCAGCTTACCGCGCATTTAGATCGCGGGTTTATTAGGGTAAGTCGCTCCCAGGCCGGAGCGCCGGTGTTGTTTGCGAAGAAACCCGGTAGGGGGCTACGCTTTTGCGTAGACTATCGGGCGCTCAACGCTATCACGAAAAAGGACCAATACCCGCTGCCTTTGATTCACGAGACCCTGAATCAGATTAGCCAGGCCAAATGGTTCACCAAGCTGGACGTCATCCAGGCCTTTCACAAGGTCCGGATTGCTAAAGGAGACGAGTGGAAAACGGCTTTCCGTACAAGATTTGGATTGTACAAATGAATAGTTTGCCTATTCGGCCTTGCTAACGCCCCGAGTACGTTCCAGCAGTTTATTAACTACACCCTGCGTGATCACATTGACGTTGACGCTTCCGCATACTTGGATGATGTACTTATCTACTCCGGAGGTTCCCGAAAAGACTACCGGCGACGTGTTAAGGAAGTTGTTGACAAGTTAGAAAAAGCGGGGTTACAACTCGATATTAAGAAATGCGAGTTTGAAGTAACCAAAACTAAATACCTCGGTTTTATTATCGAGGTAGGCAAGGGAATCAGCATGGATCCAGAAAAAGTCCGCGCGATTTTCGAATGGGAGGCCCCGGCCTCAGTTAAAGGAGTGCGGAGCTTCGTTGGTTTTGCAAACTTTTACCAGCAGTTCATTCGCGCCTTTTCTGCAATCGTCTCTCCACTGACAGAGTTAACGGGAAAAAGCGTCGAATTCCGTTGGGGGCTCGAACAACAAGAAGCGTTTGACACGCTTAAGAAAGAGTTCATATCTAGGCCGTCATTGGCCTATTTTGACCCCGATTTGGAGACCGCTATTGAAGCGGACGCCTCGGGGATGGCTACCGGAGGAGCGCTCCTTTAGAAAGCAAAGGACAACTTGTGGCGGGCAGTGGCCTACTACTCTGCCAAAATGTCACCTGCGGAGTCCAACTACACTATTCACGACAAGGAATTATTAGCAGTAATCAAATGCATTACTGAATAGGAAGCGGAGCTTAAAGCGGTGCCGAAGATTACGGTTTACACTAATTACAAGAACTTCCTGTACTTTACTACAGCGAGGTTACTAACAGAGCGACATGTCCGCTAGGCGAACATTCTCTCCAAACACAACCTGGAGTTTGTGTACCGCCCTGGGGCGGCTAATAGAAGGGCAGACGCTCTCTCACGGAAGGAGCAGAATCTCCTCCAAGACCAGGACGATGTTCGGCTGAAAAGCCGTAAATTCCAACTCCTCAAACCGACCGGTGTGTCAAACGAGGATGACATCACGGAAGAGACTCCGGGCGTGATCCGCGCGTTCCCGCTCCATAGCACCCCAATACCAACGCCAAATGTACCCGCTGGTAGGCTCGATGCCTCCCACAGGGCAGATGTAGCGGAAGCTCCGGGGCAGGATGTTCCTCCCCAGATCGAAAGTGCAGGCTCCGAGGGGCAGGATGCTGCGGGTCCTAGACGGAATGCTGCCGGACGGGAAAAAGATGCCGGCACGGAGGACAATTCTAAGGATAATGCGGAGGAGCTGTCTTTAGATGAACTTTGGGATAGAGGAGTCCGAGAAAACGATTTGTACCGGGAGGCCTTGGAGGCCGTAAAGGAGAGCCAAACTGAAGGAAGTACCCGTAGGAAGTTTCCCCTGGGCCTTCAATTGAAGGCGTCCTTGGCGGATTGCGCTGTTGAAAACGACGCGCTCCTCTATCGGGGAAGGAGATAGGTGCCGAAAACGTATCAACTGCGCACTAGATTGATCTCCGGAGCCTACGACTCGCCCATCGCAGGGCACCCTAGCAGGGAGAACACCTACAATATCCTCAAGAGGGATTTCTTCTGGCCAGGAATGAGCTCGGACATTCGACGGTACATTGCCAACTGCGATGCATGTGGACGAGCGAAACCATGGCGGGAGATAAAAAGTGGTTTTCTCCGCCCGCTCCCCGTTCTGGACAGGATTTGGAAAGAACTCTCTATGGACTTTATCACTGACCTGCCGGAGAGCGAGGGGTGCACGAATCTACTGGTTATCACAGACCGATTGAGCAAGGATATAATCTTGATCCCTATGGCGAAAATTGACGCAGCAACCGTAGCAAAGGTATTTATCGAGAGAGTAGTAGCCTACCACTGGCTCCCTGACGCTATCGTCTCCGACCGAGGGGCACAATTCGTAAGTGAATTCTAGAAAACGCTCTGCAGAGAGCTTGGGATCGTAAGGCGGCTATCCACAGCTTTCCACCCGGAAACCGACGGAGCTACAGAAAGGGCAAATTCAACAATCGAGACTGTCTTAAGGCCGTTTGTGAATTGGGACCAGAAGAACTGGGCGCGGCTATGCCCTATTGTACAAATCGCAATCCGGGGACGAGAGGCAGTGTCGACAAAAGTAAGCCCCTTCTTTCTCCAGCATGGTTACGAGATGGACCCAATCCAGCTCCGAGCAGAGGAGAGGGCGGATACGCTCCACCGGACAACCTTAGACCCTCAGCGGAGCGCAGTAGAAATGGCCAAAAAGATAAAGGAGGTCATCGACTTCGCGCAAGCCGCTATGGCGGAGGCCCAACAGGAGCAGGAAAAACAGGCAAATCGACACAGAAAAGAGGCGCCGCTGCTCCGAGTAGGAGATAAAGTGTGGTTGCAATACGGAAAACACATCTCTAATGGGCGCCCGAGCAAGAAACTAGACTGGAAAAATAGCAAATATACAGTCTTACAAGTTAAGTCTCCAGGCAACGTAGTTTTAGACACACTTTCTGAGATAAATCCAACATTTCCAATGGATAGGCTTAGACTCGCGGCAGACAATCCTTTGGAGGGCCAGACAGTGTCCGATTGGCGCCCGAGGAGCGTCACCGTAGAAGGCGAGCAAGAATGGCTAGTCGAGCGCATTACGGGCGAGCGCTGGAAGAAAGTTAGAAGAGGCCGGAGGCTGGAATATTAGGTCAAATGGACTAGCTATGACTAGCCTACATGGGAACCAGCGCTAGAACTCGAAGACACAGAAGCCTTATCTACCTAGCAAGAATTTTCGGCGGCCTACCGGGACGCCGATGGAAAATTGCCAAAAGACTTTCGAGACGGCACGCCTTTAGAAAGGACGCTAGGACGCCGACGAAGTAAGTAAATTGCTACAGATTAGGGAGGGAGCTTATGTAATGGGCTGAAAGCCCTATGAATTGCCTCGGTCGTAGGACCTTGGTGGCTATTTGACGCTGTACGTAACAGCTCCGACGATACCCAAGAGGGCCCCGCTGGTTTCCGGTTAACGAAGGCCTTGCGGTATTGGGTCTCTACATAGCCTCCGAGAGCGCTCCGCAGGTGCTCCGGAAGCTGACTAACTATAAGATATATAGAGCTCTCTTGTCCGCACTGTAGATAGACTCTATCGAATTCATTACATTCTTTATCTAGAACCTGCCTTCCTAGGCGATCCCCTTTCACTAACTTTTAAAAAGAGAAATAAAGTTTTTCTCTTACAAAAAAACCTAAAAACTAAACGACTATGCAACAAATTAAACAACTTCTAAATAGAACCGTTTAAAATTCTAAAAGTTAAAGAACTTGTATTATTTAAACTACAGCTACTTACAAGCATGCGCATACATTTAGTTTTTTACAAATTACTTTTTAAACTAGCACTACTAGACGCCGAAGTAGCAACTAATATTAAACTCAAAAACAAAGAATACGAAGTCGAAGAAGTTAAAAACCTACAAAAGTTCAAACGTTAGTAGAAATACTTAGTTAAATAGCAAGAATAGCTAGAGAGCTAGAACACATAGGAACTAATATAGAATTTTACGAACTACAAGAAACTAGTACGAGCATATTACTAGCGAAATCTAGAGGCAAAGAATCCAAGTTCTCTAAAAAAGCAGAAAAATTAAAAAAAAAAAAAGCGAGCAGAGAAGAGTTAGTTTGTAACTAGCTTAGGTTAGTTGAAAGCGTTTTAAATAGCGGCGGCACAGGACTATCGGTAGAAGCTGTACTTTTGAAATCGAAAAAAGCGCTCGACTACGCTTTCTTAAAACGTTTTATCTTTTCAATTGTTGCTAGCTTACGAGCAAACAACTTTTTCTTTTTACTAACAACTACGTTAACTTAAGCCCGAAGCTCTAGGACACGCTAACGAATTTTAAGCTTTTAAAACTTTACTGCAAAAAGCTTTCGACGCAGAAACCGCTGTTTCTTAGCAACAGCAGCAAACTCTTTTTTAAAAAGAAAAAAACTACACACCGAGCTAGAAGAAATACAGTCTAAACAAGTTTCTTTAGGCAAAAAAAAACACTTTAGACTTTTTAACAAGCAGCAATAGTAGAGCTTTGCTATAAAATAACCTATTGCACGAATACGCGCAAAACAAGCGTGCTTACAAACAGTTAACTTTGCAAAAAAAAATACAAGAACCTTAGGCATAGTTAAACTTTAAGACTTAAAAAAATACAAAAAAAAGTTACGACACGACAAGAATTAAAGTTAACTTACTTTTATACAAAAAAGCACTTTTAATGCAAAGCGCAAAAAGAACTAGCACAGCATAGCAGAACAGCTATTAGAACAATATTCTTAAAGAAAGAGATAATGTTACAAATAGAAACGATACTAGGTATTGTAGACTAAGCAACGACGCAGAAAAGTTGTTAGAGCTTGCAAGTTTGCAAAACAAAAGTACAGCAACGCGCAAAGTAGAATTAAGTTAGCAAAAGTTACGTAATGCGCTACGAGTGCTACAAAGCCTTAGCACGTAGTATACTAAGCAGTAGTTGCTACGAGCGCTACGAGTACTACGGCGTAGCAAAACGTAGTAAGCAAAGCAAAACGCTTTTAGCAAAAAATTAAAAAACTATATAGATTAGCAGAATTTTTTTTACAATTTAGATTCTTTGTAGTTAACTCTTCTAAGTACATTGCATACATAGATTAAATTTATAAGCAACAAATTGTTACTTTGTTATTCTATCTAGAATAGAATTAAGATTGTTTCTTTTGTTGTTATCAAGCTTTTCGAATATAGAACAATTTCTTAGGCGGAATCTCTAAGTCCGATCGTAATTACTTTTGGTAAGAAAACACTTCTAATAACAAGAATGTGCTAGTTAATTGCACAAAGACAAATAGCACTCTATTGCTTACTACTTACGCAAGTTTTTAAAATTTAAAAAACAATACAACGTGTACGATAAAAAGCTGCTAGCTATTGTTGCATACTTATAGCATTAGAGAGTATACGCAGAAAGCTGCTTAAAACTTACAATATTTACAAATTACAAGAACTTAGTTAATTTTACAACTACTAAAGTACTTAATCGAAAATAGGTTAGATAGTTAGAAATGCTAGGCTAGTACAAGTTCAAAATTGTGTACACACTAGAAAAAAACAACGGCAAAGCCAACGCTTTTAGCTAACAACATAATATTGCTAAAACAAAAGAAATTATCGACACTGCGATACTTAAAGTTAACTAAGACAAATTACTAAAACTAGCTAAAACGCTAAACGTGCTTCTAAAGACCGCAATTATAGTTTTAAAAAAATTGCAAAAAGCAATTATACAACAACATTACAATAATCTAGTTTACAGTTATTTTAGAATTACACGAACAATAAAACTTATTAAGCAAAACTACGAGTTTAGCGGAATAAAAAACAAAGTTACTGCAATTGTTAAGAAATGTGCAAACTATTAGAAAAACAAACATAGTACCTACGTACAATACGAAGAAATGCAGGCTCTAAAGCTACTAGATAAGCTTTAGACTAATATCTCTATAAATTTCGTAATAGAATTGCTTTTGTTAAAGAACTTTGCTATAGAAATAGCTTACAACGCTATTATAGTTATAGTCAACTAATTTACTAAGTACGTAGAAATAGTACTCTTTAAGAATACGTACACTGCGCAACAACTAGAATTTATTCTTTTAAATCAACTTATTCAATACTACAGAATACTTAAATTGATTATTAGCAATAGAAATAAGCTCTTTACATCGAACTATTAGACAACTTTGTTAGCTACAATTAAAACGAAACGCAAGCTATCGACAGCGTATTATCTACAAACAAATAGATAAACAAAAAAAACAAATTAAACTATAAAAACATATCTAAGAATATATAGCAATAAACGACAAACTAATTAAGTAAAACTTCTACTAATAGCATAGTTAGCGTACAACAACAAGTTGTTAGAATCTATAAAACAAACACTTTACTACGCGAATTACAAAAAGCACTTACATTTTTTTAAAAAAACGTTTTTTAGCGCGAAAGCCGAAACTGCTACAAGAATAGTAGAGAAACTTAAAGAAACACATAAGTTACTACAGAGTAAACTTAAAATAGCACAACGCTAAAGCATTTTATATGTTAACTAAAAACAAAAAATAGCACTTTAGCTAAAGAGAGAGAATAGAGTTTATTTCTTTACAAAGAATTTGCGCACTAAACGACTAAGCAGAAGTCTAAACAACGTTAAAGTTAAACTATTTTTAATATCGAAGCAACGAGGCTTAGTTAATTACAAGCTAGATCTACTTAAAGACTTAAAAATCTACCTAGTATTCTACATAGCCTTGTTGAAACTAGCTAACCTACAAACGCTACTCTAGCGAACTTTTCGCTACGAAACCGAAGAAAAAAACGAATTTAAAGTTAAAAAGATTATTACATACTAAGTTGTAGATAACTAGAAAAAGTACCTAGTTAAGTAGTTAAGCTACTTAAATAGCGAAAATACATAGAAACTAGGTACGAACTTTACGAACTGCTGCTAGCTCCTAGCTCAACACTATAACTAGCAACGAAAGAATCGATTAAGCCTATTGTAGCTTACATCGCAAGCGAAAACTTTATTCTAATTAACGCTGCAGGATAGTTAATTTTCTTTGCTAGCTTAGTTTCGCTCGACGCTTTTATTTCTAACGCAAGACAAAGAGTTTTCTTGCGCGCTTGCTTTTTTGCTTGCTTCAAAATCTTTTTATTTTACAGCAAACGATTTATTACCTCTGCTAACAACTTTTTATTTTTATCTACTTTCTTTCTATACTCTTTACGAGTACGATTTAACAACTTTTACAACATATTAACTTACGCTTAACCTAAACGCGTGCACTTAGCGCACTTTAAACAAAAATCTAGCATAACAAAACAATTTAAGCTTTGTAAAAAACAATAATTACAAGCAATTTTAGCAAGTATATTAGCTTAACAGATTTTAGAACTAAGACAAAAGCAACGATAAGTTAACGAAAACATCGCAAGTTGCTACTAGCTAGATGCGAGATAACTTTGGCTACTTGTACAAAATAAGCAGCTTCTACAATTCAAAAACAAATTATTAGAAAAAGAAAATAATGTTACGATTTAGTATTACGATTAGGCTTAGCGCAAAGCGCTTAGGTTATAAGCTACTAATAGAGTTACACAGCAAGCTAACTAAACTTTAGTTACGTAACTACTTATTAGTAAGCGCTTAAGAATAAGCACGCTTAATAGTAAGCGCTTAGCAATAAGCACTGCTTAGTAGTAAGCGCTTAAGAATAAGCAAAAACACTTTTTAGTATATAAACCTAAAAAAACAACGCACTTTTATAGTTGTTGTCTTTAATTTTACAATTTCTAAGTTAACTTTTAATTTAACTTCTATACTCTTTGCAGAACGAAGCTTGCTACTACCTTAGTATTAAACGCTTTACAACTTCTTTTAGTCTATCGAACTTACTTATTTCCCAAGAACCAACCTAAGCTTAATAAACGACTTTTTTAAGTTCGCTTAGCTTTTACAAATAGTAGCAGCTTAATAGCTTTAGAATTAGCTAGAATTATAAGCTTTAAAAGTAAGCTAAAGTTTTTCTTCGTGTTAGTGTAATAACGCGTTAGTTAACTAACGTAAAGCACTACCAAGCGGCCTACACTACCGAGCATACGCTGGCGAATAAGTAGAAGGTACCTATCGATAGGTATAGGTTGAGTTATAGGTCGCACAGACCTTGGGTTAAAGTTGAGTTAGAGTTAACCTAGCGTAGGTAGGAGTTAAGTTAGAGTGGTCAAAGCTCTAGGTTGAGAGTTAGGTTAGGGTTACCTAAATAGTTAAGAAACTATAATAAGTAAATGTAATAAATATACATAGAAAACTTAATATTAATATAGGTTGTAAATATTATGTAAGACTCAACTACAACTCTAAGCTTTGACTACTCTAACCCAACCTCTACTCAAGCTGCTTAGTAACTAGCGCGGGTTAAGGCTAGAGTTGAGTTGAGGTTTGACGTAAGCTAACCCAACTCTAACTCAACCTCTACCCATTTACCAGCCTAACCGAGCAGCCCAAAATTGCTTAGCATTAAATCCTTACGTTCAAAGCTTAATAACTTTACTAATAGTAGAGCTATCTAGATAAATTTTTTACTATCTTAAAAACCTAATCTAGCACTTTAAAACGCGCTAAGAATTATAGCTATAGCTTACGTAATACTAATTCTATTAAGCTTTAAACTATAACTACTTCGCTTAATCTTTATACCTAGTATGTACTACTTAACTACTATAATAAAGAATAATACTTTCTTATATTATTTTATATAGTTATTTTTAAGTATTTGCAAAACTCTTATAGCATGTAGCTTAGAATTACAGCTAGTATAAGAGTTAGAAAGCTACTAATATATTTCTACTTTCTAAGTAAAAATATCTATATATAGCTTATATAATTTATTATAAAACTATTAAGTACTCTAATATATAGTTGAATTTAGCTATAACGTACTTTACGAGCTCGCCGAACACACGAGTTCGTCGAACACTTTTGCCAAGCTCCTACCAAAACTACTCTATTCTAGCGCAAAACAGCTTACTTTAGCTCTATATAGAGCAATCTAACCTAAAATATTATTTAGAGTTTACTTCTGCTACTTGCTTACACGTACGTGCGTTATGCTTAATCTAACTACACTATTTACACTACTTTTAAGATAGTTTACTTGCTTTAGCGCGCACTTGCGTCTTTAGCTTCTTTTTATTACTACGCGCTCTAAACTCTTTTAGAGCAGTTAGACGAGCTTTATTCTCAACTATTAAAGTTTTTTCTACTTAAACCTGCTTTCTTTTATGCGATCTACGTTGCGTAGCAGCTTTATTTGCCGCTTAAAGCTTTGCGATTTTCTTTTGCGCTAACACTAGCTTGTGCGCGATAATAGCTGCTCTTTTTAAAACCTTTTTAAAGGCTTTTACTATAGACGTTAGTAAGCTATCTATATACTTTTAAATTTTTGCTTTTACAAGCGTTAATTGCGACTCTAGTTTAAAAGTATTGCTTAGGGTTTGCAACTGCTAGGGCTCGTTGTTAATAGATAGTAGTAGTAATAGAGTACGCAACCGAACGTCAAAAGCTGTTATAACCTATTCTAGGTTAAATAGAATTAATCTAGCGCTTCAAAACTTTTCTTGAATATTACTAGAAGTAATTGCTGCATTATAGGCGCGTATAAAGCATAGTAGAAACTTAAGTTTTGTAATGTAAGTAATTTGGTTGCGTATAAAATTTTTGGCTTAGCGCCCGTACGCTTTCTTTAGAGAAGCAAAACAACCTATATTAAAAAGCTGCAGAAAGTGCGATAAGTGCAGAAGCATATAAATAGTAATAATCTTGTTCTCTTTGTAGTATTGCTAGAATGCGAGCGAGTTATAGCTCTTATAGCCGTTAATTGCGAGTAGTTAGTAGGCACTAACTACTCTTTTCTTTGTATACTTATCAAAGTGCTTTAACTACTGCAAGCTAAGCTTATTTATTGTCTAGCCGTTTTTAGAAACTGCAATAACCTAGTTTTAAAGCAGATTCTTTTCTTTGTACTAAGCAAAAAAGTAATAGCAGCTCTTAAAGATAATAAAAAGTAGAATAGCTTACTCTATTGCGTTAATGCCTTGGATAACTGTTGTTTATTTTCTATTGCCTTGCTGTATTGCCTTTAGCTGTTTTTGTTTCTCTAAAGCTGTAACAACTACTTTAGTTGTTATCTAGCCTATTATAAAACTTGTTTTGTTAAAGTTGTACGTGTTTTTATTCTAGATGCCGTACTTAGCCTTAATGTTAGCTACTAGGCTAAATGTTATTAGGAGTGTTCTCTTACCGAAGGTACGAGTTATCGAACTCGAAGATTCCGCCTAAGAGATTGTTCTGTGTTCGAAGAGCTTGGTGACAACAAAAGAACAATCTCAATCCTATTCTAGATAGAATAACAAAGTAACAATCTGTTGCCTATAGATCTAATCTATGTATAAAATGTACTTAGAAGAGTTAACTACGAAGAATCCAAACTGTAAAAGAAATTCTGCCAATCTATATAGTTCTATAATTCTTCGCCAAAAGCGTTCTGCTTAGTCCGCTCGGTGTGCTTAGTTACTAAGCGCTTTAGGCTAGCTAAGCGCTCGCCGCTTAGTGTGCTTAGTCCGCCAAGGCTCTAATCGCACTAATCACTATCACGTAACCGCTGACCTAATCCTGCTTTGCGCATCGCTGTACTTCCGTCTTGCAGACCTGCAAGCTCTAACAACTTTCTTGCGTCGTTGCTTAGTCTACGATACCTAGTATTGTCTTTGTTTGTAACATTATCTCTCTCTTTAAGGATATCGTTTCGATAGCTGTCTTGCTGTGCTGTGCTAGTTTCTTTCGTGCCTTGCATCAGAGGTGCCCTTTCGTATAAAAGTAGGTTGACTCTAATCCTCGTCGTGTCGTAGCTTCCTCTTGTATTCTCTTGAGTCTTTGAGTTTAACTATGCCCAAGTCTTCGCTTTCCGTGGATTCGTGCTCCAAGTCGACTCGCCGTTGTTACGATCAAGTTGCTTGTATTTGCGAGACTAGTCTGGAGATGCCTGCTCCTTGCGGCCGTTGTTCTAAAGAGAACTTAAAGTGCCTAGTTAATCTTTTGTTAGATAAGTGTGCTAAATGTCTTCAGTCTAGCGCGCCCTGCGGTCTTGCTCTAACGAAGAGAGAGTAGGCAGCTTTTCAACAAAAGCGTCGCGACTTGCAACATCAGCTTTTGCTAGCTAAGCAACAGGTGCTATCTGCACAGATCTAGGCCGCTTAGATAGTGTCTGCGGCAGAGTCCCGTGCTGCCACTCTTCGAGTGGAGCTTTCTATTGCTAAGATGGAAAAAGATCAGCGTCTTGCTAATGAGTAGGTGGCTATTAAAGAGCTAGAGAAACTAGAGGCTGCGCAGTTCGGCGCTGCTGTCGATCCCAAGAGTACAGTTTCCACCGATAGTCCTGTACCGCTGCTATTCGAAACGCTTTCGGCTAACCTAGGCTAGTTACAGACTAACTCTTCTTTGTTTGCTTTTTCTTCTTTTGACTTTTCTGCTTTCCTGGAGAACTCGGATCCTCTGCCTCTAGATTTCGCTAGTAATACTTTCGTACCAGTTCCTTGCAGTTCGTAAGATTCCGTATCGGTTCCCATGTATTCTAGCTCTCTAGCTATTCTTGCTATTTGACTAAGTACTTCTACTAACGTCCGAACTTCTGTAGGTCCTTAACTTTCTCGACTTCGTACTCTTCGTCTTCGAGCTCGATATCGGTTGCTACTTCGGCGTTTGGTAGTGCTGGTTTAAAGAGTAATTTGTAAAAAACTAGATGTATGTGCATGCTTGCAGGTAGCTGTAGTTTAAATAATACAAGTTTCTTAACCTCTAAGATTTTGAACAGTTCTATTTGAAAGTTGTTCAACTTGTTGCATAGTCGTTTAGTTTTTAGGTTTTTTCGTAAGAGGAAAACTCTATCCCCCTCTTTAAGAGTTAGTCCCTTAAGCTTTTTCTTGTTTGCTAACTTAGCTGTCGTAAGGTTCTTTTAAGCAATTCTTCGGCTTAATTCGTCGTGTAATTCTTGCATTCTAAAAGCCTTGTCGTCTGCTGTTAGCAAAATGCTTTTAATATCTTTTAGATTTCGATAAGCTACTAGCTCATATCTATAGTTTGCGTAGTACAGCGAGTGTTTTGTAGTCGTAGACTTTATGCTGTTGTATGCTAATTGTGCTGTTAGCAAAAGTTTAACCTAGTTGTCTTGCAGCTTGTTAGTGTACATTCGTAGGTACTGTTCTAGCGTTTAGTTCGTTCGTTCTGTCTAGCCGTTTGTTTGCGAGTGGAAGCTAGTTAATAGCTTCTTTGCGACTTCTAACTAGGCTAGGAACGTATTCTAAAACTTTAATGTAAACAGCTTGTCTCTATTAGTAATAAACTGTTCTAGCAATTTGTAATTAGCGACGAGTGTCTTCGTAACTTCGTAAGCCATTTCTTCTGCCGTAATTAACTCTTCTGTTGGTACAAAATGTAATTCTTTGGTTAATTAATCTACGATTACCAAGATTGAGTCGCATAGCCGTGCTAATCTAGGTTCTAACAATTTCAGAAGCTTTACTATAAAGTTCATCGTAACGCTAATCTATAAGCGTGCGAGTAGTTCTAGCGGTTAGAGTAATCCATAGGGCTTATGTCTCTTAAGTTTGTTCTTTGAACAATTCAAACAGTTGCCTATTGCTTTCTAAACTGTGTTTCGTACGTAGGGCATTAAGTACTCGTTCGAGATTCGTCGAACTATTTTGTTAATCCCTAGGTGTTTATATGCTCGTGAAGCATGTAATTTCTAAATAAGCTGTATAGCTTAAGTGTCGTTCGTAACTATCTATCTCTGCTAGTTGTCTTTGCTCTATTCTTAGTGCATTCTTTCTTTAATGCTTGTGACCCTAGCTATCTTAGCTAGTCGCAGTTTGTTGTATTCGAGAGTTCCGTTGGGATTCCGTCGCAATACTAGGTCGTGCGTAACCGGTTTGTTAGTTTCTGTAAGATCTAATCTTCGACTAAGCGCGTTTGCGGCTCCGTTGTTAGTTCCTTTGCGATAGTAAATCTTGATATTGTAATCTGCTATAAATTCAGCCTATCTAACTTGTCGTCGATTTAGTTTCTTAGTTGTAGTGAAGCTAGTAAGGTTCTAATAATCTAAGTACACTTGTACTTAATGCCTTGCTCCTTTTAGCTATGCTTCCTATTGTTCAAAAGCGTTTATTATTGCTAATAGCTCTTTATCGTAAACGTCGTAGTTGAGTTCTGCTCCTAAGAACTTCCTAGAATAGTAGAACACTAGTCTCTATTTCCTGTCGTCGCATTGTTGTAATAGTATTGCTCCTAATGCGTAGTCTAAGGCATTAGTTTCTACTTAAGTTTTCTTTTCTAGGTCGTGCATCTGTAGCATCGGTGCTGTAGTAAACTTCTTTCTAAGTTCTTAAAACGCTTGTTCCTGTGTTTCCGTTTACTCGAACTTTTTATCTTTCTTAGTAACTTCTAAAAGTAGAGTCGTAGTCTTAAAGTAATCTTTAATAAACTTTCGATAGAAGTTAGCAAATTCTAAAAAGGACTGCACGTTTTTTACTGTTTTAGGAGTTGGCTATTTCTGTACAGTCTGGATTTTCTTCGGGTCCATAGACACACTTTTTCTTAAGATAATAAATCCTAGATAGCTAGTCTTTGTAACGTGAAATTTACATTTTTTCGAGTAAAAGAGTAGCCGGTACTGCTTTATTTTTTGTAGCACTTTTTTGACATGCTCCTGATGTTCTTCGAGCGTTTCTTTGGAGTATATCAATACGTCGTCTAAGTACGCTGTAACAAAGATGTCCAAGTATTCGTATAGTGCTTTGTTAATTAAGGCCTAAAACGTAGCTAGGGCGTTGGTTAATTTAAACGGCATAACCTAGTACTTATAGAGTCTATATCTAGTTTTGAAAGCTGTCATCTATTCGTGCTCTTTTGCAATTCTAATGCGATAGTATCTGTCTCGTACGTCGAGTTTTGTAATTTATTTTACCTCTTAGAGTCGATTCATAAGCTCTTGAATAAGCGGTAGTAGGTATTTGTTTTTTCGTGTAACGTTGTTGAGATGTCGAAAATCTACGCACAGTCTCAATTCCTTGTTTTTCTTAGGTACGAACAATATTGGCGAAGCTATTAGGCTCTCGCTTAGTCGTATGTATCCTCGCTAGATATTCCTTTAGATGTATTTTTTTAATTCCTTTTGCTAGTTGTAAGTTAGGGGATACATTAGTCCTAGTCGCAGTTTTGTTCCTTCCTTAAAGATGATCTTGTGATTCTATTCTTGGTAGTCTGCTAGGTTGTGCTCTTCGTTTTTTTCAAAGAAACTTCTAAACTCCGCTTGGTATTCGGTAGAGAGGTTTCTAAACTTCTTTTCCTGTTTCTTAGAGAGGTTGGATCGTGGTCTGCTTGTTTTTGAAGGCGCAACTCGTCGTATCCATATAACGCCTATCTGCTAAGAGTTTTTCCTACAGATTCTCGCGATCTTGTAGTGTAAGATTAGACTAATTCTCTCGATCTCAAGTAAGCTTTGAATTGTTAGTTCGTTTTGTTGTACTACAGCAACTTTCTTTCCAGGCCTTCGGCTGTGTATTGTTTTGTTTTCTTAATTAATGTCAAGGTTGTGCTTTCGTAGCTAGTCGTACCTAATATACATGTTAAAACTCTTAAGGTTTATAATATTAATACACTGTTAGTGTTTGATGCTCGCAACTTCTAACTCAACTTTTTAAGTTTCTAGGTTAATCAAACTGTTTCTATATTCTAGTAGTTGTCCGTTGGCTAACACTGTTCGTATTGGTCAATCTTTAACTTAATAAGGTATCTTGTTTTTTTCTACTTATTCTAGGGAGACTAATGTCTAGGCAGCTTCGCTATTAAGTAGTGCGGTCAGCTCTCGGCCTGCGACTTTCGCTTTTACTTTTATGTAATTTCGTTCTAGTTGCGTCTTTTGTACGCTTCGTACGGTCGTGCTAGAAGCACTCGTACTATCCTAACCGTAGGTCTAGTAGCCTACTAGTTTTTTGCTAAAAAAGCCCTTAAGGCCTGTCCTTTTGGAATGTCCCATTGATCGTGGTATTCGCACTAGTTGATGAAACATTTCTATAGCTGTAGGTGTTTGCTGTAGTCTCGATTCTTGAGATTCTATCCGGTCGCGTATCTCTATAGCTAATGGATCGCGCATTTTTGGGTGCAGAAGAGCCAGCGTGCTGCTTGGCACGTATCGTAGTTTTCTGTGCATAATTTGTTGTTGCATTCTAAGTAGTCCTCGTCCTCTAGACCTATAGGCCACTATCCTGTGATATGCTTGCTAGACTAGTGTGTTTGACACTCTTTGTCGTAACACTGTGCCTATGCGCGGCTGCTGCCGTAGTTCTTGAACCAATTGTTGTAGTTATGTACGTAGCATTCTGTTACTGTACATTCGCCGTCTTTGAGTAAGACGTGTAATAGTAATCTTGGCTGTTGTCGCGCAAGGATTCTATCGTCCGTGTGGTATATGCAGTTTTTCTCGTTGCACTAGTGCCAAGGCAGGTTTCCGTAATTGTCTTGATTAGCGAACTTTATTTTCTTTTCTGTTAGTCTTTGTTGTGCTATTGCTGCTTTTGCAGCTTCCCATTCCTGTAGTCCTTTAATCCGTAGTTCCTTGAACTGTTGATCGCAGTACTAGGCAATGTAGGTAGTCCTACCGCACATCCAGCACTCGTAGTTTCAAAGTCGATTTGTAATTTCTTTTGCTTGTATATGGGCAGGCTCTGTTTCCTGGTCTAACAGTTTCTCTGCCATCGAGTTTTCTACCTCGACCTATTTGCTGTCTAGTTCTTTATAGATTCTTGGATATAGTGTAGCTACTCGTTGTAGTTAGACTATAGCGATAGTAGCAGCTTGCGCGCCTGCTACTTTCTATTGTGTTTCTAGGCAGTTTCTGCAAAAGTGTTTGTCTTTGCTGCATTAAAAACATGCCTTATTGTCGTAACGCCTCTAGCGTTTTTCTTTTAACAGCCCGTCTTTAGGGTCTTGTCTTGTCGAAGTAGCGTTCTTTCTATTAAACTGCTTTCGTAGTAGTTTGTCGTTCTAGATTCGTCTAATGCTGTCAATATCTATTGGGTCGTAGTAATAGGTTTTCTTGATTATTGTTACTAAGCGTATGTATAGTTTGACAGTGGACTTGCGTTTCTGCTGTTGTTGCTATAGTTAGTTGTCAATTCGTACCGCGGTCTTAATCAACTCGTTGAGTTCTTCTAGTTTCTCGTTTCGACTAATTTTATTCTTTACGTGTTCTTTTAACCTTGCGTAGTAGAACTCGCATAAGCTGCGTTCTCCTACGTTGTCCACCTTGGCCTAAATTCTTTTGAATTTGATTGTGTACTCGCCGGCTGAGCCTTTCTGTCTAAGTAGTCTAAGTCGGTTCATTGCTTGCTAGGTTTCGTTTACTTCGCCGTAGATCGTATAAAGTTCCTGCTTGAAAGACTTTTAGTTCTTGAAAATGCGCTTCGTGTCTTGCTTCATCTTTTTTACGTCTTCTACGTGCGTGACGTAATCTTCGGCGTATAGCTAAAACTATTCTGCTGCGTCGTTCTTCATGTGCATCCTAGCTGCTAGAATCTTGTCTTAATCCGTGTAAAAGCTGTTGCTATAATAACAGCAGTAGAAGTCTACGTTAGTAAGAAAAAGTTTTAAGTTTCTCTTTCCTTTGCTATATTTCTCTAGAGAGAGTGCTTTTGCTAACTCTCTTTTCGTCTTACCTCGAAGCTCTGTAACTGCTGCTAACAGTTCTTGAATCTATTTCGCTTGCTGCTGTATCTGATTAGCTTGCTTCGCTATTACAGTTGCTGGGTTTGTTGTAGGTGCAGTAACGCTGCTGCCCGTTGTGCGTAAGCTCGTAAGTGTTGCTATGTTGTCTTAGTTCTAAACCTAGAGTAGTTAACGTGTTATTAGGAGTGTTCTCTTACTAAAAGTACGAGTTATCAGACTTAGAAATTCCGCCTAAAGGATTGTTCTGTGTTCAGAGAGCTTGGTAACAACGAGAAAACAATCTCAATTTTATCTTAGATAGAATAACAAAGTAACAATCTGTTGCCTATAGATCCAATCTATGTATGAAATGTACTTAAGAGAGTTAACTACAAAGAATCCAAACTGTAAAGGAGATCCTGCCAATCTATATAGTTCTATAATTCTCCGCCAAAAGCGTCCTGCTTAGTCCGCTCGGTGTGCTTAGTTACTAAGCGCTTTAGACTAGCTAAGCGCTCGCCGCTTAGTGTGCTTAGTCCGCCAAAGCTCTAATCGCACTAATCACTATCACGTAACCGCTAACCTAATCCTGCTTCGCGCATCGCTGTACTTTTGTCTTGTAGACCTGCAAGCTCTAACAACCTTCCTGCGTCGTTGCTTAGTCTACGATACCTAGTATCGTCTTTGTTTGTAACACTAAACTAGCTTTGAATAACTTTCAAGTTCTCGCAAAGCGCTTTCTTATAATTATACTTGCAATTAAACTTTATTGTAAACTTAGAGCAGTGCTTAACCTACGTACTAAGCTAGTTTAAGCTAACTTAGCCTAGATTGCGCTTTGCGCGCAAGGAATTGGCTATATTAGCTACAGCTGCGAGCCTAAAGAAAAATCCGCGCGTAATAAGCTTAAGTATATACTCAACAACTACGCTCTCTTTAGTCTTTGTTAGATTTATTAATTTAAGCTTGTAATTTGCTTGTAAAGGCTGTTTAGCGCGTTAATTGCTTAGTGTTGCTTAAAAAACGTTATAGATAGCTGCAGCGCGTTGCAAAAAAAGTGTTGCGTTTTGTTTAAAAGCTTAAAGAGCAGTTTGTATTTGACGTTTATTAGAAAGCTTTATCTAGTGTTGTTGTAGAAGCATCGTGTACATAGGTAGAGTTAGTAGAAGCTTAGCAAAAGTGTTTAGCGAACTCGTGTATCTAGCGAGCTCGTAAAGTACGTTAATAGATATTTAAACAGTTTTACTATTTATTGTAGTACAGTAGTAGTTTAGTACTAGAGGTAGAAGTTAGAAGCTAAGCGAATTTCTTTACATTCAAACTTTAATAACTCTAGCAATACTAGTTCTAGCTAGGTAAATTATAGTAGATCTAAAAGCGCTAGATTAAGGCTTTAAGATAGTCTAAAAATTGTCTAGATAGCTATACTACTAGTAAAGTTATTAAGCTTTGAACGTAAGAATTTAATGCCAAGCAATTTTGAGCTGCTCGGTAGTGTGCGCTGCTTGGTAGTGCTTTACGTTAAGCTATATTGCGTTAATAGAAAATATAGTAGTGCTAAGAAATTTTAGCGAGTTTACTAGTGTAGCGAGTTCGCTAGTGCTTTACGTTACAGTAAATTTTAAAAAAGTAGTATAAAAAGTAACTAGTTATTAAAGTAACTTATAGCTAATAAGTAGCTAACGTTATATCTTAAGCTAAGCAGAAGAAGAGAGCTAAAAGATAGCTAATTATTCGTTTGTCTGCCTAGGCTCTTTGTCGAAACGCAAATTTCTCGCAAACCAACTAGCGATTCTCACTGCCCGCGCGTGCCTGCTGAACCGGCGCTGCTCTTCTTTTCTTATCGCTCGGCGGCGTCTGGTGCCTGGTGTCTGTCTGCCCCGTGGACGCCGGCGCGTACTGGGTAAAAACAGCATGTGGCATTGCACCCCGGTCGCTGTTATATTGACCGTCGGTGCCGAATCGGCCTAGCCGGCGCCTAGCCCAGGTCATTGGTCATTTCCGAGCCGCGCTACTTAGGTAGCGCCACTGCCCTGACCGTTCGCGTGGCCCGAGCACCTCCCCGGCACTCTGTGGAAAAGCGACTCCTCCTGCCCCCTTCCTTCCCTTTTGCTCTCCACCTTGCGCGCGCTCGAGTCTCTGCCTCCTCTCTCCGCCCTCACATTCTTTCCTGCAGTACCAGCTTCACTCTTTCAGCTGTACTCGCATCCGTTCATTCTCCCTCGCCGCTCATTCCGTGAGACTCATGCGCCGCTCCGTCTCCTGGTTCTGAATAAGGTGCGTGAGTCGCTCTCCTCACATTCCGCCCGGACTCCTGCTCTCCGCAACAACAACATTCGACACAACACATACTAACATGGACCCAGCTTCTGCACTCGTTCGGCGCCGTAATCCGATATCCCATCAATCGTTTACGCCACACATCTACCACAATGCCGTCAATCCAGCTCCTCGTTGTTCGCGGCGATGACAAGAACGACGGTCTCGACCCTACCATGGTCACCCTGCTGATCGCCCTCTTGGTCCTGGTTATCCTCGCAATGGCCCTCGTCGGAGGTCTGTTCTTCCTGCGGAGCATGCGCAAGGCGAGGAAGGCAGCAGAGGTGGGCCCAGAGCTTCCGCTCTACGAGAAGCGGTTATCGAACCACCGCCGCCTGACCATCACCACAACACCCTTTGGCAAAGGACGCGAGTCGGTTCTCGTCTACCAAGAGAAGCAGGACCTGTTGGCAAACTCATCCAGCCCTCCACCAAGCCCGGTTCCCGAAATCCGCATCACCTTCCCCGACGAAGTCGATGATGCCGGTAAGCGACAGTCAGGCCGCGTTCTGGTTGTCCGGGTTGGAGAGCACAGTGTTGGATTGGAGCCTTTGCACGACGACCTTCCCCCCTACCAGCGCGATTCGTCAGATCGGTTTGATTCTCTCGACCTGGACCGCATCGGAGGACTGAAAGAGAAGAGCGACAAGGACTACTCGTGAGCTTTGTGTGTCTTTGACCCGAACTCATGAGATGCACATCCACCGATCCACCCGCACGGTACCTTAATTCTCAACCAGAGCCGTTTGGCTACGACCTTTACCTTGATGACGGCTTATTCCGCTGGTTGTCACGTTGGACATTTTTCTTGCTCGCTGTCATTGCCGATGTGACCCTCGTCGGATGGCTCGGGCTGTGGTTCTGTACCACTTGTATATTCTCGGAGATGAATGGCTCTTTACATCGACTTGCTGTCTTGGCCATCTCCACTGAGGTTATATCCTCTTACATAACTTGTATTTTGTCTAATGTATGATGTACTCTCTAGCAAATCTGCTTCAGATGGTGCGCGGAGTAAATATACACAATCTATCCAGTAACGACCCTATTGATTCCCGACGTGAACTCAATAAATAACGTGCATATGTTGCGGACAGGTTGCGTGGCTTTGTTCGCGCGCGCTTCCAGTTGCGCGTTTGCTCAACGCCAGGGAACAATAAGTTACTGTGTTCTATGCGTAATACTGTGTGTCAATGTACTCCTTCTATACGTAATACTGTGTGTCAATGTACTCCCTCAAATGGCCATTAAGTTTCTGCAACTGCAGGCTTGATGTCAGACCAAGTACGGGCACGCTTCCGTTCGGCTTTCTCTCGGCTTCGGCAAAACCTTTCCTCCGACAACTTAATGTCCCAGACCAGCAGTTATTGCGCACTGTGTTGTGCTTTACAACATCATTGCAATGCGTTCCTACGCTTGACCTTTTGAAATGGATAGTGGCGAGTCCCTGCCGTCGTATGAAGGCATCGCGGCAGCGTTTGCGAAAGCAAAAGCCAAAAAGGAGAAAGATGAGGCCCAGGGACTAAAATCGACGACGGCGGACGCTGCAAAAGCCAACAAACAGGCTGAGGTTCACTTCAAAGCTTCGCATAGCATCTTAGTCGCGTTCTTCACCTGGATACTGTACTGAGTTCCATGGACCAATACTTCAAAGACGACAATAGCTAACAAATATGTAGCTTCCTCCACATCCTCGGTATTTACCTCTTCACGAGCGGTTTCCTCCTCACGAGATTAGTGCTCGAGCACAAGTCGGAATGCTCGGTGCAGCCGATTGATACTGCGAGACCGTACACAGTCGGCTCGTCCGAGGCAGGGTGCTGGCATCCTAAAACGTTTGAAAAAGCGATCGTGATACTCGTGGATGCCCTTCGTTATGATTTCACAACCCCATTCCGACCTGATGGTTCCGAGCAACCCCACCACTTCCACAATGCGATCCCAATACTCTACGACACAGCTGTCGATCACCCGAACAACGCGTTCCTCCTTCCGTTCATCGCCGACCCTCCGACGACGACACTACAACGATTAAAGGGTCTGACAACGGGTACGCTCCCTACGTTCATTGATGCAGGGTCGAACTTCGCGGGTACTGCAATAGACGAGGATAACTTGGTGGCACAATTGCGCAACGCGAGCAAGAAACTCGTGCATCTAGGCGATGATACATGGCACGCTCTATTCCCTGGCTACTTCGAGCCAAATCTCACACACGCCTATGATTCATTCAACGTCTGGGATCTTCACACAGTTGACAATGGAGTCACAGAGCACATCTTTCCGCTTATGCAGCCCACCAACACAAGTAAATGGGACGTAATATTTGGGCACTATCTTGGTGTGGACCACGCCGGACACCGATACGGACCAGACCACCCAGCTATGACGGCGAAGCTGAATCAGATGAACGATATAATTCGCGACATGATTGACCAATTGGATGACACAACATTGCTGGTGGTCATGGGCGATCACGGAATGGATGCCAAAGGGGATCATGGTGGAGAGTCGGACGATGAAATCCAAGCCGCGCTCTGGATGTATTCCAAGCAGAAGCGCTTCGGTCGCAGTCTGCCTGCTTACCGAACACCTCCCGCAACTGCGAAGGAGAGGCCAGTCGCGCAAATCGATCTTGTTCCAACCCTTTCGCTTCTATTAGGTATGCCGATACCTTTCAACAACCTAGGAAAGCCCATCGAAGAAGCTTTCATCGGTGCCAAGGGTGAAGATTATGAGAACTTGGCAATCGCAAACCGTCTTACAGCTGCTCAAATACATCGCTACCAGCACGAATATGCGCTAGCCCGCGGCCTTGATGATAGCACCCGTTCATTGCCTTTGGCCCTATGGAAATCTGCGAACGATGCATGGGAGGCATTGGGCAAAAACGAGAAAGGCAACAGGGATCAGTTCAAATCCATCTACTCGTCCTTTTCGGCCTACCAACGCGAGACGCTAAGCACATGTCGTGCACTCTGGGCAAGGTTTGATGTGCCGAGAATGTTGAATGGAGTTACTATTCTCGCCTTCACTCTTATGATACTGGCATTCTATGCTCGTGGGCTGGAAGGAGACCGATCTGAACTAACTCCGATTCTGTTAACAAGAGGCGGCATTGGTACTATACTAGGCGCCGCTGTTGGCTTAGGATCTACTTTCGCAATACCATCACTGCCCTGGGAGCATATTACCATTGTTGCTTCTGCTGTTGGCAGCGTGCTAGGCGTGTCTACAGGGTTTTGGTATATCAGACGGAGGTTGACGTCTCCACTCCCGACTTCGATCTGGGGCTGGGTCAGCGTCATATTCACCATTGCCCTATCTGCTGGTTTTGCGGCTAACTCCTTCACCATCTGGGAGGACGAAATTTTACTTCATTTCCTCAGCACTTTTGGCGTCCTCACAGCAGTATCGTCTCTCCGACAAACGAACGTCACCGATCGGGTGCTTGGCTGTTACCACTCGGTGCTTTTCATTCTCCTAACCCGAGTCGCATCTCTTTCGCGACTTTGTCGGGAAGAGCAAATGCCATACTGCAGGTCGACGTACTATGCCTCTGACACATCATCTACTTCCTCACCTTGGCAACTTGCTATTCCATACGCCGTCGCTCTTCTCTTGCCTATATTTATCAAGGCCTACTACGACGGCACCCTTTCTTACCAAGGGTCAGCTATCATGTGGCTGGGCTTTGCGCTCCGCTTCGGACTTCTTCTGAGTGCCGCATACTGGACGCTGGACGCTGCTGACGATGGAGACTGGTGGCCAGGAAAAGGAGAAATGATAAAGACAACGAAAATCATCATCGCGCAAATCACACTGGCTATAGCCCTCGCGTTCGGCTACTCGACTTTCTCGTGGTCGAAGCCTCTTCTCAATATTGTAACGAATACGAAAAGATCCGAAAAGCCGTCTGACCAGATCGTCGCTGATGGCGGTAACTCCTCCATCACCATCCTCGGCTACTCGAACGTCCACGGCTCGCGCTACGGACTCCTCATCACCATATGGTTCCTCGCCATCTCCCTAGTACAGAAGCCGATGGGCTTCGGCGCCATCGGCATCGCGACCTGGCAAGTCTTCTCCCTCTTCGAGATCATGGACACGAACAAGATATCCGACACGTCCATCGGCCCCGTCGTCCTCGGTCTACTCGGCTCCTTCCACTTCTTCAAAACTGGCCACCAAGCAACTCTGTCCACGATCCAATGGGAGACCGCCTTCATCCCCCTGCGCACCATCAAATATCCCTGGTCACCATTACTCGTCGCACTCAACACGTTTGGCGCGCAGATCCTATGCGCTGTTGCGGTCCCCACGCTTGTCATGTGGAAACAGCCGCCAAAGAAGAAAGGCCTTTTGGGAGATGTGGCTAAGGCTATTGCGACGCATCTGCTGTTCTACGCTGTTATCAACCTTGCGACTACGATGTGGGCCGGCCATTTGCGACGCCATCTCATGCTGTACCGCATCTTCTGCCCGCGGTTCTTGACGGGCGCGCTGGTGATGTTGGTGATCGATGTCGTGTGTATTTTGGTTGCGCTGATGGGCGCAAGAACCAGCTTGTTGAGTGTGGCGGAGGTGTTTGGGTGGGCGAAGTTTTGAAGATTAGAGAGTATCGTTAGATAACCGATCAGTAGGGAAGGTTAGGTATCGGTATGAGGGTTCTTTCGAAAGTCTATTGCTTAGTCGCATTGAGGATTCACATGCTGCATGCACTCAGCGGACTGCTACGTTTCTTTTCTTCCGTAAATTGTTAGATGATTTGTAACGGTGTCCCTACTTTAGCGCTATTATAAGTGTAGCAGTCTCCTGTTCTCATGCGTCCGTATTACCTATGCATTTCGTTGTTCCTTGATCATGGGTGTTTGCGCTGTCGGCCGCTCTTTCCTCTTTTACCTAACGTCCGCACCAACCAGTCTGTCGACCAACGGCAGGTCCCGTTATTACCTTTACCTCACGATTAGTCTCCAGACCGCTGCGGCCCCGCGGCGTGTTGCAAGCGGTGAGGGTGAGGCGGTGGGCCTCGAGAGGAGCGATACATAAGCCCACTCCCTCTGCCCAATCTCCATCTCTCCTACACCTACGTCACTTTCGGTGCAGTCAGTCACACGCGATTACGGAAATTTTGCTAAGAAGTGGAAGGTCTCAACGATTTGAAGTTCCGGACGGAGCTCGGAGTGCTATCGGCTGTCGATCAGGACGATTTTGCGGGTGCGCGCGCGCGGTGCACTGACAAAGCCAACGAGTTCTTCACCTTGTATTGAAGGGAGTGAAGGGTCATTGAACCTAGGCTGGGAGCAATTTGAGTCCATTGTGACTGGACTGTCGGGTCTCACTCGGATTCCAAGTCCGCGAAGGTATGGCGGTTCTGCTTTCTTGCTTTCATGTTACTGACTCTGTCTTTCAGCTATAATCAGTATACATCATGCCGCAATCACAGGCGGATCAAAAGCTCGAAGGATTCATCAACATGACTGTCCGGTCCGCGGAGCAGCATGGCTGCAAATGCAGCACACTCCAGACCGGGAGTTTCGATGTCGGTGACATCTTCGACGAGGGTCCCGCAAACGGAGTGCAATTAGGTGGAAAGGAAGCCGACGAGTTGAAAACCAGGTTCTTGAACAGACTGGCAGCGACATTCGCTGGGGAGGATCGTCAGAACAATCCGACCATGGCACTCATGAAGGAGAGAGAAGAGGAGCAGGATGTGAGCATCTACATCACCGAGTGCAACAAAATTTCTCATGGCAAGAAATTTGAGCGTCAGAGGAACCTTTCAAACCTACAACGGGTACTCGGCAACATCCATCGCCATGAGGGCAGTATGTATATGCTCTACTTTTGTATCTAGCTCTCGTTAACCGAATCTAGATAACTCCCACTCCCGCGACGAGCTGAGGGATATCCTATCAAAGTGCTATCGGTCAAGGATAGTACAGTACGCCAAAGAGCTCGGTAAATGCTTCAAGGATCTCGAATCTATATTCGACAATATGATTACCAACCTTCTTGGGGCCCTCGGTGAAGTTGATCAAGATCTCGATCGCGAGTTAGGGGATGAAATGATATCCCTGAGGAATGACATCTTCGATATCTCTGATCAAAGCCTAGCCGAAGAGCAATGCGAGCTTGTGGCTAAGTGTTGGAAAGTTGCCCAAATGGTGAACTTGGAAGATCGATTACAGCATCTGATGGAGCTGTCCAGCTGCAGCGCTGTACCAAATGAGCTGTACCGCGGAACATGTGCACTTGCCAGCTCGAAGCGGACCTTCCACACACTCGTCAAGGCGGCTATAGTTTTCCCCGGGTTCGCCAACGTCAAGATACAGTACGGTCTGCCGCCGCCGCCGCCTGCTCCGCCCAACACCCGTCCTAGAGGACCAGTAGTGCCTCATTCACCGGTACCCGTCTCTGGATCATTAGTTACAGCGGGAGAAACATGTTCACCAACATCAACATCCGCCACTTTAGTCACAGCAAGAGAAAAATACTCACCAACATCAACCTCCGCCACGTTAGTCACAGAAAGAGAAAAATGCTCACCAACATCTATATCCGCCACGCTAGTCACACCACTGGAGACATCGAAGAGAAACACGGCATACCAGGCAGCACGAGCTTCGACCTCAGACCCAAGTGAAGGGTTCTTCGGCCCAGCGCGCGCTTTTCTTCCGCCGGCAGAACGCCAATTAGGCTTTCGACAGCTGGTGCCTCCAGCAAAGCGCCACGCTTTTCTTCTGTTGGCATGCCTTCTACGACAGAAGAACCCGGATCCACAATGGGATTGTTACCACGTATTTGGCTATCCGACGTGCCGGAACCAGGACGAGGCTCAGGCGCTAGGCGGCATATACTCAGCTATCTTCACCCAGTGTGGCGAGAAAGTCGCCATGTTTGCTGAAGTCTGGAGAGCGCTTGAACCGAACACCGTTACCCAACTATTTGATAAATACGACTACCAGTTGTTCCGAGAAGCAGTCCCGGAGGTCGAACTATTTCTCAGGACGCAGCCCAACGCTCGCGAGTCGGTCTGGCGTTTAGTCCAGTTCCTCCGGGCGACAGACACCACCGATCCACCTCCATGTCTTCAACGAGACTACGGCTTTGATCGTTGCAAGCACCGGGAGGATGTGATGGCATTGAAAGGCATATATTCCCAAGTACTCAAGGGGCGTCATCCGCTCGCATTACACCGTGCGTGTGTCCTGGGAAAGTTGAAAGAATTTACGAGCTCGGTCGTAGTCAACATCAACGAGAAGGTCGCACGTCTCTTGCAGAACCAGTATCCCATTTCGGGCCTCGGTTATGAGCAGCTCACTGGGGCGGTCCAATTTGGGCGTACTTACTTTAGGAACCGGCGCAAGTGAAGAGTGGGCTGAGTGAGCAGGACCGTTTCCGACCTCCCGAACTTCGCGGATCCCATCTACACACATACCCTCTGCCCACCTTCTTCTCGACTTCTTGCACGATCACCAGCACTGATCCTCATCGATTGAAGCCATCATTCTCCTTATAGCTTTTTCCCTTCTTCTTCATCTCCGATAGACTAGATTACGTCTAGTATGCTGCACCCTAGGTCCAGTGGACTGGCCAGTTCGAAGTCAGATTCGGGGTTCTCTTCATTTCCAAGAAGATGAGCTCATCATTGACCGGGCTATGGCTCCGGGTTACAGGCTTACAGCTTCAAAAAGATGATCTCTTAGGGCCACACCAGGGGAAATGGGTTCATTTCTTTTTGTTCTTCCTCTCTTTCTTAGTTATGCACGAATCGGACAATCTGAATCTCGCAGAAGCCGAGGCTCCTCTACCTTCATCTTTACGTCGTACGGCATTTGGACCGACGGATTTCATCATGGCATGCAACTGGCTTGGGATTACGGACTTCTGCGGCGTTCTCGGCTGCATGGACTGGAAACTGGCGTTGGCTCACTGCCTGACTGAATGGATGGAACGTAAAAATATAGGGAGAATATAGTGATATAATATCAACCTATCCCTAGAGATCCGTACTTTCTAACCTTGTGATCTTGTAGTTGAGTGCTCGACTTTAGTAGGATAATGGAAGGTCTCTGACGCCTGTTTGATTCGTTCTAGTCATACGTAATGATTCCAGGAGTAATCGAAATTATAGAGAGATGGTTGAGGAGACATGTCAATCACTGACGAGCATGGGAGAGCCGTGCGCTAGACTCTTGGCATCAAAGCTCGGGCCCCTTACGCGGCTCATCTGCCTTGGAGCTCCAGCTTCAAATCAACACACACACGCCGCCCCAACCGACTCTCAACATTTACCACACCTTTCTGTCTCGTATAGCTCGTTTGGCTGCGAATTATCGCCCGTTTTCCCTTCGGTAGCACCCAATTATCCTCTCGAGACTCTAGTCAACATGGTTGGTTCACCTCCGACACCCCACCGAGCTCCAATACTAATGTGAGCAGTTCATAGCACGTAGCGAATATGGTAAGCCAACGCTATGTACCATGGAACTATATATCATACCATGCTAATGACTGCTCTTCAGATCGTGGAATCAAGTCCGTATCCCCACCGCCTCCCCGCCAAACAACCCTCGCTGACCTGCGCGCAGCACCTTCTCCCCCGAAGGCCGCCTCTTCCAAGTCGAATACTCTCTCGAAGCCATCAAGCTCGGATCAACAGCAATAGGCGTACGTTTCTGGCATCCTTACCTCCGACTCTCCCAGCCCGTCCACTCCCAGAAACACAAAACTGAAAACAGGCACAGGTAGCAACCGGCGAGGGCGTAATCCTTGGTGTGGAAAAGCGCGTAACCTCCACCCTCCTCGAAACCAGCTCCGTCGAGAAGATTGTCGAGATTGACCGACACATCGGATGCGCCATGTCAGGGCTACAGGCCGACGCACGGAGCATGGTTGAGCATGCGCGGGTGGAGTCACAGAACCACGCTTTCAACTACAACGAGCGGCTGCGGGTTGAGAGCTGTACGCAGGCGATATGCGATCTGGCGCTGCGGTTCGGTGAGGGCGCTGAGGGCGAGGAGAGCATCATGTCAAGACCGTTTGGTGTGGCGCTGTTGATTGCGGGGTACGACGAGGATGGCCCAAGTCTGTGAGTTTGCCAGATTCTCAATAACCTTCTGATGAAGGATTGGTTTTAATGTGATCCAGCTACCACGCAGAGCCCTCCGGCACCTTCTACCGCTACGACGCAAAAGCCATCGGCTCTGGATCTGAAGGCGCCCAAGCCGAACTCCAGAACGAATTCCACAAGTCCTTGACCCTCCCCGAAGCTGAGGTCCTCGTACTCAAAACGCTGAAGCAGGTGATGGAGGAGAAGCTGGATAGCAAGAATGTGCAGTTGGCGAGCGTGACGAAAGATAACGGATTCAAGATCTACACTGACGAGGAGATGGCGCAGGTTGTGGGTAGACTGCCTACGAACTAGAGGGTTTGCTGGATTGGGAGGGAGTGGGGACACGAGGCAAGTGGATTACCACTAAGAAGTCACGGCATCTGGAGCTCCATGTCCTAGCAATGCAAAAGTAGATATAAGTCATGATCATGGCAGCGCAGAAGTTCCGAGTGGTCCGCTATGTCTTCCGGACGCGAAAAATGAGTTCAGCCAACTCTACTCAGGTGTGTTTGTAGCACCCATCGCGCAAGCGGTTATGCTCAATTCGCTCTCCGTAGTTCCCCGACAAAGGTCACGGCTATGGTTTTTTGAATAGACTGCACTCCAATGAACACAAGAAAGTCTATTCCATTGAACTCTCGCCGCTAGTATACAGCATCATGCCCAATTGTCCGTAATGCTTTATGCTTTACCACTTATAATACACTCCCCCACCCCATCTTAGTCAGGCGCTCAGAACGGGTTGTCTTCGGGCGCAATCTCCTTAATGAAGAAGCTACCTATCACCGGTACCTTCTTCATGATGTCGTCGCGGACTTTGGGTACTTCGGCGAAGAAGAAGAGCGCGAAGATGCCGGCTACGCCACCGAAACCGCCGGCGAGGGTGCCGCTAGGAGGTGTCAGCGTGGGGGAAGAAAATGGATGGATGTATGGTGTATGGGTGTAGATTGTAGAGAGGTTCGACGTACTATCGCATCAGGCCCTTGGAGGTGAGGCCGTGGTAGTTGAAGGGGACTTTGTATCTGCGCATTTTATCAGTCTCGCCATTGATCTGATGCACAATTTTCAATCCATTGCGCTCCATTCAGAGGCCCTCTTTTCCCATCATTCCTCCTCTTCCAATGCCTATCCCTCATGCACGTCCGCCCACTTCATTTCAATCCAGTTCCCTCCCACCCACTCCGCAAACCCCTCCTCTTCCTCGTCGACATCTCGCCTCTTCGAACAAAGAATCTTCGCACGTACTGTGGGCCAAAAGGACTCCTGTAGGCCTTGTACGGGCTGCGCATCGACTGAACAGTCCGTTAGCCCAGGCCCTGCTTCAATACCCTTTTAATGGCTCCCGGGGAAGGCTTACAATGGCTGCGGGCGTCTTGCCCATGACGCCGGAAGGCGGTGATTGGACTCTCATGGCTGCGGTGGTGGTGCTGTGCTTGGGGTGCGCGTGGGAGGGTCGGGCAGTGGTGTGGTGGTGGTGACGATGTGTGGAAGAGTTGGGAGGTTGATGAGGCTTGGCGGGGGAATGGGCCAATGAGCGCTGGCGGGTGGGATCGGGTAGATCGGTGTTCTACCTGCTGAAAACATTGGTGAGTCTCGACTGAAAGTATGTTCATTATTTTCTTGCGCTTTAAGTCTGCCGAGTCTTTTACTAAACACGGAGACTTGCTAAATTTTCTTTCAGACTGCCTTGTGCGTGAGCCCGGTTAAGAGCCTTTTGGCAGCGCTTTTGCTACACATGTTCATGCTATTCTCACTCAAAATCCGCGACAGTATGTCTGTAAGCTCGAACTGTTACAGTCTCTAAACCATCATGGAATCAGAATCTACACTTTATATCTAGACCAACACATTATGATGATGGTCATTTGCTCATTTTGAACTTGGTATCAGGTACGTGCGATCGGTACAAACAGCTTTGGGTAGCTATGTGTCCAGAACAATGGTTTGCTGGTCAAACATCCGCAACGATGAGATTGGCTGAGGAAGTCAACAGACCAAAACATCAGGCTAGAAATCGTTCTTCGAGTCAGAACAATAGGTCAACAAATCTAAAATGCATCCAAAAGAGTGTAAGAAGAAAACAAAGTACTACCAGCCAAGCCCCATCACCACCTCATCTCACTACACCAGTCCATACAGAGCCCTCGGTCTAGACAATCTCACACCCATTGTCCCTAGCCCACTGGTCCATAGCGTTCGCCAAGCAGCCCAGGTACGTGCCATGACCAGCCCCAAACGCAAAGCTGCCATCAACAATCTGGCCGCCGAGACCCTCGTCCCACCAGCACTGCTGGTTGCTCTACATCGGTCAAAGTCAGCAAGTACCATCCCATATCAATTAGATATATTGCTCAAGGGAAACGGACTTCGACTTCGGATCGGATCAAGTGGAAGGGGGGGGAACATAGATCGGGAGATGGGGAATGGGGAGTAGAAGCATCGGTACATACCATACCCAAGCAGTTAAAGTATCTGCAGATATCTTTCGGGTTGACCAGTTCAGTGGTGAATTTCGTGCGCTTGCGGGAGAGGCCTGCTTCGGACCAGTCGCCGATCCATTCTTGATGAACTTTGCAACCGGGGATGACGCGCTTGTCTGTGGGTTAAGTGGTTAGTTTCGGGGCTGGAGGGAGGGAGAGAGGAGGGACAAACGGGGAGCCCGCATGGAATTGGAGAGTATACGTACTGATCTCGCTGAGCTGGCCCACGGGGCTGGCACCAGAGAGAAGAGGAGCAACGGCTCCGAGGACGAGAAGGCTGATGGAGAACTGCATTTCGATTGTTTGTAGCTGGTGTAGATTGGGAATATAGAGTGTTGAGAGTGGGTGGAAGTGTAAAAGCTAATGTTGAAGGGTAGTGGGTCTGGAGAGAGTCGAATAAAAGTGTGAACGTGATAGCAATTCAGTGAATGTAAGAAGCGAATGAATGACTGCTGCGATTATGGTTTGGATGCTAGAGGTACTCTTATATACCCAACTTCCTTCAAGGCCGTAAGAACTTCGCAAGGCAGACAAAAGTGCCATTGCAGATAATAGCGCTACGGTAGAAGTAAAAGTCCGTAATCCGTTTGTTAGAAGACCGAGGAGGATGCTCATACGTTTAGCACGCCTTCGAGTGGATTACGACGACCTTGTGAGCAGCGACAGATGGTCCAGCGTACGTAATATGCGATAGGGTAGACGAATAGGGCGATGGGGTTAGATGCAAGAGGGTGACAGTTTAGATGTAAGCCGTCGCCTTTTGACACCCGAACTAAAGATTATTTAGTTTTTGTCGGCGATGAATGGTGTTAGTGTTCCGTGGAGAAATCCTATATCGGCGTATCGGGTCTTATGAAGCGAACACCGTTTTTGACCCCCGCATCGCGAACATGTCAGACTTATTTTTAGTATGTATTGTGTTTTTGTAGGATTGATACGAACGCAAGGGCTGGTTGTCGGAGGTCCTGGGATATCAAATACAGTAGCGGAGATTCGATAAAACCGAACAGTGGATTCTGAGGATTGGAGTATGGAACGAGATTCCTTTTTTCTAATGTCTTAAGGTGTTATGTAATGTTGAGCAGACGTGAATGACCAGCACTGATGTTGGTGTGATCCTTGCGCTGTGGCATAGTGCCATATATCTCTTTACACCTGCTCTTCTCCACCTTTTTCTGCTGATATCTTAGCGTCGACAACTTCCCGCCACTGTTTTCCGTACAGAGTCGTCACATAAACAGCAACAGTCGCAACGACGAGAAACAAGGCGGAGATAGTCGAGAACCAGCCAACACCTATCTTTCGGATCGCGGGAAGGCAGACGGCGGAGCCAACGGCAGCGAACATGTATCGGAGCATGTAGTTACCAGCTGCTTATATTAGTTTATACGCCATCAAGCTAGACACGAAAGGACTTACCAACAACCTCAGAACTCCTATTCTGCATGACGTCTAAGCAATAAGTGTTGAGGCTTGGGAAGCAGAACAACTGTGCTACACCTTGGAGGAACATCATGGTCACCGGAAGCGCGATACCTCCTTTCCTCTTCTCCACGCTCCATCCATAAACAACCATACAGGCGGGAATGACCACACCCATGAAGACTAGACAGCTTCGAAGTCGGTCTTCGGCGACTCGCTTACCTTTGATGCGAATATATATCTTTACGGTGTGATCAGCCCACCGACCGCCGAAAAAGGTACCAACCAGGTAGCCGCAGCCGGGCGCAATGTAGAAGAGTCCAGATTGGAGAGGCGAGGTAAGGTTGAAACGCGGGTTGAGGACGTAACGAATCGGCGTAAGTAGGGAGTACATGTTCCATACCAGAGATGAAGAGGCTATGGCCTGGACTTCGTGTCAGTGTCGGCATCCAATAAGCACATGAAAAAACCTACAACGGTGAACAGATTTGGGTAGCGGTACAGTCGGATGACTCGCAATGGGTTTAACCAGTGCCACATCATATGGGCTTTCTTGGAGCCAGACACGCCGTTCAGTTCATCCGATCGCTTGTAGTGAACAGTCTCCGGTTGAAGGAAGAACACCAAAAGCGTCGCGACCCCAGCTAGTGCCGTCTGTAACCAAAAGATGTCTCTCCAGGATCGAAAAGTGACTATGATACCTCCAACAAATGGACCTAGCTCCGATTAACGAGGAGTGTAAACATCATCCGGATATAGCTTACCTATCGTAGGTCCAATCAGGGTCCCTGACATGAACCAACCCAGGGCGGTTCCCCGCTCCGTCTTGTGTGTCGTTAGTTGGATCAGTGTAGTCAAGTACGGATCCTACATACAGGCTTGTATATGTCTCCGATGACGCTAGACCCAATGACCAAGAAAGCAGTTCCTTGGAACGCCGTCAGAACTCTGAAGATGAAGAATGATGCCAGGTTGGGTGCCAGGGCTGTTCCGATCGAGAAAGCAAAGAATAATGCTGCGCTGGCTACCGAAACCTAGAATTGGACTGTTAAACGATATCGGCATAGTGTGTTACACAACCTTGACAAGTGTCGATAGACTGGGGTATATTTGAGTGATTGCGTACCCATTTCCTGCCATATATGTTACCGAAAGGTCCATAAAAGCAAGGAGATATTCCCATGAACATCATATACAGGGCGTTCGACAAGTTGATGATAGATCCATCACACTGATATGTTGCCGCCACTTCTGGTACAGCAGATAATACAGTAGTAGAAGAGACAGGAGCAAGAAAACTGCAGAAAGACAACACAGCCGTGATTATCATTTTACGCCGCTCCGTAAACTTGTTGTAGACTTCGTCCAGATCACCCGTTACAACGTACGAAGCGTCTGCCATATCGTGGTGGCTAGTGGCGGAGATAGTAGGCTCTAGCTGGAGTTGATCGTTCCTCGGTATGATGGACGTAAATTGCTTGTCAGGTTCAGGGCCTCGTGGGGCATACGGCATTGGAGCCGGGGATCTGGTGGTCGTCATGATCAGGAGCATGAGAGTTGACAAGTAGATATGCATGCAGAATACAATAACTATGCATGGAATCGCGAACTGTTGCGTGACAAGAGTATTTGGGACTTGGGCACGAACAGCACTATAAGAAGGTAGTATTTATTCAACAGAGAATAGTGAGTCAAAGAAAAAAAATGCCCATCAAAAGGTGACCTTTCGAGCAGTCTGAGCATCGTGACTCTTCTGCGTTAGCCGTATCCACTATACTAAGCCAATTTAGGCTTGGGACAGGCCTTTGCCGTGGTAGCCATCCTAGAAAGAGCCGCTTTTCCGTGAAGAAGATGAAGAAGATTTCCTCCCAGCCGAGAATGCGGTATGATGATGCGTCGCGGAACTGTTTTGTTGTTTTTCATTGGTGCCAAGCGCCGTTGAGCGATTTCCATTGCTGCGGGAAAAGAGCGATCTGGTGGAGAACGTTTCCGAGATCGCTTGACAAAGCCAAATCTTGGCATGCATGTGACAAGTACCACCTGGCATCAAAACCACTCGATATGTCTACACATATATTTCCACTGAAGGCCTGTGTAAAATATGTACTCTTATCCGAACTCCGCATGGCCAAGTCTTTCGCTACTGAGTCCAGTGTCATCAGTCAAGGCCTTTGTAAAGATTGCAAGAATGTCCATCCCGCATGAGCCTCAGTGCACAGAGCCATGGTAACGCCGGTTATGCAATCCCTCTTTTATATCTCTAATACAGCTCACATACTGAGCCTGTCCAGGCTGAGTCGATCCGCGCTTCGCTGTTGCTTCACCATCCCTAGCTTGTAGAACTTTTCTTCTCCAGCAGCCGTCCGACCACCAATATACAACTTCTCTGAGCCTTTGACTTCGTAAAAGCCGTCCGAAGAGCTGTCAGAGCCTCTCCTATCTCTTCTCGCTGCGCCTGGTATGGGGAAGGCTTTGGTGGCTGGCGATGTTGAACGGTGGTATGGCGCTGCATGCTGCCTCGTTGGCTGGAACTGGCCTGCTGCTTGCACTGCGGCGGCAGTGGCGCCCGGTGAGGTCGGGTTTGTCTTTGTCGACATTGCTCGACTTGTTGTCGTGTTGGCTGCATTTTGAGGAGAGGGCGTGTACGAGGGTGTTGCTGCGGAGGAAGAGTTGGCCGCTTTCGTGATAGCGGCTTGCGCCCGGAACGCTGCTAGAAAGTTGTTGAAGAAGGGCCTGTTGGTAGTCATGGTGTCGCTAGGAAATGTTCGCACTGGACGTCAACGCCCGCTGCTCCCCAGATGTGCGCCTAGAAGTGTGGGAAGACTCTGTTACCACACGCGCTTATCTTCAAGCACTGTGGCAGCCTTGGGCGCTATCATGCAGCGTTTATATGCCGCGGAGCTGTGCGTTGTAGGCGCGGGCGGTCGGACGATGACGTAACAAATCGTGGGCTGACACGGTCGAGAGGAGGGGCATCGACTCCAGACGGCGGCTCGTATGTGAGGATGTACGGCGAGTTAAGAGGGCGATGATCGCGCGGGCAAGAGGAGGGTTAAGGGCGGTCGGCGTCGCGACTGGTGATGCAGGTCAAAGGAAGAAATCGGAAGCAGGTGATTCGCACAACGGGTCTCGCCGACCGAGGCCCGGCGGCGTCCTTGCGCGACCTCATGCTTCTGCAGTCGCGACTCGAAAACATCGTCAACTTATTACCACATGCCAGTGCATGGCTATCGCGCGCCATGTCGTCCAGAGTGGTATGGCTGTGGGTCTGGCGTGATGGTGTGCACGACCTGCTGTACGATTTGCCCATGGTTCCCGGGTCGAACACCCACCCTCATGCATCTCCGCGATTGGCAATCCGCCCCTCTGCAGCCAAACAACGATGGACGGTTCGTAAGGCTGGCAAGCGCCGCAAACCACTCGCCGCCCTCGCCTGACGTGCTCAGAATAAGCAATTCACATACCGGCCATCCAGAATGGCATACCCCCCACACCACATTCACCCTCTTCGCAGAGTGAGATCACGATGAAATCACGATGAGAGAGCGCGGCTACATGCGGGCGACTGCCGCTAGCCAGGTTCCTGTTACCCACTCTGCCAACGCTGTCCCGCTCCTGGATTCTCTCGCAGACCTCGGGAGAGTCACTCACCGTGATCTGTTGATCGATGGACTTGTGTGTGAGTTCAGCTGATCAAGAAGGGCACTATTCCATTCTAGAAATGGCTTGAAGCCTTAAACTTCAGAACGGCCTACCTTAGCTGAGCGGTGGCCTTCTTCACGATCTGACTGTCCATAGCCCAGCATCTACCATTTACCAACAATAGCCAACGACATAAAACTCCTGGTCTCCACGAGAATAACAATTGGCATCTTGACTCGTCCCTATTTTCCGGGAACCACAGGCTGCATTACATCGACTGGACTACCCCAGCACACAAGGATGCGTTAAAGATACTCCCCTTCACCAAGCTCTTGGGATTGCGTCGCTGATCTTATTCTGGTACATACTGCTTAGTGCTATTATCATCGCTCGAACATGTTTATTCATTAACTCTTCTCATAGGGCTAGGTCCTTCCACTGCGGCCATGAGGGTGCAGAGAGGCCGGATGTTTCCCGGGGATTCTACTTTGGGACGACTCCACGCGATGATTCAAACCTGAAGCGCCCAGTAGCTTCTTCTTAGCCTGTAGAGCCTGGTATGGACTCAAACTTTATTTACTTTCTCTAGCCCGACTGTCTAGTGGGCAGCTTGTTGATCAGCCGATCGTTTTGACGGGCCTACCAAAATTTGTGAAGATACTATTCAAAAACTTCTGCCGTTTTACGACAGCTTTGCTACGATCAAGAGAAACGCATTGCCCCGAAAAAGGTTTCTGTCTTCCGGCTTCTTGAAAGAGTTGGTCGATAAAGAGTAAGTGTAGTGAATTCTGTGGAATTATTATCTGGTCGGGAATTTAAATATGTAAGACTACTGGATACCAGAGGATTAGGACGACTTGCATACTTGCAGTGGTTCTGATACAGTAATCTCCTACTATGGCAGGACTCGATCTGGTTTTCGCCCGTCCACTTGCCAGCGGCCAAGTTCGTCTTTAGACTAGCAGTCCAGATTCGTCCTGTTGTGTCCACCAATTTCGAATCCCGCGCCACGACATTCCTTTGGCCCTATGTCCCTATGTCCCAAACGGAACACCTGCATCTGCACTCCTGAATATGTGTGTTGTGCCACATACCAAATCCAAGCCGACGGTGGGATGCGGTCCGCTGGAGCAGCTATGATCGAAGGCTATACAGGCACTGTCTCTTCTATAAAAATCGATGGCCCTTCAGATATTTATCACTAGCCCAAGGAGTCCGGCGTACCCGAGGACCGTTTTTGCGCGGTGCGGAGGATTTCCAATATCAGCTTAATCTATGTCCGGTTAAGGCCGCCCCAGAATAGGCATCGCGCGTATGTGAATATGCAGCTTCCAGAGAAGGCAACCGCCTGCAGGTGGCGGCTAAAGCATGTGATGGGGGAAATACACTCGACTTTTTGGATAACCTGACCTTCCTATCTGTGTCCTCAAGCCCCCAAAACCAATAACGAATGTTCGAGACGGAACGCGCACATAATGGACAATAGTCCTTTGAGACGGACAATCGACGTGTATATCTCACAACCACATCTTTGACCCAGGCCGAAGCGATCGACTTCAGAGACAGTTCAGTTATGCCTCCCTTCTCCCGACTACTACCGTTGGCCCTGCTCCCTTACGTTCTCGACTACCTTTCCAAACAAGAGTATAGTTCTCTCGTACGGGTGTGCAAATACCTCAACAAAGAAGTCACTCCATACTTGTACCGAGAGATATCATTCCGAGCAGGGAAATCCCGCGGATGTGCTCGAAAACTCGCATTTCTCCTCCGCACTTTTCTGGAGCGTCCACAGTTTAGTTCCCATGTCAATATCTTCAGGTTATCTGGGCCGCACCCGTGCTGGACGAAATACAATCCTTGGCCAGAAGAGCACGACAGGAACGCTTGGAGTGTCAATCTCTGGGGCTTGGAGGGCTGTACTACCCTCTCCAAAACCCAGATGATCTTCGTCACAAACCAGTTCTACCAACTGGTGGATGCGGACATGCACAAGTCGCCGACGCAGTTCCGGGGCCGCAGCAAAGATGCTCTCGCCATCTTAGTGCTGACGCGATTGACTCAGCTGACTACGCTGAAGTTGGGCGATGGCTTTCTCATGTACTCTCTGTTCCTGCCCCAAATTCTCAAGCGTGCGGACCACCTGTTTCCGAAACTCGAGCATGTCGTGTTCGGAGACAGGATGCCAGACCTGGAGAACTCGTTCTCGTATATGGATCTGGACCTGGTGCGGCCGATCTTCCACTCTCCGACGGTCCAAAACTTCGAGTGGACAATGTCGCAACCATGGCAGTTTGGCTGGAACACGCCCGAACCCCCTAAAAACACGCACCTAACATCGCTGCACCTTTTCCGAACCAACATCAACAGGGCTACATTGAACCAGCTGCTTTCTGTGACGCCGAATCTGAAGCGGTTCCGCTTCCAACACGAGATCTTGTTCAATAACGTAGCACCGGGCTCCAGCGCCCTGGCTCCGTTCCTCCACCTTGACGGCCTCAATCAGGCCCTCAGCAACGTCAAAGACAGTCTGGAAGACTGCAAGCTGACGCTCGGTCTCGCTCCCGGCTCACTGTCCTTTAAGTACATAGTGGAGGAAGGACTGCACTTCCCCCCTGTCGAAGGCACACTGACCGTCCTCAAGGGCATGAAGAAGCTCAAGAACGTCGAGGTCCCACTCGTTATGTTTCTCGGGTGGTCTCCCGACTTCGCAGCTCGGCTGGATGAAGTGCTGCCGGAGCACATCGAGGACGTCACACTGCGCGACGACTTCGTGCGCTATTCGCCGTGGACGCTGGATGTGAACTGCGGGCAGAAAATGGGGCGTATCGAGGAGTATGTGGGGGGCAGAACGGTGCATGCATCGAAGCTACGCACTCTGAAGATCAAGTTGACGGCGGCGAAGAAGGATCATTGGCTTTTGGAAGCGGTCAAAGATCTAAGAGCGCTTATTGGTGAGAAGGGCGTGCAGCATTGGGTTAGTAATGAGCTGGTCAAGGAGAATTATTGCTGGCAGTTTGAACATTCGGAGGACTCGAGGAAGGATAGCGTGATACCCGGTGTGTTCTTTACGACTTAAATATACTTCCAAGGAGCGGCACTTCACCCGGGAACGGAATATTGTAAAGTAAAATCATTTGGAAGTGTACAGTGGGATTATGGACAAAATGGAACGCATGGAGGTGGATGCCACTTCCCTAGAATTGCTTGAATGGACAGCCCTGGTCCGCGATTCCCGACCCGGTTTTCTCTTTCAAAACCTTCCACGTGAAATCCATCAGCTTCTCTGCCAAAGCATCGTCGTTTGCCAGCTCACTCCCCTTCTCCACGATCGCGGGCGGGCAGATGTACTGGCCGCTCTTCTCGGTTTTCGTTGCGGCAAACATGGTGGACACTGCGCCCTCGAATTGGTCCTTCTTAAACGGCGCTGCTAAGGTGCTGACTGCGTAGCCAGCTATAGGGTATGGCTCGTGGATGGCTTCTGCTGATTGTCTTGTCTCGACTACGCCGGGGTGCGTAGCATTGACAAGAATGTTCGGATGTTTAGACGTGAGATGGCGCGCTAGGTACTTGGAGAACAAGATGGCTGCTAGCTTGCTTCTGCCGTACTGCCCCATAGGTCCCAGGTCTTGGTTTAGTTCCTCGACGCTCTCGAACTTGGTGTCCTTGGGCGCATTCTCGTGCGCGTTCGATGACTGGTTGGTAATGTGAACCTTATCCTTCTTGGCTGTTTCCTTCAGCAGCGGCAGAAGATGGCTAGTCAAGACGACATGTCCGAAGTGGTTCTGCGCCATATGTAAATCGACGCCATTTTTCGCCAATTGCGCCGACATGATACCGCGTCCCGCATTGTTGATCAGTATGTCCACGCGATCCGTCTTGGAGGAAATCTCGGACGCGGTCTTTCCGGTCTGCTCCCAATCGCTCAAGTCGCAGTGCATCCATTCGACCTTCTTAGCCGCCTCCTCGCCCACCTGCTCTTTCAGCGTGTTGATCGCACCCGACGCGATGTCCTCGGACAGCGAGATGATGAAGAGCTTTTCGATATTGTGCTTGAGCAGGGTGTGACTGCATCCATATCCAATGCCCTCGGTGCCTCCCGTTATAACTGCAACCTTGCCCGACAGATTCGGCACCTCCTCGAGCGAAAACTTGGAGTCATCGGGCGCGAGCTCGTGGCCAGACACGTTTTTGCCCAGGTTCTCGGCGATGGTGTTCTTGACGGCTTGCATGGTGCTGGCGGCGTTGTAGATGGGAGTCGTTGAGATGGGTCGTTTGAAAACGGGACTACACGTTAGACGGACTGCGCGGATGCGGAAGCAATTCATTAGATGCGAGGGGTCGTGAAAAAGAAATCGGGAGTCTATCGTCTATTATCCGTAGGACTTACATGGTAGACTAAGATTGGGCGTCTACGGTGACGTCTAGGGGCTACAAAATAGGTCGAACACGCTTTGTCTTGATGTCATAGGAACAAGCGCGTAGGTTATGCGTGCCAATGGCAGAGTCCGCGATCGATCGTAACAAGAGGCTGAGAAGATCGAACTAGATTCCTTTGGTGCTCGTCAAAGGTAACAAAATCCCATGGGTACTGGAGATCGTGGCTGAAGGTCTGATCCATGACGCGGTGACGTAGCACGTGTATTTTGCAACTAAACACCGAAGAAGTTTAGCCGAATGCCCGAGCTTCCTTATCGATAGGAGCGAGTTAATCAGATCCGATTCCATTGGAGAGAAATGGACCGTCTTCTTGAGCCTGTAGATGGATTCCCAGCATGAACGACCGCAACAGGGAGAATCAAGTATGACATCGCCCCCACGTCGGCCAGCTTCCCCTCCTGACACTCTCAGAGATTCTATAACCCCACTATCCGCACCGGCGGTCTACCAGGTATATCCGAGACCATCTCCGCCAATTCTCCTGCTCAATCCCATAATGAGCTCCGCGAACCCACGGTTCCGAACTCGCTCCCGCCCGACATCGACGCCGCTCGCCGCTCGCGCATACAGACCGACCTAACGAACGTGTTCCACGCCAAACGCCCGTCTCACAGCACTGAACCGCCGTCGCTAAAGGGTATGGGCACATACACGCACGTCGAATTGCAAACCCTGTTCCCGCATCAGCGGCACATCACGACGAACAAATTCCTGCCGCTCGGCGGCCCAAATCGGGCGAGGAGGAGGCATGCGGGCGTGGTGGCAGAGCTACCGAAAGATGTACAGGCGCTCTACAACGAGGTGAGGGAGGTCATAGAGAAGGAGGAAAAGCTGGCTGAGGGCGGGGAAAACTACGACCCTAGGGATAGGTTTGGAGGTCTGGCATTTCCGGACATCATGGTGCCCCCACCGCCGCCTCCAGAGGACACTGGCGATGTCGAGATGGGAGGCATGGGAGATGGTAGAGGTAGATGGGACATGGGCCTAGACAGGACGAATAGTGCGGCTAGTGGGAAGGAACCGCAACAGGCGAGGGGCACTACGTATGATGCGAGCCGTGACCCGAGGAGAAGGAGACAATAATGCCTGGAGGGGTATGGTGGTGCTCCATCGCGCATTTTTACTCTAGCTGAGCATTTACACGGAGTTGAAGGACACTGGAAGATATCCATATGGCGAGCGTGTTCTACATAGTCTGTTATCACAATGTGATTATTTTACTGGCGTTCCTCTCGCACGCAGCGAAGAGGGTACAAACCATGATCACGAGCCTCGGTAACAACCTTGGACAAACCAACCAAATCTCCGCGCAGTGACATGCCCCCCTTCTGGCTAGCCGTGTGCATATGCCATAGTGACAGCGGCGGGCGGTAGCGAAGACGTCTCGAGCCAAAGTCAACGACCTCTCTTCGACGAACACGCTTTCAAAGTGATATTGGTGTCTCGGGCTCGTCACATCCTTTTGCACGGGACGCAAGAAATGCTTCGTCCAGCATCCTCTTATGCAAGCGCTCGCACTCGGTGTTCTCGCCTGAGTGCTGACTGCGGGCGACGACCCGTGCTTGTCGTCCGAAGCCCCTGATTCAGCTGGACACGGCGTTCGGCACATTCCTAGCATTATTGTGCTTTTCGCTTCGCAGATGCTGCAATTCTTCACAATGATTTGTGTAGGAAGAGTGGCAATGACAAAGGACCTCCCGGATTGTGGCACCCGGCAATGCAGACGGCCGATGATGTGCACAAAACATCGGGTGATCGACAGTCAACTCTCCGGCACCGTCTGGACTCTGGACTCTGGACTCTGGACTCTGGACGGCTCTTCCGGAGCACGAGAAGAAGAGACTTTTGGTGTGTTTTCTGTGTGCTGTGCGGAGTCCGCTTTTTCAAGGTGTCCGGCAATTCTAACTGGACATGTCCGCATGTTTGCCTGCGTTTACATGAGCTATTTTTAATTAATTACTACCCAAACTTGTGCCACCCGTTCAACAACGACCACGCGTGCTCGTTATTGGATTCCCCACTGTATCGATGTCAGCCAATTCTTGCCCAGGCGCGAACGAGCAACCACCACGCGTCCTACCACCTCCAGAGCACCCTCTCGGTTCGAGAAAGCATGTCAACACCATCGGATTTGTGTCTGCTGTACAACTGTCGGATGGACATGGCACAGAGTGATTAACTCCCCAGGACCGTCGGAATGTGCCGCGCCCAGCGCAATGTCCAGGCTGGAGATTGAGCAGGCCACGCATGGGACAGGTGCGGTCACCGGTGGCCGCGGTGCGTACCTGCTTCTCCCGGCGGCGCTGCGGCCGTTTGCGAGCTGCACGAAGCCGCTGTCGACTCGCTCTTGCCCTTGCCCCCCGTGGCTCCTGCGCCGTCGCCGTGCCTTCCATAATTAATCTGGGGCCCACCGTCACCTTTCTTTTAAAGCGTCTTCGGCCTCCATCTTTTCCTCTGCCCGGCCATTCTTCAGCTTCTTGACCCTTCGGTACCTACGCCTTATAATAAGAATAATTCTGTCCCTCGTTGTCGTTCGCTGCCCTTTCACCTTACTACTCTAATTTCTTCCCGTCGCTCGCCGCCACGATGCGCTTCACCTCTTCCCTCTTGGCTGTTGCCGCCACTCTTTCGACGGCCCAGGCCGCCCACAAGGGCATGAACTATGGTGCATTCTTCCTGAACCAAGAACCCAAGCATCGTGCCGACTTCGAGTACGAATTCGCCGCGGCCAAGCAGCTGCCCAACACCAGTGGTCAGATCAACAGCGCCCGCCTCTACACCATGATCCAGTGGCGCACCACCAACACTATCATCGAGGCCATTCAAGCTGCCATCAACACCAAGACGACGCTGCTCCTCGGTGTCTGGGCCTCGGCTGGCCAGGCAACAATGGACAATGAGATTAAGGCTCTCAAGGCCGCTATCCAACAGTACGGCAAGGCCTTCACGGATCTCGTCGTCGGCATCTCGGTTGGAAGCGAAGACTTGTACCGCATCTCACCCACAGGCATCGAGAACAAGTCGGGAGTTGGAGCAAACCCGAATGAGCTGGTCAAATACATTGGCCAAGTTCGCCAGGCCATCAAGGGCACCGGCCTTGCCGGCAAGCCAATTGGTCACGTCGATACTTGGTAGGTCGTACCTTCAATTGGGCGTGGGCGTTTGCTAACGTTGGCAGGACTGCGTATGTGAACGCCAGCAACAATGCCGTCATTGATGCACTCGACTTCATCGGTGTAGACGCGTACCCGTACTTTCAGACCACCATGGCCAACAGCATTGGAAATGCCAACAAGACCTTCTACGCTGCCTTCGATGCCACTGTAGCTGTTGCGAAGGGCAAGCCCGTATGGGTCACCGAGACTGGTTGGCCCGTGTCTGGACCTCAGCAAAACCAGGCCGTCGCCAGCTCCCAGAATGCTAGAATCTACTGGCAGGATGTCTCGTGCAGCCTGATGCGCCGCAACGTTCACCTCTACTACTACACGCTTCAGGACGCACAATACGGCAACCCTAGTCCCAGCTTTGGCATCAAGGGACCGGGTGATCTTATGCAGGTCAAGCCGTTGTTTGACTTGTCCTGCCCGGGCGGTATCAACCCTGTAAGCCTCCTCTATTCCTTCTTTCTAACCTGTCTTCTATCTCCATACTTTTTTTCACTTTTATACAACGCGTCACTCGTCTCGTCTTCTCTGTCACTCGTCTCGTCGTTTCTGTCGTCTCTCGTGCCAACTAGAACGCTTTGCCCCATTTGCACTTGTATACCATCGCCAGGGCCTGCTGCACACCTATCGATCTGGGCTGGAAGGCCTCTAGATTGGTATGCACGGGCTAATCGGTATGTCAAGTACGATATGGCAAGTTCAAGCGGCATCACCGAGACGGCGACGAGTACGGGTTTGTTGAGTGAGAGTAACGAGATCTGAGATCCTTGGTCGAAAGGAACATTTGACTAACGTTATCCTAGCGCTCTCTATAACCGACATCTCTTTGACGTCCGAGTCCACAATCCCATCAGTTTCTTCACTCCTCCATCCCGGCATACCGTCCACGACACCTGCACCTCCCGGGACCATTAATCGTCCAATACCAACTGCGTCTTCTTCAATGCCCGCCCCAAGCGCCAGTGGAACACCACCCTCTCTTTCTCCGCCAGCTCCTCCTAGCTTCCTATCTGGGCCGTTTGAACCCCCTGTCTTGATCGTTCCGATTGATCGATCCGCGCCTGGTACCGTCATGGGAAATAACTTCGTTGCTCAAATATCGCCCACACACTCTACTTTGTTCAACTTCAACATCCCAGCCACCTCTCAAGGCAAGACCTGCACTCTTGCTTTCTACCTTTCATCCTCAGCTGGCTTGTTTAAGCCATTCCAAATGGCAACCCCAGGTGGCATTGCTGTTTCACAGCTTGACCACATGGTCACCGAAACTACGAATGCACGCAACGTTGGCTCGGCTCGTTTGATTGGTGGCATCAGCCAAGTGACGCCAGGTCAAGGACAGACCGTCGGCAGCGCCCCTTGCGAGGCTGGAAGCGTTGTGAGCTATCAGGTGGATGCCGTTGGTGGGCTGAATTTGCAGTTCTTCCAGATGGTTGCACCGACGACGGGACTGTTCGTGACGATTTCTTAAGGTCGAAGTGGAGCCTGTAGATTGCGGACCAGGACGATTGAAGATGATGTCTTATAGAAAGTTTACCCAGCGCACTAAGCGTCTCTCATTAATATAATGTTTATACACGTTAGCATAGCCTTTAACATTGTCCGCAATGTGTCAGTTCGATTGGCAATACCATGCGAGTGTCTCATCGTCAACATCGGACAAGCACACGAGGTCGTAAACACCAGATGGATGTGACAATTTTGGACCGCTACATATTGAACCATTGAAGCCCCCCTGGGTTCTTCTACTAAGACATAGGGTAGTCCCTAATACAACAAACGTTCTATATCTACATCATGTACAGTATTAGTCCGCTTCTATCCTCTTTCTCTCTCTACTACAGCGTTAACTTGCTTGTGTACTTTTATATAATCTCCCAGGTGCAATCCTCTTGCTAACAACATTTTCTACATAGTAACGTATTAGTGTTGGTATCCTGCTTTCTAGATGTGCTTATTCGGGATCAAGCTAGTGTATCTATGCATTTATGTATGTATAGCGTAGAATGTTTGGTTGGTGTTTCACGTGGACGAAGAGACGAGAGAAAAGTGAAGAGAAGAGGTAGAGTAAATTGGGTTCAGAGGGCTCTTTGTTTGTAGAGTTTTTGCTAAGTTAGGGTAGGTACTAGAGTATATAGAAGCGAATGTGATAAGAATAGAACGTAGGGGTTTAGTAATTAGGGGATAGGTAGGTAGGTACATAGACAGATACATATGAGTAGAAGGTATAGTATTAGATACTATTACGTAGTGTAGGAATACAAAAGAGTTATAAGTAGTCAGCCTTATTGCTGCTTGCATATCCGCTGGACATTACTGCTACAATAGAGAGCGTTAGGTAGACAAGGCTAGAAGCTACAGTTTGCACACGTGAAAGTTGACACCGATTTAATATAGTATTAGGTAAAGTTGGACGTAGTAGATGTATAGGGAGGGGTTGTGTAGTAGAACTCTCTCTTTGCGGTTGACAGCGAGGAGATGTGGGATTTAGTGTTTAGGGGGTATTGTGTTGCGGAGTAGATATACAGGTAGGTGCTAACATAAGTTAGTAGATGAGGGAGAGCGTTCACAGAGAGAGGAACGTTGAGATAAATACGTAGCGAAAGAGGCATACACTGATAAATACATCCGCTATAACAATGCACTCCTAATAGTTCACAACCAACCACATTGGCAACATAGCTACGAACAGGAATCCCAAAGCAAGCTTCATGAGCCTTGTAAGCGGTAAAGACACATGCCTATACTCTGATTAGCTTCATTGCCTCGATGAGCCTGATCCCGTTTACGATGGACTAGAGAATGGAAGCGAATATCTCGACGACGGGTACAATTTACCAGCCGAGGACGACGAGTCGGAAATCGCACCGGACGAAATCGACATGTCCGATTTTTTTGATGTCCCCTTTCCAACTGTCCTCAATATAGTCATCCGCTTCTCAGAGGGCAACCCTTCCAAGAACCTAGGATAGTAGATATTATTAACAGAGCAACGTTTATTCAAGATCGAACAGTCTGGAGCCCTCCGGATTCGTGCTTGCCGGAGTGCAGCGGTAGTCTCGCTACCAGCCTAGCTGGCTAGTAACACGAAGCAGAATATAACTATGAGATCGGGAAAGTCTGATACGCGGAGCAGCGAGGAGAAGATTTTTGTCTCTGTAGCAAGCGCAGAAAATTTAACTGATAAACCACGCAGGGAAACGAGAAGAATATTTTCTCTAGGAGTGAGTTATCTTGACGAACCCATGGTCCTGATAGCGCGCTCCACAGAACGAACCACCCACTTACTTAGCCTGCGCGGGAATAAAAATTGAGACTCGTGGCAGGAGCACGCGGAGAATCTTTATATGTATCTGATTATGCGGTATATGGATCGCAGACTTTGGTAGAGAGGGTGGCAAAAGGAAATGATTTGATTGAGAGAGAAAGAGAGAGAGAGAAAAGTCGTTGGAACTCCGGATCTGGTACCTACCTACCCAATTCACACTACACTACAACTACGACTAGCCGTCGAAGACTCTGTAACTATCCAGATAGATGAGACTGGCCGCGTTAGTAAAGACACTGGGCTCTGCCAAGTAGAGTGGAGCTGTAGAGTGGAGCATGCATCCAAGCTTAGGTAGGTAGCCAGAAACTCGCTCCGCTCCGCCGTACCCCCCAAATGGACAACGCATGAGTTACACAGCCTCCCCCGGATCGGATCCCCAGATGTCGAAGCAGAAACTCCGGGGTAAACCGGCATAGACCCGCACTCTATACTTTTGACATATTGCCAACGACTCCAACGGCGATCGCGATACTCTCGCATGCACATCTTGCTACGTGGCCGCGTTACAATAAAAGACGTAATTGGTCGCATACCGCCTAAAGCGGGAATGCATCACGCACCAACACCAGCGCATAGCGATCTCCCGCCGTCCCATATAGACTCGACAAGGACATTTCGAGAAACGGTCGTACGGACGGAAGGAAGTTATCGCGCGCAATCGGAAGCTGGAGCAGCCGGCTTATATTTGAGTAATTTGTGCGCTTACTCTGTGTTTAGTAGTGAGGCATTTTTGTGACGCTCGCTAGTTAGATGCATGCCGTGCCCAGCCAGTTTGTATAAAGAGTGCCAAACCCGCCAAGTTCTGCCCAAGGAGAGCCGCAGAGAAAAGTAACTTCTCACAGCCCAAGAGCAAACAGCGCGCCAAGAGGTCAGTCTCCACTGCTACAGTGAATCATTTCATGCTGCTAAGCTTTCAGGGTCATTTTTCGTTGCAAGGTTGAGGCATTTCCGAACTTCGCATGGGAGATCGGTGGTGCCAAGAGCGAGATTGCTACACAGAGTGCCGGGCGAACGCTTCAACTCCAATATAGCCGTGTAGTTGCGTTGTTTTGTCGCATGTCAGTGCAACATGGATGTCTGTCCCAGAACCACCGGGCCGCTGCAATATGCGTTTTCTGGAAACTGCACGCGGCAGATCTGCAAAACTTCTGACGATGCTGATACCGACCCTGGTAAAAAATTACTCGGGAGGAATGTTGAAACATGGAAAAAGAATTCAAAAAAGAGACCGAGAAAAAACTAAGATACGACTAAGAGAAATGGCGAGACACGGTTAAAACAAAGTCGAATCCTGTTGAGCCTCGAACTGAAGTTCTTGATCCGGGCCGGATCTTGGGAGAACAAAATAACAAATCGAGAGAGGAATAGCGAACGCGCTGGTCTTGTCGAGACTCGCCGTTACACTTCTGTAACAAAGTTGAACTTCAACAAGACCGAGGGAACTTAGGAGTCCTGGTGGTCTGTAGACTGTGGGCCGGTCTAGCGTGTCCGATGGTTGAGCGGAACGTCGCCGGCAATCCATCCGCGATTCTCTAGACGTTGGCGCTGAACAGTTGTAGACCTGCGTACGTTGAAGCATCAGTAAGGGGAAGATTCAGTCTCCACCATGGCAGATTGGCACTGCAGCTTGTGGGTCTATTTCGGAGATGCGCCCGGAAACATCGTCGAATTAGAGGATCCCCATGCGCCGGGCGGATAACATCGTTGAGATGTTGTATAACTATTACGATTAAGTTCGACAAGATGGCTCAAGAAGTTCAGGGCTCCAAGAGTTGGTGGGGATAGTAATGAGCGCCTTGTCGTGGTCATCCACGAGGAGTCGATATGTGTTATGCTATGGACACCAGAGCGGAGAAAGGAGTCGCAAATTCGAAATTTCGACAGTGCCCGCCGTGATAGAAAATTAGGAGCAGCGTGGTGTTGAGTTTCTAAACAGGATCAACACAGGATGATCGAATCTATTGCCAATAGAGGGGTCCGCGCGCATCCGCTTGAGGAAGACGCGTTTGTTTTGAGGCTGCTGGCGACTGCAGATGACAATTTGGCACACGACATCACGCTTGAGAGATACAGGACTCCACTTTGTAGCTGATTGGACTAAAAGGTAGGCTCTTAGACAAGGAAATTGCGCATTTCGCGATTCAACGGCCGATCGGTGGTCGGCGCTCGCTTTGTGTGCCGGCCGAGTTCGGCTTACCTCGGCAGCGCGAATTCAGACTGCCTCTTCGAATTTGACTGATTTCGGAGATGAGGATCCAATTGCTCCTAGTGGAGCGCGCGTGTTTGACTCCAGGCATGCGACGTACGGCACAAGAAAGAACGCCGTCCAGAGAGAACGCGAGAGAATTGGGCGTTTATCGTGAGACACAGAGGAGGTTTAGAAGATGGGTTGAACTCTTGGAGACTGGCCGTGACCGTGAGCATGCGGATCGCTTATCGGGGCTGCAGCAACCAACCAGGTGGTGGCTCGCATCTCGCTCCCAAAAGCAAGAGATAAGCTTCAGGTAAAAGGCAGTCCCAAGGCTGATCCTAGTTGTGTTGCATCGTTCGACATGCGATTTGCCGGCCCGTCTGTCATTGGACGGTCAAGCTGATTCCTGTTTGTGATAGGCTGCGGTCACGAGCTCATGTTCCTCCCGCGGGGAATCGCTCGGCAGCTTTGGACCGCCATGGTTAGGCCCAGCGGCGATGGTGCCAACAACAACAACAACAACGATATGCACTTGCTGCGGGCTCGTGTGTAGCAACCAACACCCGACGTTGAGACGCATTCGGGGGCGTTCAGCTTCGTCCTCCTTATCCAGCAGGCTGACAGCACGACGACAGCACGACGTCAAAACGATGAGACAAGTCGCAGAGAGGACAAAGACTCGGCTGCATATCCACAAGCCCGCTATGTCATGAATAGCTGCGCGGGCTGAAACTGGAGGCTGGTGATTGGGCGATCAGGAGCACATAAGCATGGGCTAAGACCTGGCTGAATGATGTGCGCTATCCGAGCGTTATATTGGCGCGGCAGCCCGCTCGCGAAGTTCGAACGGATGGGCCAGGTTGCATAAAAATCTCTTCATCAGCACCGAGTGCACACCGGATGTGGGGGTCAAGCATGCCCAAGAGCTCATCTATAGGGACAAGACCATCAAGAAGAGCCCATCTAGATATCCAGATATGCCTCGACATTGACGTTCTGTGCTACCAAGGCTAAGCCCGGGACTGACCATCTGCTCCATACTCTATCGTTCTTGACGTGCATGCAAATCCCCCGCGCCGCTGAAGTACGCGCGCTTGGCGGCGGGATAGCACTGCGCGGACGTTGACACAACTGGTGACGTCGAAGGAGCCAGGCCGATGCCAGGCGCGGTGTGGGATGGAAAAGCCGGTCCCGTACGATGCCCGGAGCGAGAGTGAATCGTCTCGGAGTGCGAATCATGAGGGCGGGAGCTACTGGAGAGGCCGAGCACTGGACGCTCGTGAGGCAGGCGGGTTTGACGCCTTGTCGCGATGGAGCCGCGGAAACGTTTTCGCGATGAAGCTTCCGAAGTTTCATGCCGTTGTGGCGATTCGAAACATGGTGGTTGGGGAACGCAGAAGCGATATTTGCGCACGGCGTGGTTGTTCTGGCGGCCAAGGCGCGGGCCTAGAGGTATCTATCTACGCAGGGCATGGGAAAAATCGCGCTCTTGACCTCATGTAAAGGTCTCGTCCCGACGCCCGGCATTCCCGGGTCCGCGCGGGCGCGGACGGAGGCTCAAGGACCAAGGATTGGGAGTGCCGGTTGACCCAGCCAGCTCACCGCTGGCAGAGCGCCCGAATCGCAGCGAAATTCGCGCAGCATGGGCGCGCCGAAGTGCGTCTTTTATGAGTTTTTTCGCCAGCAGTGCCGGACATGCACGCGGCGGCGGCGGCCGGCCAGCTGCGAGCCATCCACTCGAGTGCGGGCTATCCCGCAGGGACAGCGCGGGCGTCTCAGCAGTGTCGAGGGCGTGCAGGTCGCCGTGGAGACGGTCCGCGCACTGAGCAGCAGGGTGATGGAGACGGTCCGCGCGCTGCAGAGTGAATGGGAGCGTGCAGGCCGGGCAGCAGCAGCCGACTGCGACTGCGACGATGATGTCGGTGCGCGAGCTACCCCGGTCGATGGCTGCCAACGGGCCTACCCTGCCACCTTGCAGCTGGCAGGACGCGGTGGCGGATTGAGTGAGCGCGCAATATGGCGCGGCCACGGGCGCATGCAGTACTGTAGAGAGGGCACAATCTGGGGCGCGCGCGAGGGTCAATTGATGCAATATCGTGTCGGCCTTGTGTGTGTGTTGTCTGCAGAGCGCGAGGGCTCGTCCACGGGGGGCAGCTGGGAGGGGTGGAGCTTGGGCTGGCCGATCGTCTGCCGCAAACGCAAACGCAAAGCCTGGCACAGGCAGCGCGCGGGATTCGGGGAAAAAGCTGCTCCCAGATAGGGCAAACCGCGCAACCGCGGCGCCCACCCACCCACGCGTTGCTGTTGGCCCTGGCCCTGGCTCCTGGCCTGCTCGTTGAGCGACTTAGGTCGGCGCTGGGGGGCTGGTCCTGGTCGGGCTGGTCAACCGTCCTGGGCGCCAATTGGTGCTAGTGCAGCTCTTGTGCACGCCGAAGCTGCTTCTTAAGGAGCCCTCGCCCCTCCAGCCGTCCTACAGAGAGTTGCCCTCGATCGACACAACAAGACGCTCTCTGCTCTTCCCCTCGGCCTTCTCCCCCTCTCCACTCCGGTGCTCCCTCGACGGCGAGACAGCCTCAATTGCAGCTCGCGGCTGGGTCTGCGTGTGTCCATTGGCGCCTCGTAGTCATACCAAGGTACGTCGTCGCCGCCGCCGCTCTGGTGATTCTGGCCGATGATTCTGTGCTGCCTGGAATCATGCTCGCAATTGTGCTCGCCAGGGCCGCAATGTGCTCGCTGGCGGTGGGGTGGGCAGCGCGCGCCGTGGGTGCGAGGCTGGCAGGCTGGTTGGAAGCGCCGGCCCACGCTTGCCTGCCGCGGTACACCGCGCGCACGGGCCGTTTCCCAGAGAAATTGCACGCAACAAGAACACACTGACCGAACCCGCTGCAGACTTTAATTCACGCATTCCACGATAAAAAGCGAGCCCTCCGCCGCTCCTCTGCCGCTCCATCATCCTCCCTCCCACCGCGCACATCACTAGACACCACTAGCACTACAGTCCGCAATGGCCGATGTAAGAGTTCCGCCCTAGCTTCATGCAGAGCCTTTCGCGTCGCATCCATGCTGACCCCAGCAGTCTACCGGCGCCGTGCCGCCGAACCACCTTGGCACCAACGTCCCCAGCGGCCATCTTGTGAGTGCACCGCCCTGCGCATCTCCCTCCAGGTTGCATCGTACTAATACCGCCATCGCAGGACGAGAAGAAGGAGTATGGCGACAACAAGGACACCGTTCTGCCCCCCAAGACCGACTTGGTAGAAGAGGACGAGGACGAGGACATTGACGCCCTCATCGAGGACCTCGAGTCGCAAGATGCCGCCATCGACTACGAAGACGAGGAGGTCGCCGCGCCCGGTGGCGCGCGTGTTGTGCCCGAGGAGCTGCTCCAGACCGACACCCGCCTTGGTTAGTTGCAACTCCGCTAGCCCAGCCGCTATCGCACGACTAACAGCGCCCAGGCCTGACCACTAGTGAGGTCGCTTCCCGCCGGAAGAAGTTCGGTCTCAACCAGATGAAGGAGGAGAAGGAGAATCTGATTCTCAAGTTTCTGGGCTACTTCATCGGCCCTATCCAGTTCGTCATGGAGGCAGCCGCCGTCCTCGCCGCCGGTCTCCAGGATTGGGTCGACTTCGGTGTCATCTGCGGTCTGCTCCTGCTCAACGCCTCTGTTGGTTTCGTCCAGGAATACCAGGCCGGTTCTATTGTCGAGGAGTTGAAAAAGACCCTCGCTCTCAAGGCTACTGTTCTCCGCGATGGCGCACTCACTGAAATCGAAGCCCCCGAAGTCGTCCCTGGTGACATCCTCCAGGTCGAAGAAGGTACCATCATCCCCGCCGACGGTCGCATCGTCACCGAAGATGCTTTCCTCCAGGTTGATCAGTCCGCCATCACCGGTGAGTCCCTCGCTGTCGACAAGCACAAAGGCGATGTCTGCTATGCTTCCTCCGCTGTCAAGCGTGGTGAGGCTTTCGCCGTCATCACTGCCACCGGTGACTCCACTTTCGTCGGTCGCGCCGCCTCTCTCGTCGCCAGCGCGTCCGGTGGAACTGGTCACTTCACTGAGGTTCTGAACGGTATCGGCACGGTTCTCCTGATCTTGGTCATCTTGACTCTCTTGGTTGTCTGGGTCAGCTCTTTCTACCGCTCCAACGGCATCGTCCACATCCTCGAGTTCACCCTTGCTATCACCATCATCGGTGTCCCTGTCGGTCTCCCCGCTGTCGTCACCACCACCATGGCCGTCGGTGCCGCCTACCTCGCCAAGAAGCAAGCTATCGTCCAGAAGCTCAGCGCTATCGAGTCGCTTGCTGGTGTCGAAATTCTGTGCTCCGATAAGACTGGTACTCTAACCAAGAACAAGCTGTCTCTCGCTGAGCCCTACACCGTCGAGGGTGTTGAGCCTGAAGACCTCATGCTTACTGCCTGCTTGGCTGCCTCCCGCAAGAAGAAGGGTATCGATGCTATTGACAAGGCTTTCCTCAAGTCTCTCAAGTTCTACCCCCGCGCCAAGTCAGTTCTCAGCAAGTACCGTGTCATCGACTTCCACCCGTTCGATCCCGTCTCCAAGAAGGTCCAGGCTGTCGTCGAGTCTCCCCAGGGCGAGCGCATCATTTGCGTCAAGGGCGCCCCTCTCTTCGTCTTGAGCACTGTCGAGCAAGATCATCCTATTCCCCAGGAAGTTGATGAGGCATACAAGAATAAGGTCGCCGAGTTCGCTACCCGTGGTTTCCGTTCGCTTGGTGTCGCTCGCAAGCGTGGCAATGATGCATGGGAAATCCTCGGTATCATGCCTTGCTCCGACCCCCCTCGTCACGATACTGCCCGCACGATCAACGAAGCTAAGACTCTCGGTCTGTCCATCAAGATGTTGACTGGTGATGCCGTCGGTATTGCTCGTGAGACTTCCCGCCAACTCGGTCTCGGTACCAATGTCTACAACGCTGAACGTCTGGGTCTTGGTGGTGGCGGTGAAATGCCCGGTTCCGAGGTCTACGATTTCGTTGAGGCTGCCGACGGTTTCGCCGAGGTCTTCCCGCAACACAAGTACAACGTCGTTGAGATTCTCCAGCAGCGTGGCTACCTCGTGGCTATGACTGGTGACGGTGTCAACGATGCCCCGTCTTTGAAGAAGGCTGACACTGGTATCGCTGTCGAGGGTGCGTCTGATGCTGCCCGTTCTGCCGCTGATATCGTCTTCCTTGCTCCCGGTCTCTCTGCCATCATCGACGCGCTCAAGACTTCTCGCCAGATTTTCCACCGCATGTACGCCTACGTTGTCTACCGTATCGCCTTGTCTCTCCATCTCGAGATCTTCTTGGGTCTGTGGATCGCCATCTTGAACACGTCCCTGAATCTCCAGTTGGTTGTTTTCATAGCCATCTTCGCCGATATCGCCACTCTTGCCATCGCCTACGATAACGCTCCTTTCAGCAAGTCCCCTGTCAAATGGAACTTGCCCAAGCTCTGGGGTATGTCCGTTCTGTTGGGTTGCATTCTCGCCATTGGTACTTGGATCACCCTCACTACCATGTTCCCGTACCAGAACCTTCCCAACGCGGCCAACCAAGGTGTCAGCGGTGGTATTGTCCAGAACTTTGGTGTCCGTGATGAGGTTCTCTTCCTCCAAATCTCTCTTACTGAGAACTGGCTCATCTTCATCACTCGTGCCAACGGTCCTTTCTGGTCTTCCATTCCGTCGTGGCAGTTGACTGGTGCTATCCTCGTTGTCGACGTGATCGCCACCTTCTTCTGTATCTTCGGTTGGTTCGTTGGTGGCCAGACTAGCATCGTCGCTGTCGTCCGTATCTGGATCTTCTCCTTCGGTGTCTTCTGCGTCATGGGTGGTGTATACTACCTCCTTCAGGACAGCGTTGCCTTCGACGACCTGATGCACGGCAAGACTAAGAAGACCCAGAAGCAACGGTCACTAGAAGATTTTGGTAAGCTTCCTCCCTTTTATTCACGTCATGATTCATATAACTAACTTGACTGCAGTCGTTTCCATGCAACGTGTTTCCACCCAGCACGAGAAAAGCGCATAGAGTCGCACTTGTGTCGTAGTAATATAATGATATTTGTATGAAGGGCGAGCTTAAGGCTGCTCCATAATAGAACAAAAAACCATTTCCAAACCACCTCGGGCAAGCGCGGTCACCAACAGCTTGTTGGCCGTGTTTCAACCTCACTTCGCACCCACTCGATTTCCTTTCTACCTGTTGTGTTTTTTTCCAGTAATACCACCACATTGCGCGCCGAGGGGGGGGTGGATTGGCGTCCCCAGACCAACTTCGTGTACAGATTTTTGCTAGATTGGAAGAGTGGGAGCGGTTAGTGGCCTGTGTAGTTTTGATTTGTGCATGTGTAGGATACAAACGCTGCATGAATTTAATCTATCTCTAAGTTCAGTTGTTCATGTGTCTTATGGTGTGGTGTGGCGTGCTCGTTATGCATCCATTTGTGAAAGGACGCAATTTGTCGGTTGCTTCCCAGCTGGTGTGTATTACCATCTGGCCGTATTGTTGTTCTCCTGGGTCTGAATGCTACCTTTAATGGCGATTTTTTAGCACGGGCTTTCTATCTCTATATACTTACCTACTTCTGTGTTGTTGTATGTTGCGAGGGCTTGTAGCTGCTGCGATACTACCGGCTTCTCTTCGAGCACCTTCGAGCCTCGGTGGCCTGATGGCATCCACTCTCGCAAAACATTCCTCAATCACTAATGTCTAGCTTGGGTTCTTGTTTACTGGATTGTAGTAGTCAGAATAGGCGTTAGGCGTTTGTCTGCAGGTGTGGGTTCCACTAGATACACGTCATCGGGTACCCCACCTTCAGCTTCTAGCTTGCGAACGGTCGTCCGCCGGCGGGTGTTACTTAAACCTTGCAGACCTCGAAACTAGCGACTGGTTTTATACTCATTAACTTCCTGTGGTACTCTCTACCTAATTCCTTGGCCAGCTTCTCTTGCGTATCCTTCTTCCGCTAGATACACACGACAAGCATCAGTCATGGCTTATACTCACACGCCAATCCCATTCTTGAAGCTGAACGATGACACGTCTATGCCTATGCTGGGCTATGGTACTGGAACAGGATGGTTCAAGACAGGGGACGAGAGCAAGATTGACCAGGCGACTATCGACGGTATCAAGACCGCAATCGGACTCGGCTACACCCACCTTGATGGCGCAGAAAGTATTTCCACACACCATCAGCAGGGGAACAATGCATGTGCTCACGTTTCGCAGTGTACAAGACCGAGTCAGAGCTTGGCATCGCGATCAAGGAGGGTGGAGTACCCCGTGAAAAGCTCTACGTCGTTAGCAAAGTGAATAAAAACGTGGACGACATCGAAAACGCCCTCAAAGCCAGCCTGAAGAAACTTCAACTTGATTACGTGAATCTGTAGGAACCGATATTTCCCAAGCCGACTCTGAATCATTCGGCTAATGATTCAAGCTACCTCATCCATATCCCTTTCTGGGCCAAGTCCGACGAAGACCTCCAGCGAGCATGGGCAACCATGGAAGCGGTCCAAAAAGCTGGCCTCACCAAATCCATCGGTGTCTCCAACTACCTCCCCCAACACCTTGCCGCGACTCTCAAGACCGCCACCGTCCCCCCTGTCTGCAACCAAATCGAATTCCACCCCTATCTCCAGAACACCGAGCTCCTCGCCTTCCATAAGCAGCACAACATCGCCACCACGGCCTACGCGCCCCTGACCGCCGTCACCAAAGCCAGCCCGGGCCCCGTCGACAACTATCTTGCGGGCCTAGCGAAAAAGTATGCAGTGAGCGAGGGCGAGATCTCGTTGCGGTGGTGCATCGATCAGGATGTCGTGCCGATTACGACGAGCGCGAAGGAGCAGCGGTTGTCGGATTATTTGCGGACGACTACGTTCAAGCTGACGCCAGTGGAGATGGCAAAGATTGCTGAGTTGGGACGGCAGAAGCATTATAGGGGGTTTTGGGCGGCGCAGATGGGTGACAAGGCGCCGGCGTGAGGGGATCGTTGAAGGCTGTGGCTCTTGTCTTCCTTAAAGGAGCGAGCTCATCTGGAGCACTATGTTGGGGAGTCGATAGTGGTCTTCAATGTCTTGCTCATCTTAGCTGCATTCGTGCTCATAGAAATCATGAGAGCGCGAACGGCTTAGGCGGACGAATGCAAAACATAAAGCGGTACGGAATAGAACACTACTTTGCATCTACAAGCACCTGCTAGAATGTCTTGAGCTATGTTTTATAACAGCACGTACCTAATACAATATGTTACTACTACAGACTTTCTCCAAACATTTCAGTAGTATAGAGGGGCTCGGTGGTATAAAAAGAGTTCTTCTTTAAGCTTACAAAGTCTGATCATATGTAGTATAGTAGGTGGTGCACTGATAAGCCTAGGAGAGCGTGAAGATAGGCATTCAAGGCTTGCAAAAGGTGTAGTGTATAGTGTTGGAATGCGTCTGTTTAGGGCTACAGGTAGAATAGAAAGGTAGAGGAGGGCTCGACTATCCGCACCGCTAGCGATACGACGTAGCTTTACCACAGTGACATGTGTAGTTCCCTGCAGGCTGCCAAGAAATTGTCGCGCACTCACATGATTGTATTACATAAGCGAGCCAACTTCTTGGCACTGCTAACTTAACTAACGCCCGTCGACTCTTCTGCGACCTCACCCACACTCCACCTGACCGCACACTCCTTTAGGTCCTGCATTACACTAATACTAGGTTTTCGCGCTGCTTGATTGCGCAACCGACTGCCAACCGGTACTGCGCGCGACTACTCTGTCCGCTTCGTGCGCACGTTCCGAGTCTTCTGCATCGCCCGCCAACTGGCCGCCTGCCACTCGACTACGCGCCAGCCAAGTATGCTGCACTGATATTTGCCGCCGACTGTCATCGATGGTATGATTTTAATTTTATTCTTACAACTATCTAGGTGCCATCTACTGAAGATCGATCGTTCCCCGACTACGGACGGTATTGCCATTGATTGCCGCCAAAATGGCAGGAGTCAAAAGTGCAACCAAGAATGCCTGGCGTCGAGCGCAAAAGAAGGCCAAGCGCGATGTGAGTTCTCTATTCAAACGTTCGACTACGTCGCTAATAATCACGCAGAACCCCCAGTCTGAGGCGGGTGGTTCTCCTCGTCACCGCAAGTCGCCTACCCCCGAAGCCACGACCGACAATGGCGACTCTGCTGTGCAAGCTGCGGATCTTATCACGATCGACGATTACGATGTAGACGACCCTCTCTACGAAACATACAAGGACGTCTTTCAAAAATTCCAGCAACCCACCGAAGAAGAAGCTGCCAAAGAAGTTGAGCAGCCCGAGGTCATGTTCGAGTTAGATGACATTCCCGATGAAGAGGAGCAAACTGGAAAGCAGCTATCCAAAAGGGCGAGGAAAGAACTGAACACGCTATCAATAGCGCAACTGAAGTCACTTGTTAAGAAGCCGGATCTTGTCGAGTGGACGGACATATCTTCTCCAGACCCTCGTCTCCTGGTAGCAATCAAAGGGCAAAAAAACGTGGTTCCTGTTCCAAGCCATTGGTCGCTGAAACGAGAGTACCTGTCGTCAAAACGTGGAATCGAAAAATCCGGCTTCACACTACCCAAGTTCATACAAGAGACAGGTATCATGGAGATGAGAGAGGCAGTGATCGAGAAGCAGGCAGAGATGACACTCAAGCAGAAGCAGCGCGAGCGTGTCCAGGGAAAGATGGGCAAACTCGACATCGATTACTCTAAGCTCTACGATGCCTTCTTCCGTCGTCAGACCAAACCAGAGATGACGGGTTACGGCGAAGTCTATTACGAGGGCAAAGAATATGAGACAAACGTAGTTCATCTTCGACCTGGCGAGCTGAGCGACGACCTCAAGGAAGCGCTCGCTATGAAACCGGGCCACCCACCTCCTTGGCTTATCAATCAACAACGTTGTGGACCCCCGCCATCGTATCCGAATTTGCGGATCCCTGGTGTAAATGCGCCGATTCCTCCAGGAGCAGCTTGGGGCTTCGCTCCTGGTCAGTGGGGTAAACCACCAGTGGATGATCATGGTCACCCGCTGTTCGGTGGTGATATCTACGGTGCCAGTGTTCTGGAAGAACAGGTGGTATCGACCCAACATGGCGAGCCTGTGGAGCGAGCTACGTGGGGCACTCTGAGGGCTGAAGGAGAGAGTGAGGATGAAGAAGAGGAGGAAGACGACGATGAGGAAGAGGGAGAAGAGGAGCAAGAAGGAGATATGGATACGACTGGTATTCGGACCTCCATGACTGGTGTCGCATCTGCACTTCCTTCTGAGATCGGCGGAACCGAGACCTTAGGAGGCGAATTCACCTTGCGTAAGCAACGCAAAGGGATCGAAACTGAAGAGCCGGGTGCGGCGCCGCGCAGTGCTTTCCAGATTCTGCCCGAAAAAAGCATTGAATCTACAGGATTCTTTGGAGGAGAATACGCCTACGATCTCGACGCTGCTAGACGCGATACGCTTGGCGCAGACAACAGGAGAAAGCGCAAGGCTGGCGATGTTGAGATGTCTGTGGATGTTGACACTTTGGCGGACAATGATAAATTGGATAAAGACGTCTTGCGGAAGCAATATGAAGCCCAGAAAAAGGCTGAGATGCAGGGACAGTGGCAGAGCATTGATCAAGACGATATGAATGATATGATCGCCGCTGAAAGCCGCAAGAGGATGAAGAGGGAGGACGATAAGCGCAACAGACGCTGAGCTTGTTGCATGGCTCTGGTTGCTGAATAGGCGGTACATATGTGAAAGAGAGTAGGCGGTTTGTAAAGATACCTAGCATGGAGATTTCGAGCATTCGGGGCAGTCTCATAGGGTTGGCGTTACGGCAAACAGCACGGTCTTAATCGGACCCGAGTGTATTTGAGCGATCAGCATGGAAGATTGGCGTTGGGCCCATTAGGCCGATCCACTAAATTCAATCGAGATCAAGGAATATTTGAAGACTCCGCACATGAGGGGATGAACAGAATCAAGCAGTAATTAAGTCAAGATCGCGAGAAAAAGGCGAGAGTGAGAGTGGGCCAGCTGGGAAAAGATGACCCGAAACAAACATTGCCTACATCCTACGTAACGGCCAAGTAAGAATGTTGAAGGACCTGCCTTGACCTGAACGATTCGTCCGACGGTACGATTTCGCACCTACAATGATGCCATATTTCCCCGTGCAAAAATAGCTCAGGTCGGCTGGGCCTCGGTGATAACATCCTCGCAGAGCGCCCGAGAGCTCATTTGCTACTCGTTGACAACGATCACGCACGTGACCCAGCGCTGGAGGATTTCGCGTCCACCGCGCTCTTGGCGCGAACTTCACTTTTTGCAGGCCTCACTGATCCGACGCAACACCGCGACCAACCCGCCTCTCTCTCCTCTGCACCTCATTGTTGCACCGTGTTCACGCTAATACAACCTGACGTAGGCTGTTACCTTTAGTATCAGTTCAGCAGGTCGAAGCGTGCCGTCGCGGGTCGCAACAATGGACAGGGACAGAGATCGAGACCGCGATCGAGACCGAAGGTTTGTCGCACCCTGCAGGCTTCTATTTGTTTCAGCGAGCACGCAAGAGTCCTTTGAGATGTTGCGAGATGTCTCGCACCTTTTGTCTGTAGCTAACTCTGAGAAGGGACGATAGGTACTCCAATACTTACCGCCCCCGTTCACCTCGTCCTCGATCGCCTGCAGGCTCGCGAGGCGACAGCTATCGTGCGACGCGCTCTCCACCCCGTGGCGGAAGAGTTGTCGCGGACACATATACTCCAGGCACCCGAGCTGCGCGCCCGCGAAGCCGCTCTCCTGTCTTCCGTCGCAGGTCTCGTAGCCCCCGTCGCGATGAGGACCGCTGGAGGGCGAGGCCACGCTCCCCGCCACGCCGCGCCTTCTCGCCTCGCCGGGAAGACTTCAGAGGTGATCGTGGTAGGTCTCCTCGTCGCGATGCCTACGATTCTTATCCGGCACGTTCACCGCGTCCGCGAGAGAGGTCTCCGCCACCAAGGGAGCGCGATGCGTCACCTGCTAGGAGCAGAGGAGCGCGGTCGCCTCCCCGCCAGAGCCGTTATGAAGAGCCACGCTCTCGAGTCCATAGGTTCGTAATCACAATATCGGTTAGATACATCGCTAACGTTGCGAAGCCCATACCGCCGCCACTCTCCAGCTCGTGAAGGCATACCATATCGACCGCGTCGCTCCCCATCCCCGAGACCTGTGCGGGAGCCATACCCGGCTGATACATGGAGACGTCGGTCTGCCTCACCGGCTAGACAAGCCTATCCCTCAAACGATGCTTCTGGCAGGCAGTCGGGGGCGACTTCACGTCGTTCTTCTCCGCCACCCGTCCATCCTAGTCGTGCCAAACTGGTAGCGGATGACAGACCCATGAGGCCTCAGGCACCAGCACCAAGGTCGCCCTACCGCGAGCCAGAGTACGATCGGGATAGAGACTATGATATGGATCAAGACCGAAACCGTGAACGTGAGCGTGAGCGTGAGCGATCTCCTCCGCAACATCGGGACACTCCTCCCACCGGACCGCGCGGCGATCGAGAATTTGCTCCACCCACTGGACCATCCGCGTCGTACCGTAATGGAGAGAACAACTTCTCGAGGGCCCCGCCCACCGGTCCTGCTAGTCGTGGCTATCCGTCCCCGGCGATGTCGCCTCCTGCTGGGCCTGTAAGCTCCACCCCGCAACCACCTGCCTTCCCTCGCAATAGCAACCCTGTCCTGGCTGCTCCGACGCGTCCTCGCGGCGGTGGTCGCGGCAGCTTTCATTATGATTCTCCTCGCGACTTCTCAGGTCCACCCCGTCGCGGTTCTTCGACCTGGGGTGCACGAGGAGGCAGAGGCAATTACTTCGGCGGTCCGCCTTCCGGTCCTCGCGGGGGCGAACCTGGATCAAGTTCATTCGCACCTCCCTTCCGCGGTTCCAGCAACAGCACTTCGACTACATATCCTCGCACCCAGCGGTTCCACGACCACATGTCAGGTCTGACGAAGGAAATCCCAGGAGGCCAAAAGGCACCCGAACTCTACGACAAGAGCAAGATCCTCAAGCTCGAAGAAGAGGCGCGCAAACTGCGAGAGATGATCGATGCGAAGGAGGCGAGCAAGCGAAAGAGCCTTAAGGAGTGGGACTCGTTGGAGCGAGACGCAAACAATGGTGCGCTGCGATCCGAACTCGCGGAACAGCAGCTGCGGTCGCTGACCGACGAGGGCGATGTTGGCGGCGCGGCTTTCTAGTAGATACTGCCTGCGCATGTCCAACACGTCGTCCCCACCGACGCACTGGACCACTCACCACCCGCGACAAGCGAATGACCTTCTTCTCCGCGCCTTTAGTGTAAGGCTTCGGACGATCAGGCTCACGATCCCGATCATCGTTACCTCGACACCTCCTCGGCTACTTGACTAAATACTTGGCGGACATGTATGATCACACACGGTTAGGTATGTATGCGAAATGGCTGGCATTTTCAACGGCAGCGGCGGAGAAAGTTACTTTAGCCCACTTAGTTTTTGTCCCCTTCCCTCCCAATCCGGGCCCAGCCAGTCCGGCCTTTGCGCAATCCTTTTTTTGTGGTCTCGGGCATGGGAAGCGGGAGTTTATTTCTTGCGTCTTTTTAGCAGCTGGAGTGGAGCTGAATGGAGCTGAGCTGAGCCGAGGTGGAATATGGACATGTGGACGGGGCAGTTCAAGACTTACTTTCTGTCTGTCGGTCTGTCTGTCTGTCGTGTGTCGGCCTTCCATGCTCGGGCCCTAAAAAACAGACAGTTTCGAAAAGTCTAGTGGCCAGTTCTAGATCACACAAATTATAAGTGGAGAGAGAAAAATTAATTGTTTGTTTATGAGAAAATGCGAGGGCTTTGGTGAATACATGGACGTGAAATTGTGCCAGTCTGCTAACCCACGCAACGCACCGCTCAGCTCAACTCAACGACGGAGAAACGGGTTTGCTATAGCTAGCTTGACATGCAGTCAGTCAGTCAGTCAGTCCGCTTCTTGCCCTGGGTCTGAGTCACTGACCCTACGAGACTCACAGATCATACGACCCAAACTGAGCAACAAGCACGTCGTCTGCACACTCGAACGTCTCCCCCAGCCCGCTCCCGTTGTAAGAGTTCGACTCTACCTACCCAAGTACGTGTCTCCCTGCCTGTCGGCCTTGTACCGAGACAGACAGATGTCGCCATCCATCCTAGAGCCTGATCCGCATAAACAGGACGGCCCATCGAAACCACCTTCAAAAGAACACGTATCGGCCAGCAGCGGCTTCACAAAAACAAGCCACCCCATGCATGTACAGTAAGTACAGCACGCAAAGAAACCAGTTTTAGCCACTTCTTTACTAGCTAGACATACATACATACATGCCGTACGTATAACCTTGCCAATTGCCAACTGACTGGCTCGCAGGGGAAAAAACAGCCCGCCAGATAACTAGAGGCACATAAGCGAAAGTAAGTAGTAGTAGGTAGACTAATGGGCAGGATTTCAGTGGGAGCTCTCTCTAGACCATGTGCTCGATAGAACGAACAACTAATCAACTATATCTGATCTGCGGCTCTCCACGACGACGAAGCACGGCTCCATTTCGTTTTAGTTTTTACGCTCTGCCTCAGATGTCCACGCGAAACGAAGTCTAGGAGAGAAACAAGGCTTTCGAACTAGATGATTTTGCTCTTCAAGCTTATCATCTATCCAGGACATTCTAAACAGCTGGGCAGACGCCCGTCTATTAGCTTCTCCTTACGGAAAGTTCCACGGATCTTTCTACAAAGTGACACACAAGGCACAGATGATCACAAGTCCACATCATGCACCCGGGGGGACACAGTGGCCAGAGAATGGATATACCCAGTATACGGCATTAGTGAAGGAGCTACAAGGAGAATAAAAACGGTCAGAAGACCCAAAAAGCAATCTTGGCATGAGACCCCCATGCTTCGCTATCAGTTTCCTACAAACTCCATTTGCTTAATCGCCAAAGGGCACGTGTTTCCCGTCAAAACGAAGCCAGGCTCCACTCAACAAGGCACATGCCATTCAACAATCCAGAGAGCTGGGTCTCATCGCAACACCTTGACATATCTAGTACTCGGCCTCGGCACCCTCCTCGCCCTCGAGCGAATCGGCAGCGACCTCCTCGTAATCGCGCTCAAGAGCAGCCAGGTCCTCGCGAGCCTCGGAGAACTCTCCTTCCTCCATACCCTCACCGACATACCAGTGGACGAAGGCGCGCTTGGAGTACATGAGGTCGAACTTGTGCGAAAGTGCGGACCATGCCTCGGCGATGGCAGTCGTGTTGGACAGCATGCAGACGGCGCGGTTGACCTTGGCCAAGTCGCCGTTGGGCACCGTCTCCGGGGGCTGGTAGCAGATACCGAGCTTGAAGCCAGTGGGGCACCAGTCGACGAACTGGATGGTGCGCTTCGTCTTGAGGTGGGCGATGGCAGAGTGGGTGTCCTTGGGAATGACATCACCACGGTACAGTAGACAGGTGGCCATGTACTTGCCGTTGCGGGGGTCACACTTGACCATCTGGTTGTTGGGCTCGAAGCAGGCATTGGTGATCTCCATGACCGAGTTGGCCTCGTGAGCGGCCTTGGCGGCAGAGATAACCGGAGCGTAGGCAACAAGAGGGAAGTGAATACGGGGGTAGGGTACGAGGTTAGTCTGGAACTCGTTGAGATCGACGTTGAGGGAGCCGTCAAAACGCAGGGAGGCGGTGATGGAGGAGACGACTATTGCATGTCAGCACAGTCGCGGAAAGAATGGAAGTATCAACATACCCTGGGCGATAAGACGGTTCAAGTTCTCGTAGTTAGGGCGCTCTATACCCAAGTTCCGTCGGCAAATGTCATAAATGGCCTCATTGTCAACCATGAAGCTGCAGTCGGAGTGCTCCAGCGTAGTGTGAGTCGTTAGGATGGAGTTGTAGGGCTCGACGACCGATGTGGCGACCTGCGGGGCAGGGTAGACGCAGAACTCGAGCTTGGATTTCTTGCCATAGTCGACCGACAAACGTTCCATCAACAGAGCTCCAAAACCGGAACCGGTTCCACCACCGAAGGAGTGGAAAACGAGGAAACCCTGCAGTCCAGAGCAGTTGTCGGCAACGCGGCGGACCTTGTCCAAGACCTGGTCGATGAGCTCCTTTCCGACCGTGTAGTGGCCACGAGCGTAGTTGTTGGAGGCATCCTCCTTGCCCGTGATCATGTGCTCGGGGTGGAAGAGGGCTCGGTAGGTGCCGGTGCGGACCTCGTCGACGACGTTGGGTTCCAGATCAGCGTAGATGGTACGGGGGACATATTTGCCCTGGCCTAGAGGACGCTGTTAGTCTTGAATGTGCCTTATCGGGGCGTGGTGGCGTACCAGTCTCGGAGAAGAAAGTGTCGAAGCCACGATCCTCTTCAGCGGCCTTGCGCTCCTCAGTCAGATAACCGTCGGGCTGTTGATATTAGCTGTGATACTCTGCTAGCGTTTAAAGAGCGTGTGCTCACCTGGATTCCGTGCTCGAGGCAGTATAGCTGCAATTTATCATGTTAGCAGATTTTCCTCGCGGCTCAGGCATCCGCATACGCCCCCCTCCAGTTCCCACCATGGGCTCAGGATGGAGGCAGCGACAGCGACAGCGAAGGGATCGATGGGCGAGACGTACCTCCCAGCAGGAATTGGCAATCTGGCAACCGGCCTGGCCGACTGTACGCGTGCGTTAGCAAACATCAATGGATATCAGAGCCAGCTGGGTGCCGCCCCAGAGGCGGTCAGGGCGCGTGCGCGTGTGGGGTGGGCATACCGTTCAAGCTGATGACCTCTCTCATGGTGGACGACGGGCAGAGTAGAAATTCGGGGGATCGGAATGCGGTGTTGGGGCGCGAGAGAGAGGCGGTCGCGGGCTGGGTGGTGGATTCGGCGCGGGTGGGGGAGTCGAGGGAGGTGGGAGGTGTGTTGTTGGCCGAAGATTTGGGCTAAAACATTGCGCGGGGTGGTCTGTGCCTGGCGCTAGGCCGGAGCCGAAGCTGAGGGCGCGCTAGGCACCAGAGCGGCCTAGTGGCGCCTGCGCCTGCGCCTGGGGCACCGCACCGCACCGCACCGACGCCGAGCACTGGGAGCTGTGGCCGGCCGCGCATTCTCAATCACTCTTCCCCCTCCTCAACCCTCCGCACGCTGTTGGCAACACCCGGCGCCGTCCAATGGGATTCCGATTGCCCGTGTGCGAGACGTGACGCCCCGCCCGTTTGCTGGCGTGCCCATTGATCCCGCTGCCCGCTGAAGATGCGCGTCTCGGCCGCCCTGCTCTGCATCGTCACACACGCCTGCTGGACGGTGGACGCCAACGTCGAGAAGACCGTCTTCCTCGCGCCCAGCCCCCTCACCCTCCCCAATGTGCACCCGAGTCTGGACGACCTGCGCCTAGACTCGCTCCTGCCCGCCCTCGCCTCCATCTTGGAGACGCGCCTGCCCGTCCAGTTCCCCACCAAGGCTGCCCCCCGCGGCCTCGAGTCGTGGTATATCCTGCGCGGCCTGGACGACGGTCGCAGGTACGAAGTCCGCATCTGCTGGCCTGCCACAGTGAGCAGCTCTTTTCCCTCTTGTATTGCGCTGTCGCGGCACGGCACAGCGCTGGCCAGCTTGCTGAGCTCTCTTTGTTTGTCTCGTAGCAAATACTAACACGCACCACCACAGCAACCCACCGACTTCTGGCTGGACACTTATTCCGTCACCCACGTACTCGATACTCCAAATCTGCTGTCCTCGCTCGCTCTCTACAGCGAACAGCGCCAGCCCAACTCGCTCGACGCTCTGGCCCCTTCGAACGAGGCCCCGCTAGCCCCTCAATCCGTGCTCTTCTTGCGCGTCCAGGCTGCCGCGTCGTACTACTCGAACAATCAGACCTTGATGAAGTTTCCCCCACCAGTGGACGCCGATATCAGTACGTTAGTCACCCTTCGTATCACCACCATAACTAGCTAACTATTTGCCAGTACTCGACCCTTACCTCCTAAACCTGCTTCCACGTTCGCTAGGGCCGACTGCCGCCTATATCACTCTAGTAGCCATAGGGGCCTGGTTTATCTCCGGTTTCATATACCGCTGGCTTCTCTCTGTCGCTATCGCGGCAGAATCACCGGCGAAACCGCATACGGATTGAAATCCTAGCGGATTCTCGAAGCTCCCAACGAACACCGCCATTCCGACGATTGCGCCCAAGGTCCCCTCCCCTGGCCTGTTTCTGGGGTTGAAGGCTACAAGCACATTCACGAGCGCCGCTATGTCTGCTCCCGCGGGTGCACCGCCTCCACCTCCGCCGCCGCCTTCACGACCCAAGGGCATGGACGATCTCCCGAACGAGCTCCTGCTCTCCATCATCGTTGACCTGAGCTTGGAGGACTACATCATCCTTGCGCTAGCCGACTACGCGCCCTTGGAGCGCCGTGGCCTGGTGCCGTCACTCACAACAAGCACACTCATCCGCCTAAGCTACAACGAGGCCCCGCCTTTCAGACCCTCGACAATTCTGACTGGTAATCTCCCTATCGAGATTTGGCTCGACATCATGGATCGCCTCTCCCCTGAAGACGGGGTGGCCCTTGTCTTCTCTGACCGACAACTGATCCACCAGCTGCTTCCGCCGCTAAGCAGATCGATGATATTGAGGTTGTGGCGTTTGTGGCGGAAGTGAACGGAACGACACCGATCATGGCGGAGGTCCCTCGATCCTCTTGGCAGTATATAGCATTCCAGCAGTATGTCAAGTGTTGAGTTTCATCCTTGCAAACCCTTGCTGTATCCACCATACCGGGTAATGCCATGATGGACCTAGTCCAGGTAGGAGGGGTGCAATGGAGGCAGCGAATTCTGGCAGGCAGGTGACGACAGACTACCCATGGACTTTGGTTCGCCCTGTCATCAGAGGTCCGCGCAGTGTAGCTCTAACGAGCAGGGCCAACTGCCTCGTACCTACTACCTAGTCCAATCAGTAGACTCAGAGCAGTGTGCGCCTCCCAAGTTGATAGTACACGAATGAAACCAATTCAGATACAGCTGAATCTACTTGCTGCTAGTGATGCATGCATAAGCCACCCAACCAACTCCTAAACACCAACCAACCAACAAACAAACAATGTCCCTCGAAACGGATCCCATAGCAATACACTGTCCTCCAGTCACCGACAAACACCACCACCACCAACCAACCATCATAATCAGACCCACGCATGCGAGCGTATAACCACTGCTCCTATGCTTCCGAAAAACTGTGCAAATAAACGGACTTCGCTCCTACGGCCTTGGCCCGCGTGGACATGGACATGGCGTCTAACCATCGGAACGACTGGGCGCGGCGGACGTACTGGATGTCAAATGTGTTAGCGATGCTTGCATGCGTGCGTGCTTGTATCTTCTCCGTCCACCACGACTACCACGAGAACAACAGGAACAACCTACCTTCCACTCCCCTCCCCTCAGCGCTTCCAACACCACCACAGCTCCCAAGCTTTAGCAGGAAGATACATGGCGAACCCAACACCGGTCGTATACAAAAACGCCTTCAGTATGATCTTCCGCCACGGCTCCCGCGCAGCCGACGATCCTCGCGGCTGTGTTTGCGGACTCAGTTCGCGGCCCCTGGGCTGCTTCGCCGGCCATGAGAGGTCGTCGCGTTTGGAGAAGGTGGTGTGTGTCATGGTTGGGAGGTTGGTCGGAGGACTGGAGGGGTGGAAGGTTCGCTGGCGAGGGTGACAGTAGTAGAGGACGGGGACGGGGACAAGACCGGGACTGCGCCGATGCGTGCCGATGCGTGTGCCGTGTGCGGCTGCGGAGGTTTGTGCTGGCAGCGGTAGAGTAGAAGAGTGGATGGATGGCTCGGAAACGGGATGCTGGACGGACTTGAGAATGTCTGGTATGGATGATGGGATAGTGGATGTGAAGAGACAGGGAGAAGAGACGGATACGATGTGGTCTATATACACACACATGGAAGGTTCGGGGGAAGGCGAAGTGGGTGGAGAGGGCAGGACGGTGTCGATGTCGATGTCGACCCTGCCATAGTGATGTGAGATGATGATGGTGATTGGAAAGATCCATGTATGTACCACTTGCTGCCGATACAGGCAGAGGAAGGAAAGCCTCTGCTCTGTTGATGGAGTCCGTGAATAGAAAACTCGAGGGATAACATCTGTCGGATTACCACCGCGTACGCCATAAACGCTCATAGTGTAGTAGATAGTACTGTATGTAGGCAGCCAAACTGATCCCCATCGCCGCGCTATGCAGACCAAACCAACCGTACCTCGTAGATGTAAATGCAGAGAAATCCACGCTTTTGCTAACCGCCCATCCCTAAGACTAGATGTCAAACTGCACCAAAACATTAGTTTCTGTAGTATGCGAAAATACGACTCCGAACTCCAGTACCTCTTAGCCTTCGTCGCTTGGTCTAACAACCGCGACACTACCTCTTCCTCGGCTCCTGATCGTCCCTGGGAAACTCGTCCTCAAGCCCAATAGCAACCTTGATATTCATGGCACCCAGCTCCTGAATCAACAGCTTGGCTGCATACGGCATTGTGATGTGTCTAATCGCCGCATGCGACTCGCACATCTTGCAGTAGCCCATGGAGCCCATCTGGCCGCACTTCTCGCAGACATCGACTTGGTGCGCGTCCGACGAGATCATCAGCCGCTCGAGCAGCAGCTGGCTAGCGCCATAGGCGATCAGACAATCGCGCTCCATTTCTCCGAGACGCAGACCACCGTCGCGGGCACGACCTTCGGTGGGCTGGCGGGTGAGGATAGCGCGCGGGCCGCGGGCGCGAGAGTGCATCTTGTCTTGCACCATGTGCTTTAGCTTCTGGTAGTAGATCGGGCCGAAGAAGACGTAGAACTGGAGGGCCTCGCCCGTGATGCCAGATGTCAGGTAGTCTTTCCCGGAGTAGCTGAAGCCGTTCTTGACGAGTATTTCGGCCATGTCTTCCACTTTGCTGCCTCCAAATGCTGTTCCGTACTCCAGCGTCCCATTGAGCACGCCGGCTTTGCCTGACAAGAGCTCCAGCATCTTGCCGACCGTCATACGGGAGGGAAATCCATGAGGGTTCATGATGATGTCCGGGCAGATACCCTGATCGTTGAAAGGCATATCTTCTTGAGGAGAAATTAGGCCTACTACACCTTTCTGGCCGTGCCTCGATGAGAACTTATCGCCAAGTTCTGGTCGACGTGTTTGTCTCATCAAGACCTTGATCAAGCGTGTCCCAGCTTCGTTTTCAGTGGCGCAGACCTTATCGACATACGCGCAGTCCGGCAACTTCCACTTATCAGCCTTCTCCGCGTATTTCTGATTTGGTGCGTAAGAAGCGGTATCACTTGGTAACAGTTTCAATAGATAGGCGTCGCCCTGTTCAAGCCTTGCACCCACTTGAGCAACGCCATCTTTACCAATTGCAGCATGAGCTGGATTATCTTCCGCAATTCCACCACCGTTAACGATGTCTGCAGTTCCATTGGCATATGTCTTTAGCGCAGTGGAAGTCTTCTTGAAAACCTGACAACGCCCGAAGCCACGATCACAGGACGCTTTGTTGAGAACGAGAGCATCCTCGATATCGTAACCTGAGTAGGACATGACGGCCACAGTAGCGCTTTGACCGGCAGGTAATTTGTCGTATTTGATCAGCTCGATAGTTCGTGTCTTGACCATTGGCTTCTGCGGATATACCATCAGATACAACAGAGTGTCGATCCTGGAAAACTGATTGTAGGCAATCGCACCGATGGCTTGTTTACCCATAGCACATTGGTATGTGTTTCGCGGGGACTGGTTATGGTGAGGGTAGGGAATGAGGCCAGCCACGGCACCGAGAATAGTAAACGGCTCAATCTCTAGATGCGTGGTGTGTTGGTTTATCTGGTCTTCTTTAAGGGCAATGTTCGAATCATTCTCCTCGTTGACATCAAGATACTCAACGAGCCCTCTGCGGAGAAAACTGTCAAAATTTAGGGTGCCGTTCCGTAGTGCCTTGAGGTATCGAGTTGTCACTTTGGGAAGCCGGTTCTCTACCACGATAAGAGGCCGGCAGATGCGGCCCTCGTCGGTCGCAACATGCACTTCACAGTAGTCGTGGTTGATGTGAATGCTTGTGAACTCGGATATGCGCCCCATCCGTCGTAGCCGTCGGAAGCTGTTCAAGAACTGTTTTGGTACGTCTGTAATCGCCATCGGCGTACCGTTAAGACAGACGGTGTAAACACCGTCTGCGTGGATCTCCTCCCCACTGTGTGAACATATATCATCCGCGCCGAGTTGATATATTACCTTCCTAATAGGCTCTTCATCATGCTCGGTAGTAATGTGTGTCATCAGAGCAAGGTTTTTGACTAAACCGCACGCTTCACCTTCGGGTGTGTCGGAGGTGCAAAGCATTCCAAACTGAGAAGGCTGAAGGGCACGCGGTCCGGACACTTTTCGTGTCTTTTCGAACTGGCTGCTGATCCTGGTCATCATACCCAAGGCGGCGACGTAACTAAGTCTACTGAGGACGTGAGTCACACCAGCTCGCTCCATCTTGAAACGCTTAAGGCTCCAATTTCCAGTGGCGATTGCCCGCTCAAGGCCCATCGTGATGTGGTTTTTGTGAACGCTAAAGTGGGAAAATGCGTCGAATTGCTGGGCCCGGTTCTGTCTTTTCAGCACCTTGTCGATGCTCAATTTGAAATCATGGTTGAACCTCTTGAAATGGTCCTCAAAAAGGAGAGATAGCATCTGGCCAGCTAACTCTAACCGCTTATTCCCCACGTAGTCACGATCGTCGACAAGCTTTGGATCCTGCATGGCCATAACTACTTTGCGCGCCATGGAAGCGATGTAAAGAGCCTTCGGACGGAAATTCGTGCCTGCAACGGGGACATGCGGGAGAATGACATTCGAAAGACATTCGATGGCCTCCTGGTGATAGTTCCGCAGACGTGAGGTGCCCAACGGTTTCTTTGACAAGCGGACCCGATGGCCGATGTACTCCAACGCTTTTTCTTGTGTATGAACTTTTTCTCGTCCGCATGCTTCGAAGTTGACTTGGAAACTGTCTTGATAGGCGCTGTCCTCCCCAGCGACTAGGAGGAGTATCTCCTTGTCAGATGCCACTCCCAACGCCTTCAGCACGAAGACGATTGGAACCTCTTCTGACAAAGTATTGTGCCTAAGGAACATAAGACCCTTCTTCTGGATCACGTACGACTTCGTCCTCCTCTCGTGCGTCGAACTGGTAACAGCGGCCTGCATGATGCCCTTGGCACTCTCGACAATGACTCGGTTCTTATTCAGTTGTTCCTGAACAAGGATAACCTTCTCTTGCCCTCGTGTGATGAAGTAGCCACCAGGATCAAGTGGACACTCGTCTAGGGCGGCCATTTCCCGGTCGTTCTTACCTGCAAGATTGCACTTGTTGCTCTTCAACATGATAGGTAACCGTCCGATCCTCACATTATTGCGATGTTGTATGCGTCCGCCCAGGGTATATGAGATGTCGACGAGGATCGGCGCAGCGTAGGTCATGTCTCTGAGACGGCATTCATTCGGCGTGATGTTGCTGCGGTGGTGCCCCAGGTCGTCTTCTTCCTGCCGGTTTGGCATTTCCACTCGGATATCCCTGTACGTGAGAAGGAAGTTGGGATCGATATCGCTTCTCACATGCCTGTTCGCTTTTATGATTTCCTTGAGCTCGACGTCCACGAAGTGGTTATATGAGTCAACGTGCTGCTTGACCAGGCCTTTCACCTTCAGGAAAGCTGGTAACAGGTTCCATTTGTCCTCTGCCGTATTGATGGGGTCGGTCATAGACTTTCCGTAGTAGAACGGCTCCAGCAGAGCGGCGAATTCATCTTTGGGCTTCGGCGGTGGCGCTTTCCGTTGTCGCGTCTGCTCTGACGTTGGCTCGACGGAGGTCGGCGCGGGATCGTGTGCATTGCGACCTGCATCGTTCGCGGAGGTTGCGATGGTCTGCTCGGAATCGTCGACCTCAGCGTTCCTTCCAGTCGTCTGCGGATGTGCGGACGCTGGTGCTGCTTTCGCCTTTGCCCCGCGCGGGGGAGCTCTAGGTTTGGGCTCCTGCATTTCAAGTCAGCTTCCTGAAAGCGAAGGTACGCGCACGTGGGACACCCGAACCTTTTTGCCCACCATGATTGCGACAGCGAATAGGTAATGCGCGTTGTCCGAGTCAGTCGAAATGAGTTGAAGGTGTTCGGTGCAGAAGATTTTAGCGTCATCGGCAGCTGCGGCGAGTCGGAGGTGCAGTTGGGTGGGGCACCATCACCGCCAGATCGAGTTTGAGGTGAGTGACCATTCTTGATAAGAGAAGTGAGACAACAGTGTTATATACGCGTGCATAGATTTATTCACTTTCCCGTGACCGAGTATGCAGTTCCTGAGCATGCCCAATCAACCAAACGCCATCCTCTAGCTACATGAAGTTTAATCGTCCTCTGCATCCAATCCAACCAACTTTCGCTCTGCAAGCTCTCTGATCTTTTCTCCCAGCACGTCCCTGCCGTACCGTGCCGCCACCTTGGCCGCCAAATCCAGCATCTTCCCATTTGCATCATGCATCAAAGTGACAATTTCTAAGGCTTTCATACCCCTGTCCTCGCCCGCTAGACACTCTAGTCCTAACAGCTGAAGGAGTGCCCTGTCAATCTTGACTTCGAGCTCAGTGAGCGCCTGCTTCTGAATTGTCGAAGGCCGAACATGAGCGAGAGTCGAAGCGAGTTGTGTATGTAAAGTCGAAGATAAAATGAGCTCTTGCTCGAACTTCGCCTGTTTGGATTGGCCTTTCTTGCTTGGATCCTCGTCGTCTTCTTCCATTGCATCTGCGTCCTTCTCCATCTCTTTCTTCTTATCCACAGCTGATGAAAGCGGTATCTCCAGTTCAAACTCTGATAGCGGAGGGACAGGCCAATACGGAGTCTTGTCCTGACCCTTGAGGATCATGCAGTGGAAGTGGGGTTTGCCATCTGTGTCCTGGCCGACTGCTACAGGCCAGTATGTTTCATCTTTCGCACCTCCCGCCAGACGGCTGAGACATTTAGTATCTAGCATAGGGACCCAGCGCGCTTGTCCGCTGTTCCGCCAATGCAGAAGCGTTAAGAGAACGCCTGTAGAGTCATAGATGTACGGGTCGCCTTCCTCGGAGAACAATACTGATGCAAGCGTCGAATTAGGTGCTAGGGCGACAATATCTTCGGATTGGTAGACTTCGTCTCGCTTTACGTTCTCGATCGTGTATAGGAGCTGACATCTACCATCGCCACCGACTGGCCCGTTACCGACGGTAAGAATGTAGTCTCGCCAGGCCGCGCATGTCACGGCTGGCGAAGCTTTCTGGCGATATACTCGTATAGGAAGACCGTAGAGGGAGTAAATGCGTACGTAGTTTGTGCTTGTCGTGACTACTACATATGAGTTGGAAAGCGCAATTGCAGTAACCGATTCTCCTGATGGCAAATTCGTTCGCCAGTCTGTTCGAGAGGTCCATGTTTCATGTGGCCGGTAGTATATCATCGCTGTGTTCCCATCATTCGGTTGACACGAGAAGAGGGTGCCGTTTTCATTCAGACAAGCTTTGTCATATAAGAAAGGGTCTGTGAAGTGAAAGTTACGATGTGTCTGTTCGTCGTAGAATTTTACGGTGACAGTGTGGTGTCCTCCTTCTTGTGACTGTGTCCACACATAGCCCGTCAGACTAGAGCAAAGAAAACGACGGTTCCCACGCCAAGGGGTGCTGCCGGGTTGGAAAAACTCGTGTGTCTTGGGTTCAAAGGATTGACCGTACGCTCTGCGCTTGCTGTCCATGTTGTCCAAGGTGCTGAGATGCCCACTTGTGCGTTTGCCATTGCCGTTAACAGCGGCGTAGCCAGCACCGTCATCGTCAACTACAAATCCGCCCATATCTTCATCATCATCGTCGTCCATCGCTGGGCCAAGAAGATCATCTAAGGAATCCGGAGTACCATCTCGCTGTCGTGCTTGCCGCTCCGGAAGATCAAGCCTCGCACCGTTTGCGACCTTAGCAGGTACATTACCCGCACGACCCTCTGAGGGGTCATGAAAGAACGGTGCCGGTTGTGTTGACTTCTGTAGTGACGAAGCGTGTTCCCCTGGTACAAAATCTGTATGGATGTAGAGTTCACCCTCGGCGTTCGTATAAGAAAGGATATTTTCAGTTGGATGCCAGGCCATAGCTAAAATAGTCGCCTTCATATCATCGTACTTTTTGAGGAGCTTTTGCGATTTGGCATCCCATAGACAAAGATTGAGATCGCTGGATGTTGTTGCGAGAAAAGCACCGTTGGGCGACCATGCAGCCGCTGTTATGTCCGCTGAGTGACCAGTTTTGAAAGTTCGTTGACGTTCCCAGTCGCTTGTCGACATGACCTGCATCTCTCGGCCAGCGGTGGGAGTAGCAAAGGCCCTCCCATCTGGATGCCACAACACTTTGGAACTTGACTCGGTCTCTGGATCCAAGCTTTTGATCATATCATCAACCTTTCTTATCATCTCTGGCTCATCGGAATCCAAGGAGTACATGTAGATATGGCCATCGGTGCACGAAACGGCGAGACGGGTCCCACTCCGGTCAAAAGCAACGTGCTTTACACCTCGAGGCTGATTCCGCAGTGTCCGTACCTGCATCATGTCTTTGACATTCACGACTTTGACAGAAAGCTCACTGGTACTTGTCAGCTTTGGTTAAACGGAGCGATGCGGGACACGTACTCGCTTGCGACAGCGATCCAGTTTCCGTCTGGACTTAATGCCACGTCTCGGACCGGAAGTGAAGTCCTGACTAGGATCTCCTCGAACTTGTTATTTTCCAAAGAGTATTTGCTAACCGTCCCGTCCTCGGATCCCGCAATGAAGAAGCCATTCTGCGCCGCATTAGCATCTGCTGTGATATAAGACGCGAGAAGTCATCGTACGCCTGCAACCACAGCTGTATTATTTTCCTGGCAATCGTCTACATTGATAGGCTCCTCGTCCGATCCCGTACTGAAAATGCGACAGAAACTGTCGACTCCGGCGGTAACGAGCTTCTTGCCGTTGGGGGTATATGCTAAAAACGTCGCGCCCGGGGCATCTACGATTTCAATTAGCTTTCCTCAAGGGTAGTATAATTCTTGGAGTACGTACGAGCCCCTCTACTGCGAATTTGCTGCGGTAGAGACATATTTGCGGAAATCGGCGTTGAGTGTCGGGAGTTTGGGGATCGCGACACACGACACGCGTAAACGCGTTAAGTGGATGGTGGCCCGTGCTAGGGCATACCCCTGTGAAAGTCCAGCCCTATCTACGCCTCAAGCATCAGATGCTTCCTTTCTTCTACTTAGTCTACAGCATGGATAGTCAGTTCTTTGTTTGACTTGGGGGTCACGATCTAGTCGCGCGCGGTCCACGGGTTACCAAACTTAGCAAGCTTTATCAGAAGATGAAGATTACACGGTAGGATTGACACATTTATATACCGAAAAGCAGCGATGCAGATGAAACATAGGAATGCGAGTCTCTTCAACACTGCCTTGAGGTTGATACAGGACGTTTAACCTTCCCCTCAGACACCTGCTTTAGTGCACTCGTCTGGGATCTCGTGAGCTTCTTGCCTCTAGGGCTGTTACTACCGCTGGATATGCCTTACAGTACTCCGTAACCTTGGAGCCTTCTTTAAACATTTGCACCGTCTAGAGTACGAGGGACGGAGTAGGTCCACTACCTTCAGTCCACGGGGTATCTCAAGCACACGTGCAAAAGAGCGGGACTGCGGGGTTGAGGTGGTTGCGCCCCGCAACAAGCGCGACCTTTCCAGTTGCGGTCTAGACCTTTCCACCGCAGCAAGCGGTCCAGCATCTTCTGTTCCTGTCCCTCTCGCCCAAACAAACGACCTCAAGGCTCTCAGAATCGCACAATCCCACCCCACCGCGTCTCCAACCAACAAATTCATCCAATCACGACACAATGGCCGACCAGTCCACCGACCACTCGATGGAAGGCGTCGAGAACCCCGCCGGCGCGACCGACAAGGGCAAGGGCAAGGCCCCGCAGGCGCCAGAGGCAATGGAGTCTGCAGCGGAGGAAGACTCCAGCGACGAGTCTGCTGCTGAGGACCAGGTACGTGCTCTCCCTTATGTGCCCTGCTGGCGCAAACCGCTAATTGAACCCCTCTAGGCTGTTGAACGTACGATCTTTCCCGCTCATGCGCAGACTTCTAAAGTGTAATAATGTTGACCTAAATATAGCCGAGCCAGAGGACGAGGACAACATGGAGGAGATCGACACGAGCAACATCGTCGGAAGCCGCACGCGTGGCAAGAACATCGACTTCGCCAAGGCGAACAAGGAACTGGGCGACGAGGACGATGACGAGGAGAACGACGAGGACTTCCACGACGACGATCACATGGAGGAGTAAGGGAGCGCGTCTATTATCATCTCTTGGTACGCGCCTACTCCTCCCGCACTGTTTGCATCGTGTGTGCTAACCCAAGGTGCAGACTTTCGATCGCACGGCTACGAACTTTCAACGTCCATGTCTTGAATACTCCAAGGGTCGGTCTTGACATACGAATCAGCTAAGGCATCTTGAAATGGAGTCTTGGGGCGGTTCCTGGATGCTGGCTGATGGCTGATGAATGGATGGATGGTGGGGTGTGAACATCTGTTGTGAGCACGGCGAATTGTGCTACAGCTTGCAGCGTGTTCATGCCAGAGTACCCCCGCCCGCACATAACGAGCGAATATCATGAAATAAACATTCAAAGCTTGTTCATGATGTGATGCTTGACGTTGCTATTTATTGGTCGTAAGTGGTACGGTCAGCCCACACCCCGCCGTGCACGCCCGCAGGGACGGACATGCACGATGGCTTGCGGAGGATTCTTCTTTGCAGGAGGCAAACAGCTCCTATATGGTAGGCCCATTCTCTACTTGTGATAATTTACGCGGATGGACCTACTGTTCTTAGACATGACTCTGGCGCGCTCTATGATATCTACTCCCATTACTGTACGTGTTCCGGCTCCCTACGGCCGGATACTTTTCCACACATTTCAGCAGACGCGGCGAGAACGTACGGTTGATGATTTGCCGTTATTTGCCTGTCAAGAAGTTCAGATCCGCATGAGGAACACACGTCAATTGTGGCAAGTTCGCAACGTCTTGTCGTTGCGCGTCTTTCAGCAGTAGTGGTGTGGCCGGGCTCTGATTGGCTATTCCGTCTCTCATGATATCCGCTTGATTGGTTCCGCAGATCTAACCTCGGTGCTTCAATGCTCCCAGATCTCCCCACCTCGAAACGGCCAGTCTCGGCCTGCAAACTCTACCACTAGCTACGATGCTATCCATGGGCGTTAGAGAGGCAGGCTCAGAGGCAGAACGTCTTTCTCCGTTCGTGCTTTTGGCGAACCGCACTCCCCGGCGCGGAGCATCTGCATGCAACACCCAGATCCGTCCGAAGAAGCAAAGAATGCAGCTGCAGGCAAAGCATCACGCGGGCACAGGCAGCGAGTCGAGTTTTTCCAAGGCTACCGCTCCGCACTCCACCCCCATGGATATGCACTGAGATATTCTTTCCTGTCGACCTAAGCCTGGGTTCTGCTCCGGTTTGTATTCGTCCCCTCCCACTCTTTGCCTCTCCCGCCCGACAACAGAAAGTATTAGGTACGAACAATCCGGTGGCACCGGGCTCGAAATGCCTACTTGACCGCCTCGTTAGTCAATATGTCTTCCCGCTGCCGCAGCGGAGTAGCCTGGATTATCCGCCATAGACAAGCTTGGTGTTTCCGTGGCCACCAAGCGACATCGGCGGGTCCAAATGTAACCTTCGTATGGGTGCGGATTTGCCCAGCTGGCGGAAGGGGAGCCGTGTTCTCGTGACTCATAAAAATGTTGCGTCCAGGACGACCATCAGCTAGCTCTCCGGTCTCCTCCGACGTCCAGAGGTTGCTTTGTCGCCTGCCGTGGCGGGATGCTCGCCTGTTCGTCGAGAGGCCTGCGGGCTAGCCGTTGGGTTGGCCGTTGGGTGTGGTGGTGTGTATATCCAGGACAATCGATGATGCTCCGCGCTGGGAATAACAGCTGCACGCTGCTTCTTCTCGTCCCTCGTCGACAGTCCGCGTTTTATGATCCCCCGCTCTGTGAAGCGGGGGATCCGGTGACGCATTCAGGCGCTGATAAGGACCACCACAGAGGACATGACCGCCTCGAATTACGACAAAGAAGCATCGGGCAGCGCAGCGCCAACGGCCCCGGCCAATGTGAGCAGTCGTAATTCAAAGCGGAGCGGCGTGGGCTGCAGCGGCCATCTGGCCGTAGTACGGAGTAGAGCGTCAGGCGTTGGCGTTGGCGTGGAGCAGCGGAAAGCCACATGCATGCTGCAGCTCCCGGTCATCACCAGCTGTCAGTGCGACTTCGGCGGCCTGCCATTCGCCCGCGCTGCAAACGAAAACTCCCACCGCCTGGCTGATGGCCCAGTCCCCGGCCGCAGTTTGCTGCTTACGGCAATGCACCCTGGCAGAAACCGTGGGGTAAACAGCCAAAATTTCCAACGCGCGACCGAGCTGCAGGGAAATCGTGTATATGTAGGCGCGCTCGCGTTGCTGTGCGGGCGCTGCCAGTTCGCTGGGCCGTTAATGGCTGTGTTAGGCTATCACTGAGCAAGCAGACTGGCTCGCGGTGATTCTATTGTCGGCTGGGGGGGTCAAGTCAGACAAAGAGTGACATGTGCCGTTCTGGCAGCTCCCATCTTGATATATACAATGAATAGAGTACCAAGCCTGCCTCCAAGCCCGGGACTTTTTGCGCAGGCGGGCAAGCGGGCGGAGACGCCTCTCGAGGACAGCACAGCGAGGGCCTCTTTCAATCGAGTCTAGATCGACAATTGGCAGAAGTCGTAGTGAAGGTGCTAGCCCGAAATTTTTGACCCCACTCCCTCCATTCATAAGCCCTCGAACCTCCCTCCCTCCCTCCGCCTCTCTCGCCTTCCCACCCACCTTCTCTACTACTGGAAGCTGTTCGCACGCCAGCAACCCCGAAGGCCCATACCACCTGGCACCACTCAAGGTAAGCTAGCCCTGTCCTTCATTCCGTCCTCTGCACCCGCATCTCGCCCCGGACCACACAGCGTGCTTGCTACATTGAACACCTTGTCCGCGCACCAGGGTTTTGCCGAGCGCCTTACGGACACGACCCCGCGCTCTCCCATTCGCCAAGTTCCTTATCAACAAGCTGTCGTGCATGATCTAGCAGCCAGCGCGGTTGTGGCCGGGCATAGACGGTGTCATTGGCTTCAACCTTTTATATTGGATCAACTGGCAGCTACGTGGTAGTGACAGACCATTCTCGTCATTCTGTGATTGGCAGCCGTTGCCACGCTGCATATCCGTCCCACTGCGCAATCTACGCCACAGCAAGGTTTTCTTTTAAGTTTGTCCTTTGCGGGGCAGCTTCCTACATCATCTTCTCTTGGCACTCGCGAACCACGATTAGGAAGCTTTTCGCTGATTCTAAACTGTAGTCAAATCCCCAAAGCAAGCTTCTAACAGAAGCACCGAGCGACCGAGCGACCGAACAAACCGTTTATCCGAATACTCAGCGCCGAACTCGAACCTACATACATTCCCAGAGATTCGGCCGTTGCCGATATAATGGGTCGGGTCTCCTTCGCCGAAGATACAAAATTGCCCCAGGATACCGAGTTCGAGGAGGAGCCTTCCTCTGTCTTCACGTACCAAGATGGCCCCGACAATAAGTCGTGGGCGGGTGCGCTGCCCTTGAAGCAGGGTCTCTATGATCCCGAGCTTGAGAAAGATGCTTGCGGTGTGGGTTTCGCAGCGTGAGTGCATCCCTACAAGCAGATTGCGGTTTGGTACCTGGGCTAACAATTCGCAGCCATATCAAAGGCAAGGCAAGCCACAAGATCATTTCAGATGGTAAGTTGAAACCTATACTAAGACATCATATAGAGATATGCTAATAATCTATATAGCTCGCTCACTGCTATGCAACATGACCCATCGAGGTGCTGTAGGCTCGGATGCCCGCGACGGCGACGGTGCCGGTGTCATGACCTCGATCCCCCACCGTTTCTTCACCAAGGAGTTTGCGCGCGATCAGGGTTACAAGTTGCCTCAAATAGGCGAATACGCCACTGGCAATCTATTCTTCAAGCCAGACGCCCAGATCCTGGACCAGACGAAGGCCCAATTCGAGGATGTGGCAGACCAGTTGGACCTGAGAGTGCTTGGGTGGCGAGCAGTTCCTCGGGACTCCACTCTTCTGGGACCGGCCGCGCTCTCCCGAGAGCCGATTGTGCTCCAACCTTTTGTCGTGCTCAAAACCGCGTACGGAGAAGGCAAGGAGCCAAAGCCAGATTTTGAGAAGGTCTACAACGCAGGATATTTCGAGCGACAACTGTACGTTCTGCGGAAGCGGGCGACCCATGTTATCGGTTTGCATAACTGGTTCTACATCTGCTCATTGAGCAACAAGAACATCGTCTACAAGGGCCAGCTAGCTCCGGTCCAGGTCTACGAGTACTATCATGACTTGGTTTCGGTCGACTATGAGGGTCACTTCGCTTTGGTGCACTCGCGTTTCTCGACCAACACTTTTCCCAGCTGGGATCGTGCTCAACCGCTACGATGGGCCGCGCACAATGGAGAAATCAACACGTTGCGAGGCAACAAGAACTGGATGCGAGCACGAGAGGGCGTGATGAAGTCGGAACTATTCGGCGACGACTTGGATCTACTGTACCCGATTGTTGAGGATGGTGGTTCCGATTCGGCAGCATTTGACAATGTCCTGGAGCTACTCACTATCAACGGTGTTCTGTCTCTCCCAGAAGCTGTTATGCTCATGGTTCCCGAAGCATGGCAAGGCAACCATTCCATGGACCCTGCGAAACAGGCTTTCTACGAGTGGGCTGCTTGTATGATGGAGCCCTGGGATGGGCCGGCTCTATTCACCTTCTCCGATGGACGCTATTGCGGCGCAAATCTAGATCGAAACGGCCTTCGACCCTGTCGATACTACGTGACCGATGACGATCGGATCGTTTGCGCGTCTGAAGTCGGTACCATCTCCATCGAGCCGGAGCGAGTGGTTCAGAAAGGTCGACTGCAGCCAGGAAAAATGCTTCTCGTCGACACAGTTGCTGGTCGAATTGTCGATGATACAGAATTGAAGCAGACTATTGCTGCTCGCAGCAACTTCCGCTTGTGGATCGAGAAAAATCTCTTGACACTACCCAAAATCTCGGAGCAAGTGGTTGCGAAGGGTGTTGACCTCTCACATACTTTGACCGATTCTCGGTTGCAAGAGGACCCGAGACTGCGGGCTTTCGGATACTCTCTAGAACAGATCAGTTTGATCCTTGGTCCTATGGCCGCAGACTCCAAGGAAGCGCTTGGTTCTATGGGTAACGATGCTCCTCTGGCTTGCCTGGCCACTCAACCTCGATTGCTCTACGAGTATTTCCGCCAGCTGTTCGCGCAAGTTACGAACCCTCCGATCGACCCGATTCGTGAGGCTATCGTCATGTCACTTGAGGCATACGTGGGTCCACAAGGTAACTTGCTTCAAATGGACGAGTCACAGTGTCATCGTATGCTTCTGCCTTCGCCTATCTTATCCCTCGAGGATTACAAGGCACTCACCAATACCCATGTGCTGCACCCTGAATGGACGGTGAAATATATTGACATCACATTCGCGAAGAGTGAGGGTATTGCTGGGTACATGAACGCTCTCGACCGCATTAATGAGGCTGCTACAGAGGGTGTCACTAACGGAGACAATATCATAGTGCTTACCGATCGCGCCACCTCTGATGAGCGAGTACCTGTCTCGGCCTGCCTAGTCACTGGCATGGTCCATCACCACCTTGTCCGCAATAAATGGCGATCACGTATTGCTCTTGTGGTTGACACTGGTGAGGCACGAGAGGTCCATCACATGTGTGTGCTTGTAGGTTACGGAGCAGACGCCATCTGCCCATACCTCGCGATTGAGTGCATTCTCAAGATGCATCGTGAGGGCATCATTCGCAAGAAGCTTAGCCCCGAGCAACTCATCAACAACTACAAGCACTCTTGCGACGGCGGTATACTCAAAGTCATGAGTAAGATGGGCATCTCTACCCTCCAGTCTTACAAGGGCGCACAAATCTTTGAAGCTCTAGGTATCGATGACTCAGTCGTTGACCGTTGCTTCACCGGTACTGCGTCTCGTATCAAGGGTATGACCTTCGAGTTAATTGCTCAGGATGCCTTCGCTCTCCACGAGAAGGGATACCCGAGCCGCAGCATTGTTGAAGTCCCTGGCCTTGCTGAGACTGGCGAGTACCACTGGCGAGATGGAGGCGAGCCGCATGTCAACGATCCCACCGCCATTGCTAACATCCAGGATGCGGTCCGCACAAAGAACGACAAGTCATACGAAGCGTACTCGCTTGGCGAGTATGAGCGTATCAAGGACTGCACACTTCGTGGTCTCCTTGATTTCAATTTTGACGACAGGAGCCCGATTCCCATCGACCAGGTCGAGCCTTGGACGGATATTGTTCGACGATTCGTTACTGGAGCCATGTCCTATGGATCCATCTCGATGGAGTCGCACTCGACCATTGCCGTTGCTATGAACCGGTTGGGCGGCAAGTCAAACACCGGAGAAGGCGGCGAAGATTCAGAACGCTCTCTCCGAATGGACAATGGCGATACGATGCGTTCTGCCATCAAGCAAATTGCTTCTGGGCGTTTCGGTGTCACCAGCAACTATCTCGCCGACGCCGATGAACTTCAGATCAAGATGGCGCAAGGTGCTAAGCCTGGAGAGGGCGGTGAGCTTCCAGGTCACAAAGTGTCTGCGTCCATCGCGAAGACTCGTCACTCTACTCCTGGTGTTGGTCTGATCAGTCCCCCGCCCCATCACGACATTTATTCGATTGAAGATCTCAAGCAACTGATCTACGATTTGAAGTGCTCGAACCCGCGCGCCCGCGTTTCCGTCAAGCTCGTCTCCGAGACGGGTGTTGGTATCGTCGCCTCTGGTGTCGCGAAAGCCAAGGCTGACCATATCTTGATCTCGGGTCACGATGGAGGTACTGGTGCCTCCCGATGGACTGGTATCAAGTACGCCGGTCTTCCATGGGAACTCGGTCTTGCGGAAACGCACCAGACTCTTGTTCTTAACGATCTCCGAGGTCGTGTCATCGTCCAGACTGATGGTCAACTTCGAACTGGGCGCGATGTCGCCATCGCCTGTTTGCTTGGCGCGGAGGAATGGGGCTTCGCCACAACGCCCTTGATCGCCATGGGCTGCATTATGATGCGGAAGTGTCACCGTTTTGTCTCCCCTTTCCTATCCCCTTGTTGTTTTCCCGATCCCCCTGCTCATCCCGTCCATTTTAGCCCCTTTCCCGTCTATACTTGCGGTCTTTTACATAGACCCATCGTATCCGCCTGGGGGGGTTTTGTAAAATCCATTTCCACTTAGAGAACGCACTTATAGCCATCAGACGGGCTTTTGCTAACATATTCATAGTGAACACCTGCCCGGTCGGGATTGCGACACAGGATCCAGAGCTTCGGAAGAAATTCGTCGGTACGCCCGAGCACGTTATCAACTTCTTCTACTATGTTGCCAATGAGCTCCGGGCTATCATGGCCAAGCTAGGGTTCCGCACTATCAACGACATGGTGGGCCATTGTGAGGTCCTACGCATCCGAGACGATTTACGAACCGCCAAGACCGAAAACATCGACCTTTCTCTCATTCTGACACCAGCTCACACTCTCCGGCCTGGTGTAGCTACCTTCAACGTTCGCAAGCAGGATCACCGTCTCCACGTTCGTTTAGACAACAAGCTCATCGCGGAGTCCGAACTCGCCCTCGAGAAGGGTCTGCCCGCTCGCATCGAGTGTGACATCGTCAATACCGACCGTGCTTTAGGCGCCACCTTGTCTTACCAAATTAGTAGGCGGTATGGTGAAGCTGGCTTGCCCCAGGATACCATTCACGCCAACATTCGTGGATCCGCTGGCCAGTCTTTTGGTGCCTTCCTCGCACCGGGTGTGACGCTCGAGCTTGAAGGAGACTCTAACGACTATGTTGGCAAGGGTCTATCTGGTGGACGTCTCATCATCTACCCCCCTCGAACTGCGGTCTACCGGGCAGAAGAAAACGTCCTCATTGGTAACGTCTGCTTGTACGGTGCAACGCGCGGTACTTGCTACTTCCGCGGTGTAGCTGCCGAGCGTTTCGCCGTCCGCAATTCCGGCGCTACCGCCGTTGTTGAGGGTGTCGGTGACCATTGCTGCGAGTACATGACCGGCGGTCGCATCCTTGTCTTGGGCTCAACTGGTCGTAATTTCGCAGCTGGTATGTCGGGAGGCATTGCCTATGTACTTGACATACATCAGGACTTTGAGCAGAAGGTCAACCAAGAGATGGTTGAGCTATCCGGTATTGAAGATCCACAAGAGATCGCTTTCGTGCGCGGTCTCATTGAAGATCACCATCACTACACTGGATCAGAGCTCGCTGCCCGCATTCTCCTTGACTTCACTCGCGCCCTCCCGCGCTTTGTCAAAGTTATGCCGACTGATTACAAGCGTGTCCTCATGGAGGAAGCTGCCAAAGAAGCCGAGAAGAAGAAGAACGAGTACCCCCTTCCGATCCTTCCTGGAAACGCAGTGCGGACAGCTCACGAAGAGTCCCTCAAAGCGGAACACGAACATGAGGCCAAGGAAAAGAAGAAGAGTGACCTACTGGACATAGAGGAGAGTGTCACGGACTCGAAAGCAGAGAAGAAGAAGGCCCTCGTGCTCGATAAGACGCGTGGTTTTATGAAGTACCAGCGACGAGCAGAGAAATACCGCAACCCCAAAACTCGTACGCGCGACTGGCAGGAACTATCCCAGCGCCTGAACGAGGACGAGTTGAAATACCAGACCGCCCGTTGCATGGACTGTGGTGTTCCGTTCTGCCAATCTGACTCTGGCTGCCCAATCAGCAACATCATTCCTAAATGGAATGAGCTTGTTTTCCAAAACCAGTGGAGGGATGCACTCAACCGTCTACTGATGACAAACAACTTCCCTGAGTTTACTGGTCGGGTTTGTCCAGCTCCTTGCGAAGGTGCTTGCGTACTGGGCATCAACGAGGATCCCGTCGGTATCAAGTCGATCGAATGTGCGATCATCGACCGTGGTTTCGAAATGGGCTGGATGATTCCCTCCCCACCAAAGAACCGTAGTGGCAAGACTGTCGCAATCATTGGATCCGGCCCTTCTGGTCTCGCTGCCGCCGATCAACTCAACAAATGCGGTCACGAAGTCACAGTGTACGAGCGTGCTGATCGAGTTGGCGGGCTGTTGATGTACGGTATTCCGAACATGAAGCTCGACAAGAAAGTTGTTCAGCGTCGTGTGGACTTCATGGCCTCGGAGGGCGTGAAGTTTGAGACTGGTGTCGCTGTGGGTGCCGATGGACAACCAACCTTGGAATCTCTTCGCGTGGACTTCGATGCAGTTGTCATCGCAACAGGTGCAACCGTCGCTCGCGATCTACCAATTCCTAACCGAAACCTCGAGGGAATCCACTTCGCCATGCAGTTTCTGCACAAGAACACGAAGTCCCTGCTGGACTCTAATCTCAACGATGATACGTACATTTCCGCCAAGGATAAGCATGTCGTCGTTATCGGAGGTGGTGATACCGGAAACGACTGCATCGGTACCTCAGTCCGACATGGAGCCAAGTCTGTCGTCAACTTCGAGCTCCTCCCTCAGCCTCCACCAGAGCGAGCCCGCGACAACCCGTGGCCGCAATGGCCGCGTATCTACCGCACAGACTATGGCCACTCCGAAGTGAAGACTCACATGGGTAAAGATCCTCGCGAGTACTGTGTCATGTCCAAGGACTTTGTCGATGACGGAAATGGCACGGTGAAGGGTATTAACACGGTCCGTGTCGAGTGGACCAAGTCCGCGAGCGGTGGATGGGACATGAAACAAGTCGAGGGTAGTGAGGAATTTTTCCCGGCTGACCTTGTCCTCTTGTCCATGGGCTTCTTAGGCCCAGAGGAGCGTGTCCTGAACGACATGGTCGAGCGTGACCCCCGCAAAAACGTCAAGACACCGCCTGGACACTACAACACCAACCTTTCGGGCGTCTTCGCTGCTGGTGATTGCCGTCGTGGACAGTCTTTAATTGTTTGGTAAGTTCTGCTCGGCCTCTCAGGTTTTCATGTGCTAATTTGACATACAGGGGTATTAACGAAGGACGCCAATGTGCTCGAGATGTCGACTCTTTCCTGACTGGTGTTGGTACCCAGCTTCCTATTACCGGCGGTATCGTCAAGCGTCCTCCCTACGAGCTTATAGATGCTAGCAAGGGCCCCGGCGAGTTGATCAGCGCCGCGGCATAACGTAATTTACGATATCGATTTCTCCACGCGTTATGATGAATGTTGTTAAGCATAGTCTTATAAATTTGGTCGCCCTCTCCGGTTTACGCTCTGCATTTCTCATTCTTTACCTGCAAGATACCTCTTTCTTGATGACGGAGTCAATTTGGGTGGCATTTGCAGTGTAAACTAGCCTTATGTTCGTAGTAAATATTACTGTTGGAATTTATTGCTCTTTGGCCTGTTTAGGTGATATTGAGACATGAGTAGAACAACGCTTCCACTGCAGGTTCATGAGGAGATCAGTTTCGACATGCTATGGAACGCCAAGCTGTGGCGCGAGAAGAATTGGAGTGGCGCTAGCCTAGCGTGTATCTCGAACGCGTTACGTCATTTCACTCTTGCTAACCAAGCTTCCCAAATCATCGTCCTGTGTCCAATATCCACAACGCGATGGTACCGTGACTCTTTGGATCCAAATATGCTGCTAAAGAACGGATGGCACCGTGCTGTCCATAGGAATCCGTCGTTGGCACGAACAGGGCTTGTGGCAAGGTACGTTGTCGATGCAGATCATCGTGATATTTTGCATATTGACATCCTGGCAGAACTTCACTTGCAGCAACACAGAGACACTGGGCCGTAAATGGCCGATACGCATCGGTGCAGGCGGGAGAGAACAAGACAGGCCATATCAATGCAGGAGCGAATGAAGGAATACTTTTCTTCAACAGTACGTTTTGTTTGGACTATCTGATGGTGGTAAGCTAACTGTATAGATGTATTTCCTTTGAAGATTCAGAAACTCCTCGGAATCCCATTCACCTCAAAAGATCATACTCCAAGGTTTCTCAATTACATTATCAGTCCAAGCATCACGGGTACCGATCCAACAAAAATCATCGAAAATGCTAGCACCAAGGCAAACATCTCTATCCAGGCTACTAATACGCTACTGCGGCTCAAGGAAGGCGGTGCTTTCGTCAAGTTTACGCATGACGGAAGTACGCCTGATTCTGAGCTTGAAAAAGTCTTGAAGCAATATCTAAAGGAGAATCCTGTCAAGCCATGGTGGTCTCCCTTCCGAAAAATGCAGGTTAACCTCGTCAAAGGGCGACCCTGGGTTGAGGACATGTTTCGGCTTCCTACATCACGGATAAAGGTCGAATTCATCCCTTCCGAGCCAGGAGAAGAAGCTGTAGAGCTCTCACAGGAACAGTTATATGCTTTCTTCAGGCCATATGGAAAGCTGGCGGATATCAAGATGCAGCCGCCAGACTCGAAAGTCCTCCCAAAATCCGCGTCTTTGGATTTTGCACGAATGCAGAAGGCTATCATGGCGAGGAATTGCATGCATGGCTATCTAGTCACTGAAGCTGAAGGAGGTGGCAAGAAGGGAACCGTCTTAAGACTCACCTACGAGCAGAAGATCAAGCCGCATTGGATTCGTGATTGGCTCGTCAACCACCCAAGGATTGTTATTCCCATAATAGCTGCACTCGTGGCAACGATCACTGTCGCAGTATTCGACCCGTAAGTCGAGCAGCATGATCTATCTTGTGGCTTACTGACGTATTATATAGTATCCGAACTTGGTTTGTCAAAGCTCACATTACGAGATCTTTGCACATTCAGGACAACGCAGTCTACCAATGGATTAAAGGTTACGCCACTGATATCATTCGTTGGAACCGTAAGGATGACGACGATTCCGGCATGGAAGCGATCTGGGATGACAGGAAAGGCAACATTGAGCAGATCCAGACTTGGTTGATGGAGACTGCCGATACATTCATTATCGTCCAAGGTCCCCGCGGGTCAGGCAAACGCGAGTTGGTCGTTGACCAAGCATTGAAAGACAAGAAAGACAAAGTTATCATTGACTGCAAGCCAATTCAAGAGGCTCGAGGTGATAGCGCGACTATCAACGCAGCAGCAGCACAGGTTGGCTACCGACCCGTGTTCTCATGGATGAACAGCATCAGTGGAATGGTAGACATGGCTGCTCAGGGTGCTACTGGCGTCAAAACTGGCTTCTCAGAAACCGTCGATTCGCAGCTCTCCAAGATATGGAACAATACCACAACAGCTCTTCGGCAGATTGCGCTCGAGAACCGCCATAAGCAAGACAAAGATGCACATCTTGGGGACGACGAGTGGCTCGAGGCTCATCCCGAGCGAAGACCGGTCGTTATCATTGACAACTTCCTGCACAAGAGTCAAGAAGGTGGCATGGTCTATGAAAAGATTGCTGACTGGTGAGCTCTATGAAAGTCCTTCTATCTGGCACTGCTGATCAATGTAGGGCTGCACGCTTGACTACGGCTAACATAGCACATGTCGTCTTCCTCACCAACGATGTCTCCTATAGCAAGAGTCTGTCAAAAGCTCTCCCCGATCGCGTCTTCCGCCAAATCGGCCTTTCCGACTGCAGTCCCGAAGTAGCCAAAAAATTCGTTATTAACCACCTAGACGCCGATGTCGACGACGACCCCCCACTAAAAGACGGCTCGCCCAAGGAACTTCCATCACAAACCCGCACCGACCTCGGCGAACTAGACACCTGCATCGACCTTCTCGGCGGCCGCCTCACCGACCTCGAGTTCCTCGCCCGCCGCATCAAAACCGGCGAAACGCCGACCAAAGCCGTTAACGAAATCATCGACCAATCCGCCTCGGAGATCCTCAAGATGTACCTCTTCGGCTCCAACGACGACGGCTCCGCCCGCAAATGGAACTCAGAACAGGCCTGGCTCCTCATCAAGCAACTCGCCGCCAACGACACGCTCCGCTACAACGAAATCATCCTCTCGGACACGTACAAGTCCGGCGGCGAAGCCGTCCTGCACGCCCTCGAGCAAGCCGAGCTCATCAGCGTCGTCTCGGGGCCCAACGGCCGGCCCGCGTCTATCAAGGCAGGCAAACCGGTCTACCACTCGGCCTTCAAGCGCCTTACCGAAGACCACGTCCTCAAGAGCAAACTCGACCTGGCCATCCTGACCGACTTGACCAAAGTCGAGAACGCGACCATCGAGAAGTGCGAGAACGAGCTGCTGTTGCTGAGTAAGTTGAAGTCGCAGCCTGCGCAGATGATGCCCCGGATTCAGTATCTGTTGGCGAAGTTGGCGGCGAGTCAGGAGAAGGTTGAGCGGTATGAGGGGGAGGGTAAGGTGTTGAAGAAGGTGCTTGGCGAGGAGTATTGAGATGGTTAGAGGGCAGCTTAGCTTTGCTTGTATTGTAGTTCCGCACATAAGATACCATTCTCCTCAATCAATTGATCAGTGCCTTCGTTCACAGATATAAACGATATGTGACTTGTGCAGTGGACGCGAATTTATACATTACTAGAGGTTCAAGGATGCTGTTCTTAGAGCTTTGGAACAATCAATACGCATGAGTCTTCTCATGGACTCTGCGGTAAAAGTAGAGAACCCTCAACGCCGTGCATGCATCATGCTCGAGACTCAGACACCAGACCTGTGTATGCGGCTCTCCTCCAGGGTTTACCTTCAAACCCCAACGTCTAAATGAGCTCCGATGTATCCCTTGGATATTTCCCCCACCCATTTTCCACGCCCCACGGCAGAGAGCACCACCAGTATAGTATCCGACCAAAGTGCCTCCCTCCCTCTTCTTCAAACCCGGCCCCTATCCGCGGCGCTGGTATCCTCTACCCCTAATGGAGCAGCTCCCAGGTCCCATCAGCAGCCATGCCGCACCTGATTTCTCTCTCGGCATTTTCCCTTGCACGTCCGTTCCTAAATCCCGTCCCAGACAAGCTCATCCTATGTCCTTAGAACAGCCACACCCACCAAAACAGCACGCAGACGGCGGCGAAAAAGCCCAACCACACCTTCCACCCCACGCCCGTCTTCTCGGCCATGCGCAACATGCGCGTCATGGTGCCGCGAAGCTTGAGCCGTGATGTCTCGAACTGGTCGTTCATTTTGTCGGCGAGGGAGGACGAGTCGCGGATTTCGTCGCCGATGAGGTGGGTTAGCTGTGGGAGGGGGGGTCTGGTTAGTTGTGCTGTACGGTATGGCACAAGTTTGGGGTGAGGGAGGGGGTATTGCCGATTGCAACTAGTGGGAGAGGGAGGAGAGAGTTTGGGGCGGGGCGTGGGTTTGTTATACGTACATCCTTCAACATCTTGACCTTGCCCGTCAGCACACCCACCTGCTCCTCGTTCTGGCTCTCCAGCTCCTGCAGCGTCTGCGTGCTATACTGGCCGCGCGAATTCGGCGTCGCAGCCCGGAATGTGCCGTCGCTATCGCCTCCCACTCCATAACCCCCATTTGCGCCCAATCCACCACCACCACCACCGTATCCCCCCAACCCGGAGGCTGAACCTGACCCCGGATAGGCCGCGAACGCAGAACCGTTTACATCTGCTCCGCCGCCGGACGACGAGCTCGGCGGCGCATATCCATAGCCCGGCGACCGCGGCTTCGATTTCGATTTCGATTTCGAGGGCGATGTGGAGCGGTTGTAGGAGCTGAAGAGGTCATTGCGGGGGTCGGCGCGCGTGTTGAATCTATATGGTGATATACGGGTTAGAATAAATGCTCCATACGGTGCGATGCGACGCGCCTAAGCTCCGGGCATATCCAGAGTAGTTACGGGTGGAGGCACGCACCTGTTTGACATTGTGGAGAAGCGGTCGTGTGCGGATTTGAGAGAGGCAGTATTTTCAGCCGAAGGTGAGTAGACGGACTTTCAGAAGGGTGTTGGGAGGATATTGTGGAGGACACTTGTCGAACGGTTGCTGGTGGCTTTTTCTGAATGGAAGGTCGGAGCTTGTCAAAGGTTAACGCCGATGGGGAACTCTGAATAGGGTCACGTGCAGCGGGGTTATGTCAGCAAGTCGCGGGAGTCCACGGTCAAACAATGCTGTGCCAAATTCAGAATAGCGAAGCTCTAAGACCTAGTTCCTTTTCTAGTGCGAATCCCTAGGATCGGAAAGGATTAATAAATCTGACTCTGCGGTTAATATGCGGGGACTGGATTGGCGATTAAAATATAAATTGAAAGCGAATGCATTCATTCCTCCAGAGCATCGTTCTCCTTGAAAGTCTTCGAGGATGATGAATAAAGGAGCATAAATCGTACAGTACGGAAACTCATCCCCCCAACGCTACCAACGTACCCAAAAAGTTCGCCTTTACAAGTACAAGGATTTAGAGGTACCATCGGCTATGTGCATCCGTATACCCGCCTAAGCAGAGTTAACTTTTCCGCTCCGACCATGGGGTCCAAACGTGAGCCATTGAAGATTCGTGCTAGAGAACACCTCGCGGTCGGGAGGTCCTGCAGTCTCCGAACTTTACAATGCCACCTCTGCGTCCGCTTTCAACCCCATGTGTACCAGCGATCTAGTTCCTGAGACCGATTCTGTTCAGCAGGCTCCCGCTCCTGCCGCCTATCGAGACCTTGCTATCGTCAAAAACCCTCAACAGGCTCTTCCAGACTTGGCCAGGATCCTGGCTAGCATCGATCGGCTTCCAGATGCCGGTTTTCTGGTAGTAGGCAACGACGGGACTGGTCTGGTCGTGGTACGTAGAGAGACGCTTCTTGAGAGTTTCGGCATTGTCGTCTGATCGCTGGATTAGTGGCTCGCCAGTGATGTCGTCCTTCATAGCGTCCTTGGGTGGGTTGAAGACCTTGTGGTAAGAGCGGCCGGAGGCGGGATGAACAAGACGACCGGTGATTCGAGATACAAGGAGCGAGTCGTCGATTTGCAGCTCAACGGCGTGTTGGAGCGGCTTCTTGGATGTGACAAGCATGCCGTCGAGCTTCTCGGCCTGTGTTACTGTTCGCGGGAAGCCATCGAGAATGAAGCTACGAGTGGGAAGCCAATGTTAGCAAAGTAGACACTCCTTCAGGTGGTGCAGCGTGCGACCACATATCAGGGAATGGTAGACGTACCCGTTCTTGCACTCGGCGTTGTTGTCCAGCTCGTTCTTGATCATGTTGACCATGATCTCGTCGCTAACCAGGCCTCCGGCATCCATGATCTTCTTTGCTTCCCGTCCAAGCGCAGTCTTCTTGGCGACTTGTGCCCGTAGCATGTCTCCAGTGGCCTGCGCCCGTCAGTCTGTATCTTCTGCTGTCGTGGGAGCTTGTGCGCCGGAGTAAATAAATGAGGATAGAACGTACGAGATGGCAGGCGCAGAACTTCTCCTTGATCTTAGGCGCTTGGGTTCCTTTGCCTGTGGCTCTGTGTCAGTAAACCTGGTTCAATACCGAAGCTCCGCAAAAACTGCAGTGGACGACTCACCAGCTCCTGGAGGACCCATCAAGATCATGCGCACACTCTCCGACGACGACGAAGCGTTTCGATCTCCACCTGACAACTTGCTCTCGAGCTGCACAATCCGCGACTCGAGCCTAGAGATGGTGTTCTTCAGCTCGTCCACGACCGTGTCCTGTATCGGGGCCATTCTGCCGGACTGTGGGGAAGAATAAACGCAAATGAGGATGGCGAGTGGCTCGAGGGCGATGGAGGGGCGGAGCGGGCGCAATGGCGTGGGCGGAAAGCGAGGTTGGCGAGCTTCGGATTCATTGAAGTCGACCTTGGAAGCTCTTCGGCTGTAAGGGCTTGGCACTCCTTCCCGAGGCTGTCGTGTGTCAAAGGCTCTCGCGTGTAACAACTTCACTCACGAAGAACAAATTCAAAAGGCTATTATGCACTCTTAGCTTTTACACTTTCGGGTGGGAGTCGTCCACTTAAATTATAGAAAGCGCTCAGGCGAATCAGAATCGGAATCAGATACCAACAACCCCACAACCTTGAGCAGAAGATATAAGGGCCGAAGATGACCGACTCAGGCATACGAATAGCCGCTAGGGATTAGTGCGGGTGCTACTAATATGCGTTCTGGTGCTTACGATCTGGATATGAGGAACTACGTGCTTTGCAGAACCTACACCTCTGCTATAATAAAATTAAAAGGGTGTGAACATGATCACATTTTGTAAAGTATAGGATCAAAGTATGAGTAGTATTGCCATTTTCCATGGGCGAAAATGTATTCAGAATGAGCGCCTCTCGTCACGACCGATATGTACATGGTTGTGGTCCTGAAAACGTCTGCGAGGAATGGATTTGACATGAACGCCTCGCAAGTGCCATTCGACCGAGTCCGCGGAACCTGCTAAAAGCCCTTTGCCCGTAGGCGAAACAGAGCCATATCCACACCAACGCCATGCTATGCATCATATAAGAGACAAAGATCCGGATTTGAACGCCAATAGATGCACTTGTTACCAAGCCCTCGTTCTGTAGCCACCGACCACAACCTCCTTCAGCGGTCAGTAAGCGCGAACCTTCTTCGCTGAGGCAGGAGTGCTAACCTCAGCCTTGCGTTTCCCGAGAACAGAGTCAGGCGTGCTCGGAGTAGGAATGCCGGCACCTTTACTGTACTCCTCCCAGCAGGTCGCATGGTAGATCTTGCCACCAACTTTAGTCGCATCCATCCAGACGAAGTCATTCGCCTCAACAAGCCACCGAGGGTCGAACTTCTCCTGGCAGATAGGACAGGGCGCATGAAGGAGGGTAGGATCTTGTGGAACAGGAACGTATTTGTCTTTCGCTTGCTTCTTGACTGCCGCGGAACTGCCTATCGCACCATTTGAGGTCTGCTCTGGCGATGTCTCGTCGACTTCACGATAGTCGATCCACTCCTAATGCTCTGTTAGTCATGTCCGTCATACTGTGCGCGCCGGTTGCTTTACCTTCTCGCTGATGTACCAGCTTCGATGGACGCCCCGCTTTGCAGCGTCTGGGTCTTTAACCTTGAAATGCCAGTCCATGTGACGAGCTTTCTTCTGCTTGCCTTCTGGCGTGTTCTCGAATCGACGTCCGCATGTCGCGCAGATGTTTGGGATTGCCTCATAAAGTTTGGAAATGAGGTGGAGTCGTGGCCTAGAGATGGTTAGTTGAAGTCTATTAGTTGTAATTCGAGGAGTACCTACTTCTTCATAGATGCAGTCGTCAATTCCACTTCAGCTTGAATATTGATGGGCGCAGAGAGTTGCCGGGCCATCGACGCGGACGGGAAAGGAGTGGAACTGGAAGGAGTGGTGCTCGCAGGGACACCTTTCAGAGCATTTATCAGCCAATCCGCGCTCCCAATTGTTGGGGCACTCGGAGACTGTGCCAGTAACTGCGGGAGGGAATTTGGTTGCTGAGGTGCTGTTACTAATGCAGGGGCAGCTATAGGCTTGCCGAATTGAGACAGTAGTTGTGCGAGGTTAGCTGTGGGTGTTCCAGTCTGTGCTGGCGCCGATGCTGGTACAGCTGCTGGCACTGAAGTCGGAATCGCTGGAGGAGCCGAGAATCCAGGAAGAAAGAAAGGCAAGTTGGGTGTCGGGGTTGAAGAAGGCTGTGCAGGCGACGATACCCGGCGCAACATGTCCGCTAAAGAAGGAGTCGGAGCGACTGGTGTAGAAGATGGTGGTGCTGGTATACCTGCATTTGCGAGGAGTTGTGCAATGTTCACGGGTGCACCGGCAGGCGGAAACATGGGCAGTGGTTGTTGTGGAGGCTGTATAGGAACCGAAGGAACAAAATTGGGATACGGTGTACTAGGAGCGAGTGCTTGAACTTGCTTGCGAACTGCCTCGAGCTGTTGGGGAGGTAAGGTCTGTGTATTCAAGATCTTTTGAAGGTCGAGAAGTGCTTGCAACTTCGTCCGCAGAGATACATCAGCCAGGTTAGAGGCAAAGGCATTCTGCGTAGTCGCGATTAGTTTAGCCACCTCCGCCTTCAAGTCTTCAAGATGACTAGACGACACTGGTTGAGGATAGGGCTGCATGGACGGATACTGAGTAGGCGGAGTGGCAGGGAAATGTCCGTATTGTTGTGTTGGCGGGAAGGGCTGTATTTCGACAGTTAGCTCTAAACGTCTTAGCAGTGAGATATTTTAAACTTACCTGCCGGACTCTCGGATCGTTCGGAGCAGCATATCGTGTGATGTTCTGGGGGGGAGTAGGGGTGTTTCTCCACGCCGGGTTCGAGACTGGTCTAGCGGGAAGACCATGTTGCATAGCAAGTTTACTATACTTATTCAGAGCGTTCTCGATGTCGCGAGTGACGTCTGGAGAGAAGACGGGACGCGCTTCCATAGACTCAGGAACTGGTTGTTTCCAAGTCCTTAGCAAACCTTCCATAGCCTTCCGGGTTCCTTGGTCCATGAGGGTATATGCATCCATGAAAGTCCGATAGAGGTTGCGACCGAGATACACTGTGTATGGAGTGCCTACGTTTTTGACTATTGAGTCGAGCACATAAAGAGCTGGCAGTTTCCATTCCGGTCGAGTCTACGAACATTAGCCTTGCGAAGAGGACATCAGGCGGCAGGACAAGTGATGCCAAGGTCGGATGCACAGGTATTGCGTGGAGACTAGAATACTTACTGTTCGGATGTGGTTCTCCAATTCGACAGAGATGGCCTGGGCATGTTCTGTGTTTTCTTTGGCGATGATGGTCAGGTTGCTAATCTCTGGTCTGTTATTCTGTTTCAAGTCCTGCAGGGCGTCTTTGAAGTCGGCTGCGACTTCAACAGAAGGTAAGGACATGGCAGGCAATTGCTCTTGGAGATGAGACAGACAGCTAAGGTTAAGGGTTGAGGCTGGCAGGTTATGGAACAGTGTACGTTGTTCGCTGTATGTCGATGGGTCGTGCAGTCCTGTGCAGGTTGTCCCAGGGTCAGACAAAATATTGACTGGTTTTCCTCTTCTAACATGCGCAAAAAGACTGTATCGAGTTGAAGCTAGCTAGAGCCCTAACTGGGCCAAAAGCAGCAGCGAGCCGACTGCGCCAGCGTGCATCAGACCAAACTCGCCCTCCTCCTGTAACTGCCACAAACGCGCCCTCGCGCGATGCGCCTTCCTCCAAGCCACCCAAGGCCAGAACAAGACAATCCGAGAGAAACAGACAAGGTTGGCGTATGATGTCGGGGTCGGATGCGCTGCAGCGCAAACGATGATCGTGTGAGGCGACCAGTAGCCGGTTGAAAAACTTCTGTTGCGCCGGCGAAGTGGTTAGTGGTCGTGGGATGGGGAAGTGACTCTCGCGTGCAGCTGGGCAAAGTATGAGCTGAGTTGACGCGTGCCTGTAGCAAAGAGGTGTGGTGTTGGCGTTGGTGTCGGTGTTGGAGAAGAGAGAGGTGGTGGAGAGAGCGGTCGCAGGTGAAGTTGAAGAAGGGCCGGGCTTGGCGGCGCACCCGGAAGCGGCCGTTCCTGACTCAGCCGGAAGATAGTTTCACCGAACCGCCAAACGCAGTCGCGCTTCCGCGTTTCTTTCATCAGCGATTGTCAACGCATCACCACTCGCGCTCACCCACCCCATCTTCACCTCTCCCCGCTTGGACCGCGATCGACTTCGAACCCCCACACTACTACCTGCTACGGAACGACTCCGCAAAGTCGCAATCAAAAGCTATGGAGGACGTCGAATTCACCCGTTCGCACTCCAATTCACCACTCCCGGAGGCTGGCCACGACCCCGACGACCCTCTGCGCCCTGAAATCGACGAAGAAAACTCGGTCCCGGATGCGCCCATCGGCGAGCCCCACCTGGATATGGAGGTTACAGAGGGTATCAACGGACACTTTGACCAGGACGATGTGCAAGTGGCGGGCCTGTCAGACAATGAATCGGTGCTCAGCGAACTCGACGACCAACAGTTCGAGGATTTCAATGACGCCGATATTGCCATTCAAGAGCGCGAGCCACAGATGATTGATGAAACCACCCTCGGCGTGATTGGTGCGCACAAGAGGAAGCGGGTCGAGGGAGAAGAGGCAGCTACAAAGAAGAAGAAGAAGAAGGCCGAGAAGCCAAGGCGGAAGAAGGCTAGAGACGAAGAGGTCGATGCTGGCGACGCGGGTGGTGCTAGGAAGAATAGAAGATCAAAGAAAGAAGGCAAGGTCAGGGCAACTAGTCCAGCTGCGGATGCTGAGGAGCACCTTACGGCAGAAGAGCGTATGTATTGAGCTCGATGTGTAACAGATTTCTATACTAACGAAGCGACAGGTCGCAAGCGCGCTCTTGATCGATCCATCAATCAGCTTGTCAAAGGGAACTCTTCACGCCGTCGCAAGAAGGGAGACATTGACCTTGACCAAATGGCTGATCAGGAAATCGAAGAGATGCGCCGTCGCATGGCTGCTGCTGCGGAAGCCGACAACGAAGGTCGAAAGCGCGGTGAACCCGCTCGGCACAAGCTGAAACTTCTTCCGGAGGTTGTAGCCCTTCTCAACAAGAACACACTCAAAGAATCGATCGTCGACCCCGAAATTAATCTGCTCGAAGCTGTACGATTCTTCCTCGAACCGCTTAGTGATGGAAGTCTCCCCGCCTATGATATCCAGAAGGAACTCTTCGCTGCATTAGCCAAACTCCCCATAAACAAAGATAGTCTGGTTTACTCTGGCATCGGCAAAGTCATAATGTTCTACATCAAAAGCAAGCGCCCTGAGGTAGTGATCAAACGGCAGGCAGAGCGGCTCTTCACGGACTGGACCCGTCCCATTCTTCGGCGTACCGACGACTACCGAAAGAAAGAGTTTGCACAGGCGGACTACGATCCAAGGTACCTATCCACCTCTCACTTTCGATGCTACCTGCTAACTGTCTCATTAGTAAGGCGCCAGTTCGTAGCACCCAGGGCAGCAGCCAAGCTACAGCCGCTGCGAATGCCCGTGCCAAAGCTCTCGAGACTCCTCGCTCCTTCCAGCGTGCACGCATGGAGGCTGGGCCTACAACCTACACTATCGTACCTAAGAGCAATGTGGTCTTCAACAATGAAGGCAGGGGTCGCTCGGGGGGAGGTGAGGATATCATGAAGAAGATCAGATCTCGTAGGAACCACTGAGTGATATCTACGACATTTGGCAGCGAAACCCAAATGTTCTTGCGACAAATATCTCAATTTCAACAGCTGGAGTTTGCGGGGCATTGGGACATGCAGAACCTGAGCGATATCTCCTCGGTACCGGTAGTACTTCTTTCAAAGCATGCTCGGAGTTAAATTTTGTACAATACTAGTCTACTGAAATTTGCCTTCAGCTATCAACGATCAACCCCCATGCATGGCCCCACAAGTACCCCGGACCACTAATGGCAGTCTACTGCATACGTTTATCACCCTCATTACCTACTTCTGTTATCCACCCTATCTCTATCTATATTTGCAGGGGCTATAAGAACAGCACCCGATACCACCCCCGTCCAAAGAAACCTACTCGCCTTAGGCACCTTACGCCGTACTGCCGACCTCCGACTCCCAACCTCAACCTCAAGGGGAGAGTTCAGCTAACTCCGCCTAGGCGCGTACGCCCCGTGCGTACATACGACCACCACAGCGGGGGCTGACTATCCGTCCGCCCACACCCGTAAGACCACGTGGAACCTGTCCCCGGGCGGAGCATAAAGCATCCCTGTCGTGGCGCCATACCGTTATCCTAGGTAGCAAACAGCTGTTCTGGCTTACGGAGCACGTTTGGTGGGGACGCCGTCGGCGGGGGAGGGGGGTTGATGTTTGAGGGGCGGACAGCCTGCGATGGTGGGGCGGTGAGAAAGGATACTGGTAGGGTAGGTACGTGAGTTTCAACTATTGGAGTGCGCGTGGCGGCCTAAGTGGTAGAGCCGGTGGCGAGTTGAGGCGAATCGAGTTCAGTGCAGTTGATAGTCAGGGGTGCAGCACAGTACGGGTACCTTTTCGGTCCTGCCGAGCGCGTGGTGTAGCGACATGGCATTTAGGTAGGTATCACGGCTACGGCTACGGCTATGTACATGCGCGTTGCTCCGCTCCGCCGTAGAGCCTCGTGTATGTAGGTAGTTAGGCAGGCACAGTACACTACTACCTCCAAGATGTTTCTACCGAGGCCGAGCGCGGGAGTCGACTATCGTAATGGGAGCCGAGATGAGGCGAGGAGTGGCAATGCAGTGCAGCAGTGCAGTGCCGATCGCGGGATACGAGTCTACAAAGCCAGGTCGAGTACTCCGTAATCGAACCGACCCGCACTACGAGGAGACTCCGTCTTACACGAACTCAAAGGTAGGTACCAAGAGCACGTTGCGATCCGATATTTGTGTGCCTCCGATCCGATCTGATCTCACCTTCTACTAACGCGGTAGTCTACCTACCTACTTACTGTCAAACACGCACACATAGGAACATCTAGTTGGCCTAGACGGACCGGATACCGAGACCTCCCCTCTCGCTCCGCTCTCCGACTCACTACACTACCATCTACCCTACCATCTACCCTGCCATCTACCGAACTGCGAGCGGCCAGCGGCGAGACACGTCCACTCACCTGTCTACTAACTATCTCCAAACAACATCTGCATCCGGGAACCATTGCGAACCACCCCCCTAGTCCTCGTGCTCGTGCTCGCTATGCTGTGCTACCCGCCGCCGCGCCTTGGAACCGAACCGTTGCAATTCCAGACGAAGGAGGGGCGCCCAAAACAGCAGCTCGATCGACGTCCGTGTAAACTTTTCGGGGGGGCGCGGCAGGATTTGACGGGGGGCAGGGGTAGGCGAGAGGGAGGAGGAGGTGGGGTGGGTCGTAATATGTGCGGTTATATTGATGGTTAACGCTGAACGCCTGGCTGGGGGGGAAGTGGTTGGTGAGTGGTGAGAGTGCTATTCTTGGAAATCGTGGGGTCGACATTATCAGTACGGAGTACAATCCTCAAAGGCTACAACAATTATTGGATCTTGAATTAGAATAGCAAGCAAACTGATCTCGCGAAATGCTAGGGTATACTGCGGTATTACCATCTATCCTGACCTTTCCTATCATATCCTATCGTCCGCTACAGCATATGCGCAAATACTGCGCAAGCCCTGTGTCCGCTCGTCCTCCGCCATTCTGTCCTCCTCTTCTCCTCGACGGATGATCCTAATCATACCCTTGTAGCGTAGTCGCATCCCCCTCCAGATGTGCCCCACACTTGCGAAAAGCCGCTCACATGTTTCATGCAAAGTTGGTGGCGTGCATTCCGTATATAGAACTGTGCATGGTATTAGAGAAACCCCGGACCCTGGACTGTGCTGTGCGTCCGTCGGACATTCCGAGAGAGTAAATTACGCACGCGCGCCGATTCTGTTAAACCTCTGTACTCGATCTTCACCCGCCACAGATTGTAGTTGAACGGTCGTGGCGTCGCCAGATTGGAGGTCGTGATAGAGTTGTGATGGGTCGTTGTAACTTGATGATGCTGATTCTTGTTGACTTCATCCGAATGATGATCCGAACCCACCGCCAGCGTCCAGCTCCGGAATCAAAAGCGAGGGCGCTCTCGCAATGACTGCCTTGTTCTTCAAACTCATCAATCGGTCGTAATGGGGCCTGATATCAAAGTCCCTGAACGTCTCTCCAGACCCGAGCTTGGTGGTTCTGAGCATGCACTTCCCGTCCTTGATCCAGAAGCACTGTAAACAATTCTCTAGCGGCATAGCAAGCACAATAGCGCCAGGCTTAAACACACTGTTGCTCATTTTTGCGGAAGACTTTTTGAGCTTGTGAGGGGACAGTGTTCCTCTAGCTGTGTACTCGAATTGAATGATCTCAGTCATAGCGTTGGCGGTTACAAAAGTCGCACCGGAAGGAGATTGCGCTGCGTGAACGATCTTGGTGCTATAGGTCTCGTTTTGAAGCTGGCCGTATCCTGGGAATGGGACTAGAACCGGGTACTCTTTTCCCAAGAAGGCGGTTACAATGGCAGAACGTCTGAATGAGTCGTAGAATACCGATGTGAGGTCTCCGTCATTTAACGTCCAAGGAGGGAGTTTGAACGAGCGGGAGTGCTCAGATATCGTGCTAACGGGCTCCCTAGTGCAATCCCAAACATCCACATACACACAGTGGTCTCCTAGCTGTGTAGCAACAACAAGTCGTTTGCTGTCCGGCGAGAAGTACAGCTTTCTTGATATAATGGCCGTTTGCCTCTGTTGCTCTTCTGCAGCCTCTCTTGAACTTAATGCTCTTGCCTGTGTCCCAAACCAGCCCGATTCGTTTTTAGCAGGTGTTTCGGTTGTAATTGATTCGTCGCTCGTAGTTCGGCCGATAGTCACCGTACGGCGGTGCGAAATGCCTCCTCTTAACTCGTAGACATGGATCTGGTGGTGGAAAGCCATTGACTTGATGCCATCTTCCAAGCTAAATATCTGAATCTGGTCATTCAGAGAGGTTGCAATATACTTGTCGTTCCGCGAGACAGCGATGCAGATCTCCCCTAGTCTACCGGGGAACTCTAGGTCAGTCTCAAACTCCGATGTAAGATTAATGCCGTCGAAGACAAATAGCTTCCGCTTTGAGAGGCCACTCGCGGCAATGATCGCGCACTTTTGGTTTCCGGCTGCAGCAACGTCGATGCCCGCAACCTCGTATTTACAGCCCTGTATGGCTGAAGCGTCGTTGCTAGGGATATCAAAGCGAACAAGATGATTTGTTCCTTTGGCCCATAGTAACAACGAGTGACCAGAAGCTGAGAACACGAATGATGGTTCTTTTGGTAATGGGAATGCTTCCTTCCCTTTCAGTGATGGCTTCTTTCTAAAAGAGATTGCATTCAGCCGTGTGCGCTCCGAGAATTTGGACTTCGTAGGACTGATCGCGCTCCACTGTGAATCTGCCGTCGACGGGGTATTGAGTCTGATACTCGAGACGTCTGAGTTAGTTGAAGTCATAGTATTCTCCGGTATAGACTCTGGAATAGAAGCTGTATGGACCGGTATTGGAAGATCTACCGAAAGTCTCGATCCAATAGAAGAGGGTATTGGTATATTCAGGGACTCATTCAAGGGACTAACAGGGTAATCAGAATAGGAGGATCCGGTAGATCGCGAATATAGTGTCATAGGGCCAAGAGTGATGGGGCTGACAGGTGACTCTGTATATCGCGGAGGTTGCCCTGATTGCATATCTCCAGCCGTACTTGGTCGTGAGACATGTGTGGGGACATTGACGTTCATTGTAGACTGTGATGGAAGGCTTATTCCAGCACTTCCGTCTGATGCTGAATGGGAAGTTGCGTCGTACGAGCCTGAATCGCCAACGGAATACTGACTTAGGCTATAGTCGTCAAAATGTAGATTCTCCAAAGCGGTTGCCAGATGCTGAAAAGGTTCAATAAGCCGGGCGCACTTGATCTTTTCTCCCGGGTTGCAGCTTGGACATTGAATACCTAACGTCCGTTAGTGGCTGACCAAGAGTGTTTGGGCGCATTCAGTTAATACCTTCTTTCCAATTGACAATCGGGGAGTTCTCTTGTATGCTCTTCCAAATGTTAGCTTAATCCTTCGGTCAATGTGGTAGCTTCCTGTTGCTAAAGAACATGCTAGGATGTTGGGCGTACTCTGAAAAGCATGTCTTCGGGGCAAGCAGAACAGTAAGACCAATGACCTGAGCCAGTCCCGCCAGCCCCTGTTATGATCTCTCATGGAAGGTAATACCAAGACAGAAAGCTTACCTCGTATGCCCACTTATCGATCCATCTGAGTTTGTACTCAAGGAATCTCCTCGGGATCACATGCAGTTTCGGGCAGTCCACGATATACGCCGGTAACGATGGCCCTTCCGGCTCTTCCGACTCTGTGTCCACCTTTGCAGATGATATTCGCGCCATCCACTCTTTCACCATCTCTTGCATGTCATTTGAAGTAACACCAGCTCGTCGGACACTGAATTGCTCATATCCTGATTTCCGGTTGGCTAGCCAATCTGCGAAGCTCTTCAACGCAGCCTCGAAATAGGGTGACATTTCTCCTACACTCTTCCTATAACTCTGACTTCGAGATGTTGTCGGTCTCATAGAAGCGCGTTGTTGCAAGAGGGAATCCTGGCGCGAGAGAAAACTATCGAGGTCCTCGCTCCAATCGAGAAGCGTAATCGCTAACGAGTCTAGTAGAGCAGGCGTTGGAGTCATCGGGGCTGTCACGTGGAATATCGAGATTATAAGACTCGTCCGCGTCTGAAAGAGTAACTCTAGAGTCTCGTCCGTGTCGGCTCCAAACTGGTTGGACCCGAGCACGCCGGTCTGTCGACGAAGGTCGACATGCCGCTGGGTCACTGCACATTCAACTGCCCATAAACAGTCGAACAGCACCCAGTATGCATCTATCCAGTCCTCCTCCATGGTTCCGTGAATCAATCCGGTCACGAACATCTCCGGCTTGATGTCCAGCGGGTACTAACAAAGTAAGCCCAGCGGAACAACCATTCGTCGAGTCTGACTTACCAAGCCTGCTGCATAAGTTGGTAGTCTGGCATTGGACCATTCTTGAGAGTAGGGGTTGTCATGTGATTCTTCGTTCAACGAATCCAGAATTGCTGCGAACAGATCCGAAACAATGAAGCGCTCGACGCCGTGGAGCCGATCGCGCTGCCAGGCGCTGTTTATTGCAGTCTGAAGATGCCGTTTTTCCTGCGGCGCAAGGGCTTCTTTCCTCAGAAGCAGAAGGCGCAGCCCTGATAGGATGGTCTGGGCTAGAATGTGTCTCGGGCGGGTGAATTCTCTGGTCATGAGCGTTGTTTGGCTAGAAAACAGTCTGGTCTTGACATTGATGAGGTAGAGGATTGTTGAGAAGAGGAGTTCTGGCGGAAGTAGGCAAGAAAGAACGTATGGCGGGCATTCTGACACGCCCGTAGCATTGCCGCTCAGGTAACAGCGCTGCAAGTCGAAGATGGTTTTGACCCAGATCACAACTCGAATCGACTCCTCCGTATTTCGCGAATCGTCTTTCAGAAGCGTAGATTCGACAGCGTGCTGGCCGATAATCTCACGCAGGATATGCGCGATGTTGTCTTTGCCTTGCAGGTGTTGCCAGACGTCCGCGAGGTTCTGGTGTTGAGAGGACATTGACGCGGGGTGCGTCCTGCTCAACGCGAAACGGGCGATACGACGGAGCCTGAAATAGACGATGTGGCTTTTACAGAGTATGTGGTTTGGAGAAGACGCATGGCGGCCTCCTCGCAAACGCGGTCGCGGGCGGGCTTCGCTGCCTGGAAGTGTGCAACCAGAACGCTTTGGCAGACCGGACAGCACCAGCCTTGGCTGACACCCTCCCAGAGAGGTAGGCAGTTGTGGTAGGGTTGCGGGCGACGCACTTCGTCTGCAGTCTTGGATGGGCTGGCCAATTCAGCTTCGACGGGGTCGGAAACATGGTAATAAACGAGCGACGAACGAAGGCCCGCGCTAGGACTCCCATCTTATTGCCCGCCGCGACACTCCGTACACCAACGGGGTGAGCATAACTGGCTGCTCCTTTGGCCTGACCGGTCAAGGTCACGTGTCGCAACCCCCACTTGTGCTGCAAATAGTGTGATGAGCCGGTGGAAGATGCCATTCCGCGCTTGACACACAGAACCACTCTATTGCTGTGCAACCTCACATGTTGCGCGCCCTGCACAGCTGTCTTGGTCTGACTCCTGCTTGCGGCCAGGGAGATGCAATCTAGCACTATCAAGACCCTCATCACAGAGGCTTAGCAAGGATAGAGTACGTGGCTATTTATGTACATGCGTAGAGACCTGTAGCCCCGTCTCCGGAACTGCCTGTTCTGTGGGACATGGGCCTGTGTTCTGGGCGGCCGAATTGTTTCTGGATAGACCAGTCATTGACCGGCGAGCTTGGCCAGGTTGTGAACCTGCTGCTGTAGCACGCTCCGCAAGAAGACAGACTCAGCGATGGGGTCGTTCGTAGCACAACAACGCTAGACGAACTCGTAGCACTGGCCGAAGCGCCCACCCCGCTGACATAATTCATTGCCGATAGGCGATCCTCTTGGCTGCCTAGGAGATTCTAGCAACAGGTAGGTAGTCTACTTCTATCTTCACAAAGCCCTGCTGTATCTAGTATACTAGATATTGTCTATACAGCCGAAGGTTTGTAAAAGGCGTAGAGGGTAAGGCCAGGGCGGGGGCCTAAACGCCACAACTACCCCAAGACGGACATGGTCGCTAGAGCACGCGGCTCATGAATTGCGACCTTCTCATTTCAGCCAACCCCATATAAAGGCAACAATCGCCCTGAAGTTTTCCTCTGTCCATATCGAATCCTTGGGATTCGGAAAGTTCAAGTGGCCCCTCCGTCTCCCCGGGACCACTACCTTTGGCGGCGGGCGTTGAATTTGCATCGAGGCATGGCGGCGCCATTTCAGTGGATTCCAGCCGTCTGACTTGACGTGGTATGCAGCGATAAGGGCAAAGAAAACGGCAATCTGATGCAACGTCAGTGCGGCTGAACTCTCAGGTGCTTCAGACACTTACTCCGATGTATGACGCTATGAAATCCGGGAAGCTGGATCCAGTATCAGCTCCAGTGAATATAAGCAATGTGCCCAGAAGGCTTACCTGAAGGGGTGCACGAAGGCTCTCCAATTGTTAAAGATTATGAGCAGAATGCAGAACAGAAGGCCATAGTAAGCTCGGAAGAGCTGACCATGAGTGCGATACGGGTACTGCTTGTCGTCGCGATTGAACGCGGTGCGGTTCTCCAGAGTGGGGTCTTGTGCGGCGTCCTTGATTCTATGGTAGAACTGAATGTATGACAAGCAGATGACAGCGTAGCATATAAGTTCAGACACCACGGCGTTATTGGTGATTCGTCCCAGAACGACCGAAGGGAAGGGCTTGACAGCTAGGAACGCCATCAGCCCAACGCACCAACTGACCGTGACGGTACCCAAAGGCACGCCTCGCGAGGTAGTGGTCTCTAATCTTCGCCTAGAGTTCTGAGCCCACACAGGCCATGCTTCTGGAATGCTAGCCAAGGCGTGCAACAGCCTACTAGAGTTATACAATGCGTTGATTCCACTCGTGGTGGCCGAAAAAATGAAGAACCCGTTGAAAATCGATGGCCATCCTCGTAAGTGATTTCTAACAGCCGCGAGGATAAAAACGCTATTGTGCCCAGCTCGCACGCTGTTAATTTGAATGCTGACCAGATTAGGGTCATTATCTGCGTGGTATTAGTATATATGCCATCTTTCACTTTCGACTGTCTCCGGTACTTGGGACTTACAGGGAACATTGAGGCCACCCACAAATGTGCCGAGGATATAGAGGATCGTGATACGCATGGAAAGCTTCTTGGTGGCTAGCTTGATAGTCTCGTGGGTCTCGAGGTCCTTATTCTCCGGAGCGGTGATGGCAATAGTCTCAAACCCTACGAAAGAGAACAGGGCAGCGGTGATGGCAGTCCAGAGAGACAAGAATTTGCCCTGATCACCCCTCAAGACAATTCCGGGATCTGCGTCATTGGAAGGATGCACAACCAGGCTTTCAGAGGCAAAACCATAGGGTTTGTTCCATGTCCAGAAATGGTTTCCATGTGGGACGATTTGCATTGCCGATACAATGACGTTGAAGACAATTAGTAAGGAGATGAATAGTATCTTGATGACTCCGAAGATGTACTCCAGTTGTCCGTATTGGCGCACCGGCAGCAAGTTGATGAGGCCAACCAGGATCAAGAAAAGGAACACCCAGACTGCGGGACTATATCCTTCGGTACTCCAGCCCAATGTCTCATCTGGATAACCAATATCTCTTAGATACGGCTCGTCGAAACGGAATTTCCACAGTTGCGCGATAGCCAAGATTTCCGCCGCAAGAATTACGACCCAGGCGAACCAAGTTATCCACCCCGTCGCATAACCAACCGCCTCGTCGATGAATCGCCCAGGAAATTCGAAAAGAGGTCCTTGAACCGGAAACAGGGCAGTCATTTCTCCAAGGCAGGCAATTACGGACCACATCACCGAGGAGGCAAGGGTGACAGCAACGATGGCGAGGCCGGGGCCGGCGATATAGATGACCTTCCCACTTGACAAGAACAGGCCAAAGCCTATACATGCGCTGAAAGCCATCATGTTCACATGGCGCTCTTTGAGATCCGCACTATAGTGTATCAGTAGGGAATCGATGACTTTTAGTTCTAGAAGACATACCTCAAAACTGTGCGTCTCGTCATCTTCGATAGTATGTGCGCGAAGGCGTCTTCGCTCAACGTTCAAGACGTGAAATGTGCTCGGGGGAACGCATCGGACACTCCACGATTGCGGAGAGACGAGGCTTACAGACAACGGAGAAGGCGAAGGCTACAGCATAATAGGTCTGAGCAGTCGGCGACCACTTTCCGTATCCAATAAGTCTAGCGAATGGTTATTTGAGGGGTCATGCAGTGTTACGCCGTTGGCCGGCTTTCAGCTGCAAGACCTGATAAGAAAGTGTTGCAGAAGTTCATGCCCGGCTGGGTCGCACCGAGGGGTGCAAGGACTGTATGAAAGGCGGGCGCTGTCTGCTGTTGGTTAGACAGTTCTGTAGTGGTGGTGGTGCAGGGGCCAGGCCCGAGCGTGTGAACGCCATGGTGGGAGCGGAGGCGTGCCGTGATGGTGGAAATGGCTGGCAGAAAGCAGGGTTTGATACGAAACACGACGCCATCCTGGCCGGATCGACAGGATGCGGCGACATGGTTGGGAGGTGTCGACATGGAGTTGACAGGGGCGCAACGGAGTGGCTTCGTTCCGCCGTCTCATACTACTTGAGGACTAGCGTAAGTCTCCTAGCCCCCCTCCTTCCCCGGGGGTTTGTCCGCCATGTAACCTCGTATTTTACGGATGGCTTCTACGGTTCAGGATCTCCTTAATAGTGCCGGACGGAACGGATCATCTCAGAGAGAAAAGTACATATGAACTGTGAGCCGCCGTGGTACATAGTTGCCTGGTCTCCTCCCGCAACGTAGCCACCAACACCAATCCAACATCGATCTCTCCCGCACTGGACTAGAAATAGAGATATCCATAACTCCGCGTTCAGCTCCACCCCACGCGTTCCTCACAATTTCCGTATCCGACCGTTCCCTTACGCCAACACCACAGTTTTGCCCATCAATATCTGCTGATTCAGCTTGTGAATCCCATCCTCGGTCTTTCCTAGCAGCTCATCCATCGCCTCGCCCGTAGTTCCCACAATGGGCGGTCCGTACATTAAAACTTGCAGCACAGTTGCGGTTTCCGGGCGACCATCTTGCCCGACATTCACAATCTTTGTGGTGTACAAGCATGCGACGCTCAAGAACCGCACGTCGATCATCCCATTGTAGCGGACGTGATTTTGGGATTCGCGGCCAGTCATGATTTCGATGACGGGTTGGTTGGGAAAGAGGATTCGGGCGTTGGCTGGAAACATGGGTGGTTAGTCGGGTGCTGTAAATTGGAGACGGGGGTATGGGGACTGAGGTAGGTTTCGAGGTAGGCGCGCATATCAGAACTAACCAAGTATCTAATCCCGGACCCAAGAATAATTCATTGGATGAGAGACGGGCACAATCTTGCCGAAATCTGGGAACTCGTCCTTAACCATATCTGATGCGGTTCGTTGCTCGTGATGGATGGATGGGTTGGGATAATGGGGATAAGAAAGCAAATCTCACTGCGAAGCCGCAGTTGTAGACGACACTAGAAGTGAGTGGTTCTTGCTTGCTTTAGTACAGGCCTCCCAGTTGCTGCGAATGATAGTCGAAGGTTGCTTCCTCTCATCACGACGCGCAACCATCTGAACCGGCCCATGCGGCAAGTACAACAAGCATCCGCTTCATTAAACAACAAATTCTACATACTAATGAATGAATGAAAGTCTACATAGAAGGGAAATCAGATCCTAAACACATTAATAGTATCCACAAACGTACTATTGTTGTCCACATTACTCGCCAAGTCCACCCCATCCCTCGTCACCATCTGGGTCGCACCCACAGTATTCAAGTTATACAGATTGATACTATGCGAATTCGCGTAGCCCTCAATGCTGAGCATGCGAGTTTGACAGCTGGCGCCACTGCCGACTGCGGAGCAGTTGGTCGAGTAGTTGTCGAAGAAGCTGTAGAGGCCTACTCCATAGGCGGTGATATTGGAGCTGCGGAGGATCCGAAGGCCCCAGCCCACGGCGGTGTTGGTTCTAGTGCCATTGGTTCCGTTCAACCCATTCATAGTATTAGACAGGGTAAACAGGGGGTCACTGAGAGTCGCGTTTTCGGGGAACGGGATGGTGGCGTCGGGGTTCGGTTGATAGTATCTGGGACATGTTAGATACTAAGACGATGGGCTCATGAGTGGTAAAACGTACGCGGTCTCCGTTTGAATCTGGCCCATGAAGATGTTGTGCGTATCAACGAACTGATACTCGTACTTCACATGATGTTCGACCGCAGTCCCATATCTAGAATTGTTAACTGAAACTCGAAACACAGAGACGATTGAACTCACAACCACATTCTACCCGCCAGACTCTCGATAAGTAATCCCCGGCCCGCATAGATGGTGATTTGTGTGTTGTTATTTCGGGAATCGTCCAAGTCGTGGTCAGCTGTCCATAGCCACACGTTCTCCATATACAGGCCAGTAGCCCACTTCGTGACATGTACCGAGATATACGCCGCAATGCATTTCTGAACTAGATTCGAGGGCGTGATAACAATGTCTGGCGTCTTCTCGCATTGTTCGGTCTGTAAGTCGGAGCCAGCAAAGCCGCCAATTCGAGTATGAACATCCCACATTCCGGAGGTTCCTTCATAAGTGCCGAGATTCCATTCAATCAGTACAGCACCAGCTTGTTGGCCTTTAGTGCTGACAAACATGTCGGACCATTCTACCGAGCCTCGTTCGCCACCGAGAGCGACCTGGACCACAGGCTGGGGATTATTCATGTCGTTAAAGAAGCTACCGTTCGAGAGAATAACAGAAGCTAGGGCCTCGCCGACGATCTTGGAGCCTGGGGGGATATAGATGGTACTATTGACGAGATAGAAGCCAGCATCAACGAAAAGAATCTTCCCATCTCTCTGTGCCTGCAGGATAGCCGCGTTAAGGGCGTGAGTATCGTCGGTGTGGCCATCTCCTTTAGCACCCAAAGTCCTAGCACTGAGAAATTTATCTTGGGCCACGTCGCCATATTGAGGCTTGGATCGCTCGAGGTACTTTGAATAAGGGTCGTCGGGGTTCTCCAGTAGAGTAGCGGACCTATTTGTTGGAGAAATATCGCCACGAATATTGACCGGACCTATTGGGCCGTCGGATATGTATCGATGGCCATCGGCCCAGGCTTGGATGGTCATAGCATCCCTTGAACCTGGAAGGACTGTTCCATTGAGACCGGCTACAGCAATTTCGACATTGTCCAGCTTAACGTTCTCGAGGTATACGCTGCCAGCGCCAGCAGGTTCCGAGTTGCTGGTTCGCGCGGTTAGGATTCCCACACTTGTGTTTGTGATCGAACTGTCCAATAGCGTGATAGATCCAACCTTGAGGGCACTGGGTCCTCCGGCGGAGATATTTAGACCAACTTGACAACCGACGATAGTTACGCTCTTATATGTCCATCCCCAGCTCCAAAGCTGGTTGATAGCAGTTACACAGTTGATGAACGTGAGGTTGCGAGTGGTAAACTGCTGGTTCCTAAATAATATTAGAATGGGTACAGCAGAGAGACAACAGCTATCGTACTTACCCAACGTTGAATCCGTTGTTCCCACCATGAAAGACCAAGTCGGCCATGAAGCCCCCTGACCCTTCCTCGACGAAGATACCCTCATGTTGCGTTCCGTTCGCGGCAGACATATTGAACACTAGGTTTTGAAGGCTAGTTGTTTGAGCGGTGGGCCAATGGATAGCAGGGACCAGAACATTAGCGGGTATGCGAGTCATATCGAAGATGAGATTCCTGATCTGGCGAAAGAAGGTGTTAGTAGGGCCAAATCCAGTTTTGCTCGTATTCTGGTACGGAGAGCCATCAATGAGGCCGAGTCGTCCGCCAGTCATGCTAAAGTTAGCCGCAGCCAGAATAGTTGGCAAACAATTCGGATTTCCAATGATCTATGACTCGGTCAGCGAAACCCGTATACTCGACTTGAAGACTTACCTGGGTGCAGTAGTAATCAATGATGGAAGACGATATCATATACGTTCCTTGCGGAAAGTAGACGACGGCTGGAGTTTTCGTAGTCGATTGGCAGGTACTGCCTGGAGCACAGCGGCCACCATCACTGATAGCCTTCTGAATCGCAGCAGTGTCGTCGGTTCGTCCATCACCAGCAGCACCATATTCTTTCACATTCCTGAAGACCTGGTACGTTTGGTTTCGGCCGAGTGCTAAGGATGTCGAGTTGGTATCAGTATTGAATGAAGCAACACCTTGGTGCTTGATGTTCTCTAACCAGTACGGTGCACAGGAGCCAGTGCCCGGTTGAGGAATAGAGGTGGGAACTTCATAGGGCGTCCCTGCCACAGAGGCAGAGGTGGGAACTTCATATGGCGTCGCTGCCACAGAGGCAGAGGTGGGAACTTCGTAGGGCGCCGCTGCCACAGAGTGGGTCAGGGGCAGGTCGCGGCATGGGCGAGCGCGGAGCGCAAGAGCGCAAGGGGAGAGCAAAAATACAATATAAATAAAGGGGAACATGTTAGGGAACGAGTGACGAGGGTGAGAAGCTCAGAAGGTTTGTTAAGAGCTCATTATTGCAGAAGAGTCGAGTAGATATACCACCCATGAGTAACTCCCAAGCTAAAATGAGCCACAACGTCGATTACCCTAATGTCCAGCACCCTTGATCCTGAGTATGACTCTTCTCCAACCAATAGTGACTGTATGTGAAATCAGTGGGGTGCCAGCCGTGTCGGTTCCGGCGATCCTATGAAACAAACCCCAAGAACAAAAGCTTCGCACGCCCAGAGCGAGGATCCTCATTTGTTTTCAGCATGAGCTGAATGGGTGGTTCGTCAAAAACCCCTTGCCTTTTTGGTACAGTTATGTAGCCAGTAGGCCCCGATATCAATCAAATCATACTTAAGAAATACCGGAGTGCGTTGATGATATATTAAGAATAAACAGCGAATCTGAATAGTTCGCAATTGGACATGACGTTCTTGTGTGTTACGACGAAGAAACGTGTGATAGATGCGTGATAGATGAGTCTTTCGCTTTCCCACCTCGATGATAAGGTTTACTTAGCTCCACACGTGATCCGGATCATCCCGCCGCCGCACCCGACAACTTTTCTACGCAAGCACCATCCAAGAACGTCATAACACCTCTACGCGCAACCACAACCTCGTAATCAAACCTACTCCACACCTCCCTCCAAACCAACCCCAAACTCCCAGCTATCACATCCACAATGTTCGGCGGCCGTAAGTCTTCCGCTTCCAAAGCCACGAACGAGTCTGAAGCTAAAGCCAGCAAACAGCACCACCACAGCCCAGCAAGAAGGAGCTCGAGGTACGCATGCGATAGCCGACGACAACTTTGCAGGCATGTAGCTAAGACAACTGAATAGGAAGCCGAGGCGCGGACGGCATTAGACATCAAGTGGACGAGCGCAGCATGCGCGGTGCTCTACCTGTGTAAGTATCTAGTGGATCGTACACGTAGCTCCTCTTAGCTGATATACAATAGCTCCCTTCCTGATCGACTACGCGCGAAAACTTGTATAAATTGGACATGATGCGAGGGAGCGGTGCGACCCGATACTCCATTCACGGACGGTGTTAGAGACTACGGTCTGCGAGGGAACATCACTGTAGTATAGAGGCATGGGGACGGAGCGCATTGTAACAACATTAGGGAACATTTTTGGAAGGAACTCCGTCCGCATTATGATTTATGGGTAGTGCTCTCTAATCAAACTTGAACGTTTGCCCACCTGAACATTGTGGACGTTTCGCTGGATATGCCGCATCAATGCATGGCGTGGTATCTGGATTATCGTCCTCTGCCACTGTTACACCTTGTTCTGGTACCCTAGACGCCTTTTGGTATTCCGAAAATGTCACAATTGTGGCCTAACATGGTCTAGAAATTCCCCCGTACTTGTACATGCATGACCTTGGGTAGTCTTTCACCTTCCACCAGCAGCAGACTTGGCTGGCTTCCTGTCTTTCTCCCAGTCTTCGTACTCTTGCTTTGTGTCGTCGACCCACTTCTTGAGATGTTCGAGCTGGCGGTCGTAGTCTTTTAGAAGCTGCCTTAACGTTAGCTTATGGGTGCAAAACATGGCAGATATAAATCTTACCTTCTCCACCTGCTTCTGGTCTTCCGCAGAAAGCAGTTCTCCAGATTGCTGGCTCTCAACGGTCTTGCCCAACTTCTCTGTCTCTTCTTGTAATATCCGAGCGCGTTCTCGTACACCAGACATTCTTGCCCAGATCTCTTCTTGCCTGCCACCCAGGACGGGATCAAAAGTCTTCTTCTCCAACTCAATTAACTTCTTCTTGAGCTCTTCTTCCGCCTGATCCATTACATATCCTCTGCTCCTCAAGATCTGTACCTTTGTGGCCAATGCTAGTATCCGCTGTGTGAAGACAACGTGTTTCCGCTTCGCTTCAGTAATCCGCGACGCAACATTCAGCTCATGAGTATTCTTCATCAAGGTCAGGCTTGTGTTGATTTCGTGTAGCCGGGTGCGGAGAGCAGAGACGGCAATGTGCTGGTAGCTGACGCGGGCCATAACGTCCTCGAATCCGCGAGCAAGCACAGGGATGGAGCCTGGGTTGGGTTTCTTTCCCAGAGCTTCTTCCCACTTGCGCTCATTTTCGTGCGCTTGCGGTCCGTAGAAAGGCGCTTCTTCAGGCTTGACCGAGTTATAGAAGTAGTGGTCGAACACGCACTCGATCTCCTTGGGGTTCCATTTGGCACTCAGGATCCTGATCTGTTCTACCACCGACTTCTCCCCTAAGAATTTCAATTAGCTAAGGCCTCGGGGAGCATTTTCGGGTAACTTGCTCTGCGCAGTCATCGACGTGCTGGCGAAAGGAGCTTGTAGGGACTGCCTTAGCTGTGGAAGTACTGTTTGCGACTGTTGTAACTGTTGTGCCTGTACTTGATTAAGCGCCGGCGTGGGCTGCAACATGCCTCCGAAGATGCTGTTGTTCATCTGGGGTTGTTGTTGCTGTTGCTGCTGGGGCTGGTTGAACATATTTGAGCCTTGATTCTGCTGCTGAGGCTGATTGAACAGGTTTGAGCCTTGGTTCTGCTGCTGAGGTTGGTTGAAAATGTTTGAGCCCTGGCTCTGCTGCTGGGGTTGGTTGAATATGTTCGAGCCCTGATTCTGCACTTGCGATGAACCGAATAGACCAGTGTTCTGTTGTGGAGCTGCAGACGCCCCGAACAGACCTGTTGTCGACTGTGCGGCGGGTTGCTGCGACTGTGAGAAGAGGCCTCCTGGGGGAGCTGTAGTGCTGCCAAACAGTGTGCCTGTCTTCTTCTCTCCTGCACCGAACCCAGTTCCGACGCCAAAGCTAGGCATCCTGGCGATGCAGCGGTCGCGTGGAGTGTTGTGCCGTTGTATGTGGACAGGCCGGAATTATTGTATCGGGCGAATCGGTGCTGTGGGGCGGTTTCAATGTGCTGAGAAGTAGTGCAGCTAATGATCGTGCGGATGGTATCAAGAAGCCGTGGGGATCGTAGACTGTTGTTTGGTACGCGTTGTCCGAGCGCGCGCACAATCACGGGAGGAGCTTCGGTGGTCGAGCTGTTGAAGATCTACAGACGCATTGAATGAGACCGCGGAAGAGGAGTGTCGCGAGGGTGGAAGCGAGGTGTAAAGCGCCGTGAGCAGAGTTGCGTTGGGTTGTTGCAGGCCGCGCTCAAAGAAAGAGCTCCAGGTGCCGCGCGCCAGCCAATCACACCCCGGTCGCGCTTGGCAGACCGACCCGCGCGACCTCACTTCACGATCCGCCGGCCAGCTCAACCGCCAATTCAGTTTGTGCACCGGTTTGCCGCCATTGGCCTCTCAGACTCAACATGTCGTCGCGACAGCCTAGGTATACATGTCCCGGAGCTGCCCATAGGAGATCCCCAGCTAAAAATGCCCAGGTTCAATCAGCAGGCCCTCATCGACACCACCCCTCTGCCCGACGACATCCCCAAAGTGAAGGAGCTCGGCGCCAGCTCGGCGCCCCTTCTGAGCGCTTCCTACTTTATCGGTGCACGATGCAAAGCGTACAACGATGACTACATGATGTGCAAGACGGAGTCGAACGGCCGGGGAGAGCTAGAGTGCATGAAGGAAGGCCGTAAGGTTACAAGATGCGCGGCGAGCGTGTATGAGTCCCTCTTAGACGAGGCGTAGTGATGATATATGACTAAACTGCTGGCAGTATCAAGGACATCAACGAGAACTGCCTGGCAGAGTTCCGCACCCACTGGCAGTGCTTGGAGAACCAGAATCAGCAGCTGTGGAACTGCCGATCGGAAGAGCGGAGACTGAACAAATGCGTATTTGACAAGCTAGTATGTGCATCTGTCTTCGCAGCTTTTGAATTGGCTCTGACCGGCGTAGAAACTAGAGAAGACGATACCCGACACACCCAAGAACGAGCAGCCCGTCCACTTGCGAGCGCGCCAAATCTTTTCTTCGCACTGAGTTCTGTATATTATATCGCGGCTGAATGAACAACCATTTTACAAACAAGTCCGGTCTTCCTAAAACTCGTTTTGCGTGGGCAGTGAATGTATGGACACCCTTGATGGATTTTCCGGTAACCTAACGGCCGATTGCTATTCCATGCGTTCTCTTGATAGCACACCTCCTGACGTTGATTCTCAGTTTGCGTGGGTTACTCACTACGTATACTTGACGCTGTCAGGCGCTGTGTGAGTAAGGCATCGTGAATCCTCTTTTCACTCGCTCCCGAGGATTCACCACCCTTTTAAGTAGATTCATCACCGCAACTCTTCAACGTGGGAACTTTCACTCTTTCTTATTGTTCGCAATCACTTCTATTGTACTCATCGTTCAATATAGAGCTTCGCCGACCTTCGCCTTTACTTTTCCCTCTCCCCATCTACTGTCACCACGTCCAAGTGATATCCTCGTGGCGACAAATTCCCGTGTCAGCGGCTTTATCCTAGCTTGATTCTTCCGGACCTGGAAACTTCATCTACAGTAACTTCCAGCAACGCCAGCAACGCCACGCACCATGGCCACGGTATCCGTCGTTGAAGTCTCCGACGAGCTCGTTATGCTTGACGATACCATCTACAGCCCTAGCCCTCTAGGCAAGACGCTGAGCTTCCCGGACCACTTCGAAGTCCCTGCGATTACGTCTCTTCCGTCCACCTCCTCACTGAGTCCCCAGTCGAGCATCACCTCTCTCGCCGACTACAACACCGAGATCGAACCTCCGCTCGAACGTCATCGCACGTCTACGGCATTCGAATGGACTGACGCAGACTTGAGTACGTGCAACAACAGCCTCGCTCGCATACCTTCAGCCCTTAAACGTACTGACTGAACTCTAGATTACCTCCTTAGCATCCTCTATGCCGATCAAGTAATCCAGAAATGCCTCGTCTTCACGCCACCCCTCGAAACCTTACACACGCAGCCGTGTCCCATCCACCTGCAACTCCACGTCCGCGTGCCGATCCAGCCCGTTCCAGCCGCTGCCTTTGGCGCTCACCTCCCCATCGGCACCGGCCGCCCGATCTCGCGCCACCTCGTCGCAGAATCAGCGCAGAACTGCACGTCCGCACCCCGCGCCCGCAAATCGCTCGCTGCATCTCTCCTCTCGTCCCCCTGCAGCATCGCCGTCATAATCACGCGATACAAGCTCCTCGCCGCGCTGTACTCTATTCCGGATTATGCGTTGTTGAGCATAAAGAGAGGCATGCGCGCTATGATGGGTGTGTCGGAGTTGGAGTCGGAGTCGGTGTCGGAGTCGGAACGCTCGGCCAGGCTGCGCCAGATGAAGGGGGTTGTGGATGACAGCTGGGACTTTGAGCCGAGGATGGAGAAGTATTTGCTGGAGGCTGGCATGGACGAGGTGAAGGAGTGGATTGCGTGGACGGAGACTGGGGCATGGCTACAGGCACACGTGAGGGCCCAGTGGGCGGTGACTTATAGGGAGTGTGGAGAGTTTCTGGAGAGCGCTGCATGGAAGATGGGTGGCAGAAGGTGGACCATGTGAGGGGACGAGCCAAGGTTTGAGAGAGGCAGAATGGTGCTGATCGAGTCTGGCATGGCGGAGTACAGAAGAGCGCAGAGACCTTGGCCTTATCATGAGAGGACATGCAGCAATCACTAACATTTACGAAGAACTTCAAGTTCGTGGGTTTGTTGGAACGCAGACTATAGCGGGACAAACCACCTTATGCAACAATCTGCTGATATTAATTGCTCTTCCTTTGCAGTCATCCGGGGTATCGTGCAGCAGTCATACGTATATCATATCGTCATGAGACATGAAACCTTTCCCTCTTCATACACCTGTCCTGCCACGCGCTCCCATAAACTGAGCTCTCAGATTACCCCTTACAGCGGCGGGCGAACTGCGAAGAAACGAGCTACCCTCCATGATTGAACTGCTTCCCTCGAATCCAACACTGTTCCTACTACCTTGCACACGCTGCTGAAGACCGCCACTCAGTCGTGCAGAGCTTCGCCTCGCGGCCCGTCGGGTGGCAGCGCTTCCCGGCAGCGCAAAGCTTGCGTCAGCCTCAGAGTCTGACTCCTCGAGTTCCGAATCGGTATGCTCATAACTTCCCGCTTCTGGTACGTCGTCGTCTAGGTCCCGCTCATCTTGCAACACGCCAGCTAGCTCGGCCTCCTCCATCTCGAGCATGTGTTCGACCTCCGCGTGGACCATGCTGCCCTCCAGGAAACTGTCTTCGTTAAACGTCATGTCACCCGGATGTGCGCCCAGTGCACTCGTATCTCCTTCCTCGACCTCGCTACCGCTGACGTCGGATGCAGAAACGTCGCTGTCGTCAGCCTCCGCTTCAGGCACCTCGTCGTCCAGATCACGCTCGTCCTCCATCTCCTCGTCCTCGCCTTGCTCGCGCGCTTCCGCATTTGCCGCGTCCTGCTGTGCGGCCTGGAGATCCAGCATGACTTGCTCCCTCCTAGCTAGGATCTCCTGCTCTTCGCGCTCGGCAGCCTCGTCCATGGTGGCCTGGTAGGTTTTCGCGACACCGGGCGGGCGGATCCAACCTGCGCCGAAGCGGCGAACGTTTTGTTTGCGCTGGTCGATGACATTTTCGTCTGTGGTCAGGGCGGCGAGGAAGGAGCGGGAGGGGTTGGTGTGGTGGTTGTGGTGCGAGCTGTGGCCTTGGTGGGTGTTGTGCGCGGCGGAGGTTTGAGGGTCGTTGGATGGGGCGTCGAGGTAGGTGTCTCGAAGGCGGTGGGAGGGCCAGAGGCTCCCGTCCTAGTAGCAGTCAGCGTCATGGACCAAGTTTCCATGTCAAGTACTCGTCTGGGGCGGTGCTTCAACAATGCGGCATCTAGTGTTTGTTTACTGTTTACTGAAGCAAGATGCGGTCAAAAACTTACCGCCCGAGGGATTATGAAGGGAAGTGACAGCATTGTCGCAACCAATCTGACTTCGGATGCAGGAGTGTATTGATGTGCAGGTGGATGTAAAGCGCGCGTGAAGCTGTCTCGCGGTGAGGTACCTAGCTGCCCCAAAGAGGAAAGGCGCGCGGGACCAGATCGACGCAAGGGCTTCGGGGCCGGGGTCCACGCTGAGCCAAATCTAAATGGTAAGGACGTTGTCTAACAGTGCCAGTATTGAACGTAAGTAACATTTGTTAACTACAATTAACGCAGATCTACTTGCTCTTCCTTTGCTTGTGACATCCCACATTGCTCTTTCTCTCGAGCAATTTAACCAGGGAGCCACACATCACACATTTCAGAGCTCTAGAGTCTGAAGGCCGCTCAGTACCACTCCTCCAGCTACACAGCAAAGTGCCTGATTATACCATTCTTCTACCATTGCACAATTCGGCACGTCCACTCGTTCACCCAGTTCTCGAAATCGAACACCCGTCGAACACAACTTCCTCAAACACACCATTCCTACACACAACTCCAGCACAATGAAGCTCTTCACAACAACCATTCTACTCCTATCGCTCCTCACATTCGTAGCCGCATGGCCCCACTACCAGAACCTACAATCCGTTGCAAACGACGACGATGATATGCTCGACAAGCCGCTCCACACCACCGCTCTGATGGCCGGCGAAGCATGGAGGTTAACCGAGAAAGCCATGTCCCGAACTAAGTCCCCCGACGCCGCTCCGACAAGACTTAGGAAGCCGATTGACCAATTCGAGTTATGACCGATGACTGGATATTCTGAGCATCTGCCTCTGGGATCCGAAGACGGGCTACGAAGCTTTTAGGCGCATGTTACACTGCTGGAGGCTGGATTCGCGTTTCTCTCAATGATCAGTTACTTTGGATCGACTTTCTCTTTGGTTGCCGATACGATATCACCACCACAACGGACTCGGGGCAGGCCAGAGCAAAACCTAGGGGAATGCAAAACCGAAAAATCTTCCATCCCACTATCAAACAACAGTTCCCAGCTAAAGTATGCTTTGGAGGATAGGTTCCACGGTGGTCTATTCCCCGTCACATTCACAGTCTTGCGTTACTGGCGAACCAACACCCATTATCAGAGAATGCAGAACGCGCTATGTCTCTGGTTGCCCGTCGATATTGCAAGTGTGCTTGGTACTTGATAACCCTATATGTCATCATCAGTAGTAGTGTATATCCCAATTGGAAAGCACATACTATCAAGGCCAACTGGGGCAACACAAACTAGCCTCGCGCGACCAAATCTCGCACCCTAGCACACCTCATAATCTCAGTACTACCTCATATACTCTCACTAAGACTCTGTGTAATACAACAACCCCCATTCGCCTTCCTACCCACCCGGCCGCGGCCCATCAACAAAGTCAGCCTTATCTGTTGATGTCAGCGAAAACCTGGTGGTTGGTGCTATCGGCCGCGGACTCAGAGTGCTGGTCATCAGCTCAGCTCAGCTTCTGTTACAGTCAGCAGGCCAACGGGCGCGTCTGGGCAGTGTCGAAGACGCTGTGGCGAAAACCATGAGATCTAGAATCAGACGTTTCGATGATGTGGAGAGTGTAGCGGAGGATCTTGTGTGATGGGAAATGTTTCCGCCAAGGTTCCCGATGGCTTGTAAAGCAATACGGTGAAGTGGTATCCGCCTGTAGCCTTTCCACGTGCGGCGCTACATCTTGTTCGACCATCTGGAAACCCAACTGGCCAACTACCCCTCATTAGACCTTCGTTTCTTTTTGAAGAAAAAATAAGGATAGAGCGTGTAGATTGGAGATAGCCCTGTTATCGGTACACTGGGACGGTTGAGTGTGCAAAGTAGAGAATCGCAAAAGCACGCACACGGGAGCGGAGACGAGCGACATGTACAATGGAACTGGAAAATGCCTCTCTAAAATTTCTGTACACAGGCAGGCTGGTGTGAAAATGGTCTACTAAGCAGGGAGTCGCTGCCGTCGGGCTCTTGGTTCCCTCACTTTCATGTGTCTCACACAGACAGTACCAAACGGAATTTTGACCCAAGGGAAAGAGGTATTGGTATTTCGCGCATGCAAAATCTGCTAGAATTTTACTCGTCGTCGTCGTGCTTGAATTGATCTTTTGGACCAGGTTTGCTCTGAACCAGCATACCCTTATATCCGGTGATCGGCTCAGTTCCTTGTTTCTATATAAGGTGTTAGGAAGGCCACATAAGTAATGCAAAGAACAATAATCGTGAGTATCGAGTCACGCACCTTGAAGTACTCCTCGGTTGCCTCTTGCCATTCTTTCGTCATCGTGCGCGGTCGCACAGGGTTTGCGAACAGACGGACGAAGGCGAACACCAATACAGAGCCAGCGATAAGGGCTGCGGAGAGAAAGAAGACCTTACGGCCCTCATCCGGGGGCGGAGGTCGTCGTGGGCCGTGTGGGCCAAATGCGATGTAGTACGCTATAGAGCAAAGACAGTCAGCTTGGTCTGTACATTGATGCTCCCGAGATGGCTTCGCGATAAGAATGACGACAGGGAGGGCCGCGTCCAAACACCGGTGTCTCGATAACAACACCACACGTCATATGACCGTCCGCGACGCCCAATGGCAGAATAAATTGCTCTACGCACCGGCCTTCTTTTCTTGCATCGTCATCTCCTTCCAGTCGACCTTCATGCGATCCCTAAGCGACATCCACAGATCGGCCTGCTCCTGAGGGGGCATGTCTTCCCATCGCTTCTCGATGTTGGCGAGCGTCGGGTTCGAAATTGCGTGGGCCTGGCGAGCTTGCTGCAGGAGGCACACGGCCGGGCTCGCTCGAGGAATGCGGACAGCTTGCCGTGTCGCGGACGATGGGATGACGGAAGCCGAGCTCCTGGACGCCCGGATGAGGGAGGAGCGCAGCATAGCGATGGGTAGAGTGGAGAGTGTCGCAAAGTCACGAAAGAAAAGAACAGCGGCTCCCGTCGAGGGAACTAGGGGTGCCAATTGGTAGTGGTGGTGGAGCGAATACTGCGGTGAGGAGGTTCAGGAAGGACGACGAGGGTTGGCTTGGCACGCGAAAATGGCCCGGCTTAATCATCAATGTCACTGGTCAGACCACTCAGAGTCCATGGCTCCACGCACGACGTTGGAGACTGTGTTACCTGGGTTCTGCGGGCAGCAGCAGCTTCACCGTAGCTTCAATCTTGCAGCTAGAGCTCCAAAACAGTAGCTAGAACATCGGTGAAGTACAAGTAGGTGAAATATTGTATTACTGAGTTGTCTGCTTTCTGCCGGCTGTTGCCTCAAGCTCGCATCAAGTACAACCCGCATGTGCCCTTATAGCTGTACGGAATAGAGGGATGCTATTTCTGAACCTCCATCACGCCTTGTGTGACAGCTGGCCGTAAACCTGGTGCTGGCTCTGGTGTTCTTCACGAATCACCACCCCCTCGGGCCGACCCCATTCGTGGCCTCGAACGTGGAGTTGTTCCCGACGATGCCAGCCGCCGTCAACCGCACCCTCTCTTCGTAAATGGCTCTTGGATCTTACCTGCTGGGTTCCAAGGCCACCTCCCTGGCAGAATTCATTGCCGATCTTATAGAAGACTTCGCGATCCTTTTGACAGCCTAGGAGCTTTTAGCAGTAGGTAAATAGTCTACTTCTATTTTTACAGAGCCCTTATGTATACGACACCGAGCTGGATCTCAGCCCTACGGCGCTCGTGAGATCAGTCGGCCCCTCTTTGGCCATGCAGGTACCTACTTCGAACTTCCCCAACGCCTCTGTAGCACAAAGAGGTCATGCGCTTCAAGGCTGTTGTAACGCTAATCATCGTAGCTCTCCTCTCGGCCGCGGATGCGCGACGCCCATCTCATGTTCAACATCTCATCCGCGACCGATCCCGCTTGTTGGTGGCCATACGGTGGTTACACAAGATCATGCCATCCCCGCCTACTCCGGGTCCGCATAATACTGCGTGGTCATCTTATCGAATGATCGAATGGTTGTCCCAAACACCAACCGCTCCGATGCACGCAGTCACGCAGAGGCATGCCTTTTGCTAGTTTTGGCCCCTCCCGCGGCGCCTAGAATGATGAGGTATTATCAATGTCGCCTTTCATAAGCGGCTGGGAGGCAAAATTTGTGACGCTGGGCGAGCTTCCGGTGTATGGACGCGTTAGCTAGAGTAGTAGTAGCCGACTGCCGGCCGGGAGTTTCATTGGCAGGTGGCCCCGGCCTCCAGCTATCTATTACAGAAAAAGAACCGCATCTGGCAGTGACGCAGTGGTAGCTGCTTCCTTTAAAGGTTCCCCTCCTCACCCCGCTAACCCGATCCCCAACACAACCCTTCATCCACCCCCATTTTGCACTTCCGATTTTTCAATCAATCGTCTACACCCAGTACGCAGTCTCCCGTCTGTCATCTGGCTCATACTGCAACGACTTCGCAGACACCTACACAACATCAAAATGGTCGTCAAGGTAAGCCCGCGCGACCCCGCTACCCGTGTTTTCGGTCATTGACAGCTTCCTTTAGGTCGGCATCAACGGCTTCGGTCGCATCGGCAGGATCGTCTTCCGCAACGCGTACGTCTTCTCTTCCGAGCAAGGTCTCTCCCAGAGGGATTTGCCCCGCTAACACGGCTCGCAGCATCGAGCACAACGATGTCGAAATCGTCGCCGTGAACGATCCTTTCATCGAGCCCCACTATGCTGTAAGCACCCTCATACCCTCGTCGCGGTGGCTGTGACAGCTAGTACGAGGTGGTATCCCTCGTGCTAGACTGGAGCGCTCTGTTGACACGAACGGGAAGGCTAACGCGAAGCACACAGGCATACATGCTCAAGTACGACAGCACCCACGGCCAGTTCAAGGGTGAGATCAAGGTCGACGGCAACAACCTGACCGTCAACGGCAAGACTGTCCGCTTCCACATGGAGAAGGACCCAGCAAACATCCCCTGGGGCGAGAGCGGCGCCTTCTACGTCGTCGAATCCACTGGTGTATTCACCACCACCGAGAAGGCCAAGGCCCATCTGAAGGGTGGCGCCAAGAAGGTTGTCATCTCTGCTCCTTCGGCGGATGCTCCTATGTTCGTCATGGGTGTCAACGAGGAGTCGTACAAGTCTGATATGGAGGTGCTCTCCAACGCCTCTTGCACGACTAACTGCCTGGCTCCCCTCGCCAAGGTCATTCACGACAAGTTTACCATCATCGAAGGCTTGATGACGACTATCCACTCCTACACCGCCACGCAGAAGGTCGTCGACGGCCCATCCGCAAAGGACTGGCGCGGTGGACGCACGGCTGCCCAGAACATCATCCCTAGCAGCACTGGCGCGGCTAAGGCCGTCGGCAAGGTCATTCCGGACTTGAACGGAAAGCTTACCGGCATGTCCATGCGTGTGCCAACCGCAAACGTTTCTGTCGTTGACCTGACTGTCCGTATCGAGAAGGGCGCTAGCTACGATGAGATCAAGGCCGCTGTCAAGGAGGCTTCGGAGGGATCTCTCAAGGGTATGTTACAGTCGTCGTTTGACTTCTTGAATGGCGTTACTAACATGACTGAAAGGTATACTGGGCTACACCGAGGACGACCTTGTCTCCACCGACTTGATTGGCGACAGCCGATCCTCCATCTTCGACGCCAAGGCAGGAATCTCGCTGAACAAGAACTTCGTCAAGCTCGTCTCTTGGTACGATAACGAGTGGGGTTACTCCCGTCGTGTTCTTGACCTTCTCGTCTACATCGCCAAAGTTGATGGCAATGCTTAGGAGTCAGGATGGAGGCAGGTAGCGCCCAAGCTCTAAAGAGCGATATGGATGATTATTCGCAAATCTGCAGCTTTAGGATCATTCGAATTCGTTTTTGTAATGATCTTAGCTTTGCCAGACAGTTTGGGACGTAGGTGGTAACAATGGCGGAGAAGGTCGTGAAAACAATAGACAATCGATTCAATGGGAACTACTATGACAGACTTTCCGAATTTATGGAGATTTTACTCCGTCCGTTCATCACAGCTACCTGGCCATGGTCTTGTTTCTTATCGTGCTCAAGAGCTGGTAGAATACGAAATACGTCGCCAGTAACGGGCACACCAACATCAGTCCTGGTTACTGTGATTGCCCTGCTTGATATGGCCCTGAAACGTAAGGCGTACATACCTAGTCCGACAGTCTAAGCCTACAAATTCACTGATAGTACATTTACTTAGCCCTAGATCAATCCACCCTCTATCTATAGAAGGTACTCACTCTTCACTTTGTCGTTTTACGTATCATACTTTGCTGTCTAACCCGAGTCGCGTAGCTGTTATAGTTTCAACTAGCAGTCAGCAATCCTAATAAACTACTAGCTAGATACTCCCTTTTGATCATACAATTTTAAGTTTGTTGCCCCTACACAAATGTGGTACCGTGGTAGATAGAAATAGTAGGAAATGTATCCTTTAACGCTTTCTGGATTAGCTTGATTAGATAAGCCAAAACAACCAAGCCGCGTCCATTGCTCTTCGAACACTATCCCTACTTTATCCTTTTTTATCGATCGCACAGCGACAGCATGTGCGCCTAACAACCGAGTTCCCTCCCTTCTTGTTGCGTCTCTGTTCTCATCGTCATCCCAGTGGCAATAAAGACCTAGCTTGTAGCTGCGCAAACCACCACCACATCAAAGTGCGCCATCTACAGCGTCGCATTTTGCATCAGAAGTCCTAAACTCACATAAACAGTACTTTCGACACACTTGTACTCGATCTCTTCGGTAGAGTTGTGAATGTATTTGTCAGGGCTATTTTGACCTTATACCTGCATGCCACTGGCCCAACGAATATCCTGGTGTTTCCAGTCTATCTCCAAGTGAGAGAACCAAGCAATACATGGTACTGTTGTTGGTTAATGGTGTAAAAATCATGACTGGTAAATAATCAGGTGAGTGACCGGAGCGCTTTAGTTTCGATCCTCTCTGGTCGCCTTCGGTGTCTTCTCGTATATTAGCCCGTGCTTCGTTCACACCGCATCTCTTAATTCCATTTTTCGGCACAATTACATATTCATTATTCTTGGAAGCAAAGTACGTTCAGTAGCAAAATTCAGAGATGCTGTTGCTATAGCGATCGATCCTTTCTAATCCATCTTTTACCATTCTACGACCCGCCCTGTCATTTGCGCCGCCCCATTGTCGCTATTCCATCTCTTGTGTAGCACTTACTGATCGCGCTAGCTGTTTTGCCAAGTGTAGTATTGAGCAGGGCCCTCCGCCGCCACCGCCGCCTTACAGTGATCATGGATCGCGATTTCGTCATGGGCGAGGACTCTATCCTGGACTCGACCGAGCCCAACGGCAACCACATTATCGACACCATCGACCCTTCCCAAATTTCGTTTCATCGCGGGCTCCATGGCCCTGTTCCATCGCGGAAAGAGCAGCTGCCCATCCACAGCCACGGCGGCCTACTGAAGGCCACATCAGTACTGAGACCGTACAGTAACTCGCAACCTTCAGCTGAGGATACACGCGAGGATTCATCAGAATTCGGTTCGGAAGACATGGACATCACACCCGAGCCGTCGCCTACTGTGCAAGTGCGCATACCACCAGGTCCAAAGTTTCCGCCTCTGCCCTATTCATCCTCGAAGACAGGCTTGGTCTACGATGCGCGTATGAGATTCCACGCGGAGTTCCCAGATCTCATGTCCAACGCCGATGATATTCATCCCGAAGATCCTCGTCGCATTATGGAGATCTTCGAAGAGATTCGACAGGCTGGGCTTGTGCAGGGACCAGAAGATGCCGACGAGGAGACCAAAGACGAGCAGTGCTGGAGGATTGAGGCCCGCCATGCTCAGAAAGGAGAGATTTGTCTTGTTCATACACCATCACATTACGCTTTCATATCATCATTGAAGGGTATGGCATGATAACTCATCCCGGCAACACTAACTAACCGATATTCAGATAAACCCGCATTTGAATTGAAGGAACTCTCAGAAAAACTCGATTCAATATACTTCAACAACAGCACTTTTGAATGCGCAACACTCGCAGCTGGCGGTGCAATCGAAGCTTGTAGAGCAGTGGTGCGCGGCGACGTGCGAAACGCTATTGCTATTATTCGCCCACCTGGCCACCATGCCGAGACTGACTCACCATCGGGATTTTGCATCTTCAATAACGTCCCCATCGCCGCCCGGGTCTGCCAGAACGACTTTCCTCGCGAGTGTCGGAAAGTTGTAATCCTGGACTGGGACGTCCATCATGGTAACGGAATCCAGCACGCATTTTATGAAGATCCCAATGTGCTGTACATCTCACTTCATGTCTATAGAGACCAGAAGTTCTACCCCAACCTCCCGGATGGCAACCTGGACTACTGCGGTGAGGGTCCTGGCCTAGGCAGAAATGTCAATATTCCCTGGGCCGACCATGGCATGGGCGATGCCGAATACATATATGCCTTCCAACAGGTAGTCATGCCTATCGCCACAGAATTTGACCCTGATCTGGTCATCATTTCCGCTGGATTTGATGCGGCTGAGGGCGACGTCCTGGGCGGTTGTCATGTAACACCGGCTTGCTATGGACACATGACGCACATGCTTATGCGCCTAGCAGAGGGCAAGATTGCTGTTTGCCTTGAAGGGGGCTACAATCTGCGTTCGATCGCTCGGTCGGCGCTTGCAGTCACGAGGACGCTCATGCTGCAACCTCCTGATCGTCTTGAAGCAGACTTGTGTCCAAAGGAGAGTGCTGTCCAGACTATCGAGCAAGTAAAGCGCCAACAGTCAAGGTACTGGAAATGCCTTTATCCGAAACAGTTGGACCCAAGCCATCCATCATTTGGTGTCGCTCAGCGGTTGCATGAAATCATCCGGGAATGGCAGAGCAAAATGCTCTGTGAAGAGCATCATATGTCTCCTTTGACTGTCAAGAGGACAGGAATCGCGGAGACTTTTGAACACAATATTATTGCGACGTAAGTATAGCTCTTACACTAGGATTGGTATATTGCTAATGGTCAAAAGCCCAGAGTTCATGGATCCTCATCCACTTCTCGTAATCTTTCATGACCCTCCGGAGATGATGAACAACCCTGATCCAATCACGGGCAAAACAGAACTTCACAACAGTTGGCTAGTAAGTGCTCTGTACAGTCTTGCGATATATTCCCGCTGACTGCGAACGTGAAGGCTGATGTCAACAAGAGGTACATAAATTGGGCGGTCCAAAACGGGTTCCAGGTTATTGACGTTAACATACCGAAAGCGGTTATGAAAGAAATAGTGAGTCGTTCATAGCGGTACATGACGAAGCTAATTTTACTTAGGATGATGGCAGCTATGTTGAAGCCGACTCCAATGAAGCTCGCGCCGCTCAGACCAAAGAGCTCGCAGGCTACGTTTGGGAAAATTATATTGAGTAAGCTGACGAGTGACTCCATATCCCGGGCCAATTACTAACGAGGCTGTAGGCCTCATGAGGCAACGCAAGTCTTCTTTCTAGGGATTGGTGCCGCATATCTTGGCTTAGTGGATCTGCTAAGCCACTACGGTAGAGTTCCTTCTCATACATGTTTCGCCAGTTTTACTGATATAATTTTTCTAGAGAAATGTAGGGAGCCGGATAGTGTCGTTGAGTGTCTCATCGGATTCGTTTCAGACACAGTGCTCCAGTCTATTAAACGGAACTTTAACGACGATGATATTGTACCTTGGTACTACGCGGTAGGTAGAGCAGTGGGGACATACTCCTATGCAGTTCCACTAACCGACTGTCAGCATTCCATGATATTCGTCCAACAAAGCCACCACGTGTGGGATCGAAGTGGCCACAAAAAGATTAGGAGGAAGTACGGTCGGCTCATCCAATCAAGCAAAGACCCCATGAACGACATGCTTCTCGAGCACCAGGAAGAAGTCCGAGAATACCTACTCGCGAAGAAGAGACAGTATGAAAAAGAGAATGCAGTTTTCAATGGCGCTGACAGTCGGCAAGGTCTGAGGAGCCCGACTCTACCTAGTGGAATCCAAGCAGCGAGGTTCTCTGGAGACGTGCGACAAACCCCGAAACCTGGCCAAAAGCTGCCGCCGTTAGGGTTCTTTACTGCACCGAGCTCTCGAAGTCCTCTGAAGAGGAGCTTTTGACGTGGATTGGGGGGTTTTCGCAACATGTCTTACTCTAGTTGCATTGCGCGGCGTTGGATTCAATGTACATAGCGCCTCGATGAGTTCGATTCTATTTTGTGTATGCGCCGATAGCTAAGTCTATTGACTGACTTGGGGAGGAGCGGTTAGCTGCGAGTCATCTAGATACCAATGTACTGTTCACAGCGATTTATACCTGGCACCGGGGATTATATTGATTTTGATGAGTTTGTTGCTCGTAGGCCAAACGGAAGAACGCCACACTGACTGAGCAAATCAAATAGCTAGGGGTGTCAGAAGATACTAATTCTTATCTTAGCCACACGATCTCCAACGGCTAGAGCAGTGTCCGGTGATGAGAGACCTGCGTGCGGCAATGGTGTTTTGTACATGAACACAGTTCGGGCGCCTCTCCTCGAAACGAACAACCGGCAAAGCACTCGAGCTGGTTGCTGATTCTTGTCTCGAGAAGGATTCTAGGAGAGACGATGGTGCCGTTGACCGTTGACGGCTACATGTAGATAAGTAACGACATGGCTTTGACGCCGTGCTATCTATAACCCAGCTACTGCTGACGCTGAATAAGACAGTTTAGCCAATTAGTAGCCAAGAGCCAAGCCAGTGCGTACCCCACCTCAACCTAGTCTCCCTCAGCCCCCAATGAATGGGCGTTATCGCTAACGTCTTGCAGCATGGCGCCGAAAGCCAAACGTGTTGGCAGCTGAGCTGTGGCACGACCTCAGCTTCGCCGCCTTCCCCAGCACACCGTGTCATTTGAGAGGCGTTGGTGTTTGTCTCGCTCGCAGTGGACAGAAAAAGAACAGATTACACATAACGCGGGCGCTTTTTCTCCGCAGTACAACACTGTGGTCCCTGCGAGGCTGGTCAAGCTTTTGAAGGAGCTTATGCGGGAATATTACGATACGAGAAGCACAGATACCGCGTGTCTGATTTCAAAGAGCACGCCCTGGGACTAGGTAAGGCTATTTGAAGCAATTGGACGAGTTGACCCCTACGGTGCTGATGGGGCACCGACCAGCACAGCATGAAAGACCTTTGCGATGGTGATGGTTGGGAAGCGAACCATTCAGCTCCTGCGCGCTCAGCCATGAACTGTGCCGTATGGTCCAACCTCAGCATCTAAGCTCGTTTGGGAGGGTCTCCCTTCTCTGCAGCATGGGATTCGTGCTGAAGCGAGACTTGATAGCGTATGTACAGCGTGCCGTGGGGCTGGGCCGCTGGGGTTGGGGCTGATGCTGCATCTGTTATATTTTTATGAGCAGCCAAGATCGTCTTCCCCTCTTGCTCGGTTTGCCTTCCCGCTACCTTTCGTTATCGACACTCTCTGGCCTTTGGACGTGGAAAAAGCTGCCCTGGATTCCTCTCTTCATACTAGGACACCATCTTTGGAACTATCACATCGACTCTCCGCTATGGGCTATCAGAACTGGGTTTCGAGGCTGGCGGTGCCTCTGCTATTCAACCAGTTCATCACAGGCGTAACAGCACAAGTGGACCCCATCTCTCTAATATCGGATGGCACAATCCAGGCACCACCTGCAACACCAACACCGACCGCGGTATTGTCTATTGTGAGTGGAATGGCAAGTGCGACAGGGAGCGGTACCGCGGCTTCGGCGAGCGCGTCACCATCAGGTCCAAAGGTGCATCTGGTCAAGGCGGGATCTGGGGGCTTCAAATTCGAACCGGCGGAGATCTTTAATGTATCTGTGGGCGACACCATCACGTTCGAGTTCTATCCTCCGGACCACTCGGTAGCAAGAGCAGAGTTTGAGAGCCCTTGCGTACCCTACGAATACACCGGGAAAGATAAGGTCGGGTTTTGGTCGACTACGCAATGGGTGAAAACGACCGAAGACGTGAGTATTGAAGTTGAAGTTGAAGGTACATGTGTGACACTTGTTGACATGGACTAGATTACCCACTGGAACCTCACGATAAACAGCACCGAGCCAATATTCTTCTACTGCGCTGCTCCCGACTCCTGTCTGGGCGAGAAGATGATTGGTGTCATCAACCCAAATAGCACCCAGACGCTGGCTGCTCAGAAGAAGGCCATCGAAGGCTCTATCCAGGTCACGCCTGGAGACCCTATCCCCAAGGAAGGCTCAGCGACGTTGCATGTTCCGGGCGCATCCGGCTCTCCCACTGCGGCACCAGCAGCATCCGGAGGCCGCCACTCATCACTTGGAAGCGGAGCCATCGCCGGCATCGTCGTGGGCGCAGTCGCTTTCCTTGTGATTTGTGCCGCGCTCTTCTTCTATGTCGGCCGCACAAAGTCCCTCAAGGAAGTGCTGAACCGGAAGAACGCTACAGTCTCTACCACCGGACACGACAACTTCGGCCCAAAGTCTCCTGGCTATCCGTACTCGCCTGTTCACAACCAGGCAGACTACAACAATCTGCCGCCGTACGCCCAGCACAACGGCACCGACTCCCATCCTCCTGGATGGGCCAGCCCTACGGCGCATCCGCAGCACATGTCTATGATGTCGGCCATGTCTCACACCTCGCAGCCTTCGTAAGCCAACCACTGTACTTCCCCCTGTGAAACAATGCTGATCTGTGTCTAGCATGGCTGACGTTAAACACACCGGGCCGGCCGAGCTGTCATCGCCGGGGCCTCACCAGCAGTCGTTCGCCGCGGAACTCGAAGCACCGATCAAGTCTCCCCGGTGATGGGTGCGCCCGTCTCTCTCTCCTATATCACTTCTCATTTCTCGGAATAGTTACTCCTGTACGAACCCGGGTCGGCGCTCTGGATTGTGGTTGCATACCGGCTCGGCTTGCACGTGGGCTTTGGATTTCGGATTTTTGCCGCTCGTTAATTGCGGGCTTTTGTCGCCGTTGGTACATGTAGCTAGGTTGATACCACTTGTTGTTTAATGTTCCGATGCGCTGGAGCGGGAGTCGGTTCTGTCGCTTGCCTGTAGTGGTATGTATATACGTAATGGGGTCTAGAAAAGTTACGTTCTGAATCTATGGCAACTGCACATGGTCGCCACATATGGTGCAATCCTCGGCAATGCCAGCTTCACACCCAGATAGGGACTGCGCGGCTCCTCCTGGGTAGTAGTGTCGCAAAGCAACAGGTGCTTGGGGACGTCAGGTGTCTGCTCTCGCATTGGGCTCCGAGAGGGCGCTGGACGGCTAGGCGGAGGCTGCGTGCATGGAGAGGCGGTGCTAGACAACACAACAACACAACCGCGTCTCGTGGTTCTGGCGACAGTGGTGCTGGGCCATGGATGCCGCACAGTGGACCTGGATCTGGACCTGCGCTCCCCATGGCTGGTGCGGTGGAAGGTGGAAGGCGGTATCGCGCAGTACTGGGTAGGCGAATCACTGCGCGCGCCGCGACCACGCCCTCGACTTCTCGACGTTGCTCCCGCGCGAGGCGGCGCCCCGACCAGACGGCCGAACAGTTGCAGTCAGCGGGCATGGAGCGCGACGGCGAGGTATTTCAACGACCTGTCCAGACGAGCCTCGCCGGCCGTTTGCACCCTCTCTCGCCCTCGTCGTCCGCCCTCCCGCTGCCGTCGCCCCTAGCGTGCCTAGCCTGTGGGCCGCTTTGTGCAGAGAGAAACTCGCAGCGGGCACCGGACACTGACAGGGCTCCAGGGCTCCAGGGCTCCAGGGCTCCAGGGCTCCAGGGCTCGTCGACGCTCCGAAACCGACGTCGCCATGCTGACCTCGTCGTCGCCCACCGTGTCTGCGCCCAACTCGCCCTCGGCCACCTTCCACGCGCACGCCCGCTATGCCTCTGCCTCGTCGCGCCGCACCTCGGCCTCCTCCCGCGCGCCGTCCCCTCGAGTCCCCGCCGCCGTGAGCGCCTCGTCTCGCCGGCTCGAGCACTCGCACCCGCACGCGTACACGCAGCCAGCGACTTCGGCACCGTCGCCCGTGCCAGCCTTCGCACACTCGCCGCAGCAGCACCGGAGGAGGGAGTACACACACACGGGCACGCAGTACACGCCGCCGGGCCTGCCACCGACATACCGCGCGCCGGCTGAGACTGCTGCTGCCCCCGCACTGCCGCAGACTTCAATTCCACTCAGCGCGCGGGGGGAAACCTCTGCCGAATCCGCCGTCACGGAGCCGCCAGCGCCCAGTCTGCGCAAAGAGCCGCAGTCCGCTGTGTCGGTGCCAGTGCTGCCCTCGCAGCCTAATACGAGGCCACCGTCCCGGGACGAGGGCTCGCACCATGGACAGCAGCAGCGCCCGCGGCAGGACGAGCCGAGCCCTGCAGCCCCGGAAGCGCTGTCGTCGCCTTCCAAACGGGCGCGCACCCAGCCGGCCGACGTCAAGGTCATGCCGCTGAAGTACGAGACGTGCGATGTGAAGGACCTGGGCGTGCTGATATCCGACATGCTGATGGAGCTGGTGCGCCTGAACGACGGCTTTCCCCTCCGCGACGGGCAGCTCACGCGCTTCCACTCAAGGTACCACCTCCCCGCGTCGTTGCAGCGCATTTGAGACTAACTGGTGTCTAGAGCCCCGCCGGGCATCTCTGTCCGCGACTACCTGTTCCGGCTGATCGTGCACGCCACCCTCTCTCCGCCCATCCTCCTCTCCATGGTCTTCTACGTCGACAAGCTGTGCACCATGTACCCCGCCTTCACCATCAGCAGCCTGACGGTGCACCGCTTTCTCATAACGGCAGCCACAGTCGCTGCAAAGGGGCTCAGTGACAGCTTCTGGACCAACAGTCTGTACGCCAGAGTCGGAGGAGTCAGTGTCCGGGAACTGGCGCTGCTCGAGCTTGAGTTCCTGCACCAGCTGGAGTGGCGAATTGTCCCGAAGCCGGAAACGCTCGTGGACTACTACAAAGGACTGGTGGAGCGAGGAGACGGATACACCATAGAGAAACCGCCAGAACCAGCCTCTTCTCCTAGCCTTGCACCATCGGAATCCACGGCGCAGACGGGACAGCCAGAGAGCTCTGCCATGGGTGCTGAAGCTCCCCAATCAACCAACGCATGACATGAATAACGATGACGATTAAAAAAGACGCACGCATGCGTGTCAGTTCCATCCTTTATCTTTGACGTTCTCTCTCCAATCCGCTTGCTGTCGGCGCTGTCCTCCTCTCGTCCGGCCTTGCTTCCCTCATAGCACGCCTTTGTCGGTATCTAGGACTATGTCCGCCACGGAGTCGCATACCTGAACGGGCAGTCCCGGTCTAGGATGTGTAGAGGATGATGCGTTGGCAGCTCGGTTCGTGGTCATGGACGGGTGTGTTAGATCTCAAGCACCTGATCTGCGGACCTAGCTGAAGGTACATCTCCCACATAAGCGCTGCAAAGACGGCGTGCTGTATCGATAGGTGCGCATTGTATGTATATGCTTCGTCCCGACCCGGGCCAGGCGGCTCAGATCCGGTTGGTAGACTTAGCTGGGGTTTGATAGGGTGCGGGCAATGTCTCGAGGTGCGATATGGGGCTCTCTAGGGCTGCTGGCGACGATAGCGGTTGCGTGCATGGTCGATGCTGCGGACATGTGCAGCCCAGGAGATAGTGCGTCAATACATCAGATCTATTGGGTGGCAGCTGCAGACGCATGGCAATCAACGGGCGATGGACTGAATATTTGGTCTTGCGAGCAGGTGCTCGGTGATCCGGCCAGCGAGGTGTCGTCCCCTTAGTGCTGCGTTGGACAAATGATATTGTAGCTTTGCGCCCTCCCCTTGCCAGCATCCACGTCGTGAGCGGAAAAGTGAGGCTACACGGTCCCTGTTCCTTTGCCTTGCCTTGCCTATGTTGTTGCTGTTGAGCAAACGTCGCTGCGGGTCTGCGACGACTTGCAGCGCCCCGGCAGTCATCCGGGTGCAACCAGACATAATGCAAGGCATCCCTACGCGACCTGAGACGGTTCCTCAAAGACTCCACCCCCACGCCCGCCGAAGCGTCAACTCTCTTACCAAACCTACCCCACAGTCTCCAGGTCGTGTGCTCAACGCACATCGCGGAACGTGGCCGTTGTCGGCCAAGAGACCCCAACATCACACGACGGCAGACGCGCTTGCTCGCGTTGCGCGTTAACTCGGCGGGCAGCCTCAGGCAAAGTGCCTACCATGAAAGTGAGCACGCTATTTCACCAGTCTGCTAGAGCACCATGGCCGTCACGAGCCCTATTCCCGGCTACCTTCTGGATCCTAGCATTCACATTGCTTCTTAGTCCCTTCAGCAAACGCGCAATGCCACCTGTGTGCTAACATGGCCCGCAGAAGCCCTGCCCAATCTAACCTCAGCAACGGACGTTATGCTGAAGAGATGAAGCCGGACATTGATCGGTGGGAGCTCAGCCAGCGACAATTTGATACGCATTGGGGACGCCAATACCCAGCACCACCGCCGCCACCACAACTTGTAGACGGCCTGGCACAGTTGCAACTTGGGCGAGTTCCTAAGACGCGTACCAGCCCCGTACTCACCCGCACACGAGTTACTCGCCATGGCTCGCAGCCGAACCCGCCTCGCCCGTCGTCCAGTGGAGGAGAGAATATCCTACTGCCATACAACGCACCAAGGCAGGTCAACCCCCCGCGGCGCGCTGAGTCGTACTCCTATCACACGCCTCTCGAACAGTTTCGCAACTCAAGACGATGGCCCCCAGCCGGATGCCGACAGGACGCCGAGTTGAGCCCGCAGGACGCCGATGACCTGATATGCACCGGAGCCTCTGCATTCAAAGGATATTGCGATGAGATTCCCAACACGCCGGCGGGCTACGATCGCCTCTACGCCGTCATGGACTCTGAACACCAGAGCAGGACCGATCGCGCGCCGTTCCAGCATCATGCTTTCAAAGACATGTCCCTGAATATGATAGGTGCCGCCGACAGCCAGTTTCCTTGGTTGTCGTTAGAACAGCCCTGTATGGCATATGCGTTTGGAAAAAGCGCCGGGACCACCACTTTGAACTGCTGGGTTAGCAAGTTCGGAAGCAGCGCTCCACCTACCAATTCTACGACCGACTCCAAGCCGCGTAGGCTGAAGCTTCTACAAATATTGGACCGGCTTCAGCAGCTAGAGAGCGGGCTCAATGAAGATGTTAGTCCACAGTCCATCCTAGGTAAACTTTGGTGCATGTTGACCTAATATTTGACTCGACAGGACCCAGAGGAGATGTATCGATATTTATATAGCACCCTTCTCGAGGACCCCGGGCGCTTTAGTGACCGCCCTCATTTCAGCATGGAGCAGCAAATCGCCGATCTTGTCTCGATACTCACACTTCCGACGTGGATTGATTTCTCTAATGCCAAAAACCAGGTGGTTGCTAAGTTCTTTGATGCGGCTGACCAGCAAAAGAAACACGAGTTCTTTCATCAATTACTTCTTTCCGTCGAACTATATCTCCGGATTCATTCTAAAACTCACACAGACAAGGCAAAACGAAAACTAATCTTCCAGCTTCCTCCTGTGGTCGCTTGGGACCTTGCGGTAGCTCAGCGCTGGCTGGAGCACATGTCAATTACCAAGTCGAGGTCCCAGAACCAGAGCACTTTCAATTTCGAACTAAAGAGCAAACGAAGACAGAAAGAGGCTCTGAAGGTGTTCGCGGCGACTCTGAAATGGCCTAACATGGACGAGATCGAATATGTGTTGGATGAAGTCGACAAGAATGAAAAGCTACTTGAGGACCGCTCTGCCGATGCTATGTCTTGGGCTTCCGGAATCATTCTCCCAGGGAAGACGCTACCTTGGCTTATCATGAACAGCTTGATAGACTGTGACCGTGATACAGGGGATGCGCTCAAGTATTTGACACACATGAAACCCGCTGCAGGATTTCAATACCGGGCTAACACATACTGGTCGTCCCAGTGCATCGTGGGCAAAGTGCTTGGCGCGGCTCGTGGTGTTAAACAGATTGCCGGATGGGTCGGACCCTGCATATACACACCAGATCTTAAACGGACCGAGTGCGTGAGAGTCAAGCAGTGCGAGTCTCCGGATCCGAAACTGGTCCCAAAGGATGTGGAGCACATGTATACCCGTACGAATCCACTAGGTCCGGCGGATACGAGCTACCCGGTTGAGGACTATGAAGTACCCATGCCGGATACCAAAGATATAACCGACGTGGTGAGGATCGAGAAGCTAAGCTTTGTGCCATTGAAAGAGCAGCCGGCGACTCGACAGGGTGCCGGAGCGCCACTAACTTTCGACGCAGCGATCTACTTTGCATGCGGCGGTGAAAGCTGGCCAATGAAACTCAGATACGACGTCGACTTTGTCAACGCCTTTCCATGCTATCAAGGCCCTCATGGTAAGACGATGGGTTTGATCATCCGTCGCTCAAGATACTAATAGCTCCCAGTCCTCTTCTACGACTTCTCCTACCAAGCCATCAAGATCGACGACGGCCTCGTCGACATGCACGACTGGGGCCACGTCTCCGGCCGCATCTCTCGCCCGACCTCATCCCGCTCCACCCCCTTGAAGAAGTCCTCCGCGCTCACCACGTCGTCGTCGTCAAGAGACTACGCCCACATGCAAGTCAAGAAAGTGCTCGCCATCGAAGCTCTCGGCGTTAGCGACAACGAGGTGTTTGCCAGAGCCTGGTGTGCGCACCACGGCCACAGTGCCGTGGTAGCGAATATCAAAGAGACGTGCATGGCGTGCGCTATTCGCGAAGCGTATGCTGCGTGTGTTTCGGTGGTGATCTTTACGGAGGGCGGGAAGGATACGGAGAAAGATGCGGGTGTGTATGGTTAAAGGTGTTCGGGAGATGGTGCGTTTGATCTTCATTGAAAAATGGTCTTGGTGTGTACAGCTTTGCCGACACTACTTCGACTTGGCTTTTCTTTTGTCAGATCAGGTCGGGTCGGGTCAGGTTAGGACACGGTGGGACAGGGCAGGGCAGCTCTAAGCCGGACGGTGGTGTCTGGTCTGCATTTCTATATCTCTGGGTGGGTTGGTCTGCGGGTAAGGTAGGGTCTCGCATCACAGGTTCGGCTGGCGGTTGGGACTACTGGGTGATGAGACGGCTTGCTCTTTGGGACTACCACTTGTGGGATACCTGCGGCTATGGTTATTGGGGTATGAATTATATGAATGTATGAGTTTGGAGACTATCATCTGGCAGTCAAGTAAGTGATGTGTAAGGGTGACGCAGAGGAGACAGCTCTTAAGTGATAGCTGTTTGACTTTACTATAGATGCTGTTCAAGTACAGTGATATTTGGCTTCGCCATCCGTCAACGTCGGAATATGAAAGTGAGTTTCGTGGATACGGAGCAGGGTCACGTGCCGTTGAATGGATCCGCGGGCGCTTCTAAGGCTGAAGGATCGTCATAATCGTAGACAGAAGTTTGCATGGCGGGAGAAGGCACCACGCTCCGAGATTGCATGGGCAGACGTAATGCACAGTAAGCTAGGAACCCTCCACTACTTGAGAGAGTTCTTGAGGCGGACTACCTTTTCTTAGACGGGTTGCTAGCCCCAGTCGTGCAGGCAGATATCACCAAGGCAGCATATCGTACAAAGCTCCCCGCATATCAACTAAAGCGGCCGAACCTCAGCGGCCATCCCCAGCTCCCGCCCACACGTCCACCAGCTCCCCGCCGGCCAGCGCACCTGTACGACTGCCCTTCGCCTCATCAAGTCGGTCCAGCCCTTGGTTCGTGCCGCTCGCATCTCCGTCGGTGCCTACAGCCCGCACAGCGTAACCGCACCTCGCCGTCGCCGCCCACGCCATGGGCCGCTCGTCACTCCCGCCGGCGCTCCAGGAGCTGGCCAACCCAAGCTCGCCCGAGGCGCAGGTGCAGGCGCTGCGCAGCCTGAAGAACGAGATTGTGGGCCACGACCAGCGCAAGGAGCTCGCGGTCAAGCACGGCGTGGTCAAGCCGCTCGCCGGGCTGCTGCGCACCGAGGCCAGGAAGGGCGGCAAGAGGAGGAGGGGCGCGACCAACGGGCATGGCGGCGTGGCGCGCGACAGCAACAGCGAGAGGGCGCCCGAGTGGACCGCCGACGACGAGCTGCGCTTCCAGGCGACGCTGGTGGTGGGCAGTCTCGCGAACGGTACCGTTGCCCGCCCGCCCGACTCTTTGCTCTGCGAACGAGGCTGATTCAGGTGTCCAGGTGGTGCTGCCTTCGTTGCGCCGCTGCGCGCAGGCGACGTCCTGCCGCCGCTGCTGGACGCGCTGTCGCCCAGCGAGAACCCGCCGAAGCTCGTCGTCGCCGCCCTGCGCGCCCTCACCCAGCTCGTCGACGCCGTTGCACACGAAAAGCCATGGCAGGGCGTCGCCGACCACGCGCCGCGCTCGTCGCTGCTGGCGGCCATCCACGACGACCTCTACGCCCGCCCCGTCATCGAGAGCCTCGCCGCGATACTGGCCCAACCGGCACGCGCCGCGGCCGTCCACCAACAGATACCTCTAGCGACGAAGCTGATCACAGCAACATGTCAGGAAGAGCGGCAACGGACTCTGCTGGTGAATGCAGGGCTTCTGGACATCCTGGCCTCGAAGATGGCGGCCATCGCAGCCGCCGACGAAGAGTCGCAGAGGACGGGTTCGACGAGCGCGAGTCGGGAGGAGCTGCCTCTTGCCTGTCTCCCCGACATCCTCGAAGCAATCTCGGCCATCATCAGGGACTCGCACTATAACACGGCACGTTTCCTCTACTCCCAACCAGTCCAGCAGCTTTTTGGAACACCCAAGAGCGGCACGACAACAACAACTTTCGACGGCCACTCTCAAACACGATCGTGGGACAGTCTGCTACCTCGGTTGCAAACGGTACAGAGTAAGCCGGATAACTACACAAAGTCGTGGCCCGCCCTTGGCTCCTTCAACTCGTCAGGCACCGCGGATAGCTACAGTCGGTTGCCGAGTACAGAGTCGCTTCAGCCAAGTTCAAGCCGGGCGGTCATCACCGACGAGTCTGAGAGCCCGCTGTTCACATGGCTCATGTTTGTTGCACGGCGAGGCGAAGGCCGGGAGCGGCTGTCTGCCTGTTGGCTATTGGCCCTGCTGAAGAAGTTTGGAGAAAGGTGGCCGCTGAACGACCCGTCGAAGATGACGAGAGAACGCCATTTTTCCTACTTAATAATACCTCTCCTCGTGAAGATGATCCAGGAGGCAAATCCGACGTCGGAGCAGTCGAAGAAGCTTAGCTCGCTCAGCCCGCAAGCATTGGAGGAGCACAAGTTTGTGTTAGAGCGCTCTCCGCTCGTTCTCGCAGAACTAGTCGGCGGTAATAGAACTCTGCAGAATGCTACCGTCGATGCACGGATCCTCCCCGTCCTTGTTCAGATCCTGAAGAAGTCGTTCGACCCCGTCGCCTCATCCTCAAAGCCTCAGTGGCAGCCGCGGCCAACGTCTCCACAGGTTAGGGATCCTTTGGTGGACCCGGCTTCATCTACTCTAGGACGGCCGGGCTTGAGCCGGGAGCTTCTGCACGCATTTAGGTATCGTGAGAGTGCCTTGCTAGCACTAGCAGCGATGGCGGACTCTCAAGACAATCTCAGGAAGGTCATCATTGAGCTCAATGCGGCGAATTACATTATCGATTCCCTCGTCCCGTATCCGGAGAGCTCGCGCGAGTTGGCGTCAAGTCAGAGTGCAAATGCTACAACGACAAAAGACGGGAATCCGGCTTCGGTGCTGATCGCTGCCTGCAAGGTCACGCGTTCGCTTTCGAGGTCAATCAGTGTGTTGCGTACCAGCTTGATTGATCATGGCATCGCGCAGCCTTCGTTCGACCTGTTGACGCACCCGAACGTCAATGTGCAGATTGCTGCTACAGAAGTCATCACTAATTTGGTTCTGGAGGTGTCTCCCATGCGTACCGTAAGTCAACGATTCTCCTCCATTCTTGAGCCAAATATACTCATACCGATAATATAGGAGATCATCGAAGCTGGAGCTCTCAAAACATTATGCGAGCACTGTCGGTCTGCCAACTTCGAACTCCGGTACGGTAGCTTATGGGCACTGAAGCACCTCTGCCTAGGGCTCCCATATTCGATGAAGATACACTGTCTCGAGGAGCTAGGCATTGGCTGGCTTATCCAAACACTTAACGGCGACTCGAAACAGATAACGCCTTCTGCGACTCTCGGAATGGGCACCCCCAATGCCGCCGGCGAACAGGTCGACATCCTCAACGCCGTCGACGACCCCCACATGGATGTGGACGAAGAAGCCTCGTCGGAAGAAGACGAAGACACAATGACCGACGACATCCCCTCGATGCGTCGCCACCAGCGCCCGGGCTCCCGCTACACCAGCGCAACCAACATCCGCGACCGCCTCCACCAGATCAAGACTGACGAGCACGACACGCGTCTCAACACGGAGCGCGACGACATCCGCATCCAAGAGCAAGCCCTCGACTTCCTCCGCAACTTCATCACCGAAGACAAGGCGTCCGGCGAAATGATCGACCACCTCCTCAACTCCTTCACCCACACCCGCTTCTTCGAGCTCCTCGACGCGAAGCTCCGCCCCAAAGGCCCTCTATCTTCGTCTTCCTCCACTACTGCCCCAAACACCACCACCTACTGGCCCCCTTCCCCCGCCCCCTTCTCCAATACAAGCACCTCCACCTCTACCTCCTCGCCCTCACACCCCTGGCCCCTCTACCCCCCCACCGAACTCCTCACCAGCACCCTCTACATCCTCGTGCACCTCGCCAACGGCCGTCCAACCCACCGCTCCCTCGTCGTCGCCCAAACAACCCTCATGACGCACATCCTACCCCTGCTCTCGCACCCGCGCCGCGAAGTGCGCCTCCCCTGCGCCTGGTTCCTCAACAACCTCGTCTACGTCGAGGACGCGGCCGACGAGCCGCACACGCGCGACCGCGCCCTCAAGCTGCGCGCCCTGGGCTTCGACGACGGCGCGCGCGCCCTCGGCCGCGACGTTGATCTCGATATCAGGGAGCGCGCCAAGACGGCGATGGAGCAGATGGGGAAGCTGCTCGGTGTGGGCGCGTATACGAATCCTGTGACGGGCCCGGGCACGGGCCCGCCGTTTGGCGCGCAGATGCAGGGCGGTGGCGGTGCGGGTGCGGGGGGGCAGGGCGATGCGGCGAGGTTGGCGGGTATGGGGAGTCAGCTGGGGGGGTTGCAGGGGCATCGGGGTTGGGGGTCGTCGGCGGGGAGGGATGGCGGCGTTTAGGTGGTAGATGAGATGAGGCGAGATGGATGATGTGTGTGTGAGTAGTAGATTATTCCTTCGGTCAGTCAGTGTACGGTATTGTAATGTAGTAGCATCGGACAAAACAGTAGCAGTATCAGCAGCAGGTCACAGGTGGACCAGGATGGGATGGGGGAATTCGGGCCTGGCGTTTCTGGGTGGTGTGGTACACGTTCCGGCATGAGAATGTGTGTGTGTAGGCATAGGTGTACTTGCGGGTGGGGAAATCACGGTCAAATTGAAAAGCTATCCATCCATCCATTCATATCTTGCATTCTCTGAACCTCTACCTACCTACCGTCTTACCTCTCCTCAACATGCCCAACTTGACATTACCCCGTATGCCAGCTACAACTAGTCTTTGTCAAGAACGCCGTAGTCTAATTGCCTATTGCTTAAAACCCTTGGGCTGTCAGAAGGATCCCTATGGCTCGTCTCCGTGTTACCTTCTCTCCTATATATGCCCAACTTGACATTACTCTTTATGCTAGCTACTACAGGTCTTTGTCAAGAACCCCGCCGCCTAGCCTGCCTACTTCTAAAAACCCTTAGGCAGTTAGGAGCATCGCCGAAAGTCTGTTCGTTTATACAATATATCTGTCTCTCTTATATTACATATGGTAAGCTTACAAGGCACTGCAATAGAGGAAGCTAACAAAGCGAAGCGAGCTGGAAGACGGTGCATCGTGACGCGTGTTCCCAGATGTCTGAAGCCCCAGCCCTATTGCTGTTTCGTTGCCGGTGGATGTCGCTCTTTTCATGTCAGCTCACGCTCCACCGCCTAGGTCAACCCTTTGTCGCGAGTTGCACAGCAGAACCCTTTCAGCCTTTGCCCTCTGCATCCTCTACGCTTGCCTGTATGCAGAGCACCTGTGTGGCCATGGCCTCGCGATGCAATGCACACAATCCCTATGTTGACGAATGTCAACGAATGTTTTGAAGTACCCTAGCAGCAGCAAAAGGTACTTCGCACCTCTTGCAAGAGAAACGGCGCTCTTCCGGAGCCTTGACTTGGACTGTTTTCGCAGTGTCCAAGACATTCTTCGGATTTTTCTCAGAGCACGCTGGCTTGGACTTCGTGATGTGCTTGGACATTACCTAGTATACGGGATACAGCAGGGCTTTGTTAACACAGGCGTGTTATCTGTATATAGCTAGAAAATTATATGCCGTCAAGAGGATGGCCTACATCTGCGTTTATTAGCGATAGATTTAGCTACTAGGGGGTTACATTTGCGCGATAACATGCTAGACTCTTGATAAGGCATTACCTAGTATGCAGGATACAGCAGAGCTCTGTAAAGACAAAGGCGTATTATCTGTATATAGCTAGAAAATCATATGCTGTCAAGAGGATAGCCTAGATCTGCGTTCATCAGCGATAAATTCGGCCAAGGGGGTAACGTTTACGCGATTACATGCCGAACTCTCGACTCTCCACAATATGTAAGATGCAGGGAGATCTGTTAGGTTAGACATAAATTACCTAGTATACAGGATACAGTAGAGCTCTGTAAAGACAAAGGCAGCCTATTTGGATATTGCTAGAAACGCCTCTACTGTCAAGAGGATTGCCTAAATCTATGTCTATCAGCGATAAAATCGGATAGGGGGGTGAGACACTTCCACGATTACATGTTGAACTCTCCACGATATGTAAGAGCAAAGAAATCTGTTTGGCCAGACGCTGCAAGGGTTGGAACTAGGTAAACGACAAGAAAACGGGATCTTTGCATGCAAGATTGAATAAGATTACAGGAAGCCATGTCCCTCCAAGTACCCGCCAGCTAGTATGTCTCCCGGGTCCCATAAATTTTAGGCATCGAGTTTTGTACAAGTTGGGAGGCTACTGGCGAATGTCTTCGACACAATGGCTGACTCTCGGGTATGCCCACCACGCTGACGCATCTATGACTTCTCGAGTTCCGCAAGAATCTTCTCACCCTTCGCCCGCGCCGACGCGAAATCACCGACCATGTAGAAAGCACCTGGATTGAGTCAGCGCCACATGATTCATTGCACAATAGCACAGAATCGACATACCTTCCGGGAGGTCATCACCCTCGCCGTTCATGATCTGCTGGAACGACTTGATGGTGTCCTTGACATCGACAAGCTGGCCCTCGATACCCGTGAAAACGTGGGCGACGGTGAAAGGCTGGCTCAAAAACCTCTGCAGTTTACGGGCACGCTCGACGGTAAGCTTGTCGGCTTCCGACAACTCATCCATACCCAGAATGGCGATGATGTCCTGGAGCGATTTGTACTCTTGCAACATCTGCTGGACACGAGTGGCGGTGTTGTAGTGGTCGTCGCCAACGACGCGGGGATCCAACATACGGGACTTGGAGTCAAGAGGGTCGACGGCTGGGTAGATACCCAACTCAGAGATACCACGGGACAAGACAGTGGTGGCGTCCAAATGGGCAAAGGTGGTAGCCGGAGCAGGATCCGTCAGATCGTCAGCGGGCACGTAGACGGCCTGCACCGAGGTAATAGATCCCTTCCGGGTGGTGGTGATACGCTCCTGCATGAGACCCATGTCGACGGCGAGGGTGGGCTGGTAACCGACGGCAGATGGAATACGACCGAGCAGAGCAGACACCTCGGAACCGGCCTGGGTGAAGCGGAAAATGTTGTCAATGAAAAGCAACACTGCGTGATATTAGCATTCGAACATATATGGGACGGAAATCTCTTACCATCCTGACCCTCTTCGTCCCTGAAGAACTCCGCGACGGTAACTTATTGATCAGGTGAGCGTTATGCAGCTGTAAGGTATTAGGAGAAACTTACGGCCGGTAAGAGCGACACGGGCACGGGCACCTGGGGGCTCGTTCATTTGACCGAACACCAGGGCGACCTTGGACTCGCCGTCAAGCTGAATGACGGAGGTGTCCTGCATTTCCTTGTACAGATCGTTGCCCTCGCGAGTGCGCTCGCCGACACCAGTGAACACGGAGAAACCACCGTGAGCCTTGGCGATGTTGTTCTATGGTCGTGTCAGTCAACAAGCCTGGGGCATGCCATCGGGACCCTTACAATCAGCTCCTGGATGAACACAGTCTTGCCGACACCAGCACCTCCGAAAAGGCCAATCTTTCCACCACGAGCATAAGGAGCCAATAGATCGACAACCTTGATACCAGTGACGAGAATCTCAGCGGACGTCGACTGCTCGGTGAACTCCGGGGGATCGGCATGGATGGGCGCGTACTTGGTGGCCTTGATGGGGCCACGCTCGTCAATGGGGTCGCCAGTTACGTTCATGATGCGACCAAGGGTTCCCCTACCGACGGGAATCTTGATGGGGGCGCCGGTATCTGTGGCCTTGGCTCCTCGAACGAGACCCTCGGTACCTGGATCATCGCAATCAGCTTGCATCACCCAGAATGCAATCAGTGCACTTACCATCCATGGCAATACACCTAACGACGTTCTCGCCCAAATGTTGCTGCACGCCATCAGTCTTGTTACTTCCAGGTGTCCGATGCTTGGCATCCTTACCGCGACCTCCAGAGTCAACTTTGTGCCACCATTGTCGGTCGTCAGAGCGTTGAGAATAGGAGGCAGTTGCTCGCCATCGAACTTGACTGCAATCTTGTCAGTGCCAATTATTGCGATGCGGTCGGCCAATGGCTCGGCGGGAGCTCCGTAGCCGCGCAGGTAGAAGAATTTTGCTCGGAGGAGCGTATCTTGAAGTTCCTCGAGGGCCAGGAAGGGGAGACCAACTATCTACTACGGCGCCAATGACCGCGTGGATCTTGCCGTCTGGTGCCGCATTGGTGGATGCGAACCGCGAGCACAGAGCTGGCGCGAAGCTCTTCGTGATGGGTGAGAAAGCGCGAACCGGTCGGCGGAGAGACGCCCCCCGGAGCGACCGCTGGATGCCGCTATTCCATCGTATTAGCAGCTGCGCCATCATCAATTGTGTTGGGAAGAGCCGGCAGCTTACCTCTTGAGCATTGTGATCGATGTGAGAGACGGGTGAGGTGGGTGGTGGGAGTGGAGAGATGGGAGACGGAAGCTTCGCTGGGAAGAATTGGAAGACTTCAAGCCGGCGAATGCTCGGCGCTTGGCCCGGCTCAGCCTAGCGCGTTTGTGTGGACAACCCGAACTCCAACCCCCGCTGAATTTGGACGATCCTCTTGACAGTATACAGCATTTTAGCAGTAGCTTGATACTCTGCCTTCATCTCTGCAAAGCCCTGCTGTATCCAGCATACTGGGTAATGTCTCTACAGCGCAGAGCTGGTACCACGGCGCTTTGCATACAGCGAATCGCATCCTCCTGGCATACCTCGTTTCCGATGCGAACCCGGATGACCATACCCTAATCAGACATTACATAGTGTACTAGATACAGCAGTACTTTGTAAGGGCAAAGTCCAACTATCTGCCTGTTGCCAGAAATTCCTACACTGTCAAGAGGATTGCCTAGATCGAGGTATTTTTGTCGGGACCTCGGCTTTTGCGGAGACATCACTTACGGCAACACGGCCTACGGGTTTTGCTGTCTTGTGCGTGATATGAATTCACTCTCATGCTCCCAGCAGCACTAAATATACAATGACAACGTGCGAAACCATCAGAGCTATTGAGTAATGAATTAATTACACCCGCCTACGAGTGGGCTATGTCCAATTCTAATCACACATGCAAAAGTAGGCAGCCTTCGCGTATCGTCTTGACGCTATGCTCCTCTTAAGCAGCTTGGAATACACGAGACGTAAACAAAGTCATTAGATCCTCTCATATCTACATACCTTACAGGGTATTTTCCAAGGCCAGCACCTGCAAGCGATTAGTAAGTGTTCAAGTATGTCAAGTGGATGCAAACTTACAATAGCGCTTCGAGATGGGATATAGACTTGCAGGAAGTTCTTCCTCTCATTCCATGCGAACGGTGTCGTAAAGAACCGCGTGCTCTCGTCAACATGCCCTTGCCCGCCAAAGGCTGTGCTGTCTGTGCTGATGACGATCCTGTAGGTGCCTTCCTGTTCAACACCAACTCGGTAGTCTGTGAAGCTACTTTGAGGGTGGAAGTTGAAGATCCACAAGAGGCCCCCTCGTTCAAACACAATCATCTTGTCTCCCTCGTGCTTGAGACTGATGTAGGCCTGGGGTAAGTGCAGCCAGCCGTACTTCTCCTCCGTCCACTGCATCTTACTGTCAAACTCATTCAGGAATTTATATCGAAGCCTCTCGTCGTCGATCAAATTGAATTGTCGTCGAGCGTAATGGAAACTGTTGTTGTTGCCTTCACGAGGGAAATCCAGCCACTCAGGATGACCAAACTCATTTCCTTCGAAGTTCAGATATCCTTCGCCTCCGAGACCGTGGGTGATAAGACGGATCATCTTGTGGAGAGAAAGCCCTCTGGCAATGACCGGCGTCAGTTCTGACAAAATCGACATATTGGTGTACATCTCGGCGTCGCAGAGCCAGAAGAGGAGGGTTTTGTCGCCAACGAGACTGTCATTTGTGTCAGTGAAAAGAACTCTTGTCGCAATGATCCACATACGCTTGATCGTGGCTCTCGGCATAAGCGATAGTCTTCTCTCCATGGCGACGATTTGTGAGAGTGAACACCAAACTCCCCATGTCCCAATCAATATCCTCTTTCTCCTTCAGCCACTTGATAAACAGATCGGGAACCGCCATAGCTAGTCGATAATCGAACCCGATACCACCTAATGAGAGGGATATGCAGAGGCCCGGCATGCCGGATACGTCTTCTGCGATGGTAATGACGTCGGGATATAGAGTATGAAGGAGCTCATTAGCCACTATGAGATACACCACGCCCTCTTCCTCGACTCCTGGGCCAAAATATTCATGATATCCTCCAGAGAATCCGCTAAGCCGTGTTAGCTTCTAGCTTGAAAAGATTTGTGGATGGTTTTACATACGTTCCAATGCCATGATTAGTGTATAGCATGCTGGTCACGCCGTCAAACCGGAAACCGTCGAATTGGTATTCCTCCATCCAGAACCGGAGGTTACTAAGCAGGAATCGCAACACTTCGTGATTCCCGTAGTTGAATAACCTGCTGTCCCAAAGCTCATGTCTACCCTTTGCACCCTCATGGAAGTATTGATGGTCACTGCCATCGAACATGTTTAGTCCATCGAGGACGTTCTTCGATGCATGGCTGTGGACAACATCCAACAGAACTGTGATGCCCAGCCCGTGAGCAGTATCGATGAGTTCCTTCAAATCGTCAGGGAAGCCATACCGACTGCTCGCCGCAAAGAAGCTGTTGATCTGGTATCCGAAGCTTGCATAGTACGCATGCTCCATGATTGCCATCAACTGAATCACGTTGTAGCCCAAATGCTTGATTCGTGGAAGCACATTCTGAGTGAACTCTTTGTACGTAGCCACCTTGGGTTCCGGGGACGAGATACCGACATGCGCCTCATATATCCGGACGCTCTGAGGCTTCGGCGGCCGTTTGTTCTTGAAGACGTACTTGCCCTCTTTCGGAGGGTTCCAGAACCGCGCATCATAAACGGGGGAGACATTGAGATCTTGAGTCACTCGGGTGATCCAGGCAGGGATGCGTTCCTGGCGTGCGTGATCGTTCGGAACAACGAAGGAGACCTGGCGATATTTTGTCAGCGTCGGGATCCTATTGTTTAATAGAGAGTACACACCTTCAGTTTTGAATCATGGGGTATCGCTGGCTTGCCGTCTTGCGCTGGCACTGTCACCTCAAAGACGCCAAAGTTGTTCTTCGTCATAGGGGTCGCATCCCGGTTCCAGTTGTTGAAATCGCCAATGAGGTATGCCCGAAGAGCGTTCGGAGCCCACTCGCGATACTCAACATCACCGTTGTCCTTGACGATGAAGCCAAACTTCTCGTACCCCTTCCAGCCATTAGCAAAGGGCTTTCACACCACATATATCTGGGTGTCTACCCTCGAGAACTTTTCCAGACCGCCTTCTGTGTCGTTGATTGTCTTCAGCCACTGCTGTGCCTTGGTATAGCGGCTGCGGAGCGCGTCTTTGAAGGGGGAGAGGTACGAATCGAGCTGGACGATGCCTGCGAGAGATACGTCAGCCAACGGGGCTTCCTACCATCAGAACGCGACATACCAGTGCCGTCATTGGCAACACCGCCCGCTGGGCTGTCGGTGATGCTATTGCCCGACGCGTTGTTGAGAGCCATGGTGTGTGAGGGGAGGTACGGAGCTGGGTCACAGCTTCAAGTTTGCTCTCAGGGCAAGTAGGAGGCACAGCAGATGGATGCAAAGGCACAATTTTATGCAAGACAGCGCGCCAGCAGCTCAGACGGGCGAAATGAGACCAGTTGACTGCGGGGCTACATAGCCCAATTGCTTTGAGCTGAAGGGTCTCAACAACAAATCTACCCCATGCCGAGAAGCCCGCCAACGTCATAGCGCCGGAGCAGCAAACGGCATCGCGTCCAGCCTCAACGCCACGCCACGGCATGCTGCGCGATACGACACGACGCAGGGTGAAGATAGTCTACTTCCGGCTTTCCAGGTTGGATGTTCTCACAGGCAGTTGAGCAACTGATTGTGAGCTGCGATTGCTGTGGCCATACTCTAGAGTCTACGCGTCTTATCGAACGATCGCCGGAAGCTGCCCCGCTCCCCGCCAAGCGCGACTGGGGTGCGGCTGCGGAGGCATCAACCATCGGATAGATCGCTCGTGAGACCGCGGCCACTCTTCTGCACGACCAGCCCTCGTTATGTAGAATCTTCTCCAGGTCCTCTAGTCCACCATGACTGCGCCAACGCTCGTCCTCACTGTCTCTCCACAGGCCCGGGCCTCGTACCTCGCGCTCGCCAGCATCGGCCGCCGCGCATTCGCCACAACAGCGCCGCAAGCCTCGGGCCAATACAATCGCTCGGACTTTGGCGGCCAGGGCTTCACCTCCATTTATGAAGCCGGCCAGTCGACAAGTGGGCCATTGGGCGGGGCGAGCAATGTGGGCGCTCCGCGAATCACGCCCATGGCGCTGAGACAGCACCTGGATCAGTTTGTTGTCGGTCAAGAGCGCGCCAAGATCGTGCTCAGTGTCGCCGTGCACAACCACTACAAGAGGATACGGGAGCTCCAGCGGCAGGAGAAGGAGGAAGCGGAGCTCGAGGCACAGGCACAGCGGAAGGCCATGGGGCAGCGGCATCCTGTAGAAGGTAGCTTTAGCTTTCATATACAGTCTACCTACCCTCCAGCTGCTTTCCCGGAAGATGAACAGGACTGAGTCTCGCAGACGAGTACCCCGGACAGCAGCCTACCGTGAGAGCCTACCATCCTCAACACCTACCCGAACCACCCGTGTCTGAACTGCCTCCAGAAGGCTCGCAATCCCAGCTACTAGATGACAGCCCTCTTCAAATCGAGAAGTCGAATGTGCTTATGCTCGGGCCTACGGGAGTGGGCAAGACCCTCATGGCACGTAGCCTAGCGCGGGTACTCGATGTTACGTTCAGCATGTCTGATTGTACACCTTTCACGCAGGCCGGCTATATAGGAGAAGATGCCGAAGTATGCGTCCAGCGGCTTCTGTCGGCTGCCAACTACGATGTTGATGCTGCAGAGCACGGCATCATCTACCTAGACGAGATTGATAAGATAGCAACGGCAAGGGTATCACACGGCAAAGACGTCAGTGGAGAGGGTGTACAACAGGCACTGCTGAAGATTATCGAGGGCAGTACGGTCCAGGTACAATCAAAGCCTGAAAAAGGAAAAAGTTCTGGGGGCAGCGGAGGACATGCCAGCGGTTTCTCCTCCAACAACCCACTAGATACGTCTAGAAGCTCCAATTCAGGCTCCAACTCTTCCAACACCCCCAGTGGAAAGGGCGAAGTTTACAACATCCGAACCGACAACATCCTCTTCATCTGCACCGGCGCCTTTGGCGGCCTCAACAAAATCATCCTCGACCGCGTCTCCAAAGGCAGCATCGGTTTCGGCGCCCCTGTCCGTGCCGCAAACACAGCATCTGGAACCCACGAAACGATGCTCAAAGGCGAAGACGAGCTCTTCAAGAAGCACCTCCCCTTCTTCCGAGCCCCCGCGGCCGCGGCCGCTGCCCCAGCCCACGCCTTCGCGCCCCAACCCTCAAAGCCCGCGCCGCAGATGAACAACATCCTCGACCTCGTCACTCCCTCCGACTTGCAGAAGTACGGCATGATCCCCGAGCTCGTGGGCCGCATACCCATCACATGCGCCGTGTCTGCGCTCGACGAAGACGCCCTCGTGCGCGTCCTCACCGAGCCGCGCAACAGCCTCGTCAAGCAGCAAGAACAGCTCTTCCAGCTCGACGGCATCGAGCTGCGCTTCACCACGGGCGCGCTGCGGGAAATCGCTAAACGCGCTGCGGCGACGGGGACAGGCGCGCGCGCTCTGCGCACTGTGGTCGAGGGCCTGCTGCTCACGGCCAAGTACGAGACGCCAGGTACGTGCCAAACATCCAACCCGCCATGGCATGACATGATCACGAGCATGAGATGCAATAGAGTCAATGTACTCCGTACTATCATCGTCGCTAACCCGCATCCCAGGCACCGCCACCAAACACGTCCTCATCACACAGTCCGTCGCGCAGCTCTCCTGCGCGCCGCTGTACTTTGCGCGCGGCCAGAGCCATGCCTTCCAGCACACGCTGCACCAGGAAGAAGAGCAGTGGGAGGAGGAGCTGCGGCGGAAAGAGGATCCCAGCGGGAAGACGGCGAGTTTCGAGGAGTATCGCAAGGTTGGCGTTGGGGGGCAGTGAGTGAGGACGGGGCTGGGCTGGGCTGGGAGGCGTTTGGAATATTTGGGTGCGATTGTTGGTTTGTGTATCGTTTGTAACGCTGTTTTGCATGGAGGGGAGTTTGGCTTGCTTGTAAACGACGTTGCGCGCCGGTGTCTACCGTAGGAAAACGAATATAGAAATGATCAGCACCTACTATTTTACCCTCAATTCGGCCTCCCAATCTCCCTTCCTACTCACCCACCCGCGCCCCCATCCCATCCCATCCCAGCCCAACGTCAACCGGTGAACCGCACCCCATCTCGATAAATTGTCCTGTCGTCCGCACGCACCTGCATACCGCCATGCGCCATGCAAGCACTTATATTACGCCCATGCAAGCATGTAAAGCTCGATATTGTATTGCGGCGTGGGATGCGCGCTCAAGCCAAGCCCCCCGCCAATAATCACTCTCTGAAAGAGAAAGAGATTAGAAGAAGGGGATTTAGACGCGGGGGCGGGCGGGAACGACGGAAGGATGGAGGGAGGGAGGGATGGATGCGAGGCTTGGGGGTTGTTGTGGTTGATGTGGGGGAATGGGCGGTTGGTGGCACTGTGGATGTGAGGGGAAAGTAGGAGTATGAGGAGGGCAGGGGTGTCTGAGTCCAACAACGGGTGGTGGTGGTGGCGGCGGTGGCGTGCACGGAACGCAACGGGTGGAGTAGGAAGGAGGAATTGGGTTCGGATGCTGTAGGAAAGGGACGAGCAAGGTTCGAGACGACTTGCTTGCTGAATCTGCGCCATCGACTTGCGGCTACACGTGTTAGTTACAAGGTAGCTAAGGCAGGTAGATAGCACCGGTATGTAAACCCCATCTATCTAGATGTATACTGTATGCCCAGGCGTTGCCGGTACCAGATAAGATACTGCACATGCAAGTGATAAAACCCCGCGGATCACCGTACCGGATCGAATCGGACGAATGCCGAAATCTCGCACCGCCCTCAGATTGCAATGTACGTACGGTACTCCAGTCCGGTTCGGTTCCTTAGAAACAGCGCAAGCCTATCGTAATATCGATCCCGCGTTGCCCTGCAGTCAGGCCCACAAAGTTAGTTGCAGAAGGTGTTTCATTTAACGGCAGAGAGGTTGGTTATCTGGCGCCCAACAGCGGCATTATTTTTTTGAGTAATTACAAGATTGGTCTCGTTCTCGCCGGACGCCTAACGGGAGATGTGTCGAGTGCGACAGCAAGGGGGATATTACAACATGTAGTGCATTATGAAAAAATCAAGTACAGAAAGATCAGGGCAGCTTGCTAGCTGGGGAGCCGCGGGAGCCGAGCCGGAAAGGAGATGGAGATGGGTGGATTCAAAGCTGGACCCGAAGTCTCCTGTGGCTGTTCGGGGGGAAAGCAGCAAGATGGATACTGGGTGGTCGGATGATGCGTAATTTTGTTATGTGATGTGTGCTTATGAATTCTCCATGTAGCCATTGCTGGCTCGAGGAGTAGAAGCCGATGTCTAAAGGAGAAGACGACTTTTAATGCGAGTCTCAGCGCGAGTTTTAGAATACTGTTGAACCTACCCAGCCGGAACGCCTTGCTAAATGATTCCAGTGACAGCCAATCTTCTGGTTAGTGGCGGTGTGTGGACGACCAGGAAAACGTGTCCATGAGAACATGAAGTCATGTGTCAGATGTGACGCCAGCGCCACTCCTAGTAGAATCCCGAGCCATATCCAAGCATAGGTTTCTTCTTCACGTTCTGCTCCCATTGTGGCGAGGCTGGCCGCGACAGGTTGTAGGGTGTACCACTTGCTGATGCTGGCTCCGAATGGTAGACGGGGTCCGACATCGCATAGGACATCGGAGCAGTGAAGTTGAAACTGGACATGGAGTGCACACGGGGAATATATTGAGTTCCCTGTGCGACTTGGCTCGTTGGACTAGTCATAGGTATGCTGAAGGGTTGCTGGTGTCCAACGTATTGGGGTATAATGGGGGCTGTGACAGCACCTGAGAAGCTGGGTCGATTGACCGGTACAAAGGACGGCGTCCCCACGGGTGAAAATTGACCTTGCATCGGTGAGATGGGAGATTGAAAAGCTGGCATCAATGGCGAAGCCGGTTGTGAAGTGGCGTTAAAGGCGACGGGGTATTGTCCGCCCATGCCATATGTATAGGGAGCATACTGCATCGGCAAGAAATCCTGCTGGGGCTGAGGAGGAATAGTAAGAGGACGTGGTCTCTCGGGGCCCTCCTTGTTCTTGTGGTCGTCAGTGACCTGTAAAGTGTCCGATACACACTGCGCGACCAGCTGGCCAGCTGAATCCTTGAAAGTAAAGATGACTCGGTAGCCGACAGGAGATTTGTCTTCCTGATGCCGGCAATAGCAGGCGATGCGCATGGCGAAATCGACTTGCTTGGCTTGCGGGGACAGCTTCAGATCGCTCGTCTCAACAGGCTTAAACTCCTTGTACTGCTTCTCGTTGATCATGATGATGCGATGATCGCCATAACCGTCCCATTCCTCCTCATCATCTGTCCGCTTCTTTTTACGATCATTGCGTTTGCGCTCACGCTCCTTGCAGTTGGCACAGATGACAACTTCCCCGCCATTCTGAGGCCGCGCAGGATCTGTTTTCTCCATGTCTGACAGCGTAACCTCGGGGCAGCGTCGGGGAATGGGCTCCACTCCTGCAGCACGTCGCAGTGCCCGGTGGCGGTCCTCCGGCTGTTGTATTGCAGTAGCACATACTAGCACCATTTCCATGCGTAGTATATTGCCCTCGTTCTTGACCTTCTTCTCCTCTTCTCGAGTAGCCATCTGTTTGGCTTTGGCAAGCTTCGTCCTGGGAAATTGGATGTGTCCAATTCGAGAATCGAGCGGGTCTAGGATCAACGTGACCTTCATCTGGGTTTCAGCGCGGGTCTTCGTTTTGTTCGTATGCACATAGACTTGGGGTGGGTTGACGGGCGGCCAGGCAAGGTCGACTTCAGGAGTCACACCCCGAGAAGAACCATGGTCCGAGTCATCATCTGAAGCGGACTGAAGATCTTCGTCTGAGTCGTCATAAGATGTGGGTTTGGAATCCTGGATGGAGTCGCCGATGGTGGTCACCGGAGAGTCGGAGTGGCTGAACTTGGCCGCCACATCGCCAGGGGAATTGGCACTGCTGAAGATGATGTCGGTAGAAGGGGATGGGGTGTTGGACAACTGCGGCGACCGAGGCGGGGTGAAGTTGTTGACTAGTGGCAGAGCATGGGCGTAGCCAGTTAATGGCTGCCACGGTATCTGGTTCACTGCCGCATCCAGATAGTCTGTGTAGTTGGTAAAAGGCGTGTCGAAGAGAGACAAATTAGTACCAAATTCAAATCTGGCTAGCAAATCCTGATCCTGATCCTGGAGCTGGGAAGGATCGACATTGCCCAGAAAGCTGCCGTCGATGTTAGAGTTCATATTGATAGGGTTGGATCGGCCCGATAGTGGATGATAGTATTGATCGGCGCGAGATGGAATTAGCGAGAGTGGGCCGAGTCAATGAGTTATTGATGAGAATAGCCGACGCAAGAGTGGGCAGCGGGCCAGGAGAGGGAGAAGAACAAGACGGCGAGCCTGTCACACTGGTCGACGGTTAGCATGGCAGGGCAGCAGGAGGGTGGAGGGGGTGTATGTACTCGGCTAGAAGGCCGTAGAGAAGCCGATGCTAGACAGCGGGAAGGACAGGCTAGCGAGGCAAGTGCGAGCTGGACAAGATGGCGCAAGAGTGGTGGTGGAGCATCCGGACTCTGGGGTGGTGGAGAGGGTGGAGGGGGGAGGGGCGCGAGATTTTATATTTATGGCAGGCGGGACTCGGGAGCAGCACGGCGCAGAGTTGACGTGCAGTCGGGCAGAAGGCAGCTGCAATATCGGACTCCAACGGGACCTGGGGGGGAGGAGATGAGAGCAGAGTAGGCCTTGGAGGAGGAACTAAGACTGGCTGGCTGGGAAGCTTGGAAGCATGCAAAAGCGTTCCTCTCCGGGGACGGCTTCCAGAGAGCAGGAGGGGACGTCCATATGGCTCTGGCAACGGGCAGGGACGACTGGGACGACTGGAACGACCCCACCATGTCGACGACCCCGATCCCCGCCAGCGGCACCAGCAGCACCAGCCCTCGACGGCACCACGGCCGCCAGACCAAGCGCCAGCCTGCGCGACCGCGTACGTGCGCGAACACCAGCGGCCTTGCACTGTACCGCCAGCGACTTCAGGTACTCGGCGCGAGTCTGCGCGCTGCTTCCTCTCGTGCCGCTGGCCACTGGAACTCGTCAAGTGCCAAACTGCCGCGCTCGTTGCTCTCCTGATGCCACCATGCCACCACTCACCACACCTCACCCCGTCTTCACTAACCCATGGCGCGCCCGCCCTGCTGCCCCCGCCGGCTCGAAGTTGTACGTGTTGCGGCGGGAGATGTACCTCGACCGCACGAGCCCACGGCTAGCTGCAGCGTCTGCAGCGCCCTGGACGCATGGCCCTCCTTTCTCGCGCGCTCGCAGCCGGGGCGCCGATGGACTGACAGGCGCAGGCGGAATGCCCCGGCTCGCTGCTGTGTCACGGCGACCGTTATTCCTTCATCTAAACCGACGCATCCAAGCCCAAGCCCAGGCCCACGACGAAGAGCGTGCGCCCTGCGGCGGCGTGCGGCGTATCACGGGCCCTGTCGACGGTGCTGCACGATTGGCATCTGCCCACAGCCTGCCCCGATTCCCCGCCACTCTGCGTCCACTGCACCAGCCCCTCCACAACCCGTGTCGACACCACCTCCAGCTGCACACCAGCCCGCCGTCGGCGCCGCAGCGAACCCGATGGTGGCCGGCCGTTGCCCTCTGGCCAGCGCCATCGTGCCTCCAGTCGCCACCAGTCTTCCATGGCGCGCGCCCTCGCAGGGCTGATGGAAAACAGCCCGGCACGCCGCAAGTCTAGCTGGCTCCCAGAGGCGAAGATTCTGCAGGCCCTAACTTCCGAAGGCATGTATGCCGACCTCGTAAAATTTGCACAGCGTCCACCGCCGCCTAGCTGCGAGTTATTTCGCGCATTTCAACATGTAACGGAAAACCACGGGCTTCGATTCATCTTCTTCGAGGCTTGCCCGCCGTTAGTTTCCTGAACAGGAGCACTCCAAGAACAGCCACCATCCAGTGGCGATTTATACTGATTCCGTCTTCGCTGACAGCGTATCTATATTAGGTACTCCTGGCTTATACACACACGAACACAGTACTGCTACCTTGCAGACTGTTCCCTTCGACATCTCTCTCAGAACCGCGCTGGCAGTGGTGTCGACCTAGGGGATCCTCTAGTGTTGGAGTAACTATTCTCGTATGCTTCTCCAATCCCGTCCAAATCGCGAACTTTGGAGAAGAAGTGACATCACTTTCTGATGGTCTCTCTTTCGAACACTACAGGGAACCCAGGGACCCAAACTTGCACCCCGTATGCGTTCGTAATGCTTTTTAGGGGTCTGCTGATGAAGATCATAGAGCGTAGATTCCTGGTATTCTGCCATACGAAATGATGATACGTATTCAGATGACCTCTTCTCGCGATCGAAGAAGTGCAATCAAGAGCAACGCTAGCTAGCGGCATCAAGAGTACAATCCGAGAACGGGACGTCTGTCGTTGGGGTGGGGGAGGTACCGAGCTCGGGTTTCAGATGTCAACCACGGTGCTATGATCACGCGTACGCTCACGATGACAGTATCCCAGACTCCGGTTCCTGACTTAGCACGAATTTTCCTTGGCCCTCTACCTTGGATCATGTTCGACTATCAAGCCCTCAGTGACCGAACCAACTTTCACAACTTTTAGCAAATATCCGCACCCCGTCGACCGATGTTTGCCCTGAAAATTTAGCGTCACTGTTCGCTTGACTGTCACTAAATACCAACGGAATGCACATATGCATGCATGATGCCTGAACCCCCTGGATATCTACTTGGGATATCACGTACGACTGATGGCCGCAAATCGAGATGTCTGAGACTTACAGTACGAGCATGAAGTAACTGGACAACAACAGTTCGACTTAATAAGCCAGACGTCGGCCAGAAGCAAACTTACTACTGTAGTGCGACTGTGTTCAGACACACGAGCAAACGCATCCCTGGATGAGTACTATGACAGCGGCAGATTCCCAACTTAACTCTTCAGCACCGCAGTGCGCGTTCGTCGGGTCTACAGTTGACAAAGTACGGGTACCTGAATGCTGGTTGGAGGGTCTTGCTGGACTGGTCCTAGTGACTCGAAGCACAGCTCATCTGAAGGTTTATAGGTATGGCACATATGCAGTGTTGTCGGCCTATAACGCGTCAGGAAGGTACGTAATCTCAAGCGGGGTAAGATCCTTCTTTAACGAAGTAAGTACTAACAAACATGCAGCTCTTACGATCGAAAACACAGAACGGTCTTGGGTACTAGGTATTTCCCAATGGAGACACATTTGCCCTGGATCGCACGCTGTCAGATACTAACATCATAGCACTCAACCAAAAGACTATCTGCGACTACATCCTATAGCGCTCCAATGCTTCTTAACGAGATGCTTGATTACATACGTGAGGCGGGACATGTTCGATTCTATGCATAGATCCTCCTCTCCACCCAGTATCGACCAGGACCAGCAATTCCGTCAAAGATGTCCATGAACCAACTCTTCCAGGGCATCCCCTGTAGTGGAAAACATGCAATGTGTACACTCCTCTTGAGGCCTCTCACACCTACCCTCACAGGTTAGACGTGTTAAAACAACTGCTGTGACCACGGCTCTGGTACTGGACCCTGGCTAACAATCATGCACAGGCTCTGTCGATTGACGCGCCATTGTCAGGTCAACTTGCCAATTACCGAACCATGTGCGTAAGATGGCTGTTCACTATGCACAGTACAATAAGGATCAAGTATCTACACGTTCTCGACTCACAGCTACCACCTCTATCAGCCATCATGTCGAAGTTGGTTTCCGACGGTAAAGACAGCTCTGCGTACTTGGCACAGCCAAGCCACCCAAGACACGACGCAAATTTCGCTCCATGCGCGAAATCTGCAATAGCGGACGAATCTAAGAGTGAAACGATACTGCAGCATAGAGTGCGGCGATCGGAGGAAGACGCTATATGATGTATCAGAGCGGGCTTCCATGCACACTGCACATGTATTCCTGCTCCTTCCGCCTGGCAGGCCGCCCAATAAACAGCCAGGCCAATGCAGCTGCCCCGCGCAGCGTCCTTGGCCGCTTGCAAGGTAGACTCCAGATGCTCTGGCCCTGTGCCCACGGCGGGTTAGCAGGCACTGTCGCCATAGTGCGTCGGCCAGATTCCGCCTGCATGTCTTTCTTCGCTACGCCCTGCACGCTCCAACTTGCAAAGGCAGCGCAGCCATCGGCCCGGCCACTTGAGCTGCACTTGCTGCATGCGGAACCAACACGGCTACCTCTGCACCTAACGCAGCATACACGAAACGCAGCCCCGCCATGCCACGGCAACAAGTCCCCAAGAAGTCCCTGGAGTTCCAGTGCGGGTCGCTTGCGATTGCGCTCACAGTCCGGCCGACTGCTCGTGAATCTCCCCAGCTCCTTCTTGCAGCTCGTCCGACTGCTGCCATGGACCAGCAACAGCTACGAGCGGTTACCTCTTCTGAGCTGGCCCACGCCGAAACGAGCAAGCCTAGCGCGTGAAAAGTGCTGCCACCTCTGCAGTAGCCCTGCACCACCGTCTTCGCCGCCCCCTCTCCGTAACACCACACCTACGCAGCCTGCGAAACGAAACACTTGCTATTCCTGCGTAGTGCTACCTGCCCTGACGTGCACCCCTTCAACCCAGTCTTTCTTGTGTCGACTGGCTGCCCACTGGAGTCAGAGAACTAACCGCCCACCAGCCAATTGATGTTGTCTCCACCTACAAAAGTAAAATCCGTAACCAACATCAGGTCTCCATGATCTTGCGCTGTCTCGCTAGCTAGTTCGGCATATCTCGCACGGTTCGACTCACTTTCTGAACGCTGTGCCGATAAGCTTTTTGCCAAGACGACATGATCCACTGCGAGTCTACCACCCACCCCTAAGAGGCTAGTGCCAGTCCACTAAGCAGCACGGTCTGAGCGATTCGAATCGACGGCTGTCGATCGCGCGGATTGTGAGGAAAATGTGGCTGACGTGCGCGGGGCTGGTCCTGGTCCCGGTTCAAGAATTTTCAGGCTCGGAGCTTCCGGGTTCTGCACTGGTCGAACGGCTGGTCGTGCCGCCCCTAGTGTAGTCTACTAAACTTGACTTGACTCGGGGTAAAAGGCTGGGGTCAGGGCTAGTTCTTGAGGTGAGGCGATAAGGACGGAACCGTTGTCGGATGGCAAAAGGTGGAGGTTGGTGCCGTGGGGATGTGCCGTTGCCGTGTGTCTAGCTTAGCTTAGCTTAGCTTCCGCGGGACGGGGGTCGGTGCCGATCCCCAGGTAGGCGATGGTGTTGGGGCAAGTGCGACACGGGCCGAGAGGGAGGAGAAGGTCAGGGTGACGAGTGGGTAGAGGTACGGAGAGGTACGCGGGTTGGGACTTGGACGGGGTTTGCTGGCGTTTGGAGGAGGCATATGTACAAGGTAAGTGAGTATTTCGACTGTTTCGTGCTTCTAATCGCGTGTAGGATTGGATATGGCACGGCTGCGTTTTTTTCCTACTTAGAAGAAGGTAGGGTTATGCTTCCAAGGTGATGCTGACTGTGATACTAGATATTCAAATGTTAGAGAACTAGTCGCCCTCTCAATTGCGTCCCTATATATCACCAGATCGTTTCGCCCTTGTACTCCACTCTCAAAGCTTGGCCGCGAAGGTCCTGCATACAGCAAAAGTCTTCACTCCGCATTATCTATTCCATACCCCTAAGCCAAGAGCAATAGCATGTGCAGTGTTCGATCGCAACCCACCCCACCGACATGCTTATGCTTTCCGCGAAACCAAACTTTCTCGCCCATGCCATCATCTATTCCAAATACACAACCCCCTCGGAACAGCGCGAAGGCTACATCACTTTAATCACATAAGCCCGAACCGCCACGTCATCGTCATCGTCTTAGACAGGCCAATGTTCTGAATAACCGATACAGCAAGTCGGAATTTCGGCCCTGAAACTATGTATCCAGAGACTGTTGATTCTTATTCTCTTCTTTTTACACGCATGCAAAAAGTTTTTTGTCCACAATATTACCACAGCTTTGAAATCGAGCGACATGTAGGAGTTGGTATTGTTGTGTGCTTGATGCACAGAGTAGAGCGCTACTTTTTCTTTCTTTCTTCGCAGAGTTCGTTTATACCGGTAAGTTGATTAGATATGTAGTAAAACAGACAGATGACAGACAGCCTTTAAATATGACATACATACATACATTAGGTGCTTATACGACCGAGAGGATTGCAAGTGCAGCAAATAAGGGTTTGAGTTTGAGTTTGAGAGTAAGTGGTTAGGTGATCAAGTACGTCTGTGTCTGAGTGTAGCAGAATAGGAAATGGGCCTAGCCTGGGGGATGCAGGAATTTGGTGTGTAGGTTTGAGAAGACAAGTCAACCCAACTTGTTTCGGTAGACGGATAAACAAAATGTCCAGGCATTGGATCGCGAGGAGAGCGAGTGCTACATATTGGACTGCTTGCAGCTTGCTTCCTGTTTACACGGCTTCCTTCCTGTTCGCACTTGCTATAATAGATAGATGAAGAAATTCGTCTTCGACATCTCTCCGCGCAGCACAAAATCCAACACAGTGAATGAAATCACGTAGTTATCTATTCGAATACATATTCGGCGATGGCGCTCCCGTCACATCACATCACAGCACCCCACATCATATCACGCCTTTCAAAACAACCAATAATTTGGAGATATCAAAAGCGTTTTATATCTTTTCGTTTCATAGAGAGGGAGGGTTGGGTTCGTTCGAGGAGGTCCCCGGAGTACCTACCTACCGTACCTGCCGTGGTATCTGATCTGATCTGATCTGGGTTTGAAAACGCCGCAAAAAAGACGAACAAACCTCGACACCAAAGAGAAAGACCAAATCAAACCAAACCAAGTCAGGACACGCACACTATAGCCTTTCCCAAAGAAATTCATCGCTTGGCATAGAAACGTCAACGGCCATGTCGATGTCGATGGCGCAGCCAAAAGTCGAGTCGACCCGCAAAACCCCACATTGGCAGACTCCACACGCACACACACAAACCCAAAAGCACACCGGACCCAATACCCCAATTCGCCCATCCCTCGTCTCAAGCCCATGCACGCACACACTCACGCCGCGCCAAACCCGCCGCCCTCAACACCCACACTCACCAACCCGCCCTCCCCCGCACTACTCAACCGCGCGCACAAGCTCAGAAACACGACCGTCTCCGTAGCCGCCAGATAGTTCAGGGTATCGAGCAGAATCTTGAGGTGGCGGGCGAAGTTCTCCTCGTACTTGTTGAGCATGTCGAACATCTTGTCGACGCGCTGGGGGTCGTAGATGTATTGCTGGTGGTGGGAGGCGGATTTGGAGGGGCGATGGGTGGAGGTTTTGGCGGCGTTGGGAGCGGCCGAGGTGGATGTGGATGTGGATGTGGAGGTGGAGAATTGGGGCTGCGGCTGGGATTGCGCGTTGACGTGGGCGACAAGGTCGGGGTCGGCGGTTATGAGGTAGCGGGAGAGGGATTGCGTGAAGGTGGCGAACATGGTGCAGGTGGACATTATCTTGTTGTTGATCTAGAGGAGAGCGTTAGTATGAGAAGGGAGATGGTTGGGGAGTCTGGGTAGAGGCTTACGCGTAGCAGCTTGGAGTTGGTGAGCATGCACTCCTTCAAACATGTAGCTAGGAAATCGACGTGGTCCTGCATCAGCTCATCGACGGTTCGCTTGACCTGCTGCGGGCCGTCACCGGCCGCCTTGCCTTTGCCCTTGACATCTTCTTTGCCTTCTTCGTTAAGTCTGGATATGAGCGAGACCCAGTTCGGCTCGATGACTTCGGCGGTGCAATAGTACAACAGCTGCTGGACAAAGACGAGCATGCGTGCTCGTAGCGTCCAGGCTTTCCGTTTCCAGAGTTCGATGCGAGGATTCTTGGACCGGTGCTTCCAGGCCGCGTGCTTGCCTTGCTCGCTCCAGCAGTCAACAAGGCTTGTTTCCAGATGTCGCAGGCTTAACAGATACCGAAACAGCAACTGATACCGCGTGAGCGTCACCCTGCTGACGACCAAAGAAAGCGGAAATGGCATTGCGTAGTCAAAGACTAATGCCTGGAAACCCGTGATGTTGCTATCATCTGTTACGGGCGCAGCATTCGCCGGAGTAAGGTAGCTTGATATTGAGCCAGCATTTGCGGCATCCTGGTCAAGACCGGTAACCGTGACGATCTTCATTAGCCAGTTTGTCAAGCCGATATCATATATCTGGACTTTTATATCTTCTTTGTAAGGGTCCTCCGCGGCGACGGACCCAGGCTGTCGAACAACAATATCCAGCAGCGACTGAAGCTTGCCAATGTTGACGTTCTTCGCCGGCTTCTTAAGCTCCGAAGCGCCCAGTTCTAAGAAGTAGGTGAAGAAATCGGAGCGGTCAAGGAAGAAGTAGTGTTTTAGGGAGCGGAGTCGATCAGGGAGGGCGTGTGTTGTGAGAAGTAAGTCGAAAAGCGAAGAATTTGCATATGCATATGCGGAGTTCACGTTGTCCAGAAACCGGGGATCGTCGAAGCTTGTAGGAACATCCTGGACAACCTTGCTTATGTCCACGCCACCACATTCGCGAACGACATTGAGATATTTGCCAGCAAGCAGCACTTTATCCTTGACGCCCTCAAGCTGTGGCGGAACGAGCGCATCTCGCATGGTGTATCGCTTCTCCCAATACTCGTCTGTGTAGTCCTGGTCTAGCCTCTCCCTCTTGATGCTCTTCTGCTCTTTGATCAAGAACTCTCCGTGAGGGTCTTTGATCCCTCCGTGGTGCAGCCACTCATTCAGCATAGCCATATACGGTCTACTAGCCTCGCGCAGTAACGTGGTAAGGAGCGAGCGAGCTGCAGGGTCGCCTGACATGGAGGATAGTCGCTTCGTAATTAGACCGAGAACGCTTCCGCCTTTGCATATCTTCTTGGTCGTAAGCTGAACATTGCCGCCCTCTCGGAGTGACTCCAGAATACCCTCCAGATTATCGGTATCGTCTGCGGAGTCTTCTTCCTCGTCATCCTCTAGTATACCGTTGGCCTTGAGCAATTCAATCCCCGTGGTATAGAGTTGGAATAGCATGTGGCTAGTCTGTTTCGTGTGTAGATTCAACACATGCAGTGTAAATGCCGGATTTGTCAACATTTGGTGTTCCAGTTGCGCCATGAGAGTCAAGTAGTCCTTCAGAAGTCGCCGTACTGCCGCACATAATGAATGGTTGACGGCGCCGTATTCTTCTCTGCCCAGGACTTCGACACATGTCTCTATCGCAATGTAATGTGTAGCCATCTTCAGCATGGACTTGGAGAGATCCCGCAAGCTCGGGTCGAGGCCGGGAAGAATGCGGAACTGGGGGCCCAGGAGCCGCTCTTTCTCCTCATGAGGGTTGTACGAGTCGCTGAATCTGATATACTGTCCCTCAAAGCCCATGAACACGAACAGCAGGTCCTCTATGATGGCGGATTCCTGGGCCTCGAGCGACAATTGAGCCAGAGGCGTTGGCTGGAGCGCCGCCGGAGCGGTCAAGGCCAGCGGGGGGAGAGATATTCGTGTGGCGAGCGGAGCCGTGGTATGCGGGACGAGAGAAGCTTGCGGAGCCCATGGTGCTGTGACGGTTAGCCCTCGAACGGTCTGCCTGCTGCCTTTTCTCCACGCGGCACCAACGTACCTTGGGCTTCTTCTGGTGTTCGTCGGGGGCCCCCAGCACTCGCCGTTGGTCTCTCGGTCGGTCGCGCGGGCTTCTCGGTGCGGCTTCGAGCATTGACTCGGCTCTCTGACGAGTGTTTGAGCGGACTGCGTGTGCGCCGTATCTCGGTTTCCCGTTCTCTGACCTCTCTTCTCTCGACGCGCCGTTCTCCCGTGGCCCCCGTGGCCCCCGGAGCCGACTGCTTCCTCGCATGCGAAGTGGTGGAGCCGCGCCGCTCGTTCTCCCCGCTCATAGCTCCAGACGCAACGCGGGGTCGCGATGCCGTCGACGACGTGTAGTGGGCGGAGCGCCGTTCAGCGGCGGACGACGCCTTCAAATTGGCGGGATTGCGGGCGGACATGGTTGCGACAGTCTGTCTCCATCGAGCCTGCCGTGTTTGTTGTGGTGCGCGGCTCGGTCTGGTTGCCGTGAAAGCTGTTGTCCCTCGACGCGTAGATTCGTGTCACAGGGCAAGTCTAAGCGAGCGTCTCGCGGCTAGGTAAATCTCTTGCTACCACGAAGAACTTCACTACCAATAACTTTACCACGAAAAAGTATGCCGAACACTCCATGTAAGGCCAACTGTTGCACTGAGCCACCGTACTCGAAAAATCTCGTATTCCAGTGGTTCCGACGCTGTCAACACAGCATCTTGTAGATCTAGCTGTACATAGATGCGCCAGCCATGCAAATGCCCATCCGTTGAGTTTCAAACGCCGTCACCAATAACAATAACTCTCAGTATGCATTCTCACCTTATCCTCTATCTCCCGTCACACCTCGAATCGCCCTCCTGCCGCGGGAACTTCATCGCCAAATAATCGTCCAGCTTCAACGCAGTACCGCGCATCTCCTGATCCATCCCTGCCCACTTCACTGCCCCAGCAAATAAGCACTGCGTCAAGAATTCCCCCCAGCACTCCTTCCATCGCGCCTAGAGCTCCCCATCCTATAGCTGCGCTTATCAAACCGACCACGTACGCGTACATGCTCCCTTTGTGGGTTTCCTGTCCGATCTGTAGCATTCTTGCTGTGGAAACCCACCCTCCAAAGCCGAGAGCAAGTGTTATCACCCAGCGGATGGCGTGGAGGAGAAGCTTCGCGAGTCGGTAGGAAACGATAGACGGCCGGCCCCTCGATTGAGAGAATGAACGAGGGCCGAGCGTGGTAGTTGGAGACGCGGATGATATGAACGTCATGTTTGAGAGGCCTCGAGCTGCCGATACGAGTGGCAGACCATGGATCGATGCGTATGTCAACGTAAGAGGATTGGTCGAGGATACGAGTGGCGTGGGCACGAGCGAGTACGCGCACATGCTGATGAGGCCTGCGAGCCGGCGTGGGAGAACGATGAGTGGTAGACGAACAAGAAGAGATATCAAGGTCGAAAGGCATATTGTTCCGGCCATAGTGTATGTCGCATGGGCAAGCGAGGCTTGGACGACTGTACGGGATGATGGCGAGGATACGCTGTTGCGGTGGAAATACCATTGGGAGACGGTTGCTGCGGTGGTAGCTCGCTGGACACCGGCAATAACGCTTAATGTCCAAAAGTAGTCGAGAAAGAAGGCCGCTCCAAGCCACCAAGTGCTCAAGTCGATGACCCATCCTTTCGTTTTTGTAAAGTGACCACCGAGGAAGAGTCGCGCGAACATTAGCATCCAAAGCCAGGACCAAAGAACGACGGAGGCTAGTGTAGCGAGTCCTACGAGGAGGAGAGGGGATTGAGCTCGCAAGATATCGCCAGAGAATTCCAACATCCCGGCCGCTTTATCCAAGGAACGCCGGCCTTTCCAGATAGTGTACATCCAAAATATGGAGAATATAAAGGGGCCTATGGACAGCCAGCGCATCGCCTTGTCCTGAAGGCTATTGCCGTGCCAATACCCCTTGTAGCTAGACAGAAGGGGATAGAGAAAGAAAGAGAAAGATATGGTCGGCACGGCGACGAGCATGATCATAATCAAAGGCCGGGCAAAAGACCGCAGTAGGGACAACCACAGCATTCCAACCAGCACAGAGACTAGAGAGTATACTCCAATAAGGTGGAACGAGGAGTGCAGAAGCGTGTAGATGGTGTCCCCTAGTGGGTGTTTCTTGTCCGGCGATGACTCCTGTAAGAGGGATATGAGAAACACGCCGACAATTGCGCACTGGACAATTACAAAGAGCTCAGCCCAGAAGAAGTTGTGTCTCGGCGGACCCGCGGGATCCGTGGCTACTACTTGTGGCACACTCTCGCGATCAGGGCTGATGGGCCGGGAATTCTCTAGTAATGTATCTTCGTCAGTCTCCTGTGGTATAGGTAATGTCGTTCTCGGGGGGCTGCGGTGTCGTTTCGACTTGGGTATGTTTCGAAACTGTTGGTACGATGGCGGGCGGTCTTCTTTGCCACCAAGGAATTCGTCGGTGCCCAAGTCTTCCATGCTTCCCTGCACCGTGGAAGCAAGCTCCACATCGACCAGATTACCCTTGCCTCTGCTGCTGGGACCGCTCGACTCGGATAGCGGTACACTCTCGTCCCTCTCATCCTGTTCCAGATTCGTCACAGTCGTCGATCTCCCGCGGGTATTGGGCTTGTCTCCTTTCCAAGAGCTTTTGATGCCTCTTCCTAGTCCGTAGCCTGGCGCATCATTCTCTACGCTTCCACCGTCTATTGTGTGGTCTGATCTCCGCGCTAGATCGTCGTCAACCTCTGACGACTCGGATAGGTTACTGGCTCCGAACTGCCGTCGCGATCGCTGCAGAGCGTAGTGGTCTGCCATCTCCCGGTCGTGCTCCTCATGGTCGTCTTCTTCCCGGAAATCGTCCGTGGCGGAGTAAAACAGCGGTGCCGGCGCATTTGACGTCCGAGATGCAAAGGCAAACCGAGACATGGCCTGAGAGTTGTATGGGTTTGGCATGTTGCGCCGCTGTAGATAGGCCGAAGCTGCTCGCGTCCGTGAGGGTGGGCGCTGTCGGTCTGGAGGGTTGCGGGTGAAGGGAGGGTCGGGCTGGCCCAGAGACAGCCGTGACTGGGACTGGGAGAGGAACTTGGAGGCATCTGCGTTGACGGCGGTCAGTCACGCGAGGTTGGCTGTCGTCTGAGACAGCGGCGTTGATGCCGTCACATGGGCTTGATAAGAGCGTGGAGGGGCTTACATTCGGAGAACATGGCGGGCGACTCGCAGGACGAGCTGCGCGGGTGCTGGTGCAGCTTCCCACGGACGACTCAGGCGTATTTATGAGGGTGCAGCCTGGTGGCGGGCTGGGTCAGGTTGCAGGTCAGCAGTCGGTGAGGCGGCGATGCGGGCGCCAGGTACTAGAGGCAGCGGCAGCGGATGACGCGAATGACTGCGCGAGGCATCCAGCTGAGCGCTGGAGCGTGGCCGTCCTAGGTGCGTGCGGATAGCGATAGTGCGCAAACGAGGGGTGAGAGGACGTGACGTAGGGAATCGCAGGTCGGATAGGAGCTGTCTATCTCGTCGTGAAAGTGGTGGTGCGCGAAGGTGCACAGTGCAAGCGCTGGTTGCTTGCGTCGCCGTGGTCCGTCCTCGCCAGCCGCCTGCCAAGCCGAGATGGAGCCGCTGCCGGCGTCGGGGCGGGAGGTGCGGCGCTCGGGCCCGCTGGAGAGCCACAAAGTGCAGGTGCGTCTGCGTCTGCGTCTGCGTCACTAGGGAGGTGCTGGCGTCTTCCGTCCCAACCTCATGTCTTCTGTTCCTATGCTAGAGCATCATTCTAGGGCTATCACCACGCTTGAAACCCATCTAACTATACCTCTTCCAAGCCTCTTCATACGTCTCGTAACTGCTCTCTTTCTCTCCACCAGCCTCATGTTCACAGACGAAGACCTATAAAGGTCTCTTTACAGGTCTCTCCACTGCTTTCTTTATTCTTCAGTCACAAAATGGCATCTGTTCTTCCAGACGCAAGGAGTGGTTTTCTCATGGTATATGTTTCTGATCGCTGAGGCAACACTCTCCCTTGGCTCCCACCAATGAAAAGCTGGTTGCAAGAAAAGTGCGCGACCGCCTCCTGGCTCTCTCTGGTGGACAGACTACCTACCTTGTGTATACGAAACCAGCAGGAAGCCAGGAGGGTTGTTCTAGCTCTATCTGCTCCCACCGTAGTTGACGGGTTGCGTAACGCAAGGTTGCTGATGAGATGCTTTCACTCCTCACCGCGCCGCACAGACCATCCTCAAACGCCCACAGCAACTTCCAGCGCCCTTCACCGTTGCTCCGGCACCATCAAAAGAGTGTTCCGCTGCGCGCCAAGGCTCCAGGAACAACACGCTAGCGCGGCGTGGTTCATCTCCCACTACATAAACACACCACTGCGTCTTTGGGGACCCGTTACACTTAAAGGCCTCGCGCCCCGGACTTCCCAATATGGAGCCTGTTGCCGTGGATCTATCGCTGTGTGACTACGTGCTGCGCTTCAACTACACACACTACGACCTGGAGGCCAGCGGAATCGCGATGGTGCCAAAGTCAGATATCGGCATTTGGAAGGAAACCCGACTCTGTAAGCAAAGCCGATCGTGTTGGGCAAGAAGCCAGAGGGTCGTTCATTATGTACAACGCCCTACTGTAGCTACCTAGCATGGTAAAATGGTGTATTCCCGGAGACTGTACTAACGGTATAGATGCTATGACCCCATCTTCCACGATGGACGGAAATGTGTCCTGTTTCACTCTAGCCCGTAGGAGCCCGGAGGAGCAGGCGGTTCTGCGCGAGGCGCTGGAGAACTCTCTTCATCTACGTAAGTATCTCTGCGGCTCTTCAAGTACGATCGCACTAACTATGGAGTAGTTACTATGCGCTACGAACTCGTCCAGGTTTCAGTCATAAGCGCCTCCAACGTTCACGATCTTCTCATCCAGACCAAGCCACTGTGGGATGAATGGGCTATGGCTACCATGATGCGTGACAACCCGCTTTTGAGCGCCTCCTTGGAATTGGAGAATTTGTTCGGAACATGGGCGGATGCAGCACTACACTATCTCGCACGAGCATCCAATGAGAGGCTATTGTGGGCACCACTTCATATGGCGGACGCTTCTTTAGGCGATAAACTCATCAAGGTTGGAATACACGACTCTCTACGATCTCGGTCTGATAGTGTGCGTTCCATGGTCGATGACGGTGGATTTTCAGATTGAGTACCTAGTTGTACGTCCAAGAGTCTTGGGTCTATTGTTTCATCAGTGGCTCAAACACATGATTGTGAGCAGATGCGCGCATGCGCGGGCAGAAGGACGTCATGAGTTCACAACGGGGGCCTTGTAAACTTGGATTTACATTTGGCAAATAGAGAGCAATTCAATCCCCTGCTGCCTAAGATTTTTGGAGCCTATTCTATGACTGCGTGCTGGCATAAACGCTGCCGATGTACACATACCCCCTAAATCTACAAGGTAAGGTATTCGCGTTACTAAGAACTACTAGTTATACGGAGTAGTGTTAAGAGAATTGCTTAGAGTTTATCCTGATCGCCAATCAAATTCTGCTAGGGGCGAGGGCTGCTGACGAGGGATATAATAAGGCGCTAGGCCCAAGCTCCCTAATGAACGCATCAGCCACACTTTATCGATTATGTCCCGAGGTCTGCCACTGCAACCTGCACGCCCATCAATACCACCTTTGTGTCAGAGCATACGCTTTTGAGTTTAATACCGTGCACTCTAATACTCGCCACTTCCTTCCAACCTGACCGACAAACTCTCTTGTTGTTACAAGTACTACGCCGCCGCTTGTGCTCTGACTCCGAACACGCACGCCTTCAGCGATCCGCCATCTTTCGACGCTCTGAGCTCAAATGGCTCAACCGTGGGACTACATCGCGAAGATAGTATCCTTGGGCGACTCGGGATGTGGAAAGTCCAGTGTAAGCATTGATTCCTGCATGCGCTCCCAGTCGCAGATCCAGCTCTAGACTCTAGTCTCATTCTGACCTCTCCAGCTCACAGTGCGCCTCTGCGAAGGTCGCTTCAGTCCCCACCACGACGTAACCATCGGTGTTGAATTTGGATCGCGTATTGTCCCCGTTGGACCGCCGGCGTCGCTTGAACTCAGCATCAACAACCCTTCCAAATCAGCATCCGCGCAAACTCCTGCCTCAGCCTCGAAGCAACCGCCGCAGAAGCACATGAAGTTATCATTATGGGATACAGCAGGCCAAGAAACATACAAGAGCATCACACGGAGTTATTTCCGCGGCGCATCGGGCGCGCTGCTAGTCTTCGACATCTCGCGAAGGAACACGTTTCTTAGCGTAACCAGCTGGCTCCACGATCTGCGGCAGATAGCGGAAGAGGGCATCATAGTCGTACTAGTAGGGAACAAGAGCGATCTGGCTCCCGCATCTACAGTCTCGGATGATCAGAAGGAGAGCAATAAGCGGTCAGTCACAAAAGAGGAAGCCGAACTGTGGTGCAAAGAGAACGGTGTTATGCAGTATGTGGAAACATCAGCGAAATCTGGAGAGGGGGTGGAACGAGCGTTTCTGGAAGTCGCAGAGAGGATATACCAGAACATCGAGGCCGGCAGGTACGATCTGAACGACAGGAGATCTGGCGTCAAAGGCCCGGGCGCAGGCGGTAACAGCGCAAGGGTGAACTTGGGCATGAATGATGCGGCAAGAGGCAAGAAGGCACAGCAGGGTTGGGGCTCATGCTGTTAAGCAGCTATCAGCTTCGCGTCACGGTCGGTCCACGCGTACCTGAGCCGAGAGATGAATCTTCGTTTTAGATTCTGTACGATACCACGTGGTGCAAAGATCGCTTTCTGAGCCTTCTTGTTCACATTGTTTGCAGGCTTTGCATTGCGAGGCGTTGGTCGTGGGATTCGATTGTTCTTGTTTAAACTTTCTAATGATATTTCGTTGGCAGGTTTGTAGGTACCTACCATTTTATGTGCATAGTACATTTGGATTCGCGGGTATTGCATTAACTCGACGTTGATGCTGATCATCATTGCAAGTTAGTGAGTACAGCACAACCGTCAACTCGCAAGCTTACTCATCCCCTCTCCTTCCCAGCTATATAAGCCTGCTTCTTAACATGCACGCAGCAATCCGCAACTCAGGAATGAAAAGCTACAAGAGGTTCGTGATGTCTTGAGAATAAAAAGATTCCTCCGCAAGATTATGGCTCTGCGTCCACGCTTGCTCCCCAGCCTTTTCTAGAAAATCTCCGTAAAAACAACTACATGGCCTCGCACCGTGTCTCGCTCTCATTAAGTGTGCGCGGTGCTCTAAAGATAGCTCGTCTTGACGCATGGAAGTTCTAAAATTGGGGATGCCATGCAATCATGAGTGCGTCTGGGAGATGGGGAGAACGATAAAAGTGTTGCCCATATTGCTATGGAGAGAGAAAGTAACGTCTACTTCGCAACATGCATGGAAACAGCTGGTGATTTCCAGTCTATCTATATAAGCATTACCTCTGAGAATCTTGGAGTTCTTGTTGTTACTTTGTACGATTACTACGCCTGGGGGAGTTCTAAAAGATTCCTGCATCTCCGACATGGAGTAGGATTTAAAAAAGAATCTGAAGTTCCTGCCATGTGAAGACTGTGGACTTCTCTTTGTTCGACCGCCGTTTTTCTAAATCCTCGTGCAAGTCGATGCATGCCTGTGGGGGATCGTGGTGGAAAGACGACTACGGTCTACACGTCGCGTATGGAGTATAAAAATCATGCTTCCTTACACATGGCGGCTCTTCTGTTGCCTTGGAATCAAAATAATAGCTATATTGCAACATGTTTTGTGTTATCTGGGGAATTGGCGCTATGGACTGTTCGTCTTGGTCGAGAGTACGATATGAGCCTACGAAACTTGAAAATTCACTTTGTGGTATCTATGGTGGTTCTTTGTGTGCTGGGGCCAGAAAAATCATGACGGCCTTTCTTTCATGTTTTGAGCTTGGGAGATGGCTGGTGGATATCGTACAACTCTTTCGCCGACTTGCATGGAAAAGTCGAAAATGAAGCATACTTGCGATGTATGCTGGGCGGCGGATTGTCTCTTTCTCTTCTTCTATCTCTTGAGCATAGGAAGGCAAGCAAGGCTTGACTGAAAAGAAGACAACAATCAAATATGGTGGAAGTATGCGTGTGCCCATAAAATCAGAAATTATAACAGAATGAGATAACATCCTGGTGTTTGGGAGACTGGGAAATTAGAGTATCGGGAGTATATTACATCGAAAAATAAACACATTGCGCAGGCGTCATGGCGGAGGGAGTGTTTGGGTCCAGCCGAGAAGCCTTTACTCGAAATGTGGATACTATGCTGTCATGCTGTGTGGATTGGGGTCTGTGCATGAGTTGAAGAAGAATTGAATGCAACTCACATGGTGCGTGCCGGGAAACCCAGGAACACACTGAAAACCACAGTGGGGACGTGTGATGTGAAAAATCCTACTTTTACCAAGTCATGGTCTTCGAGTGGATCGTTTCTCGCCAACAGAAAAGCCTTTTTGGTCTTGAAACTAATATTGACCAAATGGAATGCTGTGTTTTTGTCTGTGGGGGTCAAAAGTGACAAGAATTAACTATATGCTGTGTGGGCGACGATTCTCGAAAAGAAAATCGTAAATGGAATATGGCATTCGGAAGCAATGACGACTACAAAAGTTAAAGACGGCATATGTGGACTTATTGCTGGGATGTGTAATTACCACCTGCTTGAGATGCTAAAAGTCTTTATTGCTGATGCTCGGCATCACCATCACCATCTCACACACAAAACCAGGAACATTTGCGAACTCACTCTGTTTTTCTTGTATGCCGAAACATCTAAGAAACATCATGTAACTTTTCGTTTGGCGTTTTGGGTCGCAGGCCAACAACCCAATCTTCCATTGGGGGCATTGTAGCGGGGCTTTAGCTTCTCATTGGAATTTCCAAAGCTGACGAGGTTCCGGTCACGACTAGATCCGTGGGCTTATATACTCGGCACGGCGGAACATCACTTTCGTCGGGATCTCGTTTAATCCGGAATTGGCTGGGCCGGTAGTATCCGGCAGTATAGGGAGAGAGGGCTGTGGTAGTTGGAGAAACAAGGCTTGGGTGCAGCAGAGGCTCACCATAAGTTGAGAGGCATGGCCGTTTTGTGGACGTGTGTCGGTTCGGGTATAAAATTTTGTGGGGTTTTCGATTGTATAATGGTGGATAGGTGTTCTGCCCGGGCTTCATGTGTCGTTCTTGTAGCTTGTTTAGAAGTAAGTGTTCGAGAGGATTACCTCATAAGATGTATTTTGAAGTAGTGGACATTTGTGCGTGTACTGCTTTGTTATGGGCCAATATGACAGAGCGTTTCTTGAAGAGTTTGTGGCCGTGTCAAAGAAGGCGATACAGGTTTCAAAATTATTGGCCTTGGCCCGCTTGTGCCCAATGCGGAAAGGGGTAATGCAGAGAACCTCAGTGCCACGCCTCGTATAAAACTTCATCCTTTCGACACATCACCTATGCAACTAAGGCCCAAAATCGATGCGATCTTCAATCGAGGCGGAACGCTACAGCGAGACTGTATCGTCACTACGCTGAATTTTGTGCCGCCCACGCACGGTTGTTCTCGCGTCCAACGTACACACTCGGCGGCTGCTTGAGTGACTTCATAACACGACCAGGAGAGTCAAAGTAGTACTAAGACGCAAAATCTGGGCAACTAGACGATCAGGAAAGGAACCCGAGATGCAGGAGTAGTGCAGCTTGGTGCTTTCATGGCAACAGCACCGCCGGACGCCAACCTTGCGAATCCGATACTATTCTCAGGTCGAAGGACTGCATCTTCTCCACGCAATAAACCATGATCTGATCGGTGTTGGGGATTTCGGCGAATACCAAGGCCCTGGGACGCGGATGGCTTCGTATGCACCTGGTCTTTCAGCCCCAACAATTCCGTCACAATTCGCAGCAAGGACATTACCAGGTTATACGAGGCCACTTCAATAATTTCCTTTAAAATGCCTCTCTATGTTTGGAGAACTGGAACGAGCGCCAGTTTGTCAAGTTCACAAGTATGGGTATAAGATGGCTCATTGCTGTCATTACGTTCCACTGCACAAGTATTTATTGTTGATTCAATCATTTTCATCCTTTTCTTTCCTAGTCAACGTTACAATTCTCTCGCCCTACTGTGAACTTTGGAGATGAAGCTCACAAATTCACTACCTCTACTAGGCCTTGCGCATACCACAGCAGGTCATCCGGCCCTACGTGCGCTCAGCTACGGCAACGCGACATCTAGGCCTTGCGAGACCGTACAATGCCATCAAGATGCACTCTCATTTGCATTCACTGTAATCAATCTCTTGAAGTTCACCCGTCAATTCCATTAACATCCTTCAGTACGGATTCCCGTTATACCCTTACGGAGCCCTCACCCAAGGCGAAGACGCCATCCCTACCAACCGCCTCATCCATCAATCAGAACCCCGCACCTCCGACAATCGCGAGATTGTCCGTCCAAACGTAGACACGCTCTACTCCACTGTCTTCATCGACCTCTCTACCCATGACCTCGAAATCACGGTCCCCAACCTGTCTTCCCGCTATCTCGTTTGGCCCTTCTATGACCTCTACGGGAACAACTTTGCCAACGTCGGCAACAATGCCAACGTCACCTGCGGAAAGATTCTCGTCCGCTACGATCAAACCAACATCGGGGCCTTCCCCAAAGGCACCATTAAGGCGGCAGCCGGCTACGATGGCTACATCGGCGCACCCACACCCTACGGCATCAATATCGTCCGCGTTGAAGGCAGCAACACACCTGAAGATCTTGAAGCCGTACACGCCATCCAGTCCCAAATGCAGATCAGACCCATCCCACGCCCCGGTCCCCCAGCTGCCCCACCCCTCGACCTCGACATGTTCAAAAATTCCGCCTTCCTCCCTAGTAATGGTACCTCTCTTCCCGAAGCCGTTTTCCGCCTAACTGCCGCCCTCGCTCATTTCAACGAACCTGAAATCCCCGCCGACCGCCCAATAGTCGCGCAAACTCTCGCCAACGCCGGCATCCGCAACGGGATCTGGACCCAACCACCTGGCACAAACCTCACCGCCGCAGTCGCGGCTTCTAACGCGTCAGTAGCCTCGTATCTCTCCCTCCCAGGCTCAAACCACACCCCCAGTAACAACTGGACGGTACTCGACTCCGCTGCCATTGGTGACTACGATTCCCTCTACCAAATGCGATATTTCGTCGCGGGCTGGGGCTATCTCGGGCTCACGGACGACCAGTGCATGTATCCATCATACACAGATATCCAGGAGATTGGTTCTAACCAAGCCATCTTGTTTCAATTTTCTGGGCGTCCGGCAGTGCGTGAGGTCGGGTTCTGGAGCTTAACCTTGTATGGCGCGGATCAGTTTCTCGTTCCTAACGACTTGGACCGGTATGCGCTAGGGGATAGAAGTAATCTGACGTTTCCAAGTGGCGAGTTGGTGTATTCTTCCAAAGGCGAGGAAACAGATGATGGAGTTTTTGAAATCCTTGTGCAGCCAACTGATGTGGTGCCACCAGCGAACTGGACGGGAAATTGGCTTCCGGCGCCGGCGGGGGGTGGAGGGCTCGACTTTACGTGTAAGTCCTCGTTTGTGATGAGTCGATGAACAAATGCTGACTAGCCGTGTAGTACGATGGTATGGTCCTGAGGAGGCAATGCTGCCTGGTGGCGAGTATGCGTATCCGAAGGTTACGCTTATCGATGCGATTACGGCGTAGGAGACTCCTATGGCTGGCTACGTTTACTGCTTACATACTACATTTCTGCTGTGTATTATTACTTTCTTTACAAAATTAACGAGGAGATCGTTTAGCCCGGAAGGGATATATCGATAGTTACATTCCAACCAATTACGGACTTTGAGGTTCAGCTGTTGAAATAGGGCGTCATTGCCAGGCACGTGCTAGGTTAGCTTGGTTATAAACAAGGGAGTGCACCATACGGAGTATGTGATTTCAATTGTTCATTGCTTACGACACTCATAGCTAGTGCCATGGCCCACTTTAGTTTTCCAAGGAACCATGATTGCGCGTCATAGATCGCAAGATCCTTGCAGCATTCAGAGCCTCCAGTCGATCATCGCGTTCAAACCCCTCTTCTCCAGGAAATCCCAAATCCCAACGTCCATCAAGTCGAGTTCTAAGATTTCGCCAATCTACACGAAACAACGCATATCGATTCGTCTAAGCTTTTCAAACGAAGCGGCTTGTAAAGAGATGGGTATAGGAGAGGCAGATGTTCATTTCCCCAAACTGCGGCTGAGGCGGGGCGGGTCAACATGGTAGCGTCGACATGTATCTTCATGATCCAGTCTCTTCCCCCGATGGTCTGTCAAAGCGGCTTTAACTTCGACAAGAGAGGGATACACATAAACTTTGTCCTTCACCATTTTCGTCGTCCTCAGGAGATGCCCGGGTGTCCACGAAGACCAAGCCAAAGGAGTGGGGAGAGGGTTTCGTATCCACCCCATCGGGTACAACGCTGTGCTATGAGAATTATGTTCTGGTCGTCGTTCGAGACAGCAAAGAATAGAGGGTTGAGCCCGGCAAAGGACTGCGTCCTTAGAAGAGGAGGCACCACAACACCCGTATCCTTGTAGAGTAATCCGAGCACACCTGTTCCATCATCTTGGCGACCAAAGGATTTCTCCTTTACCAAAGGTACCAAGGACCGCCCATACAAGTTTTCGGCTTCTTCGTGGTCTGTTGTCCACAGAGCACACATGGAACTCCGTCAGAGCGTATTTCTCCATACGACAGCGTGAAATAAGATGACCCAGTTCCCGGCAGCGAACGTGCCCATTTGTCAGTGCTATCGCGTTCTTCTCAGCGCCATTGTCATCCGTTCCTGTGTCTTTCTTTCAGAGGACATATTTTTGATTTCTCCCAAGAATCCACAGATCCTATCAGTAACACCAAGCTTCGTTTCCAGATGAAAGCAGGGCGAGATGATTCACATATAGTCAATTCTGTGGTATTTGAACACTCTGAAGGGTACGCGAGTCGCCAGTTGTTGATCGTACTATTCCTTTCTGCATCCCACCGCCAGCGCCATACTCTCCATGGCTGTAGTATTTTACCCCAGACACTTGTCTGTAGAAAGAAGATAATTAGAGGAGGAGCGAGCAGAATATATAGCCTGTTGCAGAGACGAACCCCACGCTGCTCATGGACGCGGGAGCCCAACCTTTTTGCATAGTCCTTCTAGCTATAGAAGCCCAGCGCAGACATAGCTCGGAATTGTTGGCAATTTCAATCCACTCAGGATATGAAAGAGGCTCATGTAGTAGTAGGAACAGAGGGGAACAAGAAGACATGCGGCCTAAATTGACCGCAACAGATGCAGCTCACGAGGTTCGGAATTTGGTCTTTCCCGACATCACATACCATCGAGGAGAATTATTTAAGGAACGGGACACACCCCATACGGTGCTGTTTGAAACACTTTGGTCGAAGGTGCCGATAACATCATCTCTCCGAAGGGGCCTTTTTAGTTGCTCGACACAGAGCGCACCCACATGCGCCGGTGTACAGCCTTTTTAGTGCAAGCTGGAAAAAACGAGGCGTGTGTAGAAATAAGTAAGCTAAATAGAAGCCAGAAGAAAAGAGGGGCTTAGATACCCCTATGGACACGAACAGTGCGCCAGTGATGTGGCAATACCCCTACGAGTTTCTGAGCGACGCGGACATCGTCGTCGTTATTCTCCTTTTCAACTGTATGAGTAACTAGCCGGCCATAGACACACATGTGGCTGTATGGATCGAATTTTGGTTCGTATATAAGTGCGGACACAGCAAGCTCTTGAATCCTCTAATTTCGGAAGTGAGCAGAGGCTAACCCATGTGATGCAGTCCAAATGTTTTTTAACGACTACGCCAGCGCCTTATACAAAGGGGGTAGAGAATTCCAGTTGTCGACTGCAAAGAGCACACATGGATGTTCAATTTTTCCTTTTTAGATTCATGCTGAAACCCGTTCCTGCATTTGTTTAAGAAGATAAGAATAGGAAGACACTTATAAGTTGTTTAGAGAGTAGAGTGTCGACACTCATGTATCGTGCATAGTAAATAAATCAATCCGACAACACCGCCATGAATCTTTGATTATCATCTTAGACAAGCAACAAGAGCGCACATAAACTTGTGCTGCTAGTCTTTTAGACTATACCAGAGAACATCGCGGCCTATGTCATATCAAACAAGAAGAGGAAGGAGCTTCTGTATGCTTCGCGAAGCAACTCGCAGAGACGCACATACCAGTTGTCTAGGTCCAGTTTTTCAAAAATAGTGTTATTTGAAGATTATATAATTGTGTAGTCGGTGCCCACGAAGCTTCCACATCGACTGCCACGAGGGCCGGGTAGTCATCCCCCATGTTTATGCAGGCGAGAAGGAAGGTGTTGATTAAGAATCGATAACATCAACACTCATGGCGAGTGGACGTCAGAGTGGTTCTTTCCCAACGAAAGCGCCATGGAAGGGCGAACCGGCGAACTTTAGTATGATGGTGGAATCACCCCATGTAGTACAGCTCTTAGGTTTTACTATAGCGAAGAAACAGGTGTGTTGGAGGAAGTGAGAAAGCAAGAAGCCAGGAGGCTTTTATATGTTGATCGAGCTCGGTGATGTCCGACACCCATCATGGTTTTCCCTTGTCCTTTTTATTCGAAAGACGGCTCCATGGGCGTGTTGTTATGTTATCTTAGCCAGACAAGAAGCGCACACATTATCCATGCCCGTGATATTTTACTCCATCTAGTCAAACGAAGGCGTGTACCAAACAAGTCAAAGTACCGCAACAAAAGAGTGTTTCTACACTCTGACCAGTACCGCCGCCGCATAAGCTACAGATTGCAGCTTCTCAGTTCAATCTCGAGGACGACAACATTCCGAAGCTCAGCGGAGATTTAGATAGCGCTGCGCACGAAGAGCACACATTCGTAGATCCTCTAGCAAGTTTACTTCATTTTTTGTAAGCAGTTAATATTTGTGTAACAGAGTGTAGAAAGCCATGAGAGACGCAATGTTTGCACATATGCCGGGGGTACAGTAGTTGAGTGAAAGGAAGGACGTATATGTATATACGCATATACAGAATCCCGCAATCATCGTGCGTTTGAGTCTGGATTTTGGATCCAGCGAACCACCATAACTCTAGTGACCATGGTTTTGGTCCCGCAGACGAAGAACACCCATCGTCCTCGTTGTCGTCCTTTTTTAGTCCATGCGCGGGGAAGTGACTCCTGCACAGAAGGAAACGCCAAAGCTAGAAGAGTCACAGGGCTTATATATCGCGACCGAGAACACCATGTTCATACACGGTTTGTATCTGTATTTTCGATCCAGCGAGACGTCATCGTCGTGGTGCTTTTGAAATTTTGGTTCCGCGCTCGAAGAACACTCATTCGTCATAGTCGTCATCGTTTCAGTCCCTGCGCCGGGAGGAAGCTTTTGTGTAGAAAAAGAAGTCAAAGCCGTAGGGCTTATATACGCCGATCAAGGACACCGCACTCATAATACGTTTGGGTCTGTATTTTGGAACCAGAAGAAGGCGCCATTCGGTCGTTACGGTCACATTTCAGTGCCGTACACGGAGAAACCCCATGCTGTTTTTGTCGTTGTTATTTCAGTCCATTTACAGCGAGGTAGAAGAAAGTCCAAAACCAGGACAAAGACACAGCACCCATGACCATTCCTGGGAGTTGGCTTTTGTTTTCGCTACAGGCATTGCCATGACTCTAACCACTGAGCTCTTTATGATTTTCCCCTGCCGCACACGGCGAACACCCATACGACTATTCTCGTTCGGTTTTTCGACCAATCACGGTTGGGTGAGTCTTTTTGTAGAACGGAACAGAGCAAGCTCGAACAGAAGAACAAGAGCTTATATATATCGATGGAGCACGCAAGCCGAGACCCCATGCGGGGTTTATCGTGACGATGTCGATTTAGACTTTGTATCCACTGTCAAAAGACGACACCATGTGTGCTATCTCATAGACCTTTTAGTGGCCGACACAAGAACAGCGCACATTTTTGTCCTCCACTGGTATTTTAGTCCACTCGAAAACAGAGAAGATGTGTGAAGTCGGAGGACAGTCGACGAGAGAGAGGGGCTTATATTCGCCATCGGCAGCAACGCAGCGCCCAACCCCCATAGTTGCGTGTATTTTGGTTTTTTTTCACGACGTTCCCATTACGACACTGTCGAAGGGTTTCGATCAGACTCTGCTACTATGGATATATTCGTAGGCGGGCTCTAGTGCTCGCGCCGAGGAGCCACACATTCGTCTATCATGTGGTTTGTTCTAGTGCTCGCAGCGAGGAGCCACACATGTCTTCATGTTGTGATCGTTTTAGTGCTCGCGCCGAGAAACCACATATGTGTTCCTCCTTATGTATTGTTTTAATGCTCGCACCGAGAAACCACACAATCCTCCTGGTTCCCCGTGTTTTCAGTACTGCAGACACGCCGCACACCCTATATCTCGTCCCACGGGTATCTTCTAGTTCCACACAGTAGAACAAGTTTGTGCAGAGTAAGAAAAAGTACAAGAAGAGAGGGGTTTATATAGCCCCACGAACGCACCGAACAACAACAATGAAGCAACATCAACGTGTAGAAAATGGAGGTAACTAATGACTCGTGTCTGTCATGATGGTCAGTGTCATCATCTCCCCTCCCTAGCAAAATCAGCGCTAGCAATCTCGAGATTCCACTTAGCGACATGTAGCATTTGCTTCGGAACGTGTACCCATACTGATGCTCTTGCTAGTACCCAACAGTTCTTGAGCCTCAACGCCCGAGACACCCATATCTCACATCTCAGAAGACGTTCCACAAGACCCGCGAGCCGAGCTACCCACGCCGCGAAAAAGGCCCTGCATACCGTGCCGCGGAAGCATAGTAAACGGCACTTGTCACTGCAGCGCACCCCGCTGGCATGTTTCGTTGCTCATTCGCCCCCCCGAGCTGCATGCTCTCACCTCCACGGGGTCTATACCAGACATTACCCAGTATGCTAGATACGACAGAGCTTCGTAAAGATCTATTGCTGAAATCTCTTACACTGTCAGGAGGATGGCCTAAAGTCTATCTATTTGGATCAGCAATGAATTGTGCCAAGGGGGCGAGCGGGCCGCAGAACCTCCACATGCTACGCATTCCACGTGAAGGCAATCTAGCCCGGGGAGAAAGCCCGCTGGACAATCGGTGGCGTGCGGCCAAGATGCTTGGTAGAATGTATGCGGCAAAGCTTGTCAAGACGAACAGTCAAGCGCCTGCGCAGTCAGTCGAGTAGATAAAAATCACATAAGACTCACTATGAAATGCTACACAAGAACAACAGTGGACTAGGACAGGACAGCTTCATGGTACGAGCAAAAGCGTACACGGTACAAGACCCGCGAGAGGGTCTGCACAGAGTCTGTATTTTGGGGGCGCATATCTAATTTGCATTCTAGGACTCCTAGTAGTCTCTTAATGCCTCTATGCTGCACCGATTCCCAGTAATGCCACGAGCAAGAAGCCCGGCCAGAGGAAACGCACGCAGAAAGCCCGTTGTATGCACGTACCGAAGGAGAGAGGAGATGTATAATCGTAAGGGTATCGTTATGGTAGTATATTGAGCGCCTCCGGACCTCCTGGATACCCGGACTGGAGGCGAAAACACGATGACCTCCTATATCCGTAGAAGCCGTGAGCCGCACCAATTTGCCATGAGACCAAAAACCTTCCTTTGTATCTGCCTTTGTAGCCGAAACCCCTTCCTTGCCTTCAAACGCCGAAGGGAGAGGTAGTTAAGAAAGCGCACACAAATATGACCAATGTATGAAATAAGTAAAGCGGGACGTCCAGCCTGCATCTAAACGCCACATGAATGCGTATGGTGTCCGAATAGAACATGCAAGCACGGACTGAGGTCCGCACAAACAAGCCAAATATCGATCATTAAAAGCAATAGGTATAAAGTAGGATAAGAAAAGAGTAAGAAGCGAACAAACGAAGACTTAGTAATACAAGAGGAGAAAGTGGCACTACTCTATGGTGGATCCGTTCGAAACTCATCGAAGATAGCTAGGAGGAGCTCATTAGTGGTGTGAGGTTGCTCGACGAAGCTTGTAGTCGGGGAGACACTCGAAGTCATCCGTTTCCGAGTTGTACTTCCAGGCTTTGAATTCGACCCCATAGGGCTTTGGCTCCAGCTGGTAGAGCATGCCGAGCGGACAGTCCAGGTCAGCCACGTCTTCTCGCTTCAAGCCCTGGAAGTAGGCGATAAGAACGCGTGCAACGGAGCGGTGTGTAATGATCAAACAGTGATCTGTCATCCTCTCAAGCTCGACAATGACAGGTCGGATACGGTTGATGACATCGAGATAGCCTTCACCCCCAGGGCCGGGATAACGATACGAAAGCTTGTCCTGTTTCCGGCGATTGTACTCCTCACTGTATCGTGATTGTATTTCGTCATAGGTAAGACCTTCCATCAAGCCGGCGTTGAGCTCGTCTAACATGCGCATCTGTTTGATATCATAGTTGTCCTCGCAGAAGTACACAGCACTCTGAACACTGCGCTTCAGCATGGAGGACCAAACGCAAAAGTTCTTCAGTTCGTCCTCGCCGCCATAATGAGGATTGGGAGGAGTGTGGTCACCAGGGATCGGCGGAAAATGTGTGTGTGCGATCTTGTCGGCCTGGTGAACATTCCACACCTTCTGTTGTGCGTCTATGAATCTCGTCAGAGCACGGGCGTAGTTGCGTCCGTTTTCGCTCAGATCGGAGTCTCCACCGATTTTGCCTGCAACGTTGTCCATGGACTCGCCGTGGCGAGTAATCCAAATTGTGCGAGGTGCCAAGTTGAAGTTGAGGAGATAGTATACGGCTTGACCTGCAAGGAAACCCCGAACCTGATGCGAGATCATCTTTCGACCGACATCAATCATCTTCACATAGGGCATGTTGTTATCCTCCTCGTAGTCGCCAAGCGGGACATAGCTCTTCTCGTAAATGGCCACACGCTTCTTGAAGTCTTTCAAGGCATCGATGGGATCTTTGTGTTCGTAGTCGGGACCGGATAGCTTGAGACGCATGTTGGATTCCAGCAGTGTTGGGTCCTGGCAGACGCTCTCGACGAAGAGAACATTGAGTTCTTGACCGGCCCGCTGGCGGATTCTTTCCATGATCTGCTTCCTTCGGGACAATGTACTGTTTGTAGCATCAAATATACCGACGGAGCCGTTCCCAACCAGGATGTAGTCCAACAAATCATCCAAAGTTTCCATGGCACACTGCTCCCGGATCAAGGCGGCTTTCTTGTTCATGGGATCGAAGAAGCTTGCGGACTGATCCATAGCCTCGTCGTCCGGAGTTGACACTTCAGGCCCTGGAGACGTCACTTCCACACGCGGAGGTTCAACCGGTTGCACGGCGGAGTCATGCTGGGCGCGGAGCGGGCTCGGCAAATTAAGCGGAGAGAAGGTGTCCGCTTCCGTCGCGTGGCCGTTGATGATAATGTTCGCAGCAACCGCAACCCGTGACAAGGAGGCGTCGCCCAGCGTGGGAATGTGCCTTGCGAGGAATCCGAGTCCGCTGGCAGCAATTCGGCGCTTCTCACCGACGTTGAAAATCTTGGTGTCGTGCTGTAGCCAGTTCAGATAGCGCGTCATCTTCTTGGTGATGTAGCTCTTGCCACGTGCCGGCAAGCCGACCATGATGATGACGAGCTTCGAGCCAACATCGCGCTGGGCAATCTTGCCATCGGGAGAGACTTTCGATTTGGTCAAGCCGGGGATGTCGAGCGTCGTCGGTCGAATTCGCGGTGTGGAGGCTGTGGACATGGTCTTCATCGTTGGTCTGTGGGGCTGTGAGCTTGGGATTTAGGCAGCACATACGCTTGATTGCATGTACTTACATCCGCGGGCTTGCTGGCGTGGATGGCGCAGGCGTGTCAGTGAGAGCGGCGCCCACACCGTCGTTGGCTACCACAGTGCCATGGGTTCCGCGAGCGCCTGGGAGGGGCGGGGGCTTCAAGTCTGCATGTTGAGCAGAGGAAGTTTTCGCGGGAGGCACGCTGTGGGGGGGTGCGTTTGTCGGCGTTATTGACGGCTGCGCCGACACAGGCCGTGGCGGTTCGTTGGTGAAGGTCGGGGGCGGGTGTTGGGGGGCCGGAAGGGTGATCTTGCTCATGAGCACGTTCCTCGCAAAGATGGAGTGCTGGCTGGAGCGTCGAGGGTTGTGCTGGGACGCCGAGGAGCGGCGGCGGTGGGGTGGATTATCGGTACTGCTGTTGGTATTGGTATGTGTGTTCGTATTGGTACTGGCATTGGTGGGCGTGGTGGCCGTCGTCCCGAGCATGGGCAGCACGGGCGGCAGGGCTGCCATGTTAGTAAGCGGGCGTTGGCCTAGCCGCTTTGAGCGTTGGTTGGAGCGCGCGGCGATGCGCGCAGGCGGAACTGCACACGGGGAGCGGAAGGCGTGTGCTGCTGCGGCGGGGTGCTGAGGCCCGCGGGGATATCGGGAGGGCGAGCGCAGGGCCGCTGTTGCTATCAAGAGAAGAGCGAGCGAGAGCCGGTGTGGGTGTGTGTGGGTGGCGGGCAAGGCTGGCGCCTGCTTCTGCGTCCTGATGATGTTATGTACTCAATGGGCACTGAAAGGGAGATAAAGTAGGCGGCGATATGACTCTTCCGCGAACGCTTCCGCCGGCGCCCGTCGTCACCCTCGCTGCAGCGGACGCAGCCTGGGCGGCCGGCCACGTCGCCCGACTCATTGAAGCTGGCTTTATAGGTCGTGGTAGGTGAATGAGCACAGTCACGCTTTCAGTCCGCCGGGCCCGCTCTACAGGTTACACCCTGCTTGGCGTTTCCTGGTCAAACGGCTTTCCCCACGGCTGCCCGTCGTCATCCGCGTCCAATCATTCATACACGCTGGCCGGCCTCGAGTCCGTCTGAGATGGACATATAAATTTAGCCCGTCTCCAACACCCTCTGAAAGGATCTAGTAATCCTCAGCCGTTCGCTTCCTGGTCCGCCGCGATAAGCTCCTACGTACACACCACCGTATGCGGACTGACAGTACAGCACTCGCTCGCTCGCCTCGGATTACATTCCCCTTCTTCGCCGCGAGAGTCTTGACCGCACGACGCGGTGCAATAAGGCCCGGATGCAATGCTACCACCAAGCCCTTGGCAAGTAATATGTGGACGGCCACGCTGGGTCCTGCTTCCTCACACATAGATGCTCAGGATGTGGAGCAGCGGCAGTCCGACATATCGGAGACACTCGTAACCATTCCGAAAGTGCTGCAAATGATGCTAAGCCGGCTTCTGATGCTCGTGAAGAAGGCTTGGTTGCACCGGAGCACATCCAAGTGGAGGATAGAGAGTATACAGCAAAGAGCGCCTGCGCGGGCTATGCATGTATTACTGGATTAGGCCTCGAGCCGGAGTGTGAGGACGAGCAGGCAGATGTATGCTGCAATGCTGAGTGCCGTCAAGACCGAGACGACGTTTCCACTCGTCCTGAATCTCTTGCGGTGCAACCCATCCTCGCCCACCTCGGAAAAGAACTGTCTGTTGCCTGTGCTGGGTCAGTCGACCACCCAACGCTGCTGCTCAATCCGATCCGAACCTTGCTGGCGGCGGAACATGCTCGTGAACAGCACTCCCACTCCATATACGGCGAAGAGAGCGCCAATGGAGTAGAATTCGGCCGTGAAGATCTTGAGCACAATAAGAGCAAACGAGAATTGGCCGATGGCGGTGCGGATGTAGGCTCCTTCGAAGGTCCGCTGTGCAGCCCGTATCTCCACCAGCTCACTGCTCGTGAGCACCACTGATCGCGCCCTATGATGCCGTAGGCGGTATCTGTCAGCAGCTGCGCGTCGTCCCTGTCGGCAAGCAGTGTGAGCGACCCGGGGACACTGGAGGACAGGCTGGGCACCTTACTGCGAACATGGTGTCCTCTTCGATCCACCGAGGATTGATGCCAGTGTATTTTGGTCACAGCAGGAAGAAATTCAGACCAGATGGGAAATCTGCAAAGCATGCGTGACGTCCGTTCAAGGGGAATCTATCATGTGTGCTTGTTGGTGCTGGTGAGTGGGGAGGGTGCAGGTGCGGGTGGGGAAGCGAGGCCGCCGAGGTCTTGTCGTCTTGTATAGAAATTCGTAGTTTAGACGCCAATCTCGCAACCCACTGTCTCGGGATGCCTTCTGGAAGTTGCAATCACGTAATCCGCATTTGCCCAAGTGCCCCAGATAATACAAAGGTAATAATCCATGGATATGCACGCGACTCGAAGGTGAAGGTGGCCCAAGCGCAAGCTGTTGAACGTCAGCGACGACAACCCCCGCCCCGTCACGGCCGACCTGGGATTCACCCTCTTGGCAACCTTTTCACCACGCCAACGCCCTCTCACTGCAGAGACGGACCCCAGATCATTCGCCTCCACGCCCCCAAGTGCTTGCTCTCGCTTATGAGAGCAGCGACCAAGCGGTTTGCTCCCTGTCGCGCTGTCAGCGTTGCATTGCGCGACCCCAGCTCGTACGTGATACGTGAATCTCTCCACTGCTTCCACGCGCACATCGCGCAGCGTCACCAAGCTTGCTCCAACAGTCGGTCCGGCTGCCGCTAACACTTGTCCAAGTCACCGTGATTGCCACGTCTATTTAAGAGCGAGGAGCCGCGCCCGAGAGCCACCTCACCGGCCGTACATACAGGCCCACCGCCACTACCATCAAGAGCCGCGACAGTCTCGGGAGGGGTCCGGCACCATGGGGCGCGAAAAGTCAGTGTCGGCCACACCGTCAGGCAAGTCGGGCAAGAAAGGCAAGTTCTACGCTGTCCATACCGGACACAAGCCGGGCGTGTACAGCAGCTGGCCCGATGCTGAAGCTCAAACCATCGGTTTTCCGTACGCGAAACGTGGGTACCCCCTCTCAACTATGAAGTTCTGCTCGCTCATATAAACTTAGACCAGAAGTTCAATACATTCCTCGCGGCCGAAGAGTTCGTAAAGACCGGCGTCGATACCTCTGCCGAGCCGACTTACTATGGTGTACGGGTTGGTCGATACCCTGGTGTGTACACAGATTTGGAAACGGCACAGGAACAGATTGCTGGGTTCAGAACCCCAATTGAAAAAAAGTGGAAGAAATGCCGGAGCGAAGAAGAGGCTTGGGAGTTCGTCCGTTCCAAAGAAGAGGTTAGCACACCTATCAGCCTTAGAGGCGACCTTGAGTCAACCGCTTCCACAGATGATGCCCGCAAAGGCGGCAAAATCAGCAACATCGCTTCGAAGCGACAGAAAAGGAACGATGGCTCGGCGTTAGCATTAGTGGACAACCACGGCGAATATCCTCCAGCCACCGGCCCGTTGCCTCTAGATGCTGAAGATGGCTTTGACGGCACTGTCACGTTCAATCCCCTCACAGGCGAACCAGAGCGCAAGACTGAAGAGCAGTTAGGTGCGCGGAAGATGCAACCCACTGGCTCCTTCAGCGGCACAGTTGAGATATACACGGATGGCAGTTCTCTTGGCAATGGCCAAAAAGGCGCCGTCGCTGGCGTGGGTGTATATTTTGGAAACAACGATGAAAGGTCGGTCTTACAACAAGATTACCCTACGTTCCCGAGCTTACTTTGTAATAGGAATGTGTCAGAGCCGCTTGTAGGAGATTCACAAACTAATCAACGCGCTGAACTCGTGGCTATTCAGCGGGCCCTCGACATTGCACCCATCGACCGGGATGTGCTCATCTATAGCGATTCCAACTACGCCATTAAATGCGTGACCGAGTGGTTCATTAAATGGAGAGAGAACTCCGCGAAAGCAAAGGCCTATTTGAAAGAATCGGGGAAACCAGAAGACCCGGAAAATCCTGCATCGACATGGCTGAATTCGTCAGGCGAGAAAGTGTCGAATGAAGATGTTATCAAGGCCATCATCAACCGAATAGATGAGCGGATGCTTGCGAGGGGCAAGACCAACTTTCAGTGGATAAAAGGGCATGCAAACCACCCAGGAAACGTAGCAGCCGACACACTGGCTGTGAATGGTGCAAGGGAAGCTCGATACGAACTTACTCTCTTACCAACGAGCTAATTCTGGCGTAGGCGGGCTTTAGCGATAAAGAGGAGAGAGGCCAGGCTATCTAAGCCCAAGCATTCAGGAACCACGCTTGTTCACGCTGAAGTGTTGATCAAGCCTGAAGTGTTCATCAAGCCTGAAGTGTTCATCAAGCCTGAAGTGGTCATCAAGTCTGAGACTTTTTCACCTTGAGGGCGAAACAGTTTGGCCGATCTCTGCCATGTAACTCGATATTATCATGCACGACTCAGATTAGTAATTGTATTCATGAGCTCTGCGATCCCCTGTCGAGGGCTTCTTCCCTTCTCGCTGTCCAATTTACGTCGACATTGTCCCATGACGTCGAGTAAATCTACCTCCCGGTTTACCCCAAGTTCCTTGCCATCTGACAATCCACTTCTCTAGGCTCTTCCGTCGACGCCATCTCTACCTACTCGAAGCCTCTTTTAATGGTCGAAGGCCCTTCCGGCCTCTTCGCCGCCGTACCCTCCGCTCTGCCGCGACGACGCCGTCTACGCGCCGCGCCTAATTGTCGAAATCAGAGTATCAGTCAGTATTGTGCTACATAAAGGCCGTTGGTAGAGTTGGTAAATTCATGGGCATGTGATACACGGGATAAGGTGTGAAGAAGACAACGGCGATATCGGTATGTATATCATTTGGATTCTCGTGTACCTATTCAACACATGCGAGATGCCATGCTAGTGCCACCAGATGTCTAATACTCAACCAACCGAACCGGGCGGATTGCTGGTCCCTGTGTAGCCTCCCTCAGGATCCACACAGACGCTCAACTATCCTAACGTCGCCGTGGCTTCAAGGGCGAGGTCTCCGGCATCTCCCGTTCGAGAATCTCGGAGCCGTTGGTGCTGACAACGTAGTGATCCCGAGCGGAGCGGCGTGTGTAGAAGTTCTCAACGCCCACGTCTCCCTCGTCTTCCTCATAACGGTTCATTGCAGCCTCCAGGCCGTCCTCCCCCGCGGCCTCGGCGTCCTGAACGTGCTCGATATCATTCTTGTCGTCCTCCATCTGCACATCCTGGCCACCACCTTGCGCTAGCGGCGACGCTATTGGTGACTCGTAGCTGGACAGTCCGCTGGCAGCAGTCGAGATGCGCTTGTTTCTAGACTCCATCATCTTCTTGGTGGGCGTACCGTCTGCGTTCAACATGCCGCTTTTCTGGAGCGTCTCGAAGCTAAGCGGAGCTTTCAGCTTGAGCTGCGAGTAATCGTCCAAGTACCCGCTGGTTGCCGTGCCTGCGTAGGGCGTCTGATAGTCGGGTGTAGAGACGCGTCCAGTGCGGTTGCCATCCTTGGCAAAGGCCGAGGCGGCAGTGGTTGTCGTCGCGGTAGTAGTTGGCACGGAGCTGTGGGGTTGAGGCGTTCGTGGCGTTGGCACCCCAGTCCAGTCTTGAGAGATGTGTTGCTTTGTTTTGGTGGTGGTATTGGCCTTGGGCTGGGGCTGGACCTTCGCTTTGGGTGGATGGTCCTGTCGGCGTTGCGGTTGCAGCTTGGGGTTCAGCGGGATCGCGGACAGCTGGCCTATTTGCTTCGTCCTCTTGACCGACTGGCTAAATTTGAAGAACCAGACCGTGGTACCGACGAGGATCAGGCCGCAAACCAGGACCCAAGGCTGCACCGAGTCGCCGTTGAAGAGCGCGAAACCGGAGGCCATGGACGTAGCGACGCGATCGAGCACGGCGCTGGAGCTTTGGCGAACACGTACGAACAGGTGGCTGATAGGCGATGGCATGGTTCGTGGGATTTGCGTGGACTGCGGGTGCGGTGTTGTAGGCTGGGTACGTGGTTGGTGGGATTTGCGTGGATTGCGGGTGCGGTGTTGTAGGTTGGGTGCGTGGGTTTGTGATGGCGGAAGTTTTTATATGCGTGGGTGCTGGTTTGACAGGCGGGTGACGCAGCTTGTCAACGCGGGCGCGACGCGTGGGCACAGGGACGAAGCTTCTGGAGTGAAAGGCCTTGTTGGCGTTTGCGCTGGATGATGCTCGTTTGCTATGGTTGGGATTGGATTAAATTGGTTGCCTGGAGAGCAGGCGGGCAAACGGCCCCGGCGAATGAAAAAGATAGTCGGATACGGGCTGCGGAGAGAAGAAAAGAGCGGGTACGTCACTGTACCTGGTAGGGTTATGTGGGCACTTGGAGGTTGTTCACCGCCTCGGTTCAGTTCGCGAAGGGCTGGGGGCATTGCTAAGAGGGTGGAGCGGAAGGGGAGCGCAGCGTCGGCGCAGTGAATGGACCATGCGCGGCAGTTTGGAAGAGGGAATGCCATGTGCGAGTACAGTGAATGCAACGATATAACGAAATCCCTAGAAACTCTGCCCAGAGGTATCTAAGATGCATCCACCCACTCCATTTCGCAACCTCCGAACCGCTCGCTCGACCATCACCACCATGTCGGACTTCGATTTTCACGACGACGAATACACTGATATCGTCTTCACGGACGAGCTCGACGACGCTGTCATAACATGCATACTCGTCTTTGCCGTTATTGCTATGGTCGCTCTAGTAGTGGTGTGCTGCTGCTGGTGCTGCGGCGTGTGTTCCAGGAAAAGGAAAAAGAAACAAGGGCGGAAGAAGAAGGTGGTGGAGGTTGATGTGGGGCCGAGCGTGTATCCGCCGGGCATGCAGATTGATAGCGTGATTAAGAAGTGGGAGATGGAGGGGAAGATGGGGAAGGGCAAGGTGGATTGAGACGGGGGACCCTGGACGGTGTGGGCGGATACGTTGTGTATGCGCCGGGGGCTGCAGGATTAAAGGTTTCGAGGCTGTTTGTCTGGTTTACGTCAGAACAGGAAATTCATACACGCCTACGGAACGCCGCCCTCACCTCCACCTATCTTCATCTCGACCACGAACCAGTTATACCTTTGACCAATTCTCGTTCTTAAGGGGTCTTTCTTCGTCGCTGCTGTGGTCGCTTTACTCTAAGCTGTCTATCTGTCGTTCCAATAACTCCTGGTATATCGGGAACATGGATGGATGGAAGACCGCATCGGTATTGGTACTTGGGCCCAAGGGCGCCTGATGCGGGCGACTCGACGATTGAGGAGGAAGTAAGCGGGTCCTGGTAAAGAGGTGCGGTGAAATCTCTGAGGTCTTCTGGTGTGAGAGGCTCCGACTCGCTTGACTCTATCTGCGCTTTCACTCGATCGCTAGCTCCGCGACAATACTTTCTGAACCTTCCTCCCAACTAAAATTTCTTCTACAACACACTACAACGCAGTCTCAACCTCCGACCGAAATAAGTCCGCCGCGGAACAATGTCCAACGTTCACGGCACGATGTCAAATCCTGACAGAAGCCTCCATCTCCACGAGCACAGCGCCTACGAGCTCTTCGCTATCATAACCGTCGCCTTCGTCTGCGCCCACATCCTGTCCTACTACACGATCAAACTTGCGAAGCCCGTCATCAATTCCACGATCAGATTCTCGAAGCGTGTCGTCAACTTCACACTTCGATACGCGGTCAAATTCCCGGGATTCGCCGTTAGGTGCATGGAGGCTCTGCTAATCACTTGCTTGTGCGTGCTTGCAAGACTCGTGGTAGTGTCGGCTGCCTTAGTGATCACCATCGTCGATTGGTACAGTCATTTCGTGGAAGGCGTGAGGCTCAATCTCGGCAAAGCCGAACAGACCCTGTCGAACACCCTGTGAGTCTATGAACACTGAAAATGAGAGTTTGACTTGGCTGATAAGGTCTAGTGAGAGGTGGGCGCGTCAGATCCGGCCAGAGGAGATAGAGGAAATGGCTCAGCAATACTAACTGCATCCGACGTTGACTTAGCAAGCCAGTCATGCGAAACGTTGAGGATCAAATTATCTTGGGGCATGTGGCAGCGAGTTCGAGCAGTAAAATATCTCGAGATATTGGAGAAGGCCGTAGCAATGGCCTTCCGATAGAGACAAAGAGTTCCTGTGGACTATCACCGCGGCTCTTGAATACCTCAGTTTCAAATGTACAATTCCCTAGTTGTGCGAAGTTTTGAGAGGTTGTGCGAAAGACAAGAACTAATCGCGCTGGCCGAAGTAAGGGGGACTCACAGCTAGGTCACATTCGGTTAGGCGGAAAATATGCTCCTTATCTACCGTAAGTTTCTGCCACGACAACTTATAAGTCTGTTGCTACCTTTGTATTCTTGCACATTTGTTTCCACGTCCTGTTCTACTATGCAGTTAAGACTGCGGCCAAGTCTGCGACCGAGTTTGTCAAATTCCTACTTCGAAATCCCACCTCAAAGAACATCCTAAGAGAAACTACTGTTGGACTCGAATCGCTCGTACAAGACTTACTAGTAGTCATGATGCCCATAGGGTTTGTGGCATAAGTCGTCTTTCTGTGGCCCTACGATCTCAGTGAGCCACTCGTGCGTATCGTGGTGAGAATTAGCGCGCTGTTATGTGTGATCTATGTCGCGGTCTATACTGTGCTCAAGGAACTAGTCATCATCGTTGTCATGATGGGTAATTTTGCCCCCATGGTGCTCCTCGCCTACACGTGGTTCTGTTCCTACGAGATGCTACACATCAAGCTCCGCGACCTCAGCGCTAGGATACTACTGAGGCTGGACTCGAAGGTGAATCCTGTGCAGGATCCGAGTGGAAAAACAAATGACGACCACCTAGTGCGGTAAGTCTATGAATATCAGGAGAGAAAGCTTAACGGGGCTGACAAGGTTTAGTGAGAAACCGGAGCCTGAGATCCGAGAGGCGGGAGCGTCTGAGACAGAAGTTTGAGAGGCAGGGGCATACGAGGCAGCGATACTGACTATGCTTGTGTCTTTACCTACTGGCTTGGAAGCACTGAGGATTGAAATTTCTTGGGGTCCGTGGTGGAACAGAGCAGCAAAAAGGACAGACAGTCCGCAGCGGAAACATCTCGAGGTATTCAAGTAAAGCCGTCAAATACGCAACTCACTAGTCGTGCGAAAATTCGAGGTTATACAAACCATGCGGGCCAACGTCGTGCTACTCTGGAAGGCAAGGGGCGGACCCAGAGCTGAATCAGACTCGGTTAGGCAGAGCATATGCCCATTAACTACCGCAGCAGCACCACGAAGTTTCTGCCACCACCCACCTCCACGAAAGATGTCGAACATCAAGTTCCACGAATTCCGCACTTATGAACTCCTTGCTCTCATGACAGTCTCGTTCATTTGCGCCCAGATCTTGTCCTACTACATGTTTAGAAGTGCCGATTTCTTCTCCGACTATCTCCTCAGGCATGCAATACCGGCCGTCAACGCCACACTTCGATCTACGGTCGAATTCCTACGCCAGAACCCCACTGCAAGAAAAGTCCTCAAATTCACCGCTGTTGCGCTAGCCGTGGTCCTAGTACTCATGATCCCGGTGGGCATTGTGGCAATCTACGTCTTGATATGGCCCTACATCCTCGTTGAGCTCTCGGGTGTCCGGACGATCGTTGGCTCGACATGGCGTTCCATCCTCGATATGCCCTCCGGTCTTGTGGCGATGGTTGGCTCGATATGGCGTTTTAGGCTCCTTATGGTGGAAGAACTCGTACAGATCCTTACGACGATAGTAGATTTCATCTCCGTTGTGCTTTTGGCACTCTTCGGCCCCGTAATCTACACAATGATACTCCTCGTTGGGGCATGTTATCTCATAGAACTGGGATCAGAGGACGAGCAGCCGAAGCTAGATGTGTAAGTATATTGAGAGAGAGCTTGGTGTTGCTAACAACGCTTAGCGAGAAGAGCGAACATGAGACGCAGTCGGGAGAGGCAGAAGCGTGAAAGACAGCAGCTTGAAAAACAAGAGTATGAGATGCAACAATACTTGACTGCGACTGGTATCTTTGCATACCAGTTATGTGAAGCATTGTCGGTTGAAGCATGCTGTGGTAAACAACAGGTCGCAGAGAGTACCCAGAAGGGAACCCATCTTCACAGTCGAGGTAGTGAAGAAAGGAAAGCCGTAGGAACAACCTCTTTGATGCCGCAAACAAATCTCAGAAAGGCTCTTTGTTTCGCGCCGTACCTGTGCAACATGTGTGAACATCAGTGATATGTGACTTCGATAACAGATGGTGTGGAAATCCTACCCTGTAGCCCAATCCTTTGTCTTTTATTTATAAATCCATTATTGAGCTAAGTGGTGTAGCGGGGACAGGAATGCGGAGGGGGAGGGAAGGGAGAGGCTGTTTTTTGTATGGACTGGTCTAGGCTACGCTGTATAATAGATAGAGATAGGATATAGGTACGTATATGCTGAATGTCTAGCATGTATAAGGTGGGCGAATAGAAGAAGGCGAAGCAACGTATCTGCGACCAAGTGCACCAGTTGCTGAACCTGATCCCCAAATCTTGCCTTTTGTGCAGATAGACTGTGGACTTGGTACTTATTATGTATGAGACCCTAATGCATGCGAAGTAGAACACAGAATCGAGGTACATAATTACTACTAAATTGCAGATTTTAAGATATAATACAACACAACAACAGACAGTATACACAGGAAGAGGACGCTATGAAAGGGGGTATCTAGAGTCATGAGGAGCTTCCGTCAAATATCATACAGATACAGCTATTAAATCAGGATACATAGATTTCCAGCGCATGATTCCGCGGCTCGGCTTTTGAATGGGGAACCACAGAGCCGGATCTGTGGAAGCTCTATCCCTTCTATCCGGTTATGGGGAGTTGGTGGTGATGTAGTATCCTAGATCCGTAATGATTTTCATATGCAGGTAGCACATGACGAGAGACCGTGGCGTGATTGTGATGCCGAATGTCCGACCAGACCGTACGCTCGAGCTGTGACGTGCCGCTATATAGTGAGAGAGGCATAGACCTTATACCCGAAGGGAGACACAAAGACATGTCTCCATGCTTCAAGGTGGCTGAGATTGGCGACGAAAGCTGGTCTTGCTCGGACTCGAAGGCTGACTGTGACTCTCGAGTTCTCTCAGAGCGTGTCCGTAGTCGCTTTCAGCGGTCAGGTGACCGAAGTCGAGGGCTGCTAGGTCATCATTGTCGTCCCGATTCTTTCCTGAAGGACTGGGTGAGGCTTTTGCAGCCGTCGATGCACTGCGGAAAGGCCCTAGCGAGCTCGGCACGAGATCTTCCGGGTTGAGACTATTGTTTTGGGAACGCAAGTATGCTTGGTCCGGCGGTAGGATAGGGTCTTTGTCCTCTTTGCGTCTGCGATGATGACTGAAGCCGGGGAAGTTGCTGGCATGTACATAATCGCCGTCAGGGCTGGGTAGAGGCTTCCTCTTAGCCTCGCGCTCCAGAGCCTCCCACGTATTGACTAGACTTCCGTTGTTGTGAGTCCGGCGATCGCTTGTGTCTTGAGAAAAGCTTCCTAAACGACTGATCTTGAACGCTCGCAACCGGTCTAGCGCCATCTTGAAGTCGTCCAGGACGACTGAATCCGTGAGGGACTTGAAAACAAATGCAAGCTTCCAGAATGGATTGATGCCAACCGGGAGACCAGAACTAAAGGCGCCAGTAACTGAGCAGATGTCGAGGGCAATAAAGATTATGCTGAGCACCATAGCACCAAGCATGATCCCGAACCGTGGAGAAATACGCATGATCTCCTTCAGCGTGATCTCATACTGCGTTTTGATAGTCCAGAAAAGCATGACAGTCGTGAAGATCCACCAAGGGTCTCGACAGAGAGCCTCGAATGGCCGTGTCTTCTCAAAGAGCTTAGTGTGACCGTGGAAGTAGGAAAAATTCGCGTATATCTCCAGTATCCAGTATGGTTGTGCCAGAATGACCGTGCCGATGAATATCAGACTGACAGGCCGAGAGAGAAACGGTTTGATCTTCATCCAAGCGATGACGTTGTGAAGTGACCATGAGGCGTTGAGGAAAATGGCGCCGATGGATAGCCACCATGCGTACACAGGTTTGTCGAAGAATAACCAGAAGCCCTGCCAGATACCAAGAACGAGCTATATCTAATCAGCACTTTCCCATAGTGTACTTGACAACAACGTAATGGGCTTACCTCGATAAGAATCAACTTGTGTAGTAGGACTCCTCGGCGCATGTTGGCGACGGTGATGAAGGCCATGATGACCAGGGATCCCACCAGATATCCCATCGCCCATGCCTCAAGGATGAGCTCGTTTGGATGGCTGGGCTTGTCCACAACCTCGCCGTGTTTGAACATACTCATAGGGCTGCTGCTCCTCCCGGCGTTTCGACCTGGAATTGGACTCATGGTGTTGGGAGATGCCGAGGTTCCGTGGGATATGATGTCAACAACCGACTATTGCCGATACCATCAACATTTCTTTGGAGAAGAACCGCGCAGTGCTGGAAGAGGAGCGGCGACTGGCTTATGAGTGACGGTGGAGAACGGTGGAAGACGAACTGGGTGACATCTGGGTTGTGCACTCGCCGTTCTCCGCACACTCCACATATCTGCCGGGGCAGAGGCCAGAGAAGGCGGCGTGTCCTGCCACCAACGACTCACAGACCGAGCTAAGACGATCCGCCATTCCTGCTAAGGACTCGGCGGCGCCGGCGGTGTGGGTGGCGCTCGCATCCATTGACGTGCATCATGGGGCGCGCGATCCGACGTTCGCCAACCGATCCCTCCACAAAGAAGGAATTACTACTCGAGCACCAGAACAAGCAAATTCGTGGTTGGACCTGATGTAGTCTCGTAGCGTGTACAAACGCCGGGTGTTTGTCATGTGCTGTCAAGACGAAAAGTGCCGTGTCATCTCCTGTCTAGTTGCGGAACGCCTGACTGCGAAGTGTTGGTTGGAGGAAGGCAGCACAGCAAACAGCCTCATACCGTAGTTGGCTCTGTGCTGCAAAGAGCCATTGACTTCGCTGCGTTGGGCCTAGGTAGGCCAACGGTTGATGTTGTGTGTCCCTCGCTGGTGCACTCTAGCATAGCGCAGGCCGCGTAACAATTGTCACCAGGCGTAGACTTGCGAACTCTGTTGAGAGTTCATGTCGGCCGGAGGCCAGGCCAGCGATCCATCAGCCAACTACCTAGTAGATAGCGTTGAAAGGCGTGCTCTTCACCGTGTAGCGGCACACCAAGGCCGTGGCGCTGGAATCTGGGGGATGCGTTAGAGGAGCAAGGTACTTACGTGGGGGGTACGGCAAACATAAAGAGGGCCTAATGAACAGGTCAAGGATAAGCGCCTGATGCAGATGCAGATGCGAAAATGGATTATGGCGGCCCCGCTCGTTGTTGCAGCATGCGCATTTCTGCATCAGAATTTCGCCGAATCACTCCTGGGACGTAACGCCTGCTTGGCAACTGGACCTAGGCCTAGGCAGTGTATGACACTTATGTTGGCCTCACAAAAAGTAATGGCATCGAAAAGCTGGACAAGTTGGAAGCAAATGTTCATCTCATCCTGATACGCGTGCGCACGAGTGAGAGACGCGTAATTTTCGGCGTAATTGAAGCTTAGTAGCTGGGGCAGTAGTTCGACATGCTGAACTGCACTGTCGTGTGGTGTGAACAACTTACCTACAAGGATGGATGAGTCGAAGCCAAGCCAAACACGGACTAGCGCCAACCCCGCTGAGGTCATCTGTGTATCGAGCGCAAACAGGCAGCGACAACACCGAGCTGGAGCAGAAATACAGAGAGCACCTCACTCTGCAACGCGCCAGTAATCGTCATGTTCAAGAAGAAGCCAAACGTGCGCGTATCTCGGGCGCTGCCAATTCCCTGTCTAACGCGAAACAGATCAAGCCCCTCTCTCCGCTCAAATCATCCGACCGCCGCAGGACGGCCGACCAGATCATCGCCGACTTTGGGCTCGAGGTCCCCGTCGATACGAACACAGACCCAGCCGACAAGGCGGCGTCGACGGCAGGCCTGACAGCTCTGCGGCGGTCGTTGCTTCCCGAGAATGCTCTTTCCGCGCGCTTTACGACCACCGCGGGGCCAGACCTCAAGCAAGTATCGGGCACGCTCTACGTCGGAAGTCATGAGGGCACTGGAGGTGAACAGAGAATACTGTGGGCGAAGGTAGGCGACAAGATGTATCCCACTGGTTAGTGGCATTTACGGCATGAACCTACACGCCGACAACTAACCCTTTGTCGCAGTCTACAGTCTCTGGCACAACCCTCGGATCGTTCCCCTCCTCTACACCCCGCTGGCGGTAGTTGAGAAGCTGCAGGGTGGCGCAGACCTAATGACCCCAGGTCTCCAACGCGGGCCTCCCTTTCCAACGAAAGCCACAAAGGGTGCAGTTGTAGCCGTCGCCAGCCTTGAAGCGCCGACAGTACCTATCGTCGTGGGCACTTGCGAGATCGATGTGAGCTCGTTAGAAAAGGTGCAGGGCATGAAGGGACACGCGGTACAAACCTTCCACTGGGCAGGCGACGAACTCTGGGCGTGGAGTTCGGCGAGCAAATCAGGCATAGAGCCTCCGGATACGCTGTCGGGGTGGAGTGATAAGGTGGATCAGGATTCAGATCTGGCAGCCCAGGCAGCAGCGATGGACCTGGACGACGGCGAAAATGGTGGTGTGGCCCTCGCCGCTGACCCGACGCAACGCTCAGAAGCAGAGAAGTTGCAACACATAGAAGGAGAGCAAGCACCAACAAACAAAGATTTCGTGGACGTAGTCGAGGACAAGGAGTTGAATATTAGTGGTACGTCCAAACGTAGACTGCCAAGCTTGTTGCTAATATGCACAGAAATCGACGATGCCTTCAGGGACGCATTCCTTTACGGCATACGGCATCACATGGACCATAACAAAGAGCACCCTTCATATGGCCTCGATTTCCCCTTGTCACAATCCAAGGTCATGTCTCTCCTCGTCCAACCCTTCCTACCTACCTACACACCTGCACGTACCACCTCTTTGCAGATCAAGAAATCGAGTTGGAAAAATATAAAGAAATTCATCAAATTCTTGGACAAGCAGCATATTGTCAAATGTAAAGATCGGGACAGCCATGAGGTTGTCATATGGGACGTTGACTTCAAGAGCCAGGATATTCAGTCGTTCGTTCCCTATCGGTTACCCAAAAAGGATACACCATCCTCAACAAGCGTGAACGGGAAGCCCGCTGCGCCATCATCCGCCGAGTCCTCTGTCAGCCAAAAATTGAAGATTGTTTCTCTACTTCGACCAAAAGAGAAACTGGCGCCTATCTTTCACGCCTGCAAGGCCGACCCGCGCGGCCTGTACACCCCAGTTGAACTGAAGCAGATTTTAGCAGCGTATATCGAAGCAGAAAGTCTTGTGTCGCCAAAGAACAAGCGTCTTATCAACATTAATCCGCAGATCGCAGACAGTCTTATCGGTTCCTCTGCAGCCGACAATGCAGCAATGTCTACCGGAGCTATTCCGCGTGACGCCCTCGCCGAGCGTATTGTTGCCGCAGCCTCACCCTTCCACGCCATCCTGAGGAACGATGCAAATCTTACCGACTCGAAACCAAAGGCAGGGGCACCTCCAAAGATTCAGATCGTGCTCGAAACACGGAGTGGCAATAAGACGGTCACAAAAGTCAGCGGTGTAGAGCCATTCTACATTTCACCCCAACCACTTGCAGATGAGTTGAGGAAGACATGTGCGGGCAGCACCAGTGTCGACCGCTTGCAAGGAAGCAGCCCCAAGAATCCCGTTATGGAGGTCAGTGTCCAGGGTCCGCAAAAGGACGCCGTGATCAAGGCATTGGAGAAGCGCGGCGTGCAGAAAAACTGGGTTGAAGTAGTGGATAAGACCAAAGGGAAAAAGAAGGGCTGACTGATAAAGAACTAATGCATCTGCTGCTAATGCTATGTATTTTGCCTTGAACTCAAGCGGTGGAGTACTTTCAGCAATGATACCACGAACTCGGTCTGCAGACAACATTAGAATTAATAGGCCCTAATGATTGGAAGTGATCACTCCTTTCAGAGACGACTCAAGACCATTGCTTGTGTTGCTCAAACATAGATTACCAAGTGTAGGTCGTGTTGCAAACATGAGAGGATGATTGCCCGATCAGGAAGTGGCTAGCTAGGCGGCAACTTCCGAGCCTCGGCTCAGGAGAAGATCGGACGGCACTGGTACTTATGGCCAGCTGAGCTGCTGAAGAATCTCCGGGGGGCCGAAGTCAGCTCCGGAAAGTTACTGAAGGCCATGGCCTTAAATGCTGCACGGTTTTCTATCCTTTCGCGTTATGATTGCTATTACCTGGGCATGCTAAGCCTCACATCCGCACGACCATGACGTCTCGGGCAACCAGCCTCGCGACCGCGGGGGCTTCAATCGCAGCGCTCGCGAGCCAGCCTGCGTTGAGGCGTTTTCTACTCAAGTGGTCTGGGTTCAATGCGCCTGGCGGTGTATGGCGAATTCTGGCTATCCTGCTCGCTCTAGCAAATTTGAAGAACCTACCCGGTGTCTGGCATGTACGTTACTATACCCATTCTCTCCGCAAATAGCACCCTACTGACGCGAACACTGGTCACAGTTCCGCTTCTTCCGCGCTTTCTTCTACCACCTCCACTTCCAGCCGACGCCTATCCCTCCGCACGCGCTCTTCCAACCCGTAATCACGTCCTCCCGCACGACGCTCCTCGAAACCGACTACAACCTGCACAAGTCCAACTCGACGTACTTCTCCGACATGGACGTCTCGCGCACGCACCTCTTCACCGCTATAATCCGCAGCGCGATCCTCAAGGACAAGAAGAAGAACAAATCTGTCACATTCGGCGCCAGCGCTACACAAGGGACAAAAGGCCGGCATATAATCGCGCTAGGCGGCATCAGCTGTCTGTTCAAGAAGGAGATCCTGCCGTATCGGAAATATGAGATGTGGACGCGGCTGCTGTGCTGGGATCGCAAGTGGTTCTATTTGGTGACGCATCTTGTCAAGCCGGGGGTGGCCCGGCCGAAGAGCTGGACGTTGCAACCCTGGAGGAAAACAACCACGGCAGACGGTGTCGATGCTGAGAAACTAAAGAGCGCGATTTTCGCTACGGCGATCGCGAAGTATGTTATTAAGAAGGGGAGGATTACAGTGCCACCGGAGCAGGTTTTGTTGGATGCAGAGATGGTGCCTGTGAAGCCGGAGGGCTGGGTGTATGATGGTGACGACAACGAAGCCAACGGTGGGCTAAATGGCAGTACAGAGAGTTTCGTTCCAAAGGTGGTGGGGGAGGGAGAGTGGACATGGGATGTCATCGAGAAAGAGAGATTGAAGGGATCCAAATTCGCGGAGCATTTTGCGGCAATGGATGGTTTGCATGATGTTTTCGATGGAGGGAAGGAGGGTGTGATGGGGGAGTATGCGGATTTGTTGTTTTAGAGTGGACTACATTGTGGTCTTATACCTTAGAGCTAGACCCTAGAATTATACCCTGGGATTGATGGGCATTGTTATAGACGAAGGATCAGACTTGGGAATCAACTGCTTCGCACTGAAGCATCTTATCTCGGATGTACCACAGCAGCTTCGATGCGGAAGATGATGACGTCGAGTCGTCCCAGTGGGGTCAGATAAGTAAGCGAGCCACTAATAGATCAACCTTGCGCGCTTTCACTCGACCACAGCCAGGCAGCAGAGTTTATCATCACCGGTCACCTTTATGGGCGGCCCCGAGGCTGTGAAAATGAAAGCCCATGGCTGTACTTTGTACCCACCGAGTTTGTGCCACGATGATAAGGCCTCGCTCCCGTGCCTGGCGAGCACTCCCCTCCCTCCAGCCACCTCGAAGCTAATTTTCTCGTCCTGTCGCCATCGTTGCGGGTGCGCGAGTGAGTACCACGGATATCATTGGGACGCAATTGCGCATGTTCGTGGAAGGTGGATTTGTTCAACCTTGGGACTGCGCGCTGTGGTCGCGGGAGTTCCGACGACCTGCTGCTCTTTCCGCAGCCTGGCCGTCCACACTCCAGACACTCCAGAGTCCATACGGCACACATCCACATTCCATCGTCCATCGCTACATGACACTAAGCTCGCGAATTCTCTACGCTGTTTCAACTAAACTACCGACGCTTTAAACCGGCAGGGCACCTTCTTTGCATTAATCTGCAGGCAACTCCCCCAGACCATAATGGCAGCGGCATCGGGCACCACTGGCTCTGGCGAGCCCGATATGGCTCTCATGGGTGAACTTCTCGAAGAGATATCTCGAAATCCCCCGGCGGTCGGTGCCAGAAAACTGCTCGTCGCACATTACATCGCTATCGGATGGCTGGATGCGGCTATGGAAAACGTGAAAGAGTTGCAAATGGCGGCTCCTATAGATCAAGATGTCACTGAGTTCTTGATCATCTTAGAACAGAGGCCTAAAGCACCCACAACGACGAATCAGCCAAACCTCGCTGCACCTGGATTCAAGAAGAAACCGGCTCACCCACCTGTGAAGTTGCCTGGCAACTTGGATGCAACAAGAGAGGACTTATCGCAAGGATACCAGACATTACGGAAGAAGGCCAAACATCTTTTCAAAGATTTGTTACATCTACAAGCACTCCAGAAGAAAGAGAAGCTTCCTCAGTCCGGGAATCTCGCACATGTCCAGGCTATCGCTGAGGGACAAAATCCACTATCTGCTGATGCCTCCATCCGAACGGCCGCCCCGAGAAGTGCTAGATTGGTAGCGCAGGCAATACAAGCTGAAAGTCAATACGAAAAGGTCTTAGATCTGGCTATAGTAGACCTCGAACACTTGATGAGGTGGGTTCGAAAGCCACGCGGTGTATCCTCAGGTGCGGATGAGGACACTGTCAGAGATGCATTGGTCAAGCGCGTGCGTTCAGTGGAGACTGCCTTACCGGACGATCTCAAGATTTACTGCGAACTTGCCCTGATGCATGTCGAGCACGAACATCTTAAGAGGAATTACGTCAACAACCACACCATGTTGTTGATGGAAGACATAAAAGATATTCCTAGGACACATTTCTATGTCACAGAGGACAATTACGCGTGGGACATTACTGAGCTTGCTCAAGCGATCAGTGCCAACGGCGGCGTGATGCGGAACCCACTTAGCCGGGAGATGTTCACGCCGAAGGATGTTCGTGGAATAGTAATGCACCCGGAAGCAAGCCATCTCGGTGCTTTACAAGTTGAGCAGCATAAAATGTCTAAAGGTGTACGTCTCCAAACAATCGAGGAGATGGAGGTCTTGGCCAAGGTTCTACTTGAAGATCAATCGAGCGATACAATAGAGAGCCGTCGCGCGGTCGATAAGTTCATGGCTTACATTGCAACCCGTAAGTTGCCTGTCATCTCCTATCTTTACCATTTAGCTAATGTAACGTATTACAGTCCCCGATCCAGAACAGAGGGCTATCGACCGTCTCCGATGCCCTGCACGCGATAGTCACACCGGTCAGTCATATGACTTTGCTATCGGAGAGGCTGTACGCGATGCTAAGGGGAACCGCGTCTGCTTTCACAAGACTGGAGACTTTATCCAGCAAGCAGCAGCATATTTGCGTGAAAATCATGGTGCTCCTGCTGATCCAGATCGCGGGTGTACAATGATGTGAGATACACCCATTGAGCGTGGGCAAGGTGTGGCATTCGAGTTCGATGCGAGAAACTGCGACCACACGGCTTCTGCCATACCTTGAGCTCGATCTACGCGAAAATCTGCGATGTCCTACGATATGATAGAGCATGTAGAAAAATCAGCATGAACAGCGTGTTGAAGAATGAGTGGGAGTGCGATGTTATCCCGGGTGCCTGATTGGCGGCTCTTCTACTGGCTATGAAATACCTGACCATTCATTACCCCAGCGCGTAAAGGTCGCCAGTTTCTTGCCCCTAAATTTCTAATGGCGTTTTCAATTATCGCAAACAGCTTCTAAGCTTTGGTACTGCTACGCGACGATAGCACTGTGGACACTTAATTTGCTCAAGATATAATCATTAACATGTAAAGTGTCCGGGACTTCAGTGGTGAGAGAAACTTGCTGGATTTCGCGCCCAGTTCCATGGTTCCTTCACGACCCTAAAATACGAAAGCCTAACGGCATGAACGTGTCGTTTTCTATCCAAAACTTCAACATCTTCTTCCCCTCTATTAAGGCGGTGCAAACAGAGCTTAGGATGGGATACTAGCTTCTCGCATTTACTGTCACATAATCCCCTCGAAGCTCTAAAAATGGACAAGTTGTTGCTGTCGAGTGCCGTGAATCGGGTGAGCCGAGTGCAGCACAGAACACTGAAAACCTTCGCGTCCTCGCCAAAATTCCTTAGCAAGACGAAGTACAGTGATGAATGGCATCGGCAGATTGATCTCGCCGCTGGGATTCTACGACCTACTGATGAGGAGTTTCCGTGGCAGTTGATGGGGAAATATACGGATCGCTATCTCAAGAGGAAAGGGAAACTCAGCCAGGAAGAGGTGGATAGCCGACTAGCGAGATTGATTAAAGGTCATGAAGCTAAGGATATTGCTGTTGCAGCTTGTGCACATGCTGTGTCGCCGCGGGCAGTAAGAGTCGTGTTGAATCAAGTTGCACCTATCACATATCACGACCTTGATATCCACCTACGATCTCTCATTGCAGCCAACTACTGCGATTCCCAGGCTATCAGCAATATCGAGGCACTTTGGGCTACGAAGCTACTCCCTTTCGCCACACACGCTCCCAGCGCTGCTGGGAAGTTTCTCGAGGGTCTTTGCACGATGCTTGCGGCTAACGAGAGACCGAGCTTGTATACCCTACCGGACTTTGTTTTCCTTGAACGGCAGGCAATCCGAGATTTTTCATCACACCTAGAAGGATACAAAAAAGAGTGTCAATGGATGGTTGCACATTCCGCGGTATCTTGGATGTCAAAATTTGTTCGAGTAAATCCGAAGGAGCATCCAGTTGCATCCAAACCGGAAGCACTGTTGGACACCGAGCTTCCAAGTTGGCGAACATGGGCGACCTGGAGCCCTTGTTTGGAACGTATCACTGTACTTGATGGCTTCAAGCAGCGAGCGAAAATCCCCGATATCCTCGCCTTGGAGGGTCCGGATTTTGTCACAGACAATCAGGCTACACTAAGAGACGGATTGGTTTCGCAATATGATACCAGAAAGCCTCTTATACAGTACGGCAGCCTCGTTATTCACGTCCAAGATCGTACCCGGGAAGATATCAATGATAGTCTGGATCGCATCGGTGTCGCATTAGACACAGCATTACAAAGAGGCGATGACGCTTTCGACTTCTTCGTAGAACTCACTCTCAATAGGCCTGTATCGAAAGAAGCCTTGCGGATTCTCGAAGCCGTGTACAAACTCGCAAATACGCCTATATCAGATACTCATGAATCGATTGTTCTGGTATACTATGGTCAAGTTCAGATTAGGCGATCATACGTCCTCGCCTTGCAAGATATTATAATCGCCTTCAATGATGCTAAAGGGGAAGATCTGCGCCGCGTTTTGCTCCAGCCGTGGCTCGTCCGATCGATCGAGAACTACATGCGAGAGTGCCAGGCTGCCGTGCGGATACCAATCGAGACAGGATTTCCGTGGGGTTTTCCAGCATTGAAACTCCATGGGTTCTGTTTGGTGGTGAAAGAATCTGGTCACTGTATGCCATTACTCGATGAAGCATTACAGTGGCAGCTGGAGGTTTTGCCATCTACGGAGAAACTGCAAGATCTTCTTGAAATATACGGTGCCAGTCAGAGAGAAGAAAAGCTCCGTTCTTATACAGAGGATAATGCGCTCAAGGGCGCCGTCAAAGCACTTTGCCTTGACCGGTTGGTGAACCGCGGAACAATTAACCATGTGAACTACAAGACAGTGGAAGCGATACTGGGAGTATGGAGCACAACGAAGTGTCCGGATAGGCGCGCACTAGCGATTTTGGCTTCGGGAGCTGCGGGAAACGACGAGGTTGCCCTTTGCGATTGCCTCAGCCAAGTCACTCAGATGTCGGAAGAATTGGTAGAGAGCTTCTTGGAGTTCATAAAAAGGTCTCGGCATGTGAATGGAATTCTGAGCTGTGTCCCATTCGCCAAGCGTCTTGCAGCTATTGAAGATGCTGAAATGGTTCGTTGTTGGAAGGGGGTTCTCTCTCAGGTAAGTGCGACTTTCCTACATACGGAGCTCGCAAATACAGTGTGAGGAATTCAACGGTATTTCTAGGTCTTCGAGAGACAACCTGACACCATCATAGACCACAGTCTAGACCAGCTACAGCCTCGGGAGTGGATCGAATGGATGCTAACTCAGGACATTCTCTTCTCAAGTACCAGTGGCAGTCACATACTATCACGTCCACCATATTTCCCACCAAGTCTCTCCTATTGGGTCGAAGAGATTTCTGAACACATTGCGACGATCGAACGATTAACAGAGTCCTTGGGAGGCACTACGGCGGCTGTCAAATGCATACTTAATGGCGTGAAGCCTATACATGAAAATGATCTACTAAGAATTATCAATCTGCTGGCCAAGGCAAAGGACAGCCACGTCGAGAAGGTCATGCAAACGATCGTGGGGCGGCTAACGAGATCAGGAGACAACGCACACAAAGTCCTGGGATTTGTTCGCGTGCTCCTACGAGTTAGTCCGGAGGGTCTTCAAGCATGCGAACGGATTATTGACATCGTCGAGGACGAAAAAGTACCCAAAGTGGTTATTGCCGTATCTTTGACCGGCTGGCTTCAAGATGAAGAGCTCTCCTACGACGACAAAGTTGCCCTCACAGCCCTAGCGTTCGTCCTCGCTATCCGAATACGCCACCAGGCAGCGTCTGAAGCAATTTTAGAAGCGACACAGTACTACAAAAAGCTGGAAGTGGAAATCTTCGAGGAAGAAAAGCGTCTACGACAACTCCAATCGGCACTCAAAGCGAGAGATCCAGCTGGTACAGCTATCCTACTTGAGCAACTCGGAGTCGAGGGCGTCAATCCACTAGACGAAGAACTCGAGGCACTGCCCACGCACATTCTCAACGCAGTCAAATTATTTTCCGATGATGTGGCCGAGATCAGCTTTCAGTTGGGTTCGCTTACGGTCCTTCAGCGCGCCGCTTTTGGGATCGGGACTACCGGTACTACAAATACTCTGTTTGTACGCCTGTACCTCAATTATACCGGGTCTCCAGCACCACCAACATTCTGTATACATTTCGGTAATGCCCGTTTTCGCACCGGTTTCGAACATTCGCCCTGGGTAGTGCGTCAAAACAGAAGACTTCCGAATGGGACATGCTGTGGTAGCAGTTCGCCTTTTCTTGGCCACTTGATGCGCGCCCTCCATAACTACCTGATACAGACAAACCGAACCCTTATCGCGGAAGTATACAACTTTATCAAGAACAGTTTAGGACGAGTTTCGCATAACTGTATTATCTGCGGTAAAGCTCACGTCGCAGGGGACATCGGACTTCGACGTCTGCTGCCTTGCCGTTTGTTTATTTGTCGAGATATATGGAACACCCTGCCTCTCGAACATCGCGTGCCTGAGCTCCGAGTCGATCTCCCCGTGGTCGACATGATATTGACGTCGGTCTACGCAGCAGCCTTATCCGCCCTACCCGAGCTCCTCCTCCATCTCGGGTGCCCCATAAGTTCACCAGACCGCGTCATAACCATCCTCGACACTCTCCCCAGACTAGAAATCCTTCGAGACGCTGCTGATATCTCGGCCACGCTACGCGGCTACCACGAAGACGCTGAAGATCTCGTCGCGTGGGCGTGTACACACTACCGCGGCGTCATCGCCTCCGAGTCCGCCACCAGCAACACCACGATTCCAGGATTCCCTGTCGGCACGCGTCAGTTCATCATCGCAAACGCAAGCCCCAAACTCGAACACGCTTACGCGGGCAAACCGAAATTCTATTCTGGTGAGCCGCAACCCATGATTCTCTTCCACGGCACAACCCTCGACCGCCTGCCCTCCATCCTGGCCCAAGGTCTGCGCATCCAGTCCGGCACTTCGCTCCAGAGTTGGGGGGCCGTACACGGTACGGGCATCTACCTAGCGGCCAAGCCGACAACCTCGCTTGCCTACTCGCAGCCGGGACCGGTGAGCTGGAAGAGCAGCAACATGCATGGTATGCGGCTGTTGCTCGGCTGTGAGGTCGTGGCCGGTGACACTCCTGTGGCGCCGGGCATTCATGTGCTGGCGGATGAGAGGAAGGTCATGGTGAGGTATCTGTTTCTATTACGAAGAGGTTTGTGGGTGCCAAATGCTTATCAGATTACAACTTCTATAAGCAGTGCTATAGACGGGCTGAGGCGGGGGCGCATTTAGGAGGGAGGGGTGGCGGGACGACCGTTTGTCACTACGAGTGTTGCGTACTAGGGAAGCATTGCAAGTAGGTGAAAAAATTAGAGGGCCTGCCAGACCCCCTATATGCTGAATACTTTAAAAGAGGTGTAGGCTATTTAGTCCAGAGTTACGACGTTTGGAAGAGGGAATAGAGGGGAAATATACCGCGGTATAGAAGCAGGAGGGTGAGAAGAAACGCGTAAAAAGAGATAGATGCGGAGACACTATTAGAGGGGTAGGTTTTGATCAGTACACAACAGCTATGTATAAACAGAGGAAAAGTTACCCTGTTAGACACTGTATATAGAGTAGAGTGATAGTAAAAAGTTAGTCTTCTTGGAGCGTTGTTGTTTACGACAGATAGGGTGTCGCAGATTAGATTTATGAAAATAGGCGGTGGCGATCTCAGCGATAAGGGTTGTAAGTGAAAGGTCAAAGTTCACTGTTTGTTTAGTTTAATCAAAGGCGGATGTGTGTTATCTTCCCCACTGTGTTTTGCGTGCGTTTGCTTTCACTCCTTTCTTCTTTCCTCTTCCCCCACGTGTGTTTCCTTTCACTCCTCTTTGCCTCGAGTGTGCTTTCCCCCGCGTGTGCTTGTCACCTGCGGGTGGGTCTTCGCTCGCGTGCGGGTACTAGGTCGTTCGTCGCGTGGCAACGCCCTCGTGCACGAGGGTGGGTCATGTTAGAGGGGACGCAGATTTCGTCATCGTCTGATGTCTGAGGTGGGTATATAAGTCCTGGAGTTCTGCGCTCTTCTTCCTCGATTGTCATCGACACCCCAACCGCTATATATCAAGACTTCTAGAATCGGTTCTCGAGTGCTATAGAGCTACATCTGTTATACGGCGACAGCTTCGACAAGTCCTACAATACACGAGCCGCCCGGAATCTACGATCAGTATCCCGCCTTCCGCTCGACCTCCAAAGCTCTTCAACTTCGACGCGACCTTTGCAATGGCGACCGGGCGTCCACCTGCCTGGCGTGAACCCAACGCGCCGGTGCGAATGATCAGGGTCATCATTCACCCTGAGGGACGTATCTTCATGGTTCCAGAGGAAGAACTCTTGAAGTACGACCTCATCGTCGATGTAATTTCTCTTCCCATTGCATCTTTCACTCACAACAAGCACTCACACACCTAACAGAAAGCCAGGGCTCGCGCCCAGCGCCGAGTCGAGTTGCATCGCCCACCTATCACGGCGCCAGTTTTCGGATTCTTCGCACTTTGGCTACACGGACGGCCTCTGATTCCGTACACTGATATCTCGGGTCACATGTACCCCCAAAACCGCTACATATCGCCCGCGATGCCCAACTACGCGTCTTGGACGGTCAATATCGCAGAGATGTCAGCAGATATCTACGATGACCTGCCGGATGAGCTGGGTCTGGCACGCCGGCTTGTAATCGCCTATGCCATGGGCCATGATGCTCGCGCACCGTACTTCCAAGATGCGGTGATGAATGAGATCACGAAGACTTTCGTGCCGGACATTCCCTTGACTGTGGGCTTGGTGGAGGCTGTTTACGCACGCCAGACTACAACGACGAGAGGACTGAAGAAGTTCCTTGTCGACTGTGAGTATTTTCAACATCCCGTCTCCCTAATCAGTACTAACCAACCTTACAGACTACATCTGGGGCATCGTACTTATGGGCGGACAGCAGTTTCCGCGAATACGATCCGTCGTAGGGTACAACGGCCCTATTCCTCCCATGTCAGAGTACCCTCAGCAATTCGGCGCGGATGTCAGAGCCATGGCACTGTCTTGGAACGCCGGACAGGAAGTTGTTATGGATTTCTCGTCGCTCTGGGTGTCCATACGTACTATGGATAATGGGGCGCAGCGATGCAGGTATCACCAGCATGAGGCAAACGAGATGTGCTTCCACATGGTGATTGATAACACCCCTGTAGGCCCACAATAAGGTTGTTGGGTGAACAACTGGGGGGGGTGGTGCGCGATGTAGACTACAGTCTGTCTTATACCCAGTTGAAAAAGCAAGATCGTAACGCGGCTGGAAAGATATGGGATATAGAGAGAATGAATACATGTTTACATCCACTTACTATAAAAGTTGGTCCTGCTGCTAGCTTATACGTGACTACGCCCTTACACTTCAGCTCCTTCTAACATAGACATTGCTCACTATACTGGATGATACAACAGGGCTTTGTGAAGCCAAAGGTGAGCTCTCCATATATTACTGATATCTCGCACACCATCCAGAGGACCGCAGGAATTCCGTCAAGGGACGTCAAACCAGATTCCCCCTCGCCTCCTGCTCCCTCTCAATCGCCTCAAACAAACTCTTAAAATTCCCCGCCCCAAACCCCTCGAAATTGCGCCTCTGAATAATCTCCACAAACACCGTCGGCCGGTCCATCAAATGCTTCGTAAACAGTTGCAACAAATACCCGCCCTCGTCGAAGTCAATCAGAATGTCCAAACTGCGCAGCGTGTCAAAGTCCTCGTGCAGCACCATGCCCGCCTTCTTTAGCCGCAGCCTCATGGCCTCGTAGTACGTGTCGGGCACCTTGATGAACTCGACGCCGCGCGCCTTGAGGTTGGCGATGCTGGCCACGATGTCGTCGGTGCGCAGCGCAATGTGCTGCACGCCCGGCCCGCCGTAGAAGTCGATGTACTCCTCGATCTGCGACTGCTTTTTGCCCGCCGCGGGCTCGTTGATGGGCATTTTCACCGCGTTGTTGGGCGACGCCATGACGATGCTCTTGAGCGCGCTGTACTCGGTGCAGATGTCCTTGTCGTCGACGCTCCAGAAGCGGTGGAAGCCCAGCACGTTTTCGTAGTACGCGCAGATGTTCTCCATCGAGTCCCAGTCTTGGTTGCCGACGCAGTGGTCGATGTGGGTGAGGTGGACGGGTGGCAGGAACTTGGAGAGTGGGTCACGGGTGTTGGGGCATGCTGCGTAGCCGGGGAGGAAGATGCCTGTGTAGGTGGACGACTTTTCGATGAGGGTGTGAGTGGTGTCGCCGTACGTTTGGAGGGTGGCGAGGCGGACGGTGCCGTCAGGAGAGCTGAGTGTGTGCGGGGCGGTGATGGGGGTTGCGCCGGAGGAGAGGGCGGATGTGTAGATTAGATCGAGGTTATCGACTTCGAAGGCAACGTCTGGGTGGGATTAGTATGCGTTTTGAGGTTGAGTAGTAGCACGACGAGGTCACTGACCTTTTACGGCATCACCATGGCGTTCTTGATGCTCATGAATCTCCCTCAGTAACCTCTCGTCTTCTTTGTTGAACCTTGTGCTCTGCTCCAAGCACCGTAACGGCGAAGTCAATACAAATGTGACGTTGCCGTTCCGCACGACATGGGAAGCTACAGCTCGGGATCCAGTCTCTAGTCCTCGATATGCTACACGCTCAAACCCCATTCGTGACACGTAGAACGTTGCGGCTTGTTTGGCATTTCCAACGTACCAGTGTACGTGGTGGTAGCCACGATACGCCGAAAGATCTGAAGAGGAGGCCCCGGATGGCGATGGGGAGGAAGGTGGTGATATCGCTGCAGGTGCCATGTCGTATTCAGAAGATAAGAAAGTCAATACAAAGAATTCGAAGTTTGGATATCGGGTCCACTGTTGAAATGACGACAACGGAGTTTGGAAGTAACAGATGCTTGAGTCGAAAGATTGACAGCGATTTCCAACCTTTATCTCTTACCCTCCACCTTCCTGTTCAAACCGAACACCGACTGGTGTTATTCTACTGGAGGCTAGCATACGCACATGGAATCCGTCATCCAGCTGTCCTAAGCCGAGCTACGCATTCCGGTCATATCCAGAGGTGTGGCTGGACGTGCGTGATTGGCTAAGGTGTGTGGCGCATATATCCGGATCCGGCGACACAACCGGAAACCTGCAATAATCCAAGCGATATCACCCTGCAGAGTACAAGCGAGAGTAACGTGCATGGCAAGACTGTAAAATCATATCTGGGCGCCACATCTTTCTTTGTTGCGTAACGTGAGGTGTTGCGTTCGTAGGCGTGCACCGCCACTTTGCCGATATGCGCCGCGGGTAGCCGAACATCATCATCGCGGTTGGGAACGCTCTGGCAACCAAAGGATCCGAGGCTCTTTCCTATTGGTATGCAACGTATTAGAGCACTCGAAGTCCTGTCTTTGTTCAGGTTTTACTTACAACGCAGTGAGCCTCACACCTTTCCACCTCAACTGTACCACCACCATAGTCCAAGGGCTTTGCAAACATCTGACATTCTATCGCATACTCCAAAACTGCACCTCGAAAATGGCAGCAGCTACCTCAACCTCCCTCTCCACAAACGACACACGTATACTACACGCACTTTTCGACCCGGAAACCCTACCCTCATCAGTCGCCCGCGCGAAAGACGCCTCCTCCATCGATCCCTCTCTACCACCACATCCAATCATACCCTCCAACCAAATCGCCACCCTGGAAACCCAGCAGAACGAACTAGTCCATAATGTCTCCCCCACCTCCTCCACATCCGTAATAGAGTCCGTGATCGAAGAACAAGATGCTGTGATCGCACGACATCCAAACTACCCCAGCGCATACGTAAATAGGGCAATGTTAAGACGCATGAGCCTTGAGGTTGGATTAGCAGACGACAAAACCATATTCTCCGCTTTAACGTCAAACTCTGCCGTCGAAGCCTTATTCACAGATCTGGCCCGCGCGATCCACCTCTCCCTCCCCTCTTCCTCGCCTTCATCTCCCGTGTCACCGTATCGAGCACGTGTGCTGCGGACAGCGTACTCACACCGTGCATATTTGTACTTGAAAGCGGCAGAGAGCGAGGTAAGGCTGCAGGGCAAAGACAAGAGCGAGTTAGAGGAGTTGGCATCTGGAGATTTCGCAGCTGCGGCTCGGTATGGAGATGAGGTGGCTAGGGAAATGAGTGTACGGACCAACCCATATGCGAAGATGTGTGGAGCGATCGTGAGGAATGCGTTGATGGATGAGAGGAAGGGAGAGGAAAGTCAAAAGGGTGAAGAAGAAAGAAAGATAGAATAGACTACAAATTGTACAGTCAAGAAAGAGGCACTGATCTGAAGTTTGTAGGTGGCAGAGAGCCCTATATATAGGGGCTAGTACCCCCCCTGCTAGTACAGAGAAACACAGAGAAATCGGGTGGATTTCCGCCGTAACATAAATTAGGTCGATAAGCGATACATCATCGACTCGACTTCATATTACATTGGAAGATTCCAAATGAAATCTAGGGTGCCGTCATCCAAACCCTGGAAGCTTTGCTGGTGATCCAAGCCGAATGGTGCCATAGCGGGGTCGAAGGGTAACGCTAACCAGTCGTCGTCCGGCATCAGACCAGTGACATCCTCAGCAAGCGCGGATAGACCGGATGCTCCAGCGTTGTGATTGTGCAGGAAGTCCATGCCAGTAGTGGCGCCCTTCTCAAGAGGCATGGCATGCGCAGGAAGCCTAGGCGGACGGGAAGACACGACGAAGCTCTCCCGCAGCCGGGCAACATGCATTTCCAGTAGAGTCGCGTAGCGTGACGCTAGGTGCATATCGTCGAGGGTGCTGGATCGCATGGCATGGATAGCAGAATCCAGAATATCAAGTGAAGACTGGAGTTTGGCGTTACGCGACCCCAAGCTTAGGCCTTTGATGAGGTATATGGAACAAGTGGTAATTCGTAGGAAGATTCGAATCGGAGAATAAGACAGAGCCCCGGACTCTGAAAGCTCGCAGACCTTCTTCAAAATTGAGCAGCTCCCATCAACAACCTCTTGAATGAAGTCATAGTCACGCGGCTCCAACTTCAGCGGCAGTACATCTTCCTGTGGTCCGTCCGGATCTGTCTCGGCGAGGGTACGTTCAACGACGGCTTGCATGCCTAGGGAGTTTGTATAGATCCTGACATATTGATATTCGATAGAAAGCATGTCGTGCAATCCGACTTTGAGTTCTGTGAATCGTTAGATGGATAAATGTGAAGAGGCCAAGTTTCTGTCATAACCTTGAGAGTACGTACTGCACGGATCCAGATATTTTCTCCTCCACGTTGTCAATAAGGGTTGAAAGTGTTCAAGCAACCCAATATAGCGTCCAGTACGTAGCAGACTGCGTGTGGTTGCTGCAGAAGGATATACCGTATCTGAAACAGACCTGGCTAATTTGGTCAGCTCAACCCAGGCGCTCATAAATGACTGCCATTGCTCTACTGCCCCAGTAGCGGAATCCACGGGGATTTTCTCCATCAGTGCGTGGTTGAGGCTCTGTGGGATCATCGACGTGCAACCAAGTCGCCATGATAGTTGTTCAATAAAGACAAACAACAACTTGCGAGTTCGAATCCGGCGCAAGATGATGAACTCCGTCGAGAATCTGGGATATGATGTTAGATCTTTATCAATGTTTCCGGTGTCTTCGAACAGGCCAAGCTCTTGAGCAAGAGACAATGCACATCCCATCAACATCCATGACATGCGATCTGATCGCTTGGCGGGCTCAATAACATCTTCCAGCCAACGATTCGAAGTTGCATCTCCCTCGAGAATCTTTACACCTTCGGCAGTGTGATTGTTCACGCCGACCATCAATTCACAGTCCCATCCATCGCTCGCGGTGGGGAAATGGAGGGCGCGTGGATGCCATTCAGAAAGTAGAAGCAGAGCTTCAATCGATCCGATAGTCCGGGATTGCGCTTTTGACGGTTTAACTTGACCGAGCATGATCTTCATGATGAACCTCTGGCATTGCTCCCACAAGCGATCGTGGACGAAGTAGCCTCTGGATGCGGCACCCACACCTGGTAGTGCGTTATAGCGCGAAGAGATCATCAGAATGGTTACGCATAAGAACGGATCCAACGCTATCAGTGAAAAGTGATTATCGTGATTAGCGTAGAAGTCTGAAAGAATGGGTGATAATGGGGAGCAGTTCTTGAAGAATAGATCCACATAGGTGATTGCTATGCAGTGTTAGTAATTGCCTTGCAGTAGCGTACAGAAAGGGGTATAGTGTTCGCAGAGCTGAATGAACTTCGCGGTTTGAGCCGGACTCACCTTCATGTGCGGAAAACCATCCCATCTGTACGTATCTGCAGGAGGTCCACAATTGCACCGTCTCGGGGGAGGGTTTTGACATTAGCACTGGCTGCGCTCTAAAGATGAATGGAGACGCAGGCATGCCATCTCGCTCAAGGCCATAGGTAGATGGGCCTGACCGGGGCGTCTCATATGGAGAATTGATCTGTTCACGAGCATCAATAGCATCTCGATGATTGGCGGCTTCGAACAAAAGGTTCAGGGCGTCATTACCACTGGAGACAACAGTTCTCATTACGGAGCTGGCAAGGTCAGGTTGGGAAGTCGAGACGCGACGTAGGCCAGCTCGAGGAGACAAGATATCGTGCTCGGATCGCTGTACATAAGGCGTATCGGCGGGAGGGGTGATGTGAGTCCCGGGGGGTGTTGGCCGTGAAAATTCAGTGTTCTCATCTAGTTGAGGTTCAGTGGGTGCGCTCTATTAATAAGGTTAGCCTTCGGACTAATCGATCATATGAATGCTTTTTCCAGATGTATCCACGATGAGGTAGCTCCCTCTCGACGCTGACAGCAATTCAACACATACCGGATCGGCGGATTCGGCAGCAGCCTTTTCAGCCGCCGCTTCACCAGGCTTCCGTCTCTTCACCCATGACCGCTCCGACCTAAACACACACTCCCTCATCTCCCTCTTGCACCGCTGACATGGCGGCTTCAGCTCGCCGCCGTCGGGCCCAGTGCTGAGGATGCATTTTGCTTTCCGATTGCGGCAATTGATGCATGCCTTGTACGCACGCTTGAAGTCGTCCGGGTGTGCTCTTTTTTTGCCTGAAAGGGCAGCTGGTTCCTGCGTGTTGGCCGTGGCGACAGCGTCGTCGTCGGCCATGATGAGTCGACGTGGTTCCTGGGTTGAAGACGGTGGCCGGTAACTGACGGATGAATACGGTTCGCCTTGTGTGCCGCTAAGCCTGATTCGGCCGACCCCGCCTTGATGACGATCCTCGCACCACTGGACACCGCCCCGTCTGCCTGGCAGAATTCATTGCCGGTATATAGAAGACTTCATGCGATCCTCTTGACAGCCTAGGAGTTTTTAGCAATAGGTACCTTGTCTACTGCTGTCTTTACAAAGCCCTACTGTATCTAGCATACTAGGTATTGTCACAATGCCCACAATGCTCACAAAGCTTACGTCCAGGTCGAAGTCTTAACTGGCGGGGCTGGAGTACCAAATCTCACTATTGGCAGGACTTCCATTTCTCGAACTTACCTCTGTTGAAAGCTGCAGGCAAACAAGAGAGATGCTGCCACTAAAGCCGCGACAAGAGGACACCGCCAGAGAATAAGAGACAGTCCTTTCTGAGCTTGCTGGAAAGGATACATATAGCGCCAGCAGTCGTGTCCTCACAAAAACAAAGAAGGAGTCGTTTCATAACACCCTCTTCCACCTCAACTTAGCAACCGCAGCGACATCATCACATTTCAATCGACTCTAGCAACGAGCCGACAAGAAAAAAATGCGGACGCCTTTTCCGCCCAAACTCCACAGGATTCCGTGCGAATCAGGGCACTCTTGGCAGAAATGCTTAAATCCAGCACAGATATCGCGACTCGACGTCAAACACAAAACGTCGGATGTGGCTCGCGGCGCGGTTTCGTCGCCAGCCCTTCCCGAAGCCCTGAACAATCGCCGTCACGCCTCTCCCCATTCGCTAGGATTCCCACATCATGGCATCTCCGCTCCTAGCCACCAAAAATAACGGGTCCTCACTTTTCCACCCCTCCGTCGCAGAAGCTAAAAGCAAGCCTCACCATCAGCCTCAAAACACCCTTCTAAAACACTCCGTAAAGCTCCTAGCCCGCCGTGGCTTATCCGCTCGTAGCCCGTTGGACCCAAGCATCTTGGCCTAGCGCTCCACGTGTGAGGATTTGTCTAAGGGGTGACCTCACACGGCTTGCCGCCGCCAAGTCAGAAATGCATTCCGCAACTCGTCCTCGCAGCACCATGCGCACGACGAGACAGCCCACCCAATGCTCCCGGAAGCTGTGCACTCCGTACTCGTGACCGCGATGACAACCCACGGCTGTCCGATACTCTCTCCACTCTGCTGTCCAGCAACCGGAGCCAAGTGAGAGAGCCAAGTGAGATGTCGCACAGCCAAGAGAGCGTCCTTGAGTATAAGTACTACGGGGTGAGGCCGAAGATAGAGGCGCATCGAAGGACCGCCGTAGTCTTCTTCTACATCCGGGCGAGGCGGAGCTCTGGCGAATTGTCGTTTAATTCGATAGGGCGGACCTCTGATTCTTGTTCTTTTCGTGCTTAGGGCGAACCTCTGATTCCTCGACTTTTTGTGCATAAAGCGGACCTCTGCTTCTTCAATTTCTCGGATCCACGGTGGACTTCTGCTCCGATCTCTCTGCGAAAACTGCAGTCCATGCGCCATCTTCCGGATCCGAGAAGAGCGGCAATGCCCGATAATGCAAGATCAAGGCATGGTAAAGGATTCTTCATGGAAGATCGAGTCGCAGACTCTCTAATTGATCTCGTTTCGGAGCATCTTTATGTACACATCTACTTGTGGCCTTTACATAACACACAACAAGGAAACTCCGGATGAGAGGCAACGGAATACATGGCATTACCACTAAACCACATTATAAAGGAAAGACAGGTTGCCCCTTTTTCAGACTAGTAAATTCCCCAAAAGCGCGCAGAAAAAAACACGACAGGTGGATGCATGTATAAACACCGAGAACCCCGTGGCTGTACAACAACGTGACAGACATGCTAATTAGCCGTACCCACATGTGCAGAGCTGCGGATCGTGTCTATGTGTACGCTGGACTGACTCCTGATTGACTGAGTGACGAGTGACAAAGGAGAAAAGGAAAGCACTGGAAAGGGTTCAGACAGTGCCCATTCACTACTGGACGAAGTGGTAGACATGGAGTGTGCCCATTCCAGGCGGTCTAGAGCGTGCATGTAAGGTAGGGAGGTAGTGGGAGGGTGATCGATGCCGATGGAACAAACTGGCACCATGCACATCCGACAGAGCCGCAAACCATGGACCAACCATTCGCGGAAACTAACAAACACAACCGTCACCCAATCGCGTAATTTATGCGAACGCACCAACAACCGACATAGCGGCCGCACCTAGCAGCAAGTAGATGAACCCGGTTATCTTTTCCTTTTTGGTCATGGTCAAGTTCGCCTCCTCGGACAAGAAGTCCTCGGCTAGCAGATCGACGAGCGAAGCATAGATGAGCAGACCCGAGGAAATGGCGTTGAAGATACCGACGATGATGAGGCCGAAAGCGCTGTTCGGGTCGTACGAGCCGCGGGTCACGAGACCAATGGCCTGGCCGATGGGCGCGGTAGTGCCGAAAGCGACGACGAGGACCCACGGTTTCCAGCTGCTTTTGGGGTAGGGCACGGCGGCGATACGGGAGCCGAGACCGAGACCCTCGAACATTTGGTGGAAGACAATGGCGATGAGGAGAATGACGAAGCCATCAGCGGTGATGGAGATGGTCATGCCGACGAAGACGGAGTGGAACAGGATACCGCCCTCGATGAGCGTGATCTGCATGGACTGTTTCTTGAGGACCATGGGGTCGACGGCCTTCTCGACGTCGTCGTCGAAGTAGGACTGCTCCACTGTGGTCGTGGGTTGCTTGGGCTGTTGGTATTGCGGGAGCGCGGGCATGGCGCGGTTGACCATGTTGACCATCTCGTCCCGCTGGCGGATGTACTGCTCGTAGAAGACGATGAACCAGGGTGGCATTTCGGACTTGGCTTCGAGGTCGAGGTTCTCCTTGGGGAAGGGGAAGTTGTCGCCGGCGTACGTGTTCTCAACCCATCCGCGCTTCTCGTCGCCACGCATGGCCATTGTTTGTTGCGAATCGTAGCTTTCGACACGGCGGAGCGGGTTATTGAAGGCGTCCTGAACTCCTCCGGCGCCGTGTTGGTGGCCACCGCCGTGCTGGTGGCCACCATCGAAGTCTTGACCGGTTGCGCCTCCGTGAGTGTGACCTCCCGTCTTTGCGTTGAGCCACATTTCGACCATGAAGAGGAGGAAGAGCGAGCCCATCATAATCACACCGGGCATTGCGGGGTAATCCTCGATGAAGAGATCAGGAAGACATGGGTCGGTAAGGGAGAAGAAGGCCGTAGGAAGAAGCTGCCTACGTTAGAGGATGTAAATAATGTTGAAGGTTTCGCAAACATACATGAACAAAGGCAGTGGCAATCAGGACACCGGTACCAAAGTGCTTGCAGAAGAAGAAGACCTTGGGCGGGATCTTCATCCAGCTGACCTTCTTGGCGACTACGGGAAAACCACAACCTCCAATACTGGCGAAGAACACGATGACTAGACAATGTTAACTATGATATGCAGAGAGACTTGAGCACACTTACACACTGCGGCCACGTGTAGAGGGAAATCATACACGGCGCCATCCGCCTCACTACCGCAAACGGGCTTTTCCATGTCGGCCATTTTGAGATGTCAATCAAACAGAAATCAGAATGAAAGTCCAAGAACCTCTATTTCAAAACAATTCGTCACCGGGACGATGGAAGAATCGAAGTGGAAGAAGTGAAGGAAGAAAAGAAGGAAGAATGAAAAAGAAGAAGAAAAACCTCTTCCAGAGAGTGTAAGACGAAGCAAATGACCACGGCGAGTGTGTCTAGATGGGAACAACAGGCTGGGCACCGGGACGTGGAGTACTTTAAGGCTTCACGACGGCGAGTACGCTAGCCATTCTGGAGTGATCAACACGCTGAGAGCCGAGCAAGTCACAGTGAAGCTTGAGCGGGCTGGTCCATGCCTCAGTTTCCGGTCTTGGGTGCGGCTTGTTACAAGACGGCGGAAGGCCAAACGAACTCAGCGCTTTTTGGCAGCAGAGCCGATTGCAGGTGTGGCGCACTATGTCGAAGCATTGCGATCAAAGCGTCAAGGCCATGGATGACCGAGATGGCATTGGCGGGAGGAGTGGAGGGTGTGGCGCTCCGAGCGGGACCCCGATGAGGCTCTACAGCGCCTCGGAAGAGGAGAACTGGCCGACATGGCGTTGATGCGCTTGGCGTTTGTGAAGGGGCTCTTCTGGCGCAGTTGCGGTCCGAGGAGGTTGATGGACCAGGCGGAGAGGCCAATGGCACAACGCCGGGAGTGGGTGACATGAAAGGCCAAGACCGGCTGGCGAGGGCCCGGGCGTCGCACACCCAGCGCGGGCTTGGCTGAAGCCGTTCTGCAACGCCAGTCGATTGGAGGGGCCTGTGATTGGGATGCGCAGTTTCGCGGTCGTGACACATGCAATTCAGAACACCCGGGAGCCCACTATTATCCGCGGCGGCCAGGATCGCCGTCTAGATGGATCCTGGCCTGGCCGTGGGCAGGTGGAGACGAAGCGCGCCATGCCGTCTGCGGTTAGCTTCCGCTCGCGCATGCCACGTGACTCGAGCCCAAAATCTACGTCGAGGGTCCACTGACTCCCACCCATCCCCAGTCCACACGATACAACACCCGTTATGCTTCGATTAGGACTTCTATCGAATTCGTTGCGAAGCGAACCACTGGCAAACACGACGATTGCCCCATCAGGCCGCCGTCCAGCCCCCGCCAAATCGCGTCAAGAGTTCCTGTCCAAAGCTTAGCGACGTTTCATCCTCCGCTGCCCAGCCATCACACTGCAGACTCAACGGCAGCCCTCCGCACCATGGCCTCCACGCGCAAGAAGCATTTTGGTGGCCGGCTAGTCGGACCCCCTCTTTTCGCCTCTCTGTGTTGTTTAATACGTTGTTGTCCCTAGATCTGGCTTCCTTTCTCTCCCATTCCAGACATACACAACCCCAGATCACACTCCACCGACGCAAAACACAATCGGAGAACATGTCTTCCGACCCTCGTCGTGAGTCTCAGGTTTGCGAATCCCAGTATGCGGAACCTCTGACAAATATCCGCAGAACACACAGAAGGCCAAGCTGCCAACCAAACAACTGGTCCAGTTGTGGCAGTTCCTTCGCCAGCCCAAAACTCATCAAACAACTCCACCATCACAGCCCACGAAAAGACAGACACCATACAGCCGCTGTCCGCGGGGGCTGATGCTGCCAATCCTGATGCCAAGGTCCATGGCATCGAAGTCACGACCACCTCCATGGAAGACCCACTGGATCTTGGTCGGCATCGTCGATCAAACATCACGCAGAAGCAGATGAAAGAAGATCACCCCGCTGCCGCTCCACGACGCATGAAGAAGTTCTACACGAGGCAGAATGCCCTGATTGACCAGTTTCTCGAGAGTGGTGACGAGGAGCGCCTAGCTGCTCTCGACACCATAGAGAATGGCCCAAAAGTAAAGTTTGCCGTGAACGCCAGCTTTGTCGTCAACTTCTTTCTGTTCATCATCCAAATGTATGCTGCCATATCTACGGGCTCGCTGTCGCTCTTTGCGACTGCGGCGGACGCCTTCATGGACTTGGTGTCGTCGGTCGTCATGCTTGTAACCTCGAGGATGGCCAGAAGGCCGAGCGTCTACAAATATCCCGTTGGACGGACCCGTATCGAAACAATTGGCATCATCATGTTCTGCTGTCTCATGACAACCGTAGCCATTCAGTTGATTGTAAGATCCGGTACGACTTGCCTCTGTTGTGCAACCTCTAATATAGCGTTTAGATCGAATCTGGGCGAAGTCTAGGCGGCGGTCCACATGATTCTGAACAGCTTCACATCATTCCTATCGCCTTTGTGTCTGTCGCCAGTAAGTATTCTGAGCTTGAAGACTTTGTCGTGCGCGGCTATACTCATATTTTATCTAGTCTTCTGCAAAGGATCGCTATGCATCTATTGCTTCATGTTTCGCCGATATCCATCCGTGCATGTTTTCTTTATCGATCACCGAAACGACATCATTGTGAATGCATTTGGACTGGCCATGTCTATTATTGGAAGCCGTGTCGTCTGGTATGTGGACCCTATCGGAGCCATTCTCATTGGTCTCTTGATCTTGGTTTCGTGGGCCGCCAACGCCTTCGACCACGTTTGGCTCCTCGTCGGAAAATCAGCGCCTAAGGAGTTTATTTCCAAGGTTGTTTACCTTGTCATGACGCATGATTCGCGTATCAGCAAAGTTGACACAGTAAGTGTTCTGAGATCTGGCTTTGCTTGACTTGGCAGCGGCTGACCTGCAACAGTGCCGAGCCTACCACGCTGGGCAGAACTATTATGTCGAGGTGGATATTGTCATGGATGAAGCTATGCCGCTTAAGATCACTCACGACGTCAGCCAGTCGCTGCAGCGAAAGCTTGAAGGTATGTCGCGACCTATCAAGCGCGTAGTATCATCCTCCTACTTACACTCCACAGGTCTTGCTGATGTGGAGCGCGCTTACGTCCACGTCGACTACGAAAACGAACACGACATTCATGAGGAGCACAAGCCCTTGTATGAAGTCACTGAGCGGCGATCAATCAAGCAGCGAGTGAAGCAACTATTATCATTCAAGAAGAAGGAGAAGACCGAGGAGGTATCGCAATAACCTGCGAATCGAGACCTTCTCGTAGTCTTCACAACCTTTTCAACGCCGGTCGTTACCAATGCCTCCACGTATCGTCGAAACAGGCTCAACTCGAGTATGATTTAATGTTTGATCGTTAGTACCGCTATACGGAAAGATACCGCACGTCTTTCCGCATTTTCCCTTCACTGTTATTGTTTATACAAAAGTTTGTTCGCGTTTGATACCTCGGTGCTTGGACGTCTTGTCTGGCACCTTAGAAGCATGTATACGACGCTTCGCTGCACTGTAAACCTAGATTATCATTATGAACAATCATACTTGATTTGTTTCGTCCATCCTTGGAGTATATGCCTCTATCTAACATGGCTGGAATGAACCGAGCTGGCATGACCAACTGTAGCAGGCAAGGCTAAGATTCGTAAGGATAGATTAATGCTTCGAAATAGGGGTTGAGATACCTTGATTATACGCAAGCAGGCTATTACCTCCAGCTAGTGTGTATTGTTCTACACTTGGGACCTAAATTTCGTGTTGTTTGACCTGGTAGATACTGTAGGGTAGTAAACGGCTTACACATTACTCGGCCTGCTAGGTACAGTAGGACTCGGTAAGACCAAGTGAGTTTGTATCCCGCACTCAACTAGCTACGATGGGGCTTAGTAAAGACGGCTTTGCCTCTTCTGCTCTTAATTCGAATAGCATAGGTAGTTCGCAGCATCAGACGCAGTGAAGCAAAACACATCACGATCCACGAACCTTCAGCCAATGCACAAATTTTCATTCGCCGTCCGCGGGTCTTGTCCATACTATACAATGCCTTTCTCGGCATCTACGAAGCTACTTCGCAAACTTGCCCGCATCCTCCAGCCACCCACCCCGAATCACTTCCCTCTCCGCCCTCAACCGTTCAGCGCCCATTCGTTGATCTTGGAAGTGAGCACCTCCTGTAGTTCTCTGGTTAGTTCATCGACATCAAGATCATACGGATCGGTCGATTCTACCTCCTCCCGCGAGACCTGCTTGCCCTTGCCCCCGCTGCTGCGGCGAATCTTCTTCCTCACGACCGGTCCCGAAGAAGCACCCACACCTCCCGCAGGACCGCCGGTGTTCGTAGCCGTCGCCGGAGCCTGCGTATACACGCGTGCCACCTCGGCGTAGTTCGGAAACTGCAGCTCCACCTGGTCGAACAGGGCGCGGCGCTCCGGGTCTGCGGTAATCCACTTTACGAGGAAGACGAACGTCTTGGACTCGTATGCAAAGGCCAGGACGTGCTGGAAGAAATTGGTGGCCATGGCGCGTACGATGGGCGAGCTTTGCGGGAAGGTTGTCCAGATGCCGTTCATCTCGGGGTAGAGGAGCGGGCCGCCCATCAAGAGGTTCATCTGCAGGTGCGTGTGCAGGGCGTCGATGCCGGCGCACGGAAGCGAGAGGGCGAGCCAGGTCCGGTGGATGTTCACACAGGTGGTGATGGAGGGGTGCGTGAGGAATATGTTTCTGGGCAGCGGGAGGCCGGACAGCTGGAGCATGCGGCAGATGACCCATACGAGCCCTTCTGGGGTGACGTCGTCGGAGAGGATGTCAATGCCCACGAAAGGCGTGCGGAGTGCGAGGCGGATCGCGGGTTTGGGAAGGTTGGTGGGGACCGGGAGTTGCCACTGCTTAAGTGCCGGCGCGAAATGCAGAGCCATGTTGAGAGGGACCTTTGGCGGAAGCAAAGAGAAGATGTCCGTGCCTTGGATGCCGAAAAGGACGTAGGGAGGGGTGCGGATGTTAGCAGGGAGGGAACTCGGTGGAAACTCGAGGAGGTTAGACATCTTGCTGATAGATTGCTTGTCGGAGCTCTTTGGGTTGGCTGGCGTGGGCTGGCGTGGACTATGGCCAGAGTGCGGGTTGAGTCGGTGGTGTTGACTGCGGCGAAAAGTTTTTCAAGGTCGACGATCGATATTTTCCGCCGTACTACCAGTTGCCCATAGCGACGGAGTGAAGTGTTGTGAGTCGGAGTCACTCTGGGTTGCGCGTTTGCGTGTCGTGGTGCCCAACCGCCTAACACAACTTTCACTGACGTGTAAACAAACTATCGATACAAACCCCAACCTCAAACTCCGTCCGGCTCTTCTATCGTAGAACTTTCCACCCGCACCCCATCAGAGCCATACACGGATATCGTTTTCTACATCCAAGCTGCCACACCTATCAATCCTATCGACCAACCCACCATGCAGCCTAATCGTCGCGACGAGCTGCGGCCATTATCCCCCGAGGTCAGTCGAAACAGCGCCACATTACGCGACCCTCCACGTACCTAACGCCAAAGACGCTGATCATGCATTTGCTTCAGTCTCTCGAACGCCTCTTTGAACTCACGAGCATCTCCGACCGCAATAGACAGGAAGCCCACCAGCCTCGGTGGCCCACCCATCGCGACGGTCGGCAGCCCCCCGGGCCCCGACACGTAATCCAACTCCCATCCTTCGAGGTAAGCCGGGCCAGCGCGACTATAATATCTCCCGCGTATTCTGGACTGAGCGAAGCTGACCATCATCCACCTATATCAGTCGCTCCAGAGACCTGCGGATGACGCCAACGATAGGAATCCGAACCGCCCGTCCAGCAACGTTAACATGCGCGTGATGCTATCTTCGCCCCATCGGTTTGACGCGACTGCGGGTATGTATGGTGGGGGGCAGCAGAGGGCTGGAGACCACTCTTTTCGGCGCGGGCACCCTATCAGGGGCGATGGTGAGGCTCGTCCGGACCAGTCGATTTTCTTTCGTCAATCAAGTTCAGACGTGCATGCCAACGGGCATCAGAGGGCTCCATCACAGTTTTTCCCTCAACCAGGCTCGAACATGCACGCTGGTGGGCAGCAGCCGGCTCAGTCGCGTTTTTCCTCTCAGCCAAGTTCGCAAACAGGCGCAAACATGCACTCTGGTGGGCAGCAGATGGTCCAGTCGCGTTTCTCTCCTTACGCAAGCTCGAACATGCACGCTGGTAGGCATCAGACGGCCCAGCCACAGCTCTACTCTCGAGTCGGAGCAGGCTCAGACTGGTATCACAGGAATCCAGAAGGGTATACTGACTTGTCGAGTGGCGAAATTCTCGCGAGGCAACGAGCGCTCCTGCCACCGTTCCATCCCCAAACGCATAGGCCTATGGCCGTTGCTCGGCCAGATCACCTACACCTCCCCCAACCGTTCTTGCCCGGGAACCTCGGTCAGCGCCAGGCACTTCAGCCGCCCTTATTCCCTCCCATACACGCGCACAATCGTAGTGGCCAGCTCGTTGAAGAACCCTTTGATGGCCGCAGGGCCATGGGCCGCGACCACTGGAGCAATCGAGCCCCAGCACGTATCAACCCAGGGCCTGGTTTCTATGACGGGCGTGGAAACTGGAGGCCGCCGCAGAACATTCAACTGGTAACCCCGAACACGTTGCGCCCTCCACCCCTCGCAGGTTCACTTTCAGCCATTGCCCGCGAAGTCCGGGTTGCTGCAAAAAAGCCCGCGCCACAAGTGACACAACCAGCCCCGTCTCGTACCAAGGTCCTGAAGCGCTCGCCATCCATCGAGCTCATGAAATTTGACGACATGGACCTCTATCTGGAGGCGTGCGAGAAGTACAAAGAGGGGCTTAAGGCGGGGTGGAGCAAGGACCAGCTTCTGCAGATGATTGCGGAGATTCGTGCGAGGCCGACTGAGGAGGAGTTGAAGAAGTTTCTTGAGGCTGAGGGATAAATGGAGACAGGGTCTGAGGAATGGAAGGTCTGGCGAGAAGTGTAATTGCCCGAACGAGCGGTTTCATGGCGGAAACGGGGTATGGCGGGTTTGAGGTCCGCTGGATGCTACAAATCGTACCTTAACTCTTACAGTGTACAGCTTCGATTGTTCAAGAGGTGGATATGTGTGATTAACGAGACTTGTTTGACAGCCTTCGCTGGTGTTGACTTAAGTTTGGGACCTCGGGATGAAGTTCAAAGTCAAAGCGTCCGCTCTACGCCACATATGGTTAGATCTAAATTCTAGCGTGCAGCTTGGATCTTCGAGTCACCTCATTCATCCATCATCCACCCATCCTAAACCATTTGGAGGGCAAGGACTATTTCTAGTCCATCAAACGCCCCGTTCCAAGAGTGCTAGTTGTTGAATGTTCCAATGTGTGTAGCCAGACAACCCCTCTGCGAACGTAATACGCTTGTGGCGCAGGCGGCTCTGTGACGTTGCCAATGTCTACATTAACTTCCACAAGACCTTTAGGAAACTCGACAGGGTATATGGCGGGATCCGACGCCACAGGAAGATTACCAGCCTCGGTTTCACTAATCCGATGGCCAAGTTCGCTTAAGTGCAACTTCGCCGCCCGTTATACAAGCACCATTGAGCGCGACCATCAACCACCACAAAGCAACATCTCCACCGATACACAATCATCGGCCTCTGTCTGATCGTTTCTCCCGGTGGGTCTCGGTAGTGCCTCCACCCGGCCACTTCTATCAAGCTCCAATTGCCTCAGCAAGGACAAAGGTGTAGCTCAAATAGCATTGTATCTCATCGAAGACACCCGCTGACTCAGGTCTAGCGTGTCCAATCTAACTTGGTCTGACCCACGTCAAGGTCGTCCCCACGGCGCAATGGATATGGCAGATGCAGCTTGGTACAATCCGATGAAACATGGCCTCCTCACTGGCATGCCCGCGGATGACGATGTCGGCGGCTCTGGTTCTGGACTGGCTCTGCAAGATGGACATGGTAGTAAGAAAGTAGGTGGATCACTTGGGCTTACCACAGCCGGTCGGCTTGCCACGGCTCGCGATTCGCCCTTGGCAAACGAATTCGAGGACCTGTACACAGATCGTCAATCTAGAAATTCACAGCATGCCTACTCCAGCCATGGACAAGGCAACATGTATGAATTTGGCAAGCGCGGAGGCTTGCAAGTTGCCCATACCTTCTCTGTGACAGTACCGCTCCCCTTGAATGTGCAGCCGGCACCTACACCTCGACCTCGTCCCGCGAAATTAAAGAAAAACATGATGCCGCCTGGTAAACAGCAGGATCGCTCCCTGGCCTCATCTAACGCTACATTGAAGCGCAACCGTTCCGACAGCTTCAGCGATGACTACGCACCTACGGTCAAGCGCCGGAAGTACGAACTTGCGTCCGATGCAGGTTACCGTATAAATTCCGACAACAACACCAACCCCGACGCCGGTCAATCAACTCGTTGCCTAAAGCACTATGCCTGGGGTACATCAAAAGTTCGGCGAGGCTTCCGCAAAGCAAAGTCTGCTTTCCGGTCGTTCTGGAGCTGGATACCCACGCCTTCCAATGCCAGCTTGTCTGGTGAGCTGAGCTTCAACAAGAACACCGTCTTCGTCGATCGCCCCGATTATCGCGACATGGATGTGGGTGAGGCGTAGGAGGGGGCGCTACGGTGCTCTGACACCTGAAAAATACTTGCAATCAATCTTCTCGCTGGGAATATTTGATGATAATCTTCATCTACGAGCCATTAGCCTGCGTCGCTACAAGCCAGGGCTATGGTACGAACCTCGAAGATGAGGTGCCGTCTTTGAAACTTAGGTGGGGGACATCTCATCACGTTGGCACGTTGGTTTTGAGCGCACGGGGCGGGTACTTACTTCCGTAAGAGCCTGACTACCCGCTCCTTTACTACAAGGAGACTTTGAGAGCATTCCTATCAATTCTGCGCGACGATCAATGGCTATACTCCCCGGCTCCAGCTCCTCCAGGTTTAGGACAAAGACTTTCCAATTAGCCACTCTACTCGACTGAGCACACGCAAGAGTGGCTCTCAACTCTAGTTTTAGAAATTATAGAGCATTATGAGAAGCATCCGATCTAAGTCTCCATTATGGTCATTCATTAGGCACTACTGCTATATCTAAATTTAATAAAACGCCAAAAACAAGATTTCTTAAGTTCTCGGAGTCTTTTTTGCTCGTGCATGTAGTGCAGCACTTGTAAGCAAGCGTAGGCTGTCTGTTTTACAGACTTCTGTGACGTTGTGTCTTACTTGATGGAGAATATGGTCGTCTTACATTACACTAAATCCTTAACTCCGCTCGCGCGCTTCCGTACGAAACGTCCGCCAACACTAAATCTAGCCAATCGCGCCAACATTAGGTCTGGCCGATCGCCGAATAGGATGTTTGCGGGTACCTGCCGTGTATGTTTGCAGCACCCCGGTCCGCCCTGATCATCAACAGGAGCTTGATTTCCTCCGCTCCGCGAGCTCAAGTCACGGGATTTGCGGTATTGTGGAGCATACTATGCTCGCTCAAAGGACTATATAAACCGCGTAAAGACGGAGAGAGCATTTCATATCACACACTCTACCTCGCACAATATTCTATCTAAATTCCCGCAACAGTTTGCATCCCTTCATCATGTCTGACCAGGATCAGAGCACCGCGAATCCGATGCTCAGACTGTTCTCCTTCACGAAGTCTTTGCACCGCGATGTGTATCCCACAGTCGATCCGAAAAACCCCAGGAACAGCGCTGCTGGGAAGAGTGTATTAGTTACAGGAGCAAGTCGTGGTATTGGAAAGGTATGCCCTTCCCCCTGTTGCAGTCGAATATCACTGACCTGAAAAAGGGCATTGCGCTTGCGTGGGCTACTGCAGGAGCATCCACCATAATCATCACTGGTAGAGACGAAAAAGCCATGCAAGCAAGCGTCGAAGAGGTCAAGAAAGCGGGGCCGAACGCCAAAGTTCTGGCTGTTCGGACTGAGCTCACGGATGGCAAAGCGGTTGCCGAATTGTTTGCCAAGGTCAAGAGCGAGGTAGACAATCTGGACGTGTTGATCTGCAACGCCGGCGGCAAGGTTTCTTTTGACCCTGTCAAATTCGGCCAGGGGGATCCAGAGGACTGGTGGGACGACATGGTAGCTCAGATGCCCACTCGTACGAAACTTACACTAATCATTCTTTTTTAGACCGTCAACGTCAAGGGCACATACCTCACGATCCACCACTACATCGCCACCTTCCCGCCCCCATCCGACACCTCTCAGTCTACCAACACCATCATCCTGATCAGTTCCGGCGCTGCCCTCGTCACCATGCCCGGTGAATCCTCCTACTCACTCGCCAAGCGCTCCGTGAGCAGCATGCCCGCCTTCCTCGACGGAGAATATCCCTCCCTGCGCACATTCGCCCTGCACCCCGGAATGGTTTACACGAGCGAAAAGCTGCCGGCATGGTTTAAAACAATTGCGCTCGACACGCCCGAGCTTGCGGCCGGCACAACGCTGTATCTCGCGACGGAGAGGGCGGACTTTTTGCGCGGCGGCCATGTGCAGGTGAATTGGGATTTGGGCGAGATGGAACCGCATGGAAAGGAGATTCGCGAGAAGGGGTTGTTGAAGTTCAAGTTAGGGGCGGATCTAGGGCCAGAGGGTCATCAGTTCTAAGGCGATTAGTATAGAGTAGGAATAGCGCACGCCAAGTTCACCCAGATGCTGTCGTGTGCGTAGTCTAGTGCCGCAGCCTTAGACAATCCAAGTACGTCATGCTTCGCTGAAACATACGCAACAAGCCCCATATTAGCTATGTGCAAATACACGGAGCCGAAATTGACGATAGCACCGCGGCCGAGACTACGGGTTGACTGCGGAAAGCGCGGGTTTGTAGGTTGGAAAGATATGGGAGATTGCGAGCAGAAAGCAGCTGCGACGGCGCGGACGGTGTGGATTGTGCTTTTGAGGTTGGTGTCGACGACCGGCTATACGAAGAAGGGTCTATTGCTGCTGTGAAGGCTATGGCAGTCCCGCTGATCTACTCGTCCGCATTAGCTCAGGTAGCTCGGCAAGTTGCTTGTGCGATCTCTACAACCCTTTACTAACCTAGTTATTAATACAAGATAGCTACACTAGTAAAGTTAACACGCAGAAGCTAGCCTATATTGATATCTAACATAGTTAGCAAAGCCTAGAGTAGAAGCGCAAGGTCAAAGTACTTTCCAATTCAGGTCGAGTCTAGATACATAAGCGCCGTCGCTATGCTATACCAAACGCAGGGTGATTAACAACTATAGTACATATATAACGCTCTCATCTCACATCGCTCACAACATCAACAGCATACCGACAATACCCACAACAGCAGCCACCAAGCCGCCATCAACACCCTTAGACGCGGCAGCCCCCTTTTTGTCTTTGTCGTTCTTGATCTCCGCGCCGCCGCTCAGCGACGACTTGTGCGCAACGCTGCCCTCCACACAGAACTTGTTGGCATCGCCCCACTTCGCATCGACCGTCTTCTTCCACGTAGCCTCGACATCGCGGACCATCTCCGCCGTGTAGAAGACCCTGCAGTCGGCCGCCTCGTAGACGAATTCCAGCGGCGTGCTCGTATCGTCGCCGATGCGGATGTTGTCGCGGAGATTGACGCTGGACCTTGTGCGTCCGCTGGATTGGTAGGCAGAGCGCATGAGTGGGCGGTCGGCGAAAACAAGAGAGCCGAGCTCGGTTCCGTTGAGCTCCTCTTGGTGATCGGGCATGTTGGTGTATGCCAGGACGGCTTCTTCCTGCACCTGCGTCCAGGTGTAGGTCTGCGAACCCTTCGAGCCGGCCACGCCTTGCATGGGACCCGTCTTGGGGGTGCCGCCGACGACGACCTGGTGCACGCTTCCTTGGCTCTTCATAAACTCGGCGAAGACAGCGCAAGTAGAACCGCAGGCACCGTCCTGGAGCAGCACAATCTTGTCGGCTTCGAAAGGCTGCTCCTTGTTGAGCTTGTCGGCGCGAGTGCGGTAGCCCGTCACGTCCAAGCTCAGGTCGTCGGAGAAGAAGTTGTTCAGGTCTACGCGCGATACGGTGGTGAAGTTGTCGTTGTTATGGACGTGTGGGCCGAAGTATTCCTCCCAGGATGTGAAGTTCTTGTTATCGGTAGTGAGGTAAAGCTTGTAGTTAAACATGCTCTTGTACAGCGACACGAGATTGCTTTCCAAGCCGGCACTCTTGAACTCGTTCAAAGCGTCCTCGTAGGTTGCGTTCTCGAGTACGGTCGTCAAAAATTGGCCGGTGATGTCGAATGCTTCATTGGCGCGATATTGAGAAGCTCCATAAGGATCTTCTGAGGGGAAGAGCTGAGAAGGTCAGCGTGTACTTGTGCAGGAATCGGACTTGTGTGCTTACCTGCTTGAAAAGGTCATATCCTAGAAACACAAAGCCACCGGTGTTGCCTCGGAGATCAATAACGAGCCTCTTCCTGCCCTTGTCCTTCGCATCTTTCAAAAACCCCCCAATCAGGTCTTGGAACTCTGCTGGCCCCTCCTCAGTTCCAGAACTAAATGATGGCACGCTCAGAACCGCAACATCTTCGTAACCCTGACCACTAAGATAGTAGCCTCCGATGATCGCTTCAGAGTGGAGGACAGCGGGAGCAGGATAGTTGGTCGCGGTGGGTTCGGCTTCTTGGCGCTTGGGTTTGGTTGGAGTGGCGCGTTTGAGCTTACTATTCCCCTCGGTTTTTGGCGGTCCTTGATTACAGAAGCGTGCGAAAAAGCTCTCGCCGTCCTCAATATCATCGAAGCTGTCAAGTGGTACGATAGCGTTGTTGATGAATGTGTTGACAGTCTTATTTTCGTGCTCGACTGTGGTATGTTCTCCGTCCGGGAAGTCGCTCCGACCGAATAGATTGCCTCGTCGTCCCATGGAAATGGACGCTTGGTTGGGAAATAGAGCATTGTAACGAGCATGATCTTCGTGGAATACAAATCTTTTTGACCACTCCTGGATATAGTCTTCGGCGCTCTGGTTGTTGATCTGTGTGACGGGCGAAGGCTTCCAACCTTCCTTTTCTGCATCTTTCTCTACCATGATATCGTCTAAGCATAGTGTTAGCTTCTTGCCAAGATGTTGCCAGAACACAAGAGCTTACAGTAGTTGTATAACTTCGGCAGCTCTTTCCCATCACTGGAGACGGATATGAGCGCAAACTCGTCGAGCAGTCCTCGGCCAACATTCCCTCGCCTAAAGGCGAATACATCCGCAATGTCGGCACTGAACGAAAAATGGAAGTCGTAGGATTTCGTCAATACCGCGGAGATGTCAGACATCAACGTGTACTCATCCTCATATTCATCATTCTTTAGCTTGTCTGTAATTTTCTGTATCTCTTCCAAAGTATCCACACGCTCCTCTGTATAACCCTCCGGAGGATCTACTAGATATGCGAGATTCGATTGCCAGTTTATGTAGAATCTCATTTCTTCGAGTAAAGCCAAATCCTCCTCTTTATCGATGGGTACAGATTTCAAGCAGTCCTCGGCGGCTTGGGCGGGAACCAAGGCTTGGGTTGCACTTGGGAAAAGCGAGACGTAGGCGGCAGACATGGAGCTAACAGATTGGCAGGGGGTACCATCGCTTTGGGCCTTTGCTGTCCTGCCATTCAGCAGGACAGCGACGCTCAGTACGAGTAAGTCGAAAAGCATTGGAAGTAGACTAGGTGAAGACAGAGCAACGATGCGCAAATATCTACCTCTAGAACAAGAGGCTCGCTATGGTGAGGCGTAGCGATAACAAATCGCGAGGTCGAAAAAAGATGTACAGATAGCCCTGTACTTCGACCCATGTGGGAGGCAGCAACCTTATACTTACCGAAGCGCCCGGACATTGATTTGCGGCTGGAGCACTGCCACCGGCCAGTCATGGCACAATTGGTTCCCGAGATGCACCCGGCAAGCTAAATGCGCCATAGTTCGAGTTGGGGAAGCTGTACGAAACAAGTGGGCAGATGCCAAGCTCAGCTGAGCCCCTAACGCGGCGCCAACAGTTTTCCGGTGAAGCTTGGGGGCCAAAGGCACAGCACGAGAGGCTGTAAGCGCCGAGGGATGGTCTTCTTATGGACGGAAAGCGCACAAGGCTGAGATATCGCTCAGCCTAGGCCCTAACATCGAGATGTGAATAGTGCTGTAGTACTACTAAAGAGAAAGATAACGAGCACGCTCGATAACCAAGATTGTACCAGAGATACATAAGGCTGCCGAAGCTCACAGAGGAGCCTTACCGTTACAGGAGGTGTGCCACAGTTTGAAAATGCGGACTGTGCGTAGAATAAAGGCTACCACCAATAAGGCGCCAGTACTCTTGGAAGATCGCCATTGAGAAAGGGGCAAAAAGCTCTTGGCAGTGTGACCGCCTTAAGCGCTAATTGAGTGTGAAGTAGCGAGAATAGACATGGGTATGCGAGCCTGAACTGTGCAAGTTTCAGGATGCTGGCTCAGATCCTCGCTACCTATGCCGAAACCAAGTCCTGCGCAACGCGATGGCGATGGTACGATGTAGAGAAGAAGATAGCTCAACAGGAAGTTAAAGCTCGGAATCCGAATGAGGCGGCGTGCGGAAGGGAAAGCCCCGGATAGGTAGTTCGAGATGAAGCACAACCTCAAGCCTGGAGAAGTCCAGAAGCAACAGCGAGATGGAGATGGTGTCGATAGGCCGGCAAATCGTTCCAGAACGCTGCCCGACATCCGGTATCAGAGAGACGTGCGAGTATCAGAAAAGCTGCGGACAGCAGTTAGAAGACCGATCCGGCCAGTCGAAACCCAAGACTTTGGTGGATAGCGAAGTCGATTCTGCGAGACTTCCGAAGGATACTGTTCAACAGCCGCGGGTCGCCAGCTTCAGACGTCAGATGCATGTCGTGCCCGCCCCCATGCATCAGGCCCTCGACGAAGTTCGAAACATTACAATTGTACAAGTGAATGGTAAGGCCGCGTGGTGTTAGAGTAATATACGAGATTGCGAGCGTTGCGATGGATTTGGTGGACGCGCGATGGATTGAAAATATTCTAACCATTGTTTCGGCTAAAAGGAGGTTGATTAGTCAGTTGGAATCCGCGCTAAGATTAGGTAATGCGAGTCGCCTGATTGGGGGTAGGTGCCGCACGTGACGTCGATGCGGTACTGAGAATAGAGCAAACGTTCGGTTGTATTGTGCAGTCCGAATAACCGCATACACCCCAGAAACAGTTTAGTTACCTCTAAATATAGGACAACATTATGAAAACAAGATTAACCTTGATGCAAATTTGATATACTCTGTATACTACTATATAAAACTAAACTATCAAGAAAAATTATCTTATTATAGTAATGTACCTTTAATATCTTAATATTTCATCTTTTTCGTGTTGATGAGGGAGGATTTCTGTACTAAACTAGTATAGTATAGAATATACCTACAATGTGACTTTGTGTACATAGAGATACCCCGCACTAAACTTTTTTAGGGTGTATGCGGTATTACGGACTGCACCAATATCACCGGCTAATTCAGTAACTACGTCAGCCAGTAGCTCGTCCGGGAGATTGTTGAAGAAGTCGTTAGCCATGGTGGGTGGTTGGAGGTGGGATGTGTATCGCGCCAGCCAGTGGTACCTCGAGTTATCGAGAAACATGGGGGGTGGGCGCCGGCGATCGGTATACGCTCAGCAATGGGAGAGTACGCGCAGGCTGTGTGAAAAGCTAGTCGGCGCCCGGTAGGCAGTCTCGCACAAGCGCATTTGTGATAAGTGAATTGGGATAAATACGAAGCACTGCGCGCAAACTTTTATAGAAGACTTTCTCCCACTGCGGCCCCACTGTGGGTTCCACGCTAGGCTAGATGAGGTCTAGGCTACGAAAGCCTACCACGTCTCGCATCTCTGAGCCTTGAGGACCCCGTACTGCGCATCGCTTTCAGAAGCCCAGATCTCCTGCCAGGGGGATTCGCCTTTACATGGCTTGCTTACTCTTGCGGATGAGACGTCATCTCTACCCCGCCAACTACCTAGCTACCACCTACGTCCCGCGCACTTCACGTCTTCTCACCAGCAGTGTGCCAGACGCACTCTACGCCACTCTGATAACGGTAGACAGTGTACCGCTGCCTATCCTAACAGACATCTCTCGCTGAGCGTCCAGCGGCAGGCATGAACCAGTTATCCAAGTCGCCCTCATTGCTCCCTCTGTCTGTTCGCTTGCCGCTGCCCGTTTTGGCACCCTCCTGCAGCCCCTCACCGGTTTCCTTGCGCCAATCATGAAGAGCATCATTATTCCACTTCGAGAACCCCTCTCGTGTACCTTTTGAAAGTTATGCGCAGTTTGCGTGAAACGTCGACAGCACTCACCATGCCTCTATATACAACATCGACAACATGTCGCATTCTAGGGCCACAGACAACCACCATCTTTGTTTCATATGTCTATATTGTTAGACCCGCCCGCGCGTACGCATACTCGAAGCCTCCCGATCAGCCCTCGTCTATTTGGACCTCGCTCGATCTTTAACCCACGCCATTGGCTGTTTGGAACACGAACGTACCGGAGCTCGATGTGCCACGTTGAGAAACTGGAATACGAAAAGGAGAATAAAAGGTACAAATGGTATTGTTGCTGGTGTGGGGATGGCCCACTCACCGTCGAAATAACTCCAACCTGCTTTACCTGCAATCATCAACGATGTAGACGAATGGTCTCCGTACTCTTCCCAAAACCAAACCCCCCAAACAAGCCCCGCGAACGTACTACCCAATACCATAAGACTTTTGGACTGCCACATAGAGAGATCGGACACTATGGAAATAATAAATTGGATGCGATTGTCCTTGGAGATGGCCCCCAGGCTTGCTCCAATACACCCAGAATCGCGGCAGAATATCCAGCTGAAAATGAACCACCAACACCACGTCTTGATTTCGAACATGGAATAACACAACCGTCCCCATCGGCTTCGATCACAAGCTACGATACAACATATAGCAGTTCAACAGACGTGAGCACGCCAACATTCCGAAATGACGACCAAAACCTGGATTTCACTGCACTCGTATTCGCTCGAGAACTCACAACAAGTCTGCTTACTCGCCTGTTTCTTGTCTGCGACACCGCGTCTGGAAACTTCCTATGCACGCCAAACAGAGGCACCTCTACCTCCTCTTCTCATGTAGTCTGCAACCTCGGTATCATGTCTATGAGGGACAATTCAAAGAAACAAACTACGAAACGATCTCGGAAAAACTACGAGGAATCTGGCAAAGATGAGGACGACGAAGACCGAAAGAAGCGAGCTAGGCGATCGGGGTCGCCTCCAGATCAATGCGATACTTCTCTGCAGAGATATGCCTGTCCATTCCTCAAGTACAATACCCCAAAATACAAAGTACTCAAATCTTGCAGAGAACCGAAAAGACTCCATCGTATCAAGTGAGTAGCGTACCGAAATCTATCTGATATAAAACTAGTTAATCCTTAAAGGGAGCATTTATACCGTGTGCATCGTCTGCACCAATGTAGAAGATGCAAGATTACATTTGATACAGAGGACGCGACCAAAGAACATAGCGAGGCAGATCCTGCCTGTGAGGTTCGACCAAGCCGATCCGAGCATTCCGTCGAAGGTGTCAATGATAAGAAGTATGGCTTGTTGAGAAGTAGGGCCAACTTGAAGAACAAAAGCGAATTCGAAAGATGGGAAGACATGTACCGCATTTTGTTTCCCGACAGTACCCCGATCCCTTCGCCTCGTAAGTGTAATAAAACTCAACGTGGCACTCTACTGACTTGTGAAGTATTTGATACCACGGAGCTGCAAGAAGACCATTTGCAGGAAACACCAGAGAACCGCTCCTCCCAGTTCATCAAACGATGCAGAGAGGAACTTCCCGTTCGACTGGGCACTCTTTTGACTAATACAATCCACCAGCACCTCCTATCAGTTATGGAACGAGAAGCCGAGCGCCTGTCAATGGCCTTCAAAGATCTCGAGGCTCCTATCCAGAATTGCATTAAAACGGCCTTTGAACAAGTCGCGTCCGGTTGCAACGAGCAGCAGTCTCTGATCCAGGTAGCGATACCATCTAATGAGCTAGATCTCATTGAAGGCATCGATCCTTCCTCGAGCCCGGCAACTTCACCGAGCTTCAATCCACTCAATGAGACCGTTAAATGGCATCCGAGTCTCCACATTGACCAGGCAGGGTTTTTGCAGGCTTTTGGTGAAGATTTCGAGGCTCCAATCGATTCTGTCGCATTTCCACCAGACATGAATTATCCGATTGAAAACAACATGATCATCTCCGCCGACTTCCTGGCACCTGGATTTGAAAACGCCGCGCTTCTGCCGCCAACTTACGATTTTCCTCTTATGGGCCAGCATTACTCATTTCCTTCTGAAGATACGCAAATCATGGCTACTGAGACCGACGAGCAGCTTCACTACGCTGGCGAATTGCCAAGCAGTAGCTCTGCTCGCATCCTGAACGCTGCGAAATACGTGGATTCGATTGAGGAAAATAACGATACGTCTTTCCTTGATGTTGGGGATCTCTTTGGATATGACCTTTCGGCTACACTCGCTTCTTCGTCGACACTGGCATTTGACTCTTTCGAGGGCGGTCTAGACGACGTGGATGGCAGCGGCGAACCAGATTTCGATTCGATTCCATAGCGGCTAGTCTATGCATATACAGCGGATTTACTTTACGTCGCAATTCTCGAGCTCCAAAAGTCTGATTGATCAATGCAGTTTCAATGATCCATGACTGTATCGTCCTACTTCGGATACATGTAAAGAGAGTAAGACCGGACGAGGCAACATATAACGACGACACCCCAAGTCCCTACATACGGGATTAGCACGCTTTTCTCGACGTGCTCCAAGATCTCTATGAGTAATGCGCAACTCTGCGTATCTGACCCAGCTTGCGCAGAAGACCAATCGCTCATACAACGGTGATAAAGAACGGATCCTCACGACGACACGCAAGCACAACTACCTTCACTCTCCCGTCCAGCCTCTCGTATCACAAGACCCTATTACAGTCTTGCGCCTTCCAGTAATACAACCCAGAATGTCACGATCACATCGAACACTGTCGCTAACTCTTGGTAGTCTAATCTCGCGGGACCAAGTTCCTCAAGCCCCCTCACGGCCCCCCAAGTCCCAAAAACAGACTGCTGGTTCTGCCCAGAATGTAAACACGGGCCGCAAGTCATCGAAATCAATCCAGCGTGCGGTAACTGCGGTTACATCCGGTGCTCGGAGCAGCAGACCGAAGGGTGGCTTCTCTAGAAAGAATGTGAGTTGTTTGCTATTCATTTGGTCTTGACTACGCATGTCTACTGGTTATGCGTTACGTCTTGCTAACTCGATAGCCCGGAAAATATGTTATAGGAGCTATGGTTCTGGGAAACAAATCATGCGTGCAGCATGAATGGCAGAGGTACTTATGAAAGTAACGGGTGCGGGGAAGGGGACAGAAGAGTCGTTGACTGGACACCATTGTCATGTTCATGCGACGTGTATGTACAGTCATATCCAGTCTTCGGCACCAAGAGATGACATATTCAATCACTCACATTGTGCAAGTCCATTCATCATCATGCCATACAACATAATTCTTCAATTAGACAGTCCGACAATGAACATTTCGAATTCATACGCAATTTCGCACCCCCAAAAGAGCATAACAAACGGCTGCACCTATAGTCTACGCGACCTCCAGTGTGTACAGGATAACATCACTCCGCCGCATCCCCCCACCCCTCCCTCTCCCCCGCCACCACCCTCTCCAACTCATCCAAATCGAGTCCACGAGACGGCACGACACGCTCGATCGGCGCCGGCGCCACAGGTCCCCTTCCACCATCAACCTCAATCCCACGCTGCCGTTCCTCCCTGGCGTCTTGCACACCAGCCTGCCTCGCCGTCCATGCTCTCTAGACCGAAGACCAGCCTGATTGCACACGCGCAAACTCAACAGCACGATATCCTGCAGCTCGCAAACCGTTTGTGAAAGACCATTTGCTCGCAGATGATGGCGTTGGAGCGGATGGCGGGAGCAACGGAGCCGTGTCTGCGACGTCGTCGTCGTCGTCGTCGTCGTCGTTGTCTTCAGGGAAGATGGGTTGCGTGGAAGGGTTGTCAGGGGCCAGCGGGGGCGCGGCGCACACGAAGTCTCCGAACTCTTCTTCTTCTTCTTCGTCATCATGTACGTCGTTCGGAGACTGCGGCGGAGGACTACCCAAGCCAGCCTGCCGTCCTTCAGAATCCCCAAACGGGTTCTCCAGCAGCTCAGCGGGCGGACAAGCGCTATTCCAATTCGAATTCACCGCTCCCTCTCCAGCAGAAGAAGATGATGAATTCCTACTCCATGCGCCGCTCGCCGCAGCTGCTTCCAGACGCGGGCCCATGCGCGCTAGTTCCGCGCTTGTGTACATGGCCTTCCAAGAATGGTCGTGCTTGCTGGAGGTGTGGTGGTGCAGTGGGGCAGGCATGTTAACAATGATGTAGAAGAGAGGCGCGATTCTTGTTTGAGCGAGAGGAGATTGGGAGAGGACTCTACCTACACAGTTATATGCATTGTGGTGCACAATGAATGGACGCTCTAAGACTGTCTCACATGGCTTTCGTGGGGTTTACAGTGAAAGTGCAGGTGAACAATGCGAGGTGAAGCGTAGGGATTTGAGCGAAGGGACATGAAGACGCTAGGGGCAGGTAGATACGAATGAATAAGAGATGGAATAAGGGAGCTTGCAGGAAAACCGAACCGGCAAGTTTGATATTTGGTGAAAGCAAGCGCTAGTCAAAGGAAAATAATACTGTAATGGCACTCACGTACGACAGCAAGCGTGCTTGATAACCTGCCTGTCGAGGTATCCGATGTGTCTTCCGAACCTTTTCTAGACAGGTCCAACGCCATCTCTTTCCCATACGCCGTACAAGAGACCCACACTATCATGCATGCAATAGCTCCCTGGCTGGTGGCTCCCTTTCGATCTCGTACTCTATCTCCTGGCGTGGACCCTTGGAGTCTTTGGCGGACTTCTTTTTGGGCTTTGACGGAGGACCTGCTGGTCGTTTCCGTTTAAGGTTTGCAAGAGTTTTCTTCAGTGCATCGGCGTCATCTTCTTCAGACCCACTGCCGCTGCCGCTTTCGCTGTCTTCGTCCTCTTCATCCCCCTCATCCTCATCCGCACTCTGGCCTCCCACCCAATCTTCGAAGTCCTCCAGATCATCATCTGATTCGCCCTCGATGTCGCTCACATACTCGACGTCTCCAACCCCATTCTCCAGCTCGCGCTCGTACTCAACTTCCTCATCCTCTTCCTCGATCCCGTCGTCCAGGTCGTCGTCGGCAACGGCCTGTCCCTCCTTCTCCAGGCCACGCATGACCTTATTCCAGACATTGGATTCTACATTCAGAGGTCTGTCTCCGTACGCGCCGCTTCGGAGTCGTTCGATGAGCACACTGTCTCGTGTTAGCTTTGGCGCGCATCATGACAACGAAGAACAACTGACCGTTCAATGGCCCTCTCAACCTTGGCCGCCGCCTCGGCTTTCCGTTCGCGACCAGATTCCCTCCGTCGGACCTTAGGTGCAAGTCGGGGTACGAGCTTCTCTCCAATGCGCTCCTCCTCCTTGGCCAGCCGCCGGATGCGTATGTTTACTTGGGTGAGGCGAGTCAGACGCTGCTTGTTTTTGTGGACCAGGAACTTGGGAAAGTATTGGAGGTTAGAGTCGACAAGCTCGAGAGCTTTGGTGTAATCCTTGGGGAGTTTTATGCGCTCCCACCACTTGGTAGGCAGGTGGCTCCGCTCGATGGCCTTGATGTAGAGGTACAGCGTGCCAGTGGCAGGATCTGAGCGTATGGTCGCATATCGCGAGTTGGCTAGCGGACATGACTGCCGGCTGCAGAAACCACTGACGTTGCTGGGACAGCTTAGCAGATGTTCTTCGCGCTGGTAGCGCGCGACCTACTTCTCATTGCGGCAAAACTGCTGGTCTTTGGTGGTCTTCAGCTTGAAGCTGCAGAAGTCGGTGCCGATGATGTTCCACACAAGGTCGTCTACGAAAGCAAGGCGGTTAGCCAGAGAGTCGAATGGCGGGGGGGAAGAAGAGCCACATCGGACGTCGCTCTCCTCGAACGAGGTTCAGGGGAGCAGCAAATCTGAACAGACATGATAGATAGGGACATACCGGAGGCCATCGTAGTAGTGCTGGTGGCAGTGTGCTGGCGGAGTGACGTTGCGGTTGCCGTCGCTGTAGCTGTCGTGGTGAGGCAACGCTGGATGGATGCAAATTTCAGAGAATCTTGGCAGTAGCGAAGTCTTGGCACTGTGAAATTTCAGCGGGGCGGCTAGTGCGAGTTGCGGAGACACGCGGGGGCCTTCACCAGCGCCATGCAATTGCAAATGCACCTGCTTTCAATCGTCGTTCTACTCGCGGCATGAGAGCTTCCGTCCGGCCCCTGATCACCGCCATCGCTCTCCCACGACCGCTGCTGCGATTGTCCTCCGCCTGCTGGGCGCAGTCCCTCCGTCACCACCACCGCCGTGGGCATGGTCTCATACCCCCGGCGCGGCGGCGTCTGAAGCCCGGCCAGCCTCGTCTCCACCACTCCAGCTACAGCTCTGCTCTCGTAGCCAACTGCGCCGAGCCGACGATATACGCCCTCTCGACTGCGCCTGGAAAGGCGGCCATTGCTGTAATCCGCATCTCGGGCCCAGCATGTAGCCAGGTGCGCTCTGCCCCGCGCATCCTTTCGTGCTCGTCAGCGCAACACTGACCCGTGCCCAGGTATACCACGGCCTCTGTCCCGCGTCGCCATTTCCCAAGCCGCGCTATGCGAGCCTCCGCAAGCTCTATGCGCCCCGTCTGCCCCCGTCGCCCGCGACCTTGCTGGATTCTGGCGCGCTTGTGCTATACTTCCCCGCGCCCAACACAGTCACTGGCGAAGACGTCCTCGAGTTACATGTCCACGGTGGCCCCGCCATAGTCCGAGCTGTACTTGCTGCCATCCCTGAGTGCGCTAGCCCTGGTGCCCACGCATCAGACGTCGTTCATCGCATCCGTTATGCGGAGCCTGGAGAGTTCACCCGCCGCGCCTTTGCCAACAACCGAATGGACCTGCCCCAGATCGAGTCGCTGGGCGAGACTCTCTCAGCAGCGACCGAGCAGCAGCGCAAGTTGTCGGTCCGTGGAACTACATCCTCCCTAGCGGCGCGGTATGAGCACTGGCGCACGCTGCTGTTGCAGGCCAGAGGCGAGTTGGAAGCCTTCATTGACTTCTCCGAAGACCAGCACTTCGACGAATCGCCAGCTGCTCTGTGCGCATCCGTGGCGCACCAGGTGTACGCTCTGCGAACTCAAATGGAAGCCCATGTTGCAAACGCCGTCCGAGGCGAGCTTCTGCGAAGTGGCATAAGTGTTGCTCTTCTAGGGGCTCCTAATGCGGGAAAAAGCAGCTTACTGAACCGCATTGTAGGGCGAGAAGCAGCCATTGTTTCTAGCGAGGCTGGGACGACGAGAGATGTTGTTGAAGTAGGCATTGACCTGGGCGGCTGGCTAGTCAAGATCGGCGACATGGCCGGCTTGAGGAGAGCGGGACTCGTCGGCCCGGATGTCGTCGGCGCCGTTGAGCAAGAGGGCATCAGGCGCGCTAAGCTACGGGCGCTCGAGTCTGACGTCCTTATCGTCGTCCAGGACGCCACAGCCGACATGAACCCCGAAGTCACTGAGACAGCACAGCAGTGCGTCCAGCTCGGCATCAATGTTGTAGTTGCACTCAACAAAATCGATCAACTTCCACCCTCCCCCGTAACAGCGCTCGACGAATCGAAGACAAGACTAGCATCTGTCCTCGGAATCCATCGAGACCGTATATCTTCCATCTCCTGCAAGCCAGCCACGCCGTCCCACGCCGCAGACCAATACCAAAAGGATTCAGGGCACATCCAGTCCTTCCTGCATGGCCTCACGAAAACCTTCGAAGACATGACCGCAGCCATCGTCCCCGACAGCGACGCCGACCCGTCAGTCTGGCAAGAGTCTCTAGGCGCAACGGAGCGCCAGCGCGTGCTACTGACCGAGTGTCTCTCCCATCTCGAGGCGTTCCTGACAGCTGTCCAGGCCAACTCCGGACGAGACGCGTCTCTGGAAGGCGACAGAGCATCGCCGCAAGCGCAATTTACCCACGCGCTTCCCGAGCCCGCTGCGACGGATGAGGTTGATATCGTTGTAGCCGCTGAGTCGCTCCGCCTGGCTGCAGACGCGCTAGCCAGGATCACGGGGCGTGGAGAGAGCGGCGACGTCGAGGAGGTATTGGGCGTGGTCTTTGAGAAGTAAGTCGTAACCCGTTTCGCTTCTTCTTCGGCTTCTTCGTCTTCTTCTCCTTTCGTGCGCGAATGGCCTAGACGGTTCCCAAACGTACAGCTCCCGTGACGAGCATCGCATGCTGTCTCACCGTTTCTGTATCTGCCACCTTCCTTCCTTCCTTCCATCCTTCCTTCCTGCCTTCGCCCTCGGTGCGGAGTTTCCGCCCGCTTCGCTTCCGTTGCCACCTGACTGTGCCGCGTGCCGCCCCGCGCACCCCCTAGGTAGGCGAACAAGCCACGACCGTTATAGCTTATGACGCTTCAACGGGCGAGGCGTGGTCATGTGTCTGTGTGGCACAGTCAGTCCGTCCGGACGGCGCTCAGATCAGATGGCCGTTGCGTGAAACAAAACGGCACGGCTCCACTTCCCGCACGTTTGCCGTCTCACCTTACTTACTCCACGTGTGTTGACGTCGATGTCGATGTCGATATCGATATCGATATCGCTTGCGACGATTATTATGAAAAGTAACCGAGACATGCATGGCGGGCTTTCGGCTGACTGGTCGGTGCGCTCCAGGTTTTGCGTCGGAAAGTGAAATTGTGGGCGGGAAACCGAAAGCGACAAAAAGGCCCCGAGATCAAACGAGCGGAGATGCGAAGACGGATTGATTGCTGCATAGATAATTGGGGGTTTGGTATTCTGGTTGAAAGAAGAGGGTGTAGATAGCCTATCTAAAACGTGTTCGTAATCGACGCGAGAACCAGCTCGCCGTGCTACCCCAAACGAAAAAATAAAATGCCCTCCAAAAGTAACAAAAAAAATTTGACAGATCGGAAAGGATGGAGTGAAAGAAGCCAACCCGGGAAACACCCCAACCCTTGCTTGCCCGAGCTCAATGAAGAGCGTGATTTCCACCGTCTATAAAGGAGCAAGTAACGCCAAAGTCCCAAATGTCAGATCCCGAGCTCAGTGAAGAGCGTAGCCCAGTTCCCGCTCTACCGTTCTATAATGATGCGCCGAATGCCGAGTGTCCAGGTATTCCCATGCCGTTTAATCCGTGATTTCATGCCCGTGCCCGATGCTAACCCTATACCCGTGATGCCGTACATGAATCGCTCGCTCGCTTGAAATGCCAAGTAGAAAGAACGGACTAACAGCGAAGAAAAGAAAAAAGAAAAGAAAAAAGAGAAGAAGAAGAAGTAGAAGTGACGATTCTGTGGTAGGAGAGAGTAGATATATACAGATGTGTCGATGAGGAGAGAGTTGATACATGAGAAGAAGTGGGGTTTATGTCGATGTGGGTGTTCGCCACCGTTTGGTTCGTTTCTTGCGGAGCGTCTTGGAGGGTAATCGGGGGCGGTGGTGGTTATGCGGTTGTGGTGATGGTGGCGACATGGTTATGGTGTGGGATGGGTTGTCGGTTGTGTGTTGCAATGGATATCGAGACGTGGCGGTTAGCGGAATCGCCCGCTGGCGTTTAGTTGTAGCCTCCGCGACCCATGGCGACGAGGTGGTTCTTGGTGAGATGTTGGTGGCGAAGTGCCTTTTGGCCTAATTGGAGAACGTGTGGCGTCTTAGTTGTATCCTCCGCGACCCATGGAGACGGTGGTGTGTATGTTGGTAGGGTGGGTGGTTCTTGGGTGTAGTAGATCGGTATGATAGTGGGAGGTCTTCTCGTGTAGAGTAGATGGGTGTTGTATTGGACGCTTAGTTGTATCCACCTCGGCCCATTACGACGGTAGTTTTGGAGTTGTATGTGGTGATTGAGGTAGCCGGAAGGAACTGAGACAGATGGGACTAGGAGATAGTGGTGACGGTAGTGCGGTCTTATAGTGTGGAAAGTAGGAGCAGTAGGATGCGTTGGTGTGAGGCGAAGAGACGAGACGTTTATAGAAGAGAGTCGAAGAAGGTCGAGACGGATGACTGTGCTGGGAACGACTGAGTCTTAGGAAAATCCACACTCTTATAAAGCAGACGACGAAAGAGAAAGGAGGGGGGTGATAGGTAGAAAGGCGTAGACAAGTGACTGGTTTACTGAACTGACTGCCTGGATTAAGCCCGCCCCCCAGGCATCTTTATAAGAAATGTCCACGGTCCCTAGACCCGTCCTACCGGAATGCGGTCCTGGCAAGCCACCATCAGGCACCTAGTCCAGCGTCACGGGCACCCGGGCCCCTGTCCCTGTCAAGAGGCGCGGCTTATGGGTAGTCTTGCAACGGCAGCTACGGGAGGTTAGTCAGGGCTTGCGACAGGAATAGTCGACTGGTGGTAGTGGAGAGCTGGGGTGTGGCAGTGTGAGGTGAGCGAGAGCCGCAATGCGGTGCACGGGCGGCGTGGCACGGACGTGCATGTGTGCGGTCGGTGCAGCGCGTAATGCCATGTTCCCAGTGCCAGCCGGATAGCTGGCGTGCTATGGGCAGGCCCCGTCCCCGTGCAAGCTGATGGACCCTGGGCTGCCGGCTGCTGACGACACGGTGTGGTGCTATCGATTAGGAGCTGCAGCGTGCGGCGCTGGACTGCGAAGTTGAGCACAGCAAGCACCGGAAGCACTGGTCTGGACGACGACCAGGAGGAGGGGCTGCCTGCCTCCGCTCCCGCTGGACGACTCATCCTCGCTCAGCAGGGCTCGGTGGGCATGATCCGGTCGAGCTCCGACGGCAGTCATGGTCCTCTAGTGCTGGCTCTGGTTCTGGCGCAGAGGGGTCGAAAAGCGTGGGGTGGTTCGGCGTAGGACCGACGTGAGATGGGAGGGGAGGGGGTGGAACGGAAGGGCAGGGAAGGAGACCACGAGGGACAAGCGCGGCGGCGGCGCTGATTGGCCTGCCGGTGGATTACCTAACGCTGGACACAGTCATCGCCCGCAGCCCAGCAGCCCAGCAGCCCAGCAGCATCTCCTCCTGGCAACATGCAACATGCTGCCTCCCATGCCATCACGAGCTGCAGCACTCCGGACCCGCGAATAGGGACGCCAGAGATGGCGCCGTTGCACCGGTTTCGCTATAGTCTCGCTGCTCCAGCCTGCGAGGCTTCTCTCGCCATTCCGACGGCGCCGCGACGGGCACGGCAGACAGGCACAGGGCCATGTGGAATGGGCGGGAGCGCCGTGCATCGTCACATCTTGCAGCACAATGCAGCTGTGGTTGCTCGTCGCCGCTGTCTGCTTTCCGCTTCGAGTCAATTATCGCGCGTTGCACATGGACTCATTTGCCCGCGTCGCCGCGTCGCAGCGTCACAGCACCGCGTACCTGACGCTCTCTTGCAGGGCTGCTTCGCACCTCTGCCGCTGCGAATCACGACACGGCGCCCACCGTTCTGCGCCAGACGTCGACGGCGCAGGCGCAGGCCGGAGCGTTGGGCACAGACTCGACCCGACTCCACTCTCTACCAGCTCTGACAGGGACGGGGACCTGGCGCTGTGCGGGCGCCGGTAGACGGTGGACGGTTGTGCCTGAGAGCTGGGCGGGCCGCCGACAGGTGGCATGGCCTCGTAGCATCGCGTCTGCAAGCTCGGCGACTTGTGCCCGCAGCGGAGCGCACAAATGCACCTGGCACCGGCCGTCTTCAGCAGACTCGACGTTTCTTCAGCTGGCCACGGGAGCCAGAGTGGAGTCAATACGAAGATGCGCAGCGGGTTGCGGGCGCTCCCCCCCCCCAAGGTTGTTCGGCGCGCTCCCGGAGCGGAATGGCTGCCGCAACACGGCCAGACACGACCTCACCTTCGACGCCATGACCGTCGTCTGTACCCTCTGCTGTTTGCGCCATCGCAGCCAGCGCCAGTGCGCATTTCTTCACCGGCGGGCAGGCAGCCTTCGCACAATGTGCTCGGAAGCAGGCAAACTGCTTCGGGCATGGGAATCGCCCCTGGGTCGCCGAATCGCTTTGGACATTTACTCGTCGCGCACGGACCGCATCCAACACTATCAACCCTTCGGAGATCAAGAAGCCTCCCTGCTCCAATCGTCGTCCAGAACGGCCCCTTCCTAGAGTAATTGGGCTGCAGAAATCTTCTCCCTTGCGGATGAGGCTGGGGGCCTGCATTATCACTCCCAGATGGATTACTGTCTGCTTCTCTCACATCATTCTACTTACCTCGAGTCTTTACGTAGGCTGCCTGCAGGCGTTGTCGCTGCATCTCCCCGGCCTCGGGATTGAGCCCTGCTTGCGTGACGCAAGCCACGAGGTGTACCACATACGTCCCGGCTATGTGGGAGGGTATCGATTAGGTAGCCAGCGCGCACTATATCACGAGTCCCCGAGTTCTATCTTTGGGGGCTGGACGATGCTACTACCAACACAAGAGAAGCTCTCGGCGAACCATCTGCCCGAGTCCTCGAGGTTCCGCAGTGGAGGGGCCGCCCCGAGCCAGTGTGTATTGCCTCGATACGGAACCTGAAGCCAACCGGCTTCTATCAATACAAGCTAGGAACCCAACGTCCACGCGCTCGCAGTTGCACATTGCAAAGCACACTCTACAGCCTTGCCTACCAGACTCCCGTTCTCTGGTCCACAGCACCCTCGTCGGTCTCACTCCACAACGACGTACCCGTCTCCCCGGAACCCTTCCAGAAGCCCGACAAATCTTCTCCAGCTGCAGGAACCCATCAGCGCTGCATATCGCGATGGCGCACATGTACCCCAAAAATAGGCCGTCCTCCGATCTGTGAACCGCGACAGGCGCGCTCTCCCACGGTCATCCCTGCGGTAGGGCTGATCCAGGGCTGTGCCCAAGCATTCTTCTCGCACATATCCCCTATCCAGTAAGCTCTTTTTACTAGCGTAATGGAATGCAGCTGAAACGCTTCATTGGCTCGTTATATTGCGCCAATTGGCCATCACGATGCAAGTCAGCAGCAGGCGTGCCCGAAGCTGGCACTATTTGGGTGCTTTGGACAGGGCGACAGCGCTCAAGGAGGCCTATTTTGGGGTCTTTTTCTCTAGGGGGGCCTGCTGAAGGGAAAGGTACGCGCGAAGCAATCACATTGCTAGATCAACGGTTTTGAAATGTCTCCTCATGGCGTTGGCCATCGGAGTTTTGTCATCTTCCACGTTTTCCATCTGCAGATTCCACCCACCCTGTTCACTCGTACACGTTCGGGCTTGGGTAGAGCCCTGCTAATATTATCATCTCGGCATACACCAATGACGAACCGTCTGCTGATACGACAGAGCTCATTCGTCTCGCGGAATGCGAAAGCACATGCTGCGCCCGTGTCAGAGAAGGTGACCCCTGCTATGGACGGGCTTGGAACTCCGTAGCCTTCGGGAACTACCAGTGACGAACATGTGTTCGTGGACCAGTTCGCTCCACTCGCTTGCAGTTGCCGTCGCACACGAAACCTTTTGGATGCCAAGTCCTATGGATGCGTGCATGCAGATGGTGCCATTATCATGGAGTCTCCGCCGCGAGAACGCGTTGTGTAGCGTTACCTGCTTCTTGTCCCGGTCACCCACCCTGTCCCATCGCCTTGACAGCACCTAGCACCGCCGGCGGAGTCATTCGCGATGCACCTTCGACTCATCGTCCTCCACATCAACGCACCAGAGACGTAACAGGATAAAAGTCCCCACGCCATGTCGCTGACCGGTCCGCAGCATCATCAAATCACACGCCCATCCAGAACAGCAAGAGACCGATTTCCTGAACAAGCGAAGATGCACGCACGGATCCCGCGAGTCGATTATCAAATTATCAGAACCCGGCCGTGCCGCAGCGCCAATCGCTCAGCCTTACGAGAGCCGGACGCTGGGCAAGGCTGGCGATAAGGCTGCGGGCGCTAACTCCGATCGACACGTCTCATCTTTGCCTGGCGTCCAGCCGCGTCCGATCCTGCTACGCCATCTGACGACAGCTAGTATTTCATTTCGAATAGGAAATTATCTTTAAAGGTGCGCGATTTACAGGGGCGAGTTTCTGCTATAGTGGTGTGGAGGCGTGGAGGCGTGGAATTGAGGTGCATGGTTGCGCCCTTTTTCCGATTTGTAAGAGGTGAGCATTAGGAGTCATTCTCTAGAACGCGTGTTCTTAGTGCATAGTTGGCGATGCATGAGGTCATCGATTCCATCGAGGACACGGCTTCGCCGACGCTTCGCACCAGTTCCGACTTCGCCGCACTGTGGTCGTCACCAGCACGGGATGCTGGCCGAGAAACGAAGACGATTGGTATAGCTGCTGCATTGGCCTATGGAAGACACAAGCACCAAATGGTACCTCCGACTATTGCCAATGAGTCCATATACGAATCTAATTGAGTCCACCTCGGTAAAGTTTACGGAAAGTTCACGAGCCGAGGTCTGTACAACATTGGCAGGTTCTCCCCGAAGATGTCGATGATATGGCCTATGTAACCCTAGCACAAGTTGTGCTATTGATTGCGTACAACCTATCGTCACTTCCGCACGAGCACACTCTCCATGACGAAACCAGGTTCCATCAGGGGTTTCCGACGTATCTCGAGTATCTCAAGTCTCCCAGTGAGCCCACAATAATCGCGAAGGTGGGTCGTCATATCTGAATTTCTTGACATCCCACATCGTTGCTCTATTTCACCTGACAAACAGTGATTTCCTTTCGTGAATGTCTTGCTGAAAATGATAGATTGATAATTTGTTAGGATTTGTGAGCTACGCTCATTGTGTAGAGGGGAATTCTGATATACCCAGATCGGAAATATCTATAGCAAAACGACCTTTAAATCTGCGTAGGCTGACTCAAATCCAGACGAACTCATGCTATTCACCCAGCACCAAAATCAAAGAACCAGCAGATATCGCAATCGTCCACTCTTTCCTCAACTTCACTCATGACAAGCGGGGCCGCGACTCTTCACGTGACTAAGCAGGTCGATCAAACACCTCGGCTTTGCCTGTATCTATCTACTACTTACCACGAGGCACCTCAGCAACTGTACTCTGAAATCGCGGAGTTCCTTGCTCTCTCACAATCATACTTCGCGTCTGAGCCACGGTTCATCGCAACGGGCCGTTTCCGGATGACCACTTGTCTCAACCATAAACTCGGCCGCTGAGCCTCTACCATCTACGTCACATTCGTCACGGTCAAGCCCTGAAGGGAACTCAATCACAGAAGCATCGATTTAACTCTAAACCACGAGGGCAGCATCGTTGGTTCGAGTATCCGTTCCGTCTGACTCTTTCAAGCGCAAAACCGCTCGAAGCGCAAATTCTTATCCCAAACCTAGCTACATTAAGTCACTAGTTCAAGGGTCAGCAAGCATAATCCTCCCACTCCGTTGTCTAAGCCACCTCAACAGCCACCCTTACCGTTTTACCGTGCGCACATTAGCTTCCAAGCCTCACTCAAGCTTTACTCCGTCAGCAGCCCGCGTGCGTATCCGACCGGTCTCCATGCAAGGATCCTTCCAACGGGTGACACGGTACTGGAAGACGAGGTGGCGGACTTAAGCTCCCGAATGACTTCTTACCTAGCGTAGCTGAGCTAACAGCAATAGGATGAGTAAGTAAGTCAGTGAGTGGATACGCGTGGCCCTGACGGCCAATCAGCCGGTCGCTACTACATCCACTACATCTACAGCTCAATGACGACGCGTTTCAAACAACGCAGCACGGATGGCAGTGCAATGTCAGGCCTCATCGGTGAATGCGTTCATACACCTAACCTATACGATACGGCCTCCCCCTATTCCGCCCCCACGATGCTCTTTCAGCCAATGACTTTTGGCGTTTTTTGGCCCCTTACGGATCGGGTCCACGAGTCCTCAACCCACACGTGACCGTCAACAGACGCAGGTGTCCCGCTCGGGGCATCGGCGGGGGTCAGCCACGGCCACGTACCACAGGCGTAAGCCGCCCAACCCGACGGCTAAGACATGCTGAGGCAGCAGCTCCCCTCTTCACGGCTCCACCTTTTGGCCTCCTCGAGCGGCCCAGTATCGGGTCCGTCCACTCGGATACTGGGACTCGGCCCGATCTGTTCTTTTGGGTCCTCGAGCAAACGGGAGGCCGAAAAAGGTTTGTGTCCTCCGTCCAACGGAAAACGCATCATTAAGGAAAGGAACGCGAATTTCCCTACTTGGTTGGTGCTTGATCGGTCAGCAGCAACAGCAGCAGCACCAAAGTGCCTCGAAATGTCGACTGCGGAAAGAAACAGCCACGCGACGAGACACCGAAAGCTGGAGATGACAGTGCGTAAGTGAGTTGCGTGTCGAAGCAACCACCACATGTCCATTCCATTCCATACAAGTTCGACTTGGCGCAACGAATATCCGTATCCGCATCCGTATCCGTCCGCAAATGCAACAGAAGCTCTCTCTCTTCTCTTTTTGCCGGTATCATCTCATCACACGCAGACGCGAAAGAAAGTGATAGTGCACCCACCGAGCACGCAAGCCAAGTCGTCCACCCACCACTCAAAACCAAGCTCAGCTCCGTCCTGAACTCGCGAATGCTTTCTTTCTCTGTGCCTGTACCCCAAAACCGTAAACCCAAACGTCACACTTGAGCCTCGTCCCTAACGGGGAAATCACCCGCGTCCGTCCGTCCGCATCTCCTCCACCACCCCATGCTCAAACACCCACAAACCATCCGAGTCCCCAAACGGTCCGAGTCCCCAAACCATCCGAGTCCGCCTAGCTGCCCCCAGTTCAGGCCAGTGCCCTACCGTGTCGTTTCGTTTCGTGTCGTTGGTACTACCCGAGCCCGGCACCCTTGCACCCACACTACACCCACCCCCGGTACGTACCCCGAACACCGAGAACAAGACGACGGTTCCCAAAACACACGTGGCCGCACGCCTGCCTGCCTGCCCCACAAGCGTTCGTTGTGGCTTGGCCCCTCTGCCTGGTCGATGGACTCGTCTGTTATTGGCCAGCCTAGTGAGATTGCGCCATCATGCATGTCAGACGGTGATTGACAGCTTGGGAAGGGGAGAGCAGAAGAGCAGATTAAATCACCCTTCTAGAAGGTTTCCAATCTGGGAGCTGAGCTGAGCTGAGCTGCGTGGTGGGTGGAGGGTGTGGTTGGTTGGGGGCGTGGAACGTGGATTGGCATGGGGATGGGGATGGGGATGGGGACGCATGGAATTACTACTGGGTTTGTGAGTGTGATTGCGAACGTTGCTAGCTGACGCGCACGTGGGGGCGGTGTCTGTATCTATGTATCCATCCATCCAGAGGGATTGATCTGCAGAATAGGGCCTGCCATTGCTCGCGAGCGGGAATTTAGAATGGGGCAGCGACTGTAGCCCGTGCGATGACCTTTTTCGGGGTGCGCCAAGTGTGCTTTAAGCTTGCCTGCGTAGCAGTGCTGTGAGTACTGTGAATCATGTACGCGCGATTGATGCTTATTGGTGGACAGGGAGATGATGGGGTCGGAGGGACAGAAAAAGGTCACATGGTTAAGTGAGATCCGTGAATGGGGCCAGAGTGGATAGTGGTTATGTTGAGCGTCAATCGACGATGGTTTGAACATGTTGAAGCGAGGACACAGGAAGGACGATATATGGACGGGCAGACTAGCACAACGCGTTTGGCGAACTTCTTCTTCTGCGGTATCACCCGCGGGCCGCTAATAAGTAGCGTAATCATATTTCTCAGTGTCTTCGGCCCTTGAGCGCACCGCAGCAACTGCGCGTCTTTTCTCTCCATGCTTTCCTCTCCGTGTTCGGCAGACCCCAAGTTAGGGAGGATCCTGAAGCGAGGATGAATTGTTGTGGTCGTGTATCTTCTTGGCCGGAGGTCTTTGCGTCGATAGAAGAGGTAAAGAGACGCTTCGGGTAATGGTAAGTAAGATAGAGCCGGTTGTATAGCCAGTGTTCGATCTGTGAGCTCTAATGGAGAGTAGCAGGCGTAGACACAAGTTTTAGCAGAATGCGGGCATCGACATAATGGTATCTCCTGGGAACATAACGCCTGCTTCGTAAAACAGCACAGAACGAGAAGTCGCCAGTATCTAAGCGCTGTAAGAACTGACATAGTACTATAGCCATGTTAGTGGAGAGAAACAGGGTGGTTGCAGAGCCACTTACCGTGAGTACGGATTCATCTTCGCCATTATCACTAGGGAGATAGACGTAGAGGATCAATGCATGATCGTGGCAGAAACCTGGACGCGGTCAGCTTCATTGGCCGTGAACAGAGCGAAGGTGGCCGGCGCCAACATAAGGCACATTCACACTCACACGCAATGACCCTTCCGCCAAGTCTCCCCACACTCATCACCTTTCCCCAGTCTCTGCCGTCAATGCGGACGGATGCCCACCCTTCGTCACTGCGCCCGTCGGCGGTCCCCAGTTGCTTCATGCGTGTGCTGGGATGCTCGGCAATGCCAGTGACTTGACTAGGGTCCAGCTCGGGGTTGTTGAGGTCGGTCCAGACGGAGGATATGCTCATGGCGTCCGTCTTGATGCTCAGTCTGAGGCAGCCGTGCATATTCGCCGCCACTTCCAGCCGCGTTCGTGACGGCGCGGTTGCGGCGCCCGACTTGACTCCTGCCATGGCGAGCTTGGTGAATCGGTCGCTAATGCTCTTCAACTGCAGCAGCGGCGGCAGTATGATGTGCACATCGGGCTCACGGCACTGCGGCTCGTGCAGGCCCGCCACCGTGTCCGGCGCCAGTACGCGCACGGGGATCTCCTGTGTCACAATCGTCTCGCGGTTGCCGCTGCCGAACGCGCTGTCGAAGGGCGCGTCGAAGCCGTCGTCGTTGTTGGCGGCCGTCGCGGGGAAGGCGGCGTGCGCGTTGGGCGCGTTGGCGACGGCGATGGTCAGGGCCAGCAGCGGCGCGCTGTCCTTCTTGGTCAGGCGGAGCTGGGCCGACGTGGCGTTGAGGGCCGACTTGAGGGCGCGGGTGAGCGAGGTGAGCGGCACCTCGAGGTTGATGACATTGCCGGCGGCCGACTGCACCGTGTACGTCTCGAAGATGGAGTCCTGGCCGGCGCGTTAGAGGGGCGGGAGGGGGCAGCGCGAGGGGCAGCGCGCTTGCTTACAATGGACAGGACGCTGTGGAGGGGCAATCAGCGGCCGCATGGTGCGACGAGACGCGCCCAAACTCACGCCCACACCTGAGTGCCCTGCTCCGGGATGATGGTGAAGCAGACGTGCTCGTCGCTGAGCTTCACCCACGCGAGCGGGCCGAGCGAGTTGAGCGATGCCGTGAGCTCTGGGACGCGTCAGTCGACACATGTCGCCGGAAAGGGGGCAACGGCCTACTCGTAAAGGTGGTGATGTTGTGGATCGACGCCTTGAAGCGCATCGTGGCTGCTGGGGGGCCGTGTTTCGGTATCAGGGTGCTTTCGTTGCGCGGCCGCCGGGAAAGTGCGGCGAATGCTGATGACGACGGTGGGGCAGCATGGTCTGTGCGCCGTCCTGTCTTCCTTCCTTCCGCACGGTCACTTCCATTCACTCTGACCACTGTCACTTTCATTTGCTCACTTCCATTCACTCGCTCCTCGCTGTTAGCCAGAGCGCACGACAGGACTACGATCTCGAACACAACTTGCCCAGACTGGCGTCCAAACACTTTCGACAAAATTCCCCACCACGGTCGTCTCTAAAAGACTATCATCTCATCTCACACCGACCAGGATACTTCGGCTTCTATTCCCCGATCTACTCTCACCTACGCTTGACATACTGGGCTTGGTGGCCGCCTGGCAATTCCTTGACCCCTGTAGAGGGCTCGTCAGTATGCAGCACACGGGCCATCAACCGACGTCACTTACAGCCATCAATATCCTCGTTGACGCGGGGCTTAATCGTGCAGGCGTTCATGGCCTGGGTATTCTGCGTCTTGGGCGTTGGGCAGTTGACGTAGCAGGGGCTGTCCATGGCACGCTGAAGTGCGTCGTCTTTCCAGCCAAAGAGATAGTCACCGTGGTTGGCATAACCAGTTCCGTCACCGAAGCTCCAGACGAATGGCTGTGAGCCATCCTCGGGCCAGTCGGCCTTGTCGTTGAACTTGCTGGTGTCCCACATAACCTCGTAGAATAGCTGGGGCATGCGCACCGGGTGCGACGCCGGGCAAGGACCGCCAGACTCAAAGGTGCCTGACTCGGGATAGGACATGTGGGCCATGTGATCCGGGCTGTCCAGATTCTGACCATCCCAGCAACTACACCTTATATCAGCATAATCCCATTGAAAAGAAACCGGTCACAATTGGCTCTGAGTACGCACGTCGGGAATCGTACTGCAGTCATAATGCCAGTCTTGCAGGGTGCCTCGGGAAAGTCCAACGTCTGGGGATCACGGGTGCCGATCGTGTCCAGGCAGGTGAAAGTAAGTTGTCTGAAGCGCTCGGCCTGCTCCCTTGTCTTCGCATTAACGTCACCAATGTACATGCGAAAGCCCTGACACGTTATCAGTACCAGTGTCCTCGAAAGCGTTCTCCGAGCCGAGACCTACAGGCTTGAAGGCTTGAACCTTGGACGTTTGAGCGAAGTTGTACAAGCCATCTTGCATATAGTACACGGTCATGCCGCCATTCACTCCATCAAAGCCCGCGTTAGGGAATTGGGGAACCCGCTTGTAGGTGCCGTTCCTGGCTTTGAAGTATCTAGCCCATATCGGTATCATGCCCAGGCCACCTGTCGGTGTTATGAAACTTACAAAATAGCAGTCCAGTAGTCTAAGCAGATGAAGTGTTAGCAGATATTGCATGAATGGGATGTGGTACAAGAAGAAGAGCTCTGGAATATGGATCTCTAGAGACGATCTTTCGTCTACATATTTCTGGGTGACGTACTGGAAAAGTCTTCACTGAACTGGCACGATGTGCAGGTGGACTCGTTGGGCATGTCCTTGGCGGGATCCATGGTGATGTTAAAAGAATTTCCACCAAGAATCTGATGAATATGCGGCGACGGAGACAGCCCGGGGTTCACAAGCGGGTCCACGCGGTCGATGACGAGCTGCGCGCATGGGAATCGTAGGAGCGCATTAGCAGGCACAAGGAGTGCAGAGGCGGCAGTGGCAGCCCACTTCATTTTGGATGTTGGATGTTGGTTGGAGTCGACGGTTCTGGCGTAGAAGCAGAACGAAAGCAAGAGCAGCCGTCGCAGAGTGCACACTGCACGGTACCTTATAGAAAACAGGTTGGGCTGAAATCGAAACTACAACTACCGCATGGCTATTGGCGCCATGAGCCTAGGCTAGAAAGAGGAGGTCCTCAACAATCGCAGTTTTGCTTCATGATCTGGAGCGTCCATCCTAATCCCCAGGTAGAAGATTGATCGTCGCATACTTGGCAAGGTCCCGAACTCTTCGAAATGGCGGGTCTGAGGCTTTAATCGCTGATCCGGGCTATAATAGTCCTATCACGTCGCTACCATATCCCACCCGACGTCATGCTCCCAACTCGTCCACACATCCATGTGACTTCATACAACATTATCCCTACTGTTCAAGAAATACTGTTCCATAAACCCGAATACGCCCAGTAACCGCATGGGCCAATATACGACTCAATAATCTCCACTGGGCTTGGAATTCGGCAGTTGCACTCGACGCAAACTCATCGAGAAAATGCTCCACATCCACTACATCCGCCATCTGTGCGACCTGTATCAATCATATTGACAGCTGAGCTGAGGTTATCGCAGATAGATGCAGCCCAATCCATGGTTAGAGGTTGGTTCTTGTCTACCCGTCGTTACACGAGGTCTATATATCCTTCATTGCCACGCCGCCAAGCCACGGGGGGTCATTCTACCCATGATATTAATGGCTCTATCTAATGAATCTCCCGCTCTTACGGTCACCTCTTCATGTCGACTCCAATATGAAACAACTGGGGATATTCTTTAATTTGCTTGGAAAACGGATACCAGGGCGCCTCAGTCTGAGCTTACCATAGTGGAAGAAAACCCGGAAAAGACAGCATCTTGCGTCGCCCAGATTAACAAGTATCTCTAGAGTTCAACGTCCACAAACCAGGTAGAGGTCATTCAATTAATATCTGGCTTGTGTGAGTCTTAGCTCTGATTTCCTGCCCTTTTCTCGTACTTGAAGCTCTTCGAAGTCCTCAGAAGGTCATAATCTTCTCCTTTGAGCTTCCCACCTTTCCACGTCATGAAGTTCTCCACCCTCTCCAGCTCCGCCTGCTGGGCTTCCAGCGTATCCGCCGCCTTCGACCTCAACCGCGCCGGCGCGGTCTCCAAAGCCCCAGCTGGCGATTCCTTCACCTCGGCCACCGGCACCTTCACCGTGCCCGCCTTGTCCGGAACCAGCCGACTCTCAATCTGGATCGGCATCGGCGACAGCGCAGATCAAAAATACGTCCTTGGTGGCGGCATCCTCTTCAACAGCACGCTGTCCAGCTTCTCCGCGTTTTTCCCCGGCGCGGCAACCGACACTACCGCGCAGGTGCCCGTCGCCGGTGGTAACTCGATCACCGTCACCGTCGCGATCGAGGCTGGAGCCGGAGGTGGCTCCGTCACCATCGAGAACACGTCGCAGAACAAGACAACGCGTCAAATCATCGCGGCGCCCGCCGGCGTCGACCCGGCTAGCCTGACGGCCGCTATGGCCGACTGGTGGGTGCAGGCGTACCAGGTGCGCGACGGCGAGCTCGTCGCGCCGCCGAGTTTCGGGACCGTAGCTTTCACGGCGGTGAATGCGACGACGAGGAGTGGGGGGGCTGTCAATCTGGCCAAGGCGGGCGCGTACGAGATCCAGGGCACGTCCGGGCAGATGTATAGCAAGACGACGGTTTCGGAGACGGGGTTTGAGGTCAGACGACTGATGTAGGACTGGCTGTTGATGAACGGGACTGGTGGGTTGGAGCGCGACTGGGGAACGTCCTTGTCTGGGAAAATGGGTGCGTAACAAAGACTTGGGGTCGAAGTAATTACTTTTGGTTTGCGATTGGGATTAGGCACGTTGAGCTTATTACTACATCTAATACTTGTCACCGCCGTTAACCGAACACAGCAGGGTCTGGTACTGGAGCACCAGCTCCCCACGTCCTGTGACTTACTCCGTCCATCCTTCCCCAGAGCTAAGGCCGATTACGCGAGGGTGCATGCAGGTATACGAGCGCTTAGTCGAATCCAGCGACTTTTAGTTCGTATCCAGCCGGGATTCCTATGTTGTCATGGAGACTTCTGTCTGATAGGACGGCTTGTGGTTTGGCCCCAATGGCTTGCATTCGCAAGCACTGCGAGTACAGCCTCATGCACGCTGTCACAAGTCGCTGTACGCTTATTAGCTGGATCTCGCAGTCTACGAATCCTACAGCCTTGCGTGGTTCCAGCCGCAAGCTTTTCTTGTGGATAGTTAAAGCTGCGATGCTGGTTGTTTTATTTCGACAGCTTTGCGCAGAACTCGCCTGTACACCACCACATCTGCGTCGTCTTGCTCATACCACAATACTCCCTCTCGCTCGTTTCTTCTCGCGCATACGGCACACACCATGACTATATCTGTCACAACCCAGTTGCTGGCAGCCACGTGTTGGGCCAGCAATCGCATCGACATCGTCGCCATTGGAGATGACTCGCAAATGTGGCACACTTCGTGGGATTCGAATTGGCAAAGCAGCTGGGACTCTCTCGGGGGTTCGTTTGCAGGCGTTGCTCCAACGCTCGTCTCCTGGTCTTCGGAGCGCCTCGATGCCTTCGGGCTCGACAAAGATTCCAACAGGATGATGCACCGAGCATGGCAAGGAAACTGGGACGAGCAATGGGGCGCGCTGAATGATCAGACGTTCCGCGGTCCTTTTGCGGTTGATGCCTGGAGCGCGAGCAGGCTCGATATCTTTGGCGTGGGGGAGGATGACAGGGCTATGTATCATCAATCAGTAAGTTTTGGCTCGCGTCCAGACGAAGTATACCCTGTTGACGTTTGAAAAGTGGTCTGGGGACTGGCAGCCCTCATGGGAGAACCACGGCGGCGTGTTTTCGAGCAACCTTGCTGTAACGTCCTGGTCTCCCGAGCGCCTGGATATCTTTGGCCTCGGCGAGGACGCGGCCATGTACCATCTGTCCTGGGACCAGAACTGGCAAGAACAGTTCGATTCCCTGGGCGGCGTCTTCACAAGCGACCCAACCGTCGTGTCGTGGTCGACCGACCGTCTCGACGTCTTCGGCACGGGCACAGATTTCGCAGTCTACCACAAGGGCTGGGATGGCAGCAGCTGGTCTTCGGACTGGGAGAGCCTAGGCGGCGAGTTCACGAGCCCGCCAGCCGTGGTGTCGTGGGGTTCTGGGCGGCTCGACGTTTTTGGCCTGGGCACCGACGGCGCGGTTTGGCATCTTGCGTACGAAAACAGCTGGCAGCAGCAGTGGGACTCGTTAGGAGGGGGCCCGTTCACGACGCCTCCCGTAGCGGTGTCCTGGGGCTCGGATCGCCTCGATGTGTTTGCTTTCGCGGAAGACGGGGCGGTGTGGCACAAAGGTTGGGATGGATCCTCCTGGGGCGATTGGGACTCACGGGGGAAGCCGGGCGATACAACAAGCTCTGAACCTGTGGTCCCAGATCCAGTTACTGTTACTGCTTCGCCCGACGCTAATCCGACTGTCGAAGTTCCGGTTACTGTTACTGTGAATGCTCCGCAAAGCGCTACTCCGACTATCGGTATGCAGACTTCTCGCGTTGGGAGTCCGGTACCAGGATCGCCGACTTCTCGCCTTGGGAGTGCAATGCCAGGACCGCAAACTTCTCGCCTTGGGGGTCCGATGCCAGGGCCGTCTGGTGGGAGCAACGGCGCTACGGTGGTGACAGTCCAGGGTACGGCGACGGTCGCAGTGCCTGGGTCGCCAAATAGTTCTTCTTGTTTGGTTACGACGAGCTTGGTGGCCCTTCTTCCAGCAGTTTTGATGGTTGTCTGGCTCTCCTAACGGCAGGCAGCATAGGAAAAGCACCGTCTAATTTCCGCCATTACACGCTTGTCGTTGCAAGCCCGTGAGTCTGTGCATGCAAGCACACTGTATTGCTGTATATCTTCAGGTGATTGTCTCACGTCCACTTGACAGTCCTCATGACTTCAGAGCCCCTACGCGCGTGCACTCATGGCCTTTTGCTTGCTCCTCCTCGCAGTATAAATCACTCCCCTTTTCATCCTAATTCTCTTCTCCCACAAAGCTCTTCCGCTATCCCAGCTCTCCCACGAAACTTGCAACTCGATCCAATTCACATCCCTCCCCTCCCACCTACCATGGCCACACACGCCGCTATGAAAGCCGCCTTGATCTCTCTCCAGAATGACGCCCAGCGGGATTTCAACATCACAAATATGGATCCCGAGAATAACACGCTTATATAGTTCAAGCCGAAAGACCCTACTAGCGAGCAAGCAAAGGACAGACTAGTAGTCCTGGCAAGCCTGGGTACACTTGCATTCGAAATGGACATGCCGGCCGGTTTTGATTGGACGAATGCGGAAGATCACAAGTTTGTGAAGGATAAGTTGGTGGCTTCGCTTGTGGGGGGGAGGATTGCCAAGTATGGGGATGTGGTGGAGAAAAGGCCTTTCCTGGTGGATCAGGATTAGGGCATGGCGAAGGTGGGGAAGTCGATGAGAGGTTTTCGTGTGCTCTTACGATAAAATATACCTTATCTGGTGGGAGGTTAGACAAGTAGATATTCTCGTCTAGAGCGCTCCCCAAAATTCAGAACATACAGACGAGATCAAGATCGTGCAACGCTGAGACGGAAGACATATGGAAAGAGAAAGATCTGGGTGACTAGAGCTCTTCGGACTTACAACGTGTGCGCAGGCTTACGGTCTACTGTACCTCCTTCACCCAGAAGACGAACGACCGTTCAACTGTTAATAGTCAAACAATCAACAGAGTTCCTCACCTCGAGAGCAATATATTCGGAAATAACTCTCGCAAGCACCTGACGTCATCATGTTCTATGTGCGATCTGTGGCACGTGACCTTGACTTCCCTGTGTAGCGTCAAGGCAAGAGTTTCAACTTCACTGCGAGGATAAAAGTTTGCGCGAATGCTCAAGGGGGTCCTTATTCGTATTCAGCGGAATTTGAATAGGTAGCTATTTTGTGGAGCTACACTCTCAGAACCATCTTTAAGATGACTCCAGTCCTTATCATCTCTTCAACCACACACACGCAAAATGTCCATCATGGCTCCAGATCTCACTAGTAGTACGTCATTCCACAAATTTTAATATAGCTCAAATCGACAAGTTCTCCCAACTAGTTCGGCATCCATAATTCTGCCTGGAGAACAGTCGTTCTCCCTGGACCTTGTGTCACTCCTGTACGATGACGTCAAGCGCATATGGCTCCGGTTCTCTCACCCGACGTCTAGTGGCTGAACCAAGCAGGATGCTATCGACACGTCGAATTGAGTTTTGAAGCATCACGCGTATATTAGTTGGCTATTTTGCAGCACAGCGTCTAGAAATTCATACCATTGTCCATTCCTTGCGTTCGAGCTCTCCGGACTTCGTCGTGGTCCAATCCCGTCTTGAACAGCCCTGTTCTACATTACCATACTGATACAGTACCTACAATCATCGCTGTCGATCGTGCAACACAGCTGAATAACTCTTTACTGGAGCACAACCCCTGCAGGTAATACTCTCGCGCGTAACGGCTTCGTTTTGGCAATGTCTTCGGACCAGACGCAACGTTGATTGGATCATTTACTGTCAAGCCCAGGCGGGTGAGAGAAACGCAGTTTCCTTCCTTTTCGTGAATAAAGGTGCAGTGCGCCGTCGCAGAACGGGCTGAAATCCGTCTACGCGTCTCCTACTTTTCCAGATGTCATCTCCAGGGGTCACACAGACACCGAGCGCGACATTGTCCGACCCACTCCAACCATGGTTTTGGGGAGTACAAGAAGACACTCTATTTATCACGTCTGGTACTCGGGATAAATATTTGTACCCCAGTGCACCACCACTAACTACCCTCTTCACGGCGCCAGCCTTCTGTCATTCGCGATGGCTGGCGTATCCAGATGGCAGTTTTCTATATCAGGTTTACAATGCGATTACGATGACCGGCGACGGCACGCCTAGTGATCCCGTTCGCAGTTCATGTCGTCCTTTTGGCGCACCAGTCAGCGTATATAGTCCAGGAGTATGTCCAGAAGGCGAAACACTTCTAGGGATAACCAGATATCAGTACTCCGCAGCAAAAAAGCTACCTATAACAACACTTTTCAACGGGTTGTGCTGCCCAAGGTGTGTAGAAAACCCTGCGCTGCATGCGGTTGGACACCTTCGCTAATCTTGTACAAGCGGTTTTCTCACCGGTGTTGGCGGGACATCGTGCAGGAGCAGCGTTTTGACACCGCTTACTGTATCTTACCCAGTCACATATATACACCTAGAAGGCATGGTGGGCTCCTCCTCAAGATATACAACAAGCTACGAATGGGATGCCTCTTACACTTTGACGTCGGGCACCATCACTTCAGCAGTACCCACAAACAACATCACGACTCTCACCAAAGGAACGGCGTTTTACGACGCTATCAGTGTGGCCTGGCAACTCGAGGACCTCGACTCCTTCCCAACCGCCTACGCCGCCTCGCTGGCGCAGAAAATCGGCGTCCCCTAGACAACAGCGTCCTCAACACCAACGCCTACACCAGGAAGTAACCCAGGCTTTCCTCAGCAAACACCTTCGAACGCCACGCCGAGCCTAACAACGGGAGCAAAAGCCGGCATCGGTGTTGGCGTAAGCCTAGGAGCCTTGGCCATCGCAGGTCTAGGATTGTGGATACTTTTCAGGCGGAAGAAGCCTTGACCGCACGCGCAACGCGTCGACGCAGATGGCAATACCGTGCCGGAAATGGACGATGGCAACGCAACGCGCAGTTGGTTTCTTCGCGGGAGGTGGAGGACCGAAATCAAGGCCGAGGAGAGGCCTGGCGAACTGGATGCTAGGAAGGTGCCTCGGGAACTGGATTCTAGAATGGCGCCCAGTGAACTGCATGATAGAACCGTGAACGTGGTTCCTGGACCGCCGGCGGAGCTTGAGGCTGTTAGGGAAGAGAAGACGCCGGCTTGAAATGATCGTCGGGAGAGCGGGAAGAACGCGATCTAGTGATCGTTTGGAGAGCTTTCGGTTTGTTATACTGGGCGAATTTCTTCGGCGCGCTTTTGAGCGGAGATGAGGTTTACGACTGGCAATGATGCTCCTGTTTGTGGGTGGGGGGACAATGGAGGATTGTGTGGCGGCTACTGTGCCGATCTTTTACTTTTTCTTTTTTCCTTTCGACATAATCTTTCGGAAAAGTAGTGCCGGCGTGGTGTCGTAATTGCGGCGGGTGATACTGAGAGGGGGGTGTTAATACGAGTATGGGAAAAGACGAGTATGGGGAAAAAGAAAATACAAGTGTGGGAAAATACGAGTATGGGAAAATACAAGCGTGGGAAAATACAAGTAACTATGGGAAACAGAAAGTCGGAAGCGTGGGAGTAGAACATGAAGGAAGTCAATCATTAACAAAATGTACATACCACAGAGTAAAAAGCACACACCAAGAAAACAATACGTGAGTGACAACGTCTATATGAGAAAGTTGCAAGCCAAACGGCTCATCACTTCCCGCCCTTCGGACCCCTTGACATCGTATGCCTCGTACTTCCTAAGGATGCGAGCAACACATCATCGCTTTTCCGCCGGGTAGTATGCCAGCTGTCTTTAGATCGACTCGCCCACACCAGAGAAAGATGATATCCACGCACAGCAGCTCGAGACGGAGTGACTTCAACGTCAGGTCGTCATAGTCCGTGCCCCACCACCACGCTAACCCCACTTCAGCTTCCTCCTGGGTTTTCCTCCAATCACCTGTCCGCTCAACCTGCGCTAGTCCTAACGGGGCCTCCTCGGGGGTCGCTTAAAAAATGCTGACTGTACTAGCGCCAGCCGTCGCCGCGACCTTCATAAGCTCCTCGCTCCCTGCCCTCTACCATCTTTTTTCTTTAACCACCCCCGCCTCCCTTGGCCAACCAGAAGGTAGTGGAGCCATAAAGGAGGCGGGGGTTTATGGACAGGCTGTTCTCTCAACAACAGGCCGGTGTGCGGGCTAACTTTTGCAAAACCATCTAGGTAGGTACGAATCGAACCCAACCGGGTTGCCACGGGTCCAGTGATCGGCCTGGACAAAGACATACATATTTTTTTCGTTGGTTGCTGGCCTGGATGGCTGGTGATTGAAGAAGAATGCTTTGTCTGGTGTTTTGGTTTGGTTCTTCTGATTGTGTCTGCTTTTACCTTTCTGCATTGTGCCTTAGGAGTAAGATGCTCTGCTTGTCCAGTGCTCGGCTCAAGTCTGCTCCTCTGTTCTCCACTCGCAACAAGAGCTTCGACGGCGTGGAACCTTGGTACTGCTGAGCGTGCAGTGTGCGCGGCCTAACGCATCACTGCTCACTGAACTGTCCATCCACACCTGGGCACTCGCAACGATAGAATAGAAACCATCACCACTATCACGCGTACGATGATACCCGCCGCCAGCTGGCAGCAAACAAATACTCGGATTGAGATACCTAGGCTCTTGAGTCCATCGGCATCGGCCACACCGCAAACAACCCATCTTCACGCGCACTGGGCTTGTCACTTGCGCATTATATCCCGGGGTGGAACAGAACAGGAGGCTCAGGTCATGCGCAGGTCATGCGGCCCTTCTCCGCATGGTAGACTCCTATAGAGGTGGAAGTATGTCCGGGAAACGCGACGCAACGTGCAGCCGCGGCTTCAGGTAAAGGACTACCACAACCGCAAACGCACATCATCTGCATAACCCTACCTGCACTTCATCCCTATCATGCTACGAGCGGGATTCTTATACAGCGCAGTCTAGTGGGATAAAAGTTTGCGCGAATGCTCAAGGGGAGCCTCATTTGTATTGCGCAGTCTAGTGATGGCAGCCCAGACAATCTTAGAGATCAAAGTAGGTTGACGCGAGGCAAGAAGTCAAGTGAATACCTATCTACGTATAAATAAACCCTTTCACCCTACCTTCACCCACGCCTAAGTTTTCTTTCCGCCCCACAGCAAAGTCCAGTCCAACTATCTACCTACCTACCTACCTACCTACCTACCTACCCCCCATTTCCACGCCCAACACCCAACATCTACCACCCACCACTTACCTCGACCTCACCCGCCACGCCATCTGCCCGCCTTTCAACTCCACACACATTTACCCGCCACGCCATCCCCCCTCCATTCATACGCCAGAGAAGAAACACCAGGTAGGTACTAGACAAAACAGACAGACAGATAGGGAAGCTTCGGTCAATCTGCAGAAAGAGGCGAGCGTGCTTGAAGGGGAGGGAGAAGATAAGAGACGAAATGGAACTAGGAATGCGAAGAGAGAGAATGTATGTTTACGCTGTACCACGACAACGAACAAATGGTTGTTTATGGGTTTGTGAATTTGTGCGATTATAGGGAGGGAGTGGAGTATGCGATGGCGCGTATTATCTACGGCCTGCGCCGCGCGCCTACGGTACTGAGGAGCTGGGAACATGGGTGGGGGCGGTCTTGTCAGTCTGTCTGTTTTTCCCGCAGCAGGGTAGGCAGGTATACTTGGCCTACGTAACGTACGAACCTGTACCTCCGCGTTGCACGTCTCACACACGGCTCTAGTCGACCTTGAAGTAGTCAAAAGGGTCTAAGTATCAGCGCGACTAATAAACGGCACAGAAAATTCAATACAATGCAGAGTATTCTATTCCCCTATGCAAATCCAATCCAATCCAATCCAATTAATATACAACCACATAATCTACGTCCATCCCCCCACATCTCTCCAACTTCCCTCCTCACCGCACAGCCGTCCCCTTCTTAAACGTCGCACTCCCCTCATCCCACCCCACACCCCCCGCCCTCCTCCTCCCCATCCTCCCCCCCTTCTCGACACTCGCATCGCTATAACTGCGCCGCTGCGCATGCTTCCTTCCGCCATACCCGCCGAGCAGCAGCCCAGCCGCCGTGCCGAGCCCCGGGAAAATCAGGTCGCCGACGAGGCCGCCGGCGCCGGCGCCGAGGAACGTGTCGCGGTCTTTGTGCTCGTGGCGCTTGGACTTTGTGGAGCGGTGGGGTGGGGAGGGGTCGAGGGATGTTGACTGCGAATGCGAGTGTGAGTGTGAATGGCGGTGCTTGCGTTGGTGGTGGTGGTGGCGGCGGCGCGAGGAGTCGCTGTCAGAGGGGGAGGAGCGGTCGGTGGAGGAGTCGCTGTCGTAGGAGTCGGCGAAGCGGACGCGGGGGGGCTGCGAGTGGCTTCTTTGGTGTTGGAGGGGAGGGCCTAATTGCGTGTTCTGCTGCGGCGGTCGCGGTTGAGCTTGCGGAGAGTGGTGTTGTGGCCCTGGGGGCGGTGGCGTTGCTGCGTAAGGTGTTGGTGCTGCTGGTCGCCCATTCTGCGGATATGGGTGTTGTTGAGGGTAGGGTTGGGGTTGCTGTTGTAGCGCATATGCTGAGTATGGCGGTGGAGCGTGGGATAGCGGAGCTTGGGATAGCGGAGCTTCATGGGCCAGTTGTTGACTTGACTGCGGCGGCGCTTGTTGGTATGGATATTGAGGTTGTTGTTGTTGTTGCTGGTAAGCATTTGGTGTATGCATTGTTTGGGCAGCTGCTGTGCCATAGAAATATTCGGAGGCTGCCATCGCGCTGTTGTATCGTTTGAAAGTATCGTGTGTTCGGTGGAGTGCATAAAGAGAAAACGCCTGTACGTGGGAGCGTGGAGTTAAAGTATTGTGAGGTAATCAGCAAATTAGAGTCATTTGGAGGCGATTTTGACGGTCGCGTGCCACTGTCAGTGTCATTCGCACGTCTTCTCGGAACAGCCTTGCCGGCGTACGTCATATCTCCGTTTGTAAGGTTTTTCGAGGCTTGGGACTTGCTGCTTGCATCAGCACTCCGGATAGATCGGATGTCTTGGCCGACTATTTCGAGGATGATGTACACGACGGTTTATGTGGGGATGCCTGCATGCATGTTCGGTAATCGACGGTGACGAACCGTTCGTTCCAGACGCCACCTTCGACACCTGCAAATGTGATCACTCTTGCCCCGGACTCTTCCAGATATCACGATCTCAACATGAAGCAACACCAAGAATCTTCCAAAGGATTAATCAATTAAAAATTCTAGCATGGTCGGGCGTGGGCGGGTTGACATCAGGACCCCGGACCCAACACCTGGAGGAACTTGCGCCAGCGCCAAGAATAACAATAGCGAGCCCTTCCAATAAAAAGCAAGCCTACCAAAGGGCGATACCTAACAAGCGCATGCTAGACACCGACCATGATGGTTCTCGCCGCGCCTTCCGGGCCCAGGTTGAGGGGCTGATATTGCGTCTCAGCGTCTGTCGGCCCGGTTTTGTAGCCACCCTCAGGCATCGGCACACCTTCGACTTTCTTGACGGACTTGCCCTCATGGTACATCATGATGCCGCCGGCCCCTGCGACTATGCAGCCTAGCGCCACGAAGGTACCTGTCGCCCAGGACGGGCGGTTGTGCCTGTTCCAGCGATACATGTAAACGCACAGCACGATCTGAAAGAACGTGTTCCACACATTCATCCATACCACAAAGTCCATCTTCCACCTCTTGGTTGGGGGCGCGCGCACGCCGGTAGGCGGTGGGTCGGGTATCTTCTCGTGAGGAATCGGTACAGCGGCATCCTCGGCGCTCACTGTCGCAGCACCCGCGTGTTCAGACATCAGATCCGAGCCAGGCAGACGGAACCAGCCACGATGTACCCCTGCGAGTCTTCTTATGCCTGTCTCTTTGCGCGTCGAGCCGCCGAGCCTCCACCATCCCCACCAGTATAGATCGCGGAACCGCCACGGCGCAAGACCAAATCCAGTCACGCAGAAGAGCGCGTTCAGAATCTGCGAGTCGATCTCTATCCATATGCGTCGCGGTGATTGAATGTGGTTGCAGGTGGGTTTGCACATTGCGGGCGCGGCGTTGCAGAGGAGGAGGAAAAGCATGCCTCCCCACGCGACGACGTTAAGGCCGTAGAGTGTAATAAGGAAGCCAGAAGGCGTGATAAACCATTTCGAGAACGCTTTGAGGCCTATGACTGTCGACGTAGTCCAGGGGAGTTTGGGGGGCGGGACATAGCCATTGGCGTACTGTGGACTTGTAAGCAACTTTCTCCTTGTGGGTGGGTGTACCTGGTATTGCCTACCTGACCAGACTCTCGCGAAGTCTCTTGCAGCGCAGTCTCCATGCCTTTCGCGGTCAACTCTGAGCTCGGTTTCGGTTCCTGCCCGGCGTACTTCTCCCCAGCGTAATTGTATCGAGGAGCTTGTGGGGGAAGGTCGCTATTGACAGGCTCACGCGGTGGATATGCGCTCATCTCCTCTTCTGTCACCGCAGGAAAGGGCTCCGTCCCCAACGCGCCTGCAGTCGACCCTGACCGTGTGCCTTTCCCCATTGGCGGCCGCACAGGACTCTCAATGCTTGTCTGGCTTGCGCGTCTCTCTGCCTTGTGTCTTTGCGGCTCCTCGTTCCAGCCCGAAGAACCGAACGAGCCCCTTCGGATCTCTGCTAGCGTGGGGGCCTTGGACGCAACGGTCCCTGTCGCCGCCCACATGCCAGTTGGTGGCGAGGCCTCCATGAGCTTTATGCTCGCCGTTCGCACACGATTTGTAACAGACGTGTTCGACGCGTTGGTGGACGTCCGCGAGCGACGTGCGGCGGAAGGTGAAGTGGGCGTGGGTTGCGACTGCGGTTGCTGAGGTGGCTGGGCGAAGTCGGGCTGCGGAAAGGGGACTGGAGTCGAGGCATTGTCGTTCGCGGATGCCATGGTTGTGAATGCCGAAGCAGAAGGGCCTTGATTGTGACTGCTCTCTAGGATTAGGGGTGGTGCGCTGTCCAGCTTTCTTGGAAACTGCTGTTGCGAAACGTCAAGCGAGGCCAAATGCGTCACTCAATCGCATGAAGCGCGTCTGGACGGTATAGCATGCAAAGAGAAGAATACTGCGTGCAACAGCAGATTGCAAAGAACAGACTGGCTTGGGGCAGCGCAGACAGCGGGAGTGGGTCATCTTAAGATGGAATTCACACTGCAGATGCGTAGGGCCGACCTAGGCTTCGAAGAGCAAGTGTCGTGGATGGCTGGGGCCCTGCAGGCTTCTGATTGGCCAATAGGATCCGTATCCGTATACGCTGAGCGCCACGAAATCCTCCCCACACTGAGAATAAGCGGCACAACAACCGCATCTGGGGTCACGGAGCAGCATCATGATCATAATGTATTTCAGCTGTTGTACTAATCCCTCTCACAATCCGACTCTGAAGACGGCACACCGACCGTAACATGGCCGTCGGGACACCCGTCCCCCAAGGAACCAGGGTATCAACTCAGGTATACAAGAAGCAATTCGCTAACCATAGGTATTCGTTCATCATTTGGCTCAAAGCAGAGTCCAAGCAAACCCGATAGTGAAACACAAGCCAGAGAGAGCGACAACCACCAGGGACGAGTAGCCGGCTCCCGCATGGGCTGGTGCAGCGGCGCCCGTAGACTCCGGGGGCCCGCTCGTGGACGCAGAAGTGCTTGCGCCTGGAGTTCCGCTTCCAACGCTTGATACAGTGCTTGTGACGACGCTGGTCGGCGCCAACGAGCCCGTTGTGACGACGGGCAGACTAACTTCGGGGATGGTGGTGGGAATAACTGGTATGACAGTATTGAGAGCAGTGGTAATAGGTGTCTCGCCCGCCGGAATGGACATCTGGCCCTCGCTGGTCGGCGCCAATGAGCCAGTTGTGACGACGGGCAGACTGACTTCGGGGACGGTGGGAATAACTGGCATGACAGTATTAAGACCTGTGCTTGTTAGACAGATAGTCGAAGGTACACATGCGGAACGCTTGGAGCAACGCAAGGTCCATGGCAGTTGGGCATACCAGATCCTGTGGGCACTGAGATGGGGAGGATGCTCATGATGCCTTCGGTAGTTTGTTGAGCTAGGCCCGGCGTGGCACTAGCGAGCAACACTAGGGTCCAGACAGAGGGGAACATAGCTGAGGGTTGGTTATGGAAGATAGGTTACTGCAATGTGTGTTGGATGAGGCTTCAGGAAAAGAACTGGAAAGAGCAGAACTTGAACAGTTGCAGCCGGGTTATCAAGTTATCTTGCGCTGCCTGTTTGTTGCCGCAGCTTACGTACCTCCTCCCCATTGAAGCGCGCCCGGGGTGCCGCTCCGCTCGTGACTTCGGGGCGCCCACAAGCTAGCGGGGGATCTTCCTCTTCGCGCCTTCCCGCTTCAGCACAGCTCGTCGCCGCGTCACTGCCCCCAAGCCGGCAGCAAGCACAACACCGCCAATGACCAGCGCCTCCGCTTCACATCCACAGCCTGCCATGACGCGCCCGCCAGACATGAAACCCGCCGTGCTGCCGTCGCCGCTCCAATCGCTCGTCGCCGCTGGCAATCTGCAGTCGAGCGCCGCCCACCTGCCGAGTCTGCAATCGCTCGCCCTCCAGGTCCAGCACAACCTCCAGTACCAGCACGCCTGGTCCGACCTGCGCCTTCACACGACGTCGCCCCTCACCAATGAGCCGCTGCCCCGCCCGCTGCTGTCCGGCCTGCCGCCGCACCGGCTCTACGTTCACCCGGACGAGCAGATCGAGCTGCTGAAGACGGCCGACCGCGAGCGCAAGGCGAGGAACAAGCAAGGCGACACGCTGGACGTCAAGACTGAGGCGGAACACGAATGGATTCTGCCGACCCGCCTGAGTGAGAAATGGACGCTCCACCGCCTCGCCGACGTCTTCGACGCCCTCAGCATGGTGCCACCAGCCGCCGATTCCGCAGCCACAGACGATCGCCCTGCCAATCCGTGGCGAACAACAAAGAGACTCGTCCTTGCGACCGCCGGCTCAGACAGCACCGTCGTCTATTATATTGTGCACGACGGCGTGGTGAAGCCGCGACAAAACTAGAGGGACGAGATACAAAATGGAGATGCGGCAGTCTATGACTCAGAGATGTGAAAGATGACTTTGTCAGTCAAAATGGCACCAAGAGATTTGAATCGAGGAAGCGAGTCTGTTCGTGGTGGGTATTATCCCAGAGCGATATCCCAATATTTCATTCAGCGTCTGATACACCGTAGCCCCACCTGCGTCTTTGCGACCCCTAGGGAATCTCAGAATAGACCACATCACTCGGGTTCGGCACCTCATAGAAGCGATTCATATCCACCTCCGACTCCGGAGGCAGTTGGTGAGCCTCAGCCCAGACCCTGATGGCCTCGTAATCCCTACACTGGTGCTTGGTGTTGAAGTCGACAAACGGCGTAGGGTGCTCTCCACTCTCCGGCTGCCACCACACCTGGCCAAGTACCCCCACGTCAGGCACACACATAAGCTGCTGTCTCAAGATGTCGAGGCAGTGTGTCACATGGTACCGGACCACATACTCAGCGTTCTTGAAGGCCCCTTCCTGCTTTTCGAGGTAGTAGTCGTAATTCCACTTCAGTGCTTTTCGGAGGAGATTCTGTAAAGCGTCAACTCTGTCCTGTCTCAGAACGACCTTCAACACTTACCAAGCAATGCAGGTGATGCAGCCCTTCGACATTTGCCGGATATCCTCCGCCGTAGTATTCACTTCTCTTGACTTGGTCGGGTCGTAGTCCACTCCGTTCTGCTTCGCTCTCTGGGACGATGACGCTTCGATCTGTGACCTGGGTCAGCACCCTACTTCTACCAGCAGACTTTTTCATACACTCAACTCCGAGAGCTTCCCACGCTGCGTCTACCTCTGGTCCAGCCGTTTGTCGGTATATATTTTCATGTAGGAAAGAACCATTGAATTGAACAATCTTCCAACTCGGTTTTACTTCACCGACCAAGGGTGCTTTGTATTCGTTAGCCCCAGCGCATCGCAGGTACTGGTACCCACAAACAATAACGGGAGATGTGGTTGATGCAGAATTCGTCAGGGTTGGTAACGAATTCACCACTCTTGAAGCTCAGCCCGATTGCTATTCCGATCGCGATATAGATCACTGTACAGACGAATACAGCCCTCACTGCAATTCGGAGTTCATCGTGCGCTCGGTCTTTGTCGAGTTGCTGTGGAGCGCTCGAGAGCGAGCAAGAAAGAAGGGCCTCGCTGTCTTCGTCCTCATCTTGGGGGGCTTTTTTGAATGGCGTTTTCGTAAAGAGGCGGGAGAACATGCTAGCCATGACCGAACATTGAACGGGGGGATGCCACGTTGAAAAGACCTGGACGGCTCCAGTCACATGGTGACAAGCCCCCGTGCTCGAGCTCTACGTCCCAGTCTCCAATCCCGCGCTATCTATCCTTCCTAGTAACGGCAGCATTCGCTCTGCATCACGAGCCTGTCAAATTCCGCTGTATCGTGTCATTCTCGCTGACCACCAGCGGGCTTCAGATTGTCGTGCGCCGCAAACCTCCAATCACTCTCTTAGGTGCTACCGCTATGTGCAGCGCTCGGCATGCTGGTTTCACGAGCCCATTGCATGACCTGCTTCGTCAGGCACAACTCGACGATAGTGTTCCTTGTTTCTGGCACCCGTCGGATAGACATCTCAATTGGAGGCCATATGACCCGGAGAATACACTGGTGATGGCACACGAATTCAACGTTTCCATCGACTCAGATCCACCTAAATGTCTCAGAATTCTCATTTCGCTTCTGGTGATGTGTACGACTAGTCCCTTCTTGGGTATACTAGTGCAATTACCACAGGAGTCGGGATGGTTCGCGGACAGAAACCATCGCTGCGATATGTCAATGGTTATACTAGGCCCAGAACTCATACATGAAGTCCAGGCTCCTTCAATGGACAGTCCTCTGCCATTCGTCACGTCCTACGAAGTCTGCGCCTGGTCCATCCATCCAAATGTATAGTTCCGCAATTTCAAAAACGCACAGTACCGGGAACGAAGTGATAGCAGGCTCAAGGTCTCTGCTTCCTTGCATTATCACCAGCCCAACCACCTGTACCAAGCGTATCAAGCCACCGTGACTCCTTGTACCCAGAGCGCTTGCAACCAACCTGTCAACCCGAACGTGCTCAGCACTCTGTATATCTACACACGACGGGACCGCTATGGCGCATGATCTATCTGACCTCTAACCGCAACCAGACACCTGTCACCAAGCTTCCCGTACCGCTCCGTGATTGTCAAGCAGCTGCCCACGGGTACCACGCTACCAAACTCTTCGGCAACAGACTTCCCCCCTGCCTTTGGACGACGGACCGCAGCCCTAGCAAGGGCCGGGGGCGGGATCGCCGGATTCGACGTTATCGATGCCCCTGATGCAGAGTCCCCGTGCGGTGTGGAGTGAAAGACTACATAAGACGTCGCTGTTTCCAGGCAAGATATATATCTTTTTTCCCGGAGACAGACAGACTGCTGCACCGCCACGACAAGACAAGCATCTGTTTGCTTCTCAAGCATCTTCTTAGTCGGTTACATTATCACGGAGGCGTTATCAATAGATCCATCATCATGCATTTCATGCACACTTCCCTCCTTCTCGCCAGCCTCGCGGCGCTGTCTGTCGAGGCGCCGGCGCCGGCGCCTGTCACTCCTGAGGTCGCGGACAAGAAGCCCGGCTTGGGATATAATTGGTACGGGCGCTACAACCCCTACGAGAAGTACGGAGCGGCTGTTGAAGCTAAGGCGGCGGCCGTGGCTGCTGCGAAGAAGCGTTCGTCTGCCCCCTTTTTTCCTACGAGGCATCGATATCCCCCTCACCTTACTACACATCCCGATACGATTCGCTTTCATCGCTGCCCAAACGACCATTATTTGAACATTGCTAACCGTCAAGCTAGACACCGAGGACACGAAGAGAGACTTGAGCGGCTTCACGTATAAGCACTACTCCACGTATCTGCCGTACAGCGCTGCGGTGGAGACGCAGATTGAGAAGGAGAGCATGGTGGGGAATATGAATAAGAGTAAGTGAGTGTTGGGCCAGTACGGGCGGGATTTTGGGTACGTGGACGAAGATGATACTGATGCGTGGTGTGTAGACGGCGATGGCGATCCCGACGCGAAGAATCCGGACTCTACAAACGACATAGCTAGGCCCACCATACACACCATAGCCAAAGACAACGACAACGACCCGTCCGCCACACATCCGAAGCCCGCCACGCACACTCCCCTTCCGAAACGCCAGCCCAGCCACAAAATTGCTCACATGGATGACGGCCCGCCCGGCCACGACGATGACTGCGCTGCTAATACTATGGACAACGACACGGTTCCGAGGCGAAAACGCCGGCCTAGCCATAAAATCGGGCAGGTGTTTGACGACGACGACAACGAGGGCGTGGAGGACGACGATGATGATGATGATGGGCACGGCTGTGCGGTGTAGAGCTTAGCTGGGGTATCGCTACAGAGAGGCGAGGCGAGGCTTTTTGACGCTGCTCCTCCGGTATCTGCTCCGCTGAGTGAGTGGGTTGCATGTACGAACGGCAAAGACGGTGTGTGGTGGGTGCGTGCGAGGAAGAATAATGCTCGGGGTAGTGGGTTGAGTAGTAAAACTACCACTTTTGCGCGCTTCAGGCGGGTTTCAAGACCGTTGTTTGAGAAATCGAGTCGTTTTTTTGGGCAGTCGAGTCGATATCGTAGCAACGAGAAAAATGCACAGAGACAGTTAGGGGGTGATGGATGGCGCACGTGTGCAAGATGCTCATTTCATCTCATCTCGTCTGCATCTTCATCTTCGTCTCGCCATGCCATGCGTTGTGTTGCCGTGCCTCTTAACCACTCACTCCCTTCACCAATTCTGCAAGATTCCAATCTCATATATATATATTCATCTTCATCTCATCTCATCTCATCTCGCCTTGCTTTACTTCGCCTTATTCCAGCCTCGCCTCTCAACTACCTCACTCCAGCAACTCCTTCCCTCTCCCGCCACCCTCTTTTCCGCTCGTCGTCTCGTGAATCCAGCGCAGCTATGCAAGCTACACGTCTTGCCATCTAGCAATCATCGTTTAAGTGGATAGACGCTGCGCGTTAAGCAGGCAGGAAGAGTCTCACCCGACCTTCAGGGGGCCTTTCGAACCTGAAAGGTAGGTCGGATAACCAAGTTCTAAGCATATATGCATACTGTATAGAGACACGGCTCGCGACAGTAATGGCGATCACTAGATAGGTGTTCTACGTCTTTGGTGGGTGGTATCTAAACAGCTTCCTCGTCGCTCGTGGCGCGCCCGCTCTTATTGCTGTTGCTGCATTGGCACTGCGCTGCCAAGTGCAAAACTAGCGCCTACTGCTATACCTACTCACCTAATTGGCAATGCGCAAATGGCTCTACAACAGGTAGTGGAGAGCGCACATGACAAGCGCTAGATACAAGGCCAAAATACCGCCGATTTCGGTGACAGCTCGATGCGATGGGAGTGGCTAAACAGCGTCTAATCTAGAAATCGCAAAACCACTCCATTTCCTTATAGGGAAACAGCCGGGGGGTGTGAGCGTGGCTGTTAGTGCGAGCAGACGGAATTAGGTAAGGTGGTTTCCAGATGTAGGCGCATGATCCTTTACGCCGCTCAGTTCTAAATAGCTTTGTATACACATTAGCCGGAGGGCAACGTGGAGACGTTAGCGACGAGTGGTATGTGCTTCCACGTGCATGCGAGGAGGTAGCCCTGGGATTGACTAATTAGCAGTGATATTGGAAGAGTCTTTGTAGATGATGGGAAGTGAGGCATCCATCGAATCTTGCGTGTTCTGAAAACCATGCAGGTGTACGGATGCGTTGCGAGGATTTTCCTAGCTCGTCTGCTCACGCGTTATGCTGGTAGTGAGCTTGTTCGTGGCGGGTGCTGACAAGGGCTGCGTGGTCGATGCGTTGCACAAGCGGGTATGGGACGTAAACAAGACGTTCAGAGATGGCGATCGAGGCCCATGATCGGTGGAGTTGAAACAAGGACCTGCTGGGAGTTGTCCAATGCAATCTTGAGCGGATCGGGTCGTCTCGTAAGGCTTTCGTATCCGTATGAAATGCTCACATCAGAAGGTCCTCATGCGGATAACATGGCGTATACGGAATGCTACACATGTCCAGTACGGTTCATGCCCACGTTCTGTGCCAGGAGCTACCAAGATCGACCCCAGGCTCCTCGCTCTGCCCGCACGTGCAGGGCGGCCCCACGATGCACATTAATTTGGGCGTATGTGCATAGTTAGACGTGCATGCTCATCTTGAGGGCGACGGACGAAGGGGGCAAATGTCTTTCTGCGCGTGGTCGAAGAGTCGTTGGGCGGGTAGAGTGCATGAGGAGTACAAGCTGGGGCAGAGGGTCGCGTTGATCAAGGAGTGGACAGGCGGGGCCCCAGAGCAATATGTATAGAAAGTGGTGGGCACCGGACCTACCTAGCTTGGCAGCAGGAACGGTCTTGGTGCTGCACGAATCTGGGGAAATATGAGATTTGGGAAAGTCTGGTGGCTAAATCGGCCGCTCATTTGCTGGAATGTGGAGATTTGTGCGGGGTGTGGTGCGGGCGGTGGATAATGCTTTCTCGACGTGTTCCAGAAGGACTGATGAAGGCAAGGTCCGGATGGTGGTCGAGTCGAAGGGTGCCCGCGTTTCTAGAAGGCAGCCACCTCTCCATTGACGCCCAGCACTGGACAGCCGGCCCTGGGGTTGGTCGAATCGGCAGCGACACAAGGCCCGAGGGAACGGTGGGCTGGCGCGACAATGGTTGTGGTACTCGAAGGCCCACGCGCTGGAAGCCGACCTCTCATGGCGGTGGGTCAGCTGGCAGGCTGCAGTCGCAGTGATAGCTGGCCTTGAAAGGGAAGCGTGCAAAGCTGGGAGGAGATGATCGCCAGGCGGTGAGTGGGCGCAGAGGTTCAGAGGGCCAGAGGGCCAGGCAGAGATTGGACGCGGTGGAGGGTGATATTGGGGTTGATGGAGCTGCGTAGTGTTTTCATCTGCGCGGCGGCCAAGGAAGGAGCAAGGAGCCCCAGACCCAGACGCGGCTGCCCCGCAACAGCGTCCCGCCGGCGTCGGGTGGCAGCGGTGGCAGCGGTGGCAGGCGCGCACCCGCCCATGGCAGCGACGCGTGACCGGCGACTTCTGGCTCCTGTGCGACGGCGAGCGCTGGCGTATTGCGCGTTGGTGGCCGCCTCTTGTCTCTTCTCTCGTCGCCGCATTGCACGCAGCGTCGCCGGGTTCATTATTGTCGTGTCTGATTAATCGCGATGCGTCTCGACCACGCAACAAGCTTTCGCATGTGGGGAGCGGGCTAGCCGTCTCGCGTTGGCCTGGGGGTGCCATCCGAGGTGCAATCGGTTGCCTGCAGCGGCGGCGACCTCGAGTCCTCGATTTCCTGCCTGCGCCGTCCAGCCATTACGCAGCCGGGATGCCAGCCTGCGCTCTGTACCTATCACACGCCGCAGCTGCAGTCTCGCAGCCCTCGAGCACGCCCGCGGTTGACTTTGCGCCCTACATCACCCTGTGCAGTTCGTCTTGCGCGCCAGCGATCCGCTTGTCGTCATCTCACTCTTCCGCTCCACCCGTCTTCTGCTGCTCTCTATAGTTCTGTCAATCCGGCCAATCTTGCCAGCTGCTAGCTGATGCTCCCGCCCGTTTGTGCTAACACCCCTGGCACAGCGCTGGTCATTATTAGCCTGTTCGTCACTTTCTCTCCGATACATGCCCGACACACATCCCACACGACCACGACACTGACTGTCTGCAATATTAGATGACTATGAATGCTGCGCTGCCCTGGCCCAGCGCCTGACTGCCCTTCCTGCTCCATCCGTGCAATCCGATGTGACGCCTGCTGCTGAGCTCCGCGCTTGATCAGAGACGCCCGGCGTCGAGGACATGGGCGATTCGGGCGTGAGCGCGACCACTATGGCTACACCGCATCAAACGCGACCAGATCACGACGACCCTCTCACGCTGAACGAGTACGGCCTGCCCGAGCTACGATCCTCGCTCCACACCCCGCCCGCCATCGGAACGAGCCCGACCGCCATGATGGCCTCCTTCTCCGACTACTCGATGACGTTCGGCCAGAACCAGACCTTCAATCCCGCCTATGAGAAAGCACATCCTACCATCAAGACAGACTTCCGAACCCATCGGGGCAGCATCAGCAACATGAGCGACGAGATGGTGAGCGCCGGCAGTGGTGCGCATCCGCATCGGCTGAGCATCGGCAGTCCTGGCAATTACGGCCCGGATGACCACGACACCAGCCCAGAGAGCGCCGCTGCCCTGGGTATACTAGCGATCGGGGATACGACCCATGACGGATCGGCTCTGAGCATGAAGTTGGACGAGAGCGTGAGCGGGGACGGAGTTGATGGTTCTACCACGTCAAGAAAGGACAAGGACGGCAACCAGGACACTCCGTCGTGGGCCGAGATGAAAACAAAAGCTGGCAAGGACCGGAAGCGATTGCCGCTTGCGTGCATCGCCTGCCGGCGGAAGAAAATCAGATGCTCGGGCGAGAAGCCGGCCTGCAAGCATTGCCTCAGGAGCAGGATACCGTGTGTTTATAAGGTGACCACGCGCAAGGCGGCACCGCGGACAGACTACATGGCCATGTTGGACAAGCGGTTGCGCCGCATGGAGGACCGCGTCATCAAGCTTATCCCGAAAGAAAGTCTGCCGTCAGTTTCCGGCGTCGGTAGGTCGGTGGTGAAGCCTGCGCTGCCTGGCGCCCCGCCAAAGACGCCTGCAGCCAAAAAGCGTGCCGCTGATGAAGCGTTTGGAAACGAGTTGGACGACTGGTCAAAGTCAAAGTCTGCTAACCCAGATGTAGCGGGTTCTGGATCACGAACAAAAGACGCAGACGACAGTACATTGCTGACGGAAGGCCTCGAGAGTCTACCGCCAAAAGACATACAGGAGCATCTTGCTGAGGTCTATTTTGACTACGTTTACGGCCAGAGCTACCCTCTCCTGCACAAGCCGAGCTTCATGAGGAGGCTGGCGTCCGGAAACGTGCCCCCGGTTCTCATTCTGGCCATATGTGCAATATCAGCACGTTTCTCAACACACCCACAACTACGAACAGAGCCGTGCTTCCTTCGCGGAGACAATTGGGCTGAGCGCGCACGCCAGATCGCGTTGAAGCGCTATGATGCGCCCAACATTACAATCCTTATCGTCTATCTGATCCTTGGCCTGCATGAGTTTGGCACCTGTCAGGGTGGGCGTAGTTGGATGTTTGGTGGAATGGCCCAGAGAATGGCATACGCTCTTCAACTACACAAAGAGCTGGAGTACGACCCGAGCGTCGTCGAAGGCGAGAGAAAACCGCTTGGTCTTATAGACCGTGAGATTCGACGCAGGACGATGTGGTCGTGTTTCCTAATGGATCGGTTCAACTCTTCGGGCACCGATCGGCCGCTTTTCGTAAATGAGCAGTACATTGAGGTGCAACTGCCTGTGAAAGAGCATCTTTTTCTGCACGAGATCCAAGCGCCAACGGAAGATCTAGAAGGCAAGGTCCCAAATCCAGTGCCCCCTGATAGCGGTCAGCTTGCGAACGCTCGCGACAACATGGGTGTTTCGGCATACACCATCCGGTTAGTCTGTATATGGGGAAAGCTAATAAAGTATATGAATCTTGGCGGCAAGGAACGAGAACTGGAGCCCATGTGGTCTTCAAAATCAACCTTCTTCAACATCAGGAAAGAGGCACGCGAGTTCAAAGATTCGTTGCCAGAGATGCTGCTCTACAGCCCAGAGAATCTCAAGAGCCACGCTATTGGCAAGACGGCCAACCAATTTCTGTATATTCACATTTTTTTCCAGCAGATAATCTTGTTCATGCATCGTTTCTCTCTACCTTCAAAGGCAGGCAGCCGGCCACCCAAAGACATGCCGCACGACTTTCTTACCGAATCTGCGCGCACGGCGTTGGATGCCGCGAACCAGATCTCAATCCTCATTAATGAAGCCATGGAATTCAACGTCGTCGCTCCCTTTGCCGGATACTCTGCCTTCTTCTCGTCTACGGTTCACGTCCACGGCGTGTTTTCGAAAAATCCGAAATTAGAAGCACAGTCGAAGAAGTATCTCGCGTACAACGTCAAGTATCTTAGCAAGATGAAGAAGTACTGGGGCATGTTCCACTACATTGCAGAGAACTTGAAGGAGCTGTATCGGCAGCACGCTGATGCGCAACTGAGAGGGTCGACTGGGGGTGTTGACAAGAAGGGCAAGGCTGTCATCTTTCAGTACGGCGACTGGTTCGACAGATACCCGCACGGAGTGTCGAAGACCGATTACGAAGACGCGGCAGAATCCAATGCCAACGAGCCTGGGACCGATGCGGTACTTGGCCAGAAGAGCGATTTACAGAGCGTCGAGGAGTTCTTCGCGTCACTCTCGCCTCCTCAAAGGGCTGAACAACAACGCAAACAAGCGCGAAAGAACAAGTCCAAATCCGTGTCCAAGGTCGAGGCCTCACCACTTACCCACGCCGAAACCACCCAAAGGCAACAACAACAACACACATCCCAACAAATGCATCCTACCCAACAACTGCACCAAATAAACCACATCCACATCGCCCCCCAAGACGCCCTTGATGCCTCCGCCTTCGACCCCTCCTACTTCACGCAACCCACCCCCCAACCCCAACCCTACCTCGCCGACTACCCACACCCGCACGCGCCCCCACCCCTCCCCCTCCTCTCCACCTCCCCCACCTCCCTCGTCCACCCCTCGCACGTCGAACTCTCGCCCTTCCCCGACCTCTCCGCGCACCACCCACACCACGCGCCCAACAACGCCGCCTTCTGGAACCTCGACCCCATGGGCATGGGCGGCAGCGGCTTCTTCGACCCCAGCAATGCCTGGTTCCTGCCGTTCAATATGGAGCCGCCGACGCTGGGCGACGATGGCGTGTTTGGCGGCGCGGGGCAGGCGCCGTTTGATTTTGGGTTGGGGGGTGGGAATGTTGATTTGGGAGGGATGAATGGGTTGCCGGGTGGTGGGCATCGCGCGAGTGTGGGGGGGAGGGGGCAGGGTGGTGCGGGACATGGGGGCTCGGGGATGGAGGGCTTGGAGGGGATGGGTGAGGGGGGGAGGTCGTGATTGAATGTGAACATGTATGGCAGCTATGGTTGTTGTTGATGTTGTAGGCGAAAGAAGGGAACGCGTTGACTGTTATTGTTGTCATTATTATTATCTCAGATTCTGTGGTTTTGTCTCCGCATTGTTTGCGTTGAAATACATCATGATTCATAACGGGCAAATGTTTGGTTGTTTTTGGACGATGGAAATGAATGAATTGGATTGGGACTAATGTCGTTTTGTGTATTGTTTTTTTATATAACGTATGTGTGCTTTTTTAATCGCATGATAGGTATTAGCATTAGCGAATGTGCCGCTGGCGTTTCTGACGGGGTACGGCTTTTTAGTTGCTTTTCTTTCTCGATGTATGGTTTGCGTGGGCAGGCCTAGAGCTACGTCACATGACTTTCCATCTCAACCATGAGTTGTCGTTCGTTGCAGCCCTCTCAATCCGACTCCCAACTATTCACTTCGAACGGAACAATACTCATGAAAAGGTCCAATATGAATGGCGTGTCGACGACGAGGGTGCGCTGCGTCGGGACTAGAATAATAAATCTACAGCGGACTGAACTCGTAGTAAAGTCTCTACCGCCCCCCCACCCTACCCACACACCATCCCCACTGCTTCCTCTCCACCACACTCACTACTTAGTTGCCCATATTCTCGTCCTACTCACCGTCTTGCTCGACCGTCGTCGCCCTCACGCACTTCTTCTCGCGCGCATCGACGCCCAGCCACAGCAAATCCGGCCTCGAGTAGTGCCCCACGGCATCGACGAAATGGCGCACCGTGGTGATCAAGTCTAGCGGCAGCTCCGCATACACCATGCCCTCCTGCTCCGGCGGAATCGGCTCCGTCAACCTCCTCCCATCCGGGCCATACACAGCCGAGTGCCCGCCCCCGGGCTTGCTAAACAGCGGCGAGTCGTGCACTTTCATAGCGTCGATGCCCGCCGCCGACAGCACGCTCGTGCAGTGCAGCACGAACGTCGCCGCCTCGATGGCGTACGTCTGCGCCAGGATCTGCACGCCGTCGGCGCTCATGCTGAACAGCGCGGCTGCGCTGCCGTCGTGCGCGTGCACGGGCGGCCACGCTGCAACGTGGATTTGCTCGGCCTGGCTGATGGTGTGGTACTTGAGCAGCGGCTGCATGTGCTCCCAGCAGCTCAGCGCGCCGACGCGGCCCACGCCGTCGACGGCCACGACGTTGTGAAGGCTGGGGCCGTCGCCGTCGCCGAAGACGGTGCGCTCCATGTGCGTGGGCTTGAGCTTGCGGCGCTGCATGAGGAGTGTGCCCGTGGGCGAAATCAGGCATTGCGAGATGTAGAGCGAGTTGCCTTCGTTTTCCGAGAGCCCGAGGAGGACGGCGATGGCGTGGGTGCGCGCCGCGGCGCAGATGGTGGCTAGGTGCGGAGAGTCGTAGGAGAGCGAAGAGTTAATGTATTGCGTTGCCATGGGGGGGTCGAGGGGCCGGGACCTGCATGGTGTTAGTGGTCGGTGCTAAGTAGAAAATATGATGATGAGAGAGAGAGAGTTAGGCAAACTGACCATATCCACAGCGGATACCCCGGAATCCACACCTCAGGAAACGCAATCAGTTTCGCGCCCTCGCTGGCCGCTTCTTCGATCAGCCGGCATGTTTTGTCGACGGTGGCGGCGAGGTCGAACCACACTGGCTCGTGCTGCGTGACGGCGACTTTGACCATGCTTGATTTTTCTAGCTTGTCTATACGCAGTATGGTTTGGTTTCCTTTGGTCTGGCTTGGATGGTTGAGGAGATTTGACTTCTGATAGATACATGCGCGAGATACGAACCCTGAGCTTTTATAGATACTTACCCCGCCGCTTTCTGCAGTGCCACGTTTGTAGGCGTACAAACCTTGCTATGGTATCCCCCCAACGGGAATTGTACCTAGCCTCGCGAGCACAGCACGCTGTGCCTCTTTGAACCCTTGTGCATATCGGTGGTATTTATAGGTAAGAGGCACGGATACACGGCGGGACCGAGTGCGCTTGTGGGGATTTTGTTGGGTCTTGTGGGGTCAGGTTCCGATGTCTCACTCGGGTTATTGGGTGAGTTGGGTTGGATAGATCTCGAGGCGTCCTACGGGCGTTCTCGAGGCGTCCGCGTCCTACGGGCGGGCGTACATGGGAGCGATGCCGCGGTCTAACGGATTTGGCGTGCTGCAAGACGAGCTTTGTGTTCGGAGGCATGCATGGAGCATTGTTTAGAGGGAGGGCTTATAGGCGCTGGCTATTGCGGGGTTTTCGCGTTTGCCTTTGATTGGGTGTTCTCTGTAGAAGAGGATGTGGGTGTTGTGCGGTGAGGTGATTGAGATAGTGTCGGTGTTCTCGGTGTTCGGCTAGACTTGCCCGGGGCATGACATAAGCACTAAAAGAACAATCTGGCAGCTGCTCTTCACAGTCCAACTACATCGCGGTCTTCCGCGACAAAACTATCACCTACTGCCACTCAGTTGTACGAAATTTCTATTTACGACATCTAACTGCTCCGAATTACAACACGTGGTGATTGTGCTGGATCAGATGAAGTTGCTCGCCTTGAGCTTGCGAAAACTTCTCTGTTGGATAACACCCCGAACAAAGGTAGAGCTGAGCTTCTGGCAGCTCGTCTCCAAGGAACGGAAATCATGCATTGCACTATGTTGTACGATGCTCATCGGTGGGGAATACATAACCACTGAGGTACGTCTACCTAGGTGGAGCCAGCGTCACGTGACCTTATATATCAACCCAGAACTAGTCTAGGGGCCTATTCTAAAACTACTCAAGAAAAGGCCCCAACAGAACATGCGGTTCAGCCACTTGGACCAGATCATCGGTCAGCTTCCGGAAAACCCCACCAAAGACTACCACAAAGCTCCCCGCACATTCCGCAAACGAACGATAGCCATCGATAACATTTCCCGCAACCGCTATATCGTTCGGCGGATCTAGCACGAACCTGGATTCTTGCGCCCACAAATACTCGGACCTAGCGCCGTTGAGCATTAGTGCCAGGGTCAGCGCGGTCTCGCAAATCGACAGCAGCGAGCGCTCAACATTCGCTGGGATCTGCCTGTGCTGGTACACAGCATTGGGGATGAAGGGTTCGAGCTCACTCCAGACTTCTTGGGTCAGCTCTTCGGCGTGTTTCTTACGGTGAATGAGCTGGGGGTCCAATGCTTTGCCTATGGCGCAGGCTCGCACGCGCCATTCGAGAAGGTCGTCTTGAGATACTAGACACTATGTCAGTCCGACAGCTAAGGCACGTCGAAATGTGGAGGCAGTGCTCACCCAAGTTCGAGGCGCGAATCTTGTTGTGCAGCACCATGAGTGCATCCTCATTCTCAAGATCGAACCCGAAATACGCATGCTCTGGCGAAAAACAGCATTCGTATAATGTCGACGCTACCACTCTCATCACCCAGAACTCCTTAGCTTCGGCAGTCAGAAGCGCGTATCTGGCGTCTGGTACTGACACGTTCTCGTTCGTGCAGTGCTTCCTGACAAGCTTCCAGATGTCACGACGGAGCTTGGTGAAAGCCAAAGAGACCTCTTGATCGCTGAGGCCTTGCGAACCAAGACCCATGTTTACTGTTATCCCGTGGAGCTTGTTGACCGCGTTGCGGCTTTCGAGAAGCTGTTCCGATATAAGTCGTTTCTCCTCTGTCGCTCTATGAAGCTCCTCAACATGACGTTGCTTTTCAGTCTCAGATGCTTGGAGTTTGTCTTCGAGCTTGTTGATCTCCTCTTTTTGTTGCGCAATCTTGGATTTGTTCCTGGAATCCGTCTCATTCGCTTGGGTCTAGTATGATGATCATTAGTCTTCATCCGTTTGTCTACGAGTGGTCCTGTTATGCTTACGATATGTTCAGAGGGCGATGGAGTTGCTGAAGGAACCTCACTTCTAAAGTTGACCTCTTCCATATGGCTGTCAGTTCGATTTCGTACTTCGTCGCGGCTAAGGCTACCAACACGGTTGCGACCCGATGAACTGGATGGCGGATAAGGGGAAAAGCGAGGGTCAGCGCGAGATTTCCGGGGATTACGGCCTGTATGCTTCTCAAGACGATATTCTTCCTCGTAGCTTAAGTCCATATCCTGCGGAAACCCAGAGGAAGGACCAGAATATTGTGCGCTTCCCCATTTTCCTACGTACTCCTGGATCGGTGGTGTCGGCATTTGGGTCGGTGTCCAAAAGAGTTTTCTGATGAGAGCTGAGACCGGGATTGGGAAACAAAAGTACATTGTGTGAGATTTAACCTTCCCTGTTACTCGGCCGACCTGAAGGCATGCACTAATGTCGAAAATTAGCAAGTGTCTGATTGGAAAGACGGTAGGGTCTGCCAAGACTCAAGATCAACACTATACTATGGTAAGAAACAGACTACATGCTTGGCATGTCTCAATCTTTCACCACTACAATTGACGCGCTAGTGATTTCTGAACATGTTTTTCATATGATCACATCTTTGTGAAAACGTAGCAAACAGTCTGTTTGCTTTTGCAGGCATGTTTGCTCTTTTTGACTCAATCATTATTTGAAAGAAGCACACCGGAAGGTCGTAAGGATTTAAGTAGGCCCAAGTAAGACTAATTCCAACATTCCAGACCACCGGCCTACCTTATCTCTCTTCAGTTAAATGCACTTCGAATCGCATCTGAAGTCACGTACGATAATGGACCGGAACACGAACGAGCGTTTCGTCGAATCGCCCAACCAGCTGACCGATGATGTAACTACGTGGCTAGGATCACATGATTTCCTATTGTAGCAGGCAATGTGTTGCGGTTATGAGGAGAAGCAGATCACGTAATGGTGTTCTGGTGCTACTTCCTCACTTATCGAGTACCTCTTACCTTAGCTGCATTACAGATACGTCATGTCATAGACCCCGCTGCTGGCCCTTTGAGAGGGCAGCACGAACACAACACGACAACAGATAGCAATACAAGCGTTGATCCGCAGCACCCAATTGACACTGCTTACCCAGTTACAGATGATGACTCTGATCGAATGGTCCTGGCGCTTGACTTTGGCACCACCTACAGCGGGTATGATCGTGAGCTCCTAAATATTTGATATACACACTAAACAAGAACTAGTGTTGCATACGCCTTCTCGTCAAAGCCTGAAGAAATTCACTGCATCCAAGACTGGCCAGGCACGTTCAAGTGGGGTTACGAACTGGATCGGACATCTGAGGAGAAGATTGTGGGGATCAAACTCCTCCTTGATCCTGATCAGAAGAGGCCGCTTTTCCACACCGCTGGAGCAACGCCTACCAAAGCAGCGATTGCAAAGCTGGGGAGGCCACCTGTTGATGTCGCAAGCGATTATATTGGTGCCATCTACAAGCACGCCCTCGATACCATAGCTGGAAAGTTCCCGAAGGGGTATCTCAACGACACTCGCAAAAGCTTTGTCATGACGGTCCCAGCTGTTTGGTCTGATAAAGCGAAAGATACCACTCTCAAAGTAAGCGTCCTGTGAAACTAGATTGATCAAATGCTAAGCTAAAAGCTTTAGGCTGCACAGAACGCTTGACTATCGCCAGTGCAACTCATCAAAGAGCCTGAGGCTGCAGCCATGTTTACATTACACCAGCTCAAAAATCAAGGAGTTAATGTTGTAACGGTTTGGGCCTTGCCCAGACCTACTCTAGTACGAGTTGGGATAGCTCATGTACGGCTATCTATATATGTAGCTCAGCCCACCTCAGGTAGTAAACTCAGCGCAGTTCCTCCCCTCTCTCATCCTCTAGTTGCACCGTTACAAATGTGAGAGAACCATCATATGTATTCTGCATAGTAACATGCTCATTCATGCTATAGGTCGGAGATGCAATCACCATTTGTGACGCAGGAGGAGGTACGGTCGATCTTGTATCATATGAGATCCTCAACCTCCACCCGCTTGAGCTTAAAGAGCTTTGCCCTTCCACCGGTAACCATTCGCGCATGGACCTTTTTGCCTTCCACTTACATGTCCTCCAGGTGGAATTGCAGGATCTCTGATGACCAACAAGGGGTTCGAGACCTGGATCAGGGATATGGTCGGGGAGCGAGCGTACTTCGACTTGAAGGACACGGATGCCTACCGCCGCGTGATGAAAGACTTTGATAACTCCATAAAACCATCTTTCAGAGGTGAGGGGGATGAGGATGAACCAATCAACTTTCCCATGGCGGACCTCGAAGACAATCCGTCTAGGGGAATCGCGAACAACTGCATGACTCTAACTGTGTAAGTTGCACGTCCCAATTGGAAAAAGACCAAACATCTCACAGGAACAGAAATGATCTCCTAGCCATGTTTCAGCCTGTCGTCGAAGAGACAGGTGAGCTGGTATCACGGCAGGTTGAAAAGGTTCAGTACAAACGCGTGTCCTCAGGTCACCCTCAAGGCGCATCCATCAAGGTAAGACGATCAAACCGAACCCATTTAGTAAGCTCTAACGTAAGCATACAGGCCATATTCCTAGTCGGCGGATTCGGGGAGAGCCAGTTCATCAGGGAAAGTATCATGGCAAATCATGAGGACATACAAGTCATCCAACCGAACGGCGCGTAAGTAAACCCGTGAACATGTCGCACTATAAACCAACTAACAGAACTCCAGATGGTCTGCTATTGTGCGGTAAGTCGGAGCAGCACTGCAGTCTGGTGTTCTGAATAGCCAGCTAATTCTTGCAACAGAGGGGCTGCCATGAGCAAACTCCCACGCCAGGTCGCTGTGCTGTCCAGCGCGGCACAACGTCACTACGGCGTAAAATCCCGGTCGCCCTGGGACAAGATGACCCACCAGGGCCAGCCGAAGATCTGGGACTCGCACTTGGAAATGCACCATGTCACAGTGATGACTTGGTTCATCAAGAAGGCGAGTGTGTGGAATTCACAAACTGTGCCAATGAGTGCTAACTTAACCGCAGTCCGATGATCTGGAGCGCGACAGCGCCATTGCGTCCTAGTTCTTTCGAACATGGGACTACCCAATGAGCGCCCAGGACTATCACATCCAGGACGAGCTGGAAATGTGCTCCAAGGACAATGCACCCGTCTATCCTAAGAAGTGTATGTTCCACTAAGCCAGCCATTTTGACTCGGAGAACTGATCATACATACAGCTGTAATTCGCAACTGTGCCCTCAAGATCGACCTCAGCAAAGTTCCGAAGAACAAGTTCGAGAAGGTTACAAAGTCTGGTAGGACATACTTGAAGCTGGACTACAGACTCCTGATAAGGGTCGAGGGCGCTCAGATGGTCTTCTCGTTCGATTGCGGGGGGAAGGAGTATGGTCGGATAGAGGCGGATTTTGGAACGTAGAGGATTTGATCGTCTCAGATATCGGTTTACCATCAGGGTTCAGATCTGGTGTGTAGACTACTGTCATTGTTCTGTTTGATGGACAGACACCTGCCATAAACTTAGATACCTCGGTTAGCTCAGGTGACCCTGAGATGGTAGTCAGGTGGAAATAAGACAAATCAAACGGACGTTTGCAATAACTTTTTATCCCACTTCCACACTCACCAGAGCCCTCCAAATCTCCACAACCCCCGCCATGTCTTCACTTCTCCCCCAAATACCGCCCCCACATACGATACACCCACACGCGGTTCACCTTGCCAAACACGTCTACACGCACAGTCAGCCCGCGTCCCTAAAAACTGCACCCCTCCCCCATTCATCCTCCCACCCCAACATCCATCTAACAAACAAACTAAAATCCACTCACACATCGGCACACAAGCCACAAACCCACACAACGTAACCGTACCAAACACACGGCCCATATGCCCCGGCCCCCGCGCCGCAAACTCATTGACGAACGTGCTGAAGGCGTAGAACAGAAAGTTCTTGATCATCATCTGCAAGATGAAGATTTCGGTGGCGTGGGGCTTGAACGCGTCTCTGGAGGTGGGAAAAGGGGGAAGAGTCAGTGAGAAGGGGATGAGTGATTGATGGGAGGGAAAGGACGGGACGGGGATAGTAGAAAAGAGAGGCTCGCAACGCACAAAATATACAACCCCCCACTCGTACTCGCCACACTCGTCCCAAAACACACACACCCATAGCAAAAACTACACAAATACACCACGCCCATGGGCCCCAGCCCCACCTTGCCCTCATCGAGCGCCCAGCCCCAAACAAACCACCCCACCGCAAACATAACCACCGCAGCCCCACACACCGGGATGCGAAACTCGGCCTCATACACGCCGCCATTCCTGCGCGCCAGCCGCCGCGCCGTGAAGTCGCACAGCGGGCCCGCAGACACGCCGAGTATGCCGCCGACCAGCGCGCCTGTGAAGAAAAACCCGTTCTGCGCTACGGAGAGCGAGTACGGGGGTGGCGTGAAGATTTGCGCGAGCGTGTAGGCGGTGCCGACGAAGAAGGAGACGAGGATGGCGCTGACGAGCTGGATCCAGAGGACGGCGGGGTTGAAAAGGTGCAGGAAGATGGAGAGGAGGAGTTTGGGGAGGGGGATGGCGGTGTAGGTGCCGGAGGTGAGGCGGAGGTCTTGGAGGAAGGTGCGTTTGGGGATGGGGGTTGGGGGTGTGGTCGCGTCTTCTGTGATGGTGTTGCCGCTGGCCTTTTCGTTCTCGGGGACGACTACGGCTGAGCTTGCCGTTGGCGAGGACGACGTGGCCACATCGCTCCTGCGAAACTGACTCTCCGGCAGAAAGAAAAACACGCCCGCCATGCCAAACATCTGTATCGGCAGCAGTATGACGAACAGGTTCCGCGCGCCGAGGTGCTGGAACGTCGTGCCGGCGATGATCGCCACGAAAGACGACAAGCACGCGAGCGTAAGTACGAGAAGCGCTGTTCGCAGCCCGCGTTCATGCAGGAAGAACATGTCGCCAATTGCCGCCACAGAAAGCGACTCGAACGCCGTGGTCCCGATCCCCTGCACCATGCGGCCTGCCAGCAGTACGTCGTAGGACTTGTGCAGTGTGGGCTGGTCGAAGCCCGCGATGCAGATGCCCGTGCCGATTACGCCGAAGAAGCTGGCGACGAGAAATTGTGGACGCTTGCCGTATTTTTGGGCGAGGACGGAGACGAAGGGGCTGTGTGAGGAGCGAGGATGGATGTTAGTGAGTGCACGGGATGGGATGGGACGGGGTGAAGGGGATGGGGGGAGAGGGAACGGACCCGAGGGCGCCGACGATGAGCAGCTGGTAGCCCGAGAGCTCGGCGACGTGTTTGACGGGCACGTGGAGTTGCTTTGCGAGGGCGACGGTCGCAGGCGCGATCATGGGGCCCGGACACGCGGCGAAGAGGATGCAGTTGAAGAAGAGGAACGCGAATGCGGCTTCGCGTTTCCACGTCGGCCAGAGCTGTGGGTATCAGAACAGGCAGTTCAGTTCAGTTTGTATAGTTTCCGAAAGCAGGGGTCCTACAAGAGGGTCATTCGGGTCATCGGACGGCTGGGGCACGAGAATGATGTGTGCTCTCTGTTAGCGTTAGCAATTCAGTTTACTATCGTTCTTGCGAGTCGTAGTTCAAACCTTGCCCTTGCCGTGTTTGAAGTGCGAGTGCTCATACTGATGCTCCGTGCTCGTCTGCGCAGTATCAACCAAGTACTCTGTTCCGGGAGGTCTCGCCTCGCCTTTTGGCTCGATGATGCCGAGAGCCATGATAGCGACAGATCAGATCAGATCAGATACAGCAAAAAAAAGGAAAACGAGGTAAATAGAAGAAGGCTTGTAAGTGGCATCAGGTTCCCCTGGTTTAAGTACAACCGAAGCGATAACGCTGGAGACCGTTGCACGCCCTGCATGCTGCCCCGCACAGGGGAGCAAGTCACATAGTACGGATGCTGGTCGAGACTCTTCGGCGAATAAAAGTGTTACACAGACTGTACGCCAAGGGTACTCGAATTAGGCGGCGGGGCGGGCAGGGCAGCACGACAATCTGCCGATAGCCATGCTGTCGGTACGCCTGTATCTGCATGCGTTCAGGAACGCCTAGGGAAATGAGCAAATAGACTGAAGGGGGCAAATGAGGGGTAAATCGAATAAAATACTTGGTATAGATTTTGTAAGACGTATTTGTAGTACTGATATACATGTGTTAGAGGTATTGCCTAAGATATACAATGTCGTGGAGCCATTCGAAACCCGTATACTACGACGGTATAGAGCCGCGGAGTGTATGCAATCATTGCAGATTGAAATTCGTGTACACCTGCGACGGGTCAATCACGATCGAGTCGTCGAGGTTAGTGAACTGCAGGATCTCAGAGTTGAGGTCAAACGAGCTTGAATCGTCGAAGGCGAGATCGAGGCTCTGCTGTGTTTGGAGAGGCGTCATGAAGTTGCTATTCATTGTACGTCAATTCATAGCTCTTTGGTACGAGTAAGCTAGCTAAACTTACGGATCAAAGTTGCCCCAGAGCTGCGCAATCAGATCGTCATCTAGCAACACGCCCACGTTCGTTATCTGGTTCTCGTCTGATATGCCGAGATCTGCGAGGCGCATCGGCGTCTCTTCCGTCACCATTCTGCAGAATCCGATTTGGTCCATCCCGCGGAGGAGCACGATGCCAGCTTCGATGTTGGCGCGGTAATGCGGCATTTTGGTGTGTGCGTATGCTAGAATCAATATCATGATAAGCCGTAGGATGCAGGTACTGTCAAATGCTGTCAGACTAGTGAGTGTACCGTCGGCAGCCATCTGCTCTAGAATGGCAAGGCTCTTTTGCGCGGCGTCGATGCATGTCTTGCCCATTCTTTCAAACCATATCTTCTTACTTGAGCCAAGAGTGCTATGTTTGACTACGAGGTGGAGAAGGAATGGCCGGCACAGGAGAATGGTGGAAGCCCAGTAATGCAGATGTAGTATTGCGACAGCGCGTCTGTGTGTTGGCGGCGATGGGACATCGTGCTTGAGATGTGGAGGTATGAGTTGTTGCCATTTTTGGAGAGAGAGCAGTAGGTTTGATATCGTCGAAAACGATATGGTTCTAGCGTGCGCCGACCGGTCGGTGTAAACCGCCTGAATTATCTCTCTTTTCAAGCGACAGAGCGACACATATGTCGATAGCCATGACAGTGGCGTATGCATCCCGGGGTAGAGTCTCTGATATTGTTACTCTATAAAGTTTATAAGAAAAATTAACAATGCAACATACCTGCTCAGAGGGCAATGGGGTGTCCACTTTCAGGAAACGTTCATCAATGAGTGTTGGACTGCCTCCTCGCGAAGCAATTTCTTGATCCAGTGTATAGAGAGTCCACCAAATCCGTCGGTTCTGTTCCCTCTCCATAGACGCTCCGGACTCTGGCATCTGATCGCGATGCAGTCCGAGCGAGTAGGCCATCTGGATGCTAGCTCCCATATACAAGTATGAGCTGACTCTAGAGCATAGATTTTCCAGCGCGATACTCTATGGGTAGTCAGGTCTGGAATTGATCGTGAGCTTTTGGGCTTACAAATATGGCTAACGCCCGGACGCTATCAATGTCCGCTTCATCATATACATTAGGAACAAGTAGCTTCGCAAGCGTAATATAGTCCGAGGAGGACTTCGAATCAGAAACCGACGGTAGTTGGAGATGCACGGGGGATTGATGATCTGAGACTTGACCTTCACACCCGGATGCTCCGATAGCGAAGATGCAATACAAAGAACACATCCATGAGCTTGTAACGGCGGCTGCGGCAGCGGAGTAAGTATTGTCAACTCGGTTGAGAAAGGTCTCTATCGAGTAGAACCAGTGAGTGCAATGCACGTCTTCTAGAAATTTCGAGACATAGTAATCACACGTCTCGCGTGGTGGAAGATAGTAGCGATCATCCGCTTGAGATGCCACGGACGGGGAAGGCGTTGGCAACGTGGGTGGATATGCCCCGACCTTTGGAGGAGCGATGATACTTGAATCTCTCCGCGGTGTATCTCCAATAGAACAGACGGCTGCATTGAAAGGGATTTCCGAGTGAGCCCCAACATAACCTGTGCGCAGTTAGGCCTGGCTAGTGTGAAGGGGGCATGTGGGTACTGACGAAATCTTCCATTGGAATCCTTCATCATACATCCGAGTGACTCATGGAGGTCTTTCACCGACTCCACCACCGGTTCAGCTTCTGGCGGGCAATCTTCTTCCCCCGAAGACGGCTGTTCCTGCACCGATGGAGTCGGTGTTTGCTGGCTCTTCGGGCTGCGTCCGTTTACTACATTCTTTGCAATAGCCCGTAAAGACTGTAGGTTAAGTTCTTGATCTGGAAAGAAGTGCTCTAGAATCCGCATAGAGCATTGGTATTCCTCCTCGGTAACATGGTAGTAGGGACGTTTTCGGCGCGGTGTTGCTATCCGGCACGCAGCCCCGGTTCGGGCACAGTACCGACAAGGCCCGGGGACTGCAGGTGTCAGCTCGTCGACCACTTGGATTATAGCCAGTTTCTCTGTTTGATAGGGCTCTTCATACCTGGATCAATACACTGGATATAATGTTAGTGGCTTGGCACTCTCCAATACAGCGACGATGACTTGCTTTAGTCTTGCGGCTTCTGCATCTATCACAACTACTGTGCACTCGATGTGCACCTGGTAGTCTGTTCGTAGCAACAGACTGTCCACGAAATGTTCCCACTTCTGTCATTATGTCTTCACGAATCGTTTCCTGGAGGCTGAAGATCACAGATGGAGGTCGAGAAAGTACCGGTAGTGCCAGTAGAATGGATAGAAGAAAATGGGGATGCTGCAGACAAAAATGCGGGGAAGAGTTGGGGAAGGCGAAAATGTGGGGGCACTATTTAAGCTTGCCTGCACCGCTCCTGGTCGTGCGCCTGCGTAGATAGCCGAACTCAGCGGCTAATACGGAACGGAGGGGTTGAGAGACAAGCTCTGGAATTTATTTGAAATACAGGGTTCAGATTTGAGGTTCTACAACGTAAGTGTCCGACTATGCCAGCTTGATAACGATCGACTTCGTTTCGAGGAAATTGTTCAGCGAGTATGCGGGCTCTCCCTCTCGCCCAGAGCCCGACGACTTGTAGCCGCCAAAAGGCATACCTCTTCCAACTTCTGGGCTTGTGCAGTTGATACCGACAGTGCCAGCTTCAAGGCCCTTGGCGAATCGTAGGGCGCGATCGATATTCTTGGTGTAGACGGCGGCATAAAGCCCAAACTCAGTATTGTTTGCCTTCTGCAACACCTCTTCCTCTGTCTTGAACACGTTGATGTTGACTACGGGGCCAAAAATCTCTTCTTTCATTATGGTGGCGTCTTCAGGGGTGTTGGTAAAGATGGTCGGCTGAATGTAGAAGCCTTCTCTATCGGAGGGTGCGCTGCCGCCAATCAAGAGTTCTCCAGACTGCTTGCCCATTTCAAGATAACGTAACACGGTCTTGTGTTGCGCCTCGTCTGCTTGAGGGCCATGATCGATGCCCGTTTCTAATGGGTCACCCATCGTGACGTTCTTGCTGAAATATTCTTTGAAGCTTGCGAGATAGTTGTCCGCAATGGTATCTTGGACATAGACACGCGAATTGGCCATACACACTTGGCCGCTGTTGTTTTGGATGCTATAAGCTGTCTCTTTGACGGCAGCTTCGATATCGGCATCCTCGAACACGACAGCAGGCGATTTGCCTCCAAGCTCGAGGTAGACTTGCTTCAAGTTCGACTTGGCAGCAGCAGCTTGAATAATACGTCCTGTACGGCCAGATCCAGTGAACGACAATGCACGAACATCCATGTGGTGGCTAAGAATTGACCCGGAGACATTGCCGAAGCCTGTGATGATGTTTATAACACCAGGTGGGAAGCCTGCTTTCTGGACTAGGGTAGCAAACTTCGCAGACTACCAAAAGCTGGTCAGTTGTATCGTTGATACAGTTCTTCGATTCGACTTACTGTCAATGGAGCTTTCTCGCTGCTCTTCAACACGACGGTGTTTCCTACAATGAGAGCAGGAGCCAATTTGCCTGCGAGGAAGAGAAGCGGTACATTCCACGGAATGATGGCAGCAACAACTCCATAGGGCTGCCGCAGGGTCATGTTGACGTAGCCAGGTGTTTGCACACTCGTGGTTCCTTGCACTGTGTAGCCAACCTCGGCATAATACTGCCATTTGCTAGCACAAGCGTGTGCATCAAAGAAAGAACCCAATGGCTTTCCCATGGAAGCTGCCTCGAGTGCTGCCAATTCGTCATTGCTCTCCCGGACCAGAGTGGCAAGTTTTCTAAGGTAGGGAGCGCGCTGGTCAGGCGAGAGTGCGGACCATGCAGGGAATGCAGCTTTGGCAGATGCTACAGCACGATCGGTATCCTGCTCGGAGGCCTCGTGCACTGGACGGACAGTTAGAGAGAAGATGCTCGTCATCTCCAAGATACGCACCTTTAGCGACATGCTTGAGAGTAGCTGGGTTGGTGATGTCGAATGTCTTTCCATTGGAGGATTCGACGAACTGTGGACGTTAGTTGACGGCATGAGTGGCTGGAGAAGGCACTCACTTCTCCATTGATGAAGAGACGCGTCTCAATTTTGTCTGGAAGTCCCATGGTGGTTGTTCAGACGGAATGTCGATGTTGCGGATGGGCAGATTTTCTCGATAACAACGGCGAAGAGAGGCCGAGGCACAGCCAATATATACCTAGACATAGGTGCCAGCGTAGGAACAGGGTGATGTGTCGTAGCACCATCACGCAGTGCCCGGGTGGCACCAAGACGATGTTCTAGACGCTTGTTGCGATTATCTAGCAGTTGGTCAAGCTGCGTTCTCGATCGGACACGTTTGAGAGGCTGCCCAACTCGTCTGAGTATATGCTCGACGTCAGCACTAGAGGAGCGCCTGGTCGACGGACAGGACGAGGCTCAGGAACGCGAGCGAAGAGGCGATAGACCCCACATGTTCGGCGCCAGGCGGGGTGGAGTGGCAAGCCGCCACCGGGGCACCTGCCTGCAGTGGGGGAAGGGGCGGGGGGCAGTCACAGGGTTTCGTGAAGCTCCGCCTCGCGCACCACATGCAGCCCCTCGGTCTCATTTGGCCGCAACAGCTGCGCTTCTCTGCAGATTAATTGCCGGCCAAACGGAGGCGCTCAATTCGCGAAGGCGGCCACGGGAGTTCTTGTCGGCCATGGGGTGCCGTGGCCGTGGGCGCAGCTGTGTGCAGGCCGGAGAGCGTCGCGTCGAGCATCGCGACGAGAGCTTAAGAAGCGCTGGATCCGTGGCGGCTGAGAGGTTTCCACAGGCACCGCCAAAGTGTGATCGAGTTGAAGCCGAAGCGTGATCGAATTGACAATAACAATGGGCAGCGAAATCGAAGAGCTCAAGCAGGTGGTTGCGCAGCTGCAGCAGCAGGTGACGCGTCTGAGTGGTGAGTGGGGGCGCTTAGTCATCCGCCAAAATCCTCACACTTGCACTCCAGTCCAGCTAACGGCGTCTCTCCACCGACGCAGACCAGGAAGAGGTGCGCAAGCTGCAGTACAAGTACGGCTACTACCTCGACAAGTGCCTGTACAAGGAGGTGAGTCGCCCGCTGGCACCATGTTGCTGCTGCTGACGACTGCGTGTGCGTGCTGACACCCGCGTCCAGGTCGCCAACCTCTACTCCGACCACCCGGACACCTGTGTCGAGTTTCTCGGCGGCCGCTACAATGGCAAGGAGGGCGTCGAGCGCCTGTACATCGGCCGCTTCGCCAAAGCCTTCGTGAACGGCCGCAATGGCCCCGTCCACGGCTTCTTGCTCGACCACCCACAGATCCAGGGCATCGTCGACGTCAATCCCGCCGGCACCCGCGCCAAAGGCCGCTTCCGCAGCATGATGTCGGCCGGCACCCACGAGAGCGTCAAGGACACACACCCGCGCGGCCTCGTGCAGTGGTGGGAGGGCGGCATCTACGAGAACGAGTACATCAAGGAGAACGGCGTGTGGAAGATCTTCCGTCTAAAGTACTTCCCCTTCTGGCATGCCAACTTCGAGAAGGGCTGGTCGCACACCAAGCCCAACTACATTCCCTTTCTCTCGACCACGTATCCAGACGATCCGAACGGCCCCAACGAGCTATGCGAGCACCCCATGCTGTGGCCGGACACCCGCGTCGTGCCGTTCCATTACGAGCACCCCGTCACCGGCCAGCAGGTGGCCGACGACGACTTGAGGGCTCCACACTACGGCGAAGACCCCAGCACTAGTACACCTCCGATGGTGCTTAGCAAGCCCAAGTCGGATCCGTAGATATAATTCAATATGCATGAATGCTGTGTCAGAAGTTTGGCTCTGAGGCACTGTCAACAAGTGTTTCGCGTTACGCCAGTATGTTTCTAGCCCTGCCGTGTCAGTCACATCAGCTACCAATCGATGCTGTGGTAAGACCTGGGACAGATTCCGATGGACGGTGATGATGGTTATCTGGGTAGTCTCGTTGGGGGTCACTTGTGTCCACACTGAACACCAGTCTCTCCACGGAGGACAAACTTGTGATTCGGACGCGTGCTGATCTGTACACACAAGTTCCTTGTTTCTTGAAAAACTTTTAGTGCAACGAAGCTACTGACATTCATAGGACTGACTACTCTACTGCTCCAACGGCAATTTGAAGAGTCGGATTGCATTCCCCCTGGCCACCGCTTCCTTTTGATCTTCCGGCAAGTCTACCGTTTTCCACCAGTTCTGTCCTTCTTCCACCGTCTCATATGGCGTATCTGTCTGTGTTAGCAGGAGTACCACGTGCTACCACAGTCATCCATACCAATGGCGTACAAGCACCTGTCCAATCCAATCTCTTCGATACAGAATTTCAGTCCCCGGGTATTGTAGTTTCCGGACGTTGTGATTGAGACGTTGTGTGTAAAGTAGTAACTGTAATCATTCTTCATTGGCCTCGATCCGCGCTTAAACGGGTGGTTGATCCAATGGCTCGCCCTCCATAGGTTGAAGGGTATTCTGCAGTAAGGTCAGTCACCAGCACAGAACGAGCTACAAACGACTCACCCCTCGCCCAGATGGCCCGCGACTATCTGGACCTTCGGATACCGATCAAAAATACCCGATGAGCAGATAGCGTACAAATGCCAGGACAAATCGAGATGAAACTGCACACCAGCGCCCAGCAAGTGCTTCCTATCCCCATACTTCGTCCCCGATCGTAAGTCTTGCGGGATGGCATATCGAGGGTGAAAGTAGATGGGAACATCCAGCTCCTGCACCGTCTCCCAGAATAGCTCGTACTCTGGGGTATCAAAGTACACCTTCTCATCGGCTTCGACGCCCTTGGACTGAAAGTCGTTGACCAGACCACCAAACATTCCAAGCTCTTTCACCGCTCTCCGCAGCTCATCTGACGCGTCTTCGGCGTTATGCATCGACAACGCGGCCAGCGCCCCGAATCTCTTGGGGTTCTTCGCCACCTCTCCTGCGAGATAGTCGTTCGCAACGCGCGCCATATCCTTCGCTTTCCCTGGATCCGCTTCGCCTTGTGCACCCGGCGAGGTCAGTGAGAGTAGCATATACTCCACGCCATGCTCGTCCATGGCCTTGAGACGCTCATCGTGAATGTCGAGCAGCCGTTTCTCATGAGCAGAAAGACCAGTTGATTCGTCGCTTCCCGGACGCATAAGTGATTGGAACTGGGCAAACGTGTGGGCTTCCACGCCGGCCTGGTCGATTATGGCCTCCTCAATTGCGATTGTGCCTTTCATGTTGCAGTTCGCTGCTCGAAGTTAAAGATGACAATACGTAAGTTCTTGTCTGAGAACTCACAAATGCCAAACTGATATATCCAGTTCGCTACTACCTAGGTAGTGTTAAGGGGGGTCGCAGAGCATCGACCACACTTCCAGTCAGTTACCATGATTCCCACCATACACTACCCTTGTAATAGTTCCCCACACAGAGCAATGAGTATTACCCCATGCACATAGTCCTGCAACTACCGGAGCCCGTATGCATCTGGGTGCATCAAAACTACTGTCGGCCCCATACCACCGACCGTACACATTGGGAATTACTTCGGTCTCATCATCCCGATGGCGACTATGCCCCTGCAAACGTTCGCCGCTACCCCGCACACTACCGCACCCCACATATTCCTAAAGAGACAGACTACCATGTACGGTCCCTTGTAATTGTGCTTTCTGTCGTGCCACAGACGTGTACCCTGCAGTCTTCGGATATTAGAATACTCAATTCGAACAAATGTGTTATCCAGACTGTCTTTCACTGTACACTCGTACTCGCAATGGCACATCTTTTTTCCTTAGCGGCACCGCCGTCTCCTGCGTACCATGAGGGCAACCGATCAGGCGACCAAGTCAAGTTCCCAGACACTGGCTTTTTCCAAGGGTTCAACAAGCCATCGCGGTTAGAGGGTGACATCTTCGAACTCGAAACCTCAGGCACGATTCCTAAGGACATGAACGGCACCTTCTACCGCGTACAGCCTGACCACCGCTTCCCTCCCCTTTTCGAGGAAGACATTCACTTCAATGGCGACGGATCAGTATCTGCGTTTCGATTCGAAAACGGGCATGTCGATTTCAAGCAGAGATACGTGCACACGGATCGCTACAAAGCAGAGACGAAGGCGAGGAGAGCTTTGTTGGGAAGGTACAGGAACCCGTATACGGATAACGAGATGGTGAAGGGCATCATCCGAACTGCATCAAACACCAATGTTGTTTTCTGGAGAGGTGTGTTGCTGGCGATGAAAGAAGACGGGCCACCGTTCGCCATGGATCCGGTCACTCTCGAGACTATTGGGCGATATGATTTCGACGGTCAAGTGCAATCGCCGACTTTCACCGCACATCCGAAGTTCGACCCAGACACGGGGGAGATGGTGTGCTACGGTTATGAGGCTGGTGGTGATGGCCACGACGCGAGCAATGACATCGTCGTATACACGATTGACAAAGATGGCAAGAAGACGGAGGAATGCTGGTACAAAGCACCCTTCTGTGGAATGATCCACGACTGCGCTATCACGAAAAACTATCTGATCCTTCCGCTGACACCAATCAAAGTAAATGCTGAACGGCTGAAGAGAGGCGGCAATCACTTTGCCTGGGATCCAAAAGAGGACCAATACTACGGCATCGTACCGCGGCGCAATGGAAAACCAGAAGACATCATCTGGCTACGGGCCGACAACGGTTAGTCGCAAAACCCCCCTCACACGAACTCATGCTTACGACCACAGGATTCCACGGCCACGTAGCCGGCTCCTACGAAGACTCTGCCGGCCAAATCGTCGTCGACCTAACCATCGCCTCGGACAACGTCTTCTACTTCTTCCCGCCCGACTCCCCCACACACACGCCGACCACGCTGCTCCAACGCAACAAGCTCGTCTCCGACACCTACCGTTGGATCTTCAACCCGCACGCCCCGACCAACACGCGCGTGCGCCCCGCCCGCGCCTTCGGCATCAACGGCGAGTTCTCGCGCATCGACGACCGCGTGCTGACGAAACCCTATACGCACTTCTGGCAATGCGCCATCGACGCTAGCAAGCCGTACGACTTCGCCAAGTGCGGGCCGCCCGCCGGCGGCTTGTTCAATGTGCTGGGGCACTATGAGTGGGAGTCTGGCGGGCGGGATACGTGGTGGGCGGGCCCGACGTGCACGGTTCAGGAGCCGGTGTTTGTGCCACGGGCGGGGTCGACGGCTGAGGGCGACGGGTACATTGTTATGTTGTTGAACCATCTTGATGTGCTGAGGAATGATATTTTGGTGTTTGAGGCATGGGATTTGGGGAAGGGGCCGTTGGCTGTGGTGCATTTGCCGGTTAAGTTGAGGTTGGGGTTGCATGGGAATTGGGTGGAGCAGAGGGAGGTGGAGGAGTGGGGGGAGAGGAGGAAGGAAGGGGGGAGTGTGGGGCCCGCGAGGGCGGCGGGGGGGATGTTGCCGTGGCAGAGGAGGATGTTGGAGGAGGAGGAGGAGGAGGGGAGGGAGGGGGCTGGGGGGAATGGGGTTGATGGGGTTGGTGGGAATTGAGGGCAATGCGTGATATAGCTTTAGAGGCTGATAACGGATAACGTCTTGAGTGAGAAGTAAGAATATTGGTATGCTTGTGGCGCTGTTACCTTTGTGTGTGATTAGTGTTCACAGGGAGAGAGATGGATAGTAACATCGGCCAATAATGCTCCCCTTGCTCGAGTGTTAAGCTTTGCGAACATTTCTTTGCACGCACCGGGAATGAAGATGTAGGTGCCACGGTGCTGATCTGGTGCACGAGGGGCAGGCTTAGTCAGCAATTATGGCTCGCGCACAGACCAAAAACATCGCGTCAAATTTGTGATCGCTGCCGCTGCATTCCACTCCACACACTCCACCCCTCAAACAACAACCACGCACTTCGCCATGTCTTTATTCACCCCCCCCGACTCTCGGTGTGAAGCGGAAGCGAAGCGACGCTGCGATCCTCCTGGGCGATCTCTCAATGTCCCCACGAAGCCTTCCCGATCTCCCCGAGGAGCTGATCGAGGACGTTGCTTCACGATGTCGAAAGCCAGACCTCGCCAATCTAGCGCTTGCCTCGAGGCAGCTCAACCGTATCGCGAGTGCCGTACTTTACCGACACATCTCCATCGTCTTGAAGGCAAAGAATTACCGGTCGATTAGGCACGAGAACTCCCTCGAGCCGCTGCATTCGATCACGGCTTTACTGCTTCAACGACCGGAACTTGCCGCTTGCGTGCGACACTTGACGTTACGTTTAGACTGGAACGATAGGGAGGATACAGAAGAGGGATGCTACGCTGACGGGCTGCTTCCCGCTCTCGAAGACGGCGTGATTGCGATGCTCCAGCGATACGAGGCCGAACACAGCGTGCATACCAGAAGCAGTCTGACGAGCTCACCCAAGTGGCTGGTGGACAAATTTGTTGCTGTGCTTCTCAGCCTGAGTCTTCCGAACCTGGTGTACCTGGACACGGACTTCATGCGTCGGGCTGGGGGATTATTTTCACATCGTGTATCTCTACCTCTAAATGAGGAAGAATCGAAGAATCTATCCCACGTAAGAGAAGTCTTGTTCTGCAGTATTGCAAAGGATGTACTGGACTTCAGTAATGTTGAGGTATTTTTCTCTCTACCAGCGTGTAGAAAGGTCTGTATGTATGGTCTCGAGAGAATTCACCATGGGGTCGACTCGGAGCGTTTTGAGGAGGGGGATGATAATGTTTTGGCTCGGCTCAAGCACGGCAGAGCATCTACAAGCTGGCCAACAAGCTCCGTCGAACACCTCGAGATCCGCTCATCCACTCTTACGTTTGCGGAGATCTGTCATCTCATCGGTCGGTGCAAGGCGCTCCACACGTTCGGGTACGAGCACAGTCCGGATTATAACGACGGCCGAGACGGGTTCAGCCTAAATATGTGGAACGTCGTGGACGCCCTGGGAGTGCATGCCGAAACCCTTCAAGAACTGTATCTGAATGCGTATGCTGGAGATGTGACAGTCGATGGAGAGCTACTCGATTTCCGTAAGCTCTCTCACCTGCGACACCTCAAGATACCTACCGATTGCCTAACCTCGGCGCTCGCGGCGGACGACGGAGGTCTCATTGAACAAGGCTCGCCCGACCAGGATGCTCTATGGGCCCAGGTCAAAAAGGTACTTCCAGCGAGCCTCCAGAAGCTGACCCTCACTGGACCCGTGAAAGAACACACCCGCGAATGGAGAGTGCTCTTTGCTGCGGTACTGCCTCGCCTCGTATACGATAAAACAGCGCTCCCGGAGTTGAAAGAGATCATCATTCAAATCTCATGCAAGAGTGCTCCGCCAGCCCAGACGTTGCTTACCATCCAAAGATTCGCGAAAAGGCAGGGGATAGAGCTGCGTTTTTTTCACTGGTACAGAGCCGTTAGACAAAGAGTATGGGGAATCGATGAAGACGTCCATTGTTGGGCTGTCGTCCCCAATCAAAGAAACATAGCCAGTAAAACCGCGGAAATCGATGTTGAAGGGCTTGAGGATGAGATTTTGGAGGAGTAACTTAGCGGGAGTAGCAAGGTCTCCCTCAACTACCATGGGTCACTTGGCTGGCTATGTCGTCTTAACCTTCAATGGAACCTTTACGACCACTCGTTTTTGATACACTTTCGACAGTCTGCTCGTGCTTTGCAAATGAGGCAAGTTCGCACGGTGAAGTCGATCGTCCGGTCACGGCGTCATCCTCGACCCACAGAGCGTTTCCTCTGGACAAATAGAAGGGACTGCCTCTTTCAGCCGCTGTTACCCTCTAGCTGCATATCTAGTGCACTCCGCGAAGTGGGGGATAGGCCCGTCTCCATCTCCGAGGTCACATCGAGCTTTTGCCAAGCACGAAAATTTTATCAGATTGATAAGATAATCTAATCAGATGACGCTAGTAGCAGCGTATCGATGTGCTACGCCAGGGGCCCCATGTGGTGAAATTCGACGACGGGAGGGCTTGGTGGGTGCGGCGTGCATGATGAGGTAGGTGGTAGTGGGGTAGCTCGAGGGCCGATCGCGGAGCTGCGAGCTTGAATGGGCAAGAGGAAAGGGCTGGCGTAAGGTGCTGAGGGAATTGAAAAGAGACCAGGTCCGCTGTATTCTTGTAAGACCTTTGCTCGACTTGGCCCTCGATTAATCCCCAGGATCCCGGTGATTTGTGATTCTCGTTGAACACGATGGCGGAGTCTCAAGCAACCCTCAGCAGTGTCGCCGCTAAAGTCACTGAACTTACCGCCGAGCTTACCAAATATCTCGCGGACAACAAGTTACCGGAACCAACACTAGGCGCGGACAGTGCCACACACTTCCCTACTCTGGCACCGGAGATGTTTATGCAGCGCCAGCACCTTGTAGACGCGATACAGGACTTGTGGATTCTGGTGCAAGGGCCGAGTGAGAGCGTGTTCAATTACGTCCATACTGTAAGCCAATCCTTGGTCACAGAGTTACGTGCCGGTTCTGATGCTGTGTCCAGGCTGCCCCAGATGTCGGAGCACTCAATGTGCTAAACTACTTCGACTTCTGGTCCGCCGTGCCCCTCGACGGAGACGCTTCATACGCCGAAATCGCCGAGCGCGTCCAGCTTCCCCAAGTCGTCGTGACGCGAGTCCTCCAGCACTCCACCAATCTGCGCTACTTCGCCGAGACCGAGCCCGGCAAGCTGACGACACGGATCAAGCACACTTCGCGCTCGGCAGCAGTGGCGAAATCGGAAGGCCTGCGTGCGCTGGTCCAAGCTGTACTGGATGATGCGGGTGCGCCGACGGTCGTGCTGAACGAAGCGCTGGAGAAGTATAGTCGCGGGAAGAAGGAGTTGACGAAGAAGCAGGAGGAGTCGGCGTTTGCGCTGTTGCATAGTGGCGGGTTATACCAGGGACACAAGCACTACTTTGATTACCAAGAGAGTGGCGATGGATGGCGATCGAGAAGTTATACTAAGTTCATGGGGTATCTGAAGGAGATATTTCACCTCGAGGACTTGGTACTCAAGCTGAAAGACTGGGAGGCGGAGGGCGCAGCGCACATCGTCGACGTGAGTATAGATCTCCACCACCAACCCCCCCCCCCCCAGACGATCAACACAAGTCCAAAACTAACACACCACCCAGGTCGGCGGTTCCGCCGGCCACGATGCCGTTGTCCTCACCCGCGCCTTCCCCGCCCTCACCATCACCGTGCAAGACCTCCCGAACGTAGCCCCCCGCTTCCACGCCACCGTCCCCGCCGACCTCCTCCCACGCATCACCTTCATCCCGCACAACTTCCTCACGCCACAGCCCGTCCACGGCGCCGACATCTACCTCTTCAAGATGATCCTGCACGACTGGTCCGACGGCGACGCAGCCGCCATCTTCCGCAACCTGGTGCCCGCGCTCAAGCCCGGCGCGCGCGTCGTGCTGCTCGAGTATATTGGCAACCGCGGCGAGACGGACAGCGCGTTGCCGCTGTCGGTGCGCCAGTGGGGCACTGCGACGGATTTGAGGCTGTTGGCGCTGTTTAATGGGCGCGAGAGGGAGGTTGGGGAGTGGGAGGGCTTGTTTCGCGCGGCGGATGAGAGGTTCGAGGTCGCAGGGACGCGCACAACGGAGGATGGGTTTTTTGCGGTCGTGGAGGCGGTTTGGAAAGGGTAGGCGCTGCGTGCGGTAGTGGATTGCCCGGTGTACGTACTTGCTGGCTATAATAGCTCTCCGCAGCAAGTTTGGGCTCTGCGAAAACGTACTTGCTGGCTACAAGAAAGCGTGTAGTAGAAACCTTGGCGAGCTCTTTACATGTTGCTGATCTGTTGTAAACTGTTTAGAGCTTGGCGTGGAGTCTGTGTTGATCAACAACCGATGGTGGTAGGGGGTGGCACGGTGGCGGTGGCCTTACGTCTGGGCGGTGCAGCATGCAAGGGATATGGCTATGGGTTTTGGCGAACTCTTCTCGGTGTTCAGGCTGTAATACCTACCGGGCTATGGATGGTTGCTATCGGCCACGACTACGATAGAGTAAGTTTGCCGCTTCAAGTCTAGTTCTATATGCTTGGTATTCAATTTCTTCCTCGCATTCTCCAGTTCATAAACCCTCCCTCGCGCTTGTGACGCGTGTCGATTCGGCTAGTTTTTGTTTTCCTTGTTGACAATGCGCTGTGGTGGTGGGATCGCTGCGAGATGGATGCATGCAGCATGATTGATTCGCGACACGCAGTACGGACTCGGGAGAACAAAGCAGAACTGTATGCGGCGTTCTAATGAGATGTGTAGATATGACACTGAAGATGCCTGGTAAACAAAGCAGATGTGTAAGCCGCATGCAGTGGAATAACGAAGGAGCCGCTGTAACAAAGCAGATCTGTAGGCCGCATGCAACTGAGTCAGAAAAGACGTTCTGTGACGAAGCGGGTCTGTAGACCGCATGTAGTTGAACAACTAAAGCACCTGGGCGGCAAAATAATTGGCACAGAAACGGGGTTACTAAGCGGGTTGTTGTGCCATTTATTGCCGCCCAGGTGGAAGGGGCGCAGTAACAAAGCAGATCTGATATACAATCTTGAGCTTTGCGCATCCACTCCCCTAGACGTAAAAAACTACATATTATCTCTCACTTACAATGCGTTCAAGAACAGAAGTTGTCCAAGAGTATTTTGGGTTGCCCCTCTCGGAATGGAGTCAAATATGGTCGACGATAGCAAGAACTACAGGGCTCTAGCTTATTCGCTCTCGACAAAGTTGAGCGTTCCATACGAGGCGCCAAGCCACCCAGGCATACCAACGGTACCTGAGATTAAACAGGCCTTGGAGGACAACAAACTGAGTGGGCGTATGGGGCGTTTCCTAGTTTGCAGAGTGGGGATGACTGTTGTCAAGATAGGTTTTACAGATGTGATCATCCAGGTTAGTAGTCTCGAGTTAGTTTCCACTTGATACAACTGACCATGAGTAGGAAGCAGAAGACCTATTGTTTCTCCAGAACAATTCCCAAGTCCGAGTACCAAAGCTGTATGCAGTCTTTACTGTAACTGAAGGACTCATTTCGCAGCATGTCATGGTGACAGAATTCATCGAGGGCGGAACTTTGACCTACAACAGGTGGAAGGGTTTTAGTGAGGATGCACGTGAAACGATCCTCTCAAAGATATCGCATCAGTTACAACTACTCCGTTCTATTCCGTCCGAGGGATACTATGGACGAATACACAAACAGCCCTGGCGTCCCCACTTTGGTCTCCTCCGTACGCGTTGCACAGAACAGTGTGGTCCATACGATACCTATGCAGAATTCGTCTCGGCTATGTACAATGCGGCGGAATTTTCCGGAGCACTAAATAACGAGCGCCCGAATTGGACGCCAGAACAAAAAGCCTGTTTGAAAGATTTCAAACGCATTTTGTTGACATGTAAGGGACGCCAAACCACATTCACTCACATGGATCCTGGGTTCCAAAACATAATCGTTCGGCAGATACCAGCAACTGAGACCAGTGCCGAGGACTGGGAGGTTACTTTGATTGACTGGGCGGATTGCGGATGGTATCCTGCCTGGATGCAGATCGTGGCTTTCAGTCAATGTATCCACATGTTCACCGACGATGCGGACATAGACTGGGACGCAAGGAAACATTTTGTGGAAAACGCGCTACAAAACATCGAGGATCCATACTTGGAGCAGATAGAGCTTGTCAAGACCGCGAACAGGCGCCTAGGATGTAGTTTTCAATAGGAAATGGTTTGTGGCTGTTTCAGACGCCGCCTATGGAAAGATTCTACGGAATGGCAGACTCAGCATGATTCCCCGCAGAGCCTCCACTAGTTACAATGTAAAAACTCCCTCAAGACCAAGGCATTCCATGACAGGCCTCTACAAATCGTGCGTGCTATCTACCATTGAAACTGTTACAATATCTTTCCTCCGTAGTCGCGATCCTTCCCACCTTCCGGAAATGAGGCGTTCATGGTTCATCTCGGCTCCCGCCAGAGCCCTACGTGATGGTTTCTGATCCTTGACAAGATCGCTGATGTCCATTCCTTCTGGGTTTGGACGGGTTCTTTCTTGCAGATATCGGTGAACAGATCGGGATCCTGGAACCAACCATGCTCCTCTACAGTCTTATAGTTTGTAGAGTATTGCCATAACTGGAAGTTTGCTGATCCAGCTGTTTGGTCTGCAAAGAATGCGTGGCAGAAATTGCTGTGCAAGGCATTGCCGGATACATGGATGTTGAGCGTGAGTGTACCGTCTGTGTGCTTTGCAATATAGACTTGACGCCCGTTTGAGTTTGGTCCAGTGTCATCGGGGTCGGTGCACATTGACATATCTTTTTTCGATTTGAGGTGTAACTTGAAAGGGTTGAGGCTGCCTTAGCTGTGCTGTTGTGGAAGAGAAATCGTGTTGGGAGTGGGGGCAAGAGTGGACGCAGAATACAGACTCTATATAGCAGCGGAAGTCAGTGTTTGGCACAAGAAAGTTTGATCAAACATGAATAGTGGTAATTCTGTCTAATATGAAATTGCGCAGCACTTCTCAAACCTCACGTGAGGTTCCCGAAAGCGTGTGCTTGTTTCTTTGTTGCATCTGAGACACCTTTTTTGATCCAAGACTTTTTCTAACGATGCGGTCTCAAGAGTATATCTATTAGACATGAGAGGAACAACTAAAGTAACCAAAGCAACTACAGCAACTAAATTGTTTTCGTCAACATACTTCCCTTCTCCATGCGCAAAACAGTTGCCTACCGCATGCATATAATAATCGCGTCAGAAAAAGCTTCACTCCCTTCACTCTAACTAGTAACCAGTCCTTGCACTTCTACACATCAACTTCCTCAAGAGCCGATATGCGTTCGAATCCTCCTATAGTAGCTATCTCAACTTGCTCTCCTCTCGCGTTGGCGTTAGTGTCTGTTACATCGTCACGTGGTACGTTATCGGGGAGACATTACGAGTAAACGGTTGTAGCTGGATATCTGTGTTTTATTCACTCTACGAAGTGGTGGTTCAGCGATAGTATGTTTGAGCAGACTACAGTTAGGAGGTTGTATAAAGCTTGTGAGAACTCTTTCTAATAGCTAAAATCCACCTGCACTTTCTGATCGGGTGCTGCAAAAGGGAACATGAACCTACACAACGTGCAATCACTCAGATCACCACTTACAGCCATATAGGAGTATGAAGCATCTTTGCAATAGCTTACGCAAAATCATTTAGTTGCATTGACCATTGCGTTGACATCAAGGGTCTAGCTGAACAGTCTTACCGAGTAAGGTCCATCAACATCTAGGTCCTTTGTAGCCCACCAGCGATCCACTCCAGTTCTATCGGTTCTTATTGCTATGTCCGCATGAAGGCTAGGAACTCGCCTGAGCTGCTCAACTGGAGGGGCGTTCATTGCAATCTTTTCTAACAGGGTCCAGCATTTTGACACTCACAATCTAGAATATGCCGTTCCTTTACAAGGTCAAGTAAAGTCACGGCTACAGTTGGGCCTGACTAGCTATCAACCGATCTGTTGTTCTGGTCATCCCGTAAAGCGGCCGGCTTCTTCCGTCAAGATTGAGCAAGGTTTCCCGTAACCAATACGTACATCGCTTTATACCATGGGTTGCCTGCTTGCCATCGTGATGGAAGGGAATCGAACCAACACCGAGGACATGTTCGCTAAGCAGTCTTGATACGGGTTCGTGGATGGGAACCATGGAATACATGCAGGTGCACCCACTCCACTCAACAACTGCAACCCACCCTATTCGACCAACTCCGGCTCCACCAAGCTTACAGGTTTTCAGCCCGCCACATTGGATCAGAAACAGACCCGGCCTAATGGCGGTGAGTCTGCATGTAGCCGCTTTCCCCACGAGGCAGATAGCTCATCCACGGAAGTGCCATATAGGAACCCCGACTGCGATGCATGCAGCTCGCTGTATGCAAGCGGACACACCCCACCCATGCCCCAACAGATAACAGTCCTACACACCAACGTACAGTTGTAAGGCGTGTGTGTAAGAGCCGGCGAACTGGCTAAGCATGCGAGGTTCAAAGAACGGTCAGTGTAAGCGATTGCGTATACGTAGGCACTGCGGAGGTGTCTCCCGCAGCCAATAGTTGAACACAATTGAACACAGACTTGCGGCGCAATATTGCACGGTCTCCGCCGGTGCAGTGTGCACGGAGTGCGGGCTCGGTAACCAATCATCTCGCGCGCTCGGCGCATTTTGCGAAATGTCACGCAATACGCAACGAAAGCAACGGCTCTTTTTCCTAGCAAAACATACCTAAGCAGGGGTTTCTTGCGAAACAAATACTTATATGGAACGGCGTTGGCTCTGCTCTGAGTGGACTGCTTGAGTTGCCCGAGCAATAACGGTCTAGCACTTGTCCAGAACCGGGAATCCCATTTTTGCACACACCCTCTCTCTGTCAATCAATTCCGCCATGCCCGCCGAGACGCGCCTCCCTGTCGACGTCAAGCCCAAGCACATCGCCACTGTCCCTCCTGGCATTACCAACCCGGAAAGACGACACATCCGAAATCCCGTCCAGAAGAATTGGGCGACGGTACAGAAGTATGGGCGGGAGACGAACGGCGCATACGGTGTCGGAGTCACATCCGTTGCGCCAGGCGGGAAGAATGACGGCCACTTCCATGGCAGCTATTCTGAAACATTCACATCGCTCAAAGGGAACGTCGGCATCTACACCAAATCCCGTGGAAGAATAATTTTGAAGGAAGGCGAGAGCGCTACTGTTCCCCCACGAGAGGAACATTATTGGTTCAATGACGGCGATGAGGAAGTGGAAATTGAAGTCAAGATCGAGCCAGCAATGGAGGGGTTTGAGAAGGGCTTGTATGTCATGTATGGGCTCGCGCAAGATGGAAAGGGTGGAAACGCGGGTGTTGCCAACAGTATCGTTGATACTGCGATCATTTGTTCAATGGCGGATATGTGGCCGGGGGGAGTGATCGGGACGACGCTAATCCCGCTCCTAAAGAGTTTGGCTTGGGTCGGGAGAAAGACCGGGAAAGAGGACAAGTTGTTGAAAAAGTACTGGGCATGATATAGTGAAGCTATTGCGATATCTTGACACGCAATGTAACTGTTTGCTTCCCTGCTGTACCATCCTACCACCAGTTCAACGCTCCTTGGTCCTGCCAATCCATATCCTGTTGATTGAGGGCATCTTGGAAATTTTGCACCCAGTCGTCAAGCTGTTCCCAGTTCATGTCCGTGTTGAAGTTATCCATAGAACCGAAGAAGGGATCACTGACGATGCCCTCGTGGAGCTGTTCTGAACGTCGAATATCCTCACTAACAGACTTGTTTACTAAACCGATGAGCTGATCGCCATTATTTAGTAGCTCAGCCGGGGCCTGGATGTCTTCGGGTGTTAGGCTATCCGGGTCACATCCAGTGCTCAGCGTGGAAGGCGTGCTGGTCAATCCTTGTCGCGAACGAAGAGCTTCGGCTCTTACACTACGGGCTCGGGCGAAGAGTCGTAACAGAGGCTTCCATAATGTCTTCACAGCCCTGGAGTCTGTTTTCTCAGAGTCTTCCGAGCCTCGCGCAATGCCACCTTGATCCCAGCTGGCGAAAGCGGCTTCCACAACATCCCATGCACGGTCCACTACTGAACCTTCAGTGTATTCACATAACTGGATTAGAAGATAGGCGACAGCATGCCACTGCGTATTCTTGCAGCGGAAGAACCAGCCATGTTGCCGGTATTTATTTGGCAATTGGTGCGCGATCTCTAGAACATCCGCGTGGTACAAAATTAAGGACTCCGGGAGGCCCTCAGTCTTGGCGTCATCGTTCGCAGTATCGTACATCATCTTCGAGAGCCTAGCCATCATGAAACGTGTTCCGAGATAGTAAAGGCGTTGAAGTTCAGAGTTCCGATCGTAGTACTTGAGATAGGTATCCTCATACCTTCGTAGTTGAGCCCGTATTATCGCTTCCCTCTCCATACTAGGGAGATTGGATTGCTTAAACAGGAGTTTGGTCTTGGCCATCTCTATTTTTGCTAAGCTCACAGTCATCTCCGTGAGTTCTGTTCGCGAATGGAGCGTGGTAACTGATCCGGCGAACTCGAGGTCGGTATCGTTGATATTCAGTGGAAGCTCAGTGTCCATAGTAAAGGGCACATGTGACTGGAGACCACAAGTATCCGAGGCGCGCACATCTGTCTGGCAGAGCATCCACCATACACGCCGACGAACTTCAGTCTCAATGCCGTCCAAGGAGCTTGAAGCATTAGAGTGTAGACCCATTGCTTGGGCAAGGCTTAGAGCAATTCCGTTTATGATCCAGGTATGACGTGAGCTTCCAGTCGCGAAGAAGATATAGAGGACGAGACTTTGCAGAACGAGAATGCTCTGAGTGGTCATCCATCCCGCTTGAGCTAGAGATTGTTCTAGGGCGTGGCGGTATCTACGGACGAGCGTTCTTCGATTCTCTCGCAGCAGTTGCTGACATTCCGGGGCCGACATGCATGTGACAGTTGCTAGCCTGGTGAACATGTTAGTAATCATAGAAGTGTCACACTGAAGGTTTTCGGAAGCGAGAATCTTGGTCTCCAGATCTGCGCTGGTTATTACATACCAACGTGACATCTCAGTACCGACACAGAGTGTAGATTGTTGTGTAAATTGAGTGGTAAAGTGAGATAAGACATACCAGATCGCGAAAAGAAGGGGTGTTTCGGTTGTACTGTCCAAAGATTCGACATCTCTCGAAGCTCGCTTGACCAGAGTTTCTACGGCTGGCTTGTATAGTACGTTGACCATAATGTTCACATTACGACAATAGTAATCCCATAGTATTTGCATAACATCAGCGGGTGGGTGGTAAATCTTGGGATGGCGGTTATCAAGTCGTGCACTCAAGAGTGAACTCGTGTCGTGGATGCCGTTCGACACCGAATTCGATTTCTTTTCCTGAGCTTCTGGCGGCTCGGCGGACAAGATTGTCTCGAGATAAGCCATCTCTTTGGCCTTCTCGCCGTTGACATAGCGCGATTTTCCCTGAGGGCCAACGACTAGTCTTCCACAGTTGGAGCTGGTGCTGATATCATTGCCGGGCGTGGATACGTTAGCACGTAACTCCCGTGGTAGAATGTCATCCTCGTCTTCATATTCGCTGTGTTCTGACGTCCCCGTGGTGGGATTGGAATGTATATCGGAGCCCAAGCTACCGGCTCTACTTCCATTTGGTGAGTATATTGGAGGGGAAGCTGAAGTAGGTAACAATGGCTTTTGCGCTTTTGATTGATCTTGCTGGGTCTTTAGGGGCTTCCGTGGTCGGCGGGCCGAGTAGACGCACTGGGCACTATGGGTGGCACAATTGGTACAACCGGAGAGTATCTTGTCACACTTTACACGCCGTAATCTACAACGTAGGCAAGCGTACCGGTGTAGACTCGGCCCAGGCGCGGAAAGTGGAGGCTGGTTTTCTATTGTTAGCGCGGGTCGTGACATGCCGAAGGTTCTGAAATAAGATAGTACAAGGCGCCGGGACTGGCAGCGGCTTAGGTTGCGGGTTGGGGGAGAGGGTGATTTGGTGGGAGTGGGGTGGCGGTGTGTAAGGTGAAAGGATCACTTGCGGCGAGTTTCCCGCGCCAAGCATCTTAGTGCGGCGCTAATGCGGGCCTGGATACGCCCGGTCGGTGACCACCACGAACTCCGAACTCTCACGAAGATGACACTGAGCCGCAGTCATACATGTGGCGAGCGGGAAAGGCTTCTGCGGGCGGGTAGTGCCGCTAACTTCCTTCGCAGTCCGATAGCGCTTGGAAAGGGACGTAGTTAGCTCCAACGCTAGGCCACGAACGGTAGCTTTGGACAGAACTGTCGCAACATTCACGTGACTATTATTCAACGACTTTCACATCCAACAATCGCATGTACCATAGCTAGTCTAATCGTTACTCGGTATCCTATAGGTTCTATAAATCTATTCGCTGCCCGTGAGAGCTGCCTCCAACCCGTGCAACGCCGTCGCAAGCCCATGTGTAATTTGTTCAATATGTGAAAAGCTACTCGAAGATTGATAATCGTCCACTCCAACCATTCGACTCGTGCTCTCATGAAATAACTGATTCTTTCTCTTGTGCTGCATAGACTGCAACGAATGGAGTGTCTGTCGCAGCTTTTGCACCGTCTTCCGGAAGAGAAGCCGGTACACTAGCATGCGCTCCTCGTCTTCCACTTCCCAGGAGCCAAGCATCAGCCGACCTTCCTCCTGATTAGTAGAGCTGGAGGTTTCCCAGTCGTCTTTTGGCCGGGTTGTATATCGAGGTGCGAGACGTTGCAGGTAGCGGATTACTAGGCGAATGGTCATGAGTGCAAGTAACATCGTTTCTTGGTCGTTGTTGTAGGGGCAAGTGGGGCATTCGATGAGACCGTCCCATACTTTCCTCCCTCGTTTCGATAGTGACAAGGCCTTGTCGAGTGAAAGTATCGGGTCGTCCGGGCCACTGGAAGAATTCATCTCGGCTATGCCGGCGCTGCTTAGAAGTTCTGCGTGTTGCTGCATGCACGTGCAGTGACCTTGAGTAGGTGCTTTTTGTGATGTAATATCGCTCTCTGGAATAGGCATCACTGTGAAATAATCTGTTGTCTTCTACGCGTTCGTTAGCTTAACTTCGTAGCTAACCAACTTAATGTATAAGTACCTCTACCATGTCCTGAGGGCATGGATTGTCTTCCCACTGAAAGCCATAATCTTCAATAGAAGAGAACTCGATCATGGATTTATCTCCACTCGTCTCAAACGGGCCTTGAAGGGACGTCGGCGTATGTAATGATAAGGGTGACAATGATCCGGTGGGGGTGAAGCAGTCAATTTTGAAGTCTGAGGATGGAAAAAACCATAATGCATCCGCAGATATAGGGCTCATCAAAGTAGCAACATCAGATTCTTCGTGGTTTGTTATAGTTGTGCTGAGCGACGCTGGTTCTGGTCTAGTCTTGCGCCGCCGGATCGAAGTCCTGTGAGTGCTGGCGTGCTCGGCTGTCGTCGCCCGAATACCTGCCCCAGCTCTTTGATTCTCTTGGCTAGTGCTCATAGAGCCAGTCCGACGGCCAGCAGTTTTGTTTTTGGTGCCTCGTGGTCGACCCAGAACGCTAGAAACGCTGTAAAAGCACAACGCATTCGAGGTCTCACACCCCTGACAGGGCATATCCCCACTGCATCGTACTTTCGCGTCATGACATCTATCGCATGCCGATCGGAATTTGGTTGTCATCTCGAAGTAAAACGAAAACACGTCATACCACTAGGGTCATTGGTCAGTGAATTAGAATCTGGTACTGTCACCAGACGTGGAGCATTACCTATATATGTCGTAATGGGGTCTGTTCCCGTACTTCGTTCGGATAAACACCTTGTACATGAACTGGGATTGAGTTTCAGGGTTCGCCTCAGCTGACCACGGACGGAATACGGTCAGAGATCTTCTAGCGAACCTAAATCGGGAGGTAAACTCGCACCTAAATCTTACATTTGCTTACGTATTGAGGGGCTAAGGGTGTGGTGATTCGTTCTGGAATCTGCACTGATAAGGGTAAGCCTCAACCGCGGATCATCCGCCTGGTTGCGAGCTGGGGGCCATTTGACCAGGCTTCCGGGTAGATACAGTCCTCACCCCAGCTTGTCTTCATGGTGCAGCCACCTGGCAGGGGGATTTGGCCAATCTATTAATTGCCTTCAAGCCTCTATGGAGCAGCGAATAGAGCTAAGCCGCCGTGAGAGACTAGCACAGAGGCCTTTAGGGGTCTGTGTAAGGCCTGTAAGAACATCCTAACTATGTATAGAGGTAGAATCTAGATTGTAAGAAGCGAGAGGAAGTATAACTCACCTTATTGATCTCCTAAACCCACTTTCCAGGTGGCTGCACCATGAAGCGAGCCGGAGTGAGGACCGTACAAGCAGTGATGTCAATAGACGGACTAGCCCCGTGAATGTTCTGGGTGTTTTGCCGAACCTTGGCGGAGCGCCACATAATCCTTCGAATCCATTCAAGCTTAACATGCTACGCCTATGCATAATATGCCCGGAGCAATCCGTGGACGGTACGGAGAGAGCGCGGAGTGGGGGGAGCCCTGTTCATGCAGATCACTGGATATAAGCTCAGTCAAGGCGTACGGTGAACTCTTGTCTAAGAACTTGTGTGTCAAGGCCCACGTGTGTGGCTTGAATGGCTTTTGTTTTTTTCAAATGCTTAACCATATAGCTAGGACAGTAAAGTTTGGAACATTCGCATTGCTATCGTGAGTAGAGCTGTGCACGTTGCGGGCTCCGTAGATTCTGTAAATACTAGCCTGTGCGTCACCAATTCTGGGGATCGACAGAACTATTATAGACTAGATGCAGGTGCAAGCATAACGTTCGCAGTTGGTTGCGCAGAGAAGAATACTTTCTAGCATTTCGGTACGCGGAATTGCAGTCAACTCGTCTCACGAGTTTACAAAACCTTCCCACACTCATGCAAAGACACCTTCCGCGGAGTGATCTGCATCAGCCAAAACCTGTCGGACAGAGCGAAGAGAGCGGATACGGATGTTGATGGAAGATAGGCTAAAGGCTGGATTATACGGAGTACGTAGCTGCAAGCCACCCTCACGTAAGCTAGTCAATCCTACACTGATCCTCCGAATAGTGACTCAAACACCGACTAACGTCCGGACAAGCAACCCAGTTCTAGGTCTGAGCTCAACGGGTATAACCGAGCGGCTTACGATCCAGGATTATCGTCGAATCCGTTAAGTTCGCGCGACCTGGTGTTGTTCGTGATGTACAGCTCGTTTTGAAGGAGCCTAGCCAATCACCCGGAACTAGGTACACATAATATTATTGCTAACCACGATAATACGATAACCAATAATGGAAGTAGGCCGCGCTGCTCTCTCAGCACAAGGCAGCCTCTGGTGAATACCATCCAGCCTTGAACACCTGCCCAGCCCTTGGGAGTCAGCGGGAGATATCGCCGGACCTGTCGTTTGCCCTGTTTAGACTGCAGCTATGCAGCTATGTACGAACAAGGCAGCCAAGACGGGAAGCACATGGTGAGGTTTGAATAACTCCAAAAACATGTCTTCGATAACCCCCACGGGCTGGGCGGGTGGTGAAGGCTGGCCGGTATTCACCAGATTAATCTCAAACAGCAAGAACTGGAGCGAACGGAGGATAACTTCTCCATATATGCCAAACGCTACTTAGATACAGCACATACGAAGTGACGGCTATTAGATGCTTCACAATTCTAGAACTTGGCAAATGCATCCGCCCAAAATTTTCCGAGTGACTCAACCTAGAGAATTGTTAGCCCGAGTTCAACAAGTAAGTGATCAGAAAGAATGCTCACAGTAGGGTGCCTGAACAAGGCGAAATGCTCTGCATCCAACTCCTTATGCTCCACCGCATCACCCACCAGGTCCTGCCATCCTCTCGCAGCCGAAGTACTACTCTGAGCCCAAACTGCCAGATCAGACAGCTTTCCAGCCGCCAACCCATGCTTCGAAGATACCAACACAGTACGCTTGGGGCTTTGGTTATGCGGGCAAGCAGTGGGAGAATATGTCATCATCGCTCGCACGGTGCTGACGAAATGCTCCTTTTGCGTAGCCGTCAGTCTCCCGACGGTAGGCAGAAGACCCGCCTCAGCAAGTTGTTGCTGAGTAATACTAGGTGTTATCCCAAGGGTCCGCGGTACCGCCATGTCGATGATAAAGAGTCCCTCGACCGACTCGCCTCTCTCACCGAGCATCCGTGCAATCTCATATGCATATAGCGCGCCTAACGAGAAACCTCCCAGGAAATATGGTCCCGTGGGCTGTATATCTTTGATAGAGCCAAGAAACAATGCGCAAATTGCCTCTATACTACAAGTGAAGCTTGCGGGAGCTTTGATGAAGGGAGACTCGAGGCCGTAGACGTTGATGTCAGACCCGAGGGGTGGGAGCTGAATGTAACGGCTGGGTGAGCCGCCACCGTCAGGTAGAAGAAATAGATTCGATCCGGTGGAGGATGTGGCGCTCTGTAGGAGAACAGTTTTGCTCGTATTGTTGGACTCCACTGGCAAGACGGGTGGTGGCGCGCTTTGTGGTGTTTGCTGCACATCTTCAACATTGGGCCTCGGTTGTGGATCAGGCGATATTTCAAAACTTGATGCTTCTGAAACCGGTACGGATGGGATAATAGCAGTGACCCGTTCTTCGGCTTTCTTGTCGGATGTGGCGCGGGGAACTTCTGCTGGAGTATCACCTGCTGGCACACCACCGGGAAGTGCGTCTTTTGCCTCAGCCACTGTCTGGTGCTCAAGAAAGAACGTCGGCGGAAGCTCGAGTCCTGTCTCTCTCTGTAACGTAGCAATAATTGTAATCGCCATCAAAGAGTCCATGCCAATGTCGGCAAATGAAGTGCTTGGCTCAAGCTCACTCTCTTTGCATCCACTCTCAGATACGACGATGGACAGCAGTTTTGACATGAGCTCCGTGCTTGAATCGTCGCTCACCGAGGAAGCTGGCGTTACGGTGCCGCTTTGTCCCTCTCGCTCGCTGAGGTCCAAATCGGTGACTTGTGTCGCTGGCGTTGACATTCCTGTGCTTGAGCGTAACTTGCTGTTTGAAACAAGAACACTATTAGACCAGGCGACGGCTTTATCGGTCGCAGACGGCACAGCCGATGCTGGCGCAGGGCGAATGCCGAGCAGGGAGTTGAGCACGATTCTTTTCATTTTCTGGAAACGAATGTCTGTAGTCACCTGAACGAGCTTCTGCCGGCTATTATAGACGTAGGCGGATCCGAGGAGTATGTTCGGCGTTTCAGCTTCTTGGATAGTAGTATAAGTCGTGTAAGTCTCATCGGCATGAAGACTTTCGAGCGAGCGCCAGCTGGCAAATCCAGTCGATAAGCACACAGTATCTTCAGGGTACTTCAAACCGCCGTTGACGAGAAAACCGGAAAGATGAATGATTCCATCACTCCAGAAGGGATTATGCATGAAGTTCCCAATATCCACGGTATTGGGAAGCTTTATCGTACCTACGGCATCGCGGTATTCGCCGTCGATCCAGACTTCTTCCATAGCTTGGTAGTTCTTGCCATATGAGACTACGCTGTCAAACAACTTATAGGCAACGGGTTTGAGCAGTCTGTGAGCCTTGCCGGTGGAAGACATGTCCTTTAATGTTTGTATCCTTGCGTTGATAAGGAATGAGAGCTGGGATTGCTTTGCGAACCAAGCGCGATTGTCTTCGAAGGCGACTCTCAAGAGCCCATGTTCCGTGGAGGAAGATCCTTTCGTGGATGAGAAATGGACATCGGCAACACCTCCGTCCGATAATGTGATCGTGGTATGCACAATCTGTGTAGGATCGAGCTCAGGCACTATCAACGCATGCGACATCTCCACATCGTGTATGTTCAAGCTTGGGGCCTTGGACCCCGGCTTGAGTTTTTGGTACGCATAGTGTGCTGCAGATTGTGCCATATCGCAGAAGATACTCAAAGACACGATAGTAACACCATTCACGACATGTCCTTGGATTGCGTCGTATAACTTCGGCTCGGAGGTGCGGGAAGCAAAGGTAACAGAAACTGACGTCCCTTGAATCACTTCGTCTTCTATCCATTGCAGACTTGTTGTGCTGAATGCGAACCCACTGGGACTTTTGGAGACATTCTTCCCAGTTTCCAAAGGTGAAGTAAGTGTAGGGTCAGACCATTCGACGTACGGCATCCAATAATCTTTCTCGTCGAACGCATACGTTGGTAGAGGAAGGAGGCTGAGTGAACTTTGGAAGTTCCTGTGGTACTGTGGCCAGTTTATCGACGCGCCTGCTTGGTACAGTGAAGCGAGAGTGGAGGATATGGTGACCCAGTTATCTTCCGTAGGCTTCATTATGGGCAGAAAGCGACTGAGGGGATCACTTAATGTTTTACGAGCTAGGCCAACGCATACTGGCTCAGGGCCGATTTCGATCCAGTTTGTTCGTGCTTTAGCAAGGCTGTGAGACTCGAAAGCTTGCAATGCGCCAGTAAAGTTGACAAATTCGCGGGTTTGTCGGACGAGGTAGTTAGGCGAGAAAATTTCGGGCTCACCAGCCTCGACGACTCTACCAAGCAGAGTCGACGCGACGGGAATCGTAGGGTGGGAGAAGCTAACACCCTTTGCGATTGTCTCGAGCTCGCTAAGAATGGGATCGACGTGGTGAGAATGGAAGCCATAAGCTGTTCGTAGTATGGTCCCTCTCGCGCCTTCTTTCTCCAACAGATTCTTGAGATGCTCGATTTCGCTCACTGGTCCGCTAACGACAGTCCTCTGAGGGGCGTTTATGCATGCGACTCCAGTCTGGTTGAGAAACTGAGTATTTGCAGTCAGCAGCTCCCGCGTGGCTTCCACGTCTTTGTTAACTGCTAGCATGGCATATTGCCCAGCAGCCAACTTCTGCTCCAGCAATTGAGCACGACGTCCGACAAGATACATTGTGTCGCTACCGGACAGAACGCCCGCCACACATAAGGCAGAGTACTCCCCAAGGCTATGCCCGATGACGAGACCAGGTGCTACACCCCAAGACTGGAGCAATTGTGCGATGGCAATTTCAAGAGCCACAATAGCGAGCTGGACGACCACGGTAGAAGACGACGTTATATCCGACTGCTCATCTGTGATGATATGGAGAAACTGTGGGAGATTCTGGTACGTAGCCACTTGCTGCAATGTTCGGAGTAGTTCTCTAAAGGCGGAGCTGTGTTGATACAATTGTCGTCCCATACCCGCATATTGTGAGCCTTGGCCGGTGAATGCGAATACCACGTTGGAGGAAGGTGCTTTCTTCTTGGGATCATTTGGTCCCTCTTTCATCACGTCTTCGCGTAAACTGGTGATTATGTCTCTGGTAGACGTTCCCACGTGTGCCCCACGAAGAACCTCGTGCATCCTTCGGGCGGTGGTTGTGTAGGCCAAGTCAGCCAATTTTGTCTCCGGATGTCGCATGAGATAGTCTAACAGTCTCTTTCGATTTTGCTGCAACGATGCTGGAGTCCTCGCGGAGAGAGTGACGACATGAGCGGGAAGCGGATTGTCTTCTTTCATCGGACGGTCTGGTGCTTCCTCTACAACCAGCCCAGTGTTACCCCCGGAAGCGTCGAAGCTGCTGACTAGGCACTTGATTTTCCCATCAGTCGCAGTGGGACTAGGTCTCAACGTCAAATCTTTCCCACCGATGCCCGCAATTCGAATATGAGCGTTGTCCAGTTTAGGGAAGTGGTGGTTGAGTTTAAAGGGGAGCCCAGGCTGTGCTGGTATCTTCTTCTCTCGCAACATCATCAGCACCTTGATCAACGACGTGACACCCGCTGCCGCTTCTCCGTGTCCGATATTTGCTTTGACTGCGCCGACAGTCAAGATATTTTTCTTCGATCTCTGGGGGCCGAGTACTCGGATGACGGAGCTCATCTCTTCGAAATCCCCCGCTTGAGTGCCTGTTCCGTGCATCTCCACGTACGCTATTTCATTTGGCACCACGCTAGTTTGTCGCAAGATCTCTTCATAGAGACGTGACTGTGACTCGGCGCTAGGATGTGTGATCGAAGTTGACGTTGATGTGTATGTCCTTGCATGCCCTCGGATAACACCCAAGACGTTGTCGTTATCAGCAACCGCATCTTCCAGTCGCTTGAGAACAACAACGCCTATTCCCTCGCCGCGAGCATACCCGTCAGCATCGTCGTGGAAAGTTCGGCAACCTCCATTGTTCGAGGTCATTCCAGACCTGCTAAGTCCAGCGAACCCAGTCGGAGACACAGTAAGCGAGCCGCCACCCGCTAGTGCTGTGTCGCATTCACGGGTGGACAATGCTTTACACGCCAAGTGTATAGCGGTTGTGCTCGTGGCGCACGCAGCGTCTAACGCATATGTGCCGCCACCCCATTTGTGATAGTAAGCTAGACGGCTTGGCCCGAATGCTCGTGACAATCCCGGAACGTAGTAGATGTCAATCTCGTCGTTATTGAGAACTTCACGCCAGTCTTCGGCAGCCTGGCCGAAATATGTCGCAATGCGGTTGCTCTGCGTGGATGGTGTTGCGTTCTTGGAATAACCAGCCATCTCCAGTGCTTCCCAACTGGTAGTAAGAAGCATGCGTTGAAGTGGATCCATTTGAAGTGCTTCTCGTGGCGAGACATTGAAGAGACGATTATCAAAGTAGCCTGGGCGCTCGAGACATGCAGCTTGATTCGTGGACGTTGTGTTGCGCCTCTTGCCGGTGGGGTCGTAATATTTATCGATATCGAATCGCGAATTCGGGATCTACGATTGTTAATATAGCTCGTAAAGTAAATTCGGCATCAGTTCTTACCTTATCAATCTGAATTTTCCCATCTAATAAAGTCTCGAAAAACGCTTCCACTGTGTCACTCCCAGGTAATCTCGCCGACATGCCTACAATGGCGACCATATCCGACCCTCCGCGACTTGCGATACCTTTCTCAGGTCTGTGATGTTGATTGATCTGATACTCAACGTTATGACTTTTCAGCAGCTGTTCCACAGCAGACTGATTTCCCGTGGGACCCATAACTGTTAGTGAAACGGGCCTTGAACCCGCGAAGCCGGATATGCAAGCACTTGCAGTGTCGTCAACACGTAAAGCTCTCTGTGCAATGTCTGGGAGAATTTCACTCAGCAGAGCTCGAAGCGTTCCATTTGGATATGGCTTGCACGACGCTGGTGAGAGGATCCTAGCTTTGGAAGTGATCGGCAGATCAAGAAGAGGCGAGCTGCCTAGTGCTGTATCGAGGTCAAAAATGGGGATGTAGGGCGTATGCACGACCCCATTGGTGTTGGTCTTCATCTTTGGGGCTTCATCCAAGTCTTTCGAGAACTTCATAAGACGGCCTAGAGACGACGGAGCTCCAATCAGTGTCAACCATCCCGCGGAAATCACTCCAATCGCTATACGTTTTGGATATGGGATGTTCTGCAATCAGAATATTAGTTGAGTCGTCGTCCTTCCGTTGACCAATACTCGCTTACCTGTACTTCGTGGAATTCTTCGAGGATGGGTTGGACCTTGTCAGGAGTTGCACCCAGTATGGTGGTAGCCCAGCTGAGGTTCGTGTCCTCGATCATGTTCATTCGTCGTTGCATAGCGATGCACATGCGTAATGTGATAGAAATCAACTCGGTTGCAAGCTCAAATAGCTCATTGGTGTCCCTCGCGGCCACCAGTGCTGCCGCTGGTAACAACCCAGTGCAAAACGCGAGCACTTGAACGGGATCATTTTCAGACCCTAATATTGATGCGTCTTCTTCGGCGTGACTAGTGGATGGTCAGAACGAATATAGGGAGGAAGAACGAAAAGCTAACACGATCAACTCCCCCAACCTGCCAATGCACATAAGAATTGTAGCAACAACGCCATTTGGCTTTTGTTCGGACGCATTATCTTCTGCAAGACCTAGCAGTGTATGAATCTCGTGATCCCATGCTCGGTCCTCTTTGCTCAGTTGGCCGAAGTGGAGCTGCACGAGATCAGTCGCCTCCTGCAGCAGCCGTCGAGCCCCAGTCGAACTCTTTGAGTGTCTGACAAGGGCTTGAATCGAGGACCGCTTTTCTACGGTCTGATCGCCGAAAAGGACGAGATTGATTGGTTTCATTGCAGGAGATTGAGAAAATGGAATGTCGACTGCCGGGTCTACCAGATCGCTGGATATCATGGACAAGAATCACAGTTGTTTGCTTTAGAGTATACATCGCGGTGACTAGGTATGCTCGCTGGGCCAAATTCTATGCTCGGACTCGCTGCAGGAATTCGAATTCGGGTCGGGACTTTTTCGCTGCATTTTCTAAGACGTTCACGGGGGATTGTGCTGGTGAACTTTGACACGGACAGTTGAATGGGTCCGGCGCTCAGGCGGCACGGAATGGGTACTCTCATCGCGATCATTCTTTTAGCCCATAGATCCTTGTTTGACCCTGCAGCTTAGATGCGCAGTTATCGGGGTCCGTGCTCCGCTCTTTCGCTCTTTCGCAGTTTCGCAGCTTCGCTCTTTCGCAGTTTCGCTTTGGCTTCTGCTCTGGCAGACCGATCACAAACCCCCTCGGGCTGAATTCTCCCTTCTTTCATATCTCGGCCGAACAGTAACTTGGTCGAGAAGACGTTTAGCCCTATCGCTCTTTCGTGACCAATCAGAAGCCGAGCGGAGCTTTCTCTCCACCCGAACGAAAGCAACAAATAGTCGCTGAGCCACACAAGCTTGAGCTTCAAAGCAGACTCTACTCCGTACTGTTCTTCAAAACGACGCCATGGCCAAATCGGAAGTTATCGCGCCCTCGCCGCCGCCCTCAACTCCCCCATCACAGTTGGAGGCCAACGAGAAGCCTACTGTCGACCCCAACCTCATTGACTTCGATGGTCCTGATGATCCTCTTAACGCGCTAAACTGGCCGTTCAGGAAGAAAATAATCACGACTCTGCTCTACAGCTTCGTTACTATGGGTGCGGCTTGGGCAAGTACCGCGTACAACTCTGGCATTGGACAGGTCAAGGCGCAATTTGGCGTGAGCACTGAAGTCGCTCTCCTGGGCATGTCGCTCTTTCTCTTCGGGTATGTCTCAATTAGCGAATGAAGGCAGGTTGCTTATGACTCTGGCTGACTGTCCCATTAGAAACGCATTTGGTCCCCTCCTCTGGGCCCCCATGTCCGAATACTACGGTCGCAAACCCTCCATTTTACTCCCGATCTTTGGTCTCACACTCTTCTGCTTCGCCTCGGCAACCGCTAAAGACATCCAAACCCTACTCATCACCCGCTTCTTCGGCGGCTTATTCGGAGGCGCGCCTTTGAGCAATACAGGCGGTGTATTGGCGGATATATGGCCAGCGACGCAGCGAGGCCCCGCGCTGCTGTTGTGGGGACTCAGTGTGATTATCGGGCCATGTATTGCGCCAATTGTGGGCAGTGCGTTGGTGACCGCGGAACCGACGGTTGGCTGGAGATGGACGTTATATGTGAGTTGCTCTTGAACCCTCTGAATATGGCAAGTCAGCTAATGCCGACGTCTTCAGGTTACTGGCATCATCCTTGGTGTTTCCCTGCTCTTCAGCACCATCTACATCGACGAATCCTTCCCTCCTGTCCTCCTCGCCCGGAAAGCCAACCGCATCCGCCATGAAACAAAAAACTGGGCCATCCACTCAGAGTCCCAAGAGCATGGCACCTCGTTCTCGCAACTCTCGCGCAAATATCTTATGATGCCGCTCGAGATGATGATCGACCCCATTGCTTTCGCTATCAACCTCTACGCTGCGTTCTGCTATGCGATCATCTTCTTGACTATCCCCACATTCCCATTCGAATTTACCCAAATCCGACATTGGAGCGCCGTGGACTCTTCGATACCTTTCGTTGCCATCATCGTCGGTGTAATATTCGCCTCCTTCGTAATAATGTGGGGTGCAGTCCGTTACAAGAACCAATTCGAAGCCAACGGCAATAAGGTCATTCCAGAAGCCCGTTTACCACCTATGATGATTGGCTCGGTGTTTTTCGCAGGCGGACTCTTTATCATGGCCTGGACAGCTGAGGCGACAACGCACTGGATTGGATTTTGCATCGGCGCCGCTTGCCTAGGTCTGGGCTTTTTCACGATCTTCCAGAGTGCGTTGGGGTATCTTGTGGATACTTATCTTGGGCTAGCAGCCAGTGTGATAGCTGCAAATATGTTTATGAGGAGCATCCTTGCGGGTGCGTTTCCGTTGTTTGCCACTGAGTGTAAGTGCGCTCTGAGCTGTTCCGCTTGAAGAAACTGACATGTGCGCATAGTGTTCACCAACCTCGGGATCGACTGGGGAATGAGTCTCCTTGGCTTTTTGGCTGTGGCTATGTTGCCGATTCCCTATCTATTCTTCATCTTCGGTAGGCGGATTCGAGCGGTTGGGAAACATTCGAAGAAAACCTTTGTCCCTTAGTGGGTTCGCGCTTGAAGTTGCTGTGGCAAGTGTGCACCCTCGGTTATGCAAAATAGACAGCTGGCCAAGTACTTAGATATAAGGTCATCGACTATTCGATTCCCATACCGTCCTGGACCACCCAGATGAGGTCTGAAGGTGACATAGTTTCTACGAGCCTAGTCCCTTTGGTTAAGTTTTAGCGATGAAGATAGATATTGTCGCTATCGAGGACGTCGCACGAGGCGAAGAATGAGCAAGATTCAAAAGATGAATTATTTTCTCCTCATCACACTCTCTCCCAGAGGCCTCGTATTTCCCCATTCCGGTCGTGCATACTATCTCTAAGCAACGCACTGAGTGATACACACTGTATTTGGTTAGAGTTAAGCCCAACACAATCATATAGGACGAATACTCACGTTCGGTGGATACACGATCGTAAAATGATTCCCCGGCATTCTCGCTACCTTTACAGTAGCTCCCGAAAACAGACGATCCCATCCCAGGGCCCCCTTGTTTTGCGGTCGTTCGACTAGCATTTGGGTGATCTTGACGTTCATGTCTAGTCCCGTCGATCGACCATCGCCACGTTTGAGTACGCCTTCTTCGGCCCAAATTATACATACATCCGGCATATGAACCCCTTGTAGTGGTGTAGGCATGTAATTCTCTATCGCACGAATCGAGATGTCGAAATGGTCTACCATCCATGCCGGTGGTGATTTGCTTCCCCAGTTGCCCATGAGATTACGAGCGCTTAGGAAGTGGACGACTTCTATCGGCAACGCTTCGTAAACCAATCGACACGGGCTGTCAATGAGCACCAATTTCTCCACTTTTTCGCCTTTGCGCTGGAGGTATTTTGTGACTTCGAACGAGTAGTATCCACCTGCTGACCAACCTCCCAGGAAGTACGGACCGTGCGGCTGACGGGACTGAATCTCAGTGGCCCACAGGGCCGCGATTCCGTCTACGGTGAAGTTCGTGGTTGTCGGAGCACGCAGGTATGGGCTATTCAAAGCGATAAGGCATATTTCGGGGTCGATTTGGGGAAGGCGAGCATATGCCATGCCAGAACCGCTACCGTCGGGGAGGAGGAAGAGCGTTTTTAGGCATGCCTGGGGTTTGCCTTGAAGGACGAACGACAGTGGGCCCGGCCGAGCTGATACTGGGTGTGGAGGCACACTATTGGGACTTCCTAGGCCTGGAAGCTTCAAGGTCTGGTACAGATGGCTCTGTAAATCGGCGGCAGTTGGGTAATTGTCGAATATCGTGGCGACCAAAGTGAACTCGACAAGTTTTTCGATTCGGGATATGATGGACTTCGCCAGTAGGTTGTCAACGCCCAGATCTGCGAACTCGCAGTCACCCACCAACTCATCCCGTTCGACGCCAATTTCCTCCGCGAGAATGTCAAAAATCTTGTCTATGATGGTAGCCATTTGGACGACCTGTTTTCTGACAACGCACCAAGGGTGCAGTCAATAAGATAGCGAGTGGTCACTTTCATCCACACATTTCGAGAGTCTCGGACTTCGGCCTTTGTCGTCTAGGGCGTGCGAGTTGTGGATTGTTCTGGAGTCGCACGAAAGTTGGAGTCGGATCCCTCGGCGTTTTTCCGTGAAATCTGTAGACAAAAATGTGCCGGAACGAAATTCCCCATTTGGTGTTTCCACTGCTGTGATCCGCAAAGCGCCGGTGTCAGCCTGGAAAGTTTCTTGTAGTAAAAAAGTAATTGCCGTTACGCTCGTACCCTCATGGTGGCCGGCCCTAAAGACGGAACCTTGGTTTATGCAAGTGACATTGAACAGTAGTTATCCAGGCAACTGATTATTACTCGTCTGCGTCGTTCTGTTGTATAGCCCTTCTCTTCGAGTTGTTGCTCTTGAGTGGTTGAAAACTAAAATGGGTGCTACAAAGACTGCTGACCATCAGTCGGTGGCAGTTACAGGCTTGTCCTGCAGATTTCCTGGAGACGGCGATACTCTTGATAATTTCTGGGAATCGATCTGTGCGGGCAAATGTAAGTACCATGATGGCTCAATCTAGAACGACGGCTGACCATGTATTGCAGCGGCTTGGTCGAGAATCCCGAAAGAGCGTTTCGATATCGACGCATTCTGGTCGGCCACCAAGAGACGCAACACCAGCACAACCCAGGGCGCACATTTCCTAAAACAAGACATATCCCAGTTCGATGCAAACTTTTTCAGTCTGCCAAAGAACGATGTCGAAGCCACAGATCCGCAGCATCGGATCATGATCGAGGTCGCCTACGAAGCCCTAGAGCGAGCCGGCTTGCCCCTCGAAAAGATCGCGGGAACGAAGACGGGCGTGTTCATGGGTCATTTCACCAGCGATTACAAGGAGATGATGTACCGCGATCCGGATAACGCACCAACGTACGCAGGAACGGGCTCGTGTACGACTTCGCTGTCCGCTCGAATCTCCTGGTTATGGGACCTGCGCGGTCCATGCTTTACTCTGGACACGGCATGCTCGTCCAGTCTGGTGGCATTGCACGTAGCGTGCCAAAGCCTGCGAAGCCGCGAGTGTGACGTTGCAATTGTAGGCGGTACCTCGCTGCTTCTGAACCCAGAAATGTTCCTATATCTCTCCAATCAAGGGTTCCTGGCGCCAGATGGAAAATGTAAGAGCTTCGACGAGTCGGGCAATGGCTACGGGCGTGGGGAAGGCTTCGGATGCGTGGTCTTGAGACGCGTCGACGACGCGCTTCTGGCGGGCGATCCCATCCGCGCAGTCGTTCGCGCAACCGGGTCGAACCACGATGGGCACACCAAAGGCCTCACGGTGCCTAGCGCGGATGCGCAAGCGGCGCTCATTGAGGATGTGTATCGAGGGGCCGGGTTGGAGTTCAAGGACACGGCGTACGTGGAAGCCCATGTGAGTAATGCGACGCTGTGATGTACCTAGCCGTGTATGCGTATCGTGTTGTGTTGGCGGTTGGCGGTGGAGTGCGTTGGTGTTGCGGCTAATGATTACGTCATCGAGCACGGTGCTAATTTTCGCAGGGCACCGGCACCCAAGCGGGCGACAGCGAAGAAACCCAGGCGCTGGCCCGGACGATTGCGGCTGCTCACACATCGGACCAGAAGCTGCTGGTGGGCTCAGTGAAGTCGAATGTATGTTGCCCCCCTTGCTCATAGTCCCGCCGTCTTCTCACCGCTCCCCAGATCGGCCATCTCGAGGCAGCCGCCGGCATCGCCGGCATCATCAAAGCCATCCTCATCTTGGAAACGGGCTTGATCCCACCTAGCATCAACTTCAAGAGAGGCAACCCGAAGATCAAGTTCGACGAGTGGAAACTCCAGGTCCCGACGCAGCTGACACCATGGCCTACCTCTGGCGTCCGTCGCATCAGCACCAACTCGTTCGGATACGGTGGGACCAATGCCCACGCCGTCTTGGACGATGCTGCATCGTACCTTGGTGGGCGCGGACTTTCCGGGACGCACCACACTCAGCTCAGCCTTCCGCACCACGCAGCAACTAAGGCGGGGCTCAACAACGCCGGTGCCCACAGTGCACATGGCAATGCTGTCCATGGCCGGCCAAGTCCACGGCTGTTCGTCCTGAGCGCTCAAGACAAGGAGGGCCTAAAACGTGTGAAAGGACCCCTGGCCCAGTATGTTGAGCGCAACGGTCTCGAGCTGGAGGCCGCGAGTACTGAAGCCGACGAATTCATGTCGAAGCTTGCATACACCTTGAGTGACCGACGGTCCCGTCTTCAGTGGAAGACTTTCGTTGTGGCATCAGGCCCGGATGACCTTGCCGAGGTTTTATACAACAGCGAATACCCAGCACTCGTCGCGCAATCGTCCAGGCAACCCCGGCTTGGATTCGTCTTTACCGGCCAAGGAGCCCAGTGGCCCAGGATGGGTATGGAACTTATGAACTACCACGTGTTCCGCGATTGCCTACATGCAGCCGATCGATACCTGCAAGATGTCTGTGAGTGTACGTGGTCTGCAGTCGAGGAGCTGGAGAAGGGCAAATCAACCTCTCAGCTACACTTGGCCGAGTTCAGTCAAGCCCTCTGCACGGTGTTGCAAGTTGCTTTGGTTGACCTCCTCTGGACGTGGGGTATTCGCCCCACGGCTGTCGCTGGCCATTCCAGTGGTGAGATCGCAGCGGCCTATGCCATGGGCGCGTTGAGCAAAGAGGACGCATGGAAGATAGCGTATTACCGAGGTGTCCTTTCAACTGAGATGAAGTCTACTTCGCCTGATCTTGACGGTTCAATGATGGCAGTCGGTCTCACGCCAGAGAAGGCTGAGGAGTGGATCGCCAAGGTAACAGCTGGAGCTCTGGTCGTCGCCTGTATCAACTCCCCTACTAGCGTTACTATTTCTGGAGACACTTCTGGTATTGATCAGCTGCTGAAAATGCTTCAAGCAGCTGATGTGTTTTCGAGAAAACTTCAGATCGACACAGCGTACCACTCTCCGCATATGCAAACAGTCGCCCAGGACTACTACGAACTACTTTCCGACGTCGTTCCTCTAGCACCCAAAGGAGACTGCATTATGCATTCTAGCGTTACCGGCTCCACCATCGAGGCAAAGCAGCTCGGTGCGGTCAACTGGGTTCGGAATCTCATCTCCCCAGTCAAGTTCTCGACTGCCATCTACGACATGTTGCGACCAGTAAGAGATGGCAAGCGCGTGGATGAGAACGCCATAGATCTTCTAGTCGAAATCGGACCGCACGCCGCGCTACAAGGCCCTGCCACGCAGTCGCTCAAGGCCCACAACATCATGAACATACCTTATCAATCAGTTATAATGCGCAATCAGAACGCTGCCGAAACCGCCTTGAAACTTGCCGGCGCACTGTGGGCTCAAGGGTTCGAGGTCAACGTTCAAGAGACGAGCGCCGACGGCAACAAACGATCCATTGAAACTCTAGTGGACTTACCCACCTATCCTTGGAAACATTCCCAGCGCTACTACCATGACATGCGTATTGAGAGAGAGTTTCTTTCTAGACAGAAACCAAAACTCAGTCTCCTCGGTGCTCCTGCTCCGTCTATTGGTGAGCGCGAGTATGTGTGGAGAGGATTCATCAGGCTGTCGGAAGACTCATGGATTGCCGATCACAAGATACAGGGCGCAATTCTGTACCCAGCTGCCGGTTACCTCGCTATGGCGCTCGAGGCCGCCTCGCAGACCGCTGACGAGAGCAAACGGGTAGCTTCTTACAAGCTGCGGGACATTCAGTTGACATCGGCAGCGATCATTTCGGATGAGGAGGACTTGGAGTGCATTGTACAACTCAGGCCGCATATACAATCAACTCGCGATCTGGCATCGACATGGACAGAATTCACGATTACGAGCTCTCCCGACGGCAAAGCCCTCGTAAAGAATTGCTCCGGACTGATTCTTGTCGAATACGAGCCTACCCAGGGCTCTGATACCTACCATGAGAGGCTTCTAGAGCTACAAAATCTGAAGACTGAATATCTGGACGTGAGGTCATCCTGCAACAACCCGATTGACTGCGCGGAGTTCTACAGCGATTTGACCCTGATGGGTTTGCAGTATGGGCCCACTTTCGCGAATGTTTGCGAAGCCCGCAATGGCGACGGAATGAGCTTTGGGCTTGTGGAAATTCCAGACGTTTCCGCCGCAATGCCTCAGGGGTCCGTCAGGCCCCACGTAATTCACCCAGGTACACTTGATGCCATCTTTCACCTCGCCTTTGCTGCTGTAATGGGCAAGGATACATTAACCGCCATGGTGCCAAAGTCCATTGACGAAGTTGTTATTTCTGCGAATGTTCCCTGGATACCTGGAGCTAAACTTCCCGGATTCTGCAAATCGGCAAAACATGGATTCCGAGAGTTGAAGGCCGATATCGTTATGCTTGATGACCAAGAGCACCTTCCAACAATTGAAGTTAGGGGGTTCTTATGCGCCGAGGTTGCAGGTGGTTCTGTAAGCGGAAACCAGCAGATCGGCGCTAGATCCATCGCTAGTAAGCTAGTGTGGAGGCCTGCCGTTGACCTGCTTACTTCCGAAGACCTGGATCAGGCTCTTGCATCTTCCGGTGGAACTGACAAGATGATTGAGGTACGTCAGATATGGACGTCTATCTCATCACGGTTTACTAACTGAATTAGTATATGAAAATGATTTACCATACGAACCCAACCGTCTCCGTGCTAGAGGTGGCGTCAGATTCGCCTTTGCTCATCCGTGCTACTCTGGCGGGCATCTCGAAGACAGGAGATGCAACGATTTCCTGCGCCAACGTCGAGGTGAAGTCAAAGTTGGATGGGATTATTCATGATGCCACTATCGAGTCGCTAGACTTTGGTGGGGACATTTCAACCGATGACATCAAGGACCGGAATTACGACGTGGTTCTCATATCGGATCTCGATTCGCTGGGTTCGCAAGCACAAACTACACTCTCCAACGTCGTAAAAGTCTTGAAACCTGCCGGTAAACTCTGCTTCCTCGCGACTCAAAAAGCTCTGGCCCACGCCCAGACTACTTTGACAGGCTATGCCACGCAGTTCCTGAAGTTACCTGGGGAGGCACAGAGTTTCGTTGTTGCTAAGAGAAACTTAGGGATCAATGGCACGAATGACTTCCTCAAATCTTCTCATATCACGATCATTAAGCCCGCCAAGCTCAAGGAACGAGTTGAGTCGGTGGCGCAAGAAATCAGCAAATTTCTCCAGGACCATGGCTACGAGACAGACCAGTTTAGCTGGGGCTCTAACCCATCAGCTCTTGCAGGCAAGATGTGCCTTTCTCTGCTCGAGTTGCAGGAGTCCATCCTGGAGGATCTCTCAGAGGAAAATTTCGAACCCTTTAAACGAGTGCTCTTGGACACCGCAAGTGTATTTTGGGTCACCGGTTTCAATAGCCCAAGTTCGTCTATGATCGACGGGTTGGCTAGAGTTGTGCGCAACGAAACTCCAGGCTTATCTCTTCGCACTTTTCATGCCGATGAGTCATTACTGTCATCCCCGAGACGCTTGGCAGATTTAATCAGCAGAGCTTTCAACTCCAAATCTGAAGATGACGAATACTTGTTGAAAGACGGGCTCATAAACATTAGTCGGATTGAAGAAGATGGTCTGTTCAATGCTGCAATCAACGGCTTGCTTCCCGGTGCGGCGTCGACGATCACAAATATGCCCCTCGAAAATGCAGCATACCCTTTGAAGATGGCTATCCAAACACCAGGCATGCTAGACTCCGTGTGCATGGAAGTCGATGAGATGCCCGGTACCGAGCTGGAGTCAAATTACATTGAGATTAAGGTCAAGGCCTCTTCCATCAAGTAAGTTAAAATACGCAACTGCATGGGACTTGCGCATTGCTCACACCAGATACAGCTTCCGCGACGTCATGGTAGCGATGGGTCAGATACCTGATTCGAAACTTGGGTTTGACGCCGCAGGCGTTGTTGTTCGCGTAGGCACTAAGGTGTCGGAGTTCAAAATCGGCGATAGAGTCGCAATGTATGCTCACGGAGCGCATAGGACTACTCTTCGCTCACGTTCCGACTACTGCGCCCGGATTCCAGAGAGTATGACTTTCGAGCAAGCTTCTACAGTGATTGCAATCCATGGGACTGCCTGGAATGGGTTAGTTCGAATCGCTAATGTTCAAAAAGGCCAGTCTCTTCTGGTCCACGCCGCTGCTGGTGGCGTTGGCCAAGCAGCCATCCAGCTTGCGAAGCATTTCGAAATGGAAATATTCGCGACAGTGTCATCTGAGACGAAGAGGAAATTGATACGCGACAATTACAGCATTCCTGAAGACCACATCTTCAATTCTCGAGACTACAGCTTCGTCAAGGGCATCAAGCGCATGACGAACGGGCGTGGTGTTGACGTCGTTCTCAATTCGCTTTCCGGTGAAGCTCTTCGTCAGACGTGGCACTGTATCGCTCCCTTCGGTTATTTCGTTGAGATTGGTTTGCGCGATATCCTCAACAATACGGGCCTTGACATGGCGCCATTCAAACAAGATGCTACATTCACATTTTTCAACCTCAATCATGTCGCACAGAGCCGACCGGACATAATGGCTGCTGTCGTCGAGAATGCGTTTGACTTTTTTCGTAGAGGTATATCGAAAACGGTCGAGCCACTCGTCACATATCCGATCTCGGATATTGAGAGCGCATTCCGTCTTATGCAGGCCGGAAAGCATTTAGGCAAGCTAGTTTTCACTTGGGGCAACGATGATGTGGTACCGGTCATTCAACAGCAGAAAAGTAACCTTAGACTCGATCCTAACGCCGTGTATCTTCTTGTTGGTGGTCTTGGCGGATTAGGGCGGAGTCTATCGATGAAGTTGGTTCAACTCGGTGCCCGGAAACTGTGCTTCCTTTCTCGTTCTGGATGCAAATCGACTACCGCGAAGCAATTGGTCCATGACCTCGAGCAGCAAGGCGTCAAAGTACAGACCTACAAGTGCGACGTCGCCAATCAAAGCGCAGTCGCCAATTCCACCGCCTCGTGTTCACGAGAACTTGGCACCGTGCGCGGTGTCTTCCAATGTGCGATGGTCCTCTGCGACACCCTCTTCGTCAATATGACGCATCAACAATGGCGGGACGCTACACGCCCTAAAGTTCAGGGGACTTGGAACCTACACAAGCATCTCCCAGATGTCGACTTCTTCATCTCCCTCAGCTCCTTCGCCGCAGTCTTCGGCAACCGTGGACAGGGCAATTATAGCGCAGCAGGAGCATATGAAGATGCGCTCGCTCATCATCGTCGCGGTCAGGGGCAGCACGCAACGACACTAGATCTCGGCATTATGCGCGATATTGGTGTACTAGCTGAAACGGGTATCACGGACAGCTTGAGAGAGTGGGAAAAGCCGTATGGCATTCGCGAAACCGAGTTCCACGCTCTTATGGAGCGCGCTATCGAAGGCGATATCAACGGCACCACCCAACCACAAGTCATTACCGGACTTGCCACGGGTGGTAGTGTCATAGCCGCTGGCATCGATCCACCCTTCTACCTCGATAACCCGCGCTTCAGTATCATGGCTCTCACTGATACCCGCGATCAGAAATCCGACTCTAGCTCCTCCGTATCCATACATAGCCTCGTCGCACAAGCCGAGACTCTTGAAGAGGCGGCTACTTCCATTACTGAAGGACTTGTCAAGCAAATCGCGAAGATGTTACAGATGCCGATCGATGAGATCGACACAGCAAGGTTCTTGCACAGCTATGGCATTGATAGCTTAGTAGCGATCGAGGTAGTGAACTGGGCGCTGAAGGAGGTCAAGAGTGCAATTACGGTGTTTGATGTGTTGGCTGGGGTGCCGATTACCACGTTGACGGGAAAGATGGCAGCAAAGAGTAGTGTGTTGCCAAAGGAGTTCGCACTTGTGTGAGATGAGGGGCTATGAGAAGGATGAGCATTTCCATGCCTTGGTCGGGACGAAAGCTCAATCGTAGGAAGTTTCCTAGTCATACACCAAAAGCAAATTTTGTCAGATTTATCGTAACATCACCACGTGCTCGTCTGATTCATTGTAAAGTACCAAAATGAATTTCCGTCTTTACTCTAACGCTAACGTGTTGATGGAATGATCCATCATCTACAATTTCTGTACCTCGGCCTAACGTCCCGCTCGAACACCGAGAAATGATAAATGCACCGAAGAATTCCCCGCCCTCTTTTTCACTGCAGTCGCTCCAACCGGTGTATTTCAAACAATGCACCGGTTAGACAGATGACCACTGAAGTCTAAGAGACAGTCACGCATGATAGACTACTGAAAAAGCACTGAGAATACCTCCAGCAGACACCAGTTCTATCTTATCTCAAAGCGAAAATAGAATAAGACACGTGATACGAACGAAAAAAGGTCGTCGTCAATGCCTCTCAAGATCATCGTTGTCGGCGCTGGCATCGCGGGACTGATCGCCGCCATCGCCTTGCGTCAAGCCGGCCATGAAGTCGAGGTATGTCTCCTCCCGTATCGAACACTCGCACCCCTCAGCCATTCCTCAATATATTTCTCGCATGGACAGACTGACATCTTCCCTTTCCAATTTAGATCTTCGAAAAGTCCGCTTTCGCCACCGAAATCGGCGCAGCGCTTATCATCTCCCCGAACGGCGCCCGCGTGCTCTCAACCCTCGGCTTCTCGTTTTCCAACGCCAGGGCCGTGCTTATGGATCAATGGTCCGTGTTCCGCGGCGACACCATGACGACGATGGCGAACGTCGACATGCGCGCGGCCAAAGAGCGATTTGGGGCGGAGGCGTGGGCGGTTCATCGTGTGGATCTACATAACGAATTACTTCGACTTGCGAAGGGAGGGGAAGGGGATGGATGGGGAGCGCCCGTCAAGTTACATTTAGGATGTGAAGTCGTGGATGCGGAAGCGCAGGGTAGTATAGTCGTTAAGGGCGGTGAGCGATATACTGCGGATTTGGTGGTCGCGGCAGATGGGTTGAAGAGTGCGGTCAAAGGGGTCGTTACGGGAAATTTGGAGAAGCCAACGCCTACTGGATTGAGTGCTTTCCGGTTCTTGGTTGACACCGAGGTTTTGAGGGGGGATGCGGAGTTGGAGAAGACGTTGGCAGTGAAGGGCTCCGGGGCGAGTTTGTTGGCGGACGTTAGGGAAACGAAGAAAGAGAGGCATATGATGTGGTATGCTTGTCGAGAGTAAGTTCAGTTTGCCTTGGTGTAGAGGTGGGGAGTGTAAGTGACGCGGAGGCTGACTGATTCGTCCTCTAGTGGTGAGACGCAGAATTTCGTGGGGATCCATCCGAGTAGGGATGTAGAAGGAGATGACGCTGAAGGTGAGTGTTTCCTGCTGGAAGCGTAAAGAGGTTACTAATTTGAGCTTTTACGCGTAGCTGTGAAAGCTTCTATGCTCGAAGAATTCAGCACTTTCTCCCCGGGCGTTCTTGAGATCATCAGGTAAGCTCTCCAAGATCCGTACTTGACCCATAACTCATGAAAGAAAGGCGATCCTCTGCAGTCAAATGCTGGCCTCTCTTCGTGCATTCTCCACTCCTCACATGGTACAACAACCGTGTGGTTCTGATTGGCGACTCCGCACACCCCGTGAGTTCCCCGGCCTGATTCTTTCCCCATCGCGAACTGTGTTCTGATCCAATCTGAATCTAGATGTTGCCATTCGGTGGCCAAGGCGCGAACTCGGCCATCGAAGACGGCGGCACGCTGGGTTACGTCTTCCGCGACGTTGCCGACGCCAGCAAAGTTCCCGAGCGGCTGGAACTCTTCCAGCGCGCCAGGCAGGCACGGGCCGCAAGAGTGCAGATCTTGTCGAGTGTCAGGGCAGGCAAGGAGCAAGAGGTTGAGGAGGAGTTGAGGAAGTGGAGTGATCCGCCAGGATCTAGTAAGTCGATACTGCATAGGATAACCGTTGATTCAGATCTGTGGGTGGGGCTAATGTGCTGTGATGCAGAAGTTCCCACCAATATGATGGAGAGGACCGGTCATGATTATAGGTAAGTCGTGTGGCTCAATGGTGGACGGAGAGAGCTAATAGAAGTTAGTTTTGATGTGTTCAGAAAGTGCGACGAAGTTTTAGCGGCTTGAAATATCTTATTGAGCGCACGACACCTTGTACTGTTTTCTCAGGAGGCATGACGGGTAGGCTGTTGGTGCTATATAAATTATATTTCGTTGTTCGCTGGATTATGTTCCTTAAGTTCTAGCCGCTTGGACATAGGTTGTATTTACAGATATTATTATTACTGTACTCTCGCTTCATGTCCGCTTTGCTTATATGCCAGGAGGTGTCGGCCTGTTCTATATGAAATTCCAGAGGCAGCCACACATATATGCAAGTGCAGGATATAATCGTGCGTGATGAACAAAATAGTGAAACCAGTGCGGTAAAAAAAAAACATATATCATTTCCTAAACATGATATTATCACATCCTTTTATCACATCCTGCTACCACTTTCAATCTACGGCGCTCATGGTTTCAGAAAGTGATAATTTGTGATTACTCGCTTATGGTCACCCCCCACAGCACTAATCCACAGCGTCTACGCTCCTGTATTCTGAGTGGATTTTGGCACATAGGACTAGTTCTGAAAACAATACTTATAAATTAATTAAATATATATACTGCAATAAAGGCTGTTCGTGTAGTACGAATAATCACAATTCTGAGCTACATACTTTGACATCTAAACTTAGTTCGCTACTAAACTAAGGTTTATATGTACCGCAGGATAAAACCTTACTCGTTTCCTGATACACCTAATATTCGACATGGAAGTACATGGCACAAAAGTGCGCCTAGAAGAGCTAAAGAGTTTCAGACCGTTCCAAAACCAGTTGCACGTCCAGAGGCTGCCTTTCCAACATTGCATAGCTTTTTTGAGATAACCAATCAACATCCCTACCGCCGGGTGCCACGGACATATCGAAATTCCATACCAATCTTGCCATCACACTACGGAGCTCTGCAAGAGCCAGTCCTTTACCGATACAACCCCATGTTCCAGTAGAGAAGCTCTGTACCGCTTCAAGTTTGTCATCCCGAAAAGGCGAGCCAGGGAGTGACTTGGCCGAGGATAGCCAGCGTTCTGGATGGAACGTATTTGCTTCGTGGAAATAGTGTGGAGAGCGATAGAGGGACTGTTGATGAACGCCCACATGGGTCTAGGATAGTTAGCTCTAGTCTAAGCTAATGGAGAGAACAGCAGGGGTTTACCCACTCCAGCAGGTAGCCAATGGCCCAATACTGTGTCTCCACCAACTGGGACAATATGTTGTAGTCCAGATGGGTTTGGGGGGCACATGCGTAACCCCTCTTCTATCACCGCGTTCAGATAAGATAGTCGTTGTAGACTCTCAAAAGTCATCTCCGCCATACTCGAATAGGTTGTCCGAATCTCGTTGGTCAACTTGAGTAGAGCGTGGGGTGATTTGATCAAATGGTTTGTTGTACCAGAGAGGACTGTTGAACATGTATCGCTTCCTGCAAAAATAAGGACGTTCATGTTGTTCTCCAACTCCCCGATACTGAGACTGTCACCGGTTTCTTCGTTGCTATTGTGGAGGATGTACTTGATCCAATCTTCCCTCTGAACTTCGAGATTCAGCCTTTGGTGTGTCTTCTGCACTCCCCAGTTGAAATTAGCAAGAGAGGCATCTAGTACGGACTTGGGAATGCATTGCATGAATATCTTGAAGAGCACAGCGTAATGCCTCATCGCAGCAACGAGCGCTCCTACCCTTCCGTATGAGAATAGCTCCTCTACCCAAGGATGCATGGAATTGCTTTCAAGGCAGTGAAATGACTCGGCAAACCCAAGATCACCGGTTATATCAAAGGTGACAAAACAAAACCACTCCACGATGTTGACAACAGCGGATTTGCTGTTCTGTCCTTGCAAGCACCTCTTTCGTAGTTCCTCAATCATCTTATTGATGTGCAGGTTGATGGTGCTTTCTTGTGCCTTCAAGGCTTTGGGCGTAAAGCAATGGCTTAGCAGGTCGCGCATTCGTTTATGATCTTCCGGAGTTGCGGCGCTGACAATCGAAGGCGTGCGGTCAGGTAACTCGCCCCACCATATAGGGTTTTTGGGAAAAGATAGGTGTCCCGGGCGCCGACGGTGGATATCATCCCATCCATCCGGATGAGCTACTGAGATCTCGTTGGGCGCAACACGGACGAATGGTCCATATTGGAGATGTATGCGATGCAGATCTTGAACTAAATCGCCCTTCCAAAGCGTGTAACAGTAGCGGAACCGGAATGCACACCATGTCGAGGGGCCAGGATATCGAGAAAGTGGATGGAAGTATAGATTACGAATAGCAATTGCTATTGGAAGCTGTGTTGCTATCTTCAGTTCTTGTATTGAATATAGTCCACGAGAGTACCTACGGAGAGTATAGAAACCGTGACTATGAAGAACATGCGAAAAACGCCGAATGACACTGATTCTTCAAACATATTGGTGGTGGCTTTACGCAAAAAACATAGACTGCCGGTTTTCGTGGTGCCGGCTGAAGCTCAATCTCAGCAACTCCTGTAAGTAATCTCTGTCCTAACAAGAAATAAGCGACTTGCAATAGATGATTCAAATCGGTATGCCCGATTCAGAGTAGATGAACAGAGTGCATATCTGTCCAGGCGATACCTGCAGAAGATTCCGAATCTAGTAGGTGGGAGTGCGATGGTGTAGTGCGGATATCGCTGCAACGAAGAAAGTGAAACTGACAAATCCTTGTTTATCTCTCTCGTTTGCATTCGGTGACCGATCAGCTAACGCCTCAGGCGGCTTGCAGTCTCACCTGCAGCGAACACTCGTCTAAGTTACTGGCTAAGAGACTCTGATATGGTATGCAGTCAGAACTACCTAAATACTGGCGGCCATCGTATTGATGCTAAACGAATGAGTTGACTTCAAGTCCGCGATGGCCTAATTCTGGTGGCTCATCTGGACTTGAGGGGCCACGGAGGAGGTTCTCGAAGTAGAATCTACTTCTAGCTTCGACGGATATCCGAGGTATTGAATGAGGCTTTTCGGATAGAAGGGGGGAGCCGGGCAATTGTTGATCGATTTCACTGCTCAATTAAGACCCGCAATTTCACGTGATTAACGTACTGTAGGGGGTTTAGTGTAATTTACTCGTGAAAGATTCTTGCACGCAGCTTGGTATCTATGCCTTATGTCCTGAGCATTCCTTACTATACATATCCTGGTAGGTATTATTTGACATACGAGCTCTGACTATCACTCTCCTCTAACAACTGCGTACGGCACAAAAAGTAAGCCGATGTATTTACTGTCCTCGAAGTTTTTCTAAGGACTAATTCGATTCCTCAGTATTATAAAACTCAAGACATGATGGCTTGCTGTGAATACGGAATGTGGATTGCTCAATCACTCACTGGTGGCTCATATCAACCATCCGTAAACTCCCTATTACCCATGCACCGTTCAGCTAGGCGGGCATCAAGTCACTGTCCTGGGCAGAACCTGTATTTGGCAAATAAGCCGAGTTGGGCGTTCAGCCCTACACACGGAACACTGTGGCGTAACTCTACTTTGGTCCTGCACGCATTGGGACCTTGACAAATGTGTGATCTGGGCGCGTACGGAGGCGTTCTATGGCTACGGACACGGGCACGGGCACAGGCATGGGCTGGCGCGACGCTGGTTAAGGTCAAACGTTGCCTATACCGGTATACTCTACTCTCGTGTATGCCGCCCTGACTTCCTCGTTTTCCAAGGCTTACTGCACCCATTAGTGGCGTTATGGGGCGCACATTGCTCACAAATTACGCAGCAGGACCCGGAACGTGGGAGAAGAGTGTTCCGGGAGCAAAGCGATAGCACTCTCGCTTTCAAAACTTTGCAAAGGATTCCAGCGAATTATTGACGCAAACGAGTGCTCTGGAGAGCCTTAGAGATTGAACACTAACGAGGCCACGGTACGCTTTAGGTTACAGAATATTGTCTAAGGCCACTAGATATCCCTAATGAATAGTATGACGATTTACAAGCCTGTAACTCTACATAGTAAAAGAGATCCCGTATTCTGTTATCGCGCAAGCAACAGAAGCTAAACTTCCAGGACTGAGAAATGAGTTCAGATCGCCAAGCGCTCATCCACCGGCCTAGCCTTCATGTACAATAGCCCTTCTTGGTTGGGAAATATGAACTCATGAGCGTGAAGGTTGTCAGGTCGGCCTTGACTCTCGGGGAGTTTCCAGTCATAATCCATGATTAACCTCACCAGTATGTTCTTGATCTCGAGTGCGGCGAAGAATCGTCCCGGGCAAGCGTATTTCCCATGACCGAAGTTCAGGACGTTTGTCTCTGTTGTTGCGAATTGGTGTAAGTGTGTATGGCCCTCGCGCTGACGCAGACGATAGTATCTCATAGGATCGAATTGCTCGGGACTTGGCGTCACGTTGTTGTCGTTTTGAATCTCGTTGACAGCCATGGCGATGTGTGATCCTTTCGGGAGAAGGGTCCCATCCTGCAACATATGATCGTGCAGCATGACTCTGTGATAAGAGAGAAGTGTTGGAGGATTCATACGTTGGGATTCTCGCATGAAAGAGTCAAGTTTCTTAAGCTTGTAGAACGATGGTTTCTTCCATGATGTCCATTTCCCATCTTCAGCAAGTATCTTCTTGATCTCCTCCCTTAGCTCTTCAATGTACTGAGGATGCGCCGCAAGGTCGTAGAGGACATGCACGGCATTCATCTGCGAAGTGTGGATGGAAGCGAGAGACATGACCACTTCCAAATGTGCAAGATCGCTTGGCTTTGAGTCGGCTCCGTTGGCAATTTCCAGCATCCAGGTGAGTAAGTTCATGTCGTCCTTGGACGTGAGTTTCCCGGTTGCCATAGCTTCTTGGCGTTGCTTGATCTCGGGAACCAATAGCTTCTTTGCGCGGCGGATATAATTACACCCTATCCAGGTGGATGGGAGAAAGTACGATAAGACCCCGTGCATGAATCGTGGAAACAGGCGTAGTATGACCAACGATATGAAGACGTTCTCAGTAAATTCGGTACTGATCTCCAGCCAGCGCTCGTTGCGACATAGTGGGAGACCAACAAAGATGCGTGCCGATATACGGGAAACCAGACGCAAAATGACATGGTATGGTTTGATGGGGACCCATTCATCGTCGCACTGAGGAAGGTCTTTGTCGATTGCGTAGTTGAGTTCATCCTGCATGTGTGCAGTAAGATGGGTGAGATTGGGGGTCAGCTTCTCCTGAAGAGTCCGAAAGTGAAGATTGTTTTTGAGTATGATGTTCATGTTGGTCCACTGGCCGGAGAGATTGAAAGCGTGGGCTACTGTAGGCGATGCAACTTGAGGATGTAACACTTGCAACTCTGGAATGTATTTGCTCGGAAGGATGAGCATGTCGGTGTCTGCTCGAACAAAGCGCCATGCCGAGGTGGGAAACTATTGGTTGTCAGTCCTAAACCATTCAGAAGTAGTTAAGGCAATGCGTACTTTGGTGTAGCCCTCGTTGAGAATGGAGGCTGCGTTCCGAAAGAATCTCCAGTTTGCAAGATATCGGGGCTCCAGAATGGAGCGCACTCCAACCAACGGCACTTTTGGTCCATAAAACTGAATCTTGATTTGCGAAACGATATAGAATGACAGAATCAGGCCAAACGTCGTCCAAGCAGCTGATGGTACAGAAATGTTGACCACAGTCTTTTCGAGGTTGCCCAGAGCTGCCAGTGTCAGTGCATGTGATGCAGTGGCCAAGGGCATTGATGAGAAGTTCGTAGGGAAGATATTGGAAGCATTTTGCAAGAATTCCATGATGGCTTCCTTGAACAACTAGAAAGTCTCTAATGAAGTGAGAGAAGCCGAAAGAGAACGTTTATGTACTTTCAGTATACCAGCTTACCTAGTCATAGTCATAAGTTTTCAAGTTGAATATTATCGATAGGGCGCCACTCTGCTACAACTCTTCGTTAGAGAGTGGAAAATAACTTCATTGGTTGTGTGTAGACAGCAAACTGTGCCGTCAAGTTGTCCAAGTCCGAGACAGCTTTCATACGAGCTGGCGGAGTCCAAGCACGAGTTGAGTGGCTTGCATGAGATAGAAGAGGTTTGGGTCGTGTCGCGCATGGTCGTAAGGACGTGGTTTAGTTTAGGAGTCGTCTCCAGCCATCCAGGAGCTTACTAGTTGCTTTGAGTAATTTCGCCGTGGGCCCTAATGCCTTACTATTGGACGCGTATTCATGCAGGTGCGGATTCCAACGGTTATCTTCCAAGTTTGTTTGCGTTTTGTATAGCTGAGCAGCGACAGGTAATTGGTAGGATTGCCAGGGTTGCCAGGGATGCGTCCAGATTGATCGGGATGGGTGGTCAGCATAGACATCGGCCTTGGCTGCGGAGTGGATGGCCTGATTTGCCGATAAGCGACGTATCCCATACCTATGCGGGGTGAGACATCCGCCGATTACCAACCAACGTCGCACCCTGGATAATCCGTGAGCCGTAGGGCCGGAGCGCGGAAAGAATCCGCATATCCTATCCGGCCCACCGGTCTCCATGCTGTGCTGCAAGGGTGCGGCACAGTTCTGAACACACCGAAAAGCCGCCACCTACAAACCGATACGTAGCCTGTTCCATCTCCCTTCGTTCCTGAACACCCACAGGAAACACTCTACCATCAGCATAATCTATCACTATGGCTTTATTATTGCAAATAGTCATTGCTTTCACCTTGGTAAGTTGATCACATGATGCGCAAGCCATCTCACGCCTCGCCCCCAGTGAGCAGTTGCTTACATCCTCCCACAGTATCTCATGACGAAAGCGTTCTATAACCTCAAATTCCACTCTCTAGCCAGCTATCCTGGTCCCAAACTATGGGTTCTATCCAGGATTCCATATCTCGTTTCTATGAACACAGGACGGTTTCCCTTTCGTGTGAAGCAACTCCACGACGAATACGATTCAAAAGTTATTCGCGTCTCCGCAGACGAAATATCTTTCAACGATTCTCGCGCCTGGAAAGATATCTTCAATCGGAAAGATTTGTTGCGTCCGCCGCAATGGGGAGCTCGACCACCAGGTGTAGAGGCGTTCAATGTCATTTCTGCTCGCGCTACCGACCATGCCCGGTTTCGCAAAGCTTTGACGCCAGCTTACTCCGAGGCGAGAACAAGAGAGTATGAACCCATAGTTCGTTTCTATGTCGAGAAGCTCATGTCACGTTTTGATGAGCGTATCACCCAGGGCAAGGGATCAGCCGTGGTGGATTTTGTGAAATGGGCCAACTTCACGACATTCGACATCATCGGCGAGCTCTCCTGGTCGAAGTCATATCAGTGTCTAGAAACAGGCACTGGACACGCATTCATGAGCATTCTATTGCATTTCCAGGCTGTTCTGATTGGCGCCAGTATTGGCTATTACAGCTGGCTCAACACTTTAGTCGCCAAAATCACTCCAAAGTCAGCCTTCCAAATGTTGGAGAATGTGTTCGAGGACGGTCGACAGCGCCTCCGGGCTCGCATCCAATTGCAAACGGTCAATCACCCAGACCTCATGGCTCATATCATCGATTACAACAGCAAAGCTAGTCCTGAGGATAAACTCTCCGACGCCGAAATTGAGCAGAACGTTCTTGCCATCTTGATCGGCGGCTCGGAGACGCTGACTACTATATTCTCTGGTGCACTCCACTATCTCCTCGCTGACCGGACTAAGCTTGCAAAGATAACTGAGGAAGTTCGTGGCAAGTTTGCGTCTAAATCAGATATAAACGCAACTAGTGTGGCTAGCTTGCCATACCTGAATGCGGTAATTAACGAAACGCTTCGCATGTGTCCTCCAATCCCGGATATGTTGCGCCGTGTCGTGCCGGAAGCAATCACCATCGCGGGACATGTCATGCCTCCCGGCACCACCGTGTCAGTCTCTTGTTACTCTATGTTCAAGTCCAGCGAGTATTTCTCTGCGCCCGAAATCTTCGAACCCGAGCGGTTCATCGCTAGAGTCAACAATCACGAAACCAGGAGTGACTCTCCCCTTTTCCACAACGATTTGTCGGCTTTTCGACCGTTTTCCATGGGCGCCCACAACTGTCTAGGACAGCCTTTGGCGTGGCTTGAGATGCGACTACTCCTGGCGCTTTTTTTCTATAGCTACGATGTCAAGGTACCCTCTGGACATAAATTGAGAGACTGGACTTCTCAAAAGATTTATTGGACATGGGAGAAGCAACCTCTGATGGTCGAGATTAGCAAGGCATAGATAGACAAAGTTGGGCGAACTCCGTAGTGTGGAGTCTAGGTGTGGAACTTTCTGTTTTATCATAGTTCGTATCTAACTTACAATGGAGGATGTTTTACTTATATACGTTCGATTGAAGTCTTACCCCTGTTGAAGAATATATGAGTAAAGTTGTTCGGTTTGGTAATTCTATAACATGGTCTGTATATTTCACTGAATTGACAGCGCGCAGTCACTTACAAGAAGTTAGTTAACTAAGGCTACTACTTTCCCGCAACTTGTTAAGGAGGTTCATCATAGTAGAAATCCGAGTTTATTTGAGGAGCGCCACGGGAGTTCGAAGACCGAAAGGCCTATCTACTGGCATTCCGCGACTATCTTCCTTTCGTCTAACTGTGTACGTCCTCTTCCTTGGCCAATGAAGTTGCCTTCCTAACGGATGGTCTAGCTAGCATCGAATTCTGCCACCTCGAGAAATTGGGAAACTGGTTCTCAGGGTCCCACTCCTGTTTGGGACGCCCGTTCATGAAGAACCCGATCGCTGCATTCCATGTAACGAAGCTCAAATCCGCGTAGGTGCACTTATCGCCGACAAGGAATTCCTTTCCCTCCAGCCACGTATCCAGCACCTTTATCACACGCTGCGTCTCCTTGATGTAGCGCACCTTGGCCGATTCGAGTGGCTCGTGATGAAACAACAAGAACCAGGCGGCCTGGCCGAGATACGGTCCATGACCAGTCGATTGGAAGTGCTGCCACTGAAGTAACTGATACTTCTCCTTCAAAGTATCGTACGTAAGCGACTTTTCCGTATCATACTGATCGATAAGATAAGTGACGATGGCACCGGACTCCCACAGAGTCACATCTGTATTCGGGTCGTGGATTGCTAGAGATTTAAGTCAGAGAATTGACACAAAATGCTGACGTGCGTCCCGAGACTGCCGGATACCTGGGTATCTGAACTAATGTTGAACGCAGATAGAACACACTTACCTGGAACACGTCCATTGGGGTTAACCACCTCGAACTTGGGCGTTTTGAGATCACCGTGCTCGACGAATACGCCTTGGTATGGCACTCCCAACTCTTCTAAGATGATGATGACCTAACATACGTAAGCATCTCTTGTCGAGACACAGCAGAGAGAAAGACCTTCGACGGGTTTGGCACTTGGGCTAGTATGCTCAAGTTAGTAGAAGATTCATAAGGATACAACCATCTAGTAGAATGGTGAGGCCGACGATAAGCTTGGAATGTCAAAACTTACGCCGCCAGTACACAGTAACAGGCTTGAGGTTGGAGGAAGGCATGCTTGAGACCGAGGAACTAACACTTGTAGCGTGATCCTAGAGGTTGACCTTTTTAGGAGTGTAGTAAAGGTAGATTTGGTTGTAGATAGTTGCTGTTGGCCGATTGCAAGGCTCTCGAATGACCGACCTGTTCCCCTGGCATGACTTCGGCGAAGTCTGGTCAATGCTATGGCCGAAGTGGTCTGTGACCCCGCACCAACTTGCACATGCTCACTAATCTGGATCAATATAAAATGAGTTTGCGTTAGGCTTCGGAAGGCGGGCTCCCGAACGGTGGGCTCCGGACGCTCCCGTGTTCGCTGCACGTTAGACGCGGGCGTCAGTCTAGCGCGCCTCCCCCGAAGCGAAAACGAACCAACGTTCGACTCCATCCATGTTGTGCAACCCATACGTTTATATGTGCTCGATCTCACTGCATTACAATGGCGCTCTTCGGACTCCGGCCGGGCTTGCACGATCCGGTTTGTCGTGTTCAACGTCAAGCCTCTGGCGGCGGGGTTTCGATCTGATCCTACGAGGTCGACGTTGTATCACACCATCTATCACATATGATCTTGGATCTGAGGTGCTCCACTCTTATCCTCGAGCTGAGCCCACTGTCTCTTAGATTGCAGTCTTTCGTCAAAGACTCATTCCGCCTCACACAGGAGACATCAATCTCTCTCCAACCCGGCTAGTCTTTTTCTTGCAAGGCGTTCACAAATCATTCTGCCGCTATCTTCTATTGCACCATCGCCTCAGTGCTTCCAGTACCTACTCGGGATCGATGACCATGGAACCGCTATTCACTGGTCGTGACTTGTATCACCTCATCTCTAGAGCAGATGAGAAACCAGATCTGGCACTTGCAGGCGCGCCACCGGGCGTTACGCCAAATTTTATTGACCCCCCATCCAGAGGCATTGAAATGGTCAGCGTCAGCATTACTATGACGTTGCTCACGCTATTTGCCATCGTAGCGAGAGTTTACACAAAGATGTTTATCACAAAAGGATTTGACTGGGGAGACTATTTCGCGATTGGTGCACTGGTAATACTTCATCATCCTCTCACTTGAAAGTCACTCTAACAGGCGCCAGATCACTGCAGTTGCACGAACCGTGATTAATTGCATGGCGGTCTACATCTGGGGACTTGGCCGACATGTGTGGGATGTTCCGCCCTCAAACTTTGCGTCGATTCGGAACGTAAGTTTGAATCACTGTGCGAAAATTTATATCTATCTAATCAGTGATTTAGTGCCAATTCATAATGGATATGGTGTACTTGGCAGGCATCATGTTTGCCAAGTTTTCCATTCTTATCCTCTACGTCAAAGTGTTCCACATAAGACGAAATTTCCGCTGGCTATGCTACTTCATGATGTTCATCACGTTTGCGTACTGCACCGCATTCTTCTTCATCTACGCTTTTGATTGCAAGCCAGTGTACTATAACTGGCACTTCGACCCGCTACATTATGACTGCATAGATATCACTCAGATCAAAATGGCCGTGGGGGCAGTAAACATCTTGACGGATCTGATCATTGTGATCATGCCTCTCCCACTGGTTATGCAGCTCCAGCTTGCAAAGGCACAGAAGATTGGACTTCTGCTTGTCTTCAGTACTGGATTCTTGTACGTCAAACTCTTCGATCTGGTTTAAGAGTACTAAGAAAATTTAGCATCCTTGTGACCACAATCGTCCGTGAGATCATTGTCGTCAGAACTTCTAAGGAGTTTGATCAGCCTTGGACTGTCGCAGATGAGGTTATCTGGCTGACCGTGGAACTGAACGTTGGCATTGTCTGTATTACTATGCCGGTTCTTTCCCCGATCTGGCGCAAGGCCGTGGCTTCCCAGCTCGGACTCTCCTACTTGCGAAACTTACTATCATCGATGCGCTCCACCCGAGGCCAGAGCAAGATCTCAGAGTCTGGGTATAGTGGTGGTTTAGACAGTGCTAAAATGGGCTGGAATAGCGGGGTGAGCGCGGGACACGGTCCTAATAGCATCCACTCGGATCAGATTGACCTAATGGAGATTCGCGTGAAGAGAGAGGTGTCCCAAGTTTAGTGTTTGAAGTCGATTTAGGGAGGGTGTGGGAGGCATTGAGTTGTTGAGAAACAACCTGTTTGAATATAACAATAAATCTGTTCGATGGGCCCATTGGTAGAAATTTTGCGCGTATATGAAGAAGCAGGTACTTCGACTGCGCAACAAAATGCCGTCGGTTTCGCTGTCTAATGTCTAGATGGGCGGTTCGTGCCACTTGTGATCAATTAGTAATTTCTTGTTTTGCCAGCTTTCCGGCGCTACGCCGGATTGTCCGGCACAGCATATAAAAGGACGAGCACCCCCGCTGTTTCCACGACCTTCAATCGACGGATCTCACTATGGATCTTGTTATCAAAACTAGCATTGCGATTTGCGCATCCTACTTTCTCTTCGCCTGTTTGTCGCTTTACCAGAATGTCAAAACCGCGAGAAAGACTGGGGTGAGATACACAATTGCGCCGTAAGTCATCAATGTCGCCGAGAAAGTCAACTGGAAGCGCTTCTGATGTCTCGCCAGTGTGCACATATCGAACAAGTTTTGGTTAGGGTCCCAGAAGCTGCTCTTGCCACTGCTAGATCGACTGCCGGACTGGATGACAAAATCATGGCTACCGTAAGTACGAGAAAATTGTTTCATGTCCAGGGTTCTAAGAGAATCAGGGTTTCGGTGTATGATAGAATCTGGCGCCATGGCTTCGCACCTTTTGCTTATCATCAGTCATCGACAATCCTCGTGGTGTCACCCTTCAAGCTTGCTCTTTGGACCTCTTCTCCAGTAGCGGTTCAAGATATGATACGTCGTCGCAGTGATATTGTAAAGCCGACCGAGGAGCTGAGTGTCCTCAATGTACATGGTCCGACAGTGACCGCATCTGAAGGAGAACAGGCGCGCCGATACCGCAAGATCACTACCGGATGTTTCAGTCACGCCATGTTCGAACACGTGTGGTCTGAGAGCATTGCAAAAGCCGATATACTCGTCAGGAGGTTAGTAGGAAGCGAGGAAATGCCTGGAAGGGTCAAGAAGGAGCTTGAGCTGGTTACGTTCGCCGTAGTCAGCCAGGTATGCTTCGGGATATCCGTCAGCGAAGAAGGCGAGATGATACTAAAGGAGCATAAGCCACACATGGGACGGATAAGTTATTGGGAATCCTTCGCACAGTCGGCCGAAAACATGGGGATTACCTTTTTAACTCCGAAGGCTATCTTGAAAAACTCTCCATTCAAGATGCACAAAACCGCAAATATCAGTAACGAAGAGTGGGCAGCATATATGGAGGACATGATCGAAGAGAAGAGAAGAGAACGAGAAAGAGGCAAAGTGCCTAAGACACCCAACCTTCTCGGTACGTGTTTGAATCTTTCGTTTCGTTGTCAACTAGAAGATTTTAGCCACAACTAACTTCCAGCTTCCTACAGACTCACTTTACTCTGCGTCTATAGACCCTGATGAACCTCTTGAGCATGAGGCAATCCTTGGCAACATATGGGTCTTTGTACTCGGCGGCTTTCACACCAGCTCGAATACGCTCCACTTCATCTTTATACTGCTCGCCATCCATCCGTCTATCCAAAGTAAACTTCAAGCTTCTATCGATGAATTTTTCAAGGCCCGCGAACCCTCAACTTGGACACACTCAGAAGACTTTCCCGCATTCCTGAACTCCCATGTCGGAGCTGTCATCGCAGAGACATTGAGATGCTTTGGAGTTTTACCATGGATTCCTAAAACCACTTCGGCTGAAGCGGCGCCTTTGCTTCTTGAAACGCCTGAGGGTGATACAGTGACGACTATGATTCCACCGCATACACTGGTCATTGCCGACACGTCTGCTGTCCATAGGAACCCAAAGTACTGGCCAAATGCCGAGAAGAGAATTGAAGGCGAGCCGGAACCGTACGCGGTCTCAAGTTGGAACCCTTGGCGATGGCTCCAAAACTCCGGCAACACTACGACCGAGGACGCTCTTCGGAGCGACGGCGAACTAAAATCTTTATCAACAAGTGGATGGAAACCTGGGAGTTACATTCCTTTCTCTGACGGGGCCAGAGCATGTATTGGCAAAAGATTTGCGCAAACCGAGCTTTGCGCTGTGCTTGCATGCGTGATGAGGGAATGCAGCGTTGAACTGGTTACTAAGGGAGAAGGTAGAGATCACTGGTTAGACGCAAGACAAAAAGCTGCAGTGAAGCTGAATCTCGATGTGGGAATTACACTTGCGCTGGAACTGAAATCAGATGTACCTCTACGGTTCTCGCGAAGACGCCACGGACAGACAATCAACGGGGAAGACTGAGATGGCCGTGTGTGAAACCTCTGAACGTAAGACAAGAGCCGGCTATTAGCTCAATTAGCGATCAGATTGATGGACGGCCGGTGCTACATTCTATCTCACAACCTTCCTTGAAACGAATGCAACTATCATAGTTCGAAAGATATGCCAGGGTCCACAGGCCAGCGGCGATTCAACTTCGCCAAGGATTGTCGTAGGGTATCAGACTCTTGAAACCACGCATCGCTGTCTGGATAGCGTTTCTCGTATAGATACTGCAAGGTATGCCGAACTATATAGTTGTAAACAGGAGAGATTGCATCAACATCAGGGCCATGGATCCTGTGATGATTCCGGGCAATGTCTAGTATCATTTGAGTAACGGTATCCAGTGCTGATTGCGAATGTTGCCTGCACTCAGATGCTATGTGTGTTGTATTCAGATGAAGGACGTGCTGATGTAGTATGAACAGGGCTCTAGCCAAGGTGGTCAGCTCTTTTCACCAGGTCCAAGGGATTGCCCAACCTGATCGAGATACACACAGCGCCACAATGTCCTCGACGATGGTCATGGCATCTGTCCATCGTCGTAGCAAGTAGCCGCAGCAGTTTCTGGTCTAGGGCAACGATTCTAGATTTAAGATCGGTGGGTTCGGTGCATTTAATCATCTGAATGACCCGATCTAGGAGATACGTTGCTTGAGCTGCACGACCAAAACAACCGATTCCCACAAGGTTCACGGGGAAACCCTGGCAACTTAATATCGGGTTTTCTTCGCCTTCGAAGTCGCGAGATTCACAGGGAAGCAATTCCGCCTCAGCTGGGGGAGAAGATATTAATGGCAAGTCCGTCAATGTTGTTTCGCAGTAGAAGACCCTTTCGAAGATTCTGATCGCCCACCATGTATTCCATGCCTCATTCCAGCCTGGATTTTCGGGCTTCTGATGGATTCCTGCTTTGTACGCCATGCGAGCACAGATATCGATAGACGCAAGAGCTGAATCTGGTCGCCCATGAGCATACTCGTAGATAGCAATGAGGATCCCTGCTTGTATTAGTTGGATTGACGGACGTCGCGATACTTGAAGCTGAGTAAACAGCGTCTTAGCGTGGAAGTAGAGCGTGTCATGCCCAATCGGTGGTGGGTTATATTGCCGTGGATCATAGGTGATTAAGCTCATGCAGAAAATAATTAAAGAAAACTCTGCTGTTGGGATCGATTGGAAATTCGTCAGGTCTCTGCGGAAGCGGCGGGGGCAAAGAAATGGGACCCATAGATGGAGACCGTTGAAATAACGCGTGTCGATTTCGTCAATCGACTGACGAGACAACTGGATGACTCGGATTACCTCTAGCGGTAGTGTTGCGTTGAGTGCTACAGAATCAAACATTGATGGTATTGTTGAAGATTTGTAGTAACCATAGTCATATCTGCTGTTGAGAGAGAAGAGCGGGACAGCGAAATCCAAGGCTCCATGAACTGACTTGGGTAGCGGTGCCAGCTCACCACCGTAATTGTAGCAGCAGTCTATGTTCTTCCTGGGTATGATTAGTACTCGTTGTTCGGACGGTTATGGTTTCCGGGGGACAAACTGCTCGCAGTAGTTACATCGCGGCATCCGCTTATCGCACTTCTTCTTCCGAGCTTTGCAGGTGAAACATACTTGAAAGGCTGTCATTGCAAAGGTGGAAACGTCGCGGTTCATCGGACAGGGAACGGCTTAAGATGCAGCGGAACACGGTGGGATATCGGACGGCTACAATTTTCGGCTGGAGACAGTGCGTGAGAATGGATCAAGTATCTACTCGCCGAGAGGAGACGGTTGAGGTCGGGTCGAAGCAGGATGAGATGGACCAAGCCGTGCAGATCGACCGGGATAGCCGACGCCAAGCTTTCGCTAATCCCGTTCAAGATGAACCCTGACGTAATCAGCCAAGCCTTCACCCCTCACCTCGGCCATCTCTTTTCTCTGTTCTCTTTACTCAGTCGTCCGTACTATGTTCTGACCACGACCACCACGACCCGCTGCTGAAATCACTTTGGGGTTCTTCATTGTCGCGTCCGATTCACTAAGCAGCTTGAGGAATCCTTTTTTCGCTTGGTCCGCTAGGAATGCTTTGAAGCGCTTCGTCGTCGATGACACGATACCACTTGTACTTCGGACCGCATTTCTCGTCGTCAAATATTTCCAATGACAGCCTAGTGTTCGCAGAAATGCGTGCAGATGTCGGCGAGCGAGGCTCCAGCAAGGCGCAAGGTGTGGATGAACCATTGACCGCACGGTGCTGACTAGCTGTAAACCCAATTTTGGTTTCTCCTTCGGAATCGCTCTCATTCGAGCTCCTCAGGGCCTACTGTCCCCATGCCGCGTCTTCCTGTACGCTTCAAAACGAACGTTGCCAAAGTCAAAACTCTAGAATGCACAACTAGGGTTACTAAGACACCTGCATCTAGCTGGTCACGTGCTTGGTTTGACCCCTACTCCGCATGCAGAAGAGGTGGCATTGTCTTTTGCCTTCGTTTTTCATGTTTAACAGATATCAACCGGCGAGGCATCGGGCCCCGGAGAAGGACTCAGCTGGCCAGGGCTGTAGCATTCGATTATTCACATCCCACAACTGGTCACAGACTCAACTATCGGCTCCAGTCGATATGCCAACACTATCTGAATTCAAGTTATCGTCAAGAAAGGAACACCTGTGACTGATGGCTGTGTTCACTCTTTCACATCTAGTCACTGGTACTACCCTTCATGAGCTGCCGTACTATCTCCCCTTACAAGTCGTCGACATATTTCCCCCCTAAATCCTCATCACTTACAAT